>PUFA01000014.1:2322500-3522500 GCA_003508835.1 Eonycteris spelaea
ACCAAATGGACCTGGACCTTTATTCCAAACCACTGCGACGCTTTCAAATACGGTCCACGGAGGGCATGAGAGGAGAGCTCTCAGCGTCTGGTGCCCCGCCTGCCGCACTCTGCTCCCCCTCGTGGGGTCGCGGGACCGCCTGCAGTGAGGCTAACGTTCTCCCCGCAGAGTTCCTGCGGAGCCACCGGCACTGCTAATTACCTTCGGGAGGACGGATTTTCAGGTGTCTCGAGGCTTCTGCCCGCCACGTGGCGCGTCCCAGGCCGGCATCCTCGCCGGCAGAGGCAGGCAGTCTCCACTGTGACCTCGTGCAGGAATGCACACGGCAGGGGTCGCACTAGTCCTGGCAGAGGATGGGAAAACGGACCCTGCCTAGCTGCTCTGCGGGGCCACGTCCGCTAAAGGTGCCTCGCCCTTCCCTGACACCCCGGGGCCGCGGCTCCACGCTGGCCTGAGAGAAGACTGCGTGGGCAGGAGACAGGACACACACAGGGCGGCGAGTCGGCCTGCCCACCAGGCCCCGGAAGGCCGGCAGCGCAGACAAATGCCATCGGTGGACAACACCCGGCCCACCACCAACAGACTAACTGAGAAAAGACCCGACAGCGAGGACCCACAAACCCTCGACCGAGGGGCCAACGGGCAGCCTCGCTGGCTGAGCTTCGATCATCCGTGCGCGCGACACGCCGGTCACCAGAAGAGTGAGGCACCCGGCTGAGGCGTCCGCCGGCTGCAGAGGACAAAAAGATGAACCGTGGTCGCCCACGCGCGGTGCTGGGAACGACAGTGTGAACGCTCACACGTTCTGACACGGCACCGTGAGGGGAAAACGCGCCCCGGCCAAACGCTGTGTCACTACGACGAGTGACCTTCCAAAGCATAGCATCCAGAATCTGAGTACCAATGCTCGGTGGCCGAGCCCGTGACACAGACGGGGCTCACGGGGACAGCCACAGGCCGACGCAGGGAGGCAGAGGCTCCTCACTGAGTTCCTGGTTTAACCTACGTTAGACGTGAAAAGAGAAAGTGACGTGGCCCAGGTCCAAAGCCAATGACGACTTAGCAGGGCCTGAACTCAAACCCGTGCACCCCCGACTCCGAACGAGGGCTCGCCCGGTCGTTAAGGCCACAGTCTGAATCCACCTTTTCTCACGGCATCGCCCGCCGCTTGGTTTTAGCATCGAAAAAGGCGACGTGTCCGAAGAAAATTTTTTTTTAATATCTCCCCATTTTCGAAAATATACCTTAGCATAATTCTACTTAACACCAAACATCTGTACTCTGTTTCCAACTGTTTTATTCTGCTGAATTCGCAGTACGGCTGAGACTTAAACCGTCCGGCTTGTCCTGCTTCCCGCGCTGGTCTCTCCCTGCCTGGCTTCCTCCGCCCTGGGCATAGCGCCCGCTGTGACTGTGTCACGGTGTTAATGTTCCCCAGGCGAACAGTGCACCTCGGGGGGCGAGGACGGCCCGGCCACCGTCCCCAAGCGTCGTGGAAACGCCGTGGGTGTCTGTGCACGCTGGCGCCAGCGCCCATGATGGCAGCTGTGACATCTCCCCGCTGCGTGCTTACAACGCGGCCCGCGAGCTCGCCCGCCGTCATCGCACGGATACGCACACCTTGGACCGCCACGGGCGTCTTTTACACTTACTCCTCTAGGTCGGTTGTTTTGCTGAAAATGACTCGCCAGCCGAGTCACAACGAAAACACTTCCGCTTAAGGTCTCCAGGCTGACGGCCTTCCCCACCCTGCCCTCTTAACCCGCCCGCCTTTCTGCTGCACGGTATTTAAATAATGGACCGTCTTTGTTCTGTGTTCCAGAAGTCTGAGGATGTTTGGAACGCGAAACAAGTTTTCCCACAGAAAAGTTAAAAAACAAAACAACTGACGTGCGGGCGCTTAGGTTCCCACGAAGTGTGGTCGGCACAGTTGGGGGGACGGGGAGTGGGGCGGGGTGGGGGGGGAGCCCCAGGCGCGGGCCGCTGTGCCGCCTTCCCGACCCCCAGGGGCCGAGCTGAAACACGGTTCGCACCCCTCTTCCATGGCCTACGTGGGGGGCTCTCTCCACCCACCCACCCTCACCCCGCCCCGCCCCTTCCACTCTCCCTGGGAACAGAGACTAGAGCAAAGGCTGGGGGTGCCCAGGCCCAGGCCCGAGGACAGGGCGGGGGCCGTGCTCTGCCCAGAAGAGATGCCCAGGGCAGCGGCTGCTCATGGACTCCCCTGGGGCAGCCCGGCACGCAGCCCAGATCCTAGCGGAGGGAACAGGCAGTGAGTGACCTGCAAGCAGGAGCTCCTGGTGCAGAAGTCACGTGACCATTCACTCCTCCACTCACTCACTCACTCACTCATTCACTCTTTCACTCAGCAGACACTGAGGACGTACAATCTCCGACGTTCTGCACGTTCAGAAAACGAGACAGGCATGACATACATGTCTGATGACACAGACTCTGCGGTCTGTGAAGGCAAAACACGTTACTGGCTCTTCAAAACATTTAGAACTTAAGAATTGGGATAAATTCACAGAAGAAAGGAACACAATTCCATGAGAGTGGTGACAAATAATGTGTCCTCGGTTAGGGCATCTGGACCAGGCTCTACGGGCATAACATTAAAGGGAACCTGAAGGAAGAGAGAAGGGACAAGGAGGGACGGTCGTCCAGGCAGAGGGGGCAGAGTGGACGAGGCCGTGGGGGAGAGAGACTGCAGTTTCCGGGACAGGAAGACGTTGCTGGAGAACGTGCTCTCGGGGAACAGGGCGAAGGCCAGGGTGGCAGGGGCGGAACAGGCTGTGTCTTGGACTCATTCCAACAGCGAATGTTTGCTGAGAAGCTGCCACGTGCCAGGCAGTCTGCGAGGACCTTGGGACGGGTCAGCATAAAAGACAGAACAGGGTCCAGGTTCCCGCCGAGAGGGAGAGCCAGCGGTGTGTGCATCCGGCGGCAGCCGCTCGGCGTCCGGTCCGTGCGAGGGGACCGTGCGCACAGAGAGGGGACTGCGCGGTCTCGTCCGAGCGTGGCTAGGTGTGGCGCACGTCCACATACGTGTCGGAATCATTCGCACGTTTTTCGGTGAGCACGGCACGTGTGTGCGCGTTTGTTAATGGAACGTGCTAGAGAAAGACTAGATTAAAGCAGTAAGAACTCAGCCCTATCTCTACCCCGCAGGACACGAACCGCGTTTGATTCATCTGTTTCCCATCTGACTGGATGAGGCAGCAACGGCTACACAAACCATACACTCGGCCGGGGGAGACGGGGGGCCCCGCGAAGTGTCCCTGCGGTGTGACACTATCGCTCCCCGCAGCCCGCGCCCCCCCACACACACGTCCAACCACACCCGACAGCCCGGCCGCCGTGTGTTACGCTGGTGTGACCCTTCCCCGCCCCGCTCTTTCGTCCCTAAATGCCTGAGCCCACACCGTTCACCCTGCACAAAGTCCTGCTGCACTGGCCCTTCGGCCAGTGAAAGCCTCGCTGTCACCTGTGCGTGTCACGGTCACGCGCCGCGGCCTCCGGGAAGGTCGGCCCTGCATGCGATGCTGGCGGCTCCTTCGCGGTGGACGGGGTCCACCCGCCACCCCCTCCCCACCTTCTGCATGAGGCACGCGCTCCCCAAGCCGAAGCCCCACAAGGTACTGCTCAGTGCGTCCCGTGCTCACTGCGCCCCGCCCTGGGGGCAACGTGTCCTGGGGACCGACACCCCAGCATGGAGGCCAAAAGAAACTGGCAGGCAGTGAGACGAACGTCTTGCAGCCCAGGGAAAGGTGTGCAGTGACGGGAGGCCGGGCAGAGAGGCTCCCAGCACCGGGAGACTGCGTCCAGGGCAACTCCGGCGCTTATGCTGAGGAGCGGCTCCGGGTCTCGGGGCTGCGGCCACAGAGAGAGTCCACCCCCACACAGCACGGGTCCCAGGAGAGAGGCTCCAGCCACTGCTCCCCCGAGCTCATGACCTCTGGGGGAACAGGGCGGTCATCTAGGGAGGAAGGATAAATCCCAAGCACTTCTCACACACACGCACACGCACGCGTGCACACACACATGCCCGAGGAGACCCTGGGGACAGCTCTACAACGTGGCAAGACGCCAACACCATGAGAAGGAAGTGCGGCCACACTGCCTCGCCCCGCCTCTCAGGGCCGACCCCCTCCGGGCACTGACAGCTGTCGTTCCTTAGACACGGACACCTTTGCATTTCACAAATAGAGATAAAGACCAAAAATACTGCCCGTGACAGTGGGAAGAATTTCAGTCAAACGAAATGAAATGGCCTGAAACAGCTTATTATGGAAGAATAAACAGGCCTGGGGACAGAGCAGACGTGGGTTCAAATCCATCATCTTCGACCTACCTGACCTCAAACGGTTACCTAGCAACTCAGAGTCCCCATTCGCTGGCCTGGCAAAATGAGGGTGCCGCCACCCCACTACAGTGGAAAGCTCCTGGCACTCAGCCGGCACACAGTCAGCCCCCTTCCCCCCCCCTTCCCCAGGTGTTGGTAGGAGACAAAGTAAATAAATAAATAAGGTACCAGGTACCCAAAGAGAAAGAAGAGATGAACTAAGGCATAAGAGAGAGAGAGAAGGACAGGAAATCCACCCCAAAACCGCAGAACTTTTCAATTTCACTTAGGACTTCAGGGGGGGTGAAGGTGCTCACAAACACCTCACGTGCTGGGGTTCCTGCCGCTCCGACAGGGGCTTGCCACACGCTCCCGTGAGAAAGGCATCGGGATGGCACCTGGCACCCCACATCCCGTCGCGGCCAAACCGGCACCCCCAAACACCTACTTATGCATCGCCCGTGACAAACGCAGCACCCTGCAAAGCCCACGGCTAAACGCTCCCCCTGTAACTGAGGCTGTCCTTCCTCGGCCAAAAAAATGTGGCTCTTCAGAGTCCGATTCCATTTCAGTGCTCGAAGAACACAGACACGGCCCCTTCCGATGTCTAGAGAGGGCTCAGCTCTCCCCCTACGTCTGCATTTCCTTCCCGAGGACACCGTTGGTCTTCGATGTGCCTCTTGGCCCTTCACTCACAACTAAACTCAGAAAAATGTGGGTGCATCTATAAATATGCTGAAATGGGAAAATACCCAAAATCCTTAAACCAACTTGCAAAAAGTATGCTTTTATTTTAATATTGATCTTCCTTCTTGCATTTCTCCTTATAATGCTCTTGTCTTTTTAATAGGTTTACTGAAAAAGTAAAGTTTACATGCCATAAAACACCTAATTTAAGTAAGAGGTCAAAATTTTAGTGAATTTATACAGTCGGTTTTGCAACCAAATTTTGATAGGCATCACACTGTATCTATTCAACAATTGTGGGCAAATTGCCATCTTAACAGTGCTGAGTCTTCCAATCCATGAATATGGTATATCTCTCCGTTTATTCAGGTGTTCTTATCAGCAGTGATTTTCATCTTCAGTGTAGTGGTCTTGCACCTCTTTCAATAAAGTTATTCCTAAGCACGTTATTATTACTCAGATGCTACTAGGAATGGATTTTTAAAAAATTTCACTTTTAGACTGTTCATGTCTAATACATAGAAATAAAACTGATTTTTTTATGTCACTCTTCTATCTTGTGGTGTTACTACCCCTTTAAAATTATCTTAATCACAGTAAGTGTTAAACGTCAGGCTGTGCATGATTTCAACTAGCCTTTCTCACAAAAGCTATACCAAGAAGAAGGTAAACATTTCAACCCGCTCTCCAGAAACCACCTGCTTCAGAACAATAATCCACAGTAAACCATGAAAGAAAGTTCACGTGCCCACTACTTGTGCTATAGTGAGTTTCAAATGATCACGTGTCAAACGTAAGCTTATTTTGTATTTTTGAAACTCCTGGGAAGAGGGTCTGCCCGCCTCCCCCTGCCCCCGTTAAGATCTCTGTGCTTAGTGCCCTGGTTGGCCAAACACAGTCCACCGCCTGTTTCTGCGGTCTCACGGGGGCGCAGCTGAGCTAAGGGGTTCCCGTCTTGTCTACGGTGCTTCTGCGGGACAATGGCAGAGCTGAAGCACTGTGTGACAGACGATGCCTGTCCTGCAAAGCCTAAAACACTCGCTGGCGGGTCCTCTGCAGACCGTCTGCACGACCCTGCTCTTGGAAATGCCGGGCAGATCTAGCAAAAGTTAAGCTCTCCCTCTGTGAGTTAAGGAGCATTGGCATCCTAATACATAGAACATTCTACCCTCAAAACTCTTTTCTCTTTGTCTCTATCGCTCACGGTTTTTGATTGTTTGCCTCAAACATTTCAAAGCTTAACTGAAAATATAAGCTAGAAAAAGTACTGAGTTCTAGAATAGATTAAGTCTGAAAGGTAAATTAGATATGGGTCAATAATACCCTACATAAGCATTAAAGGAAGCTACAAAAATAAAGCTTATATTAAAATATTTAATATATACATGGATTTGTTATAGAGTACAACTATATCATGAAATCTTATACATGAGATTCAATCTTATACAGAGAGATTCAAGAATTTTAAAACTATTAAGCACTCATGAAAGACCAAATCCTTCATTTTAAAGACTTAAACCCCAAAAGATCAATAAACAAATAAATAAAATGAAGACTTAAACCCTCTCGTTCAAAGAAATACATTGCACCTACCATGTAAAACTAGACTCAAAGAAAAAAAATGAAACTATATTACACATAATATTTTGACCAAACACCTAGGAATGCTGTAAGTCCCATCTAGTATATTAAAGTGAAATGCTTAAAGTCTGACTGGTTAAAAACATTTTAAATTCATGTAAAGGCCTAAGTAAAAAAAGATAAGCATACATGCATGACACACCAAAAAAAAAAAAAGAGAGAAGAAGGAAGGAAGGAAGGAAGGAAGGAAGGAAGGAAAAGCGAAGTCAAAGAGAAAGATGTGCGGCTGGGAAACGGAACCGAGGGGAGCCAAAACACGCTCTCTTCAAGGTCAAGCCCGCCTCCCATCACTGCCGTAACCACCAACACGGCAGGCCCTGGCAACCCCAACACGCTCATCAACAGTGTCCACTCCGGGCACCGACGTCCTGTTCTAAACAGCAGAAGCACGTATGCAGGTAGCACTCGCCTCCCCAACGCTAACTGTCAAAGTAACACAACAGCGCCGACAGCTCCATGCCCCTAACGCTGCATGGCCCCTGAGATGACAGGAACGTCCCCTCTGTCCGATGCAGGAGCCAACCCCCACCGGTGGCTGCTGAGCCCTGGACATCGGGCTGTGTGCCTGAACGACTGGATTTTCAACTTTAATTACTTTAAGTTCACACAGGCGCAGGTAATAAATGGCCCTCCGACTGGACAGCGCAGGGCCGGAGAACTATGAAGTGGACTTCGCAGAATGCCATTGCCTTTGAAAAAGAAACAATTTCCTTTTTTACTAGATGTGAATTTACTAACCTTCCAACGTGTCTTCTGTTCACATGGTAATATACAAGTCCTTTGCTGTCAGTGACCTAGCCATGTTTCCCTTCTATTGTCCAGATTAAAAACATACACAGTTCTTTTTGTCTGACATTAAATACAGAATCACTTGAACTTGTCATCTCTGCAACACTTTAAAAATAGGGTCATAATGGTATACAAACTGCTTCACCTGAAACACCAACAAAATATTTTACTCCTCTTATAAAAATGAAAATTAAAACAGCAAGGACTGTAAGTGCTGGTTTACAGAAGGACGAGGGCAGCCAGGGCAGGTGCAATCAGCGGAATCTGAGAGAGGGCGGGACGTCGAACCGGGGATGACCAAGAAGTCGAGCCCTGAAGACGCCAGAGAGAATGAGATGTGGAGAAAAGCTAATCAACCAGCTGTAGGTCCAGGCTTCCTTGTGCAAACTTTGTGGAATCATATGCTTCTAAATTCAAAATACAGTGCATGCACGCGCCATCACACTTAGGAGGGGCCCGCCCTCCCAGCAGGATCTGCCGGTGGGACCCACCGCTACGCTCTGCCCCTGGGTGTTCCACCGAGCAAGTTTTCTATGCCTCCACTCTCAAACTTACGTCTCTGCCCTAGACGCGAACACCCAGCCACCAGCTCCTAAGACACTCTGAAGCTGGGACTGGTGCTGGTCCATGTCCTGTCAGGAACCGGGCTGCACAGCAGGAGGTGAGAAGCGAGCGAGCTTCGTCAATATTCGCAGCCACTCCCCGGCGCCAGCGTCACCGCCTCGGCTCCGCCTCAGATCATCAGGCATTAGATTCTCATAGGAGCCCCAATCGCCGGGCCAGAAAGGTTGGGGATGGCTGCTTTAAAGTCGTCAATGTTCATTTATTCAGCAGAGCTTCACTGAGTATTTACTGCACCCCGAGCGCTGTTTTAGGTGCTGACCACATGCCCACTTGCAACGTGCATCCTTAGACACCCCCACCTCCAGGGTTTGGTGCCCCAGAGAACGGTGCTTGCATCCGCTCTGCTGCTCACGCCGTCATCCTTGACACCGTTCTTCACGCCTACACTTCCCACCCATCACCGAGTCCTGCTAAATCTCTCTCCAATCTGTTGATCTCACCCCTTTCCCCTGCTGTCACCCCTGGATGAAGCCAAAGGGAGGCAGTATTGCCCCCTACGGAACATTGGAAAATATCTGGTCATCACAGCTTGTGGGGGTGACGCTCCGGCACCCAGTGAGCAGAGGCCGGGGCGCTGCTACGCGTCCTACAGTGCACAGGACAGCCCTGCACGCCACAGACTACCCGCCTGAATGCAGCGATGCTGAGGTTCAGAAACCCTGCTTTCAGTAAACAGAAGAGTGATGCACACAAATGATTTTATTTTTGTATTTATGACAGGTCTTGAAAAAACACTACCACAATTTAAAATAATTTGAATGCTATAAAAGAAAATTCTACTTTGATCCAATTCTATCATAATGAAATACATATTTAGATGTGAACAAAGTGAACACTTACTTGTGCACGTTCTCCACTCCTATTATGATCATGATACAGTAGGAAATTCCAGTTTGTACAAGAAAATGTAAGGCATACCTATAAAAAGTGAGAGCGATGTTAGAAGGATACCCGTTCACGAACTTCAAGTGAAAAACAGTTTAGGCTACAAAGTGTTTAAGTGGAACATAGAACATTCCCAGATACAGAATAAGAAAGCAACTCTCCAAAGCCTAAAATCCCATGAACACCCTGGAGGAGGAGGCTCATACCGCAAGGCCCAGAAGAGCTGGAAAACAATAAAACCGAACCCCGCGAGGCACACTCGGCGCCCTGGGAGTCCACCTCGCCTAGCTACGTGCAAGCACTGTGGGGTGACGTGGCTCCGGATTACAGCTTGTCCCACACCTCAAGGCGCAGTGATGAAAAGCTGTTGTAAACCTGGACGTCAGAGTCAGACCTGTCCCGTCCGAACATCAGTTATTTCTTTCCCCAAATGAACTTCTCCAATATCGGTCAGTGTACTCTCTCTTTTCAAGAATTACTCAAAACAAGGTACTAAATATTAGAATTTACTCAAAGGCACATAGGCCCGAATCTACTCATTCTGAAAACGTCATGGCTCCAGTCACGGTTTTTGTACAAGCTTCCTTGTACAAATCCAGTCAACTCAATTTGCAGTAATCAACCTACAAATCGCATTCTGGCTGAGCCAACACAGCATTTTCCAATGTTCTCATGTAGAAATTCATCATTAAATGAGAGAGTTAATTGATCCATTCATTTCACAAAATCATGCAAAACATGATTAGAATCTCTGGTTTTGAAATCAATTCAAACTATCCCTGGATTATGTGTGCATATTTCTTTCCCTTTCGATGGCATAAATAATTTATGAAAAAATTTTCAAATTGTTACACAATTTAAATGTATTAATAAGGATCTTAACCTATGATTAAAATTATATTTTAACCTGATCATCATCAAAAAGTTGCTTAACTTTTGAAACAAATTTTTCCATAGAAATAGTACAGATAGGAAGCGGGTTGCAAGGCAGGCCCAGAGAAGGAACTTATTTTACTCAGTGCAGAGAGTACATCTGTGGGTCACTCAGCCTGTCCATCCGTCGTCTTTCACCCCACCTCAAACACGCACTCACACTCTTACAAGAGGACCATAAGGAAGCAGGAAACCATATCTGAGTAGAAACTGAAACAGGAGGAAGCTAAAAAATATGATTAAAACACACACTTTTTCAAACTAATTATGCACCTTCTGTGTACTGCCAGCATTCACCACTCACTAACACACCACGTGAAAATGCTGAAGAGGACTTTATTAATTGAGAGTAAAACTCATTCAAGATACTTGTTTTAAACGAACAAACATAAAATCTGAGGACCCTTGGACATGAGGAACGAACGACAACAGTGGAAACTAAGCGTCTCACTTCTCAACAGCGCCGCGGCGCCGCGCACCGCCGAAAGGCGCCCAGCGCCCCAGCACCCCGTTCTGATGGCGCACCTGGCGTCTCTCGGGGAGCCAGCCGCCTTCACGATTGTGACGCTCACCCACACGGAGCAGATCTGCGTTCACCTCTGTTTCACCAACCTCCGTGACAAGCACCCATTAAATTGTGTACAACGGGGGATTTTCTTTATAATTTCCCCTAGGCAGCCATTCCGTTTGCCCTCAGGAGAAAAACGAGCATAATAAACACACGGTAGCCACTTCGTACTTTTTAGAAGAGATAATACAAGAAAAGTGTTGACTGGGGTAGCTGGCAGGCAGTAAACACTCGACTATAAAGTGTTATTATTAATGTAAAAATTCAAGAACAGACTTTCTTAAAAGTCTATTATAATCCAACCCGAGTCATTTTAGAGTTGAAGAAACTAAAAGTAGGTATCCTAACTGCTATTGAAAGTAAAGTTTCTTTCTGGGCAACGTATCTGTTAGCTGATTCTTCAAGGGGTGAGGTGGAACCTGATGAATTATGTGTCATAATCTTTCAAGATGCCTAAGTACTTTGAAAACAAAACAGTCCTTTATTCCAAAACTTTAGTTTGTTTTTAGCTATCACATTTTACCTATTTTGAACTTCAAATCACACTAAAGGCAAGTATAAAATTTATTGTCAGTAAATAAGACCACGTTCTTAAAAGGTTGAGAAAGGCCTCTGACCATCCAACATCGATACTTTCTGAAAGGCACCGCACGGGACGCTAGGACTAAAGAGTCGATGGGGCACCGTCTCTGTCCTCAGAGGCGTCTAGTCTAGAGAGAAAGCCGTACGAGGAAACAGACTGCTTCAACACTGCATGATAAGCACTAGAAAAGATATGGGGCGACCATAAAAGTTTCCAGCCTGGACCACCGACTGGACGATGGTGATGACGGACGACAGTAACAATGGTCCGGACCCCGTGTACCCGTCCACGCCCGCAGCGCACTGCCGTGGTGGTCAGTCAGCCCCTGTCCGTAGCGCTCTGTCTGCTGGTCCTCACTGCGGTCCCTGGCTCCGCTTTACGGATGAGGAAAGTGAGCCTAGGAGGGGTTGCGTGACACACCCAATGTCACACGGCCACCAGGCCAGGGCACCAGAGTGGAATCAGGTGTGTCTGACTCCAGAGGCTAAGCTCTGTTCCTGACCTTACACTGTTATCAAGACAGTCAAATAAGTAATGAAAACGCTAAGCGAATTCTGTTAGAAGAAACTTGCAGGTAGTTTAAAAAAAAAAAAAAAAGAAAAAGCTTAGGCCAAACAGAAGTTGGTAAAACGATCGATTTTTTTTACAGAGTAGTAACATGTCTTCCGAAAGGCAAGCTGGCAAGCTCAGTGAAGGACGGGGCCGCCGGCAGAAGGGCCGAGACCGGACCTGTGACCCTGAGCCCAGCGCAGCGACCTCGCCGTGCGGAAGGAAACGCAGGAGGAACCGCAGAGCAGCCCCTGCGTGGGGAGTCTGCAGCCTCGCCAAGGCGTGGTGCCCCCTCCCGACTCCTGCTGCCGCACCACCACGGTCCCCGGAACAAACGGGGAGGTGGCTTTCTGACTTTAAACCCTCGCGGCAGCGCGGACCGTTAAGAAGCAGTTAACTGGAGGGCGTCAGAGGGGCGTAAACGAGAGCGCTCCTCTGGAATCGTCCTTCCCACCAAAAACAAACGGAAGGCACTGGCGGGCTCTAACAATCGGTAATGGAGTTCTATCGATGGGTTTTACCAGACTCTCAAAAGCCACTCACCCAGAAATAAAAAACTATTTTAAACCGTTTATCTATTTGCAAAATAGGTGAGAAGGATTCCTCACGACAGAGTAAAATGTCTTTATTCTTCATTTGTCCTTTTTCATAAATTATTAACAAAACCGCCCTCTGAGCCCAAACTGGAGACAAAGCCCATTCTCCACTCTTGATGTTTCCATTAAAAATAAGCACTTTAAATTGTACAAGTATAAGAACGAAACTCTACGTAATGTGTCCTTCCACACATGGATTCACAAAGACATCCAACGTCTTCAATTAAATAGGATCAAAATACTTACCATCCAAAGCAAAAAAGTGCAAGATAAAGGCCCAAAAGGGTAGCAACGACATGTCTTATAAAAGAGCTCGTTTTGCTTGAATGGAGATAAGTCCGAAACCAGATGGCTGCTAGCAAGGCAAAGAGCTGGCACACCACGAAGTTGACCTGTCAAGAGAAACGAAAACTTCACGTTAGCAACACGGACGTGAATTTTTAATCTGCTGTCACGTTTAAGTTCTCAGGACAAAAACGCCAAGGTTGTATAAAATTACGATCTTCCAATTTACCAAAGAAACAAAACAGAAAAATCAGGGACTTTCCCAGGGGTGACAGCCTCGAGTTCAAAGTGTGGACCCGATGCACCTGCTTACAGGTGACAGTGACAGGTGGTGCCCGGTGAGGGGACCGGGAAGAATCTGGTGGACGTGGGGCTCTGACTGCCGCGCTGAGGAGTTCGGTTGAGCCCCTAAGGATGAAGACCCACCGAAAACTCTGGATTAAGAAAGTGGCTTGATCCTCGCTTCCGCAAAGCGGGAGTGTCACATGCGTGAGGACGCTGTGCTGGGCGCTGCTTGGGACAGGAGGGCGCGGGGACAGCCGAGAGGCGAGCCCGTTCGAAGAACCCCCCGGCCACGGGGCTGTCAGGGCTGGTCCCCAGACGAGCGGATGAGGGGAGCGAGAGGCGGCGGGTCCCTCACGGATGATGGCATGAATCAGGACAGGGCACTGTGCAGGGCTGAGCGGGTTGTAGCAGGAAGAAGAAGCATCCCTCAGGGGTGCTCGTTCTGAGAAGCCTGGGGGGGGGTGAGAAGGCACCCTGGAAGGCGGCTAGAGGACGGCTCTGGGGCCAGTGGGCACATGGGGACCTGGGGGGAAAGGACGCAGCTGGAGCGGAGCACAGGAAGGCGAGAGGACCCGGGGACGAGCCACACAGACCTGCAGCGACACATCTGGACCAAGTCTCAGCAGCGAGCAGAAGGAGTCGGCTGTGGGGGAGGGGGGGAAGGGGGGAGGGGAGGCTCCGGAGGCCATGTCACCCGTCGGATGTCATAGGGCATGAAGTCCAGAGCAGAAAGCCCCGCTTCACAGATGGGGACACCGAGTCTTGGTGTTGGGGACCTGTCTAAATCACAGAACTTAATAATTCATGCATTGCCTTCTTACGGCCAAGGTAACTGTGCAGGAGACAGACACACATGGCATGGGGGATCCTGCCCCAAGAGAACAAACGGGGTGTCGCAGGCCCGGGAGGACCTGGGGCGGGGCAGTGAGTGCCCTGGCCTGGGAGAGACAGAACCCTAAAGGCGCACCTGGCGTCTGGGCCTTGTAACTGGGCTGTGAAGGACAAGAAGGGTCTGGACAACCCAACCCCGGCGGGAACTCCAGAGGCAGCATAATTCCTATCAAGAAAGCAATCTGTAGGACCCTCCGATGCAGAAGTCCAGACCCTGCGTTGTTGTTTTACAAAGAAAGTACTAGAAGGCATGCACACCCAGACATTAAGAAAGGTCTTAAAGGTGAAACTTCCCCAAACTGAAACGTGGCTTAGTCACTTAGTCAGGGCGAGGCGGGGTGGGGTGGGTGGGGTGGGGTGGGACAGGGCGGGGTGGGGAGGGGAGGCGGATGGATGCTGGAGAGGGAGAGATGCAGGAAGACCTAACACAGCCATGACGTGTGGCTGCCCGTCCTGTCTGGGTCCCTCACAATGATCATCTCCCTTAATCCTTGGAACAAGGCACTGTTTCCCGCATTTTACTCAACCAAAACGGGGTCACTTGTAACAACAGGGACCCCAGACGCAGTCCAAGTCTGGCTGATTCGAGGCTGGCCCATGGCTGCTTCTCTACGTCCGAGAAAGTCTGAAGATGAAACTTGATTCTTACAGGCGAGACTTTATGAAAATGTTCTCTGCAAAATACTGCCACCCTAGTTAAGAAAATATCAACAGCCAGCTACTTCCCATAGCTGATAAACACGATAAAAGACCCGACGTGGGGTCCATGGACGTTTTGGCTTGTTACAGGCCACCTCTTTGTGTAAGCTCTCTTCTAAAGGGAAAGAAATTTTGACCAAAAGACTTGATTTTTCTTTTTTCAAACCTATTTTCTTGAAAACACACCTACACAAACGACCAGATGCCTGCACAGAAACCGCCCCCAGTAATTTGGGAGAGGGGGACGGAGAGCAGGCAGGACAGAGGACGGGAGCCCCAGGACGGAAACACTCGGCTGACTTCGGCCTGAGTTAACCAACCCTGGAAGCTGCTACCCCCGGGGTTGCACGCTGTGACACACGTCCGCTGGGAGCAGCTCTGGAAGGGCCCCCCGTGACCGGCTGTCCTTCAGGGTGGAGGATAGGGGTGAAAGGGGGACATTTTTCACTGGATGCCCCGTTCTCCTTTTTATTTTGCACTACGGGTTTATTATCTACCTCCAAACGCATGCGTTTCGAAAAAGTGATACATGCTTGTTTTCCAATTTCCAAACAAAAAACTGACCACCAAGATTTAAGAGCACGTCATCTCATCTCCCTCCACTGAATCCGCATTGCTAGTTTCATCGCACTAAACTCCACGTGACGGGCGGCCGGGTCGTGGGCCGGGTCTTACAGGATGTAATAAGCATTTCCAAACATGATCAGTCCATTAGCATAGAAACACAACTCTTCACTCTTTCAAGCATAAACTAAATCCACTACTGTTGGAACCCACGCTGATGAAGCAACACCAAACTCATTCAATTGAAGAACTATAACCTCCCCAGAAACAGTGAAAATGAATTCAAACCAAAAATGCGGGAATCTGGTTTTCATAAGCACCATAAAAACCTACAGATTATCCAGTAAGACTAGCGCGCACAAAATGCAGACCGGACACTCACGCTGAGCTCTCTCCTGCACCCACGTCTGTCTGTCTCATCACTCTACCAAATCTGCCCTCCCTCGCAGGCCCCTCCCTTAGCTAAGGGGTCACTTCCACCCGGCTCTTCAACTAGACACCGCAACATTTACTCACACCCTCGGGCTTCCAAAACCCCTTTAAACCATTTCTAAACCGCCCTTGTCACGTACTGGCCTATGGTCTGGCTTTCTCTTTAGACTGGGAGCTTCTCCAAGCCTGGAGACCAATCTCATCCATCCATGAATCCCTACCCACCCCAGAGCGCGCTGCCTGGCTCCGCAGGTGCTGTGAGTGGACTGAGAGACCAAGAGGGGCAAAGAATCGCGCCTCAAGAGTTTGCTTAAAATCCAGGAGCGTAGTCTACTTAGCACATAACGGCTCAAATTTACCTCCCATCTTTCTTTAGGGGCTTAAAGCTCTTCATACTCATGGCTACAAATAGAAACTTTATAACCAGAAATAAAAAAATAAAAAAATATATACACATGAAGATACATTCTATTCTTGCCTACAAAGCTTACAGGCCGGCAAGAGAACACGAATGAGCAATAACAATGACGGCTGCCAAGTAGGGGGGCAGGTTGCGGATGGCTGTCAGGAGATCACAGAGCACAGGGACTTATTGGGCATGCCTTTCGGGACTACACCCTGTCTCCTGAATCATATGGGAACTGCCCACCCTAATCCCACGTAAAGAAAACACAGCGCGTTCAGCCGGCAAGAGCCTTGCTCTGCCAGGACCAGCCTGCGCCTTATTAGGACGTTCCCTCCTCTCGCCTCCCGGACAGAGGCACAGAGAACCCCGCGGTGACAGCCCTGACACCCCGCACGTCCCACTCTGTGCTGACCTCGACGGCGTTAGAAACGCCAGACTCCCAGAATTTATTAACTGACAGACCCTGAAGTGTGACCTCAGATCACCCCCAGAAACCGAAGCTCTTCCAAACGCACCCAACAGAAGCAGAAAGCACGTGATTTAATGAAGAGATTAAAAGCAGGCATCTGCCTCCTGCCGGGTTCGTGAGCTTATCCCATTTACTTTCGGTCTTGACCATCTATGCAAAATTCCTATGAACTAAGAAGGAACCTATTTATACTCACCTGTGGAATTAAAAGGTGCTAGGTTAATTGCATCCACAATTGCTAAATTATGAAGCTCAAGCAAAGGCAATCTACTGAAATAAATAACATCCCAAGATATCACACAGAACACAGACATGGAGGGTTTATCTGCTTCTTACCCCAACACCTGTCGAACCCACTCTGACAAGTGACGACCAAGGAGCTCAACCCTGAACAGGATGGGGGCGTACATGTAAGAACAAGGAGCTATAGGCCTTTTAGTAAGAGGGTTTGGAACTCAAGTGTGTGTGGTGTGTGTGTGCACAAGTGTGTACATGTCTGTGTGTGTGCGTACCTAAGTATTTGTCACTCAGATTACAAATGATACTAGCAAATCAGAAGGAAAAAAAGTAAGGAAAAAGTAAGAGGAGTCTAAATTCACAAAGACTGGATAAAAAAAATCCTAGTCTATCCATACGACAGACCATAAGAGAAATGAACTACTTTGACACACAACATAAATGAAGCTCAAAATAATTATACTGAAAGAATTCAGGGAAAAAAAGCGTACCTGCTGCCCAATTCTATTATGTAATTTTTAGAAAACGCAAATAATCTATAATGACAAAAAGGCGGATCAGCAGTCACCTGGAGATGCAGGGCAGGCAGCGGCCAGAGGGGGCAGCTCTAGGAAGTGTGGGTCACCTTTACTGCAGAGATCGTTTCATAAATGGATACATTTGTCAAAACATCCCATTTTATACTTTAAATACCTGCAGTTCCCTGTGTGTCAATTATACCTCAATAAAGCTGTTTAAAATTTTTTAAGTAAAAATAAATTCAGATGACCATCATTTGGGTGTAACTGAAGACCCTCCGACACGATTGAGACATCTTGACTTTTGGAAGGATATATCATTTCAGTCAAGTATCATGCTTTGCGGACAAGCAACTGACAAGCGATTTTGAAATGAATACAGATGTGGAACACTTAAATGTCCACACGAGTTTCTCACAGAGAGTCTCTGTGACTCAATAAAAGCCCAACTTCCTGAGTTAACTCTCGGGTACTTCCTACCTGGCTGACACTTCACTTTGAAATTGCAGACTTTACCTACTTACTCAACTGCCACCATCCCCCCTCGCCTGAATGTCTAGTGAGTAATCTAAAACATACTGTGGCCCAGAGGTTACTCTTGATTTCCCTCCCACCAAATTCTCCCCCAAATTTCCCTGTCTCAAGTAAATGCACCATCATAAATTCAGTTGCTCTACCCAAAACCTGGCAATCAACCTTTAAACATTTTAGCACTTAAAGAATACATTATCCGCATAAGCCAAAGTATTTAACTTTTCACCTTTTCTTTTAGGACTTTAAAAGGTTTCAGACATTCCTACCAAAAAAGATCACAATTGATTGTTATGCCTCTTGATGTCACACAGTGTAAGTTATCCTACAGTAAATCATTACAATAATCACTAGAATGTACATTTCAGGAGAACATGGATTTGTCTGTTTTGTTTACTACACCCCCTCAGCACCTAGTCCTGGCCCGTCATCAGCCCTTAACAAGGGTGCTGTTAAACACTTGCAGGCTCACATTGTGTCTTTCAGATAGCTCACCCTATTATTCCAAAATTATGCGCGAACCTCTTCTTCCAGTTGCTTGATGCTACCTTAATATTAAGTATGAGCTAAAAAGTAATGCTTTGATACAAATCGCAACAAGCGTTTGCTTCCAAACCATACAGTGTGTCATGCGGTGAGTAGATCACAGGAGGTGAAGGTGGACCGTCTGCCGGAGGAGGGTGTGCTGGGGAGCAGGACCCCATGTGGTCCTCATGTGTTGGCTCCACCAGCGAAACTCCTCACCAGGGCGGGAGCCAGGGCTGGGGGGCCCGTCTGCGCATCCCAGAGGACCAAACGTTTACCCCAACTCCGAGGCAAATGTTAAACAGCCCCACACAGCCATCGCAGGAAGCTCATCACTAATTAAAGTCAAAACAGTCAAGTTAGTGAACACATTAAGAAAGGTTAACCCCCAAAGATGACTCTTACCCTGACGTTTCTAAGAAAAAGCAGTAGGGCCGAAACTGGTTTGCGGGGAACTACAGTGCCAACGTACAGCAATGGGACTGAGTCTCTGCGGAGTGTCACCGCTCACACCACGGCAGGCGACAGCCGTGGACCTGAGCAGCTCGTTACCACCGAAGAGAGAGCATGAATACACCTGCCCTCGTAGCCACACGCTGTGCCGTGCTTCCCAGTGTGACGATAGGAATAACCTCCACCCACATTCGTGGGTTATGAAATTTACAATGAAAAAGAAAAGCGAACGAACATCAGTCACATGTTTGATCCTCTCCCCGACGTGGCCCCCAACCTGGCCAGCTGGCCTGAGGGGAGCGGGCTCGCACCCTTCGGGGAGCCAGCTCCGCTTCGATGAGGCATCTAGAACAGTGAATTCACAGAGAGAAGGCATAGAAGAGAGGTTCCCAGGGGCTGCGGAGCAGGGATAGAGAGTCGGGGTTTAATGGGTATTCAATTCCCATGGGAAAAAAACTGAAAACCATCCAAACGGACAGGAAAACACAAGTAAGTTGTAGTATTTAGTGTATTCTAGTGTGAATACACTAGACCAGAGTGAAGATGAAAGATCACAGCCACATCGAGATCGACGTCTCTCGCAAACATAACGTCATCGATGTAAAAAACAAGACCTTGAAGAAAACATACAGAACGGATCGTTCATACAAAAGTTAAAGGTCAGAACTGAGCAGAACTCAACACGATATTTAAAGACACGTACATCTGCGGTTAACACTCTGAAGATAAGCAAGGAAATGATGAACCCAAAATTCCAGAAGCCACTCCTCTCTTGGATGAGCTCTAAGAGGGGCCCCCAGGGGGCCTGACACGGGTGTCCCCAAGTCGGAATATGGGTGAGGGGTTCACCACCCTCTAAAGCACATGGTGGTTGTATGCAGTCTCCCGAAAAGCTGATTTTTAAAATCAACTCCCCAATAGGTGTAGAATCTAAAAATAATTAAAATAAAAATAAAGTCAAAAAATCAACTCCCCAGAAAAGGGAGGCTATGCAAGTCCAAATGGCCCTGACAGGGGAGGGAAGAGAAAAGGAAAGAACCACGAATTCTCCCCATATTATTAACTTCATCTGTTTTCTAAATGGTAATGGACCAAGTTCTGTTATACGGCAACTTCAATGTCAAGCCATCAGCGGCGTGGTCACATGCTAGGTATTTTTGTGCGTAACTGCCAAATTATCTTTGAAAATTCCTGCTGGGGCACCAAATAACACAAATGCGGCAGCCTCCCCATCTTCCCCGTCGTGAGGAGAGGAATCGAGACGGGAGAGTCAGCCGCCCACACTGGTCACCACGGAGGGCGCGCGTGCACAAGGAGGGTCCCCCCGGGGAAGACAGAAGCATCACAACGTGGCTCGTGCAGAGCACCCCCCTTCCTGACTGGCTCCCTCTAAGAAAGATAAAATGCAATGCACGGGGACACTGGCTGCCCGTGAGGCCCCCAAAACACATGCACGTGGTTCCTCAGGGGAAAACACCAAAATTCCCACTGCTTTTTCCGAGAGTTATAAGACACTGAAATCAAATTCTGAATCTTCCACTGCTCATGGGGCTGTGTTAGTTGGGACCCAACGTCAGACACAGAGAGCCACTGATGGCCACCAAAAGATCGCTTATGTTTTCTTCCTTTTATTCACAATGTGCCCAGAAAGGACATATTTGTTTGATTTTAATTTTTCTCATCATTCTGGTCAAATTACTACAGGCTCTTTATTCTCTCAAAGCAAATTCCTGGCCTGACAGCACAATGGCATTGCTGCGTTCGGCCCCGAGCCCTGCCCTGCACCCTGAACCCCGGACTCGCGCTCCATGCACCGCCTCCCCCCACAGTCCATGCAGCTCGCCCGGAACGCGGCCTCGGCAGACTCTCTCGGGTCCTCCCTTCCCACGCTCCAGAAGCCACATCTCTTCCGCTTCGCCCATCCTTTGCACATCGGCTCCGACTCCGACGTCCCCGGGGCGGCCCGGCTCAGCGCCCCCACACTCGGCCACGCTCCAGGGTCCTCCCCTCCCCTCCACTCACTGACGAGTCCTTTTAAAAAGTGAATCCGATTAGCTGATTCCTCCGTTTGGTGCAGGTGACAGCCTGCCCCCAAGGGTGGGCAGCTCGGTGACCTCTTCCGATGAGTTCAAGGTGGAAGAGGGAATAAAACAAGAGGCCTCCATGGAGCACCCTGACACACACTGCCCTGCTGGCTCAGCCAGGCGGTCAAGGTCAACACCAATCGTGGTCAGTCAGGCCGAAGGTAAGTACCCTTGACATAAGGTGACAACAATGGCACTGCTCCCTCTGTGGTCTTCCACCCACACATCATGAGCCGAGACTCATCACGAGAAAAACATCAGACAAATCTGGATGCCACTGGACGCGCGCCTACACAGTCCCTGGCCAGGACTCCTCCAAGCTGCCGGGTCCTCCAACACAGGAGCATCTGAGACACTGTCCCAGTCTAGAGGAAACTGAGGAACCATGACCACAAAACGTAATGTGGGAACGTCCTGCATGGGACCCGGATCACAAAAACGACCTTGTTGTGAACCGAATATTTGTCCTCCTCCCCCCAAAATGTATACCCTGAAGCCTCCCCTGCAATGAGATAGAATCCGGGGAGGAAGCCCAGGGAAGTGACTAGGTTTAGATGAGGTCACGAGGGTGGGGCTCCGTGATAGAACTGGTGCCCTTGTGAGCATCAAGACACCAGAGTGTGCTCTCCTTTTCTCCCCCGCCTTCCCTACACACACACACGTGCACGTGCACACACACACACACACACACACACACACACAGGCCTTGTGAACACCCAGCAAAAAGGTAGCCACCTGCGAGCCAGGAAAGGGGCCTCACCAGAATCCTGAGCTCACACTTCAGCCTCCAGAACTGAGAGAAACAATGTTGTTTAAGCCCCTCGGTGTCTGGTATTTTGCTGTGGCAGCCCAGGCCAACACACACCTGGAGTAAAAACTAAGGGAACACGAGCGAAGTATGGAGTGCAGTTAACAATAATGTATCGTTATGGGTTCCCTCACGACAAAACCACACTAACGTTAACAACGCGTTAACTGCAGGAAAAAGTGGATGCGGGTTACATGGAAACTGTACGACACAACTCTGTAATTTTAAAACTGTTCTAAAATAAAAAGTTCATTTTTTTTTCAACTCTAATCGCTTCCCATTCCATTTAGATGATAACCGAATTCATATCAATCTCTTCCAACTCATCGCCTAACACTCTGGTCTACCAAGTTCCCCTTCACGAGGGTGAGTTGCACGGGACGTCGGTTACACAGTGTATGTGCATTTGTCACAACTGATCGAATCATACACTTCAGACCTCGCATTCCCCTGTACATACGTTATACTTCAACGAACATTTTTAAAAACACGTGCATGCCAAAATGAGAAATTTGATGATGTCGAAATTACACTTGAACTTGGTGGCTTAACACAACATTTCTCTTGCTCCAGAATCTGCACTCGGGTCACAGCTGGGCAGGGAGAGAGCATCTCTGCTTTGCTTGGCATCGGCGGAGGCTGAAATTATCTCGAGGCTTACTCAGTCACATCAGACGGCTGATGCTGTCTGCCATCTGCCGTCTGAGACCTTCGCTCGGGCTGTATGGTCAGACACCTACACGCAGCCTCTCCAGGTGCCCTGGGCTTCCTCACAACGCAGTGGCTGGTGTGAAAATGAATGAAGGAGGAGTTCTCACACACATACTACTCACTGCAGCTTACTTTACAAATTCAGCCAGGAAGAAGCTTACTCTACTGCCTCAATAGGAAGAAGGAAGATTCTCTCTTTGCCCAGCAACATCTCAGCCAATGAGAATTCAACACTCTCAGCCAATGAGAAGCCACCGCCACCTCGATCTCTCCAATGAACTTTTGCTCATAACTGCCCTCCCAACTTTCTCCTCTTGCTCTATAACACTTCACAGCTTTTTCTCCAGACTTACCTAGAGCTCACCACAGTCTGCGTGTCCCAAATTGCAATCCGTCCGGTATTCCCTAAATAAACTCATTTTTGCTATTTGATTTTTCAGGTTGAGGTTCCAAGGACAAGCACTCTGAGAAAGAGATATAGAGACAGAAACAGAGGCACACAACCAATGAAAGCTGCAGCTTTTTAATGACCGAATCCCAGATGTCACATAATGTCATTTTCTCTATGTTCTGTTAGTTAGAACAGTCAAACCTGTCCAGGTTCGAGAGGAAAGGTAATAAATTCCACCTCTGATAGGGAGTGACAAGTACTAGAAATACTGCTGTGACTATGGAAAATGAAATTCACCAGGTTGGAATGTAAAGTTGAGGGAAGTCTCCAAAAGACATGGGTAGCAAGAAAGAATACAGAGAGAATTCATCTAAGATGTCAACTAACAAATAATAGTTCCAAACAACAACACAACAACACAACAACAACAACAACAACAACAACAAAGAGAGGCAAGAAGTTAGTTAAGAACTAATTCTGGAGGACTTCCCAGAACACGAGCCTTTGAAATGAAAGCACTTACACGTGCCCACACATTGCGAAATTTCAGGACATCAAGGAAAACGGAAGATCCTATGGGTCTCTGAGGAAGAAGAAAACGAGGTCAACTACACAGTTAAGAGAACTGGACTCGAGTCAGACCTCTCATCGGCAATAACATATGCTGAAAACAGTAGCACGTGCCTTAAAAGTCACGGGAGAGTTATGTTAGACGTAAAGTTCTATGAAGATATTTTCAAATAGGTAGAGACTGATTCACAAAGTACTTTCTGTGCACCCTCCTAGGAAGCTACATTCTGGAGGTGAGCTTTGGCAAAATAAAAGTCTAAACCAAGAAGATGGCACAGGATTCGACAAATAATGAATGTGGCTCTTATATGCAGTACTGTTCATATTAATAAAAAAAATACTTATATAAAGAAAGTTTTAAAATAGCAAACTTAAAGGACAATTTAAAAAAACCAACAGTTTAAGTTGACTCTTCCTCTGCCTGAAACTAAGTCTTTGGAAGTTTTGTTTTTTTCCTCCCAAAAGAGACAATGACCATTAAAACCTTACACTCCCTAGCCCACAGAACAAAGGAAATAATTTCTTTTCTATTTAACTGCCAATGAAAATGATTGGTTTTTAAAGGTTCCCTAGCAGTGATTTACAAAACAAACTCATAAATCTAAAAAAGGGAGATTTTCATTACCTTCAAAGTGGTACACATACACACACACACACACACACACACACACACACACACTTTCCATCATACGCTTTCATTCACCATAGAAGTAACCGCCTATCAAAAGAGCTGATCTGTACACCGCACTGTGAGCTGCACAGCACGAGTCCCATCAGACCCAACTTCTAGTCCAGCTCCTGCTGCTCACTAGCTGGGGGGCCCTGGGGTTCAGGGGGCAGCTGCACTGCCTGTGCACCTGTCAGGAGAGCTGTGAGGTGCTGTTATGGGGGGCGCTAGAGGGATGTCAGACTCAAGAAGGAGCCAGCACGTGCCCAGCACGGTGCGGACACTCGGCGTGGAAGTCGCCGCGTGCCATCTGTCCATTTGCCCAGAGGATGGCAAGTGATGACTGCTACTCGTGAGCGGCTAAAACGTGCAAGGCATCCTGCATCCTCCGTTAACCACATAGTACTCTCAGGACCCAGCGAAAGCAGTTACTATTATCCCCATTTGAAAAATAAGGAACTAGCTCAGAAAATTCAAGTACCCGGCTAGAGTCACAGGGCAGGGCAGCCAGATTTGGAGCTGAGACCAAAATCAAAGATCGTGACACGGGACGAATTTTCAGCAGCGTGGGGACCGTGCAGAGAGAAAAGGCGGCATTTCTGAATGCCCGAGGGCTACTGCTGGGGTTCGAGGCGTGACCCGCCCAGCGTGTTCTGGGGCCGTGCGCAGTGTGGCCCAGGGGTGCCACCAAGGGGCACGCGCTCAGCGTAAGCTCGGGGACACAGTGCTCGTCAGGACCTTGAGCCCACGCCTGATCCTGAGTGTGGCTGCCAGGTGACATTTTAATTTGCAAGTGAAAGCAGGCCTGGAAAAGCAGCCCTGGCTGAGGAGAGAGAAAGGCCGCCTCTGTCAGAGTGAAAATCGCCGCTGTCCTCCGCACGGCCAGCCCCAGTGCCGCGTCTCCCCGGCCGCCAAGCGCGGTCCAGGGTATACGTGACGGCCCTGTCCAGCGGGGCACACAGGCTGCTAGAACCGAAGTGATGTTTAGGGCGACACGGAGTTCGGATCCAGGGGTGCGGGACAGAGGCGGCGGGCGGGACACAGCGGGCGACTGGCTGCTGCCCACACCTGCCGCCAACCGGCACTCCCCTCGTCAACCCTGTAAGCACCTACGGACGTTTTTCCATAAAATACTCACTTACTTTTCATATTCATGAGATATGTTCAAAAAGACTTTACTATATTTGTTCGCTGTTAAATTCTCTTACTTTGTCTTTACTTAATTAGAAAACACATCTGGACACTGATATTTATAAATTATCCAGCACTCTAGAGGCGCCTAACTTAACCACTATCTATTAAGGAGGACACACGAAACACGGTAAAGCCAATACACAATGAAATATCCAGGACGTGTGTTACTTCGTTTTGCTAGGGTCATTAATGAGGCAGAAATGGTTCTAACCACTATTTTATAAAACCTTAACTATATACACACGAGTCCACTTTCCTTTCTCGGTGTTGACTTTTTCATGTCTCCTCCTTGACTAAAAGGAATTTAAAGCAGATTCCTTTTTCCTGACTCCAAAACCCACACTTTCCACTATGACATTCTTCTCAACTATCTATTCAATGACCACTACAAGCCAACGCTAATTTAACACTGGAGATTCAAGAGATAATGCATAGTTCTCTCGCCCCAGGAGCTTACGATCTAGTCTAGTGAGTAAGCAGGGAAAAAAAAATTACAGTCCAGCATGATAACTGCTGTAAGTGATCATACACACAAGTGTTACAACAACAATAATGGCTAATAGTTATTGAGCACTTCCTAGGCCTCAACTCTTTCCAGAGGAAATAGCTTATAAAGGCCTCGACGCAACATGGACTGTTTGTTGGGGTCCCCCTCCTGGACTGAGCTCATGTTTCTTCTAGGGTAATATTCCTGCCCCCCTTTTCACTAAACCTTCTGGGGCTCCTTCAGCATATGGCCTGCTCCACTACGTGGGAAGTTTCCGGGGAAGCTGAGCTCCTTCCGGGGGGCCCTGCAGGCGCCCAGCCCTGTCCACGTTGGACGACGTGAACTAACACAGGGTAAGGGACTTCCAACTCCACAGGGGAGTCCGTCTGCGCACGAACCCCAACACGGCCTTCGTCAGCAAGGCTGGCCATCTGACCCACGGCGGTCTGACTCTTCGTCTCCCTCCCTCTGCCGGGCTAAATCTGGCAAGGAGAGGTTACAAATCACCAGAACCTACTAAAACTGCGATGGTACCACTATCTCTGTTCCACAGCTTGGAGAAGTTAAGTGACTCGTTCTGGGTTTCCTGCCTAAAAAAATAAAATAAAATAAATAAAAAAAATAGCACCATCACCATTTGAAACCCATTTCCCAACAAGAAAAAAGTAAGTTCCCAAACCCATGTGAATTTCAATGTAAACTGAAATTCCAAAAAGGAAATAGAAGTTAATGCTAAGACAGGGCATTTCTTCTAATATTTGCTGCTGATAACTTACATTCACTTAGAGTTAAAAAAAAAAAAAAAAAAAAGCTAAAAAAAATACACATAATCGCCAGGTTCGTAGTTCACTAATATAAAAGACAAATGTTTATTGAGCATTTGCTACATGCCAGGCACTGTTACAGGAAGAAGGTACGAATCAGTAAAAAAAAAAAAAAAAAAAAAAAAAAGCCAGAGTCCTGGACCTCATGGAAATTGTATTTTAGTGAGAAAAACAGACAATAAACAAATGAATATATAATGTCAAAATGTGTGACATAATGTAAGGTCAACGTTGTTTAGAAATAAGACAGACAACAAACAAGAACGCATGACAGGAGGTTCGGGACGGGGACATCAGACCATGCGAGAAGGCCCCGGCAGAAAGCTTTGAGCAGAAAGCCACCTCACGTGAGGGAGTGCACCAGACAGACGGACGCCCGGGGAGCAGACACGTCCACGCGATGGCCGAGACGGGAACGTGCCCGAAACACTCGAGGAGCTGTGAGGTGCGCAGTGCAGACGCAGGCGAAGAGCAGGACTCGAAGGAAGTGAGGTCAGACAGGCTGGCAGGGCCATCGCGACAGGGCTTGGGACCCTATTCAGCTGAGGAGAGAATTCCCCAGACGGCTCTGAGCAGTGATACGACGTACAATTTGCACTAAGTGTCTACCTTCACTTGCTTACAATATAGTTCCTAAAGCAATATGACAATGTTTTGTTTCTTCTTCACCTACAAGAGAGAAATCAAGGATGCGTGGAGTTTCCCTCTTGCTCTCAGAAGCATGAGGTAAGGCTTGCGAAAGAGGGAGGAGGATGAGGTGGAGTGTCTGCTCCATTAATGACGATGCCTCATTAGAAGTGGCTGCGTGACCTTTGTGCATCAGGCAGGGGGACAGCAGACAGGCAGCCCCGGCATCTCTGAACAGTGCCATGCGGTCCCACAGGTGGGGTGGCTCCTTCCTGGGTGAGGGCTACCTCTCTCAGCACTAACTGAACTGGAGTGGGAACCCGCACGCAAACACTCTACCTAGGTTAGGGGTAACACAGTGCGTTCAAGTAACTGATTTGTTGTTGTTGTTTTTTGTTTGTTTGTTTGTTTAAAGAAATCGGCCGGAGGACTTCCAATGGTTTGGAGGCTTAAAACTGAGTTAGTATCATTTTTCTAAAATTGAGAGACATCATCGTCATGAACTTGTATGCGATGCACCATGCAAACACGTGACGGGTGCCTGCGGGAGGAGGCGCCAGCCCTGGGAGCCATGAGGAAGACCGAGTCCCGGCACCC
This sequence comes from Eonycteris spelaea, assembly GCA_003508835.1. NCBI lineage: Eukaryota > Metazoa > Chordata > Mammalia > Chiroptera > Pteropodidae > Eonycteris > Eonycteris spelaea. The sequence goes on from PUFA01000014.1 coordinate 2,349,956, forward strand.
AACAGCTCAGTCCAGCGGAAGAAGCCGCCTAGCGAACCAGCACTCACAGCAACAGCGAGCAGACGCCGCCCTCCCGCAGCCACGCCAGAGGCCAGGGGCAAAGGAGGCCACCTGCCACCTGAGAGAGGCACACTGACAAGCCTTCCACCAGGGCGTGGGGGAAGCACTCCACGGGGCAGGAGGGGACACTCGTGCGAGTGAAGGACAGGTAACCTTCCCACGCATAAACATTCAGAGACCAAAGGACAAGACAACGGAACTTCTAAAGGGAGTGGGCAGGAAGAAACAAAAAAAGTGGAAGAACACTCTAAAATAGTAAAAGAGAAGATAAATGACTGCAATGATTTCAGAGAAAAGGGGAAAGTTCTAGTAGTCACTCAAAAACCAATAATTTTACATATTGTTTCAGACCCAAGAAACCTCTTTTCCTAAGGAAATGAACAGGTATATTCACCAAATATACATGAGGAAATTTATTGTGAAATCATAATAATGGACTATTCTATAAGGTTTTGAAAGCAATTAATAGACTTGGAAAAGTCTCAAAATGTTAAGTAAAAACAAAGGTTACAAAATTTTATATTCAGTCCAAGACCAATTTTGTTTAAATACACACACACATACACACACACACACTCACATACAATTGGCAAAATTTGTTTCTGGGCTAAAGGATAATAGGTGATTTTTAAATTTTCATCTTTATACCTTTTGTATTTTATAAGCTTTATACAATGAACGTGTTATGTTTTAAATCAGAAAATACACAAACTAAATTCAGTTCCCTATTAGAGATTAGGGTACATAAGCATAGTGAAAATACAAATGAAATCAGAAATGTACAAATGTCAAACATATATTATAAAAGAAGAAGAATCAGCTCTCAAAGAACCGACTTTTCAAGTTGTAGATGAACTGAAGTTTGGTTTCATTCACCCTGTTATTCAGTCCAGATTCACTATTTTGCTTTGTTTTGGGTCTTGGCCTATAAAAAGCCAAAAAGCCTGATGTCTGTTTCCTGGTCATTTCTAACACATCCTTGAATCTGTAGAGATCAATTATTACTGAAAATAGCCTAATAATCTATCATCATTTCTGATTAGCAAAATAACACCAATAATACAAACAATGCTTGTCACTCATATTTATTGTTCATATATGAATATGAACTACAAATATAAAATATACATAGATAAGCATCCAACACTTAACTCAGAGTGAAATCACTTGTAAGATTTTTATATTTATCAGTTAGGAATAATAAAAATAACATGACTATTTGCTGCAAGATTTAAAATATTAAAACTCATGAGTAGGAAAACTGTAAACAAGAAACCACATGTGTTGACGTGAGCACTGAGAAAGGGTTCATTTATATGACGACCTTAGGAAGCACATTATATCCTTTGAGCCAAATGTTTATAAATGTTTTAGAAGTCAAAAAGAGATTAGATTATAATTCTATTACTTGTGAAACTGTTGAGTGTACTAACATAAAACAACCTTTAAGAACTGTATTCAATTTTTAGTTATTTAGTTCCATTTAAGTCGTGACAATGATGCTTTTTTTTTAATGAAAAAGCTCTATTTGGGAATCCTACACATGTTGTGCGAACGAATTACAGCAGACTAACTGGCTCTGTCATCTCAACCTCACAAGGAGAAAAACCCTAAACTCAGATGCAACACTGGCCATAATGAATCGCACAGTCTTAACAAGAACATATAACAGGAAGAAAAAGGAAAGTGTGAAAGAGAACTGGGGTTTTCAAAACATGTTCTGTTCTCACTAATTAAACCTGAGCGCTCTTCTTAAGAATGTTCTAAGAGAGAATTTCTATTGTTTTTAAGCTAGGAAAAGAAACAAACGTTCGCAGACTGTTAGAGGATGCTATCGATCATTTCCAGGAGCTGAAGACAAAGAAATTTCTGAGATTTGCCTGGATAATATTCAGCTTTGACTAAAGGTTGATTTTAATGCTGAGCCATTAGACATTTGACCAAAAATGTGATTTGATGGATGCTATTGAAAGATAATCTTAGATAATACATTTCCGGCATTCGGTCCACGTTCTTCTGTTACACTCTTATTTTCACAGTGAACACACGATCAGCCGGCTGAGTACAATGAGCCCACTGAGTCTAAAAAACACGGTATTTGAGGCATGCCTGGTGGTTTCTGTCATTGTCTCAACTGTATTATTTATGAGAGCATGCTTATTCCTACATCAGCACTTTTTTTATTGTAGCACATTTGAGTAAATAACAGAGGCATGAAAACACGAAATCCTCAAACGAGCACACTGACACTCAAGTCCCCGTAGGAGGACCAGGCTCGGACGCTGAGCTCTCAGATGTGAGGCCCCCCCAGGAGGGCTCGGGGCATTCACACACAAACCCACAAATTCCGTGTTCGGAGATGCAGGGGTGGCTCTAGCTAATTTACTAAAGTGCTATTGTTCAAAAGCCACATGAAGCATGAAATATATCCAATGATCTAAGAAGTGGCCACAGAGAAGTGGGCTTCTTCAGACCACTTCTGGATTATCCAGAAAGTCTGTCAGCCCCAAGATGACAAACTCTAACCACCACAGCTATCCAGGGATGGCACCGGCTGCGCTGAGGAAGGACTGAGCTCCCCATCACAGACGTATTCAAGCAGAAGCCACACGACCACCCGCCAGATTGCCCCGAGAAGATTTTACTTCACAAGAAACGGCTCGCACCAAAGGTGCAATGACAGCACCCACTGACACTTGCGATGCACTGGGCCCTGGGATGCGGGTGAAGCCCAGCCCGAGCGGCCCGCCCAGCCTGTGAGTGATGCTTCGTGGCGGAACCACAACGTGAACCCGCGCTGAGTCCTGAGCCCACGATCTTAACCGCTAGAATCTTCGAGTATGAAACACGTCTGCGTTTTCACGAGCTGCATCATCAGACACTGCCCATCGACCCTCTAGCCCCTGCGACACAGGGCCTCGCCCGAAGCCTGCCACCTGTCAGCAGTGACCGAAGGAGGGAGCCTGCAGGCCACGCCGCTTTCCTCTGCAAACACTGTTTCCTCAACCGCGACTGCACTTTGGTTCCGGGTCACCAGGAAAGCCGGTCCCTCGCGATCTGGGCTCAAGCATGACCTTGCCCTGACCAATCCACCCCCGGGTTGCAGCTGTTCTTCCGTAGATGGTTCCAGACCCTGCGGAGCCTGCCCTGCTCTCCCATCCCAACACGACCACAGCTGGGCATGGCCCCGGACAGGGGACATCACTGCCCACCTCCGCTCGCCTCCTCGCTGGGCCTGGCAGCCGTGTGACAAAGCTCTGGCAAAAGGAACGTGAGTCAAGTGATACGTACGGGCCACTTCTGGCCAACGACTGTGACCACGGGGTTCTCTCCCCTCCCTGCCTGCTGGGTGACCAGAAGTCTCCATGTTCTCAGAATGTGAAAAGTATGGTCACCAGGCCAGAAGCCGTGCTGTCACCTGTGAAGCAGTTACACTTGCCAAGTGTCCTGTCCCAACCCAGACCCACTGAACCAGAAACTGGCGGCGGGGCCTGGCAATCTGCGTTCTAACGAGTGCCCCAGGGAGTCTCACGCATCCTCAAGCTCAAGGACCACCGCCCACAGCACGCCAGCCCCAAGCAGGGGACGGAAAGGCCCCGCCCTGCTGTTCCGCCAGCAGAATAACGTGTTAGAAGGACACGGGTCTTCTTATGACCGGGTGGAGCAGAACCATCCAGCAATCTGGACCATTTACACCGAAACTGTCATCTGAGAAAAATCAACTTCTATCACATTTAAGTCAATGGCGCCACTGGGTCTCTGCTGCAGCAGCCTCACCCAAACAATTCCAACATCTCCCTCCTCTGACTTCACTTACAGGCTGTGAGTGTCTGTCAGTCTGCCTCCTCCCACTGGCCAGCAGCCGCCCAGACTCACCTGTGCGCCATTCTGGGCTCTAAGAAAGCCCTGGCCAACGCCACATGCTCAGCGGACGATAAAGCCTACGTATCCCTTCCTGCCTTACTACTTACTAACATCTAAAGTGACGCCAGTGACACGGTGACTTCCCTTTCTTGAAAATGTTCCAGAAGTACCAACGTTCACTACAGACTAAAACTTCCAATCCCACGATGACTCTCGGGATGATGCCAATGTGTCAAAGGTGTGTCTTCCACAGCCCTGGTGCCTGGTCTGCATGGTCCCCAGTTTCAGAGCGGGCTCTGGTTTGGGTCGGGCTGTCCATCCTCCCCGACAGGGAACTCGCGGCAAAGACAGGACACCTAGCTTTCCTTCGGCACACCTCCCCGGGCAGGTGGCCGGTCCCCTTGCTGACCCGCCTTACTGGCCAAGCGAGGCACCCTGACCTTGATTTCACAAGGGCGCAAACTCCAACATCATGCATTTCCCAAATCTAGAGTTAGCGGCAAAGTAGGGAAAAGTAGTTTAATGTCTTCATTATTTTCCAGAGGTTCCTGCTTTTGATAAAATCAACACAAAAAGGAAAACAATTCAAGGCCGGCCTTCTGGCGTTTTTCCAATCTGCGCTGCTGAAATGGCCCCAACATCCTTTCATCTTCAATATTCCAAGCAGGATTGAAAAAAAAGAAAAGAAAGAATGAAACTACAAGTGTTTCCTAACAAATGTCATATTCCTGACAAAGTTATTCTATAAATTATTGTCCTATGCAGTAAAATTCTGAGCCTGTGTCAAAAACCTTCTTTGAATGGCATATTTCTCCACTAATTTATATTTCCTTTACCTTAAATAAATAAAAAAGCCCCTAATACTTTAGAAGATTCCTTCTAACCCATATCAAAACTTCTACCAAGTATACAGATCAACAATACCCAGAATTCTACTCTTCAATTTTGATGAGTTTATCAGAATTTCCTCTCAAATCTAGTGGAAGGCTGAAGTTCAATGTGGTGATGCCAAATTCACCCAGATTTTCCTTTATTATGTGGCTTTAAAGATATTTTCCAAGAACAAAAGAACACATAACTCGTCTCATACTACGAGACACGTACGAAGACCACAATCATAGCAGGGTTATAATCTCAGAGTCAGGACCCCTTAACCTTGATTGTCATCGAAGGTCCTAAGTACCAGCTGAGGGTACCTCCCCCTCCCCACCCTCTAGAGAGTCACCTCCTCAGCTCTGCTCAGACTCCAAAAGCCCCGTCAGGTCTGTCCCTGGAATGCAGCTAACAGGAGCAGCTGTGCCGTCCTGCTCTTAGAGAAGGCACGCTGACACTCACAGAGAGGCGTGGAGGATTAAACGCACACTCTGAGGCCTCAGTGGTGATCACGAGACAAAGCACTCTGGCCAAAATTCAATATTAACTCTAAAAAAAATTAAAAAATTAAAAAAAAAAAACCTGAAAAGTTGATAGGGGCTTATAAGTCAAGCAAGACCTTTCCAAGTATTACTTATTCCCTACTTCCTAGAGTTATTTTTTTTAATGTCACACTTCATAAAATAGCCTTGACAACTTAGACCAATTCATATTTCTCTTATCAGACTCACAAAAAGAAAAAGGATAGTAGTGTGAAATTCCAACCTTCCCATCTTAATGGGGTATTAACTTTCAAGATTATTCCAAGATGTGAGCCCCTCTGAATAAAAAGAACTAGTCAGATAAAATTTAAAATTCTGTTGGACAGTTGAAGGATGATTACTAAGTGGTGAAATACAAGAATTACATCATCAACTGCGGTATGACACGTTTTGCAAGCCTTCTGTCATCACCTTTGTCTTGCAATGGCTATTATTCCATCTGTCAGTGACCCTCTGAAGTCTCAGGACAGGACTGCATGCTTCAGGTTGGACTGACCACCACCAAACCGTAACAGAAACTGCTACCTGCTTCCTAATGGCCAATAAGCTAAACCTGGTCTAGGTGTGTTGTGCAGGCTCGTGAAAAGAAAACTTTTAGCCAAAATTTTAAAACTCCTATTTTCACAAAAAAATCCAGAATTTTTGCCTGAAAAATCGGCTCCGGTGGCCACCAGCAGGCGTGAGTGGGGACTTTCCTTCTGACCGGGCCTGGGCAGTCCAGATGGTCATGCCGTCAGGCCTCAGGAAGCGGCTGCCTCGACGTTCACAGTCGCTTCCGGCCCCTGCCTGGTCCCCGCCAGACATCTGAACCGAGAATGTATGTTGGCATTAGCGACCTTACCCAACCCACGGCCTGGCCAGCTGAACACTACCTCACCACACACAAAACTCCCCGCGTTCTTCATAAAACCTCATGCCAGTCTCAGACAGCAACCCTTCTGCACAACTAACTGCTAGAACTTCACTGCGGGCCTTTACATTTGCCTTTGAAATCTGATATTGTTAAAATCATTCATTCAGTCATCTCATTCACTGTTTACTGAGCACCCAGGAGACCAGTGGTTTTGCAAAAGGCAGGGCCCCTCTCCCTACTCTGCTTGAACAGGTGGGTGCCCCTGGACATCTCGCAGTGCTGTGGTTCTACCTATAACTTACTTTCAAGACGAAAATGAAAGGATCCCCAATTTTCTGTTTGTATAAGGAGAAAGCTGTTTTATTTCTACATGTAACTGAGTAACTTAAAATGTCTAAAATTATACATCATCTTCAACTGGGACCTTCCACAAATACCTTGTTTGGCATAGAAAACCTCTAAAAACTAAAAAGGTGTCTACGGGATCATGAATTCAAACAGAAAGTGTGTTCCAGTGTGGGCCGACGCCTAGACAGGAGCGAGGCAAGCTGGGCAGAGGCCTGGGCCTTCACGGAAGTGAGGTCGTCTGGTGGGCAGCTGGGGGCCGGGGGTCCCTGGCTTCATCACGCCATAAACACTGGCCGCCCGCACCACCCCCCCCACCCCTGGTGGACCTACTGATGACCCCTGCTGCTGGCCAACAGCCAGGCCTCCCCTGGACAGGCTGGTTGGGAACGGGGGGCGGGTATGCCCCCAAAGGACCCACTTTGGAGGGCCCCACTCGGTGGGCAGAGGGCGAGACACAACAGCCCTTTGTTCTGTATGGATGAAGAAAATGAAGCATGAAGCCGCCCTTCTCCTCAGCCTCTGGACAACGTGTTGCTAAAGCTGGTCGTCCCCTGAGAATACTGGCCACTCTCACGGCCCTGTCCACTTCCTTCTGGATCATCAGCCGCGCCCCCACCCCCGCCCACCCGCCAAGGGTTTGCACATCTTCGAATTCACCCTCCTGAAGAAAACCCGCCAGCCGGGGAGCTCGGTGCCGCCGCCTCCCAGCCCAGCGAGCCCTGGTGGCTGCGTGGCCCCCTCACCACACGGGACCTGCACTCTCGCCGCTACGCAGCCGGGAGGGGGCACGGCAGTGACCAGCTGGAGGGGACCCAGCGGCAGAGTGACCGCGGGGAACCAGCCAGCTGGGCTGCGGAGACAAGGCAGCGCCTTATCCAGGGCAAGGTCACTGCCTTGTAGCCTCACAAAAGGTGGTGAAACAGTCAAGTGCTCCCAGGAAAGAGACCCCTGAGGGCCCCGCCGCATCCCCGCGGCCCAGTCGGGGGTGCGGGGGGCTCCCCCACCCCGCTGCCTGGCCGACCCCTCGAGGGGCTGCGTTCTGACACGGTGTGAGGCGCGTGCTCCTCCGTGCCCCGGGCTCGCCCGCGCTGGCCCAGTGAATCGCTGCAAGTTCCCGGGCCGATCGCAGAACCTGAGGGCCCAGGACCGGGCCTAAGGCTTCGGACACTGCGTCCTCCAGCGCCCTGGAGAGACACTCGCGTCCTCGGCCACACCTGGCGACCACGGAGCGCCCTGCCCTCCGCCTGCAACGCATCCTGACGCTGGCGCAGCCCTGGGCCGGGCCCGCCATCGCCCCGCCTTACGGACGGGGAAACTGAGGCTTACGAAAGGTCAGGGCGGGCAACGATGACGCAGCTCGCCCGGGGCAGCCGGAATCCAAGGCGTCTGTGCTCTTCGCCACACTGGTCCCCTCGTTCCAGACGCGCTCGGTGCCCAGGGTGGGCCTCGGCGTGACAGGTGACAACGGGAGCCAGCGGCGGCCCCGGGGCTCGGCGGGGAGACGCGCAGAGCAAGCGGGTCCCACACGGCAGGGGAGTCGGCCGGAAATCCAAGGGGCGCCTATCGCCAATTCCACGTTGACACACAGCCAGGGGAAAGGGGCAAAGACCCCAAAAGTGCACCCATTAACTCCTCCCTGACAACGATAAATGTGGGTGACACTGGGCTTGGTTTTGCAGATGCGGAGGGGCTGGCAGAGTCCAGAGCTAAGGACAGAGGTTGACACTCACTCCCCCACAGCGCCAGCCTCCTTACAGAAATGGTGCCGGGGTCAAGAGGCAGCTCCTTAAAGGGCTCCACCTGAAGCAGAAGTAGGCACTTCCTCAGAGCCGGGGTCTCCGACCTTTTGGCACCAGGGACCAGTGCTCCTGGGAGCATCTAATGCCTGACAAGTGAGGCGGTGATGCTGGCCACAGACACTGCCCCTCACCCCCTGCTGCGCGGCCCTGCTCCTCACAGGCCACAGATGGTACCGGTCCGTGGCCCCGGGGGGCAGGGACCCCGGACTTCGAGCACGTGTGTATCCTATACACACAATGGAGGTTCTAGCAGGGAGAATCAAAGGGTCGCAAAGAATGGGGCAGATCTGAAAAAGCTTTATCAAGGAGACACGGGCTTTAGCTAAATATTAAAAAATATGGGCTTGCTGGGGGGGAAGGTGGCAGGGATTTCAGGCAGAGGAAATAGCTCAAAGACATGCAGTGAAAAGACCAGAAAATGTTTTGAGGGGAACTTTAAGTAACTGAGCAGACAGGTGCTTCAAGCAGCAGCAACCCCAGATGTAAACTCCAGCTCTGCCCCTCTACGCCCTCTGGGCGACAGCCCCTGTCCAGAGAGTGGGTAGTGGTGGGGGAAGGGGTTGGGGGAGGGGCTGAACAGCAAAAAGGAGCAGGCAGCCACACTCCGGAGTTTCCAAGTCTCTTTTAGGCCAGTGGTTCTCGAAGGTAAGCAAACAGAGGGATCGGGGTGGGCGGGGAGGGGGACAGGGCCTCTCACAGGGCGGCCTCTTGTCCAGGAAAGACCCCAAATTTAGACTTTTGATATCGTCTACACGTGAGGTTATGCATACAGTCAGTAGAGATACGGTGACAAAATTGGAAGGAGGCATGGCCATCGCGCCACTAAAAAAGTGTCCACGTGTCCCATTTCAGGGCCATCCCACCCAGAGAGCACTGGGAATTTTATTTTTCCCAAATCTTGTGAATTATATTGTCAGTTACATGTATTATATTTTGGAGGTTATATGTTAATTGCTTAAATACACATTTTAAAAAATGTATCATATTTTTATAACGTTTTAATAATACAAAGAGTCATTAAAAAGGAGATGAGGTAGCTCTGTACCTCCAATGGTGGGGGGGGGGCGAGGAAGGAAAGGGCCTGGTCAAAAATGCAGATTCCTGGCCCTCATTCAGTGGGTCTCGGTAGAGGCTGAGAATGTATATTCTGAACAGCAGTCCCACGTGATTTTTGATATAAGTGGCCTCAGAGACACTGCTGGGAAGAATTTTTAGCAAGGATGTAACTGCTTAGCCTGCATTCCTCCAAGTTTGTCACTGGATTTGGCTCTCGGTGTTGAGACAGAAGCCTGATCACAATGGTTGTAAAAGTGAACAGGAAATGGAAAAGGCAAGACTCCACAATTCTTTCAAAATGCATGCGTGAGGAGGAAGAGGCACAATGACCAGGTGCACGAGGAGCCCCGTCTTCGCCAGGCGGAGAAGGCGGTAACACCGGAAAACACACGTCAGCAATCACACTGCTCTGGGTCGTGTTTAAATGCCCCCCAGATCCAGTTCGCTCTGCTCCCCCAGGGCATGGACTTGCAGCCTGCAGGAGGCACCAGCAGGAGATGGAGGAGGGGAGAGAGGGGGTATTCGTCTCTCCCATGTGCCCCTTCCTCAAGTCCACCCCAGGCCGGCGGGTCTGTCACCTGCAGCCACAGCTGCCCCTGGCAGGCAGCTCCTACAGCCCCCGCCCGGGGCTCTGCCCTTCCTTCCACTTGTCCCTCTCCAGGCCCAGGGGAGCTGGTGCTGGCAGACCGTGCTGTTCCTTGCTGATTTCCCTAACCTGTCCATATCCTGGTTCTAAATGGTTCTAAAGTCTCCTTGGTTACCTACCTAGTTCAATCTGTCTCGTACCAGAACCCTGAATGGTACATGTAACACTAAGCCGAATACAAATGCCACATCCCAAAAGCTTTTGTTCAAATTAGAAAGCAGTGACATTAGATGGCGTTCCCGAAAGGGTTTGCGCACGAGGCGCGCTGGACGCAGGCTCATGAGCATGGCCAGGATTTTGATAAACGAAGGAGGAAGGGCACATCACGCACACCTGCTCAGACCCCCACCTGATTCTATCTTTCCACGCATCCACTACCCCTGCCCCCTTTCCACACCCTAACACATTTCCCAAAGCATGACTTCGGGCTTCACCCACGTCATTCATAAAATCATCAAATGATCGCTCTTCTGAGGGCCGTGTTCATGGCTTGTTTTATTTTAGAGAAATCTGGCAAGTTCGATCACTGTAAAGTCCCACCTGTTAGACTCACTGCAGGCAGAAGTCGTGTGTGTGTCTGGATTATTTCCCTCGAAAGTCGGCCCCAATGGACGACAGTACACAGAGACCAGGGTTATTTGTACCCACTGGGGCAGTAATAACATAGGCAGCATTTTTAAAGCAGGGGGACAAAGAACTCTGGGAGCAGTAAGGAAGCAGAAAAACCACTTTTGATTCCAAACACAAACCTGGACTGTGATCTTGCGTAATCGCCGTGTGGGCACACGATCGAACCTGAGCCTTGTATTCCCTTTCCTAAAAAGGAAACCCTAAACATTAAAAACAGAATACAGAGGAACAGATGTTAACTTCCCTAAAGAAAAATGTCGAAGAAATGCCAAATATTTCATAATTTGTAACGAGAAAAGGACTGTGTATCGAACATGTACCAGGACCCAGGCAGGCACTTTACAGAGATGGTTTGAATCTTCACAATAACCTACAAGTATATGCTACTCACTATTATCTTTATCATGCAGACGAAGAAACCAGGACTTAAAATTCAATAATTTGCCAAAGAACACAAAGCTGGCAGAGTCTGGTCCCAAACTCAGTTATGGCACGTCCAGGACACCCCAACACAACCTCTTTCTACGAATAAAGGGAGACCACATCGTCCGGGGAAGCCGACGCTAACTGCCACGTCCAGGGAATGTGGTGTTTTGCCGAGGTGCTTCAAGTCTTACCATTGAAAACGTCAAGATTTATTAGTCCATTTTCCTCCCCTCCGTTTTTATTTATATTCCTTCCAACACAGTCCAAAAAGAATTTGGGGCGGCTTCTTCAGTTAATGAAACAAAGAATCATGAAATTTTAAAACTAAGCACAATAAACAAACAAACAAACAAAGCAAAACGAAGCACATCACAACAGGAAAAAACTCACTTATGTGAAGTGACACATCTAAAATGAGTTAACTGACAGGGCCTAAAATACAGATTCCTGATTCCCAGTCTCCCACATTTCCTCATCAGGAGGTCCCATCCACAACAGATTGTCTCGGGGTTGCAGGGTTCTCCTCATGAAGACTGATGCTCATCATGGGTGTAAAAGCAGACAGGAGAGACAAATGAGTTAAATATTTATGTCCCAAACCTAGAGCATTCAAATGGCAATTTTTAATTAAAATTAATCCTTGATTGTCTTTTGCTTCTGTTAAGCTTCTTCTAAAAGTCATATTTGTAAAAAAGGCTCAAGACTAAGAACTTCACTTATTTCTTCACCTATAAGATGGGGTTCACCATAGCACAGAAGTGGAGGAGGATTAAAGAGGTTAATGATTTAAACTACTCTTTTCCCTAATACGTTACTTTGTTTCACGAATTGTCTACATGGGCAATGCGGGGGCGAGGTGGGAGGAAGCATACACAGAAAAGGTCAATCAACAAACTGACCAAAAAAAAAAATAAATCAGGACTTTTATAAGCCTTGCCTACATACATGATTTTTCCTATCCCAACCATTACTACCAGCTCTTCAGTGTTTAGAAAATTGCTTCCCTCCACCTTCTCCTCCAAAAATATATTGGCAATTCAGGTCTAAAGCAATGATGTACCAAAATTATTTGCTACATGTAAAGACTATAAATTAAAATAGACCTTTTTACCCAAAGTCATATGTCTGTGTGTATGTATACATGTGTGTGTGTGTGTATATATTTACTCAAGGAAAATATATATTCCTGAAGCTGAATACTTCAGGCCTTGAATTTTATCGGACTTCATAAGGTGTCGTGAGGATTCAGAGAAATAAAATAATGCAAGCGAAAGAAATTTATAAACTATAAGGTTTATAGTTATTATATTACTGACTTTGCAGGATTAATAATGCAACAGGTGGTCCTCCTTCCCCCCTCCCACCTCCCTCCTCCAAACCTTTCCAGCTGAGTCTCCCTCCTGCCCCAATCCCTGCCCAAAAAGTTCAGCGCATCATCTCTAAGACAATGACCCTGTCCCTAAAAAACAGGACTGTTTGATCAGGCCAGTCTTATCCCTAACTGTGCATCTGGCGAGTCTGCCAACCTGGGTGTCATGTTGCTAAGGAAATTTACTCTACTTTCACAATAGCTACAGTATCAACGGAAATAAGGAAACAAAATGGTTAAAAGGGGAAAAAAAACATGTTTCTTTCTAGGTGTTAATGGATTATTATGGGTACACTTGAAACTGATATACTGTTATAGTGTCAAGTACACCTCAATTTTAAAAATGGGGGGCGGGCATCCCTCACGCACACTGGGATTCCAGCTGTGAGCCGTTAAGTATCATTCTTTCGAATGAAGAAAATCCACATCTGTACGGTTGTCCTGTGCGTTATCTGAACTGCAGTTTCAAAATAAAGGAAGAGCTACTAAATCATGTCTGTCCACCACCACCACCCCCCAAAAAATAAAAGGGAAGGAAGAGAGAGGAAAGGAGGAAGGAAGAAGAGGGCTGGGGAGCAACCTCAGTCTGATAACTCAGAGACTGAGGGAAAGCAGAGGCAATAGAATAAATGACATGTTGAGGTTAAAAAAAAAAAAAAAAAACTCAACTAAAAACTAGCTGATCTGGAACATGGCGTTAATTCCCTGTTTAAGCCTCCTCACTTAGGAGTCTTTTGAAAATTCCCATCATCAGCAACTAAGAACACAGCCCAAGGAAGAGCACTGTGTTCAGTGGCATCTGATGTCTTCCCCATAGCACACCTGGAGAAGTGCTGTCTCCGGCAGGGCTGTCCCTCAGCCCAATTATTCCGCAGAACCCACCCTCCCCAGATCCCTGTAATAACTGCCCTAGAAATAACGCCACCTGTAATGCAAGTCCTAGAAAGGGGAAACATCAGATGCTAGAGATCTCATCGCAGAGCATCACTGAATCTCACTCGAGATACTAGGTTTTATATTGTCACTTAAATGTAAGGCCCACTGAACAAATTACTATGGTCACCTCAGGGTCACTCTGGAATTCTCGGGCAAGAGTAAATATCCAGGAGTCTAAGGCGAGACCTTGTGCTCCTTTTCCCTGACTGTGACTGGTCTTACTGCAAACCACTTACTTCCTCCTTTCTGTCCTACCTCACCTGAAACGTACATTCTTCTATTCCGTACATACCAATAATTTCTATCATTTCAGAAATTCTACACTCCAGTAAAAAAGTTAAACTCTTTTTCTGGCCCTGTGTCTTTATCTTTCTCTGACATCAAAAAAACACTTTTATAATTTCCTAAATGTTCAAAACACTGTTTAGTACATACCAAATTAACATACTAACAAGTTATATTTTTACCCTTTGCATTTCCTGATTTGTCTTCTTCCTGTTGAATCATACTATCTGATTACAACCAATTCCTAAGCTCTCAACTTGAACTCAATTATTTTCATATTACAAAAGTAATTTTCTATTTTGCTCACTTTTAAAATAATGGCTAAATGACTATTTATTCATCTAATTTTACATTGAGTTTTTTAGTTATTCCAAGAGCTTTATCCACAAAAAGTCAACTCTTCAGTGCTTCAACAATTTATTATCACTACATAAAAAGTTAAGGCTTTTGTTGATATTAATCCAACATTCTTAAGACTCGCTCAGAGAAAACAACTCAAAATACCAGACACCTGGCTCTACAAATTCAGAGTGCTCACACAAGAGTAAAGATTGCCCCAGGTACCACATCAAGACGCAGATAATAAAGAGGGACAGTCAAATTGTAAGTCCTGCCACCTTCCCAGATCCCCCTGCTTATTTCAGGCCTGAAGAGAACTTGCTCTGGGTTGCTAAGATGTCTAAATTAGTGTGTTAATATTAAATCACTTTTCAAAGGTAAGCTTTATAGAAATTGAAAGGTGGTAGCATATTAAAGAAAATCTCTCGCCATGGTTGGAAGAGAGAGACAGAGACAGACAGCGAGAATATGAATATACCTGTCTCCCTAAAACACACCTTGCTCTTCGTCAGCAAAAAACATTTTTAAGGAGATACCTACGCTGCAGTTTCTGATTCACTGCAGCAGCCCGCTGAGGTCAGGGGGTAATGCATGATATGCTAAAAGAACACACTGTACTTCAGGAAAGTGAGACTCCTTTGCAGGAAAACCTTAAGTTCAGGTCAGTGTATTACTAAACAGAGAGGACTACTTTCTTACAGTACACGATTAATTAATAAATCTATTAGCGTGATACACATTGTAACTGTTTGAGATGTGTGGGGAATTAGGTATTTTACTATGAACCAAAAGTTATGACTGAAATATAAGCAAAGAATTCCGGTCTGAACAGAAGGTAGAATTTTTTACACTTGTTGGACAGAGCCTAAAAAAGAGAAAAAAAAATACAGCAGAGCACAAAGCATAATGGTGTCATAATGCCAGGCAGGGGAGTCACATCTCGCTGCGATGAGACACAGTCTGGACCAGAGGAACCCTGCCTGTATTACACATGAAATCAATGCGCCACCAATGACAGCTACACATTCAAGAGGACAGTGAACCAGGGTCCCTCGTAAAGTGCAAACGCTTCTGTATCAAAAACACCTGAACACCTTTAAGCAAAATGTTCAATTAATTACATTAAGCTTAGGGCTAGAGCATTTGTCCCCATCCGCAACTTGCCCAAATGTCACTCTGACAAAATACTTCCAAACTTTCTTTTCTGACTAATCATGGCGTTGCTTTACCCAATACTGTTTATTTCACAATGATCCTTAGGCCTTTCATACGCACTCAATTGCCCTCATTTAAATGACACCCTTCCCTATATAGTGTCAAAGGCTTTTTCGAGGGCTGGCAGAGAGGGGATAGGGTGGCTGCTTCTAGCTACAAGGTTGCAACTTCCGCAGCTAGAACTCCTTGGATTATTGACTCACTTTGACTTTTCTTCATAATCTTTGTCTTCCCCCAAACTGTTGCCTCTCTATTAGCCACACTTCAACGCAAACTGTCCCAAAGCGCGAGCAGGTAGCTGGCCCCTAAGCTGGCCTCCTCCACACCACCGCGCCTTGCCTAGAGCGCTCTCCACCTGGGCACATCCATCCAGCTTCCCCGTGGGACACCGGGCGCCACGCGCGCAGGGCAGACACCCGGCTTGCCCAAAGCACAGCTGTCTACACCGCCTACTCCCGTGCCCGCTCGCACTGGGGCAGCCTGAGGGCTGCGGGTCGCCGGCCGCCAGATGCGCGCACGCCCCGGGCCCGGGCGCCGCTCCGGCAGGGGACAGGGCCGAGCATGCATGCGCGCACGTCGGTGCCGAGCCCCCCCCCCACCGGGCGGCACGGGCACCGGCTGGGTGGGGGCTGGGTGGGCACGCTGGGAGGGACGACCGGCGCCAGGCGGCGGACGGACAATAACAGGCGGGTCGCCCCCTCCCTTCAGGGGCGCCCCCCCACCGGCTCCAGCCCGCGCCCCGGATCCCGGGTCCCGGGTCCCTAGCGGATGGCACACGGCCGCGGAGGGGGCGGCGGAGGCGCGATGCCAGCAGGGCCTCCTCGGGTACCTGGTCGATGGGCAGCTGCACGGCGTTGCTGAGGGGCTGCAGCAGGGTGGAGCCCGTGGTGCTGGTGGTGGCCATGGCCGGCCTAGCGCTCCGGCCGCCCGCGCCGCTCGCCCGCGCGCTGTGCCCGGCGACGCCGAGGATGGGGATGCAGCCGGCGCGCCTGCCCCCTGGCCGCCCGCGGTCGGGGCGGCGCGGGGCGGGCCGGGGCGGGGCCGGGGCGGGGACCTGCTGGGCCCTCCCCCCGCCCGCGCCCCCGCGTCCCCGACCGCCCCCGGCAGCCCCCGCGCCCCCTGGTCCCCGCGCCCGCGCCGCAGCCGCCCGCGCGCCCGCACCGCCCCCTGACTTCCAGCAGCTTCCAGCCGCCCCCTCCCCACCTCGCGCGCCCTCGCGCCAGACAGCCCCGCGGCCCAATCGCGGCGCGGCGCCCCAACAACCGCAGCCAATCAGAGAGCGCCGGTGGCGCCCCGCCCCGCCCCGCCCCGCCCCATGCCAGGCCCCGGCGGAGGGGCAGCGGGGCGGCCGGGCAGTCGCGCGAGGGACGCTCGCGGGCGGTGCTGCCCGTGGCTGTCGCGGGGCTTCCCGCACCTCACCTCCCCAGGCCTCCCACCCGAGGGTCAGAGGCCAGCCCCCATCTTTCCAGGAGGGACGGTGGACAACAAAGGAGGCCGGGGTGGCTGCCAGACAAAGGGACGGCGTGAGAGGCGCCGTCTACCAGAGCGGGGAGGGGGGCGGGGACGCTGGGGACAGAGCGTGGGGCCGGGAGGAGGGCCACAAACCAAAAAAACTGACCTAGATAGGAAGTCCCTTTGTCTTCAGGCGTGCTGGGGAAAAGCCCAAACTTGAGGCCAGTTCTAGTTGTGAGCACCCTTCGGTCACCCTCAAGCCTACCTGGGCCTTCCAGGGGTGAGAGGTCGGGTGGGTTCGGCCAACCCAGGGAAGGAGACAGATGCTCTCACTTGTACCTACGGGGCTTGTCGCATTAAGCCCTATGGTGGCCGAGCCCTGGACATTGAGGGGCCACCTTTCTCAGAAAGGAACACTGTTGCTAAGTGTCACTTCACCCTGAATCGCTTTCGTCCCCACCTTCAATTGTGTGCTGTTTCACATGCCTGCAGTCTGCGTGGTGGCTTGTCTGTTGCGTGGACATCTAATCTGCTTGCCCGAACTTCAGCCATCTGAGTTTCTTGAAAATGCAAGTGTCAGCTTTTGTTCAGAAGACTTCAAAAGCGGAGGAATGCTGGAGGGGACTATCAGGAGGGCTCAAAATTCGAGGATTGAACGGTCTGAAGTTTTGGGTAGAAATCACTAATGGTTATTGAGCATTTAACTGCATGCTTTAATGTTTTAAACGCTGCTTTAAAGGTATTTGACACGTAATCCCCAACCACCACACAAGACAGGTGTATTACCACCCACCATCGATGGAAGAAATGGAGTCACAGGGGAGGTAACCAACTTGCCCAAGAATGCACAGCTAATAAAGTATTGCCATCCAGGTAATCTACATTCAGTGTGCCTCTTAGACGCTAGGCCCTCTTCTTCCTCATGAAAACCCAGTCCCAAAATTCACGGGCTCTCAGGAGTCTAGTCTACCTGATTCCTGTGGCGGAGTCACAGATGAGGGACAGCACAGATTGGAATACACCAGCTTCTGTGAGTCACTCCTCTGGACCTCATTTGTCCCTCTGAAAAAGAGACAGTTGAATTTATCAGTTCAATCCCTTCCCACCTAACGTTCTTTGATTGTTTGGTTAACATAGTTCTAGACTGGCAGATTCTAGACCCTCACTGGATAAGGGATAGAAAGAAGAATCATCCAACCTGGACCTTCCTTCTCCCTGGGCCATTTTCCCATGACAGTTCTAATCAATAGTGAACGAACCTGTTCAATGGGCAGCTCATTGAAGCATATTGTCCCATAAACCAGACCTTTCTGTTAATATAATCTTAGGAAATGTTGGGATTTTTTTTTTCCTTCAATTTTGGGGAAGTATAGAGAAAGTATACAGGTGGCTGAGCAAACAAACTAAAGGAAAATTTGAAATACCATTTTAAAAACTTAAAGATGGGTGTTGGGAACAGATCACAACCTAAAGTAGCACAAAGATACACTCTCAGGTCTAAAACAAATCATGTCTACAAAAAGGAGTTTCCTTAGACTGAATTTTTTAGTAGGACATGACAGAACATAGTTCTCTATTTGGGGTGACTACATGAAATTACTTTAATATCTATAATGGGAAGGATCTTAGCCATCTGGAAAACTTAGCTGTGTCAGAGTCGTAATGCTATAAGTAAAATATAGTGTAACATTAATAATAGCTTAGATTTTGGAATTAGAAGTAGGTTTTCAGCTGTCTGCCTTTTCTTGGCTGCGAGATCATGGGGAAGTTACTTAACCTTTCTAAGCCTCTGTTTCCTCATGTGTAAAAATGAGCATAATAATAGATAAATTATATTTCCATATTATAATCCATAACTTATAAATCTTACTTATGTGAAGAGCTCAGAACTATGTTCGGTGATTACCATCCAAGAAATATGACATAATTCTGAAAATGAAACTATTTTTCTCAGGTTAAAAATATTTCATCTTTGTGTTTTTAATGAAGAAACTGAGGCTTGTTCTTTAAGCTAACGATTCAGTGATGATAGTGTGTATCCGATGCCTTCTGACCGGCATCTGGTAATTAGACCAGAAGCTCTTAAACTGTGACGAAGGGGGAAAGAGTTGAACTAATTATGTATCATGCCTCACTGTCCTACCTCAGATAACATCCACCCTACAAAAGCGATTCTCACATTCTTGATTCTTAAAAACAAACATTTATTGGGTACTGGCTATGTTCAGGGAACATAGGGGTTTTTTTAAAGAGTAAACAATATTTATAATCTAAAGAAGAAGCAGTCACATACACAACCCAGAGAGAAGTTTTATAAGAACCTTACTTATCCAGTGATCACTTCGTGAGGTGTGTAAATGTCTAACCACTATGTCGTACACCCAAAACTAGCATGGTATTGTATGTTAGCTGTAATTGGAAAAGAGATTAATTTTTTAAAAAAAATAAAAGTACCAAATAAGGTCTCTCTTTAAATGTTAAAATCAAAGAACACATCCAGCAGGAAAAACAAAAAAAAACAAACAACCTGCTGGTAGTCAAAAGCCCTGAGCTTAGTCCTGACTTTTCCACCGAACAGCTTTGAACTTGAGAAATCTGCTTACCTCTTCGGTGCCTTAAGCGTCTCCTTGTCAATTGTGGATCGTGATGACCGTTCGTCTTACCTCACAAGAGGATTGTGATGACGCGCGCGAAATTAATGGTCGGCGAAATTATTAAAAAGAAATTAGTAATATTAGTATTAGAAATTATAGCTGGTAGGAAAGGGATTTTTGACATAGCAACTATATTTTAACAAGAGTTTCTAACTGAGACTGAATCGTCAGCGCACCAAGCGTAGTTCATGGATAATAACTGCCCCGCCCCCCGCCCCCCACGTCCCGCTCGCCCTCCCGGTGACATGCCCCTCCTGGAATGCCGGGGGTAGGTAAAGATCCGTAAAATGAAAATTGCCCTTCCCAACTTATTTTTAACTTCGAATCAGCCACTCAGAAGAAATGAATAATCTGCCAAGCTGCTTTTGTTTCATAAAAAAAAAAATAAAAAAATAAAAAGATAAATGCTGTGATTTGTGATAGTTGAAGTTAGAGTTCTCGGGCAATTATTTTGCCCATTTTGTGCCGTTAGACCCAGGACTAGCTTCGATGGCGACAGGCACTGGCACATACACATCGTGAAAAGCCCCCGCTAACACTGCTTCAATACTTCCGTCTTTAACTCTTCCAAGTTCACCTAGCCTGAGGCCAAAAAAGTGGAACTCAGAAAGTCACTCTGTAAGACCTGACTTGATTCGATCAGGACGTCGCCAAGTAGACTGAAGAAGAGAAAGTGGACAGGGGGCGATGAGTGAGGCGGGCAGGGAAGGCCTGTCGCCCATCGCTGACGAGGCCCTGTCACGGACGAGTCAGTCACCTTCAGGTGCTGATTGGTATTACGTGAGGAGATTAAAAAAAGAATAATAATAATTTCGGTGGTCCCTTCTTCTTCTAAAAGTACGTGATTCCCAAGAATTTCTAGACCTCTTTTCTGTCTTCCCCTCCCCCCATGGTTTCACAGTTACCTCTGATTTATTATGTCTCTCATCGACCCATCTTCTTGAACGCAGCTGTTATTCTTTGACGGTCTGTGTGTGATACCTGTGCACCTGGGGAAAACGTTTCATCTTCCTCACAGATGTATATGGCTTTTGCACCTGTAGAAGAATGAGTCCAATCTCAGTTAGTGTTCGTTCATTGTAAGTCGGCCGTCTGAAACCCTCTGACCCTCAGGTATGGAAAAACAAAGCACCAACCCCCACGCTTCCACACGTTTGCGTTCGTGTTCGAATCATGAAGCATCTCATGAGGGAGTCATGATACCCCCCAGGCTCCAGCGTCCTCACCGTCGCCACCAGAAGGACATACTGCATCTGCCACAGGTACCGCGGGCTAAGAAGGCCTCGTTTTCCCAGGTCTACCTAATGTTACAGGTGATTTCTGTTTACCTAATTATAAGATGAGCTCCTGTCCTTAAATGTGGTGACACATCGCTGCTCTTCTAAACAGTCTAGGCTGACGACGCGGGAGGCAGTTACAGGCCCCTTCTGTTGCCGGCCCTGGCAAGTGAAAGCCTCAGGTGATTCTCCAGCCCACCAAAGAGTTCGCCCAGAAGCCCGTCACTTTCAGCAAATTTTCCTCTTCATAGGTAAATGTGTCAAAAAACAAAAACAAAAACAAAAACAAAACAAACCTACTTTTGTGATAGGTGTTTCTGCTTAAACCCTTCCTTCATTACTGTCCTTTTTCAGATGCTGGGTTTGTTCCACAGATTACAGTGTCCACGCTAGAGCCCTGAGCAGTGCAGAATTGAGAGAGAGAATCACCACCATACGTGTAAGGTCTGTGGTTGCCACATCTAACCCACTTCCTCGCCAAAGGACCAACTCTCCAGGACAGGTGACTCTTCCGGTTAAACATGAGGTACCTGCTAAGGAATTTCCTCATAATCAGATAATGGCTTGGTTTCGATTTCATCAAATTATCTTTTAATTTATTTTCCCACTTGAAAGCAGATACTTCTCTCTTACTTGGGTTTTTGTGTGTAAATTCTGATCTAGCCTGAAAACACTGTATGGCGTAAGACAGTTCTTATTAAAATCACAACACATTAAAAATAAAAATCTGTAATGAAAGAGATACCAACTATTCCCTAGGGAGCTTAAACCAATTGCATTATTAGATTTCTAAATAATGGGTCGCCACTTCTAAAATGAGGAAGTAGATCAGGTGGAAATAATCACCAGTGGGAGCCCCTTTCTTAGAGTCTTCATTTGAAATATTACCCCTAACTTCATTGAGACATTGGGAGGTGAGGATCGTAGAAAGTACCAGGTGAAGAAGTTGGGCATTGGAACCAGATTGCCTGCATTTGAAGCTACTTGTTACTTATTTGATTTGGGGCATGTTATTAATCCTTTGGGCCTCAATCTTCTTATCTATAAAATGGGAATAATAATGATTTGTGCCATTCGCATAACTGAATGCCCATAAAACACTCAGTGCTTATCACACTGTAAGCTCTCAGTAAATATTAGCCATCATCACCTCCATCATCACCATCATGACTATAGGAGTGGCAGGTCTCACAGTATATGGCCACATTTCCCACGGGTACCATATACCAAGTAGAAGTGTAAATTAACAACAAAAGGTTGATTTAGTCAGTTTGTCCCTCCAAACTGAGAGGAGGGACAAAAAAAAAAAAAAAAAAAAAAACAAGGGCTAAGATTTGGTGTATAAAGAGAACACTAAATGATTTATTATAGTTCTGGCCTATGTCACCTGAAATCATTACAAAAGCTTTATATTTGCAGAAATAGATAAGATGACAACTAGGTTCAAACTTTTCCTTCTTCTTAAACGCTGGAATATACTGTGGTAAGTAAGATTATTTTGTTTTTTAACTGGCAGTATCTATTCTGAGCCTTCACAACCTACACAGTAGAAAAAAAAGATGAAAAAAGACAGACAGTAATTTATATAAGAATTTCTTGGGTAAGAACTAAGCAAATGAAAGTGTAATTTATAATTTCAACTATTTGTGACACAATTAAAAATTATTACTCTGGCTGATGATTTTAAAAATTCTAAATACCATTAGACTCGTTCTTCTATATAGCATTTCTTTAAATACCATCTCCAAATCCACAGATATTTATCTTTTTTGGTTAGCATCCAGCTGGTAGCCAATGAAAGGATCTTCCATTATTCTAGGACACGGTCCAGGAACTTGATCTCATTGCATAAAGCTACTCTATTCTTTCTTTGTATAAAATCTTTCGAGCTACTGGTCCCTAGATACTCATCTGAAAGAGCACTTAAAATTGTTCCCTTTGGAGTTGCTTGAGTGTCATTGAGAAACAAATGAAAAGGAAAATAAAATGCACTCAAGTAGGTCTGATACAACCCAGCAACTCAGTGTGTCTCAGTGGCTTCCACGGGGACCGCCTATGAGAATCGACCAAGACTCATGTTTAAAATCCACCTTAAAACAAATAAGAAAAAACAAATAAATCTACCTTAAAACAAACAAAAAATAAAAACTTTAAAAATCATAAATAAATACATAAATATTCAAAATTTTAAATCAAAAATAATCATAATAAAATAAACAAAATCCATACTGCTGGGCGATACCAAACACATGAAGTTTTAAAAAGGAGGAGGAGGAGGAGAAGGAGGAGAGGGGGAGGGAAGAGAAGGAGAGAAGGGGAATTACTCTGTCCAGGCCGGGGGCGCCCTGAGCATCGGCACCTCACCAGTGCCCGTGGGCAGTTCCAAAGCACACACAGAAGGTCCGGGGCCATCACTCAAGGCTCTTACTCTGTTAAGAACTTCATTCTAATTAAGAAAATACAGAAATAATTCATAGGTGCTGACTCTTATACCGGAACAAGTAATTTAGCTAGGTTTTATTAAGTGTCTTTCATTAAGTGTCTTTCAAATTTATAAATAATAAATCCATAATCCTTTTCCTATGTCAAAATGTTAATTAAATCCACTAATAATAACAGTACTGATAGCTGACAACTAATGTGACTAGGCCCATTTTGTTATTTAAATGAAATCAAAACTAAATGCTCAGAGTAAATTCTTATTGGCTGACGTATGTATAATAAAGACATTAATATTTCTTTATATTTCTGTGTTTTTTTTACAAATATCTGGAATCTGCCAACTTTGAGACCCTTCATCTGAGATCCAGCATTGGCCAACACACCATTCAAGTGACAGAACATTGGACTAGGAAAAGAATTCAGGAAGCAAAGAAAAGTCATTTGCTGCAGTGTTCAATCTAAGAAACTCATCTAGACCAAGACCTGTAAGTAATGTGCATATCTAAAGTCTTTGCCCAGGAATGGTACATCTGAGGTCTTCTATGAAGAAAAAATAATTATAGACAAATATTAACAAGATCATCCAGAGAAAGAAAGAAAAAAAGAAGCAATTTAAAGGCCCTAGAACAGTACAGGCATTTTTTTCTTTTGCTTTCATTTTTTGAATTTTATTTTATTTCTATTTGTCATAGTTACACACGTATAAGTTAAAAAATCAAATAGCACAGACTTTAAAAAGGGGAGGTTTCCTGCCCTGCCTCTCCCACTCCTGATTTTTGCTTCCCACAGTCAACGTTTTCAGCTCTTATAACTTGTCTCTGTTGGTGATGAATTCCACACTTTCTTTTTTAAAAAATATTTATGCCACTATTTCATGACTTTTTCATTTTAAACCTTATGCACGGACCACCTTACTGTGAACAATGAGAATACAGCTCCTTTCCCATCTCCCCTTCAACCTTATCCTCCCAATATAATTTTAATAGATATTCATAGTTTCCTTTATTCTGACCTCATAAATATTATTCAAAGACGAGTCACATAGTATACTATAAAACGGTTTCTATTACTACACTACTTTGCCTTTTTTTCTGGAATTAGCATTTGCCTTTTCTTTTTCTTCATTCAGTTTTCCAGATAACTCACTAATTCATCTCGAAATCCTACCACGTGACTCTAAAACTCTTTATTGACATGGTCATGTGCAGGGGGGATCTATCAGCTCCATGTTTTCACAGGTGTCCTGGAACCCCACATTCTGCTGTTTCCTTCTGGATTGGCTGCTCTCTAAGCTCTAAAGCAAGCCTTCAGCCTAGAACTTTCCTTCGGAAGGCTTCCTTTCACTTCTCTGTATCAGAACGCCTGGGTGTTGCACAGCCAGGAACAACGCTCAGTGACACCATTGGACTGTGTGATAACCTCACCATCACTGCCACCTGCTGTGTCTACTTACGATTCTAGGGATGAGATAGGACGGGTATTCTCAGTGGGGGCAACATTGCCCCAAAAGGAAAAAAATTGTTTTGGGAGGAGGGGAGTCTAAAAAAAAAAACCTTATTCTTTAAAATATAAAACACATATATTACCTAAACATACAGTATATCTGTATCATTAAGATGTCATTAATGGGAGTAATTAGAGGGAAAAAAATGTCTAAGGAGGCTCCTCAGGGTAGCAAGAATGAAAAGAAAAAAGTCTGAGGAACACTGAGATGATGCAACCTTTGCCAGAGATGCCCCGGAGTATCTGATACCTCTGTGCAGCCGCCACTTCACACATGTCCACCTTCCAGGTGTCTCCTGGTTGCGTCTGCTCGATGGGACTTTGGCAACATTTAGAACCATTGCTGCAAGTGAGTCTGAGAAATTTGGTTTTAGCTCTCCACCGTGTAAAGCAGAAGAAGGCTGTTAGGCAGAAGAAAAGGGAGTGGGTGTGGAGTACACCAGTGCGTCACATCTGCTAAGGCTGGGTCTAGAATTTTAGATGTAAAGCTTTTTTTTGCAGTTAGAATTTTAAAGGCATTGCTCCATTTTCTTAGAAGTTCCAATGACACTGTTAAGAAATGCCACTTTAATTCCCGATTCTTTGTATGTGCATTGTTTTTGTTTTTTCTTCCTTCTCCAGAAGCTTTTTAGACATTCTTTTTATTTTTAACATCCTCAAATGTTAGTGTGTGTTTTGGGGTGGGTCTTTTTTTATATCTGATGCTGGGTATTTTACAGACCTTTTCATTCTAGAAACACATGACCTTCAATCCAGGGAAATTTTATTGTTTCTTTGATAATTTTCTCCCTTCATTATCTCTATTCTTTCTTTATGGGATTCTTAAGATATTGGACTTTCTAGATGGATCCTCTACTTTTTTCTCTATTTTCCTGCTCTTTGTCTTTTCTCATATAAGATTTTCTCAACTTTATCATCCAGCCACCTTCTCCTGATTTACTGATTTTTTTCCTTCCAGATCTGTTTCATTAAATCATTCACAAAATTATACACATTTCCCTCATTGAAAATTCTTGTAATGAATAAAAGTAACAAAATAAGATAACCCTAAAATATGTTTCACACATTAAAAAAAAGTTACGGTATAAGGAGGGGAATTTGTACAAACAACGAAAGAAATGAAGCACTCAGAATACACCCAGATATATGTACAAAGATGAGGCACCCATTAGCCAACTCACTGTTTCATCGTTTGCATAATTACTAAATCAACCACTTATGAAATATAAATGAGAACATTAAGAAATATGAGATCTACCTTATGGTTCTGATTTTCACAATGTCAGTGACAGACTCATAATGACACCTTCACTGATGCTAACTGCTAAGCATTGCCCAAGTGAAAAGCAAACAACCCTTACAGCTCGCTGAGCAGGTTTTGCTGAAATCAGGGACTTCACTGTTCTGACAAGGAGGTTCTGACACAACTTATAGTAAAATAGCATGAGTAATAAAGAACGCCAAGTAAATGCCACTAACAGTAAAACCTACGCATATTAAATTATTCATTTGAACCATATTCTAATTGTAGTAAATGCTAATTAAATCAGCCAACTTTACATAGCACATCCATAACACCATATCAAAGAATATTGATTCATCCATCAGAAATTTCCAAACAGCTAACCAGATATTAATATTTATAAACTTGTTAAGGATTACAGTTTAATTAGAAAATAAAAACAAAAACAAATACATATGTATCTTTATCATTTAAAATATTTCATATTACACATGAGCAATGTTTAGATTTAAGTTTTGAACCAAGTTTACTTCTTTTCTAAGTTATATTTTTGTCATTAAGTTTTTCTCACAAAGATATTTCTTAACATGAATTGGACAAACTTGTAGTATTCGCAATGCCCAATTTCTCCCTATTGAGATGTGAAATTATAATCCTATTCTGAATAAAGATATTTGTCAAGATAGGGGTGTAAACATTTTGTCAGGCAAACAATTTAGCTTAAAAATTTGACCTTTATCTTAAAATGTACACAACCTCATAATAAGACCCTGGACTTTCAAGTTGGAATACATCTTGAGTTTCCAGAGAATATACATGCTTTATTTAAAAGGAGGAGAATAAATTATAAACTCACCAAAGCATTGAAAATCCAGTAGTTTTTAAAAATCAGTATTGCATCTGACGATGTGGACAGTGGGTTATAACATAGACACGAATTTCACACAGTATTACTTCTTCCCTTTTATGGTATCTCTGTAAAAGTTGAAACACATCTTTGACCTTGGGCAGTGGTGGTCAAAGATCTGTATAATATATTTGATTTTAGTATATTCAATGGTCTGTGTAATATATTTGATTGTATATATACAAACCAAGCATTTCCTCCCCAAGATATCATATTCACAAAGTCAAAAATTAGAGTTGTATTTAGAGAAGCAACAGTGATATCACTGGTATAGGGCCAAATGAGCCATCACTTTTTGCCACTAACAAGGTGGAACTTCTGAACAATATTGCCACCAGTGGTGGTTTTGAGATCTGTAAGAGCTGTGGCACAAGATAAAATTCTCGTTAACCTTTAAAAAAGGCAGCAGTGAAAGGCAGCGGTAAGAACAGCTGAGCGTAGAGCACTTCTCCCCTGCAGCAGCCCGCCCCCCTCAGCCGCAGGAGTTGTCCTCCAAGGCCCTAGTGGATGCCTGAGCCCTCAGCGCCAAACCCTGTGCATACTATGTTTTTCCTATGCATTACTGCTGATGAAGTTTAATTTCTACAGTAGGCACCGTAAGAGGTTAACAGCAATAACTAATAATAAAATAGGACAATTATAACAATATCCTGTAATAAAAGTCATGTCTCTCTGATTACCAATGAGATGGCTGGCTGCTAAGTGACTAATGGGCAGGGAGCACACACAGGGTGGACACGCTGCACAAAGTCACATCCTGGGCAAGACGGGAGGGCGCGAGATTTCATCACACCATGCAGAATGGCACACGATTTAAAACTTATCATTTGTTTACTTCTGAAATTTTCCACTGGATATTTTTGACTGCAGGTAACTGAAGCCATGAAAAGAGAAACTTCAGGTGATGGGGGACTACTGTATCCCCGATATAAGGTCAGGTAACCAGTATGAAGCACAGTCACTGGGATGCAGTAGAGGAAAACGGGGCCTCAAAGGTAACAGAGAACCATGGAGAAGCCTCCTCCGAAGGTCATGACCGTTACAATTTCCTACACTCATTCCCACCTGGAGGATTAAGTGCATCTGATTCAACCCAAATGAGTAAGCTAAATTAGCATTAATGATCCCAGTATTAGAAATTTTAGGAACTTCACCGCTGCCTGTAAAACTTCTGCTGGTGACAAAAATCAAGATGAAACCAACTCACTGATGTGATTGAGCAGCTCAGTGGGTTTTTTGAAAATATTAAAAATTCATGTGAAGTGCATGAAACTAATATTTTCTTAAGTAGTAGTTATTGCTCATGTGTTCATTTCTTCACAAAATATTTGTGATTGCCTCAATGCACACACCACTTCCCACTTAATTCTGCATACACCTTAAGGAGCCTTGACAATTAGAAAGCGTGGTGCTCAATTAAACATAACTCTCTATTGGCTGAAATTTTGTTTGTAGATATAAATAAAATGAAGTATATTTTGTTACTATATCAATAGATCAATTTTTTTTTTCAAAATAGCTGACACCTTTTAAAATTCTAATATGATGGTAGATTTAGGTATGACATAGGCAAAGATCAAATTAAAAGAAAGAACTTATTTCTGTCAATAAAATAGAGGGACTCCTTTTATATCCATTATTTTAATCTTTCGGTAATGAGGTATGTATTTGAACGAGACCCCCATATCCTCCATCTGAAAACAGCCATGTTTAGCCCTGAGAGGAGGGAGAAAGGAGGTGGCACTCTGTGGGTCTTTGCTCGAAACCATTAGCATCCATAATAAAGTAAACGAAGAACGATTAAATGAACATCCAACTGCCGAGGGCCTCGGACAGGCTTGTTACCTCAGCCAAGCAAGTATCTTGCGATGTGGCTTGTTAGCCGCAGAGAAGCGAGGTAGAGTGTGCGTGGACTGATACGAAGCCAGCTTCACTGCTGAAAGCAGATAAGTCAAGCGGGAGGGGTCCGGGCGGTCAGTGTTCTCAGCGCCTCAGTCCCGGCCTTATCACAGCGTCCATGGCAGGGGGAAAAAAGCCACCAAAGTGCAACAAACAGAAGGACCTGCATACAGGTCCACAAATTTCCTCGAAACGTCACTTCGAAGATTTTTGGACCCTCAAAATGCTTAAAGCGTTCTTCATACCTGCAGCCTGAGCTGCTAGCAAGCATTTTTTTTTTTTAATATAGAGAAACTCCTATTTTAACTCCTAATCGTTTGACATGTTACATCTAGACTATCAAATCGCTTCAACATAACCGGGTATTTTGAACCACTGACTCTAGAACGGGACAAGGCACCCACAGGCCTCCGGTTTAATACATGGAAAACCCGAAGCAGAGGGAAGGGCGTTAATTCGCCCAAGTCCGCGGCGGAGCTTGGCCGGGCCGGGACGTCAGGCCGGGGCTTCACGCCCAGGGCTCTTGCCGACCACGCAGAGTCAGCGCCGCCGTCACGCGGCGACGGGCGCGTGATAAAGCGCCAGGACTCAGCGTGCGCGTGAGAAGACAGGATACCGCCTTTCACACCCGACAAACCTGAGCGGCTAAGTGACAAGGTTCTACGTGATAATTAAAAAAAAAAAAAAAAGACACGGGTATGTGCTAGAGGTGTTTGGAGGAGAGAGATGGTTTATGTTTGAGTGCTGAGAGATAGTGTCATGGGCTGTCTCTCAAAACAGTTGACCTTTTTCTTAATTTTTTTTTTTTCGGGAAATAACGTCAGCCTGAAAATAACTAAAATTAAAAAAAAAATAGCTGAAGGAACACTTGCGTGCCCTTTATCCAGATTCCGATTCGGATTAATATTTTGTCTCATTCGGCTTCAGCATTCTGGTATACGAGTAAGCCCTGTCTTCTCTCCCATCCGTTAATTGACCAATTGATCTTTTTCTTTCTTTCTTTCTTCCTTCCTTTCTACTTGCCTATTATCATTTGATAATGATGATTTCTCTATTTGTAAATGGTTTATAATTCATTCTTGTACATAATCATTTTGGTGGGCAAAATGTCCCAGACTTGACTATTGGGAGCCCCGTCCCACTGTTTCCTGTTTTCTGAGTATAAACTCCTATAATTTTTTTTTTTTGAGCGCTTCCTTACTTCCTGGCATTTTGAAGAATTTCTGGAATATGTTCCAGGTGCATCTCAAACCTACACGGCCTCAGCCGTGAGAAAGAGAGCAATCGAGACACAACCAAGCTCCTGCACTCCGGGACCATTGCATAGCTGGCAAAGATGGGCAGAATCGTGACAGGCAGAGACAATGGGAATTCGCATTTTCGTTTTTAACAATAGGCTGAACACAGAGAATTTCACCTTCCCCCTTTGTATCAGTTCTCTACAGCTGCATAACAAATTAACCCCCAAATAGTAACTTCGAACTACACCCTTCGGATCTTTAGCGTGGGCAAGGCTCAGTGGCAACGGCTTGTCTCTGATCCACAGAGTGTCAGCGGGGCTGGATTAAGACTAGAGGGTCCGAGATGGCCCCACTCATGTCTGGAACTTTACCGCTCCCTGTTAGTGGGGGCACTAGTGCTCCTTCACCTGGCCTCTCTCTCCAACAGGAGAGCTTGACGTACATCGCAGCCCAGGGCTCCAAGATGGTAGAAGTAGAAGCTGCTAGGTCATTTACAGCTGTAGCCCAGAAATGGTAAAATGTCCTTCTCATTCGATCATCATTGATCAGAGTAAGTCACAAGTCCAGCCCCGCTGTAAAGGGAGGGGAGGCACGCGCCACCTCTCACGAAAGGAGCGATGTGTACACTTAAGAATGGGAAGAATTGCTGGTGGCCATCTTTGCAAAGAGTCAACTACACCCTTTTTATCCTTCCAATTTCTAGAAGGTAGTGGTTTTCGAGTTCCAACTTGGAAAGGAAGAAATGGAGAGTTTCAGGTAGCCGAATGGGAACGCTATATGTGACTTTTATTTGGACAACGTCCTAAATAAGTGATCAGCAAATTCTTGTTCCCTACCTTGGGAGTTTTGTTAATGAAAATGAAGAGTAAAATTCAAAAGCTATCGGAATAATTTGTGTAGGTATCTTGCCATTTTAGAAAATTTCAGCTTAAGTGAGACTGAGAATCTGGAAAAGTTCCAAAGCAGATACAGAGTAATGAATTTTTAAAAAGGAATTATTCACAAGGAAATATTAGTAAATCAGAGATTGGGGGCAGGAGGTAAGGAGCTATGGAAGGGGATTCGGTTATCATTTTTTAGTTCCTTTTAACATTGTTTCTCATTTTTCATAAGGTCAGAATAACATTACCAATGACAACGGCAGGTTTGCATTTTAACATAAATAAAGAAAATTTTGATTAAAGTGGTAAATGAGATACACGTTTTTTTCTTAAAAATACATTTCTTTATTTGGCACCCATCAAATACCGTGCTCTGTGCAAGGGACAGAAAAGTAGTAGAAGAACTAGCCTCTACCCTTCAGAGACGGACACACAAAGCTGCATCGTCATATGGAGCGCAGGACAGAGACATGCCAAGGGTGCCTCCTGTCCTGTCCAGCAACGTTTGGATGCTATTCAGCAAAGACGTAGGATTATGACTTTAAATAGAAACATCACAGACTCAAAGATCTCTTTAATCCGATTATTAAAAATTTGGCAACAGAATATATGTGTAGAGTCTATCATACCTATCCTGGTTATCTTCATTTTATTTTTATTTTCACCTTTTTATTTTAGAGATTTTCAAACATATACCAAAGTAGAGAAAATAGTCTAATGAATACTGATCACTGAGCTTCAACAGTTATCAACACGAATCAAAGCTTCTTTCATCTCTGTGATCTACTCCCCTGTCCCCAGGTAGATAACTTGAAACTAAATTACATTTTCTTACTTAATCTATAAATACTTCCGTTTGTATCTCTAAAAGATACACACCTAAGAATATTAAGAATAGAAACTTAATGTCATCTAATGTCAGTCAGTGTTCAAATGTCCTTGATTGTCCTATCGAAGTCCTTGGTATTTTGGTTTGCTTGAATCAGGAGATAATCAAGGTCCGTGTGTTATATTTGGTTACGACTTCTTCCATCTCTTTCAATGTACAAACATCTTCCCCCCCTCTTCTCCAATTTCTTTCTTTCTTTCTTCTTATTTTAATGTCGTCATTGAAGAAACTGGGTTGTCCGTTTTCTACGGACATCAGATCTGTAGGATTCTCCGGTCTGGACTCAGCTAGTCGCACCCTTGTGGTGGTGTGTACCAGTCGAAAGGAAATACAGAGGATGGAAAGATACGTTTCTTTTTCCATCCTCTGTATTTCCTTTCAACTGGTAGTTGGCACCTTAACCAGAGTCAGCTTTGATTCATTTTTTTGGCAAGACTCTGTCACAGGTGGTGATGTGTACTTCCTATTACGTAGCATCAGGAGACATACACTCTTTGGGAGTTTCTTTTTCGGTAATGTTAAAATTGTTCAGTGGATTCAGGTGTTAATCGCCGGATCCGTCCTTTATAAAGCTCCCCTTCGGCCTTCGAATTAACAGTCTTAACAACCAAGATTTATGTTTAATACCACACTTTGCTAATTCAGTGACTTCCGATCTTTCACGTCCCCTGACTACAGCCAAACTCTGCCCAGAAATACATGTAGGGAACACAGTCCAGTAGAAAAAGTAGGGGACCTTCATCTCGACCTCTTTGGCATCCAGTTGACTAACCTCCAACGAGTCACCCTTGTGTCTCCTTTTCCTCATCTGTAAAATGAGGGAGTGAGTTGCGAGACAATTGAGTTATTTGCTAACTCTGAAATGCTGTGGTTGCAATTGCCCCCGATTGTCACAGGAGTGACACTGGCCCCAGAATGTCCGTTTGTCCTTTGCTTGTGTGTGTGCATAGGTCCCACCCACCTTCCTGTCTAAATAGCTTCAAGGGTGAGAACCCTGCTGTGAACATTTGTGTTGTCCCTGCTTACCCACGCAGCGCAGTTTGGTCCAGCTAGGTGAGGCCGCCACAATCGCCCTACAAGGTCTGAATAGTAAAACCAGTACTATTGCCCGACAGGCAGGGGGTGAAAACTCTACAAGCTTTATGGGGTGTTTTGAATGACATTTGGCATTTAAGTCAATTAGGTGTTTTAGAGATTTTAAAAGAAAACAGTCTTGAGTGTACTGAGTCAAAGAGAAATCTATCAGTTAATTCTGATTTTTGCATGACACTAACTACAGTATTATTACCATTTTCAGAGGCCTGAACTTTTTTCACTAGCGACAGTTACCTTACTTCAAAGACTACTATTGACACGTCCTGCATTTCTTGAAATGTGGATAGACGTTTTATTTACCTTATATTGGGGCAATATGATCTGCAATATAAACATACTTACAATACAAATCAGAAAACTACCAGGACCCTCAAATCAGTAATTTAACATGCACACTGACAAGAGAAAATGTAACTCATGGCTTTCAGCTAAAAGAAAAAAAAAATAAGCAAATGTTGAGAGAGCCATAGAAAAGGCAGCCAGATGTCTCCTGGCTAAGGAATGCCTGGTTTTAAAAGCTGAGCACAAAAATATCCATCTCTGTCCCAAAGATTTGTCTGCATCAGACCAAATGAACATTCTACCCGCCTTTTATGAGCCAGAGTGTTCTTCAGCATCAGAGAAGAACCAGCAACATAACTCTTTGTTTCATTTTGCAAATCTGGACTCCCTGAAAAGATCTGGACTTAAAAACTCTTTAGTTGAGACCTTTCTATCTTTTTATCATCTAGAGGGCAGATTACATTTTGTGTTTAATTCTGATCATCATAAGCAGAACAAGAAGGATATTAAAGTAGAGGTATGAGACTAAGGGATAAAAATATGGGTTCCTCTGTGAACTGCCTCAGACTGAATGTTTTAGAGAATGCTTTATTGCTTAATATATAAGTTGCTCTTTTCAAATATTTAGAGTTAACATATATTGAAGAAAGTAAAGCAGCATGAGGTTGAAAATGTTCTGCTCAGTTAAAAAAATATGCCTTCAGCCAACATGGAAGCTTTTTCTTCTGTAGTTGGGGAACCACGCTCTTGATTAAAGTTTTCTTTTTCTCCTCCTCTCCTCCTCCTCCTCCTCCTCCTCCTCCTCCTCCTCCTCCCCCCCCTCCTCCTCCTCCCCCCTCTCCTCCTCCTCCTCTTCTTCTTCTTCTTCTTCTTCATTTTTTTTTTTGGTGTGAAAAGAATTTTAGTTGATACCGTGAAGGACACAAAAGAAATAGAAGGTCTTGAAAACTGGGCTACAGAGTTCTCACGGGTTCCCCAGGGCTATTGCCTAAAATGCAATGTCATAATGGAGTGATGTTTGACGACCTTTGCTCTCGCAGTGACTTGTCCCTTACAGTGACATGGCCACATGGGATAGGCCTGCCAGCTGCCTTCAGGAGCACCTTGGAAGAGAAGATTTGAGGACCATGTCTTAAATACCAACTGGACTCTTGGTATTAAACCCAAAGTTTCAGAATAATAACTCCAAGAAGGCATCCCAATTTTTTTAGGGGACAAAGGAAGGAAAGCAAATCTGTATGTAGGAATTTATATGTACATTCTGTCCCCTGTTAGAGAAACACCAGAGCCAGATAGTAGTTATGGTCATAAAGGCAGATTTTTTTCAGGACTACTGCAATATGAGGAAAGAGACCTCAGCACAGAACAGGGCTCGATTCTGAATGCAGCTTCTTCACAGCAAAGGGGCAGAGTGGGGGTCAGCGAGGCGACATCAGGGCAAAGGGGGATCTGGCTGAACTGACCTGCTGGAGGCAGGCCAGGGTGATCAGACACCACCTGGGGTTGGTGGGAGATGAAGAACTCAATTAGGTAGCAATGGTGACCGGGTTTTGACGGCGGGGGTTCTTGCCAAGACTGGATGATAGAGAGACAAACCAGAAGTTGAACAGTCGGGGCCTATTTGAAAAGTTTGGCCGAGCAGAGACGCTGTCACTTCTTCCAAAATGGATTCGACGCAAAGTACGATGCAAATTATGGCTGTAAGAAAATCGTTAACAGAACAACAAAAAGCAAATGGCAAGGTACCGTATCCAGTGAGGGACGATAAGGAAAAATTATAATAGAAATCTCGGGCTGGGAAGCACAGAACTAGCTCTGAGTTTCCGGAGGACGAAGACGAAGATGGGAACAACACACACCTTTCGCCGCCGGAGGAAATCGCGCGAGCCGGTTCCTGGCGCAACGAGTGTTCTCGGGCTCTGGCATCCGAGAGGAACGTCCCCAGGGGGCAGACATCGCGCACGCCACACCGGGCGACGTCCTCCCGGCAGTTTGACGAAGAAGGCACAGAAGTGCCACGGACACCTGAGCCCCACGCGGCCTCTCGACGAAAGCGGAGCTGCAACCTGACGCTCCCTCCCGTGACGCCGGCGCCGCGGAGACCCAGGGCGAGTCCGCTCTGCCCCGACGCGATGCAGGGCTAACCCTGGGGGACCTGGGGGCACGAGGCCAAGCCGGCGTCAGTCGTCCACGCTGGGCCTTTGACACGCACGCGGTCGGACACTTTAGCTTCAGTCTCTGCCGAGTAGCTGAAGGACAGGTGACCAAGGCTGTACACCGCAGGGGGACCCCAGTCACGAGGCACAAGGAGCCCGTGTTACGCTCTTCACAAGGAGAAGGCCACCCGCCTCCGCGCCGGGGCCCGGCCGAGCACGGAGGCTTATGCTTTTCAGACGTGACTTTTGCCACGGGAACATTTAAAGTCAATTTTACGGCAGTTTTGATCCAAATTGACTATCCCCGGAGGTTATGTTCCATTTTTCTATCATTGGCAGTGTCTTTCCAAACCTGCCTTCCAACTAAGTGCTTTCATCTACTGTGCTGCAAGAGGACTCTTTCTCCATAAAAACCCAAATCATCTGTTTCCTTGCATATTAAAAATTGCACACGTACCACATCAGAAAAATATTTAACATGAAGTGCTTTGAAGAGATATTGGATGACCCACAATGTCTTGTGGGTAGTGGGAGTCGCCATGGCCCTGCCTTATCAATCTGACTTCCAGCCTCTCATTCCTCTGCTCGATACAGATATACAGAACCATTATGCACATGTGGCTACTTACATTCACTTTTTATTTTTTATTTTTTAATTTTTTAGGCGAGGCAACCCTTGGTGGACCTCACAGATTGCAAGGACCTTGTCAGTTTACAATCCCTTATTTTTTATTTTTAATGCCTACAGCGCCTGGTCTTCCTAGGTGGTCTCCCAAGTACTAACCAGGTCCGACCCTGTTTAGCTTCCCAGATCAGATGGGATCGGGCTTGTTCAGGGTGGCATAGCCGTAGACAGCTACTTACACTTAAATTAGTGAAACTTAAATAAAATTGAAAATGCAGCTCTACTAAAAATTCGGTTGCACTAGCCACATTTAAAGTGCGCAATAGCCACTTGGGGCTCCTGGCCAGAGTGTGAGACAGAGCAGAGAGAGGGGACATTTCCGTCATCACGGAAAGTTCTACCGGACGGCACTGCTCTAAGAAATAAAATGGATGGACTGTTAGTACAAGAAACAATATCCATAAAGTCAAAGCTAAGTGGATTAGTGGGACTGGTGACAAATGGAATGTTCCTGAGACCCAAAAAGAAAGGATTTTGGTCAAACAAAAGGAAAAAAAATTAAAACAGTAATTCATTTGAGACTAGCAATGGAAGTAATATGCATTAATTACAAAGATTGTCATCATAAAGATGAAGATCCAGACGAAGGACAGCCATCTGACCAAAATGGAGGGTGACAGAAAGTGCTTGGAAATGGGTATTTGGTAGCATTTTCCGTTTATTACACTAAAAGGCAATCATTTGAGAAAGGGTGAGTTAAACAAAGCCAGAAGAATTTCTCTTTTGTTCCAGGATTCCTCTGAGTCTTTGCACCCTAATATTGCTAAGATTTTTGCCGCTCCTCGGTCTCATTGAATTCGGGGTCGGAATCCTAAAGTGTCCCGTTCTGCAGAAAGTCCCTGGTTTAGCACATTACTGGGAACAGGTTCCTGTTTTGATGATTCTCCTCTAAACACTGACTTGCCACGGCCCTGCTCATCCCCAAACGTCTTGATAACTAAAACTACTCCGCACGTGCTCTGCAGCCACGTGCTGTGTGGCACTCTGTCTGTCTGCCAGCCGGTTACCCGCGGTAGGTCTGAAGGGCGCTTACCCCTCCGTTTCTTCCTCTGTCGGGATCCGTCTCCTCGTCGGCTGATGCTCCACCCTCCCGTGACAAGACTCGCCCGCGAATGGCGCTCTGCACAGACGACAGTGCCCGGACTGTGCCGAGGTGTCGTGCAAGCCGACCCCTGAGGCGAGCGGAAGTCCTGTGACCTCCTGAAGGGGGTCACAGCATCACTGTGGCCTGGGAGGTGGAGCCAGTTCACGGAGAGCAGCCGAAAGTGCCCGTCGCCCGGGGGGTGCGACTTGTAAAAGCTCGAAGAGAACCTAAGAGCGCTGCCCGGGTTCGCTGGCAGAACCCATCGGCCGGGGAGTATGCAGTACCGGCCCCGGCCCCCGAGGGTGCTGCCTTGCCGAGCGCCCCCACCTCCAGGGGGCCCCCCACCCCGGGCCAAATGCGGGCCCAGCAGAACTCCCGTGCTGTGCTTGCTCCCAGGGACTTACTGTGCGCCGAGAGCCAGGCTAAGCGCGTCTCATGAAGGGCCTCGTTTCATCCTCACATGACACCCACGTCACAGGGGAGCGAGCCGAGGGCGGCAGGAACGGGTGGCTGTGGCCGAGCCTCCAGCGACGCGCGGAGCTGGGACTCCGAGCGCACCTCCGGGCTGAGCGCCCAGCGCTGCATCGCCGTGTCCGCCGGACGGCGCAGCTCGTCGGAGCCGCTCCCTCGCACGTCCTGCGTTTTCATGGAGTTTGTTTCAACAAGCTGTTTGCACCGGGTCGCCGTGGGCACAGTGCGAGAGAGGGCGGGCCCGAGAAGAGTTCCCCTGAGGAAAGCAATTCACCCCGTCTTTGGTGTGTTTCATCTTCCTTCTACCTTGTGGGGTGGGTGGTAGCAGCAGTGACCCTGGTGGACAGCGACGGGGAGTGGCCAGCCCCTGTTTTATGACGGCCCAGCTTCTCCCCAGAATGTCGCCGTGTGACTGTCTGCACCTGAAACTCAACACTTCGGAAAACAGGCTCTTCCTCGTCCCCTCCAAAAAGGGATGGGAAACGTGTGATGCTCCACTGTCACCCTCTTCGAGACATTCTCGTCCTAATTCACCTTTTTGACGCCTTCAAAATTATCCAGCCGCCCTCATTTTCTTGTCAATTCTTTTATTGTTAATATCTTTTTTTAAATGGGTTTTCTTTGCTGTTTCCACTTTATCGCCTTGGCCCAGGTCCGATCCAATGCATCAGTCTCGAACATGAAATAAGGCCACTCTGCACGTTGACAGCGGGGATCTGTTCGATCTCAAGACTAGCTTCCAGAAGCTGTTCATGCCTTAGCTACTTCTAAAAGAACAGCTTACATCAATCACATCAAAGTCAAATCCATCTGTTTGGCACTCAGATAACGCAAAACAATTCTACATAATAGATTAACTTGTTCAAACGATCTGGAGGTTGTTTCGTGAGTGATTTGTCTAGACCTTCCCAAATGCAGTTCGGATCAGTTATGTTTTTTATAGATGTGCTGCATTCAATTGGAAGTTGGTGTTCGATAATCAATTTTTTCTAAAAACCTCTTAGGCCTTTCCTGCTTTCGAAAGATAAACTTGGACTTCAATTCAGTAATAGTTTGAACAGATTCAGAATAGTCGCAATTTTTAGGTATATGATAGAGGAAATGCTATTTAAGTGGAGTTGCTTATTTCCAATATTTATTGAAATATGTGTTGTTTTAGACACATGGGATTCATCAGTAAATAAAACAAAGTTCCTGATCTTATGAACATTACATTTCAAAAAGAAACTAAAATTAACAGTTTGGAAAGGTACGTTTTAAAAAATAAAGTCAAACATGAAAAAAAAAATCCAGGAATTGTATATTCAGTGACGTGCTTATCAGTGTTTAACCATTGGATCTGGAGAAACTGAAGAGACCTGACTTGCAGTGTTCGCTGGTTTCCGTGGTGTAAACACCCCACCAATACGGCCCGTTTCAGCTATCAAGACAATGTCACCGAAAGCAGAGTTAGGGGCACATATGTGAACACAGCTCTGAGGAACTGGGGAGCACGCTGTCAGATCTAAATTGACTCTGTTACGATTTAGATTTTCAGACAGCTCCGTGAATGAATTTAGGTTTAAAGAAAATAAAATTGGGAGCGAAGCAAAAAAAATGTCCTAAAATTTATAAAAGTTTCACACATCAAACAGCATGTCACTGGGGTTCCGAACAGGGCTCCCCAAAATGTGCCACTTTGACACATGAATCATTTTGAGCTGAAGGTGATCACGACCCTGCAGACGCACAAGAAACTTTTACTTCTCCCTTAAAGAATTTACGGGCCTTGCCCACAATAAGAGTTAAGACCAGAAATAGCTTTCTAAGACCTATCTATAAGGCAGGGCAAACTTCTAATTCCTGAGTGTCTGCTTCTCCCACTGTCCTGCGAATAAGCTTCTTCCCTTGGAAGCCCCAGGGCACCTTCCCTCGTCCTTAGCTCAAAATGCCGTGCATACCTATTTTCTTTTCTGTTTTTAAACTTCCCATGCTGTGCTGTTGGACCATTGACTCTCATGTCTGTGGGGTTCCCATACATATGCATGTCATTAAATTTGGTCATTTTTCTCTTGTTAATCAGTCTCATTTAGGTTCAATTATGAGACCAGCTGGAAGAACTCTGAAGGGGAGAGGAAGGGATTTTCCTCCCCGACAGTGTAAAACGGAAAAATCTCTTTATTTTTTGAACAAATGATGTAATGATGAAGAAAGAAGTCCAAGTAACAGGCAGTAAGGCCTATAAATGGTCTCAGTTTACAGTTTAAACCTGTAAAACTGAGAAAGACTTTTTAAAATAATACCTTGTTTTCATTCTGAAAGTCTTCTGACTCATTATGTAGATTGTGCAGTTACTCGCAAAATTCTAGAAATATGTTTTCATCAATGAATAACAATGACCATTTATTGAGTCTAATTACGGGCCAGGTATTTTAATACATTTTCTGTACAATATGTCTGCAGAGTAGCTATTATCCCAGAGATGAGAAACTGATGCTCAGAGAAAGGAATTTACCTGACATCCCCCACTAATAAACTCAATCTGGGATTCAAATCAATGTCCACCTTCTTCAAAAGCCTGTGCAGTGTGTGTGTGTGTGTGTGTGTGTGTGTGTGTGTGTGTGTGTATGTTGCATGGTTTTGGTTTATGAACAGTTTCAAAAATAAACTCTAAACTCTCAGAAACGCTTGATGTATTGATGAATTTCCTGGGCATTTAGGGCTTAGGATTCCTCCTCTAACGTCCCCAGGAGCAACGCGGCAACAAAATTACCTCGCTGGAAGTGCAGGTGGGCCCACCGGTGTTTATCCACTTCGTGATGGCTCCGAGGTTCTTGAATAACCTCCTTGGTGGCAGCTAGCCACACAGGGCCAGCTCTGGGCAGGAAAATGCAAATACCGTTCCTTAATCCCACACTTAAGTAGCTCAGCCCATCCTGTGAGACAGCGCTCAGAGCCCCGCACGTAAGATGTGATGCAGAGACCCGAATCATGCTAGTGAAGCCCCAAAAGCAACTGACATTTTAAACAAATGTAAAATAACAGAGTTGGATAACCGAATAGGATTAGAGGTGACCTAGTTCAACCCTCACGTCAGACAGAGACGGAGACGCTCAGGGACTTCCTGCGAGTCACAGAGGCAGTTAGCCGCGCGGCTCAGGCCCCGCTGGGGGCTGATCCCGGTGACCTGCTCCTCTCACCACCACGTGATGCTCCTGCTGAGGAACCGGCGTGGGTGCAAGTCCCCTAGGGCGACGCTTCTTACGGGGTTCAATACCTTGGGCAGAGCAGACAGAATAGTAGAAAAGCCCTCTGGATTCCCCCGTTTTGATAACAGAACCCGCAAAGGGCACCGTGATGGCGTTTGTACGACATTCTCGCACCATCGAAAACTCCTTCGCCGGCGTCACGTGTACCACCACGAATACCTTACACACCGGTAGCGCTTCCCAGCCTGTGGACGACTGTCCACACACCGTCTCACGACTAGGAAACTTCCTAGTAGCCAGGGACTGGTGCGCCCATTTTACAGGTGCGTACACCGAAGTTTGAGGACGCTCCGACGCCGTGCCGCACAGCCAGGGGCAAAGAGCGGACCGGAGCCCGTGTCTGCCTCCTCACCCAGCGCGCGTTTCTCGCCGTGTCTACGAAGGGGCCTCGGAGTGGCTTTGATACGCTCGCGTTAAACAGAAGCAAGGCACAGAGCTCCCCCACTACCCAGACGATGCACGCGGCCGGCCGCGGAGCCGGCCCCGGACGTCAGCGTCTCGCAAGGCAGCCTCCCAACCGCAGCGCAGGCCTCCGCCCTCCTCCGTTAGCCCTGCGAGCAGAGCGAGGTTTCTGTGCACCGAGAACGCGTGAGCCGCTTCGAGTTCGGCGCATCTCATCCCGCGAGGCCGTGCGGCCGGGCGAGCGAATGTCGCCCCTGCCAAGTCCACAGCCTGGGCGTCTGGGGCTGCTCCCTGCCCGTGCGCGATGAGCTTGACTCTTTCAGGAAGGTGCATCCTCACAAGGAGAGGTAAGAGGGGGCCCTTCTGTCGGCAGCCTCGGGATGAAGTAATTACTTGGCAGGTAACAAGCGAAGGCCTTCCGCCAGTTTGGACGGACACCCAGAAAAGAGCTGAGGGACGTTCCAAGGTGGAGCTCAGACTCTGACCCTCGAAATATGAATACGGGATTCCGGTGAGAAGGGACGTCTTCCGTTTCCGAGGGTGGGGCTGAATTCCAGTGCGCCTTCTAGGGGGTGTGCTCGTGCTTCTCTCTGGTGTCTGGAGAGGTGAAATTTCTACAGTTACCTTTAGGAGATCATTACATAATTGGGAGTAGAATGGTCTAGGGTGAATGTCAGAAGAATGTTCTGCTCTTATTTACCCAGACACACGGATGTGTTTACTATCTATCAGGAATATCGACTGTCGTAAATGTTCGTAGACTCGTTTATAGCTTTTGGATTGCAAAATTTTCAAAGCAGAATTCCTTAATCCTGAGGTAATTTTTAAAGACATGCATAGGCATGGTAGGATACGTGGAAATGCAAAAGGAGATTATATAAAAAAAAAAATTCCCAAAGGCACCTGATACATTTTCAAGGGCGTACTTGAAACAGCCGAACGAGCATCTTTCCTTCTGATTCCGTGCTCTTTGGTGGGACCGTTTTCCTGGGCCAGACGTGATAGAACAACCCTGCTCTGCTGCCAGACCCGAATCATGCTGCTTCTGCCCAGGAGTAGCTCAGCACATCTCAGAGCCCTGGCCGCATCCTGTGTAAAATATTTATCGCGTCACTGATTTTAATGACCTTCCTTCTAAAACTTTAGTGTTTTGACTATGCAATTTTGTGTTTTTAAAGTACGATATTACCTTTGGACACTCTCCCCATAGAAGACATAGGCTCTCCAGAGACACCTTAGGAAAGAGAGCAGGGGCCCGTTCTGCGCGTTCGGCACAAAGCCGCAAACATCCTTTTTACCTGTGCGGCTCTGGAGCTCTAAAACATTTCTCAGGTGGTACTACAGCTCTGTACACAGGTGAGAGAACCACAGCCCTACTAAGGGCACGAGATTATCTCACCGAAGCAAGCAGATTTGAGAGAGGACACAAACATGCAGGCTCACCGATCATTTAAATGAACAGTTGAGTACATTTCATCCACAGTTTTAAACCGACGACAGTTGGAGACACATTATGCCACTTGTCAGAATACCTTGAGAAACACTTTTATGCCAGGCAAGGTGATTTTATAACCCGTATAAAAGTTGGCATTTGAATTGGTTCTGCATGCCAGAACACAATTAAACAAGTCTATCCATCTAAATGTTCTTTTTTGACTCACACCACCTCTTCCTCCTGGCCAGCTTGTTTGTCTGCCAAGTTCTATGGGTCCCACGGCATAGTCATTTTGAACTCTAGCCTTTGGGTTTTCCTGTCAGTGCATAGTACCTGAGTTTCCAAG
Source organism: Eonycteris spelaea (assembly GCA_003508835.1). NCBI lineage: Eukaryota > Metazoa > Chordata > Mammalia > Chiroptera > Pteropodidae > Eonycteris > Eonycteris spelaea. The sequence goes on from PUFA01000014.1 coordinate 2,392,789, forward strand.
AATTTCTTCACTCTGTTCTGGGTGTCACCGGGTCATAGGAGTTTGTTTCCGATTGAAAAGACTCAAAGATATGACTTTTGCTGCAATATGGACCTTTCCCAGGTAACTGAGAATCCAGTGGCATTTTTCACCCACACCGAAGAGCGATTTCTGATTCCAGAAAGGTCTGTGAGATTTGCTAGACTGCTTTCCCAGGACGACAAAATCCTGTCCTCACTCATTATATGGGTTGTGTGGCTGTCACTTATGATAACACAGTCCTGAACATAAACACACGAAAAGACTCCTAGCTTTTTGCACACTGCCATCCACAGGCCTCCACGCTCCTGCAGCCTCTTTACTTTGAGACACACTAGAAAACAATACGACAAGGGACTTCCTGTTTTAAGGTGACTGGAGGATGTTCCCACCTCGTTCTCCTCCTGAAGATCACCCCAAAACCAAAACAAGGGAAAGAAAAATGAGAAACACAAATTCCATCTATGATAAAGTCTGAAACGCCAAACTCAAACTCCACTGTCACCCACCAAAAAAAAAAAAAAAAATGGGCTTGTCACCTGATCACATGGTTGCAAGAACCAAACAGTCCACAACCCCTTTTCCCAGTCCTACTTAAGCCCAGTGTGTACGCGCACGCGCACACACACACGCACACCTCTTTCAATCAGCTTTTTAATAGAAGGAGGGAGCAACCAGGGAGATCCTTTTATGAACTATATAGATGTCTAACCAATGTACTATATACTTGAAACTAATTTAAATAAATAATTTTTTAAATGAGATTTAAGGGTCATTGGGCATTTGAGGAAAGCTGTCAACAAATAAGAGGTAAAAACTAACCAAGAGAAATAAAAAAGTATTCAGAGGAAATGAGTCAATGTTAACATGAGTTAATGTTACTATCCTGAGATCTTTTATCCACAAAACAAATATAGAAATTTGTTTTTAAGGTATCATCAGAGAACAAGGAAGATATTATCTCTTGGACATTAAAAACAAATAGCCAAAAAAAATTTTTTAAGTGAATAGAAGAATTGAAAGATAAAGACGAAAAAATCCCTCTGAAGAAAAAGAAAGAGATAGAGATAGAAAATAAGAGATAGATAAAAATTTAAAAGATCATCCAGGAAGTCCAACATCTGGGTAATGAGAATTCTACAGAGAAAAGAGTGAGGAAGGACTTATCAGAGAAGCAATATAAGGAATTTTTCTTGAAGTAAAACAGGAAACTCTATAAGGAAAAGACTCATGAGGTATCCAGTACAATACGTGATGAGAAGACCCAGAACAGACATTATAATGAAAACTCAGAGTATCAAGTATGGAAAAGATCATAAAAACTCCCAGAGAGACAATGAGACAGATGCTAAGGATTTGGATGCCACAGAGAATGGCATCAATTTCTCAAAAGCAACACTGAAAACCAGAAGACAGTGGAGAAACGTTTTCTAAAAATGCTGAGAGAAAATGATTTGTAAACTTGAATTCTAATCCCAGCCAAACTATTTATATGAGGGTAGAGATGAAGACATTTTAGTCCCATAAAGATAAAAAATAATTTATCTCCAATGCATTTTCTCTAGAAGCTGTTGGAGTCCACATTCCACCAAAATGTGAAAATAAACTGGAAGAGGAAGGTAACTTAGGAAACGGGCAAACTTACAGGAGGAAGAGGTCATGGTGATTCTCAGGACTCGTTGGAGGAAGTTCAAGCCAGCCTAGGCAGGAGAAAGGGGACTGAGGGCTCAGGATGCCAAGAAGAACCGCAGTGAGGAGATAATATATCTCAGCATGTAGAGTGCTGTGGAGGTTTGGGCAGTACTTTTCTTAGGTTTGGGCAGAAATTTTTTTTTAGGGAGTGAGAAGTATAGATTGGTGCAGGGGAACAGATACCCTAAAAGGATGTTACCAGAAAAAAAAAAAAAAGATGAATTGATAGATTTGCTGATAGGTTTGGCCCTGTGGAAACGGATGCTATGGAAGGTCTAGAAAGATGCGGGCGTGGGTTCAAAGAAATTAAAGGAACAGCAACGATAAAAATGAGGCTACTGCTAACTCTCAGAAAAGCAGATTCCACAAGAAAGAAAACAGAAACAGTATATCTCTTGGCTCAGAAGAGGATATATTTACATATACATAGTAATGTACATACTGAGTAGTGATGTAACCAAAACTTGTAACTCTATGAGGTTTGCAACAAACAGTGCTGAGACAATTGTACCTGCACGTGCAAAAAAATGAAGTTGGACCCACCCCACATAATATACAGAAAGTTAGGTAAAAATGGCTGATAGACCTAACTGTAAGGGTTAAAACTCTAAACCTCTTATGAGAAAGCATAAAAGTAAATCACTGTGATCTTGAATTAAGGAATGGTTTCTTAGGACACCAAAAGCATATGCAACAAAAGAAAAAAAATAGGTAAATTGGACAACATCAAAATTGAAAACGTTTGTGCTTCAAGCACCATCAAGAAAGTAAAAAGGAAATTCATAGAATGAGAGAAAATATTTGCAAATAATATATCCGATAAGAGACTGGTATCTGGAGTATAAAAAGAATTCTTCCAACGCATATAACTCCTAACAATAAAAAGACAAGGAACTCAATTTAAAATTAGGCAAAGTATTTGAACAGACTTTTTTCGAAAGGAGATTGCAAATGGCCAATAAGCACATGAAAAGATGCTCAACATCGTTAGTCATGTTGGTCATCCGGGAAATGCAACTCCAAACCACAACGAGATACCACTTCACACCCACTAGGATTTCGAAAACAAAAAAGACAAGTATTGGCAAGGAGGTGGAGAAATTGGAACCTTCATGCATTATTAGTGGGAATGCAAAATGGTGCAGCCATTTTAGACAGCTTGGCAGTTCCTCACAATTTAAACATAGAGTTACACCATGCTACACAATTATACTTCTAGGTATACCCCTGAGTGTATTGAAAACATACGTCCACACAAAAACTTGTGTTTGAATGTTCACAATTCTTCATGACAGCCAAAAAGTAGAAATAACCCAAATAGCTATCAACCGATGGATGGATAAACAAAAAGTGGTCCATCCACACAACGGGATATGATTCCATCGTGAAAATGAATGAAGCACTAACGCACGCTACGACATGGAGGAGCCTTGAAAACGCCTTTATGAGAAATGAAAGGCGCCAGGCACAAAGGGCCACGCGTTGTACGATTCCATTTACATGAAATGTCCGGAAGAGGCAAAGCCAAGGAGACGGAAAATAGGCCTGTGCTCCCCTCAGGCTGACAGGTGGGAAGAACGGGTGACTGCTGCTGGGTGCAAACACCCTTGTCGGGACGATGCAGAAGTTCTAAGACCAGGTAGCAGCGACGGCGACACAACTCCGTCGATACACGGAAAACGTTGAACTGTACACTTCGAAAGGGTGGATTACGTTTCAACAAAGCTGCTATACGAAAACCAGCAGGAAAATTGGGGGGAACGGGGATAATGGAGCTAACCCCTCACCTGTTGGACATCAACATAGCTAAAATCAACGGAACACCGGTTTACACTCTATTTTACAATATAGAGGTATATTCCAGGAGAAACTTCTGGAAGGGGCAGTGCTTGCCTCCGGGAAGCATGCTGTGGAGGGGAGAGAGGCAGGGGGGTTGTTCTCTTTGACTAGGAACCTTCCTTTTAAGACTTGAGGGAAATTTCGCTTTGATGAAAGTAAAATTTAAAAATTTGTGCTCAGGACTACTGACATGGCACAAATAATAATATTAATAATTCAGCTACCGCTTAAGCGTGCCTCCTGAAGGAGCAGGCCGAGGAATCGTGGTGAGGAGAACGCCACTCAAAGAGCTTCCTGGGAAGTCTGACGAGCGACTGAGGGAGTGTCCCGCTCACCCGTTTTCTCCCCACGGAGACCTTTGCAGCCTCTAAGGAGTTTAAAGTGTTCCCTTTCAGAGTCAATTTAAGGTCTCATTCTTCAGAGGGTTAGTAAATGATCGTTTAAGAGCATGACATGAAAAACCCAGCCAGACCCGTGCCGGAAATAGCACCGCGTACCTCTTGCTGCATCGCTTTGTGTAAGTGACTGATTTCCGAGCCTTAGTTTCTTCCCCTGCAGAATGGGGACAATGAAACCCTCACACGATTGCTCTGAGGACTGGTTTAGGTAACGTGTAAGAAAGCATACGGCACGGCACATGGAAAGTGCTCAACAAATATTCTTTTTCATTCATTAATTTGTTCAAAGTGAAATGAGTCACGATTCAAAAGGAAACGAAAAAGCACAAGATTCGGCCCAAAAGGCAGATGTGACCAGCGTGATCATTCTGCTCTACAAAAGGAAAACAGAGTACGTTTCAGATTTTGCAACTAATATATAGTCAGATTAATTTGGGAATTGTTTAAGCTGTCATTATACATATATGTGTCTACAACAGGTGATATTGTTATGCAAATTTTTAAAGTTAAAGAAACTGTCATAGATACCATCTCACACCTGTTAGAATGGCTATGATCAACAGGACAAGTACTAACAGATGTCAGCGAGGATGCAGAGAAAAAGGACCCCTCATACACTGCTGGTGGGACTGCAAACTGGTCCAGCCACTATGGGAAACAGTGTGGAGGTTCCTCAAAAAAACTAAGAATCAATCTACCATATGATCCAGCAATCCCATTACTGGGTATCTACCCCAAAGACTTGAAAACCCGTATCCAAAAAGGTATTTGCACACCAATGTTCATAGCAGCATTATTCACAGTGGCCAGGACATAGGAGCAACCGAAGAGTCCTACGATAGATGACTGGATAAAGAAGCTGTGGCACATGTGTACAATGGAATATGACTCAGCCATAAGAAGAGATGAAATACTGCCATTTGCAACAACATGGATGGACCTTGAGATAATCATGCTCAGCGAAATAAGCCAGACTGAAAAAGTTGAAAAGCACATGATATCACTTATATGTGGGATATAAACCTAAAAGCAACAGAAACAGGACGAACAGAGACTCATGGACACGGACTACAGGCTAGTGGTTACCAGAGGGTAGGGGTGGGGGAAGAGGAGAGAGGTAGATGGGGTGAAGGGGGTCAAATATAGGGGAGTAGGGGAGGGCGAAGTGGGTAAAAGGGATCAAATATATGGTAGCTAAAAGAAACTGGACTTTGGGTGGTGATCACACAACAGAAATATATAGATGTCAAACTACACCTGAAAATTATATAATTGTATTAACCAATGTTACCCCAATCAACTTAATTATTAATTAATTAATTAATTAATTGAACTGTCATATATTCTATACAGCATTCTGTGACTTGCTTGTTTCACCAACAGTTCCTGAGATTTACCCCAGTTGATGCCTAAAATCCCATGTGGGAACATACAGCCACGTGTCTGTCTATGCTACCTGACAGACATGGAGGTTGTATCCACGTTTACACTGTCCCCAGCAATCCCGCAGTGAATGTTTTCGAGCCGTTCTCTTTGTGTGTATGTTCCAGAATTTCTCGAAGGCAGCAGCTCTCAAACATTTTTGCCTCAGGACCCCAAAAAGGTTCTGTTTATGTGTGTTAGAGCTATCGAGATTGATCATATTAGCCATTGAAACTGAGAAAATTTGAAAATATTTAGTTATTCGCCCCTTTAAAATAGCAATTAGGAAAATGGAAGTCAGATAGTAAGGAAGGCCCCATGTCCTGGGGACAGGACTCAAATCCAGCCAACGCTGTCCCTCTTCCCCCAGGCCCTGTGACCTCCTGCCTGGGCCTAGGAGGGACGCTAGGGTGGCCCCCGCTTCATGGTCTCTGGAGCCCCGAGTTCTATGGAGAAGAGATAGGTGGGTAGGTGTCCGGCCTGCGGGAGGGCACATGTGGCTTCAGAACCCCCATCGTGACAACAGCTGGGCCAAGGCGTGAGGCACGGTGTGGTCAGGACGACAGCTGCTTGCACAGGCGGCCGGTCACTGGCCCTTGTTCCACACCCAGCCCTCCTGATCCAGGCTCAAGTCTCCCACTTTGCCTTTGAAAGCAGCGTTAGGAGACGCCGCCTGCGTTAGCCAGATATTCATCTTATCGCTCCCTTCATTTTGGCCCATGGAAACACAGACTCGAACCACTCCGGTCAGCAGAAGCCTGTGCGTCAGGCCCAGGGCCGGTCTCTCATGTCATCTAGGTGCCTCGGCACCTGTGCACATGGCCTCCGGTCAGCTGTCCCTCGCTGCCCTGAACTATGTGCTATAAATAGCCACGGAGCTGCACGGGCAGGATTAAAAGATTTCTATCATGACGCTTCGATGGTTAAATGTAAACATTACGACTCTGCCACACTTTCTATAGCCCTGTTTCGAGAATGCTTTTTATTATTATTTGTTTGTTTTTTTTGTCTTTAACTACGACAGGAAAAATGCAAGGGACGTAGAGCCAGTTTGATCCTTATTTTTGCTGAAATGTCATTGTTTTCTGGTTTTGAAATAACTTTTTTTAAAAAATTGTTTTTCATGGTGTTTATGTACCTGGATTTAAGGTGGCATTTGGATTTACAGATTGCCTATTGAAATGGTATTCTAAGACTCTAATTGAATATCAAAAAACAAATATTGAGTTCTGCTTACAAATGCTCCTTGTCCTTAATGGGTACTTTCGTGTTATTCTGTTGGAATAAAAATTAAGGAAATATGACCTCTTAGAGAAAAACGATTCGTCACAGTCATTAACGCAAGAGGGTGGGACACACACAGGGCGCCCTTGGGGTTCACTGTCACTGAGAAGGACGATGCAGCGTTCCAGGTACGTGTGCCATAAGGAGAAGGCATCCCCCCCCACCCCCCGCCCAATGCCATAGAGTGTCACTATGTCTGAAATATACACTCAATTTATGGGACGAAGTTCAGACAAATCCATAAGGCCTTTGGGCTTCTATCATTTAAAATATGTTCGCTATCAACTCTCCCCATCCCAGCTCCTCTCAAATTCTGATATTTTATTAAATCCAGAGAAGATGCGTTTGTATTCTTTTCATTACGTTTGACCATGGCAACTTCCTGTTAACTAATCCATACGATATCTTCGTTGCCATAAATTAGTGTTGTTGTATCTTTATTACTACGAAAGAAATTGTTTATTTAATCAGCAGCCAAGTTAGGCACCTGTGCGGGAGGCAGAACCTTTTCTCTACCCTTCAAGCCTCTTTCAACTGGTCTAATGATCTACATGAGACAGATTAACAAGAGAAAAACAGCCAAATTTGATTACATACCTATGGATGGGAACCACACATCTGAGAGAAAGTCAGAGACCCAATATACAGGAGAGGTTCCAAGACAGAAAGAGAAAATGAGGTCTACGTGACATTCCGAGCTACAGATGAGGTAAAGTGCCTTGGGGGCATCAGAGGCCGAGAGGGCATTTCAGGCTGATAAGAAGACCAGATGTTCAGGAACTAGTAGTTTACCCTGCCCTACAATAGGTCAAAAAGGTCATCCCTGACAATCTCTTATTACGGGCAAGGCCCCTAATTCAGATCCTTCTAGGTAGCTGGGGATCGGAAGCACAAATTCTCTCGAGCCCACAATTGTCTTTAGCTCGAAATCATCCACATACCGCTGGGCACATCTCGGGGTGCCTCCTTCTGAACCCCTACACACCCAAAAGACATCTTTAAAACGAAAATTTTAGGAACATTTTTTGAGGCTCTATAATATGCCAGGTGTGCTTTTCATGAAAACCTTGTAAGGTAAGAGTCCAGTTTATGGGTGAGGAAAATGACACTGTGAAGTCGTTCACGGAATTTTCCGGGGAAGAAATAACAGAACTGGTATCGAAACTCGGGTCGTCCCGTTTCACGTGACCCTGCCCTGCTCGCCAAATGCCTTCCCAGAAGGTAACGTGTTGCCATGATTGCCCCCTTCACTCCCAGAGGCCCGGAGAAGAGCATAAGTCAGTTCGGGGGGTGATAGCGTTCCACCTGCCACGGACCTGGGCCATGTCCCCACCCCCTTCAGTCTGGGTCCTGTGTCGACTTCCCAGTTGGATCCAGATTCTGTGAGCATGTTCGGCCCATCCCATCCCCCACTCTAAAGTCCACTGCATTTTCCACAGAACGCCTGCAACCGACAGCCTCTGACTCCAGAATGTTCTCTTCCCCTGTTCACTCCTACTCTCGTGCTTTTCTCTCCCGTGACGGTCCATGTTCCGCATGATCTGGGCTCGACTCCCTGTGACCTGTTTCTGTGACAAAGGTCAGCTGTGAGGTCTGCGGGGCCAGGCCCCCAGGGCGTGTCTCATGTCCGGGACACATGATAGTGAATGAGTGTAAGGGCTGCATTTCATTCTCTTGGGTAAAGGAGGAGTTATCTAGTCGGGTGTGAGTTCTGGGGTGGCTGGTATCAGTAGTGAATCTGAAAATGTTTGTTTCTGCTTCTCCTTCAGGACACAAACAAGCAAGAGGTATGGTCCTGGACTCTAAGGGTCTTACAGATTTATCATACACAAACTAAAGATTAATAATGATCCATGAGAGTATATGACAAATATATTGAAAGATAGAAGTGTTGTTGATAATCAGGAGAAGCCCTCACGTAAATGGGCTTTGAAAAGTGGCTGGATTTAAAGAGAGAAAGTGAAGATGATATTTAAATGAGCAGAGATGTAATAGGGGATGAACAGGATATGTTTAAGAATCCAGAGTAGGCCAGGCTTGTTGGAGAAATAGTTTTAATTACGTAACAATAAGAAATAAGATTGACAGATAAGAGAAGGGTAGATTAGATAGAGATTTGAATGCAGTTCTTAGGAACGTAGACTTTGTTTTATAAGACATAAGCATGTATTTAGTTAGGATTACTTTGGCTGTGTATAACATAATAAATTCAAGCTAGTTTAAAAGGAATTTTTTAGGGAATGCGGGTTATCTTGCACATGGTAGATACCTTATATGTAGCTGGTGTACTGAATGGAAGTTTTAGAATAGCGTTAGAAGGGGAAAATAAAGAGAAGAACAACAGATAAGATAATGAGAAAAGGAGGGTGGTTGTAACAATGTCTATTAGCTGCTCCCGAACTCAATAAAAGAGAAGTCGCGGCTTTTCTACCTTTGATTCCATTCCTCAGCGCTCAGTGTAGCTTGATCATCTCCGAAATGCATGTTAATGACGGAGAGAAGAGCGAGGTCCTCCTGGCTGTTTTCTCTCTGCCCTGAGAGTTTACTGTGGAAGGAAGACGTTTCCTAGGTGAAGTTTTTGGCCTTTCCCCCTCCACACGAAAGACTTTCATTACGCCTCCTTCTGCACAAAGCCAGACAAAGTCAGAGGATGTTATTTCTTTTTTAAAAAAAAAAAAAAAAGGCGGGGGGGGGATAGGAGAAATTCATTGTATTACAGATAGTCATCATTTTTATACTGCATTTTCCTTAATTGTACGTCTCAATCTTATTTTATTTTGACAATCAATTCAGAGGGCAAACTCTACCCAGCCTGTTAATATTAGAATAAACAGCTGTGAAAGCATGAATTGTTTAAAAAGTCGTGAGTATAGGTCAGACAAAAGCACCATGACTTTATTTGTTCAAAGAAGTTAAAAAACAAATTCAAAGAAACACTGAAATCAGAGAGGAAATCAGTCTGGGAAATGTGAACGAGCAAATTTTCTCATAACCTTTTTTTGCTTTTAAAAAACAGTCACAAGCTTGTATGACTTTATAGGAATAAAAACTTACTTTAATATTAAGCTGCTATCACTATTATTTCAATTTTATTTACATTATTCAATTCTATTTTGAATCCTTTCATGTACGATTATAAAGTTTACATTGTTAAACCTATTCTGTCGGGTTTATTTTCTTCCTTTTTATTTTATATAAACATTCCCATGTCTCGAGGTTAGTTCGCGCGCTTGTCATTTGATGATCCCTGTAGCATCCTGTCGTGTTGACGTATCTGGAGCTGAGAGTGAGTTAGGGGGATTTAATAGTGTCACAAGGCTTTTCTCCAACTTCAGGTTGACTTGGTTTGTGTCGGTGAGCAGCAAAGTGCAGCATCCTAAAGGACGAGCAAGGAACGTTCGTATGTGAGGGATTTCGTTCTGACTGTCATTTTCAGGAGTAAGGTCTCAGTCATTCCTGCTTGTGAGTGTTTCTCTACCATAAAAAAACCCACTGGGCCTAGGTAATCATGTCAGAGTGCTAGGAGAACAGACCGAAGAGATCCGTGTGCCAGTTACTGAGTTATTGTCCATCAGTTCTAAACACATGCGTCTACACTCCACTTTGAGAGTCTGGATCTAGGACTCTGAAGACTACGCTTTCTTTTCGCCAGCGGCTCCAAGCTTGGCTCTGCTGGCAGGGCACAGGGGGGCAGTCTACAAGGCTGGAAGGGAAGAAGGGATTTGTTCCTTCCTAGTTGTTTCCTGGGTGACTTCCTGCCTACTTCCCGTGTGACTTCTGTCTACTGTGTGTGACTTCCTGCCTACTTCCTGCTTGCTGTTACTGTGAATGTCACCTCACGACACTTCCTCACCTGGTGGCAGCAGTTCCTTCCTAAAGTCCCCGAATCCAGTTTGCAATTTTTCCAACACCTGCAGAACGAGCTCCACGGCCTCCCCTCGCCCTGCAAGTCAAACTCCCAGAGACGCTGGCCCCAGCTAAGTCATGCTCCTCAGAGCTCTCGTTTCTATTCGCCATTTTTCTCTGCCTTTTTTTTTTTTTACCTGCCTTCTGTTGAAGTAACATTTTAAAGTATCTTTCAGGGATGAACAGAAGCTGGCAGGAGAGGGATCAGGGAGGTGTTGGTCAAAGGGCATGCCATTTCACTTTAAAAAATGGATTCAGACGATTATGCAAATCTTACGCTGTGCTATGGGCTGAAGAGTGTCCCTCCAAGATTCCTGTGTTGAAACCTTTGCGCCCAGCAGCAGAATATGACTCCACTTGGACATAAGGCCTTTAAAGAGGTAATTGGTTTTGAACGAGGTCTTTAGGGTGGGCCCTAAGCCACTGTGACTGGTGTCTTTACAAGAAGAAGATATTGGGACACAGACATGCCAGAGAGAAGACCAAGTGAGGACACAGGAAGGAGACAGCCATCTACAAACCGAGGAGAGAGGCCTCTGGGAAGAAACCAGTCTTGCCAGCACATGGATCTTGGACTTGTAGCTTTCAGAATAGTGAGGAAATCATTTCTGTTGTTTAAGCCACCCAGCAAGTGGTACTCTACCCCGGCAAATTAACATACATGGCAAGAAGAGACATAGATTTTGAATTATCATTAAATTTGGTTAAGAGCCATCGAACTAGATGAACTCGAGCATCTTAAAATTATGTTTTGAAAACTGAGCACGTACAATTTTTTACTTTTCTGGGGGTGCACTATAGAAGAAGAAAAACAGGATAATAATAAATGCCCCTGTCTAGAAGAACGTGGGGTCAGTGGAGGAAGGGATGTTCAGCAACACTGCTTACTGGCCCTCAGTTTTGGCCAGAAATCCCCTGGGCCTCAATCTGTTGAGCTTCTTGTCCTTGGAAGTGGAGTAGGTCTCATGACTGGGTTTTGGCCACCGGGAAAATGGACTTTTTCTGGTTTGCTTAAGTACCAGATGTACGCACACACACACGCACACACACCCTACCCCTGTTCCATTTGTTGTCCTTGTCCTTTGTAGCTGAGTCTAAATGGCTAACGAGGCTGAGATTCTCTATTGAGAGGGGCTTATGGATAACGGGTCCCTTGTCACCTGGACTGGATTGCTTTTTTCTGGAGTGAACTGAAGAACCCAGGTGGGCCGTCTCTCACTGCATCTGGGAGAGACTCTGCTACAAGCAACGTCGGTGACCGAATCTCATCGATCTCAGATTCCCCGCGCCCACAGGTTGAGGGGGCCACAGAGCGTGAGGTGATCAATACAGGCTCTGCAGTCAGGCTGACCGGCGCTGGAACCCCGTAACTGTGGCTCTTGCTCAAGGTTTCACCCCCTGATCTGTTTCCATGCCATTCATGGTAATAACGCGAGAGCCCACATAAAGTCACTCGGGAACAGAGCACATACAGCAGCTAGGCAAACACAAAGCGCTGAGCGGATGTTATTTACGAGGGTCGTGTGGTGTTTATTAGGCTGCTCAGAAACGGGAGCGACAGCGTCAAGCCCTGTTTTTATGGCTCCTCTACGTGACGACAGTCCCGGCCTGGGGTGTTAGCAGTGCTGGCCTGAGAACTCCATCAGGGAGTAGCAGGTTCCACTCGCGTGGGACGTAGCCTTTGTACATGGCCTCACGATGCCCCCAGCCCCAGCTGGAAAAACCTGTGGCGGGTTAGAAGGGACCTAGGCTCCCTCATCCACCACACTCACACGGACAGCTCCCGCTCACCCACCACAGCACCCCATCTTCTCTGATCAGGGGCTTAATTTTAGGCACAAGAGATTAGGCGGACACGATTCTAAAAGGTACAAGATCAGTTTCTCGATGCGGCCCTCCACCCTCTCAGGACAATGGCCCTGTCTTCCTCCGCCCCCTTTAGAAAGACACCTCTCCGTGTCCGTAAGCAATCTGTCTTCCATCTCAGGCATATTTTCTTTAATAACTTTCTCAATTGCAGCGTCCGATTTCTTTGGTACCAACATCACGACTCGCTGGGATCTCATCTGGTGATCTGGGGTGGTTCCTTTCACTGGCTCCCTCACCACCTGTCCGTGGAACTGAGCTGAGCTGGGGGTCGGCTGTGCTGTGTGCCGTCAGACCCCCGCGTCTCTGCAGCAACAGCTTCTGTCGACAGCCCCCGCCCATGTCCTAGGTTCTCCGAGAAAGTTCGCCGTGCCGCACAGTCTCACCGAGGCGGAGCCTTCTCTTTTAATGGTCTTTCTTTTCTCTTTTATAAAAGTACTTGGTATCAGCTCACTCGAGCCTCTTTTCAACAGTTCTGTGGCTTCTGCAACTGCAGGTGTGTTGTCAGGGTTCGTCGTCATTGTTTTGAGTATTTTCGTTGAGGGTTTCTTTGATGCGTTTAGCTGGGTGCGATGTTGCTTTTACCTTTCTGGCGCATGTTCTATTAAGTATTACAGTTAAAGTATAATATTTATATAACGTATCGGTCTCATCACGCTACGCTATGGCCGATCATGGTTTTTCTCTAGTTAGGCCTATTTAAACAAGACATGTCTGGTGTCCTTATCAAGGCGGCAAAGCTTGGACAATTTTATTATAAATTCAATTTGTCTAATTTAATCTTGAACTTGAGAACGTATCCTAAATATTGCACTTGCCCAATTTTCTAGTGAGATTAGAAAAAGACTTCAGACTATCACCACATTAACAACATTAGGTAGAGACAATAATTATCACCGTCATTTGGAATGCTTCGCCACAGAGAATCTGGAGGCAAAGTGGGTGATAAGAGAGACAAGATGTTGAAAAGGAAACGGAGGATTCAGGCGGCTGCTGGGCTGGCCTGGCCCGTAGGGAGCACCGAACGCTGAGATTCGCTGTTCTCAGCGCCGGTACCCAGCTCGCTCACCTCCTGGTGGTGAATGCCTTCCGCCACCTCCTTCCCCATCACCATTCAGGGTTATTGCTAAGCGAATACCCGAGAGGCAGCATTACTGATTAAGGAAAGACCAGCTGAAACATTTTGGCATCTTAGGACCGAGGAAAAACCTACTCTAAGATTTTACTACTTTAAAAACAAACAGACAAAGACGCTTACATGTGCCAGGCGCCTCACTTGCTCCACTTCGAGTCACCTTGCTCCAGCCACTGCCCGTGACCGGCTTGGCTCCAGTTTGGACCAGCTCCACACCCGTGCGAGCCGACTGGCCTTGCCTGAGGCCCACATGCCTCACCTCTCCCTTCCTGCCCAGCACTTCCTGGTGGGGGAGAACTGGGAGGGCGCGCTCGCACAGGTGTGGGGGCTTAACTCCCCACCAGACCAGTGCGTGTGGGAGCCAGCGAATAAGTGCTCCCCCTTTCTGAGGTGTGTTTCCTCAAGGCTCCTGTGATCCCCACGTGCCACGACCCCGTGGGACTGAGAGCTGGTCACCTCCAGGGGTAGCTGTTGGGGAAAGATAATGAAAAACAATATCTCCTAAAGCAGAAGCCCTCTCCACCGAGGAGGTAGTAGAGAAAGCAAGCGCGTTTGTTGTTGAACAAGCGTTAAGCCGAATGCGATGCACGTGACAGGCACGGTGCCCAGAGATGGCAGAGATAGACAGGAACCTCACGCCTGCGCAGCCGGGCAGGCTCAGCCCTCCACGCGTGTCCTCACACTCACCGTGCTCAGCCTCGCGTGCGGTGACCCGACAGTACCACTCGCCACCCTTGTCCTGGTGATTGGAGTGACCACCCGTGTTGGCGTATTGGCTGTATCCAGTGGAAAAAGAAACTTCTGTCTTTACGAACGGAGGTAGCTTTTGGCAGATTGAAGCCAGGCGCCCATCAGAATTAGGCTTCCGTCTTCCCACAGGAGTTGGGAGGTAGGGGAGCTATGTCATCTGATGCTTGTATTACAAAAAGGTGGCTCTCAAGGTGTTTGCCTTTTACAGAGATGGCTCCCAGGTTCCCAAGAAAGACATTCTTTGGTTATAGAGCTAAAAAACAAAAACAAAAAAAGTATCTGCTCCCTGGGATCACTTAACACAAATCCACCCCCTCAAAAGCCTGCTCAGCAGAGAGCCCCAGGTGGTACTCGGGTGCTCTGTAACAAACAGTATTCTGTAAAAAACATCACGATGGAACACAGAAGTAAAGAAATCATGGGAAATATTTGTTACAAATGAGGGACAAAGAATTAATATTTCTGATATATTTTAAAAGGGTGCAAATTAAATAAAAATACTAACACCTCCAAAATTGCAAATTTAAATTAGAAACCTTTCCCCCACCAGTTATTAAACAATTTCAAAAGATAATATTTTGTTTAATCGAATCTAAGGTGCATTGATTATATGACGTGGCATTTCGTTATGAACCATTAAGAAAGGAAAAGTCTGCCTATTCAATCCTACTTCTTTTCTTCCACTTGTGTAGATCTACTTAATGTAAAATAGAACAGAGGCATCAAGCCTTAAACATGGGCTTCTGGAATGGGAACATCTAGTGTTTGCAAGTCGGAGCTAGAATTCAAATTTAGAGCCCCTCTCTAGAATTTTAATTATTTCAAGGTCTGCCATCTCCCAAAAGACATTTTACATGATAGTCATCTCGCTTAAATAGCACCACTAAGGTGAACCAACCAAAAATTAAACACTAGTGACTGCAACGCTTCAGGGGTCAAGTACCAGCCACATACAAGTTTTGTCTTTGGTTTTGTTCCTTAATAAACCAATTTTAGTATATAGAAAAATTGCAAAGATGGTAGAGTTCCCACGTATCCTATTCCCTTATTATTAACATCATACGTTAGTGATTCCACTTGTCACAATCGATAAAGTAATATTGGCATATTATCATCAAATGAAGTCCATACTGTATTCCTATTTTCTTAGCTAATGTCACCACCACCCCCATTTCTGCTCTAGAAGGTCACCGAGGATATCCCATTATAGTCTGTTGTCAAGTCCCCTTAGACGCTTGCTGTGAAATTTTCTCAGACTTTCCTTGACAGTTTTTAGGAGTACTGATCAGATATCTAGTGTTATTTGTCTGATGTTTTACTCATCATTAGACTGAGCTTTTAGGTTTGGGGGAGGAAGGCCATAAAAGTAAAGTGCCATTTTCACCGTCTTGTCTAAAGGAGACACATTACAAACATGACTTCTCGCTGTTGATGTTGACCTTGACCGCCTGGCTGGGGCATATGGCAGGTGTCTCCCTGGTAAAGTTGCTCTTTGCCCCCCGTCCATCTGTTCTCTTTGGAAGGAAGCCACCTGTGCATCGCAGCAAGGAGCTGGGGGGTGAGGCGCCACCTCGCCGAGGGCAGGGTCTCTGCACGAACTCTTCGGAATTCTCCTGCACACGCGATTCATCTCTGCTCTCTGTCCGGCAACCACGGGTGTGTTTACCTTCCCTACAGTTTTACCTTTTCCAGATCGTACTGTAAATGAAATCCGTCAGTACGTCGCCTCTTCAGACTGGCTTCCCCCACTTCGCAGCGCGCCCTTAAAACACGTGCGTGTCTTCACCAGGGTGTCAGTTCATTGCCTCCTGTCACTGACTAGTCTCCCGTTACCTGGATGCACTGCCGCAGGTCAACCCACTTACCTGTTGAAGGACGTTGGTGGCTTCCGGTCTTGAATAAAGCTGCTGTTCACGTTGATGTGCACGTTTTTGCTCAGACATCAGTTTTTCAATCAGCTGAGTAAACACCTAAGAGTGTGATCGCTGGATCTGAAGGTAGCATTGTAAGAAAATCCCAAACCGTCCTCCAAAGTAGCTGAGCCATTTTGTGTCCCCACCGGTAATGAGCGAGGGTCGCTGTTGCTCCAGATCTTCTCCCCAAAACTCGCACCAACTATTACAGGGTAGTAGGAAGCTCGGAGAACCTGTCTCTGAGTGCGCCAAACGCTGAGCTCTGGCTCACTGCCTGAGACAACGTGAACTTGTGCCACCAAAGTCACTCTAATGAAATGACAGCCACTGCTGCTCAGATCCAGGGCTGCACACAGGAGCTTCTTTGAAATCCACCCTTGCCAAACAATCCACACCCCTGTGTGGCAGCCTCACAGCACCTCCAAGGCCAAGTGTCACCAAGTGTGCCCAAAGGGGTCTATGAATGAAAGTCTTCTGGTTCTGCCTTACCAAGGCAGGGCTCGGAGAGTGGGCAATTAGCAAGTTATCTAAGTGTAGGGATGGCGGTCAAAGACACCAGGGCCACCATAGATTGCCACTGCAATGCTAATGGCAAAGACAGCGGAAAGCAATCCAGGTGTTCAGTACGAGGGCCGGGAGCAAATAAAATACAAACAGCTGCAAGATGAACTGTCATGCAGCCATGAAAAATGCTGTGTTTCAAGAATCTCTAATGATCTTGGACTTTTGTACACTCATGCTATGCTGCTACAGGGGAACAGTGGGGTGCGATTCTGTACATACAGATGACCCCAACTTCCAAAGTAAAACTCTACGTGTGTGTAGAGTAGAGCCCAGAAGAACATAACACAAAATATTGACAACAGGTTCTTCTGAGTTGATTTTACTTTTCTTTTTCATCATTTTTGGATTTGCATATGTTCTACAAAGTATTACATTTTTCTTTTAAAAAATATGTTCTTTATATCAGTATTAAAGTATTCTCTTCCCTCTGCCAGAAAGATTTTCATACTCTAGTCCAAAACGTCATCCCGCCTCAAAGTATAATCCACTTAAAGACTCTCATAGCTGTAAAATAAAACCAATTACGACTGGCTTACCTAGGGAGGAAGCACTCGTAGCATGCTTCATCAGCACAGAAAAGCGATTTGAGCTTCTCTGCGACAAAAAGCTCGACCCAAGCTCTCACTCGCTGGATCTAAGGTGCGAGGATAAGCTAGGCCGCTGTGACAAAAAGGTTCTGAAGCATGGTGGCTTTAAAAGGTTAAAAGTTCACTTATTTTCCCAGAGGCGAGCAGTCCAGGTGAGCTGCAGTGGGGTGGCTCCGTGCTGTGGCGTCACTGAGAGATCTGGTTCCGTTCCCCTGCTGTCTGGGCCACCTCCATCCGTGCCCGTGTTCTGATCCATGCGAAGGCGGAAAGAGAAACCCCGAATCTCACTGCTTTGTCTCTAAGGGGAGGAGTCAGACGTAAGGGGAGGAGTCGGGTGTAAGGGGAGGAGTCAGACGTAAGGGGAGGAGTCGGGTGTAAGGGGAGGAGTCAGACGTAAGGGGAGGAGTCAGACGTAAGGGGAGGAGTCAGACATGCTCCGATCACACCGCTCACGCCTCGCAGCGCGGTGGCCGTGCGCCCTGCACTGCTGGAGGTTCAGGCCCTACCTAGGAGAATCGGACGATGGGTGCGGCAATAAACCCCTTCGGCCTCGCGGAGGCTGGAGGGAGATCTCTTATCAGTCTCCGCTGGAGACCCCACGGTCACAGCCCTCGGTGCTCAGGTCCTCCGGGCATATGTGCAACTGTCCCCACCCAAGTGCCCCTGCGACATGTCCCTGCCTCTTCCCTGCTCTTCCCAGTCTTAAAGGGTCTGCTTCACTTGCACAGAGCACTGCTCTTAAATCCCCAAATTCTGAGTCCTATTTCTGTGGCAATACAGCTAACTTCTGTTAGGGCAAAAGCTTTTCAAAGTCTGGGATGGATGGTCTCCTAGGTACCCCTCTCCCGCCTGGCATCTTCCACCTTTTCAGACATTGAAAACAAACAAACACGTGGCCCTTCTCCTGGGGAAAAGGAGATCTCAGGCCTTGAGAAGATGGTAGGAACATCTTACTTTAATTTCTTCCGGATGGGTCTCCAGCCATGAAAACAAAGCTCAGGGCAAATATCAACATATCTCCATCCTTCATCAAACTTTAAATAAATCTCTGTGCTACACATTATGAGCTGAACTCTGTCCCCTTAAAATACACAGTTTAAGGCCCTAACACCCAGTACCTTGTAATGTCACCATACGCGGATATTGGGTCTTTAAAGAGAATTAAGTTAAAACGGGGTCGTTAGAATAGGCCCTAATCTGATGTGACTAGTGTCCTTACAAGAAGAGATTAGGACGCAGACACTCACAGAGGGACGACCATGTAGGGACCCCGGGAGAAGATGGAAATCTGCCCGCCACAGAGAGAGGCCTCGGGAGGAACCCACCCAGCCACCACCTAGACCTCAGGCTCCCAGAGGCCAGAAACGTGAGAGAATGTATTCCTGCTGTGGGACGTTGTCACGGCAACCCTTGCACACTAACACAACACTATTTTTGAGCATAATGCAGGTCGTAGCCGGAGACTTACACATATTTGCAGATTTATAATTACAGGTTAATAAGAGTGGGATTTAGCTTAAGGAGTAGGGGCTGCAAGTCTGGACTTCTGGGTTTTAATTCGGGGCCAGGCCTTTACCATCTCCCTGGCCTCCCACCTGCCATGTAATTTCCCTCGGCCTTGGGTTCCTACATCATGAAGGGTTTGACTCATCACCTGCGGCTCTGGTTTCTGAGTCCACGGTCGATTAGATAGTGAGAACCCCCCAGCTGAGTGCCCCTGTGCCCCCCGCTTTACCAAGCATGCTTGGAGCAACACCGGCACGTAAAGATAATGGGCGCCCGCAAAAAGAGGCCGAAGAAACTTGGGAAACCATATCCTGCTTCCGGAAAGACCTAAGACCCATGAGTGCCTTAGAGGATCCGAAAACAGCCCTACAGGAAAGGAAAGGAGACCGCGGGCTCCACCGAGCATTCCCCGAGCTTATGCGAGCCCAGCGTTTATAAACACCCCGAGGTGCTCCTGTCCCACAGGTCTTGCTTGGACAGCACCATGCTGTCACTTTCCAGTGTTAAAGAAAAATGATCCTGACACCCGCTAACTGGTAAGGAAGGCTTTATCCCAGAGTAGGGCAGCAGGAGCTGACTGCCCCCAGCAGGGGGAGAGGGCGGGCTCTGCTCCCAGCTCAGCGACATGTTTGTAACAGCCACAGAGTAGAACGAGGGTCTCGGGGGATGCAAACTGCTAAGAGGAGACATCAGGACCGGCAGAGTCCTGCTGAAGGCAGGTCGGGGGCACCGTTAAGGGGGGGGGGCGAGGATCTAATCAGATGCAGAGGGAGATCAGGTATCAAGGGTCAGAGGCTTCTTCTAAAACCACTGAGCAGGATTCCTGCTAAAACTGAGCTAGACAGACTGAAGACTGGCCCAAGGCCAAGGACGCGTCACAAAGAAGGCTCAGAGGCAGCTGCCTCAAGGTGAGTTGTCACCGGCCCATCCACGATAATTAATCGTAACAAGAAGCTGCCGTGAAATCTTTATCATTCATCTTCTTTTATTTTCTCAGTAAATCATTTTAAGATAGACTCATTTTCCAAGAGGGGAAAAAAGGCGGGACTCCAACGGTGGGATTTCAACTGTGTCGGTTTCAGTCTAGTGACCGGCACGGTCTGCGGTGGAAACAGGAAAGTGTGCCCAGAGCCATGACCAGTTGGCAGGCGAAGAGGCTCATCCCGGGGCCCCAAGGCCCTGGCCTTGGACCTGACAGTACCGGGCACTAGTTCCTGTTCAGAAATCCAGGTGCTGGCCTCAGATCAGAGGAGACACGCGACAGGGGAGCCTCAGGATCAACCGTGGCCAAGAAACATCCAAGGACTCTTTCTACCCAGAGTGTTAACCACATCCGCTCCCTTTTCTGTCTGTCACCTCGTGTTATTCACGGCAGCTCTGGGACATTGCTATGTAAGGTGGCGGCATCCTGTTTCACTGGGACATGGATTTGTGTGAAGCGAGAGCGCTGTGTTCACGAAAAATGTGGCAAAAACAGTGGTGGTGTGTCCCCCGCCCCCCGAAAAAGTCACTGTTTATCAGGAAGCTATTTCTGACAAAGATTTAAGACCCAGTCGGAATGGGAGGGGTCATACAAACAGTTCCTTTGTGTTTATACCTTGCATAGGACTAAAGCTAACACTGTAAGAAAGTTAAATAATGGCAAAAGCAGAATGAAGCGCCTGGTTCAGTGACAACCCGTTCTGGCCGTTTAACCGGGGGCTTGACCATGAACGTGCCCGGGCCCTGCCCCCTGAGATTCCGGTTCAGCTGACCGTGGGGAGACCAGACAGGGAGGGATGCGCTGAGCCTTTAAAAAGAAACACATATTAAAATCTCCAGCCGGGGCTGCACCCTGGATCTGTTCAGCCTCACGTCGTGGACGAGGAAACCGAGGCCCAGAGAAGGGGCGTAACTCGTGAAAGGCCACACGGCTCATTAGTGGTAAAGCCAAGAACAGAAGCAGGCGCTACGCAGCCCTGCAGGTTTTCCTCACAGCCCAGCCTGCGGGGCAGCAACTCTGAGAGAAGACGGGAGGCTGTCTTCCTGAGGACAGAAATGAGAGGCTCGAATACGCGAGCTTCCTGAGTACACGTTAAAGGGACAAAGCAGACATTCCGGCCCCCGCCCGCGCGCAGAACCACCCGGGCTACAGTCGCTCTGCTGCGTTGGGGTTTTCCCGGAGTGGGGAGCAGATGGAGCCGGGCGACTCCTGGTGGGCTTGGGGATGTGGCGGGCAGGGAACCGACCTTCGATTCATCCAGGATCGTGGCGAGCGTGCCGTGTGTGCGGGCGGGCGGCGGTGGCGCGTGCTTGCCCGCGGTGGGGAGGCAGGTGCGGGCATGGAGAGTCTCCAGAGTCAGGCGCGGTGGTGCCGGGGCGATCACTGAGGCCATAGCCGCCCCCCGAGAGCGGGAACGGCAGCTGCTTCTCCCCGGTGGGGTCCTCATGGCAGGCAGCGAGGCGCCGGCCGGCTAGCTCTTGGGGTTCCAGGAACCCGCAGTGATGACCGTGTGGGCTTCTGCCTTGCACCACGATCTCCACAGCGTTTTTCATCCTTCGCCATCAACCTCTTCTAACTACGTAGCTGGCCATCCATCAGGTTGCCGCCCTTTGTGACAACCGTGTAGCGAGGCTTAGACAACGGCGAGGAGGAGACTTCGCTGTTTCGGGGTGCTGGATCTGAGCCTGGGGATCCTTGAAGGAGAACCATCTCGTTCCGGCTCCGCTTGGCCGGCCGCACGCTGTAAATGATTGCTCGTGGGCAGCTCGTTAGAGACATATGACAAACAGAGAACGCTCTTTTCCTTTCAGAAAAGCGGATCTGAGTGGACGAGCCGGCGGACTCAGTCAACCTTCGGCGGCACCATAGAAAGAAAGTCACAGAATAAGCCAGTTCATGTGACTCGGAAGTCCGGGAGGCGGCCGGAAGGGCGTGAAATTAAGTGTCGTGGTACAACACCACTTTCGAAAGTTCTCTCTCAGCTCGAAGACTTCTCGAAGGTTGTGAGTCCTATTCCACTTCGACACATTAAAAATCACCGTGCGGTCGCTGGTCCACCGATAGTTTTGGGTCTTACGCCGATGTAACTTCCTGTGAATTAAATAACATTACTCTTACAGCATTGAAAGGCCTATCTTTTATCTGTGGGGGAGAAAAAGGCTCAGAAATTATCCCTTCCAACCTGAGTTGTATGGAACTTACACCACTGGCAACAACCCCATTTATCTTGACTCAGAAAAACAGTATGCAAGTCATTTCCACCACCATATTTCAGAAATTGGTGCTGTGGAAGAGTTTTCCCCATGCATGGAGCCTCCAAAGCACTGAGAAATTCGTGAGCTAATCCTTCCCTTGGGCCGTGTCTGCTAACTGCCCGCCAGGGGGACCGTGAAGGCCCCAGCATTAAAGGTGCATCTGTAAAGTGAGGAACTTTAACAGCATCACTGGCCATTGGGAGGGTATGTGCCCCAATAGGCTAGGGATGGTGTGTAAGCATCCCAAGAATTCAGTCACTATTAATTAGGGCATAAAAAAGACGGAAGATGAAATAACCAATCTTCTAAAGACTCATGTCCTGAGGGAGACATTCGTGTCATGGTGATTATATCGTATCACAATCTATCAACGATTTGATTGATCACTGGGGGTTTGAGACACACGTGCAGGTGGATGGTGTGTCTGTCTGCGTCACTGAATTGCTGGTAGAATGTTGTTGGGGCTTTACTCCTTCTCCCCAACCCCTGGGGGGGGGGGAAGATTTACCTTGCTGAGAATTAAGGCAAGGTATACTGACATGTGTATGGAAATGGGATTCAGAAGTCAGCCGGAGAAAAGAAAAGAAAACGATGTGTCTCGGAGGGAGGTGACACTGTGGGATTGAAAGTGAACACAGAAAAAGAACAAGTCTGAGGCCGAGATGAGTTCCGTGTCCTACAAACAAAGTTCACAGTGTCCGCGGACTTCCAGGAGACGTCCAGCAAGAAACTGGCTGTGCGATGTGAAGCCTGGGGATGGAGAGAGGTGCGGGCATCGGTGTCCAGGTGGTGCTGGAAGCTAACAGAACACGAGATTCTTCCGAGAGAGAGAGAGAGAGAGAGAGAGAGAGAGCGAGAGAGAACGCGCAAACAAAGGAGCTGAGACAGAACGCACTGAATTTGCTGACCGGGCTGTAACCATATCCCCTTCCTCCTCCTGATCAGCACGAGATCCCAGGCTAAAAGTGGGTGACGCTTATGGAACGATAGCCACTGCATTATGTAACGTAAGTGCCTGGGATTTGTTTGCTCAGGGAATCAATGGACCTCGCAGGTGGAAGAGCTAACACCAGCGACGTGACTTACATGTTTCATTAAACATGCTGAGGGTAAAAAATATCACAACGAAATCAAACTAGGAGATGAGAAGACAAACAAAAGAAATCTCAGTATTGTGCTGTTGTGTTCAAGTGTTTCGGGTGGAGTTCAAAAGCTCCTTCCTGCTTTCGGAAGGAGGTATAACATACACCTTTTTTCCCCCTTCACAACTGGGTCATCGAGCCAAGGAATCGAAAGGTAAGTTCTATTTTTAGCGATGTTACAGAATATCCATGTTAAAGGCCTCAGGTGCTTTAGGTAGAAACAAGCCAAGGTGAAATAAAACCGACTTCAGCACTGCAGGTGGACTTACAGCCAGGAGCACACAGCAACTGTTGGTTCTGAGAGTCAGCTCTCCCTTCTAATTAGTTCCACAGCCCGTAACTGCTCTCGGGGTCTAGGACGGACGCAGAGTGCAAATAAATGTAAATAAAAATGCGAACGATTAATCAGAAGGTTTTCTTTCAACTCACTGACCTCTGATTTTGGCCACGATGTCTACATAAATGTTAGCTACGTCATCTCATCAGCTAATCACCCCGGGAGAAGTGTTTCTCTAGTGACTTTTATGATTATTATAGGATAAGATATACACCAAAGAAAGATAAACAGGAAACCATAGCCTCAAAACTTTTTTTCTTTTAAAAACAGCATAATGACATTACAGTAAATTTCTGAGGGATGGTCAGAATCTCACTATCCTAATACAAATATTATTTTCATTTTTACATGTCTTCCACTCTTGGGCCATGTATGGACATTTCCAAGTTGTTGCAATTATATACATGTACTTTTGCAGTCTGCTTTAAAAATTTTATATTATAGACTATTTCGATGTTTAGCCGTCCTCAAAAATGATTGTTTTTTAAATGGCTGAGTGTCGATGAATTACGACTTTTCAGATATTCTCTTGTGGTTGGATATTTTAGTTACATATAGCTTTCCCTTTCTTTATTAGAGAACATGGCAGTTAATAAACAGTAATATTTTTTTTCACTAGGCGTATATTTCTAATAAAGTCGCATAATAGCGCTAATTAAAAGTTTTAGTTTCAGCATGTCTTCACCAGCATGGATTATGATCCCTTTTTACATGTTCCGATAACTTGGTACAAAAACCCCCCTAAGAAATGAAATGCAGAATTGAGTAATTCTGTAAGCTAGCCACGTGGATTCTACCTACCGACTGGAGGACCGCTGCTTTTTGCCCCCGTATGTCAAGCTCATCACTTATTAAACAACTAGAAATATCCATGTCATTATGCGTGTCCTCCCCACCTCCACCCTCATCCCACTGTGACCAGCCCTCTGGGCAAACAGACAGTTGCATATAGATTCTCGGAGGCACAAATGTGTTTTCCAGTGATGAGCGTGGTGGGAGGCGAGGCCTCCCCAGTGTCCACCCCAGACAGTGCGACTCTGTTAAAGGCGAGGCTGCGAGAGGGGCGTGCGGCCTTGACCTGGGCTGGGCCCTGCCTCTCCCGTTGCCCGGCGACCACGTGCAACTGTCTCTCTGGCTGATTTCATTAAGAGTCAACAACTGCTGATTCACACCCAGAAACCCTTTCACCGTGATAAAACTTACTGGACAGAAGTCTGTTGATGTGCGTATTCGTGAGACACATGGTTCAGTTGCTTCATCTCCGAGTACTTTTCCAAACATTCCCTTTAGAACCTAATGTCTTTCATCACCTTTCTCTTTATGCCACGGAATGAGATCTTGGCTACTACATGGGTCAAGGGAGTTTTGCTAAGCAATGCTGTCCGACGGACATGCGTCCCGTCACCTGACAGGTGTGCAATCCTGATCCCGTGCACCAGTTCAGCAGGGTGGCCTTCTCTTTTAGGGGTGCTGGCTCGAGCCAACAATTCCACACAGTTTTCTGACCCAGTGATTAGAATATTCGGGTCTTACTTCCATATTCAGTGGGTGTATATAAAATACTCAAGGTCCAAAGTAAACTCATAACAATTGTGAACTGAGGAGATTAAGATGCTTGATCGCACACACACACACACACAATTAGGACTGAAGTCTATCTATGAGAGAGTTCACGATAAATGCCATTTAAATCCAATATTCCTTTAAATTCCAGCTAGCAAGCAGCCATGTGATATAGGACACGTGAGCAGAAACATGTCTTGTTTGGACTGACTTTAATCCCAGTTCTATCACTTTAATCCCAGTGACCTGAGCACCTAATAATATTAAATATTTATGGAGCGTCTAGTATGGGGCAGTCACTGAACAAAGTGCTTACTTATAAGACATATTTGATTCTCACAATTTTAAGGTAGAAACCATTGTTATCCACATTCTACAAACAAATGAAAAAAGGAAGTCTAGAGAGACTATATAATTTGTCCATAATGCTGTATTTGGTTTGCTAATTTTTGTTTAGGATTTTTGCATTTATCTTTTTGAACAAAATAAACCTGTAATTTCCCTTTTTGTAAAATCCTTACCAAATTTTGGAATCCGGGTTTTTCTTACCTCATAAAATTCTTAGGAAATTTTTCTCTTTTTTTCTGTCTTTTGAAAGAATTGTATAAGACTGATGATATTTCTTCCTTAAGTGTTTGACAGCATTCACTTGAGAAGCCATCTGGGTCTGGAGTTTTCTTTGTGGAAGATTTTTAAATGATCTATTCAAATATTGAGATTTTTCTATGTATTCGTAGGTCGGTTTTGGTAACTTGTGTTTCTCTAGGAATTTATACATTTCCTCAAAATTTACAAATGTATTGGCATAAAGTTGTCAGCAGTGTCTTCTTATTTTTTACAGTCTGTTTGCCTGATATTAGTATAGCTCAATTAGCTCTTTTCAGTTTTAATTTTCTTTGTTTTGCTTGCATGAAATTATTTCTTCTAAGCTTACTCTTTAGCTTTGATCACCTTAAATTTAAATTTTATCTCCCGTAAGCAGCATAGAGTTGGATTATTTAAACACAGCTTATCAATTTTTAAAGTTTAGTTGTGTATAGTTCATTTATATTAAACATAATTATGGTTATGTGTCAATTTAAATCTACGATCTCACTATTTGCTTTCTATTTGTTCCATACCTTTTATAGTCCCTTTCTTGCCTTCTTTTGTATTAATTAAAGATTTATATTTCGTTTTCCATACTCTAGCTTGTTGGTTAGGAGAATATTTAAGCTTTATGGAGATTAAAGCTTACACAATTCTAGGTGCTGTTATTAATAAACATTATAAATATATAACTTGAAATAAAATATATATAAGCATATAAAAATAAAAGAAATCACAACAAATTTTAAATTTTAAAAAGGTGACTAACATCACAAATATCAACAAACCCAGAAAAAAAGTCATATTTTTATTTGACTGCTTCTATAAGATTTTTCCTACTTTTTTGTGCTGCTTTATATGACAACAATCTTATAACATCACACACTGTAGAGAGTACAGAAAATAGTTCAGGCTTCCCTCTAACACTATGATGGAAATCTTCCGAGGTGGCGTTTCTTATTCCTGATCCTTATACTACATAAAAACATATGACTTCAAACACAAATGTACTCACAGGAATTCTGATAAATCTTCCAAAAAAAAAAAAGATTTGATGTATTCGTAACTGAATACGCTGCGTGATTAAGCATGTTCATAAGAGGAGAGAACTTTTGTTTTGATCCTGCATCAATAGAAAACGAGCCCTCTGCTGTGACTGCACGTGTGACGGTCGGAAACGTGTTCCAAAGACACGTGTCCAAAGCTCCGTGTACGTCAAATGTTATTTCTGCACGGCTACACATGCTCGCAACGCCAGGCCCAGGGCACACACAGGTGGGTGGAAGAGATTATTCCTGGACATCATTCGTATACTGAAACAGCTAGAACTATCTTAAATATACGAAAGAAAAAAAGAAGTGACTCTAACTCCCCAAACACACGTCAGCAACCTGACCTACATGTGATCTCAGCTCGAACACGCCTGGCCGGGTCCCACACGTGCACGGCTGGGCTTTGTTGTTTTCAGCATCCGGATCCTGCACGTATTTTGCTGGATTTGTGCCTTACGCATTTTACCTTTGGGGGAGCTATTGTGAATGGTACCTTTTTCAATCCCAAATTGTTCATTACTAAAATATAGAGATATGATTAGTTATTTTTTGCATATTGATCTTGTATCCTTGGGAATGAAAAACGCACTTATTCTGGTAACTTTTTGGTGGATTTGGGGGGAATTTCTACAATCTCGTCATCTGCCAACAGGAACAGTTTTGTTTCTCCTTTTCCGATCTGTACGCCGTTCATTTCTTCTCTGGGTCTTGTGGCCCTGCTAGAACCTCCAGCGTGGTGCTGAAGAGATGTGGGGAAACACGTCTCTTCACGCAGACATCCTTCGTCTCTCCTGAGCTTAGGGGGAAGCAGCGAGTCTCTTACCATCAGGGGTAGGTTTTGGCATGAGTGCCCTCATCACGTTGGCTTTGCATACATTCTAAAACTAAGATGGGAAACTTCACGGAAACGTGACCACTCCGGACCTGGGACACTCTTCCAGGACAAACAGTCATTCTTCTCAGAACTTAGAGAGAGAGACTCCCGCGACACGGTCGGAATGTCACCGCTCGCGGCGATGACGGGCTCTGCCGTGTGACGCCGTGAGCGGGAACGTCCTTCGTGCGGGACAGGTGCGGCCATTCTTGCCGTTTTAAACTCCACAGGCTGAAACCATGCAAGGGGACGTGGCCCACGCCCCCTCATGTGGCCCTAATGCCACCCGCACATGGTCCTGGGCCAAGCGCAGCCGCGGCGCCCAGCCCCACCGTGAGCCGGGGTGGCAGCTGGGAAGCGCTGACCAGGGCCGCCTGAGCCTGCTTGATATTCCGGGGAGGAAGGCAGCAGGGGTCGGAATCCTCGGCTGAACCCGCCTGTTGGCAGGGAGGCCGGGCAGTGAAATAACAAACACAGCCTCCGAGCAGCTCGCCCTGCAAGGGAGCCTGGGAGGCAGAGTGGCCCTTCGCTGCCCCCACCCTGTGGCAAAGTCCCCGGGCTTGGGACACCCCTTGAAGGAGGTCAGCATGCAGGGTGACAAGAATTGGGCACGTCCCACCCCTTCCTTACAGGGGGCCTCAAACGCCCGCCTGTGGCTCACCCCTGCGTTAAGCGTCGCCTGCTCTGCAGGTACAAATGACTCCGTGGCAGCAGAGGGAGGGCACCAGAACCCCGGAGGGTCATCTGGGGAGCGCAGGCGAGGGAAAAGAGGAGGAAGGCGGGGGAGGGGTGTGGAGAGCGCGGGCCTGAGGGCCACGGACTCCTGGGAGCCTGGAGTTCCGCAAACCGCCCGCCTGACAGTAAAAGCAGGACGAGGTCTGAGAGACGCTCAGCCCATCCATCGCCTCCGGACACCCGGACACCCGTGAGAGGGCGGGCGTCCTTGTGGCAAAAAAAGATACGCCCACGGGGGGCTCTGCCACCCAGGTGCTCCTCGTCATGTCCCTCCCCGCCGGGCTGACTTCTCACGCAGAGTTCTGCCCACCGGCCTGTCCCGCAGGGGCCGGCCCGCCTGCAGGGCCCCAGCCGAGGACGGCCAGGCCCACGCGGAGGAAGCTGGCTCCTCCGTTTCTGCCCCGTCAACAGCTCCGCTGTCAGGTGTCATCCCAGGCACCTGCAGCCCCGCAGGCCCCTGCGGCTGACGCTGGAAACCTGCGAAAGACAGAGACGTCGTCCCAGGAGGTCGACCATGCTGAGGTGGCTCTGGCCGGCTCCAAAGGTGACAGCACGGGCAGACGGCAAGGACGGGCACATGGGGGGGCCTCCTGGGTGCCTCCTGGAGGGAGCGCCCTCTCTCTGCGGTGCGGTTCTTCAGGCCTAGAGCAGAAGGGTGTGGGCAGACCCAAGGGGTTGGCCATCTGAAGATCAGAAGCCGAGGGAAGCCAAACCCCGGGGGCCAGAGCAGGCTTGGAGTCCCGAGGACAGAGGGCTGAGGAGCAGGCCGGAGCGGAGGCCGGCGGAGGCTCCTGGACTCTAAATGCCAGGGTGAAGGGCAGGAGAGGAAGCGACAGTAACTTGAGACACACCTACTTCTGCATTGTCCCAAAGAAGAGGCGGATCTCTTTGAAATTCCACCTGCGCAGCTGTTTGAGAGGCGGACGTGGAAGTGGCCACTTGGCGGGCAGGTGTGCCCCGTGAGCAGGATGAAAGGGCCCCCACGTGGGGAGTCCTGGGTCTTAGGGGTCAGGGGGAGCCTGGAAGCCCCCAGAGCAGCTCTGGGAGCTCCAGGGACCCCCGGCCAGCCCTCAGGCACGTCCTGCGACAAGCCTTCAGCTGCCCGGCTGCCCAGAAACTATTCTGGGACTGTGGTCACCATGGTTGATGGACGCCGAAATGTCAGGAATGTCAGACTCACTCCTTCCCGCCCCACGGGCGAGCCGGGCTCCGGGGGGGGGGTCTCGACAGGAAGCACCGAGGTCGTGACTGTCCCTAGTACGTCGCCCTGTGCTCAGGCACGACCCTTCCCTTCACCTCCCCATTGTTGGGAGAGAGTATGTGTGCGGGTACGTGTGCGTGTGCGTGTGCACATGCGTGTGCACGTGTGTCCACCCCCAAGGCTTTCGCATAGGAGACTCAGAGTTGGAATGACCAGTGCCAGCGTCTGGGTTCCGTCCAGCTTGGCCCAGCCTCGCTGTGCGGCCTCAGGCAAGTGGACCCATTAACACTCTCTGGGCCTCGCTTCGCTCACCTTTAAAAAGGAGTCTGACCTTTCGGACGTTGTCCAAGAATCGAGGAGAATCATAGAAGAGAAAGAAAGCTGCCTCAAATTCCTTTTAAGAAAGACAGGGTGTGAACACGTTCCTGCCTTCGACGGGATTCCCTTATTCAGCGAATGGCCATCCTCGAGCCAGGAGCTGAGAAATCAGCCGTGAGGCGAGGAACTGATACAGCCCTTGTCCTTGGGCAGGCGCCGATTTCGTACGAAAGACAGAGATGAATAATAAACACACGAATGGGTCTGTGTCAAAGGGGACAAGGGCAGTGAGCTCTGTGATCTGGACTAAAACACAGACATTGGGTTGGGGGGGGGGGTGAAACCGTGAGCCCAGGACAGCCCCGAGGGGGTCCAGGCGGCTCGGAAGCCTGCAAATCTGCCAGGAGGCAGGGACACGGGCTCCTTAGTCAGGACAAGACTGCGTCCCTGGGAATCAGGCCAGGCTGGGGCGGGTGGCAGCACGCGGCATCCCGGAGAGCAGACCGCCCGGGGAGCTGAGAGGCCAGACGTGCTGTCCCTGGGGGGAGCAGTGGGACCATCAGAACCCAGTTCCTGGAGAAGTGAGGCGCCGGGGTCCCGGGACTCGGGCACGATCACACCCTCTCCTGCCACACGCCCAGCCTCAGAGCCTTTGGGTTTGGGCTATTGTTTCTGTCCCCAGGCACAACCCAAAGACTCGAACACTGGCCCCGGCCGCCCCACTTCCTGCCTCCATGCCGTTCAAGGTCAGAGTTCACATCAGTCACCTGGTAGCTGCTCTGGGCAGCCTGACCGCCTGGACCGGAGAACCAGCCCAGCTTCTCTGGGCCTCGGCACACATCTCTCGCTCGGAAATGGGTGAGTTTCAGAGCCCGGGGAAGGGGGCATCTTCTGATGGAGGCTCAGTGTCCCAGGCCCGTCGGCGTATGTGTGTGGAATGAGTGAGTGCAAAAAGGCCAGGGTGCCAAAGACGTTGAGAACCAAGATGCTCTTTTCTGTACACGTGGGGAATGGAAATGGCTACCCACCAAATCGCTTTTTCTAGAGGAATTTCTAGAAGGTGACGCACACACCCCCCTAAACGAGTTTAACATGGGAGCCCTGCAGTCACGGAAAGCACACCTGATCTAGGTCTCGGTGGTCGTAATACATCCTGCAGTAGTTGTAGACGTGAGCACTTTCCTCGTTGAGCTTTACAGAAACACTGTGAAGCAGGTGTTATTTATCTGTGCCCACGGCACAGGACAGGACCCTGCGGTGGACAGAAGTGGGTGACTCGCCTACGGGCGCAGAGCCAGCGATGGCGGAATGCCAGCAACGGTGCTCGCCGCTGCTTTAAGCCGCAAGTCGCACCCTTGGCCTTGGAGTTTGGCTCGCGTAGTTTGGTGTCGGTTACTTTTGTTCGTGAGACTAAAGCTATTAAACCACTTGGCTCCTTTTTAGTTTTTGTTTCCCATCTTTGCAGGAGTCACCAAAGGCTGCCCTAGGGCTCCGGCTGCAGCCACATGATTCTCCTGCCACGTGTCCGGTTCCCCCGACACTAACATCAGCAAAATCAGGGGGTCGGGCTGCAGCTGGAAACCCTCCCCGGGGTCGTGGTGGGCATCCGCCCGGCATCGTTCATCAGCAGCCCTTCCCAGAAGACCAGCTCAGAGTGGACTCTGGGGAGAGGCTTGGGCTAGGACAGAAAGGATGTTTCTGAGAAGGAAACAAATGTTGCAAGGTGCCTCCATTCGTTACCAAGAGCTGAGAGGAAATACACAGCGACCCGGTCTCCATCCGTCCTCCTTGTAAAATCAGGGCGGGAGGCTTCAGCAAGTATTACGAAGAAATATACAAGCAATGTCATTACCAAGACACTGAGATGACAAGCGTACCTAATGGAAACAACTCTTTCTTAGTGACGAAAACCCTCAGGCGTCTGTGTTAAATGAATTAAGCTGTGACAGCACTTTGGGGGTTGGCAGAGGCCGGCCCTGTGTATCACATGACTTGAAACTGTAGCTAAGAAAACCCAGCGAAGTGGTATGACTCTCAGAAATTAAACACGAACGTACAAAAACCGAAGTTTCTTTTTCTCTGTCACTAGCCACCAGGTAATAACAAGCAATCTCAGTCATATCGGAGGTCTCCCACCTTCTTCCCCTGGGGTTTGGTAAATTCCGGGCACAGGGTGATGGCGGTGGGAATTCTATGTTGCCAAGGCTTTGAAAAAAGGGAACGTCCTTAAAGTCATCTTCTCGCACTGACATCAGCTTGCAGCATCAAACGAAACTGTCCCATCTGGCCCTTGGTCGAGTGTCCGCACAATCTATCCACGGGCTCTCGCCTGGCCTGTCACCTCTCAGGTCCTGCCAGTGTTACTCCAGGGTGCAATCCGGCCGCTCCGAGGCGTGCTGGAGACAGAAAAACTGGGAGGCGGACAAAGGTCCTGTTCACCTGGACACAAGATGTCACCGCTTCTTCTCCCAGAAGCCATTGCTTCTTGGTTTGGGGAGCTCACACACTCATGTGGGATTTCAGGACTCTCCCCTAAGGCTCACAGCCTGGGAAGCGGGTCCCTCCGCCTCTCGGCTGACACCCGTCCATCTAAGCCCCATACTCACCTTGCTTCTCTCTCAGCCCAGGGCCCAGGTGGAGGGGAGGGGACCCATGAGGTATTATTCTCAAATATCAACCTCCATATTAGTTACAGAAGAAAAATTATTGTCATTTCATTTATTTGATACATTATTGTTGACCAAGTCCTCTCACTATTGCTCTCGTTCGCCCTGACAATGACCCATTCATACATGTTCAGACGACCACGCCCACTTTGCCCACGAGAAGACAGAGCCCCGTGGACAGATGATGTTCTCATGCCCACTGCTGGTAGGTGTCAGAGAAGAGGGTTCATGCCCCCGCATTTGTGTCGAGGGGTCTAATTGTTACCAGGCTCAGAACAGAAGGTAGACAAGGCCGTCGCTGATCCAGACGAATCTGAAGGGCTCCCAAGCCCCTCCCCGTATCTAGATCCCGAGGACAGCGTCTCCTCCTTCCATGCGCCTTTAGTCCATCCCAAGGGTAGAGATTAAAGATGCAGAATTTCCCCTGTAGAGTGTGCCGCGAAGACAAAGCCCGGAATCGTTACTCGGAGGAGGCGATGCCATGTAAGCCCGGGGTCCAGAGCAGGGCGTGGCGAGCTGAGGACCCGGCCAGACCTGGTGTCTCCCACTACAAGCGACGTCTGTGATTCTGGGCAATTTACCAAAATGCCTATGCCTCAGTTTCCCCATACACAAAGAAAAGGGAATAACAGACTCTCCCTCGAAAAAGTTTTATGAGACTTCAATGAGACAAAGCAGGAAACGCTTGTCACTCCATCCCCGATGCAAAGTAAGCATCAATAAATGCTCGCTAGTAGTACTGAAAGGAGGCGGTAAAATCTCAGACACTACTACCTCACTGTGTCATTAAGGCCACAGAAAGACACCATGACCAGCCTGGCCATGAATCCCTCGGACGCTCATCCGGGAGGCTTCGGGGAAAACCCGATGTGGCTGCTTGGGAACGGGTACAGGACTCAGCGGTTTCGGGTAGAAGCCAGCGCTACATTCCCAGTGACGAGCAAAGGCGCACACTCATGAAGGGGAGCGACGTGGTCCCGGAGAAGGAGGTCAGAGTCACGCACAGCTGCGAGGGAACTGGGCAGGCTGGGGCACATTCCTCTGGCACAACTCGCCAGGCAGGAAGACGCGGCTGACACGTGGCTAGAGTGGGCTGCTTGGCTGGGCAGGGGAGTCGCCCAGCGTGGCCTTGGGCCAGATGGAGACAGAGACGGCGGCATAGGAGGCCCTGAAGGCCAAAGCCAGCGCAGGGCTCAGGGTGGGCTGGGGCGCTGCTCTGTGCAACAAGGCCGGAGCAGGAGCCTTGGCGACCGGTCAGAGCCAGCCAGGCGGAAATGAAGGGGACCCTCATTTATGTGGGTGTAGGAGGGGCTCAGTCCCTGACGGAGGCAAACTGGGACACAGGGCCCCACGGACAAGACACCTGGGTGTCTGAAAGAAGTTCCTGTGGGCAAGGCGGGGAGACTGGTTTGAGGTTTTAGGAATTTAGTTTGGGCTCCTTTCTTCCTAAGAAATTGGAATCAAAAGAACCTCTCAGGTGATTGTTGAAAAATCGCCTTGACTGGAAAGATTAGAGGCTGAGACAGATTTTGGCAAGTGGAAACTCACTGGAGCAGGTGGAGAAACGGTTGCAGGCAGATCGGCTAATTCAGAAGATAAGGAAAGCAAAGACAAGCATTGTTGGCGAGACACAGAGCTGGACTGTCTGTCTCCGTGGTCACTCCCATCTCCTCGTACCCCTGACCTTTTTACTTCCTGAAAGGCCAGGACAGCAAGGCCATCAGCCCCTTGGGAACGTTCAGCAAACACTTGTTAGACGAATGAACCCTCGACTGTCATTAAAACCTAAATACCCGGATGTCACAAGGACACACACACACCCCCCCCCGCCAGGCGGTCATTAGGCTCTACGCGGAGAGAAATTTTCTACTGTATTTTCCTTTTAGCAACGTCGCTTCAACTTCCTCTTTTCGTTCCCTTCAGCTCACTGTTTTCTGGTGTCTCCGAGCACCCGGCGAGCGCACGGACGTGCAGCGCCAACACGCGGGAAGCGAGTCTGCAGAGCCGCGGCAGCGAGACGCCGGGCCGAGGCCCAGGCGCCGCTTCACAGTCCGCAAAGCCCTTCGCTGCAGCTCTAGTCGGCCCAGCTTTGGAGGAGCCTGGCTGCGGGATGTCGGACGGAAGGTCGGTGTCCCCGAGACGCAGACACGCCGGCGAGAAATTTGGTCAGAGGTGAAACCACCGAGCCACGGGCACATCCGTGTCCTCGCCAAACCCTCAGCCTGAGGTTTCCTACCCGGGTCGGCGGATGACACAAATTCTCCACCGGCGGCAGCAGAGACGGGAAAGGAAGGGAACGAACAGGGAGAAGCAGCCCAGCCGTTCGCGTTGTCCCCAGCGGCTCTTGAGAAGGAGGTGAGCCGGGACTCAGCCGGCTCCTGAGGACGGAGACGCGGCCGGGCCGGCGGCCAGACAGGCACGCCAAGCCTCCGTCACCGCGTCCCCCGCAGCAGGGACTCTGAGAGGAGTGAGCGAGGCGTCGCCCGGTCACCGGCGGCTTATGCTGATGCCTTCGGGGACACATCCCACTCCCTTCGCAGGGTGGGGAGAATCGACCGTGTTCGCAAAGACCCTTTCGATCCTTGTGCAAAGGTGCTCGACCAGGTCTAACTAGCCGGCATGTCCGTTGTCACTTCTCTCTTGACACGGCACCACGGCCGCGCTGCTGGGGGGGGTGGGGTCACCCCTGAGTCGCCACCGAGCCTCCTCCGGCCACTGTAGTGGTTTTACTGCCCAGATCGCAAACCTCGGCAGGGAGACGCCTCCTCCTGCCCTGTGACCTCGGCGCCAGACCTGCGCCCCGTCCCCGCCCCCAACCCCGCTCACCCTGTGGGGAGGCAGCTGCTCCGGGGTGTAATTTGACAAGCTCCTGAACAGCCTCCCACAGCCACAGGCAACTCCCGCTCCTTCTCCCGGGGGCTGCGAAACCCTCCATTCCAAGCCCTCCCCTTTGGGTCTGGGGCGCTGCTCCTAAGAGTGCAGGCTGTCGCAGGGCAAAGCGACCTGGTTCCGGTTCCCTCCCTGGGTATGGTGCTGGCTCTGCGCTTTCTGGCCTGGTGACCTGGGGTGAACCCACCTGCTTCCCTTCTCATTGTTTTTAGTTTTTTTTTTTTTGTTTTTTTTTTAACTAAAATGGTGCCACTTAATGCCTGTCTGGCGGGGCTGCTGTGAGGATCAGGCGAGATAATGGATGTGGAAGCCGAGCTGGCAGAAACCTAAGCAGCGTTATTATTGCTCAAATGTTAGTCTGGTGGGGCTGGCTGATCCCCAGGAGGGATTAGATGAAGGCTCGGGGCCCAGCAGGCACCTGGGGTGGGCAGAGCAGAACGGAGAAGCCTGGGGCCACAGAGGGGAGAAAGACTCCGAGAGGAAAAGGGAGGGAACCCCTTCTGCCGGCACAACCACTGCAGTTTTGGGGTGAGGAGGGGGCTCAAGATCTTCCACGCGTCCTCGGACGGAGCACTGTGGGGTACCAGCTGCCAGCCCAGCTCAGCCTCGGCACCCTCCTTTCTCGTCGCCCAAGGACGTGAGAACTGAGGGGGACCCACTCAGTTCAAGAACCGTCAAGAAAAATAACACAGAGCCATTGCTCAGGTGAGTCGGGCACAAAGGTCCAGTCCGGGCAGGAGGGGCCCAATGCATCAGCCCAGGGCACTTGCTTGCTTCGTCAGAGTTTCCTGAATAATCTCCTCCGCTTCGTTCGGCTGAAAGCGCCCGCCTCGCATCTGGGCGCCTCCCTGCCAAACGCGCCTGGGCCCTCGGAGAGGAAAGGCTCAGCGTAAGCTATTTTCCATAAACATGTTGGCTCGTGCACTAATTATCGCAAGGGGGACGGTGTGGGAGGATGCTGCCGCAGACGAGATGCGGGGAGAGAGGCGACAGCTGGTGACGGACCCACAAGAGCTTCTTCTCGGGGAACCCGCTGGGCCCAGGCTCTGTTCTGGGCCCTTTGCATTCAAAGTCTCACAGACATTTTGCATGCAGTCTTCACAACAGCTCTGGAGGCCGCATGCAGGAACGGAAAGACCTTGAGTTCAAGACGCCAGACGTCGCTGGTGGATTTCGTCCCCTCCCCGCTGTTTGCTGTGTGATCAGGCGAACTACCGACCTCTCAGAGGTTCCTTTCCTCCCCGTTGTTAAATGCAAATGCTAACGATGGCCCCAGGGGACCTTGACGCACCTGGCAGGCACGTGGCAGGCGTGTGATAAATGATGGCTCTCGGGTCACTGGTTACAGAGAAGGATGCTGAAGAGCGAGGAGGCCGGGAAGCCGTCCATGTCATGTGGCTGGTCCACGGCAGGGTGAGGTCCGGCTCCCTCCAAAGGGCAGGGGTTCTGCTCAAAGGCAGTTAAGCTCAGACCCCTCACAGTGTCCCCACAGAGCCCCGCCACGTGTCACCTCCGGCACTGGCGCGCAGGGTCAGGGCCCGACCCTGCCACTTCTGTACCCTCAGCGTTTCTCACACAGCGCCTTGCACACCGCGGTCGCTGTGAAAGCAACGGAAGCATTAAGAAGAGCCTGGTAGGGAGGTGCTGAGCCGAGTCACGGTGATTGCGTGGCCGGCGTCCGCCATGCGCCTGACCGCTTGGAGGGGGGACATGAAGGTCCTTCCCGCCACGCCAGAGTGGTTTGCACACTTTCGATGCCGCCTTCATGGTGGGAAGAGGCTCTGTCAGAGGGAACAGAAATGGCCTCCAACAGAAAGAGCACAAACCGGGGACACCCAGGGCAGTTGCAATGAATAAACATTAGGAAGATCGAGTGGGATAACGGCCAGGAACATGCTGTGAAGACGCTAGAGACTCAGAAGAGGAGAGGGGCCCTGTTTACTTTTCTAACGGAATCCCGGATCAGTAGTCGGCGGTCCTCGTGCCCGCTTGCCCGGGTTGCAGGGGGGACACAGGACGAGCGACAGCCAGGACGGGACCCCATTAAAGACACGCATGGGAGCTTGTGGGTTGAGAAGAATGAGGCCTGGAACGGTGCCCCTCCCTGCCCCCAACTGTTTTCTGGGCCCAACCCAGGTCCCAAGGCCACAGGGAACCCGTTCCCTTGGCCCCCAGAGGGACACAGAGGCGCCTGGTGGAACATCCTTCAGTGAACTACAGATGGGGTTCTGGCCTCCAGGCCCAAGTCCATGTTTACTTCAAACCACTATATTTTTTGCTGAAAGACAAAGTCCCCAGGGGACAGGATTCACTAAGCTGGAGGCCCCTCCACCCCTGCCAAGGCCCCCACGCAGCAGCCCACCTCAGTCCAACCTGCCTGGCCTGGCATGGGCGTGGGACCGGCCATGAGCCCATGCTTGCAGGCTGAACCAGAGGGGAGCTCCGCCGCACCCCTGCCTGAGGTGTGTGGCCAGAAGCCAAAGCCTGGCCACCCGCTGCCTGGCTGCAACAGAGCAGGCCTACTAACGAGCCATTGATCTGACCAGCATTGGTCCCTGCCCCATGACTTGGCTCACCCCTTAGAGGCCTCTGGCCCCAGCCTGCAGGGAGAAGTCGCACTGCTCTGACAGCAGCCGCAGGGCCCAGGCGAGCCGCTAACTAAGGTCTCACCCGGCCAAGGGCAACCTGTGACCATGAGCCGCCTTGCTTATGCCCTGGCCCTCTGCACTCTGCCACCTCCCTCGTCCCTGGCGTTTGACTTCCTCTGTCTGCATCAACAAGAGTTCTGTTTTATTCGAACAGCAGGAACTGATCGGGGGCTGTGCTCTGAACCACGCACTGCGCGCACATCTTGACGGTGGAGGTAGCAAAGACATGCGTGTTCCCTGACGTCCGGGGGTCAGGGGCCTGGTGGGGAGGTGGCAGACGACGGGAGAGTCGAGTGGCAGCCGAAGCAGTGACCTGGACGCACGTGCCGGTTGAGGAGGGCTACCCGGGTGACATCGTCAGGAACCAGGCCTGGACGGGAGGGTGAACAGGAAATGGAGCAGGACACAGGGAGACGCCATTTTTCCCGCTCGGATGGTTAATTTTCTGAGGCGACTGGACTGGACTAAGGGATGCCCAGATGGCTGGTAAAACGGCGTTTCTGGGCATGTCTGCGAGGGTGTTTCTGGAAGAGATGAACATTTGAATTGATAAACTGAGTAAAGACGCTCACTCTCACCAATGCGGCAGGCAGCACCCGCCCCGTGAAGGGCC
Source organism: Eonycteris spelaea (assembly GCA_003508835.1). Lineage (NCBI taxonomy): Eukaryota > Metazoa > Chordata > Mammalia > Chiroptera > Pteropodidae > Eonycteris > Eonycteris spelaea. Next base: position 2,431,532 of record PUFA01000014.1, read on the forward strand.
CAAAGGAAACAGAGAGGCGGAGGAAGGGTGAATTCACTCTCTTTGTCTTCTGTCCTCTCCTGCCCTCAGACGTCGGTGCCCCCGGGCCTTCGGACGCGGACCAAGACTGATGCCACCATCATGCTCAGGTTCTTGGGCCTCTGGACTCAGACTCACACCATCGGCTCCCCTGGCCTCAGGCCTTCGGACTTGAACCAAATACCACCACTGGTTTCCCGGGCCCTTCCGGTCACAGATAGCAGATGGCAGGACTTCTCAGCCTGCACGATCGCGTGAGCCAATTCCTGAAATAAATGTCTTCTTATATATATCTGTCTGCCTGCCTGCCTGCCTGTCCATCCATCCATCCATCCATCTATCCATCCATCCATCCACCCTGTTGCTTGTTTCTTGGAGAACCCTAATACACCCCTATGCAGGTGGCATAAACTAAGAAGTCTGACACTGCCCAGTGCTGGGGAAGACGCGAATGCAGAGATTCTCTTTACCTTTTGATGGGCGTCCAAATTAGTCACCCACTTTGGAGAACAGCTCAACGGCCCCAGAGGGACAGTCACATACTCTATGACACGGCCATTCCACGCCCAGCGACATCCCTGAGAAAAACGTTCACGCGCGTACAAAAATGTTCATAGCGAGACTGTTCAAATGATCGCGGACCGAAGATCTGGGACACACGCACGTGCGACGTCACACAGCAGTCAAACTAACAACTACAGCCACCCGACTGCATGGATGGTGCCCATGAACTTGGCACGACGTGAGAAAAAGAAGTCCCCAAAAGATCGCGTGCGGCGTGACACGCTCATGCAGAAGGCGAAGACGCCTGAAAAATTTAACAGGTACGTTTTAGGGATACAAAGAGGAGAGGTGAGGACGGATAATAATGTGAGAGGATATGAGAAGGGAAATGAAGATGCACACGGGAGCCAGGGTGGTGGTCCCTTTGGAGAAGGGAAGGGAGGAGGGCGTGACGGGGGGTCACACACCTGGTCCTGCGTCATCACTAAGGCCCTAGGTTTCAGGTCGGATGGTGGTTTCACAGGTGTTTATTTGGCTGCTTTAAAATGTGAAAATGAAAAAGGTAGGTAGATAGGTAGGCAGGTAAAGTAGGTAGAGCCACGCATGAACCAATAACAAGAGCATCATGAGCCAAGAATAAGGATTTAGCCAATGGTGTGTGCCCGAGGTCCATCAGAATTTTTAAGTGCTGGACTGTTCATGGAAGGGTAACAGCATGAACAAAGGGAATGATCGGTGAGCACTGGGGACGACCAAGGGACCGGACTTGAGAAGGCGGAGGGTGACCAAGGAGCACGCTGAGCGCGAGGGGTCTCCGTGCTTCCTCTGGTCCCTCGGGTCAGCAGGTCCGGTGTGGGAGCTCGGAGCGGCCGGAGCCACGTGCCCAGCTCCCGGCCCTGGACCTTGCCCTGGCCTCCAGAATCAGAGCGTCCAATGGCTTCATCCCCAGGGAACCAAGGCTGGGCGTGAGCAGCAGAGGTCCTGGCTGCGTCCAGCACTTGCCAGAGGATTAGGGAGGGGATTTGCTTCCTGTTGCTCCGACAACGTGCCCAGCCCTAATTGGTACCTCTGAATGACAGCCCCTCATTAGAACCGCCCAAGCCTTCCAGGACTGGAGCAGATGCTATCAGGTCCCAGACCCCACCCGGGTTCTAGAACATCGGCCTGGTGTGGAGAAGGCGGGACCTTGGATTCGCAATCACTGGGCACGGTTCTGTCGGAGCCCCTGCCCTCCTGGGATCCGGGACCCACTCTGCTCTCCCAGCTCTGGCCATACTCCCCGGGCCCTGCGGTCTGACCATGACTCCCAGAGGGCCCAGCCCGGCCCCCAGCCCTGCAGCAGGCCTCGGGCCAGCTCTGCAGCCTGAGGTCCTCCCTCAGAGGACGCAGGAGCTTCAGGACGCTCCACACCCCTCCACCCCTACAAACATTCAAATCGCCCCGCCCAGCCTCGCCGCCTCCCTGCTCCATCGCCAGGGCCAAGCCCGGCTCGGCTCCCAGGCAAGCCCTCCGGCCTGCCCTGCCCTCGGCCGATCCGCTCCACCAGCCTCGTCCACCTTACTCCAGCATCTCCGGTCTCTCTCACAGACGCCTTCCCACCCCTCAGCCTTCACACACTCAGGTCTGGACCAACCTGAGAAAGAAACCTTCCTTCCGTAACCCTCCGCGGTGTTCACCCCAATCTCTCCTTCCCTTTTTGCTCAAGCTTCTTAAAAGCAAAACCTCCGTTCACTGTCCCCCTTGGGGTTTCCCTTCTTCCTTACTCAAGTCCTTGCGATCTGAAGTTCGCTCCACCCACCCACGCCCAACCCCCGACACAGGTCTAAGTCCTCCGCGGTCCTTGTAATGGCCAAGTAGAACATTTTCTTCCTTCTTCTTTCCAACAATCGCTTCCATGTTCGTTCTCTCATATAACTCTCCCTTGAAACTCCCTACTCCCCTGGTTTCCACGGTTTCCTGTAGACTCCCTCTTACTCTTGGACTTTTTCTTCTTGGACCCTTTCTTTCATTTGCCCCTAAATATCGTAAAGTCTACGGCCCATTCCTCATCCCCTCTACTCAGCCTCCTGGGACATTTCACTGGTAGCTGACTCAGCCACCAAACATTTACTGACGGCTCCCAGATCTGTGTCTACAGGTGACGCTCCTTCTAACATCCAACTTCCTATTAGTCATCACTCCCTGAGTAGCCTGCAGTCACCTTAAGCTCACATGTCGAAAACGAAATTCGTCATCTTCCCCCACAACTTGCATTTCATCCTCTATTTCTTCGCTCAGTGGGGACCACCATTGTCCCATCCAGTCTGGGCTTCACTCTTGCTTTCTGCCCCGCCCCTGTCCGCCCCCTATCACTGAACCAATCACCAAATCCTACTGATTTTACTCCCTAAATATTTCTTCTCTCCATTCCTACCATGACCCTAATTTGGGCCTTAGCGTCTCTAGCTATTCTACTGTATCCTCCTCAAATTCATCCTCCCTCTGTAGCTAGAGGGTTGTTTCTACAGCCCAGCTCTGGCCACACAGCTCTTCCGCCCCCAGATTTCATCAGGGGCGAGGCTCCCCTCTAGGAGAAAGTTTCAGCTTCTGCACAAGACGTAGAGGGCCCCAGGGATCTTCCCATCTTCACCCCGTTTCCTTCCTCCTGCCCTGCCTTCCTCCGGAGCGGAGCTGTTCATTACAATCCCCTGCTACATCCTACGTACCCATCTCTTGCCGGTCCTGGGGCGCTTCCCTGATTTTGCTCACCCCTCACAACTTAGACAACTTCTCCTCATCCTCTAGGCCTCGGTTCAGGGACCACATCCTCCAAGGCACATGGTCCAGCTCCCCAGGGGGTGGGTCCCCTGCCCTAATCCCTGGAGGCCTCTTCAGCACTCTGTCACGTTAGTTTATATCTGCATGTCTACATGTCTATTTCCCTCGCCAGGTTTCATCAGGGGCGAGGCTCTGTTTGTCTTTCGATGCTGGGCCTCCATCAGAAGACCTAGCTCAGTCGGTGTTGCTGGATGGGGAGATGAATGACCTTATAAGGCCCCGTCGAGCTCTGAGGTTTTTTTGTTTCTTGTTTGTCCAGTTTAGAAGTTGCTAAACTTTGAACTTCAAAGGAAGCAAGAGAGAAGCAAAGGGGGTGGAGGGGCGGGGAACGACATGTAAACTGGAAGCCACACCCTGTCATTGCCATTCTCAGCACGCTCTGGAAGAGCCTCCATTCTGAGTGGCGTGTGAGGTGCAAAGTGCTCCCGTCCTTCGAAGAAAAACAGCGAAGTGAACACCACGTTCAGCTACTGACCATCCCGTACAGTTTTAGGAGACGGGTCTTAATTCTTCTGGCCTCTGTTCCCCACGTATTAAATGGAAGTAGCATTTCCGTTGTGGATTTATTAATCGAGCAGGCATTTCTCATCCTTATGCCGTTCCACACCTCACGTCATGTGTGGTGATACACTTCAATACGTCAGGAAGCAAAACGCGAAAGGCATTTTTAAAAAGAAGAAACCAGAACTCCACATTCATTCTAGCCGTGGAGCAAAGATCGATTTCTGGCTCTGGAAAAACTGACTCTGTCATCGGATAAGATAGACGTGCTTGAATAAATATACAACAAAACTCTACGAAATGTACATCAAAAGGGAACCAACAGAAAGGGGAAAACTGCGAAGAGCTACTAACGGAATTATTTAACTTGGCAGAACTGCGTGGCGCACAGGTCCAGATGCCCCTTCAGAAGTAAGCAAAGACGTGGCCCAGATGGTCCACTCAGCAGCCACTGTCCCAGCCCCAGGGAGCCACGGTGTGGCCTGGAGGCTGCCACAGAGCAGGGGTGAGTCAGCGTCCACACATCCCGGTCGCCTAACGAGCCGGCATCTGTCCCTTCACAGGTAAAATGGATATAATTATACCTACTTTGCAGGATCCTTATGAGGATAAATTAGAGGGTCTGTCACCACAGTGAGCATTCAAGAAGGGTTATTATTATTATTATCATCAGAGGGTAAAAATGCGCAGCGCTACTGGCAATTAAAGATAGGGAAATTACGACAATTTAAAGGGAACATGGCACATCTATTGAAGCAGCAAAAAGATATCCAAATTCACAGAAAGTCTTGAACAAGAATACTCATAGCAGCCTTATCCATAATTTCCAAGTCCTGGAAAGAGCCCAGGTGTCTCTCAGTGGCTAAATACATTGCAGTGTATTCAGGCGATGGAATGCTCAGCACTAAAAAGAATGACTCACAGAGACGCTATTACGTGGATGAATCGTGGAGTCACCACGCGGAGGGAAAGAAGCCTTACGAAAAGATTTCATGGTGTACGAGTCCATGTATGGAAAATCATAGAACTCTAGAAAAACAAGTAATCCACCAGAGGAAAAATATCAAAACAGTGAGGGCTCCTGGAGGGAGAATGGGGTCAGGGATTGACTGAAAAGTCACGCGCGGGTTTCCTGGAGTGACAGAAATGTCCTGTGTCAGGACACGAGCTTGCCCGCATTGTCAAACTCAGCCAAGGTGTGCTTAAGATCTGTGCATTTATGGTGTGTCAAATTTACCTCCCCAGGGAAAACCGTCAACAAAGAGTGAAAACTGTAAACCGATAATGATGTGTGTGCTGAAGCGTCTGAGAGGACGTGTAGCTGTGTCTGCAATTTACTTTGAAATGTGTAAAAAGACATTTTATTGGATGGCCGGATGGGCCGATATGTGATAAAAGAAATATAGTGAGATATTAAGGGAAGAATCTCGATAGTGTGTGTTCACTGTAAAATCATTTGCCTTTTCCACATGTTTGAAATTCTTGTGATAAAATACAAGGACAAAAAGAACATTTGTAGGCTATTCGTAAAATGCTGAATTCATGCTACGTTGACCCTGAAAATATTGTATTGAGCTTTCTGTGGAACATTCCAGCCATACGTACGTATTTTGACCCAGTAATTCTACTCTGGGTAATATATTTCAGTGAAATAACTGTCAAGTGAGAGGTGAAATATTTAAAAACAAACAAACAAACTTCATTTTAAAACTACGCACAATAGCGAATACACAGGGAATAGCACACATGCCCACTAGTGGGGAATGGCAAAGTCTATGCTGGCACCTTTATCTGAAACACAATAAAGTCTTAAAATGACAATTATCAGTCAAAGGCGCTATTTCCACACCCGAACTCTACATGTGAAAAATTGGCAAGCAAAATGAGTAGAATCCAAATTGACAAGTTCTCACGGATGAATACCGTACGTGAGTATTCACTGCTTTTCAGCGAATGTGTATTTAGCCCTTCCCTGGCAGGGCCCGGGGAAATCGGCGACAGAAAAGGCTCAGGGCCAGCCCCGGGGACCTCAGTTGGGGGCGGGGTCATGGACTTGTAAGCAGAGGGTGACGAAGCGGCGAGACCGGCACCATAATAGGGCCGTGAAGAGGGCGTCCAGACTCGCTCAGGAGTTTTTGAAGACCCTTCAATGACACCAGTTGAGTTCCAGTTTTCTGCACGAGGCACTTGGCACGTGTCATCTCCTTTTATCTTCACAATGGCCCCGTGAGCAAAGCTTTATTTTTCTCATTTACAAATGGAAACGAAGGATCCGATCTCTCACTTGACCCGTGCAACAGAGTCATAAGGGTCAGTTTTTCTTAGAGAAGAAACAGCATTCTTTTAGGTTTTAGCTTTCAGATGAAAACTATGTCGAAGATCCTATTTTCAAATGGAGACGTTTTGTTACTGTGAAAACAGCGACCTTTCATTTTCCAGGTTCTCAGGAAGCAAGGTGCTCACAGCCCGGACAACAGGTGAATTTCAATTAATCAATTTCTTTTCCCCGTTTTTAATCCCGCAGCTTGTAAATAACAACATTGGCAGCGAGTGGCTTGGATTTATTTTTGCCACCTCCAGGAGCATTTGGGCTCGGTGTGACCTCCTGGGGCCCAAGCTTATGAATCAGAATTGTTGAGTGACAAAACCAGGCTCAGAAGGACAGGAGGTGTCCTGGGGTCCTCTGCTTGGCACCTCCAAGCTGGCACAGGTGCAAGTCTGCAGCCCGGCTTTCCTGAGACCGCCCTCGTTCCCCTGGCCGGCTGCTGCCTTGGCCCTGGAGGCAGGTCCATCAGGGACCGGAGGGGCAGAGAGTGGGCAGGGCTGTGAGGGACCAGGCACGACTCCGGGGTAAAGATCAGCTTCGTGGTTAGGGTTAAGTGCAGCCCCAAACCGGTGACTTGGGGACCTGGGTTCTGCCACCTCATCCCCAGTGCATGACCTCCACGGTCATGGTGAGGGGGGAGGAAGGACATGGACAGTCACTCGGAGGGTCATGACCGGGCCCGGAAGTGGCATGCATCACTTCCGGCTGCCTTCTGTTGGCCAGAATGCAGCCGGACTGCCCTGATCTAACTGCAAAAACAAAATCTGCCAGATTAGGGGCTCTTGTCAGCTTGGTCCACAATTTGCAGGACAATTTGGGCCTGTGTGTCGCAGACGTAGCTCCTGGTGCTAAGTAAGTGCCAGCCTGCTTCCCACCTTTCTCCGTCCTGCTGCATCTGTCCCCTGTCGCCCATCTGCCCGCGGCCCCCTCATCCCTCAAAATCCAGCCACGATCCTCCTCCCCGTCGAAGCCCGCCCGCCCTCCCGCAGGACTGACCGTGCTCTCCCCCCGCGGCTCGGCCACGCCTCCTGCCACGTTCTGCCGGGCGCTCATCCCGGGTCTCACAGTGGTCCTCCCCGAGAAACAGTGAGCTCCCGCGAGACCTGGCCACATTTAAGACTTCGTGGTGTCAGTTGAATGCATGCATGAATGAATGAATGAATGAATGAACACCTGGATAGGCCAACCTATCTTTCACAATTTTGACAGTCTTTAAAACACATGAAGTTTGAATATGGACTGGGTAGTAGATGACATTGTGAAATTTGTTAGGTGTGAAAACGGCATTCGAGGTACATAATGTACAGGTACACACGTCATTAAGAAATACAACCTGAATTACTTACAGGTGAGCCAAGATGTACGAAATTTGCCTTAAAATAAAGTTAAAGTATGCTGGGGAAGGAGGATGAATTAAACAAGATGGAGAAATGTTAATAACTATGGAAGCTGGGTGATGAGTATGTAGGTGTTCATTATACTGTTTTCTCTACCTCTGTGTGTCTTTGAAATTTCTGTAATAAAAACAACAAGCAAAGGAAGCGATGAGGCCATCGGCACGCTGCTCAGTTCCTCAGATGCCGCCCCACCCTCCGCCTGGTCCAGATGTAACATCTCACCTTTCTGGTTCTGACTGAAAGCCATCAGTGTAAGGTAAATGTAGATGGGTAGTGTGATTAAAACCTGAAACCCGGAAGGCCAGCCCACAGGACTTGTCCCATTTCCCAGGCTGTGTGCCGCCACCCGCTAAGGAATGAGGACAGATGTGCTCATACCCAGGGAGGACGAACTGCTCATCACCACCCTTCTAGAGCAGGGATCCCCAACCCCCGGGCCGCGGACCGGTCCTGGTCCGTAGCCTGTTAGGAACTGGGCCACACAGCTGGAGGCGAGCAGCTGGTGCACGGAGCTCCATCTGTATCTGCAGCCGCTCCCCAGCACTAGCATCACTGCCTCAGCTCCACCTCAGGTCATCAGGCGTTAGATTCTCACCGGTCCCGGTGATGAAAAGGTTGGGGACCACTGCTCTAGAGTTTCTTGGCTGGCATGGGGTCTTAAAAAAATGATTCGACTCCTTTGTGAAAGGGCACCTGCATCATAGGTTGAGTGACTTTCCCAAACTCACAGAGAAACAGCAGCAGCAACACCCAAACTGAAACCTGGGGTTCCTTGGGCCAGCTTCTCCCCCTCCCCACAAGTCTCTGCTCTGCTCCTAAAGAGTACGTCTTGAACATCTTTCACACCCTTTCTATCACCGACATCCATCGAGACGTAGTCCCCGAAAATAAACCCATATGCGCACGGGTTAGGTGGATAACTATAAAATAACGGAATGCGGCTTAGACGTGCAACACAACTTACTAAAATTCAGCAAGGTAAACTTCAGAATCCTTCGGAAACCCACGCGTGTCTGGAGCTGTGTAGCAGGACCCCTCGCAGGAGAGATGTGTCCAGTGGAAAAGCAGATTCGGCCCCTCCTCCTCTGCCTCCTGCCCGCAGGCCAGGGGAGAATGAGAAGATAGCCCAGCACTGTTCTTAGGTAAACAGGTAGCACTCACTGACTCTCTACCATCCCCAGGCACTTGGCATTTATCATCCGATGCTCTCGACAATCCCTCAAAGTAAGAATTATCATCCTTCTCTACAGAGAAAGAGAACAAGGCTCAGAGGGGTGAGTGGCCTGTCGAAGGCCTTGCACCTACCAAGGGTCTGACCCAGGGTTTGAACCACGTTTATCCAATTCACAGCGCTTCCCTTTCCACTCTGCTGAGCTGGGTTTGAGGAATCGGAATGACTCCGGCCAAATGAGGGTCGTGCCTAAAGGTCCAGAGACACCTGTCGTCCAGCAAAACAGGGGGCCGTGAAAGGCGGATCGGCCATCCGCCAGCTCTCTGGGCCCGGCGTCTGGTGGCGGCTCCGTGCTGTGCTGGTTCAGGGCCATTCCGGGACCCGGCTGGACGATGGCCTCGGGGGAACCAGGAAGCCATCCCGCCCCTGACTCATCGATGGCCTGAGTCCACGTCCACTGTCCAAGGCAAACTGTGCCGATCTGACTCCTGAGCTCGAATTGCCTTGAACTCCTCTCACCTGGGTCTGTCCCCAGCTCAGCAAAGAGGACCCAGGAGAGGAGGAAAGAGAGAGGTCAGTGACCTGTCACTCCTCCCCTCCAAGAACGGCTTTCTGTTTCACCCTCCCAGCTCTCCTCCCCACCCACGCTCCATCCTGACACGGCAAGACGCATGCGCATGCGTGCACGCAGACACACACACACACACACACAGTGCCATCTTCCCCAGATCTGTTTTACAGATGAGAACCCAGAGTCCGAGCAGGCTTATAGTTTACTCCGTGTCATCTACAAGGGGCCTCCAGAGATCACCTTTGGCTCCCAGAATAGAATTATATAAAAGTGAAGGATAAAGGAAAACACACGTCCACACAAAAATCTACGCACGACTGTTCAGACAGAGGAACAGGCCCCGGCCTTCATCAACTGATGAACGGATGAACAAACGTGGTCTGTCCATACAATGGAATATTACTCAACCTTCAAAAAGAATCAAGTACTGCCGCAGGCTACGACAGGGATGAACCTTGAAAATCGCATGCAGAGTGAATTAAGCCAGTCACGAGGCCACGTACTACATGATTCTAACGTGAAATGTCCAGGATAGGCAAATCTACAGAGATTAAACGTAGTAAAAACCATTGAATTGTACACTTTAAATAGGTCGATTGTATAATATGTGAATTTTATCACAAAAAGCTGTTACCCAAGTTAATAAGCACATGATAATATTTCCGAGACTCCTAAGGAGACTGCACAGATCACCTGCAGCCTGTCCAGGACAGTTCGTTTTAAGAAGAAACAGGGGAAGCTAAAAGTCACGAAACTTCAGACAATTAGGCAGAGTGACCCAAAATAAAAACCCACCGGTGGCCAAGATCAGGGAATACCTCGAACTTCGGCGTGCGGAAGTGCCCGTCCCAGGTGACAGGACCCGAGACAGGACGACCAGAGGGCCCTCGGCCCCAGGCTGACTCTGTTCCCTCCCAGTCGTGCCCTGCGGGCGGGTCCCTGACGTCGGAGCCTCATCTGTTAAATGGGGAGAGAGGTAATAGGGGCCTGGTATGAACTGGATTAACTCCACGCTCACAGCGTGTGGTCTAAAAGGTGTCTGTGACCATGCATGAGTGTACCAGCGACAGGGAGACGGAATAGTCAAACCTGGCCACCCAGAGCGAGCATCGCGTGTCCCCTAAGACATGCGATTCAGCATTCCAAGCATCCTCGGGGCAGATTTTCCAGGCTCGTCCCCAGAGTGAGCAGGCTCTCCTCTCCTGTCGTACGAAACTCAGAGCAGCAGAGTGCAGCCGGCACGAGACATCAGACAGTGTGACGAGGACACGCCACACCGGTGCATCATTCATGTGGCCTCGCCTGAGACCTTGCCCTCTGCTTTCTCCCGGTACCAATCACCAATCACGCACTGAGTCTGTAGTGAGTGCAAGAGGCTGCAGTGGGGTCCACGCTCTCGAGGAACTCACAGCCATCCTGGGGGGCAGGCGGAGCTGTTATTTGCATGCCCGTTTTACAGATGAAGAAACTGAGGCCCAGAGAGGCTAAGTGACCCGGCCCAGGTCTCACAGCTGTCATGGGGGCCGGCAACATCAAGACTGCGGCCTAGCAAGGCCTGGGCACCGGCTCCACGGTGTTTCCCGCTGGCTCTGGGTTCTCCTTTAAGACACCAGAGGGTGGGCTTACGACCGTGAGTGATGCCACCTGTGACACTGACAGCCCGAAAGCACCGAGCACACTCCTCGTCACCTGCTGTGGAATTCGCAGGAACAAGCCCAACGTGAAAAGGCAGGACTCCTTGTTCCAAAATCATGAAGAGTTTCAGAATGGCAACAGCCGGGCATCAACCAAGCTCAGGGCTCTTCTAAGCACAGTCCCCGAGTGACGGGCACAGGCCCCGTCCCCTGAAGCCAGCCCTGCCCCTGTCCCACACCCAGCTCGACAGGGCAGACACTTGTCCCTGAGCGGCTCCGACGAGGAGCGAGCCCTCCTGCCAGGCCGTGAGTGCGCCTGCCCCCAGCGTCCAGCCGCCCGCCCGGCGGAAACAGACGCCACGGGCCGGCTGGCCCAGCATCCTTCAGCGCTTCCGATGCCGCAGATGTGCGAGCCTCTGGCTGACACCGCGGCCGCCTTCTCTGCATGAGAAGCTGCAGGCTCGCCTGCCAAGGTTCAGGGCCGGGACACGCAGAGCCATCAATACCCCAGGCAAAAGGGCCGGGCGCCGAGAGGGAAAGCTTCCGCTCTGAGCTGCAGCGCTGCTTGGCGGGCCGCGGGGCTCGTCCGTCTGATGCAACTGCTTCCTCGCAGGTTATAGCTGTCCTGCAGGGAACAAGACCTCGCCGACGGCCCGCTGAGCTTCCTCTCCACCCATCACGCACGTCTGATTTTTTCCTGAATAATCGGTACAGAGGGATGGCAGACAAGCCAGAAACTGCTGGAATTTCAAGAATCAGCAAGATAATTTGGTATTAATTAGCCATCAGAGGCAGGTAGCAGTGAGTCACTCCATGGGTGAGCGGTGAGATTTGTCAGGTCATATTCTCTGTTAGCGCTTGAATGGCACCCCCTAAAAAAAAAAAAAAAAAGCATATGACAATCCTCAGTACAGGGAAGGTGATGTGATGTGGAAGGAAGTGTGTTACAGATGGAACTAAGGTCACACTGTACCACAGCGTGGGCCTTGGACGCCTGGTCGCTGGGGTCCCTTCCATCTCTACACTTCCCTAACGCTAACCTCGATCACAGTCCCCGCTTCTCCCCAGAAATAAGATCCGTCGCTCAGGTCCCATGCCGTTCTTCCTGCTGCTCCTTCTTTCAGGGAGACTTCTGGACCCCAGAAATCGGAGGCGACATGCTCTGAAATGTCTTTGTCAATAACCCTCTTCGATAGTCCCTCAGCCTCGCGCGAGAGGGCAGGCTTCGTGATCTGCATTTGGCAGAGCGGAAAGCGCGGCTCAGGGTCGCTGACGACTCGCCCACAGGCACAGCGTCCGTGACCAGAAGAAGCGCCTCCACGTCACCAAACTGGGGAAACGTCGGCATGTCGGCACAGGCTGTGCGCCCGGGAACGCGGCCTGCAGTGGACACCCACCTCAAGAGGAAAGGTACCCAGGGGCTCTGAAAGCCACCTGCCTCAGGTGAGCTCACCTGCATCCTGACACCTGTTTCTCCTTCCCCCAGGAGGACCAGCCTCCCAGCACTGCACCTTTAAAATCTGCATAGAACGAATCTGAGGAATGTTCTAGCACAGCCAGACATTAATTTCTTTATAGCAGGATGTCTGCGTTTTGTTTCAGTCACGCGTCGGAGGCCCCGTAAAGAAGGAACAAGCAGCTTGCAAGGTGTTTGGGGACCTTGACGTCGATCCCGTGGCAGCGGTCACTCACATCACCACGACACGCCGAAGCGCTCCCCCTCGGGCCCTGAGCCCTGAGCCGATTCCCAGGCCGGCATGGCCGGGGCCTCCGTCTGAGCAGGCCACAGCAGCACCCGCCACAGAGTCCCGCTGACGTGTAGTGGGTGCGCCACGGCTCGCCTTTGCCCAGGGGCGCCCCCAACCCTGACCAGACCAACCTCGAGAAAGCCAGTCTGCAACAAGATCCGGCACGACCACGCTTCCCTGGTGCAGTAAAGGCTACCCCGGGCCATCGGTCAGCAGACGGCCCCCACCCCCACACCACCCCACAGCCTTTGGAGAGCAAGCCCGCTCTTCTGGAACATGCTTCAGAGACCCGAGCATTTAACACTCACCCGGCCCGGTGGACACGAACGCTTGCGGTGTACACCTGTGCCTGTGCACGCGCGCGCGCACACACACACACACACACACACACGCAGAGGGCCACATCCTCTCATTCCTGGTCCCCACCCCTCCCTCTCGTCCTACCCTCAGTCCCCTCTCTGAACTTAATTCTCCTGTAAAGAGCAGGGCTCTGACCCTGCAGCGCCACCTCCTGGTCACCTTGTGTTCCTGGCAGAACCTGACTGGCCACCAGCACCCAGAGGGACCAGAAACCTGAGGGGAGACCCCAGGGAGACTGAGGCTCTGAAGGAGGCCCCCAGGGGCACAGGGCTGTCAGATGACCCAGAAGCCACCTGCAACTCTAGAGATGGACTCAAAAGAGCTGGAACCCTCAAGAAGTCAGTGAGTCCGGGCGAGTGGGGAAGTCTGAACCTCAAAGAAATGAGGAATCTAGTATCCTCGAGAGGGGCGGGAGAGGCACCTGGAGAAGACAGGCCGAGAACGGCCGGGCACTGGCCTGGGCCTCTCACTCGGCCCCATCCCCCACCCGGCCAGGCCTCTGAACCAGACACAGCTCAGGGAGAGTTCCCCTTGCAGACTGAGGGCTGGTGGGGTGATAGCCCAGGGGGAAGGGATGCTCAGGGGAATGAGCTGGCCCCTGGGGGCCCTGGAGTAGAAGAGTTTTAGAAGAATCAAATCAGAGAACCACCCCCTCGGGGTGTGAAAAGCGTCTCCCAGGGGGCTGACTGGAGTGGGCAGCGGCCACAGCCGGCAGAGCTGGAGGGTAGAGAGCCCTGGTGCCACCAGCTCCCACGGCCCGTCCGGGGGTGAGCACCCGCCTCGCCGGCCGCAGGCGCCCACCCCGCCTACTCCGACTCACCTCGACTGGCACCTGCTCTCTCAGCGTCCTCATTCTGCCTTCAGGACGGTCCCCGGGGAGGCCCCCTCCGTCTGAACACAGCTGCATCTCCTGGCAGGTGCGTCCCGGCTGGCATTCTCCCCAACGCTTCCCCACCAGGCTGCCGCGTAAAACAAGGACACGGACGCCTACCTTGCCGGCTCGCGGTGCGGACGAGAGAGAACTGTGCAGGATGCTCGGGGCCACAGCGGTCTCCAGATACGGGACCTCCAGCAGCTGCCCCAGAATGCCCCGGGCATCTCCTCATCCAACGCAGGTTCCCGCAGCCACGGCGGAGAGTCTGACTGCGCTCGCCTGGGCACCGTGAGTCCCGCCCGCTTCACGTCTCCGGCCTCGTGCTAGGCCAGACGAAACCACCTCCGGTTTCCCAAACGCGCCCTAGGACTTCTTCCGACTGTGGCTCTGCACGCACGGGTCCCCGGTCCAGAGTCCCCTTGCCCTTTGTCTCTGGAAAATTCCTACTCATCCTCCAAAACCCAGCTGAAATGTCTCCTCCCAGGTGAAGCATTCTTCGCCCCCACTTCCCAGGCCTCCCATTCTTTGTCTGACCAGTTATTACATCAGCGAGAAGTACAATGACCTTCTTTTCAGTGAACTTCTAGCACGTACTTTCACATAAGGATGTCTTTTTCAAACCACCAGGGACGAATGATTAACCCCAGTGTTCCTGTTTACGTAGGATAAAGCTGAGTCTCCAACAGCTTAAGCAGCCCGCTCCAGGTCCCACGGCTGACAAGGGACAGAGCCAGGACTCAAATCCAGAGTGTCTCGCTCCTGCGGTTCTTGTTCACTCTGTCTCCTTCCACAGGGGGCCAGGGACCGTGTCCCACCCACCTGTGGTCGTCATCGGCCAGCACGACTCCTGGTGCACAAACAGTGGGGACCCATAAACGCTGGCCCCTGCCTCCCAGGCCCACACCTGCGTCCATCACACCAAGCTTTCTCCCGCTGCGTGAGAGGCGGCGTTGGGAGCGTGGGCCGCGAGGTGAGCGCCGGGAACCAGACCCCCGGCACCTGGGAAGAAGCCTCCGCCTTCCTCGGGGCGCAGCGCTCGCGTCCAGCAGCAGATGGCGCTGCTGCACCGTTCCGGGTCTGGCGCTGTCGCCCAAGGCGCCGCCAGGGTGTGGCGTTAGGCGCGATCAGCATCCGCAAGCGGAGTTTATGGAAGAAGGGATGAGTGCGGACAACGCAAGGAAAATACAGAGAGCACGAAACTGATACTCAGCACCTCCCTCCTCCTTGGGGGAAAATACCCTCGCACCTCCGGGAACAGCTGACTTGCCGAGGCTCCCCGGGGACGCAGCGTGGCTGTGCTCTTGCTGAGGAGAAGCTGCCCAAAGGGTGGCGTTTACCCAGCAACAACTGAGGCGCGCACGAGTGTCCTCTGGGCCGCAGGCCCTGTGCTGGGGCGAAGGGGACCCCAGTGTCCGGCCCCGCGCGCGGCATCAGGGTCTCCCCCAGAGCAAGCCTTGGGGACAGATTGCACACATGTACTTACATTTTTCCAAGCCCGAATGTGGCGCACGTGGCCCGTCCCAGTTGCAAACTGCTTGGGGGAGGCGGGAGAGGAGGGGGCCGGGACCACCATGGTGGAGTTTCTGCTCTGATGGTCTGGGGACCTACGTGCAGGTGGCCAAGGGCAGGCAGGGTGCAGCGGGCCACAGACGAGGGCCTTTTGAGGGAGCCGGGGTCTCTTCCTCTCACAGAACCCCCTCCTGCACGAAGGGGCCAGAGCAAAGCCCCTTCCTCTATCCCGAGCCTTTTCCTCCTCTCCCCCACCACCCCCCACCTCACTCCTACCTTTCCCACCCCCCCCCCCCCCGCCCACTCCTTGGAAATCTCATCCAAACCCATGGCGCCTGCCTCCAAGATGCCATTCCCACAGGTACAGCCATGAATAAACAAGTGGTTTGTGGTCGTCGCCCAAGGCCACGCGTGCGGTAAAAATCGCGCGGATCTGCGCACACATGCAACACACCCAACCAGGAAATCTGAGTGGGCCCGCGGGTTGCCCCGCGGTCAGCCCGCTGGCTTGAGGCTGTACGGGATAAAGCTGGACGAGCGTTACACGGGACCTAATGGTGCACTTTTTACACCTTTGACAACTTCTTGTGAATCTGTAATTATTTTTTAATCTTTGTTTAAGTGTCTAGCCCACACTTCTGTCCTGTGCTCCAGGGTTGTGGTCCAACCACTTTTTCCAGAAGCAGATGCCCCACAGCGGGGGGCCCCATCACCGCCCCCACCCCACAGCCCCCACCCACGTGCTCCCCCTAGTTCCCAGCTAGACAGAGAATTCATTCAGGTGGTGACAGTCTCTCTCCTTGACCTGCCTCTGGTCAGGCTCCTCCAAGCCTCAAGGCCTTGACTTTGGTGTCTGCCCTTGTCAGCCTGCATTGTCCAGTTTTAGCCAGAGTCCTAAGTCGGTTTAGAAAAAACCTCACCCTGATTGCTGATATCTGATCAAATTCCTCATTCCCCCCTGCCCACCCCCCCCCCCCACACACACACACAGCCCCAGGGGAGTGTCCCGCTGCCTGCCTCCAGCAAGAATCCTGCCTGGGCGGTTTGACCAGCCTCCCCCCCACCCCTTCCTCTTGGCGATTTTCCATCCACTGACCCCATCCCCCCACCTCGTGCCATAAGTGCTCACTCGTCCATGACATGCCACTCTCAGAACTGAGCCCAGTTTTACCCTGAAGTCTCTTTACCCCTCCTGCAATAGTTCCCCGTTAAAACCTACTTTTCCCGCTGCCCAGCTCTGATTTTGACAGTAGCCGGAGTAAAACCCACTTCTGTCATTGAAACTTCGTATCATTAAGGCTTCGGGAGCAAAGGGCAGACAGACACAAAGGGCCAGCGAGAGTGGAGACGTTTGACTGCAGACTGGCTGGCAAGCTGCGCTCCAGTCACTCAAAGCAAGTGGCAAAACCTGAAGCCCCGGTTTCTAGAACCAGACAGAGCGTCAGCGAGCGGGAAATGTCAGCTTCACAGTTCCCTGCCCGGCCTCACCGTCTGGATGTCCCGGATGTGCGGATGTGCGTGAGGCCTGAGCGAGCTGCCTCATCTCCCCGAGTTTGCTTCCTCCTGTAAAATGGAGACCATGGTGCCCAGAAATCACGCCTCATGGGTCAAACAAGACGCCGTCTGCTTCGTAGAATGCAGGGAGCCCGCTCCATCCATGGCGGCCTGGGCCGGGCCCTGGACCACCCCCTACCTCCACACTCCCTCCCTGCCCCCTCCCCCAGTCTGGCTTCATGTCAGGAGCTTCCTGCTCCGGCTGGCGGCTGCCCCAACAGCAGCTCTCTCCCATCTGGCTGTATTTTCTGCCATCTGGGAATTTTCATGTCCCTTAGTTTTTCAGAGATCGGATGATGTGACTGAAGTGTTTGGACCTGCAAGCAGATGGGTTGAATCCCAGCTGCGCCGCCGCTAGGATCCATGTGGCCTCTGATGAGCCACCTAACTCTCCACGCCTCCTTTCTTCCTGTGTGAACTACACCTACCCTGGAGAGCCACGTGGACAGACCGGAAATGGTGCAGCTGTGAGCACGTGCCCCAGGATTCCTGGGCACAGGTCCTGGCCCGGCCACGGTCTGTGCCGCTTGGTCAGGTCGTATAGCCTGTGTGCCTCCGTTTTCCCGTCAATAAAACGGGTGCAATCATAGCACGTACCCCATTGCTAACAACCGTGAATTCAGCTCATCTTTGTCAAAAGCTTAGCACGCAGCGAGCACTGTGTAAACATTCCGATGGTAACACGCACGTGTTACGGTCACTGCAGGAAAGTCTGGTAATCTTCATTCTCACGACCACGCCCCTCGCGTATGCGCAGTGACCACTCACACCAGCGTGAGCAGAAGGATGGCCAGGCGGGCTGGACTCAGGAAGGGCTTCTCTCCCAGAGGCTCCGGCTCTGTTCCCTGGGGCTCCGGCGACCCTACCTTCTCTCACAGGTTGTCTTCATGTGGGCTGGCAGCAAGATGGTGACAAGATGACACAGACAGCTATAACCAGAGAAAGGAAGGGGCAAAACCTTCCGACCAGATGTCAAGCGAGAGACCTGAGACCCACCGTGATTGTGCCTCTTGGGTTGTACACCTGATCCCCAACCAGTGACCATGGCCTGGAAATGGGACTTGCTGAAAGGCATAGTGACCAGGGCCTGCCTCAGGGCTGGGGCGGGGCGGGCTCCCCGGGCTCACAGACCACTGCGTCCAGATGGGGACACAGAGAACGAGCCCTGAGGAGTCTCCCAGCCCCGGCCTCGCCTCTCCCTGGTCTGGGTCCGCAGCCCCACCACCCAGCGGTCTCTGGGGCGCCGGGGCCTGGCCTTTCACCTCTCCTTCCATGCCACGCAGTATTCACGAGCCCTGGCCCTCAAAACCCACTCTTCCTCCTGGATTTCCTGTCCTGATCGATGGCACCACCAACCATCAGGTTCCCCCAAACCCAGGACCCCACCTCCCAAGTCTGGTCATTTTTATCCCCTGAGCGGGCATCTCTTCCAAACGCTACTGGCCTGACCCAGATCACAATCTCTGCACCTAGACCCGCAAAGCACAGCCTGTGGACCAAAGAGTTACAGAGCAAGTTTGCCAACCCTGACCTAGCTCGGGGCACACTGGCTGCCCCCCCCGCCCCCGTCCAGCACCACCTCCGTGGCACACACATCCGATCACGTCGCTCTGCAGCTTCTCATCCACGTCGTCCACGATCCGACCCCCGCCTGCTTCACCCCAACACCTTCACTTACACACTCTGAGCTCTGGAACTCGATGCCACCGATGGCTCCCCCAAGCGCACCGGGCTTTTAAATTATTTCTTTACGCTTTGGGCACAAGAGATTGAGTTAATCATACTCTTCAATATCATCATTTCGCATGCAAGTCCCTTCTTTTTAGTTATCTGTTTATTCTCTCTCATTTCCACAGACCATTGCCATTTCCCTTCTCTCCAAAGGCAATCATTGCAATGTGAATGTGTGTAATATGTATTTGTTTGTTTGTTTGTTTCTATGTGTCTAGCAAAATATATATTGCTGCCTTGGGTACCTGTTTCAATGCCTATAAACAGTCTTATTACATTCTGTTTCCTACCATTTTCTTTGCCCTGTATACTCCTCATCTAATTTGATTGCTGCCTAGTTCTCCACGGATTGAATAAAAGCAATATTATGTATCCATTCTCTCGGGTTTTTTCAGATCCCCCCAGCACGAAGAAAGCGCAGGAAACATTTTTGTTCTGCCCCTTCTGGGTCTAGGCGAGAATTAATCTGAGATCTGTTCCCAGGAGCAAAGCAGCTGGGTCCACGGGATAAACATACACTTGCTCTGACAGCCGCCCTCCAGAAGGGCAGTCCCGTTCTGACCCAGAGTTCAAGGGGGGTCCTGTACGTGTCCCCATCCTCCCCACTTGGCTGTATACACGTTTCTGTTTCTTTTCAATCTAAGGCTTCATCAGTGCTGTTTCACTATAGTTTTAACACCTATTTCTCTGATCCCCAATGAATTTGGTCACCTCTTTATATTCTTCTCGGATTTGGGGGAATCGTCTTCCATAAATGGCCCATCCGCATCCTTCGCCCAGTTTTCCATCATGGCTATTGATTTGCAGGAGTTCCTTTGCACCTCGTTCTTACCTCTGCCTCTTTACATGTACTGGCTCGTCCCATGCCCAGTGTGTGACACGTGGCTGCTCCCCACATCCACTCTGGGAGGGGGTACCCCGGCATGGTCATGCCACCTGCCGCAGGCAGCGATGAGGCACACCTCTGGGTTCCCGTCCCATGCCTGCACTTCCACCCTGGCACCCTGTTCTGGGCTCCACACTCCTGGTCAGTGACCCTTCTGTGACCTCCCAGCAAGCACCCCCTTCCCTGACTTTGGACTCTCCTTGGTTTTGCAACAGGAGACTTCCCTTCCTGCTCCCGCGCACCCTCCTCCCCCGCCCCATCCAGAGTTTCAATCCCAGACTCCCTCCCCCGCGCCCAAGTCTGGTCTACCTGGGGACAGTTTCACGTTCATCCACGGAGTCTCCACAGCCACCTTCAGGCAGCCCGCTGCTCCCTCCCCTGTGGTCTCTGCACTCAATGAGCGGGTTCCACGTGGGTCTCTGCGATCACTCTGGGGACGTGCGAAGGGCAGGGATCCTGACTCTCTCCTTCCCGTTGCCCGGCACCCAGGGGCACACCGAGGCCTTCAGCAAGTGCTCAGCAATGATACAAGTTGCAGAAGCTCCTCAGGCGTGCGCTGGGCGGGGCACTTCACAAGCACTGTTGCAACCAACAGCCCTACGTGGTTGATACTTTAGTATCCTCCTTTTGTAGGTGAAGAAACTTGAGGCTTGACTTCGGGTGAGATGTCTAAGACCACACACCGAGTGAACAGCGTCCGATGACTAAACCAGAGGAGCAACGAGCGCACGCCAAGCAGAGCTACTGCCCAGAGCGGCCTCCCTGGCACCAGATTCTGTAAAGTCACTAACTGTTCTCCACGGACGCTGATGCCTGCAGTCAATGTGAGTTTGAGGAGCCCAGGGAGCTGGCTGATCTAGGCTGTCCCGTGCATTTGTGCTGTGTGTGCCCCAGACCAGAATGGTTTTTAGGATGTAAATGTGCAAAGGTGCAGCCTGGCGGAGTGTCAGCCACGCCGACCCCACAGCGGCCGGCAGAGGCGGGGCGCAGCCACGGGCCTGGTGACCAGGCGGCGGCGCCAGCTGGGAGGGGAATCCTGGAACCCTTCACCCACCTTGTTCGCAGCTCCTGCTGCTCTGCTTAACCACTCAGCTGGGAGATTAGTGGGGTCCCCGGGTGTCTGCACGGTAGCTGTCTGAGAACCGTGGAGCTGAGCCCCAACTCAGGGACAGCACCCAGGACCGTTCCACCTGTAAAGAGTGGGTGACACCAATAAGCACAGCTCCGGGTGCCAGTTGTCATCTCTGGGACAGCCCCCCCCAGACATTGGGGGACCCTGGTGACAGCTCAGCAGCTCTGGGCTCTGTGAGGACCAGGACAGGGCTGACCAGCTCCTGGCCCCCACCACACACACACCACAGTGCACCCCCATCAGGGAGCGACCCAAGGCGGGGCGGGGGGAGGAAGAGGTGGAGGAGGGTTCCGCTTGGGCTGCCTAGTGATTTGGGTCATAAACAACCTCTCTCTGGGCCCTAAATGGAGCAGATAAGAATCCCGACAGCCAGGGGCCATTCTACTCCTGGTTTCCCCTCTGACAGATCGCGTGATTTAGGGCGATGTAATCGCCCTCCTGCGCCTCGTCTTTCTCATCCGTGCAGTGGGAACAGTAGCATCTGCCTCACAGGGGCTGCTCGGGGTTAGCAGGGATGAGACGTGGGAAGAGCCTGGGACCAGGGCAGCATGTGGGAATCCGTGGTGCAAGGGTGCCGCGCTTATCCTGACCACCCCTTCGGGTGCCTGGGAGTGGGGCGGGGCCACGTCAGTCAGGGGCAGGGAACTGAGCGCCTAGAGGTCAGGCCACGTCCAAGGCCGCGCCGGAAGCGGCCCTGCCCTCCTGGAGTTTATACCCCAGCATGGAAATCGGATGGGGGTGGGGCATGGAGATTACAGAACAAACAGCAGTGATGTGTGCCGTGTGCTCTGAAGAGGGAGGGAGGCAGACACGGGGTTCGGGGTCCATGAGGAGCGCGGTTGGCCTGGGCTCGCCTCCCCATGCCGGCACCGCGTTGGCGCCTCCCCGTTCGTCACTCCCCAGGATCATTTCTGCCGTCCTCCGAGCTGGGCGCCTTCAAACCTTTTCTACAGCTGAAGAAGTGCTGGCTCAGAGAGGCCGATCCGCTTGTCCAGGATCACGCGGCCAGTGGGGGACCACGTTGGGGGCAAGCGGGCTCAGTCCCAAGCCCGACCGAGTGGAACTCCGTCCCTACCTTCCCCCCACCCTCGCTGTGTGACCGCAAGGATGCGGCCTCTGGAAAGGCCACCGTCTGCCTCTTTCCGCGGAGGGGAGAGACTCCAGCGGCTGCTGAGGGCAAACCGCTTCGCTGCCCGCTAGTCGCTGACCCTGGGTGTCACCCCGGGAGGGGTCACGGGGAGACCCAAGTCGTCCAGGTCCAGGGAAGGGCCAGTTTGGGGCTGTGACTCAGCCCTTCAGGTCCTCGGGCCGAGAGGAAGGCGACTGGAGGACCAGGGAAAGAAAGGAGGTCAGCGGCTCCCAGTGGACCGCCTCTGCCCCGGCGCCGTCTGGAGAAAAGATGGCGAAACCGAGAAGGGGCGAACTGCGGAGATGAAATTACCCTTCACGGCAGGTTGGAGGGTGTGCTCGTCAGACCCACTGCTCCCCCTATTCGTCCCAAATCATGAGAGACGAGTCTACTGCCATTGGCTCCCTCTGGGGTGTAGGTCGCCCACGGTTGACTGTCCATGTGCCGTGACCGGGTGCCAGACACTGCGTGAGGCCCTGGAAGATGGCCGCTGGGGCAAAGGGGACAGAAGGAAGGGCTCCCTGGAGCGGGATCATTGTCCCGAAGGCCCATCGGAACGCAGGAGGGCCAACGGCTTGACGCTTTCACTCACTTTAGTAAACAAGGACATTTTTTTAGCCAAGTCCTGCTGACCAGTATGAAGGTGTCTCTTTCCCCAAACAAGTCGGTTATGAACTTGACTTCTCCTTTCCAAAGTGAGGAACGCTCAGACAGTCGGCGGGAGACCTCGCACGGACAGCCTGGCCTCAGCGTTTCCCTTTTCAACTCAGTGATCGAAGCAGACCTTCACCAAACGGCCTCCCGACTGCTGACGGCAGCGTCCCTGTGCGTCCCTCACGCGGCCTGGTCCTGGGAGGTGGAGTCACCACGTCCGCGTACAGAAGAGGCGCCTCGAAGAGGTTGCATGCGCTTACCGACGTGCTCCCGGGAGTCGGGCCGAGGCCTTTTCTGCCCCTGGAGCAGGCTCTGTCCTGAGTTCACTGTTCTGGAAAGCTACCAGGCTGGTCGTACAGTCCCTGTGAGAGGCCACTGCCCCCAGGAACTGCGGCTCCATCCCCTCCTGCTGGGACTTTTGCAATTTTATGATCCATCAGCACTAAGAGTGTGTTTTAATGAATGAGCTTTCGATAGCAATTCATCATTCAGGTCAAAATTGCATTGGATCGATCTTCCCGTGAGGTTTAGCTCCAACTGCCTCTCAGAAAGCAGAAACAGGACACCTCAGTCCCCATGCCTGCGGCCAGCGTGAATTAAATCCGTGTCAGGTTAGAGAGAAGAAATCATTTTTATGATTCATGCTCCGTTTGTAGGTCGTTTTTTTAAATCAACAAGTCAAATACTTTACATTTAAAAAATAATTTCATCCAGGTAGCCTCCAATTGCGCAATGCCCTGCCGGTATGAAGAGTTAGGGGTGGGGACATATGGAGGTCAGAGATGTGGGACGAGCCTGGCAAGACACAATCACGCAGCGGGCAGAGCGGCAGCTGGAACCCGGGGGCTCGCGAGGCGCCGGGAGCTTCTCCTAGATGCTCTGCCCAGTCAAGTGGTCCCCATGCCAACCGGCGCCCGCCGGGGAGCCAGGTCCTGGGTGTGAGTCCTTCCTCCTCTCAGGCTACTGTTGACCATTGTCGTCTCCTCTAGAATCTCATGACAGGGGTCGAGAAAGGCCAACGCGATAACTGTTCTTTCTTTTTAGCTAAACCCAGATTCAATTTGAGGGAGCGATATGTCTTGTAAAAAAGGATACGTTTCCGTCTGCCCACCCTCATGCCAAACGCTGGAAACACCCCCTGGAGCTTAACTGTGTTCTAGGAAGAAAGCGGAGGGCAGAGAGACGGAAATCGTGTAATTTTGTAACGAGCCAACTGAAAAACTTTTGAACTGGCAAGACTTTATTTTCCGCTACCAAGAGGAATAGGGGCTAAAGATAGAAACGGAGTCTAGCTCTAGAAAAAGAAGGCTACATTTCACATACGCGAATATGGCTTAAAATTTGCATTCTCCGCACTGCCTCTGAAACCACACTCCGGGAGGTTTTCTTCGGTCGCTGCTAACACCGATCCATCGCTGCTTGTGCCGGGGTTCCATGGTCATCAGGAGGTAGGTGTCCTGCTTTCTAGAGACTTCTACCAGGAAGCCTGGAATTCTTTTCAGCACGTTGAATACGTCATGTCTGCTCTCGGGCCTCCCTGGTTTCTAGTGAAAAGTCAGCTGTGAATTTGACTGAGGCTCTCTTGTATTAGAATTGGCGAGATTTTAGTTTCTGCTGCCAGAGGCATAGGGACTAAAGATGAAAACTAAGTCTGAGTCTAGCCTTGTGCAGGCCTTCTCACCGGAGCAGGTATCCTGAGAATCCACACCTTCTAAGGGAACGACAGAGGACAGAGCGGCAGAGGGAAGAGAGCCATTATGAGGTAGAATGCAGTCACAACAATGAAGTCGGCCAACCCCGTGACCCCACAGGAAGCCCTAGCAGTAGGATGACCCTTCGGAATCGTGTGGCCTTGGGAAAAGGGGACCAAGAGTCTGGCGCCCCTTCGTCCACCAATCGCTGGACATGGGCTGTCCTGGGCGAGGTTTTCTTTGATTGAGGAGCCTCCCGTGGCCCAGGTGGAATCGGTCCACAGCTGGTGGAGGTTCGGAGCCTCCCTAAGACTGCTGTCAAGTCCAGAGGGGCGAAGGCTCTTTTGGCTTCCTTTGCCTCCTGGGATTCTGCTTTCTTAATCCAGAGGTAAAATCAGCCTTTGTTTTAAAGTGACACAAAGCCTTCGGTCACACAGTCATTTCTAGGTCCAGTCGACTTTATCGAAGATTTCAAGAAGCGCTCGCAGACGCCTTCGGTCACCAGTCACAGCCTCCCTCCTTCCTTCCAGATTCCTCTCTCCTTCCTTCCATGTTACTCTTTCTTCCCAATTTTCTTCCCACCCGGCAGAGAAGCTAAACACTGTGTACGGAGACTTCCACTCCCAATCGAGATGAAATCAAATTTCCCCTTCCACCGGAAACAACTCCCAAATAAGACAGAATCATACAACTACGACGCTCAAAACACCGGACAGCAGACGATGAAGGACGGCGGTGCCCCGGAGATGGCCAGACAGTCCCAAATTGCCCCCGGCTGAGAACCATGGATGAAGACACCCACAAGGCAATCCGTTCATTGAGAACACTCTCACTCAGTCTTCAAGACTCTGTCCTCAGAGAGTTCTACTTTTCCGTAACAAGGAGCCGCTCTGAAGAACCGTGTCACAGCAATGACCAACACTGCTGGGACTATTTTTTAAAAACAAAACCAATTAAAAACTCGCCACGGGCCAATAGGACCGAGAGTCCTCTCGGAGCTCTTCAATGAGTGCTGAACGGGCGGACTTCAGAGTCTTGAGCGTACGGGTGCCTAAGAGTCCCGGGGCTCGGAAGGGCAGTTAAGGACACTTAGCGCACACGCGACACCCGCATTTTGACTGACCCGTGTTTTGAGTTTCAGCTCTGCCACTTCCTAGTCACATGATTTTTCCTCTCGGAGCCTCAGTTTCCTCACTGTAAAATGGGGATAAAAATATGTGGCGAATTGCTAATTACCGACCTTAGTATCCATTTTTTGCCTTTCTTTTTATTAACAGAGCCCCCAATTTTAGATGGCCATATCGCCACCACGAAGAAAAGACCCCAGTTCCCAGCCGTACGAAGATACAGAAATGACCTTCCCTACTACCACCCTTCCTCCCTCCTGTCTCTTAAAACACGGATGTGGTCACTGGTGCCGTAGCAGCCATCTCGGACCCAAGAGGAGGCCTTGAGAAGGGAAGCCACGTGCTGAGGAAGCAAAAAGGAGCAAAAAAAAAAAAAAGGGGGGGGTGCCCTGGCTCCCTGCAGACGTCAGAGAGTTGCCTGCCTCTGGACTTCCTTTATGCGAAAAAGAAATAAACCATCTCAGCTAAACTAATCGTATTTTAACATTTTCTGGCCACATGCGGTTCGCTCTCATCTCAGTTTGTGGTGAGGATTATGAGATGGCACGTAAATCTTCTCCTGAGGAAACGTGTGCGTTTATGATGCGCCAGGACCAGCGGCCGGTCAGCCTACCACAAGGGTGGGGGGAAGTAGAGGGTGACGGAAAACGTTTGACCTGTTCCCAAACGTTTTCTTTTAACTTCAAATGTTGGTTATTCGCCCGTATTTTGAGTAGCCGTCCCTGACTAGAGCTGCACGTGTCTGAGTTAGACACAACTCGAGACCTCCATTTGACGCGAAAGGAGCTGAGAGGCAACGATTCTGCCCCAAATCGCACAGGCAGTGAGCGGCGGAGCAGAGGTGTCAGAGCTCATCTCTCTGGCTGCAAACCGTCCGCTCTCCTCACTGCTCATCGTCCCGCTCAGAGAAGGAAAGAAGGAAGGTTCACCCCACGGAATCCATTCAGTGTCTGGTCAGTGCTGCGGGATCTGCCACGCTCTGTCCCATAACTACTGGCAGCCACAGTTACCAGCAGGTGGGAGAATCCAGAAAATCCTGTATTTCTGGGACACGCTCTTCCCGAAACGGCTTGTTCAGGGGCAGCCTCAGCTGGGGCATCACTCCTCACCCCATGCAGCCCCTCGGCCAGGGCGGTCCTGCTGGCGGCTCAGGATAGATCAGTGCCTGGTCCTTGGCAGTTGTTAAATATTTTGAATATTGACGCTGGCCAACCCTAACACCGAACCCCAACATGTCACTCTTCCAAGCGGGCTCCTGAGAGATTCGCAAAAGTCAAAGAGACAGATCCGAGGCAGAACTCAATTGCCCTTGGAGAGCATTTTCGGAAGAGTCCTGACCCGCAAGCATGGTCCACGTAGACGTCCATGTTCAGCCAGTGCCCACTGAGCACAGAATAAGCTCTGCTGGCCTGTGCTGGGGCTATCCCATGAGGCAGTGCTGGGGCCTCACAGCCCAGGGAGTCAGACGAAGTGGACGATGAAAATACAGAGCAGGAAGCAAAGAAGGACGACTCCCACTGTAAGGACGACTCCCACCGGCTGGATGAAGGGAAGAGGGTGCCCAGGAGGCCTCCCGAGGAGGCGATAAGAGCCGAACCTGGAGGGACGTGAAGAGATCAGCCAGGAGAGGGGGCGGGATCCAAGCAGAGGGCACAGGGGCTGCTCCCACAGAGGAAAGGTCGTGATGAGAGGGCCTGAGACAAGGGACAGGGACAGGGTATGGAGGGGAAGAGGGAGGGGTCAGGGCCTCCAGACCTGCAGGATGCTGTCAGGAAAACCCCAGAGGGCCCGGCCCCCAGCTCAGCCTTCCTCCAGGGGACTGTTGCCTGCAATCCCCCCGCCCCCGCCTACCCTCTTCCCCAATCCCCATCCACTACGGTCATCTTCTTGATTTTAGCTCAGGAGTCACTGCCTCATGGTCTCCATCTGTCTCTCCTGCTCCATGGGGCAGAAACTGGACCATTTGTTCACCACTCTACTGCCCGGGGCTCGCACAGGCCCTGGGACACACGAGCTTCCAGGACACATGTGGTGAGTGAGCAAGCCCGCGAGTGAGCGAGTGGGTGAATGAAGAGACAGGTCACCGAGGATACCGCGAACCAGGCATAGAAGCGACTGTGTGTATCCCGAAGCCATGAGAAACCACCGAAGGAGAACGAGAGACTTATAAAGAAATCCAGGAGTTAACGCATTGCTGAGTTGAGGACAGGTTGGAACTGGGTAAGAATGAGAACGAAAGAGGTTCGTTAGACTCTGTAATAACCCAGAAGAGCCACGGGGACGTGCTGACTGAAGGAAGGACTACGGGGACACACGCCGAGCACAAACGCGCTCCAGACGCCGGGCTGGTCCTTTACAGGCGTGACATCGTTCCCTTCTCACGACGACCCCATGAGGGGGAGTTGTTATTATTACCCCCTGTGAGAACTGCTAATGAATCTCAGGCACAGAGGCGCCAAGTCCTTTGGTGGGTCTGAGTCACTCGATAAGGAGCGGCAAACGCCTGAATCAGGAACCGCCGTGCCCCAGCGTGGACAGGTGGGCACAGGTGCGCAGAGTCTGCTCCCAGGCAGGGTGGGTCTGGGGTGCCAGGCAGGGAGGTGCCAGGCGTGTGGCGCGCGAATCCCGGGCTTGGGGACGTGCAGGACCCCGCTCCCCGCCTTCCCTCTCGCCCGTTTGTTCCAGGTGTCTTCGCCTCCCGTCCTCGACGACTTGGGCATCGAGGTCGAGAGTTGGAGAGTTGCTCCTGAGAAGAGGAACGAGGCTGGCCTGACCTGAGCTCCTGAGGAAACGCTGCAGCGAATCCTCCTCAGAACCCACACTGCGCGCTCGGGGGCAGGAGGCTGCTCCCAGCTCCCCCTGCCACCGAGGCCTCGCCATCCGCATGCAAATGCTTCCCACCCGTGCAGACAGCGTTTGCATCTGGGACCCAGCTGTCAGGAGAGAACAGCTGCTGTCAGGTGCTTCAGGCCACCGCGAGGGCATGTTTTGAGATTTCAAAACACCACGTGAGCCCACGCTGATTAAACTCTTTCCCCCACGGAGGCCTCAGACTGAAGTTTCTTTGTCCCGCCGAATGACTCACGAATGCCCTTTTAAAAAGAACCAAACGGATGTGTTTTGGTGGGGAAAATCCATGAAGAATGCAGTGCATTTTTTCCAAACAGCCATCAGGCCATCTAATTTAGGCCGACAAGGGCAAACCCGCCAAAGCTCTCAAGCTGAGCTCCCTGGGAGGGCCCAGTCCTGGAAATGGCCCACGGTGAGGGACGTGCTGACCACGCCGGAGGGGAACCCAGCTTTTCCCAGGGCTGTCCGTCTTCCCGGGGTTCCATTTGCAAAGAGGCTCCCTGTTCTTCCTGAATGTTGTTTTCTGGGTGCAAATCATTGTCTGCAGCAGCTGAACGTGCTCAACGTGCAGTGACTCCTTTGAACCTCTCAGCATTCCTGACGAAGAACCGAGTCACAGAGAGAGCAAGGGCCTTGCCCAAGGTCACACGGCTAGTAAGGGGCACAGCCAAGGTACAAACCAGGCGACCTGGCCACAGTATCAGGGCCTGTGTGGCAGCGAGAGCCCGTCCCGTGGGGTCAGGAGAGCCGGTGTGAATGCCCCCCGCCCCCCGTGCACGCTGCCGTGTGCTCTGAGCCTGGTCTCCTGCTCTGCAGTTCGAGGTTAAGGCCAGCTCCGATGGTCAGAGGCCTCGCCAGAGGGCGGGCCCTCAGTTCCCAGCAGCTATGTCTGCGTGGAGCCGAGCACAGCACAGCCCCAGGGGCCTGGCCCACTCCCCTGGGCCTTCCGGGAGCCCTTCTGGCTCTGCGGTGTTGGGTGGAGCAGCAGAAAAACTCAGGTGAGAGTCCAGCAGGCGTTAGGACACAGGAATTTATTGTGGTCTGGACGGATACCGGTAGTGCCCCCGACACATACACATGTACACGGGCTCCTAACACACACATACACATACACACACATACACGCACAGACATACACACATGTACACAGGCTCCTAATACACATCGACACATATACACGCATATACACACATACACACATATACATGTGCACAGGCTCCGAGTACACACACACATATGTAGGCTCCTGATGCACACGCACACACCAAACAGCTAACCAACCGGAACGCACCAACGCGGAGCTGCTGTGCGCCTTCAGACCACAGAGAAGCCCCCGGAGAACTTAGTCAACGCCAACCTTGCGGTGCTCACGGCGCGGGCTTGGTGACCGTGGACGTCCTGGGACACACAGGAAATAGGACCGGTTTGCATCAACCCTGGATCACTTCTCTTTGCCGCCTTTAAACTGGGGACCCCCGAGGCTGTGAATACAGGGAACCGACGCCGGCATGGCGTGACGCAGGCGCAGCCCTCGGGTGCAGGCCCTGGGCTCGGGCCTCCAGCGTGTAAGTCGTCCAGGGCCATCGGCAGCCCCGGGCTTCTCCTGACAGGAAGGGAATCATTGTCACTTGGGAGGGGCAGGGGTGTCACCTGCAAATGGCTCTCTTACTGGGGAGATGCTCCTGACTAATTCCACCTCATGGGGCATCATTGGGCACTCCCCTCCACCCCAAGTTGAGGGTCCAGCCTTGACCCTTAACACCCACCAGAGGTTGGTCCACTGAAACTGCTGTAGATGGACCATCCCTGTTCAAGTGAATGTCCCACAACTGCATGAAAACCCAGGCTCTGGGATTTGCTTCAAGCAGCTGTCAGTCACCTGGACCCCTACCCAACATCCCTGCTTCTTCAGCACCACTGCCTACCTTCCAGATCTT
Source organism: Eonycteris spelaea (assembly GCA_003508835.1). Lineage (NCBI taxonomy): Eukaryota > Metazoa > Chordata > Mammalia > Chiroptera > Pteropodidae > Eonycteris > Eonycteris spelaea. The sequence continues at coordinate 2,461,653 of PUFA01000014.1, forward strand.
TCCTCAGGCACCCCGGGATGTGACAGCCCTCTGTGAACCCCCTGCCTCAACTGTCTTATTCTTGATAGTTAGACTTTCTAGTTCTACAAGCCAATAAATTCCCTTTTCATGCTTAAGTTCTTTAGAATTTTTAATCTCTAAAAATGTAAATAGTCCTGCCTGATACAGAAATCTTTTATAAAGTATAGTGAATGCCAGACCAAGCAGTTTGAACATTGATTTGATAGGGAGAGGCAGGCTTTAAAAGTTTTGAGTAATGCAGAGAAAAAGGAACCCTCATACACTGCTGGTGGGACTGCAAATTGCTACAGCCACTATGGAAAACAGTATGGAGGTTCCTCAAAAAACTAAGAATTGATCTACCATATGCTCCAGCAATCCCTCTCCTGGGGATTTACCCTAAAGACTTGAAAACTCATATCCAAAAAGATATTGCACACCGATGTTCATAGCAGCATTATTTACAGTGGCCAGGCATGGAAGCAACCGAAGCGTCCTACGATAGATGACTGGATAAAGAAGCTGTGGCACATACATACAATGGAATGTTAGTCATAAGAAGAGATGAAACACTGCCATTGGCGACAACGGGGAGGGACCTCGAGATAATCGTGCTGAGTGAAATGAGCCAGACTGACAAAGTTGAAAACCGCGTGCTACCACGTATATGTGGGATATAAACCTAAAAGCAACAAATGAACAGGACAAACAAACAGAGACTCATGGACATGGACAATAGACTCGTGGTTACCAGAGGGGAGGGGAGAAGGGGGAGGAGAGAGGTAGACGGGGTCAAGGGGGTCAAATAGGTGGTGACGGAAAGAAATCTGAGAGGTGACACGCAGTGTAAATATATATATGCCTTACTGTCCAAGTGTACAGCCGAAACTATTGGATTTCATTAACCAATGCCACCACGAAACAAAGAAATAAATAAATTTTTAAAAATACATAAAATAAAAAACAAAACTAAAACCTAGGACTCTTCTAAAAAAAGCATTCTGTCCTGCCGTATCCCATCGCTCCAGAAAGGGTCGCGGGCCCCCGTGGGTAGCTCCACGCGGTGGTTCCGCGGTAAGCACACAGCATGGCCTCCGCCCTGACGGCTGCGGATGATGCGTGAGCCGCGGCGGTAAGCGCTTGTAGGCATAAGGCGCTCCGTGCACCGTGGTGGCGAGCTGTTGCTGTCGGAAGCGCCATTTTGGGGCTGGCATTTGCACCAGCGTGTAGGTGCCCTGGACGGACTGGGCTGAGGCCAGGAGGCCCATTCAGGGACATCGAGCTGTGAGGTGTGGGGCCGGGGGCACCAGAGCAAAGACCAGGGGACAGGAAAGGAGGGGCGGCCTTGAAACTAGCTGATCAGGAAGGAAGGTTGATGACAAGCCGACCGACTGGACGTGGGAGCAGAGAAAGGAGAAGTAGAAGACGGTGTGAGGGTGACGTTGGGGAGAAGTTGGTTAGAGGGGGCGGGAGCAGGGACGGGGGAGGAGGGCGTGAGTTCAGGCTGAGGCGTGGAGTTTGAGCATTTGTTCAGCGAGCGGTGACAAATGTCACTGCGTGTTCCCAAGCGGTTGACTTAGCGGTGCCGGTATCTGGGACAGTGTTTGGGAGGACCTGGACTTGAGTCCCAGCTCTGCTCCGTCTTTGCTCTGGGACGTGGAGCATGTCACTTAACCTTCTTGAATGTCAGAGGGGACAATAGGACCGTCCTTACCCTGCCCGACCCACAGGGCAATCAAATGAGATGATCTCACCGTAACATGCCACGGGCATGTTGGTTCTTAGTGTTATTATAAAAACCGATAAGCTGTGAAAGAGCATTGAAAAACTCCATGTGAATGTAATTATTAACTCTGTGGATCAGAACCCCAGGGTCATCAAAGATTCCCTGGAAAACTGTAAAGACAAAGATAATAGGGGTTGGGGGCCTAAATGACAGACATAATGACTTCGGGTCTCAGTCTGACCCCCGCATTGGGGTGAAAGCTGGAACACACACTTCCCCTCACCCACGGAGCTGCCCTCTGAGGCAGAGGCTAACATTAATGAAGGAGACAGGCCGGGAACTCAGGCGGCCCAGAACTTCATCTGCCACAATGAACAGAAGTCAATTATGCAGCCTCAGAAACTGCTTCCCAGGATGATGGATGGGAGCTATTAGCAGGTTCTCGGCAAAGACCTTGGTTCCTGGCGAGCTGCCCCAGGCAGGCCCCAACCCCTGGGGCCCAGGTCCAGGACCAGTCTGCCTCCTGGGACGCAGCTCCTCAAAGTCACATGGGCCCAAAATGGCTCTGCTACAAGCCCACAAAGCCGCCTCTGTGCCCGTAGCAGGCTCTTTTTCTAGACTTGCTAAGGAATCTGAGTTCAGGACTAAACCATTAAAAACTCAGAACTTTAACAGCAGGGGAAGCGAAAAGGGACCAAATATCTGTCCCCGACACCAGCTAAGAGCATGTTTCTCTGCTGGACCCTTCTCTGCCCAGCACCTTAGAATAAACGTGACATGTAGGGGCTGGAACAGCCTGTGGATCGTGCACCTTTTAAGTCCGTTCAGAAAAGCAGCCGTTTGATATTTACACTGCACTTGATTGACCTTTAATCTTCCACGAATATATTCTTTCCTCGACATCATGTGACTAGAAATGGTGAGGGACGTGAGGAGGGCTAGGCTGTCGCGCTCTGCACGCGCCCTGCTTCTTTTCTGGGAGAAGTGACAGTTCTGGTGGCCCGATCCCCGTGCCTGGCAGGGGACGTGGTGGGTAAGTTGGTGAGGAGGACTCAGAAGTGCCTTCCTCCAGGGCGTGTACGCCACGTGTATCCTGGCATGTTCCTTCCGTGGATAAACAGAAGACAGCTGGCTGCTGTCCTTCCTGATTCCTGAGGGTGTCTCTTTCTTTTGCGGCAGGGAAGGTGTGACTTCAAAGGGATTTCATTTCACAGACGCGCCCCATGATTCTGGAGACGTGACCGGAGACCTTTGCCTTAGCACCGGGGTCCTAATTCGCTGCGTGGATGGCGGGAGGTCAGGGCCGTGCTGATGGCTGCTGCCTGCCTTGGAGAAGATTGTTGGAATGGCACCAGCACAGCGTGAGGGTGTGGCACCCGCGCGGGCCACGCCCAAGCTCGTCATCCCGGCCACGCCCCTCCGTAGTCGGGGACTTTGCAAATAACTCGACTCCACTGAGCCAGTTTCAGCATCTGTAACACGGGGGCCGAAGTCCTAGCTGACAGATTGTAGAATCACTAAATAAAAAAAAGAACACCCGCCCAGCATCCTGATGCGTGTGAGGTTGTTACTTTTAATGAGAACGACCAGCTATTAGAGGTGATTTGCGATCTATCTGATGATTCTTTGATTTACATGGTCAACCGGATTCGACAGGTGGCTAGGAAATAAGACTTCAGGCGGCCCTGTGTGAGGAGCGCTTGTGAAAGCGTGATACGTTTGAACCGCGAGGACCCATCCCCGTAGACAGAAGTGCACTGGGCGCTAAAACGGCGCCCGCGACAATGCCGCCTCCACATGAGAAACGTTGCCACAACCGGTTTCACATAAAACAGATGCCTGAGGACGAGCGGCTGTTTCCCGCGAGAGCCCTGGACTGCCCGCCAGGTGAGCGCTTGAATTGAACGGACCTTGGAAGAGTCAGAACAGCTTGAGCACCCAGTGCTGTGTCACGAGCTCCGATGCAGTTCGTTCTGCACACTCAGCCCACCCCGGCACAAGGTCTACGTTGCAAGAAGTGCTGCGATGCCCGACGTGCTGTAAAACACCAACGACTGCACGAAAAGCCAGCGCCCCGCCCTCCTGCCTGCTCCCAAAGAGAGCGCGTCGCGTGAGGGCGAAACCAAACATCTCTCTGGCTCCAGGACCTTGCTCTGCTCATTCGATGCCCCGACCCCCTTCTGCGTGCTTGTGTGCTGCGTGACCACTTGTCTGTCTCTTAAATTGCTGGCCGCTGGGGCGGAAGCCGTGACTTTTTTATAAGCTTCCTCGTGGGTCTGTGGCCAGAGGTCCTCATACGACTCAGTCTTGCCCTCCGTTTGTACCACCTTCTTCTGTTTGCTCCGTGTACGACTGAAAGCGTTTGGCACCACCATGGAAGGATTGTAGAGATTTTCTGCATACGCAAATCCTAACAAGTCCGGGGCCAATGCCAGCTCCTCCGGGAAGCCATCTCACATCTTGGCGGTGAGGAATGGTCTTTCCTGTCTCTTACCTCCCAGAAACATGGAGGGTGCCCCTTCGGAGGACACTTGTCACGTTCGATTGCAGATCATGGGTATTTCTTTGTCTGTTCTGTCTCCCCTGGAAGAGATAAGTCCCTGGAGGGAGAGGCCCCGAGCGAGAATCCCGGTTCCGCCGTGTCCTAAATGGTGGCTTCACACACGTGACTTAACCTTTTTTGTTTACTCCCAAGCTGTGCCACAGAAATGACAATACCTCCACGATAAGGGATTTGTGCATAAAGTAAATGGCAACTAGCTAGTCGTAGAAGGATGCTCCACGAATATGTTGCGTGAATAAGTAAAAGATCAAATGAATGAATGAGTCTCGGTTATCACCAAAACGAAATTTCACTTGCCACCTCAGCAAAGAGCGTTTACTGCTCACAAGAGTCCATTGCGGGGCCAAGGATGCACATCAAACACTTCCGCCTGGCTCACGTCAAGATCTTCTCCAAAAAGCCAGCCTCTTCTTCCTCAAATCGATTAACCCTAACGAAAAGCTGCTAAAAACCCCTTACAAATAATAAACAACTAATCAACGAAATCAGTTTCTAGCACCTTCGCTCAAGACGCACTCCTAGTTTATCAAACCCCGGCAGAGCCATTTGTGAGGCTGGAAAAGATACTCCTTCCTCTAGACCCTACTGCCATCTGTCCCCACCCCTACACCTAATAAGTATGCTGCCGGATGGTGATTGACAGAAAGGGGGCCCTGAGTTATCCCCAGCACAACGGGCCCTGTGCTCTCAGTGAAGTGAGGTTTAAACTTAGACTTCCTGACCAGGCCTTTGCCTAACCTCAGGTACAAGGTCAAGGGTTTCCACCGCCGCTAAGGACTGAAAAGGTGCCCCAGTGTCTTCCTTTCCCTCAGGAGCCAAGTCGCTGACATGTACGGTGTGTGAAAGGGACAAGCTTTCGGGGCCCAGTAAATCCTTGTCCGGCTGCAGAGTCTTGCTTGCCCTCCAGTAGAGAGAGCAAGATGTCACGTGGAGGGAGTCACAGAGGTCTGGAACCTCGACTTCTCTGTTGTTTTTCTTGTTGTTTTTTGTTTCTTTTTGTTTGTTTGTTTGTTTTTTGCCTGGGGTAAATTCCTCCAGCCAAAGAACAGGGTTAAAGCAACCGGCAAGGCTAGGCCTTAGGGGCTTAAAGCGGAGTGGGACACGGACCGACTCGCCTGGATAAACTCACTGCTGGGCACGGGGAATGACATATAATGGGGAAAATATTCTAACAGGATGATGGACAATTTGCTAAGGGAGCAAAGATGGGGACCGGATGGGACCGGACGAGGGGAACAGTGGTCTGCGGGTTTTTAGGATTCTGAGCTGAATTTTGAAAGATGGAAGGGGCTCACAAGCTAGACGAGACCAAAAGGGTGTCCTCGCTGGGTGCAAAAGCTTGCATTCGGGCAGCCACGCAGAGAAGCATGGCACTTTGGGAGCTATCAAGGGTTTGACCAGCCAGAGAGGGCTCTTCAAAATGCAAGCTGCTTAAAATGGGTCAGGGGTCCTCCATAACCCCTAGGAAACATCGCCAAGTCCGTACACATGGAATCGTCTAAGCTCTTCCATGCCAGGCTCCTGCTCGCCTCTCCAGCTCTCTCCTTCATCCCTCGCCTGCCACTGTCCTGCAGTCACTTGAGAACACTAAGCTCTCTCACCTTCGAATCTTTGCATATACCGTCTCTTCGTACCACCTCGCAGCCCATAGCCACTATGCTCACTCACTCCTTTGGATCAGGAGTGTCACCCTGCACCCTAGGCTCAGTGACATCCCTCTGCATGTGCTCGGCAGAGCACCGTTGAACTTGATCGTACCTTCTTGTGTAAAGTGGGTCTCTGCCTTGGATTGCCCACTCCAGGGATCAAAGATAGTGGCTATCTCACAGTTGGAATTCTCAGAACCTAGGGCAGGATCTGAATGATAACACGAAGTCAGAACGAAGAACAAAGGAAAGAGGAAGAAATGGATGGGTTCAGTGCGATCATACTCTGGGCATAGGAGAGGATCCATGAGAAATTAGGCTGAAGGGTTAGGCAGTCTGGACCGTGAAGGGCTTAGACTGTGAAGCACTCCAAGGAATTTGGATTTTATTCACGGACTATGAAATATTTTTAAGCAAGTGGCACAACTGGATTGGCATTTTTAAAGGGTCACTTTTGGAAAGATAATTCTGGCACCCACGGAAACGGCATGGGCTGGAGAGTCGTCTGGGCTGGAGACAGGGGGACTTGTTACGAAGCCACGTTCTCCAGGCACAAAACGGATGCGGGTCTGACTCGATGAGGGACGAGGTGAGAATTAAGGATGGGGATATCAAACAAGTGGAGTCATCAGGATCGGGTGACGGACCGGGTTTGCGGGACGGGAGAGGAGAAGGGTTTAGGGCGGTGCCCAGGTTTTGTCTGGACAAGCCAGACGAGGAAGAGGAGCAAATCAGATGAAGAGAACCAGGAAGCGAGTTACCGCTTTACTCTGGGTCGTCATTCTCTGGGGCCTCAGTCCAAGAAAACCATCTTTTCTTCTACTTCTGGGTGGCCTTTCTGGGCCAGGACGCCGGAGTACCTGTCTTCTGCCCCGCCGGGAGACTCTTAGACTCAAGCGCGAGACACTCTGGTTCAGTCTGCAGGTCAGGTGGGCTCTGGGACTCCACCGGACGCGAGCGAGGCAGCCCTCCCCTGCCGCGGGCCTGCGAGTCGCACTCTGCTTCCCAGCGCCCCGGCCTGGCTTGCTGTGTCATGTTATCGAGCGGGTACAAAGGAGGCGTTGGCCAGCTGGCTCTCCTCCCGCCAAATCCCTTGGTCACTCCTCTGCTGTATCCTGTCTCCAGAATAATGAGTCCAGCTGACCAGCATGGCTGACCTGTCACTCCCACGGGTCTGGCCCCACCTTCTTGTCACATTCCGGGCACCGCCCAGTGCAGGCTCAGCAACGGGGGCCCTGGTGGAGCCGGAGCCCAGGGCCAGAGTTGTTACGGTCGGAGCCTTATGGAAAATTTGAACAGGGCCGAGCAAATGGCATGGCTCACTTCTTGGCATCCGTAAGTGAGACTCACAAAATGCGATGCTGAGTCGGCGAGTGAGGTCAGCTTTGGCTGAGAAGCTCAAACGGGGGGGAAGTCCAGCAGAGGAAGGAAGGGGACACTGGAGCAAATGTAACCAGGGTGCAGCCTTGGTTTAAGAACAACAACAGAAAAAGAAACCCTTGGAAGAAAGTGTCTGATGCCGAATCCAGAAGTGCCCCACCCCTGGGGCTCATGTGACACCTGCCCCCACGGCTGGCCCAAGCCGTTCACTACATGCTGCTCCCCAGACAAGTGAAAAGGTCACAGAAAACAACTCACAAACCCTTTCCAAAGAGAGTCACAGATATGGCCTCACGGACATGAGAATTCCACGGAACTGAGAAAATGAAGTCTCTGTTTAAAGCCATGACAAGGTCTCTTCTGTGACCAAGGCTTATTATTTCTACTGAGAGGCAAGAAATAGCCACAGCTCCAAATCCTACAGGCAAACCAACCGCTCCCTGGGAGGCAGTTAAGCAAGCACTTTCAGATCCCTTGGGGACATGTTTGCTTTAAGATCACGATTGTGCGAGTGGGTCCCCGAGACCCGAAAGAGTTAGTGGTCTACGGGAGGGGCTTGCTCACTTAGGAACTCACTCGCGTCCATGACCCACCCCGACACACGCGCACACTTGTAAAGAAATCCAAGGGTCTTGGTTTTAAGTGTCTCCTCTAAAATGCTAGATAAAGCTCCCTAAACTTGCTTTACCTAAACTCTCCTGGAGCACGTATTAAAAAATCCAGATTTCAGGCCCCTCCCCTGAAGACAGAGTCTTTGGGTCTATACTAGGGCCTTCCAGCATCTGAGTTTTAAATTTTGGAAATTTTGGAAATTTTTATGATTAGGCAGGAACAGCGATGCTCGCAAGCCGCGGGGGACTGGCGGAGGGGGTGGCTGAGCCAGCCTGCGGGAATTCTTCCCACACCAACAGGTAGGCAGGGACCACAGTGGAGAGGGCAGCGTGCTGGCCCGGGTGACCGCATGCCCCGAGTCGTAGGGGAGGCCTGTGCGGGACGTGAGGACAGCCGGAAGGAACGCTCGTGGGGAAGGAACGCAGAATAGGGTTGGGAGGTGGGTGTTTTGCCAACCATTCTGCATTGTTTCCAAGTTCACGAGACGATCATCCTCAAATAAGATGTCCTAAATAAGTCTGCTGCCGCTCGGACCATGAGTCGTAACCTTAGGAGGGTTTGGACAGGGCTCAGGGACAAGCTGACAGACTTAGACCGCCCAGAGACTTAGGAGAGAATGCAATTTTGGGGAGGCTTGATTGGCCCTCGACACTCAGATCATTACGGCACCAAGGTGCGTTGGCACTACCGCGAGACTCAGGGCATGACCCTCCATGACCTTGACCTCCTGTTCTGCAGGCTGAAGAACGCCTCGCTGAAGGGCGTTGGTTGGTTTCTGTGCGTGTAACCTGATGCCTCTGCAGACACCATTTCGTCTTCATGCCACATCCCCAGAGCCCAGCACGGAGCCTGGCACACACTATTGCATCCGTGAACGCTGCCGAATGGCTTTGAATTGTGTCCCTTTTATACTACTGGACCTTAGGGCCTCCTGGCATTGTGATGGAGATGTCCAGTGTGTGACCAGAGCAATCAACATTCGAGTCTAATTTTTCTTTAAAGCATCAGGAAATGCTTAGAGTGTGGCAGGAATCACATCCATCCACCCTTGATTTCAGCAACGCATTCCCAAGGTGTCTTTCTGTATTCACTCCGCTCTTTGGATGCGTGCTGATTCAGGCCCGTCCCTCCAAATGGATGACCTAGAAATCCTCCTGGTCACAGATTTAATAAGCAAACGCTCAAGTCCCCCACGCCGTGGCGGGCCGCCTCTCTCTTGCTCCGACTCAGCGACGTGCTTTTTAGTCCCAGCTGGAATTCCTCCATGAAGCCCTGAGCCGCGCTAGCCCGTCCAGAGAGCTTCAATTATCAGCTCAAGGAATAAAAACAAAAGCCAGGAAAGAAATGTCAGAGGCGGAAAAGCAGCCCGGAGTTAGGTCCTCCTGTGGCGTGAATAATGTGATGGAATATGTTTTTCTTCTCAATTTTAGCTCCATTTTGGGAGCTTGCTTCCTGAGAGGCATTAAAAAGGCCTTATTATTTGATCATGTAAAAAAAATAAATGACGCAGAGAAAGATTTATTTGATAGAATTACACTCTGTTTTCAAGAGCGGAATATAAAATGTCTGGCGAATAATAGCTTTTACTGAGCAACTACTACATGCCAGGTATTTTACCTCAGTGATTTCTAATTCTTGTAACAGCCCTGCTTCTAGAATAAGTTGCTCCCAGTAAGTTAGAAGGTCACCAAGCCAGGATCTGAATTTGGGCTCCAAACCCAGAAGTCACCTTTTTTTTTTTTTTTTTTTTTTTTTTTTTAGTCTTTAACACTTCATAACACTAATTCATGTTTTTGTTTTGGTAGCAGCTTTATTGAGATATAACTCAAATACCATATAATTCAACCACAGAAAGTGTACACTTCGATGGTTTTTAGCATATTCGCAGCCATCACCACAAGTCAATTTTAGAACATTTTCATCACCCAAGAAAAGAAACCCCGGACTCTTTCGTTATCACGGTCCTATCTCCATGTCCCCTCCCCAGCCCTATGTATATTCAGGATATTTCTTATCAACAGAATCACACACATGTGGCCTTTCGTGTCTGGCTTCTGTCACTTAGCACGACAGGTTCAAGGTTCACCCATGTCGTAGCCTGTGTCAGAACTTCATTCCTTTTTATGGCTGAATAATAGTCTGTTGTTTTATGGATTAAATTATATCTCCCCCAACAACAACAAAAAATTCATATGTTGAAGTCCTAACCCCTAAGGCCTCAGAATGTGACTTGACTTGGAGACAGGGCCATTGCAGACATAAGTAGTTAAGACGAGGTCATATCAGAGTAAGGCAGGTCCCTACCCCAGCATGATCAATGCCTTTAGAAAAGGGGGAAATTTGGACACAGAGACATGCATGCAAGATGAACATCATGTGAACATGAGAGGGAGACGGAGTGATGCTTCCACAAGCTGGGACCACCAAGGAGGGCCAGCCACCCACCAGAAGCTAGGAGAGAGGCACGAAACAGGTCCTCTGTCCCAGCCCTCAGAAGGAAGTGACCCTGCTGACACCTTGATCTTGGACTTCCAGGCTCCGGAACTGAGACAATGAATTTCTGTTTAACCGCCCAGCTTGTTATGGGTGTTATGGCATACACGTGGCTCTGTTGTGGCATACACGTGGTATGAATTTGCCACATTTTCTTATTTGTTCATCAGTTTTTGGACATTTGACTTGTTTCTATTTTTTTGGCTCTTGTAAATAATGCTGCTATAAACATTTGTGAACACGCTTTTGAGCGGGCGCGCTCTCACCTCTCTTGGGTATATACCAGGAGTGGAAATTGCTGGGTCATGTGGTGACCTTACGTTTAAACTTCTGAGGACCTGCCAGACTGTTTTCTCAAGTGGCTGTACCATTTTCCATCCCCACCAGCAGCATGGGAAGATGCCAGTTCTCCATACCTCCACCGGCCTTCGTTACCTTCTGTCTTGTTTATAACAATCATCCCGGGGGATTTGAAGCAATGTCCCTTCGTGGTTTTGATTTGTATCTCCCTGATGACTAATGACGTGAGCATCTCTTTATGTGCATTTGACCATTTGTATGTCTTCTTTGGAGAAATGTCTATTCACATCCTTTGCCCATTTTTTTTCATTGGGTTGTCTTTTTCTTATTCAGTTGTAAGAGTTGTTCATATATTCTAGATATAAGCCACTTATCAGATATCTTATTTGCAAACATTTTCTACAATCTGTAAATGTTCTTCACTCTTTTGATGTGTCTTCGAAGCATTGATGTTTTAAATTTTGATGAAGTTTGATTTATCTACTGTCGGTTACTATTTTATCTACCTGTTTGGCCTCTGTGCTTGGCCCTCTATAATCATTCTTCTAAAAACAACCTAGTTTGGGGGACAGTGCTTGGCATAGTAGGTAGGTAGTGAACAGCGGTGGAATTACTGAGCCGTGTGGTACAGCAGCAACAGCGTGGAATGCATCATAGCACGGCACTCCAGAACGGAAAGAAACCTTCGTAAATCTCAGGACTGGAAAGAACCTTAACCCTTCAGTTTTTATCAAGTCCCAATAGTACAGCATACGTTGCATAATTTGGAATATTGGGCTTCTGACAGGATGGGAAAGCCAAGTCCCTGCTGATGACGTATCTTTGATGTATACTAGAAACAACGCTTGTCCCATGATAAAGCGCGAATGAATGACCCGGGGGTGTTGTTGAAGTGCAGACTGACTCTGTAGGCCTGGGACTCTGCCCTTCTGCCAGGCTCCCGGGTGATGACGATGCTGCTGGTCCGGGGACCACACTCTGAGTAGTGAGGCATGAGGGGACGGGAGCGCCTTCGGTCACATGTGGTCATGTCGCACCACCGCGATGCTGAAACCAGCAGTGTGTAAGACTCCCTCCCTCGAGGGGGAAGGTTGCACACTGTCTCTAGAGGGGTCAGGTCATCAAGCGATGCCCCGCAGCCCCGCCCGGGGCTTGCCTTCTCTCTACAAACCAACCTTTATCAGAATGCCTGAGCCGACAGAGAAGGCCCCATCGTGGGACAAGCCCCACTGTGCCTCTCTCAAACCTGTGGGTTGCCCTTGTGTTGAATTGCTATGTCTTCTCTCCTTTCGTATGCTGAAGAGAAGTACCTCCGTGCGGTTCAATGCTGTTAACATTTACCAAGCACCTACTGTGCACCTGCCCTGTTTCGGAGCAAGAGGCAGAGATAAACAAAGCACGTCCGCTCGCTCCCAGGAGCCTCGTGAGGGATGGCAGTGAGAGGACACACGTGCTCTGTCACGATACAGCGTGGGCCGCTCTGCAGTGCCAGCGGCTTGCACGTGGGGAGAGCCGAAGCGTTTCACTTCCAGAGCGAGGGTGAGGCTTATCAGTCCAACGGGACGAGCGCTCCCATCTTGTCTGACTCACTACCTGGCGAACACAGTCGCCTCACTGGCCGATGAGGTACGGGGTGGGGAGCACAGCGGGGAGGGCAGGGGAGCCCTTTTTACCGCACTGGGGTGTGGAGACCGCCCCTCGCGTGCTCCCTAACGAAAGCCCCGTGGAGGTGTCTAAGCAGAGATGAGGGGACAGATGGTTCTGCTGAGAATCCCAAGAGACTTTACGGAGGGGGCATTTGGGTTTGATCCTGACAGATGACCAAAGCTTGTCAGAGGGACAGGAGGACGAGTGCCCCAGGCCTGGGAAGGGACGGGGCGTGGACAGGGCTTATGGTAGGAAATGCTGAATGAAGCCAGCGGACATGAGAGTTGGGTGCGGCCTAAGTGTCGGTGAAGGGGTCGCGGGGTGGGGAGGTGCCCGGATGCGGCCGGAGGTGCAGGGAAGCCTGCGAGCGGCCTCGGGTGCTGTCAGGACGTGTCCTCTGGACACCGGGAACAAGGCACAGATCTGCATTCTGTTCAGCTGACACAAAAGGGCTCTGGGAGTTGTGAAAATGAGACGCTTCCTGCGGTTAGAATGGGGTCGACAAGCGGTTCTGTAAAGGGCCAGGTAATATCAAACATGTGAGGCATGTGGGCCATTAGGAGCCTGTCACAACTCCTCGACTCTGCCACCACAGGTAATATATAACGGAACGAACCGGTGTGGCTGTGAGCCAATCAAACGTGACGAACACCCAAATGTGAGTCTCATATCATTTTTGTGTCACAAAATAGTCTTTTTTTGATTTTTTTTCTAACCATTAAAAAATGCCCAAACTATTCTTTGTCCAGAATCAGGCCATCTTGTCCCTGGGACTGTAGTTTGCTGACCCTGGGTCACAGTGAGGCTGGGAGAAGGTAACGATCAAGGAAGCTGGGGAAAAGCCTGAGACAGACTGTGACTGAGGCGATTAAACTTTATCCCGAGGCCGACAGGGGACCGCGGGGGTTCTTCAGTGCGGGGCTAACCGTCCAGGTGAGGCTCAGGTGCCGGGCTGGGCCAGCTGAGAGGGTTCCTTCCAAACTGAAGCGTGGGTCTACGTCCAGGGGGAAGAGAGTTGGACCCAAGAAAATAAATCATCGCAAGCCGTCTTCACAAGCTTTAGCAAAATCTATTTATATACAGAATGCTAATTCAACTTTTGTTTGTTTTTTCTACCCCCTCTCTGGGCACTTTTTGTGTTGCCCTAAGTATTGAAAAGAACAAGTGGTATTTTCTTCATTACTCTATATAACTTTTATTAACACAATTTGCCTTCGTGTGTATAGTCCAGTGTATTGAGGTTTCATTCTACACGGGCTTTTATCCCGTAAGATGACTCAGAATGCGAAGGTCTACACTCCGCTTCCTGGCAGGGAGGGTACAAGTGTGCTCAGTAGTGGGCTGGTAAATGTGTAACAACTGCTTTCTGAGAAAAACGTGTGTGTACGTGCATACCTATGTTTAATTCTATAAAGGATGTATAGAACCCCACTTATAAGTAAAACGAAATGTACACTATTCTTTATGGTAAGTCCCACACAGCTAGTTGAGTTTCACAGAATTCGTTGATTTTTGCTGAGCTTTTCGTATTCATAGCCAATCAGTGTCTACAATTCAACCATGAAATGACAAAATAAAACTATGAATACATGCTCGATTATTACCCAATTCAGTAAAGAAGTTGTTCACGTCATCGACAAATGAGTGTAGTCCCAACATGAATGTTGACTGACATTGCTGTTTATGTTAATGAGTAAGACAAAAGCGAGGTCATGAAGATGTGCGCTGTAACTTAAATTTATCTGTCAATGATGTGTGACCTCTTTGCTGAATCATATGACAGTTTGCAAATAGTGAGAGAATATTACTGCAACTGTTTTCACTATTCACAATGGAAAGACTACAGACACGACACATTTTTAGTCTAATCTGTATTTTCTCTATCACTTTATTAAGTTTCGACACTGAACAAAACAATAAAGCCTTGATTTTTAGCATTTGCCAATTTCCCTGGTGTAAATATTCTCACCCAGACATTTTCAAGCTACCAGAATGTAGAGTTGGGAAGAGGTGTGTGGTAACACCATTACAGTAGCATTTCTACCGTATGGACGCAATCGAAAGTTTGCAAAATTCCTGAAAATCTAAGTCAGTTTTCTGGCATCATCTCGAACAGTCTCTAGCCAAGACAGGTCAGACCTCATTTTTCTAGAACTGAGAGTGTCACCTATAGAAACTCCTTCATTAAAACGAACACAAAAATGAACAGACCTCAAGTATGTTATCATGAAGTTAGCTATAAATAAATGTTTGTCATCTAAATTTACCAGCTTACCAAAATGACATTTTTAAAAATTAGCTTTCGACGACATCTAAAACATCCTCATTCTCAGGTGTCTAGGCCCAGTGATTAGGTTCTCAGTCATGTGGCCCCTGGTGGTAATGTCCCTCTTGTGCTCAAACTAACATAAAACGTGGATCATGGAATCATGGGATGCCCGCGCAGGAGGAGCTGTCAAAAGTAACTAGTCCAGGCTCTTTTGTTTTACAAATAAGTTGAGTCCAGAGAGTTTTCATAAAAAAAAAAAAAAATAGTTTCTGCATGGTAATTTCTCCCCATAAAGTGCCAAGGTGCAATCACCGTGGTAGATGTATTCAAACTTCTCTCATTCTGGGGATAAATAGGTCTCTTCAGCAAAATTGTTTTGGGGAGAGTATTGTTAAGCCCTGGAAAAGAAACTTCTGGTTAGGCTTACCTGTGTGAATTGGTAGAGCTGTTCTTTTTTTTCTATGTTATTACACTGTTTATCATAGTTCTTTTAAGGCACAGATCTGTCCATTCTAAGAATAATCATTTACAAGTTAATAGTGAGTGAACTGGATCATTCTTGTGTTAAACCAGCCAACCCTCAAGCAAACTTCAGAGTTCAGAACAATTTACACTTTGATCTGAGAGTGAAAAATCTCAGGTTCTTGAGAACTACCAGAGGTAGAACATTCCTCTGGAAAATGAGCTGTTGGCCAGTCTCAGTGGGCTGCTAAAAATTTCATTTCTGAGTTTGTTCCCTGCTCCCCATTAATGTGACAGGACTGCAATGCCATATTTCTTTTCTTTCATTATTTTTCTTTTTATTTATTTATTTTTAAAATAATACAAGTCTACGACCTCTGATTTGAAAACCCTGGGGCCAGATGTATGTGGAATTCAGAGTTTTCTAGTTTTTTTTTTTTAAATAGGTAATATAGCACAAAAACTAGATAATCTGAGTCGCTCCCAGTAGGGTCTAGAATGATACTCCATAATTAAACACATCTATATTTTGCAGCAAAACATAAATATCATATGAAGTGGGATGAACAAGACTATAAATAGCCTCACGTCAGTTCATTTCATGTCAATTTTACCACTAAAAGAGTTACCTTTAAAAAGTTAGATTATCAAGGCTGAATTTAGATTTTAAAGTTCTGGATAAGGGAATATAGGCCTAGAATGGCATTATCAGCATGTTCTTCTCTTCATGCATTAAAAAACATGTATGTGTGTTTCTTGACCCATGGTCAGCTCCAACTTTATCATTATTTGTTGGAAACTACTCATTCTCCTTATATCGAGCTCAGAGACACATTAGCTACATTTTGCTCTGATCTTTAATTCTCGGCTTTCTCACTGGGCAAGGTTTTCTGAGCTCCTCAGGGGCGGCTGGAGGAATAAATTGCTTTCGCGTTCTATCACAGATGTCCTCTGCACTACCAACGGAGTTGGTAATGACTTCCTCTCGACTTCCTCTGACTTCCAGCTTCTTATTCATTTGTAAAATGCCATGGAGCTTTGCAATTTTATTTTTGTGGCTACTAAAGTTTCCTGTACCCGGAAAGTTATATTAAACTACAAGAAACAAGGACGGGAGTTGGCTATAAAAAAAAAACAAAACAGAAGAGAACCACCAAGGTTCACTTCGTCCTTGTAGGAGTCTTGATCAGTCTGGTTAATGCTGGACTAGGTACCAAGGAAAAACACTGCCTTCTCTCCTTAAATCCTCATATCCTGATAGATACCAGTCCTCTTAAAATCAAGACTTGAAAAGTTATCCGGGATATTCTCCGGTGTCAATGAACATCAACAACAACAAATAATAGCTGGACAACTAGTTAACAGGGACCAGAATCTGCTGCTATAGGAGAGGATATATTAATATGCTATAGGAGAGGATGTATTAATATAAATAATATGCACAGGATCTGAATTGCAGAAAGTTGCAAATAGAGGAAACCACCAAAGACACCAAAAGAGTGAAAAAGCAAAGATAGAAGCAGAAATGCTGGTTTGTAACACTGAAACTTATTATCTAGTGTAGTAATAGAAGCTATCTACTAATACAGCCATTTCAGAAAGCTAAATTTCACATGCACTGCTGCTAAAATACCAAAGGCCATACATAATGTCTGACCCAAGCTGCCACCTCATATAGCAAATTCTTACATGGGAGCTAAAAAAAAAGACTGTTTGACTGGTCCACTGTCCTGCAGGGTCAGGAGCCGGCTTTGTCTGACATTAAATTTCCATGTCTCTCACACTTCCTCTTTTTCGGATGCACAAAAGGTTTTTGTAAAGTTTCTCTTGGTTTTATTGCTGGCAGCTGCAGAAACCATGCCACATGCCTGATATAGAGTTATGGGGTGTGATTTTATTTGACTAGTGTCTTCAGAGCTTCTGGATTTTTAAAAATAACTACGGGAGTTTCCTTAGAGCTGTTCCATGAAGATCTGTACCCATTCAAATCCTTTCCTGGACCGGTTATGTACGAGATTTGCCTGCTATTGTTGCACTTTTGCTCTGAAACCACAGGAGAAAGCTCATTCTCCTGGTTCTCGCACACACTCCATCAGGAATTCCACCCCAGTGCATTCAGTTACCCTCCCAGGTTGAGTCCTGGCCTAGTACCCTACAGCTAGCTATTTCTAACTACCCGAGAATGACCTGTGCTTGTAGAACTCCAGGAAACAAGACTAGAACATTCGCTAGGGGGCCTGTAAGCATCCTGAAGCGCTCCGACTTCCGAGTCACAGGGTCACGGGTTTGAACCCTTATGGTCCATTCATTCGCTGCAGGCTCTTAGACAAATTTTTTGTCTTCTGTATAAAACCAACGCCCAACTGTTTACCTGCCTCGTAAGGCTGTGAGGATTAGGAGCCTATACGTAGAGCACAGATGCACTCACTACAAGGTCATTTCTTGTTAGCGAACCCCGAATTGGTGGGCGCCTGCGGCGCTGGTGGGGGCCCAGGAGGCATTTGCCACGCGAAGCGCGAATCCAGGGCGGGGCGCACCGTCCGGCAGGGGGCGAACTCCTCCCGCTTTCTCCCTCGACGGGACCGCCAAGCCGGGCGGCTTAGGGGGGACCCCGAGAGAGGTTCCAGGCCCTGGTGGTTGGGGCCGAGGAGGTGGACGGTGGCTGGGCCGCGGAGAGGGTCCGAGCGCACCCTACCGCGCCCTCGCGCAGCCGGGGTCGAGGACGGGGCCTGGGCCGGCCCGGGAGGACGGGAGGCGGCCCGGTCCGCCGCCAGCCGGGCCCGGCGGGGCGCGCCCTCGAACCCCGGCGCGGCGCGGGGCCCGAACGCCGAGACAATGCGGCGCGCGGCGCGCGGAGAGCGGCGCGGCGGGCCGGGGCGCGCGCCGCCTTCCTTCCTGCTGGCCCCGCTTCCCGGCGGCGGCGGCGGCGGCGGCGGCGAGCGCGCGGATTGGCGGCCCGGGCCCCGGCGCCGCCCCGCCCCGCGCCCGGCCGGCCACCGCCCCCGGCCGGGACCCGCCCCTCTCCGCCGGAGTCGCTCGGGGCCCGCGGCTGGGTGGCGGGCAGTTCCCGCCGGCTGCGCGCACGCCTCGCGGCTCGCTCGGGAGGCCAGGCGGCGGAGCCCTCGGCGCGGCGGGCGGACGGGCCGGGCCCGAGCTGCGCGCGCCGCCCTCGCTCCCGCCGCCGGCCCCGCGCCCCGCGGCGGCTCCCGCGGCTCCCGCGGCTCCGGCGGCTCCGGCGGCGGCGGCCCGCGCCCCGGCGCCTCCCTTTGT
The DNA here is from genome assembly GCA_003508835.1 of Eonycteris spelaea. Lineage (NCBI taxonomy): Eukaryota > Metazoa > Chordata > Mammalia > Chiroptera > Pteropodidae > Eonycteris > Eonycteris spelaea. Next base: position 2,480,021 of record PUFA01000014.1, read on the forward strand.
CCGCCGGCCGGGCGCGCTGCGGGCGCGGCGAGCGCGGCGACGTCCGAGCGGCCGGCCGGAGCCCGCGCGGCGGCCGAGGCGGCGGCTCCCGCGCGCGCCGAGGCGATGCCGGACCAGATCTCCGTGTCGGAATTCGTGGCCGAGACCCATGAGGACTACAAGGCGCCCACGGCCTCGAGCTTCACCACGCGCACGGCGCAGTGCCGGAACACGGTGGCGGCCATCGAGGAGGTGAGCGCCGCGGGCCCGGCGCGCGGGCGGGCCCGGCGTGTCCCCGCGCGTCCCCGCCGCGCCCCGGGAAAGTTTCTCTCCCCGCGGGTCGGGACGCGGCCCGGCGGCCCGCCCGCCACGGGGGCCCTTTGTTCCGCGTAGGGGCGCGGAGGACATGGCCGGTGGCCACCTGCGGCCTTTTCACGACCCGGCCCCCTTGCCCTCCAGGTTCCCTCGCGGGGCCCGGCCGGGCGGGTCCCTTCGCGCCGCCAACTTCGGCCCAGAAGTCGGGGCGGGCGGGGTCGGGGTCCGGGGCCCTCGGGTCGCCCGCCCTCGCCGGCGCCCGCCTCCCAACTTGCCGGAGAAGCGCCCCGCCCGCCCGCAGCCTGCCGTGCGGGCACTCGTGCGCCCGAGCCCCCTTTGCCCGACTCGGGCGGGTCCGGGGAGCCCGGCCGCCCGGGAGGGCGCTCACACCTGAGCCGGGGGGGCACCCCACTCTGGGCCGGACCCCGCCGCGCCCGGGGGAGCGGTGCGGGCGGCCGGGTCGCGGGCCGCGCTTCCGCTGCGAAGGCCGTGGCTAGGCGTCCTCCGTCGCCTGTGTCTTACCTGTTATCCTCTGATCGCGAGCCTTCCCCCCACCTCAGTCTGGAAAAGGCCCGATTTTAGTCTAGGTGCAGCGTCATCACGCCTGGTGCTAACTAGTAAGCCCTCCACGTCCTGCGGAGAGAACACGTAGGAATAAACAAGCTCGGGTTGAAAATCAAAGCAGCAGGCAGTGTCGGAAGGGCAGTTTGTGAGTCCAAGGCCACCGCTGAAGGTGTGCCTCGGGCACCTCCTCAGCCTTCTGCCCTCACTTTCCTTGTCTGTCCAATGGCACTAGCAATGCATCCTTCCCCAGGTTGCCATGAGGGTCAGAGACTCTAAAGTGCTTAGCCCTCTGCTTGGCGCATAATAGGTAACTGGTTTACAAGCCAGACGTGCGCCAATGTCGAATAGATGATTAAATTTCTCTTGGCCAGAATGTCAAGTTACAGCCTTAAAATGGGGGTATTGTAGGTGTTTTAGAAGATGACTGGGCCAGAGTGAGTGAGGAGAGGTCACCAGAGAGCTTTAAATTAAGCGCTGGCATTCTTTTTTTTTTTCTTCTTCTCCCACTTGAACAAAGCATCTGCTGTTAGGAATTGCTTGGGGAAAAAAAAATCCAGAATGTTTCTCTTAGTGGAAATTTTTTTCTTATAGACATAAACAGTCAATAACAGGCTAAATCAAAAGTAAAAGATTCGGCATTCTGAATGTTTTAAGTAACTAGGGCACCCCCCCCTCTTTGGCAGAAGAGAGCTGCATGTAAACCTTTTGTAGTGAGCTCTGTGATCCCACCACACTTAAGTCTACTTGTATCAGGCGAGGCTTAAAAATGCCTTCGAATGAGGCAGACGGGAGGGCAGGAAAAAGTTTTCTTAGAAGCTTGGCAAGAGAAAGATTTTCACAGTGTTTTGAAAATGCACCATTAATAATGTTTGTGGAATGATTGCAATCAAAAAGGTAGCTGAATATTTCTTAAGGGAAGGGTTTGTGCGAGGTACCTCAGAAAAAGCTCGATTGTATTTAAAGTTCTGTTTCTTTTCCCCACTGCACTTTGTCAGTTAAATATTATTAACACTGGCAGATGTTGGGAAGCTAGGCAAATAAGAATTGGTATTAAAATTGGCATACCCTTTCCCTGATTAATTGTAGTTCCCAGTGTATAATTCCCAAGCTCTTTTTGTATGCTGTGCCGGAGATTACCCGAGAGCTCAGTTACTGAGCAGATTAGAGAGGCTGGATTTGGTCGTCTGTGAAACTGCACGCTCGCTCCATGTTGCCATCTAAGCACAGAAGTGGTTAACGTCTCCAGCATGAACAAGCTGAAATCATTACAGGTCTATCTCACTTGAAGCAAATCCAGTATGCGTACTAGGATGATGACATGTGTGTCTGTACTTAGGAGAACTAAATTTGAAAGTTGTTTCCTTTCTGAGAGGAATCACGGTGGATTTCTTTAAATAATGTTCTTTTCTCGGGTGTTTAACGTTCCATGACAAAAACTTGTCCTATATATGATTTTATTAACAAGCGATGCCCACATATTGTGTTTTCAAACAAGCATCTGCTTTTCATACTGAAAAGAGGCACGGGAGTGGGTATCATGACATCGAGTTACGTAACAGAAATAAAAACATTAAATATTTGCAAGCCCTTGGTCCTATGTCTAAACAGGTGAGTTATGGAATTATTTAAACTGATTATAACTGATTAACTTTTGCGAATCTGTTACTTCCAATGTAGGTTATGTTGGCTAAAAATCGTTTCACAGCTGAAATGCACGTTCTTTGGTAGGCACACCTGTAGCGGACTGTTCGCTATCGGGTTCCTACCCTGTGCTGTGAATGTCACGTCTGTATTTATTCCGCGTCTTTGCTTTGCGCACCATGAGGTTGAGGCTCAGAGAGGCTAGTTTGCGTGAGGTCACAGAGCCAGCAAGTTGAAGAGCTGGAATTTGAACTTGGCTCCGTGCTGCTTTCTGTTACTATTAATAATGCCGAGTTCTCTAAACTACTTCTTTGTCAGATAGGCCTGGGTTCAAGTTCAGACTCTACCACTTGCCACCTATGTGAACTTGGGTGAGACACCTAAAGTTTTCTTATTTTTCTCAGCTCCAAGTCTGGATAACGGTACCTGTCTACTTCAGAGGGTTGTGGTGAAGGTTTAATGAGCTAATACCTGACAGACAACTGGTGTAATAAATGCCAACTGCTTAACAGAGTATAGTAAATCCACAGAACCTGGTTGGGCCCCACCATGGCATCTGCATGAGTGGGTAGGAAGAACAGGGGAAATGAATAGTTACGTGAGTATGTGAATTAAAACTACTCTGTATCTATTAACCCATGCTTGTTTTTTTAACCAGCTTGTCTTGGCAGCAGGTCAGCACATAGCTATATAGTTCAGAATTCTCACTTGATCACTTTCTCTGGGTGAAATATATTTTTTTGCACAATTTTAGCAGAGTCTGGTGCTGCCCTATGGAGTACGCCCTGTGTCTTTGGAAATCGTGGAAAAAATAAGTAGTCATGACATAAATCTGAAAAGTGAGCTTTTCCTCTCTTTTAGGGGAGGGTATTCCTGTCTCAGTTTCTTTGACTCTGTGAGCACTGTGAAATAGTCTCAAAATAGGGGAAAATTGTGTGCATACTTAGAATACTGGCGTGTAAAGTTAGACCCCACCGCACCCCCCCTTTAGAGCACCATCCAGTCTGCCTTGCTTATTTGGCTTTGTTAGATACGTAGTTTTAAAAATAAATTTGATGTTGACTTATAAGTATTAAAATTTAATCTTCTTCCTTCCGGGGCCATAATTCTCTACTCTGTTGTCCTTGGTTACCTTGGAAATCTCAGTGCTGTCACAAACACAGGATTCTAACCGCAGGGGTAGACTGAGCATCTGGGTCATACAGACTCCCAGGGGCCTTGCCGTCCTCAGGCCAGACGCCCCTCCCAGCAGTTATAGTGGGAACTGGGCCTACGGGCTTTTTAGGCAAGAATGTGGTTCTGAATCTTGGTCCTTTGTGACTTGCTTGAAAAACAGCTCTTCCAGATTCCAGACTAAGACACTTTTTTGAATCTGCTGTCAGGACCTCCGCTTCTTGCCCAGGCGTTTGTGTTTTTGGACGTGAGGTTCCGTGGTGCTCACGATGTTGTGTTCTGAACTCTGGATTTATGCATCTGGAAATTTTTGCATCATTCAAGGAAGAAACAATCTTTCTTCTCATACGGATCCCCCCACCACCATTCAATTTCTCTCTTTCTTGTGATTAACAGTAAAAGTACGAATTCTAGTCCTGGTGGGTTCCAGGCCCTGCCATTCACTCGGCATTTATCGAGTCCTGCTGTGTGCTAGGCGGTGGGAATAGAGTATGAAGAGGAATGAGTTCTCTCTTTGAAACACTCTGCAGCTCAGTGGGAGAGACAGACTCCCTGTAAACAAGTCAGCGCAGTCAGTCAGATGTTGTGAGTGCTGTGGGGGCTGCCCACAGTCCTAGGCCTGGGGCTGGGGTTGGGAGGGCCGGCCGTGATGCTGTGTGCGAGGTAGTCACCTCATGCCTCAGTCACTAAGGTGCCTCGGTGTGGTCATCTGAGTCTGCCACCTGCCTCAGGTGAATATTGATCCGCTCCTGAGGGGGTGGCTGACCCGGCCTCTGGTTGGGTTTTCACAGCCACCCCCCTCCCCAGCTCCCCAGAGGCCCGCTCAGGCCTGCACTTTGGAGTAGGCCGTGGTCTGTCCCTCACGCTCCGTCCACGTTGCTCAGCACTGGGCCTCGTCTTCACGGAGCCATTGTGTCCTGGACCTGCACTGCCCAGCGTGGCTGCCGAAGAGAAAAATGTCAGGTTCTCAGCACATTTCACGTGCTCAGCAGCCGTGTGTATCGGACAGCGTCGATATGGAACGTTTTGGTCACTGTGCAGAGGTGTGTTGGACAGTGCTGTCTTAGACCCTCGCAGCTCAGGGAGGGCTCACTGAGAACTCTCTGGAAATGCAGAGTCTCAGACCTGCGGAGTCAGAGCCTGCTGTTTGATAGCACCCCAGGTCCTCATGTGCACCTTACTGTTTGAGAAGCACGGTCTAGACCGTGAACCCTGGCTGCACATGCAAAGCACTTGGGCGATTTGTGGAGTCGAGATGCCTGGCCCAGAAATTCTGGCTTCATCGCTTTGGGTGAGGCCTGGAGCATTGCCATTTTTTAAAGCCTCTTCCCAAATAGAGTTGGTAATCACTGTGGTAAACCGGTGATTATGTAATGTGGTGTCAGGTAGTGATAAGAGCTTTGAAGGAGAGTTATGCAGAACATAGGACTAGAAGGTGGCGTTGGAGATAGGGCAGGCTTCTCTGAGGAGCCTGCGTGCGAGCAGAGCCGGGAGGGAAGGGAGGGAGCCGGCCAGGCAGGAGCTGGGACCCATGTGGAAAGGCCGTAGGCGCCACCGGGCTGGGCATTGGGACAGAAGGCGGGCCGCTGTTCAGGGAGAGAGGTAATGAGGGACAGGGGGAGGAGGAGGGGCGGGCAGGGCGGGGGCGCATAAGGCCTGGGGGTCCTGGGGGGCCTTGCGCTTTGTTAGAGGTGTTGGGGAGCTGTGGGAGGGCTCGAGTGGGGGGGTTCCGTGACCTGATTCACACGCGCAGATCTCACAGTGGCGGTTCCAGGGAAGAGAGACCAGCGGAGCAGGAGCTGCGATTCAGGTCTGTGGCCGGGCGTCTGTGGTATTCCTCCGGGGGGGACTCGGACTTGGTGGTAGACGCCACGCTGATGGGGAGCGAGCAAAGCGCAGCTGTGTCGATGGGGCCAGAGGGTGTGTTTGCGTCTCTCCGTTATTTCCAGGCAGGTGATAACGGGGGAGGCTCTCTTGGTTGTGTCAGATGCCTGGGACACTGTCCCTGGTTCAGCTCCCCGAACACTCCTCTGCCCAACTGAAAGGAGGTGATAAGTTCTCAGAACCATTGTCCCGCAATAGGAACCTGCCTCCTTTGCTTACACTTTTCTGTGTCATGTGGCCTTCCAGGTGCTTTTGGACCATGATCACCGTACCGTAGGAACGGTGGTGTGGGATAAATGGGCCATCAACCAGAGCTGGGATGCTCGGGCTGTATTTTTATCTATATTTGGTTGTGTCGTTTATTGATTCATACGGTTCCTGTTGGGCACCTACCAATATGTGGTCACTGCCGAACATCAGAGATGGGAAACCGGACAGGACTAGTGGCCTCCCTCTAAAGCACTTACATTCACATCTTCTGGGTGCAATTCTAGTTTATCCTCTTTGCCTTTTTTTGGGGGTAGGGGGAGAGGGGTACCATGGACCTCTCTGACACTGATGAAGGTGCTGAACTTTATTTCAGAAAGATATCTTAATGCAGCAAATAAAATACATAGGATTTCAAAGGGAACCAAATATATTGAGATACAGTTTAGTAACGTATCTGCAAGACCATTATCATACTAATATATGCTTCTTTACTAAAAACATTGCATTTGAAGATTTGGTAGTGGGTCTAATAAATAATCTTGAAGTACCGACGAATGGGTACAATATTGTAAGATATTTCTAACAGCTCTAATGTCATATTAATATATTTTTTATTAGAGTCACAGGCACTGCTAATACTCCCATGGTGTGTTGCTTAATTCATAATTGAAGACAGTGTTAAATCTCAGTTAGGCTAATGAGATCTAGATGTGATTCAGGCTAAGAATCCCAGGCTTGATGGTAAGATTCTTTCAGTTCATTGTTTTTGGAGTACGTGATTGACTCTCTAACAATGCTGTTTAAACAGGCTTCATGATCATTCTACTGTCATTGTCACGAGTTGGTTCTTAGAGTCTGGTTGAGAACACCCTAAGCCAGTGTTACAATTATCAAGTAGTAAAGGTGTTTAGAGGAACTGGGGGTGCGGAGTGGAGCTGCCAGTTGGGTTTTGACAGCCATGGTCCACTCTGCATTTTTCAAGGTCAGGGCTTGGCAGTTTCCCATGGGGTCCCACGGGTTAGGCATACGCTTATGCATGCCCCGGAGTTCTGGAAAACTGTGAGCTGCATCTCCGAGCCGCGTAGTTGGGTCGCTGAGCTGGGCTCGGTCTCTGCAGGCCAGTTGTTTTCCTAGCATGTCATATGCTGTCTGTCCTTGACGCTGTAGGGCAAGCTTGATTGTGAAGCGATAGTGGGTTTACAGCTACCTTCTGCTCAGAGTTTTAAGGGAGACCTAGCCATCTGCGTTGTTTCCTGGGAGGTTATGGACGTGAAGTGATGCTGCCGTGGGAGCGTGCCCGCCTGGGATATCCAGACCGTGGTGGCGTGTCACTGTCGGTCTCTGTTGTTTTTTTCCCCCCTCTTTCTTTTCTTTCTAGCATTGATTGGGCACTGCATGCCAGGCATGCTTAAAGTTCTTTACGTGCATTAACTACTGACTTGTTTAATTACTACGAAAGCCCTCTGAGGTCCAGAGAAGCAAGCCACTTTCGCAAGGTCACAGAGAGGAAGTGGTGGAGGCAGGAACCGAACTCAGGCCTTTTGACACGAGAGCTGCTGTGCTAGCAGCCACCTGGGTCTGTGGCGCCTGGCCCGACGTGGCCCTCCGTGTCGGTGTCGCCTCTGTCACCGGGGTGACTGCTCTTTTGCTGTTGAAAGTTGCACGGATTGCATGTCTTAAGTGGCTGCTTCTCCAGAATTCTTGCTGCTGCCGTTTCCTCCCTGCCGCCTCTGTCCTCGTTGCTGCAGAGACGGTTTCTCCTCGGCCTCTCCCCGGCCCGGGGGAGCAGTGGCCCAGGCACTGCTCACGGCCTGGCAGGAGGCCTGTGCTGCTGACAGGGTTATTAGTGATGTCATCTTCCAGTCAGGGCTGAAGACGGCTCTGTCAATATGATTTTGTGCACCGATGCTGTCAATAAATCAGGTGGCCGATGAAAACAGTTCTCTGTAAATGATGAGTTCCGTTGTCTTTGAGGATTCCAGCCAGGTGATCAGGACTTGGAGGCCCCTTTCACTAGCTTCCCAGAAATGATCACAGCCTCATTAGAGTCTTTTCTTAAGTGCCAGCCACAATGGCTGATGTTTCTTTGAGCCTTAGTTCTGTGTTAAGGGCTGTGCTGTGTTTTCAACTGACTATTGAATCGTTTTTCCTGTGAGGTAGGTCCTGTTGCTATGTCCCCCTCCCACAAGTAGCAGTTGATGGAACCAGGAATCCCAGCCACCTGAGATTAGCATTGTGTCCTGGGGGTCTTACTCCTGTTGGTCCTTTTATGCACACCTGACCTCCTCCTGCTGGGCTCTCTATCGCCTGTGAAAATTCCTCTTTAGGTGTTTCTGTGGGTCTTTTTAGTGCAGGTTGGTGACTATTGACCATCCACGGGCCAGTCCCCATTATTGCTAGGACTGTGTGGTCACCTAGGCTGGGTCATCGGACACTAACCTCTGGGGAGGCGCTTAGCATCAGAGGTATTTATTAAGTGACCTTATCTTCCTCGAAGCGAGTTGAAATGACAGATCTGGCCTCTCAGAGCAGAGGGGCCAAGGACACCGTCCCGGCCGCCTGTAAGGGCCGCCGGGGCCGGCGAGCAGTGATCAGATCCACACAGTAGTCCGTCTGTGTCAGCGAGCACGGTGAATCACGGATGTGGCGTGCCTAGGCAGACTCGACCGAGACGTCAGCACCCGGTTGGCAGTTGGGGAGCTTCGGGGAGATTCTGAAAGGAAGGAAGCGAGAGTGCTGAGTGCTGTAGTTATTCCTCTGATAGCCCTGACCCCTCTTGGTCCTCGGCAGGTGGTTTCTGTCCAGCCTCCGCAGCCTGGTTCGTCCAGTGGGGGGAGGGTTGGACGAGATGAACCGCAGGGCCTTCCCAGCAGTGACCATCCCGCGTCTCCGTCTCCGGGTGTCTGCAGCAGCTCGCCTGCTGCCGGCCGTGCTTCACTTTGTCCAGCTCCCCCCCCCCCCTTTCTCCTCCGGGCTACTCATGCGCGTGCTTTCATGGAGGTTAGAGGTGCACATGAGCATCACCTCTCCCGTCCTGCCCTTTCCTCATTCTCTCCGCCACAGTGTCTCTGGAGGCCATGCGGTAGGTGGCCCCCGAGCTGAAATCCCCACCCCGGCCCCCCACCCTGCTGGGCGCACCTGCGACTTTAAGCTTGGGGGAAGGGGGCCACGGAGCTCGCCACCTGTCTCACCTTGAAGTGACTCCGCAGTCTTCGCTGCTTACCTTGGTCTGAGTCTTTGCTGTGCTTTGCATCTCTGGAGAAAAGCAGGTTTGTTAAAGATCACGGGGTTTTGTGATCATTAAATAATTCGGACTGTTGACCTTTAGGTAAATACTGATTTTCTTATGTCATGGTCGTGAGAGCTTTTCCCTAGGGTTGGGGGGGAGCCAGTGTGCTCAGGGACAGAGGATATGCCCTCTGCTTTGGACTGTGATTTTCACGTTTGCTCTGGGATTTGGCGGTGTTTCTCTGGCGGAGTGGAAAAAGCAGTCGCCACAGAGTCAGAAGAGCTGATTCGGGTTCTCATTTGGCCTCCACCTTGCTGTACGACCTTGCGCAGGTCACCACCCCGAATGTCTGGTGTCTGAAATGAGGGGTTTGGACCGGGAGTCGAGTAGCCCAGGAGCCAGACCTTGCTGTCTCTGCGGCAGCAAACTCTGAATGGCCCATTGTTTTTGCTGGTTAGTTGGCTTTTTGTTGCTTCTTTCTGTAAGCATTTCCTTGGTTTGTTCAGGGGAGACCACTCGCTCGCTCCTTGACAAAAGGTCAGTATCGAGATTCCTGGTTTTCTTCTCACCTTGTAAATTTGCTCGCTTGTTTTCTTTTTTTGGCAAACAGGAACGAGCTGGGCTGTCAGGACCTGTACTTTTCGTTTGCCTGGCGGTGGCTTGCCAGGTCTCAGGCTTTTGATTTGGAAGACGTCCTGCTGGGTGGGTCTGCCAGCAGGCAGAGTCCACAGTCAAAACCACCAGGCAGGCGAGATGGCTCGCACCCTTCCCCACCTCCCTTCTCTTCCCTGCTCCGCGGCCTGTGGCCTTTCCCTTGTGCTGCAGTCTAGACCGTTCAGAGCTTCACATCCTCCCCTCCTCCCCTCTCCTTGTCTTCTCTCTTATCTTCCCTCACCGGGTGTCTATTCCCAGACCCTCAAGGCCCTGTGTTTTCTTTTTAAAAGAGGATGTTCCAGCCGGAGGGGTCTGAAGCGGGTGGGGAGCTGTAATTTTGGATCCCAGGCGAGGCCTGCCTTCCTGGGTTCTCCGGTGATGCTGAAGCTCAGGCTTTGGCGACGACATTTAATGTTGGCCTCCTTTCCCGCCACACTGCCTCCCTCGGTTTTCCCAAGCTGGGTTTACTGTCTGTCTTTTGAAAATGATTTATCGTCTTTGTAGCAGTGTTGGAAGGAGCTTAGTTTTTGTAGGGAACAATTTTCTTCTTTATGATCAGAGCAAAGCAAAGGAGGTTCGATCGATCTTATGAGAGAATCGCTTTAGCGTAATCTCTTGGGGCTCCTCTTTTATTTGCGCTTTTAATTTATGAACCTCCTCGCACCCTTCAGGCATCTGTGCAGCGAGCCATAAGGCCTGACATACAACGTTCAGGGCCCCTGACACACCCAGGAGCTGTTTGTTATAGGGTTCTGACACTTTGTCATATTTTGAGTTGGGTTAGGGAGTAATGTCAGCCAGTGAGTGTGTCAGAAATTGTTATTGTTTTTCCAAAGGAAAATGTCCTATTAGGTCGAATAATGAAAGCCAGTGACCATGGCAAGTAAACAGAAAGACCCCCGAGTAAGAAGACGGTAGCTGCTCTGAAACCTGTTTGGTTCTCTGTAAGGCCGTGTCATCCTCAGGGCCTAGAAAAGACCATGCAGTGAAATAGAAAGAGAGACTCAGTCTTCAAGAGCTGAGGCCAGGGCAGGGAGGAAGGAGAGAATTAGACCCCGGGAATCCCAGAGGGCCACACGGAGCTGCCGCCAGCTCGCTCCTTGATGTGTGGGTTGGTCCTTAGGGGTCGTCAGATCAGTGTCCTCTGCTGCTGCGGTGGCCGGGGGAGCGTGAAATTCACCAAGGAGACTTTTCCATGAGAATACTTCTTCTGTTTTCCTGTGCGATTCTGACGAGCTTTAGTTCACCGAGGAAAGTAAAGCGTGTAGACAGCTCCCTCAGTGCGGGCGCAGGTGTCTTTCGGGGTGGGGTGTGGGCCGTGGCGGAGTAAATCCGTTTCTGGGACGCGCAGACTTGTGTGAGGACAGCCCGTGGTCCTCAGTCTGCTGTCGAGGGCGCCGAGGAGAGGGAGAGTTGTGGTTTCCTGTCTGACCTCAGAGTGTTCTGGCACTTCCTTCTGGGGAGGAAGCTCCAAACTCCCGTTCCCCCGTTTGCATTTGTTTTCGTGTTGGGCCCCCAGCCCGGACAGCGAGCGTGCCTGGGAGAAGAGGAAGCGGTATTCCTCTTAGACGGCTCTGAGCCCGGACCTGTTCTCAAAAAATGTTGACTGTCAAGGGCCAGGTTATCTTTTGAATTCTGTGATTTTTATACCTGTCCTTCCACAGGCTTGTTATATGTTTAGAAATAAGTGCGCTTGATTTGCAAAATCAAGGTTGTCATGTCATCCTTTGAAATGATTAGAGAAACGAAAATCTTTTTTTTTAAGAATTATCAAAATCTCTGCTCAATAAAGCATTCCAATTAGTATAGAATTTCTTCATTGAAAAATGAAAAAATTAAAACCTTCCTTAACACACCCAGTCCATCCGAACCACATTCTTCTCTGAATTCTGAAAGCAGTTAGTCTCTGACTTACTTTGTTCATCTCTGTTAAAGCATCTGTCCATCTATTCGTCTGTCCATTGCTCCTTCAGTCAGTCCATTGATGGATCGATCATCGGTCCGTCTGTCTGTCCGTCCATCATCGGGTCAGACCTGGGATGTCCGCTGCACCCTTCAGCCCTTCCTCGTAAAGGCACACATTCGCTGAAGGGAGGGACTTGGTGCTGTGCGCCCTGGGTCCTGCCGTGCCGGACGCTCGGGCCCTCAAATGTCCATCGGTGATTAATCTCTCATGAAGCAAGTGCATCATTTTGCACTGTGGACCTCCTTCCTGAAACCAAACTATAAACTCCTGAGGGCAGGAGCTCTTTTTTGTAATAAGCTCATATTTTTGTTTACACTTGACTATTTTCAAAACACTGGGCTGGATGGGTCTCCCGCACCTCATGGCTAAGGAAACCGCCTCCCGGAGGTTTGATGGCTGAGCAAAATAAGATCGTGGTTGCCCTGGGTCTTGAACCAGGATCTTGCAGCTCTTGTCAGTGAATGAACTTTCTGTTACCCAGGACCATCTGAGTGTCTGGGGCTGCGCAGTTGTCATTTTATTGAGTTTAAAAAAAAAAATGTGTGGGTCGCGGTTATAATGCATACATGGGCAAATGCAGACTCTCTTTAGAAGCTTCTTCGTCCAGTGTCTGCATTTTACAAGACATTTCAACTGTGGTACACACGTTGTTGTTATGAGTTACTGTCTTTAGAAATGACTGGAGAGGACAGATAATTTAGGAATATTTACCCATTACATCAGAAGGGCATTAATAGTACCCATTACTATTAATACTAGTGGTATTAGCTGTTCTGGGAAAAGGTGTTGTTTATTCATAATAACCAGATAATAGCAGCGAGATTGGAGAGAAAAGCCCAGATAACATTAGGAGTGCAGGTGTGATTATTATTTAAATGTAGTGGTGGTGGTGGGGGGAAATCTTTAAACATCAAGTTCTAAGAGCCCCTGATTTTCCGTGTGAGGCATAACCCATGTCACATCTGTGATGGCAGGTGCTCTGTGGCCATATAACCTTGGAGAAGTCAATCTTGAATTATTTATCATTGGAGTGAAATACCCTTTTGAGGGAATCATATCTTCCTTCAGTGTTAAAAATATGTTTCTATCACGTGTCATGGTGAATATTCTAGTTACATCGCACATTTCCTTTTTTACTTCTTGCCCACGCACTTGGTTAACCTTGAGGAGAAGAGAAAGGGAATTTAGGTGGTAGCTAAGTGGCACCCAGGCTCTGAGTCTCCATTTTTATACCCCCTCCCCATTTTTCCAGTTTTCTCCTTCTGTTTGGTTGCCGTGTTTTGATATTTGAGTTTAGATCTCTTTCTTTGGGGCGGGGCACTCAGGGTGGCCAAGGAGCACTGAGCCGGTGGGGCTGATAAGGTGCTTTTGTTATGCTGCAGAAAGTCAATGGTGCCCTTCCTCCCGAAGTGTCAGAGGTCTCTCTCCATCTGGCCTTCCTCACCTAGACTGGTGAAAAACAGTGACGCCATCTGAGAATGGGATTTCTCAGAATCCCAGGGACAACAGAATGTATGTGTGAGCTGGCTCACCCAAATGCAGATGACTTCTATTGATACCTAATATATGTAAATTTATGCTGCTTAGTTGACAAAGACAGCCTGAACAGATACTCTTCCTACGTAGTGCTGCATAACTGAAATTTTACTTTTATTGTCACAGTAGTGAAGTGCGTCAGTAGTCCTATTTTCTGCTGAATCTCTGGGACATTTCCCAGAGCTCCGAGGGCCCTCAGGGGCTCCAGCACCAGAGGTGGGAGAGTCCCTTCTCCTGGAGTGAGCATGCCGGCTCCCTGCTGACGGCCTCGCCTGTCATCTCCTGCCATCTCCCGATGTGGGGGATGCCTTGATGGAGAGCAGGTGGGAAGCGGGCAGCCAGGACAGTGAGCTGGCTTGGCAGAGAGAGGAGTTTGAGTCCAGATTTGGGGGCGCGAGACAAGGAGGAGAGCATTTTGGGAGGATAGCTATCTTTACCTTTTCAAAATTGTGTTCTATGGCCATGCCACCCTGAATGTGCTCGATCCCGTCTGATCTTGGAACCTAAGCAGGGTCGGGCCTGGTTAGTCCTTGGATGGGAGACCACTTAGGAAGACCAGGTGCTGAAGCCATTAAAAAAAAAAATCGTGTCCTTCTCTTCCTGAGTCATCATTACCTCTCAGATTCAGAGACAAGGAATCCAGGCTGGTTCAGACATGGAAGAAGGCTTCCCTTAGTGGAGCCGGCCTTAGGGGTAGGCAGCGTGTGCTGGGGGGAACCCCACTCAGCCTTGGGGTGCCTCTGTGCTGCACTTGGCAGGTGTTCTGGGGACGCTGGACGTGGCCCAGCTCATGTCTGCAGAGGAGGGCGGGACCAGTGTGGCTGGCGTGGCTCCTGCGGGAGGGAGCCTGCTTCTTTGCTGGACCTGGAGCACGGCAGGTGTTTTGTAGCCTGGGACAAGGCCTGGTGCACCAGGACCACTCAGGAGTATCTGTTGAGTAAATGACGAATCAGTGAGAGTGGGAGATCAGGGAGGATGTTTTAGGCCTAGGACAAAAGACCTGAATCTTGGGGGTGGGGGAGATGGGGTGCTTGGAGAAAGCTAAGACAGTGCGGGGTCCTGGAGGGCTGTGCCCACCGCATTCACCTTTAGGCTGGGGCGGAGGGGATGCCGGGCTCTGTCAGTGTGGGCCGGGACAGGAAGGAGCCTATGTGGAGGGAGGCGGGGGCCGAGCCTTGCTCTGAGGAAGGCATTGGCCGAGAAGAGCCCTGCGTCTCTGCAGGAGAGTGTCGTGTGTGTTTGCTAGTCTCCACCATTCACCCAAGGTCCTGTTCAGGCACCGGGGTGTTTAGGAATGTGACTAGAGCCCCTCTGATTTCTGGGAGTTCACAGTTTCGCAGCGTAAACAGATGCGTAAACAAACAATTACAGTATGGGTTGATAAATGCGGTAAGATAGGCAGTTGCTACGGCAATGCCAAGTCACTCATTACAGCCCGTGGGAGTGAACAGGCTTGCTTGCCCAGAGTCTCGTAGGGGATGAAGCAGAAGAAGTGATGGTGACATGGCACGGATGAGCCTGCCACTGTGCAGGGGTCTCAGAGAAACCGCCAGCTGAGCCCAAGGCCTGTGAGGTCTCCGGAACCAGCAAGAGAAACCCGGCCCACAACTCATTCCCCAGAGGGTGGTCCTACAGCCAGATTGCCAGGAGCTCTCCCTGGGTAGACCCAGCCTGGGGGCGGGGAGGGAGGCGGGGCTGGCCGGGTTCTGCAGAAAACCGAGATGCTGCGTGTGGTCCCGCATCATTCCAGCTACTTGGCAAAGAGGTTTTTCCTGTCTTCTACCCTGGTTAGAGGCAGGGCAGGTGTGGGGAAAACAGAGGACCTTTCCCCCCCTTGAGGGAGGTTCTCGGGGAGCGGCTGCATCTTCTAACCACTGGGAGACCTCCTCCAGTCAGCTCAGACAGGCATGCTAGGGTTTTGCGGTGAAGCAGCAGCGACCCGTGCCGGCCGCCAAGCCCAGGTGCGGGGCCGGGGTCTTGTGGGGCGAGGCCGTCGTGCTGCGTGAGCGAGGCCCTCGGCTTGTTGCACGTGGTAGGGGACAGGGCATTGTCCTGCCTGACAGCGCGAGAACCTGCCCATTGCCAGAGAGGGCCCGGCCCGCTGCCCGGCCTCGGGTTGGTCTGTGGTTATGCGCTGGTCACTTTCGCTGTCCGCTTCCTTCCCTTTTCTCCTGCCAGCTTGGGCGAGAGCATTTCCCCTTCTTGCCAGCAGGAGAGATGGTCCCCTGTTGGGGTTTTCTAGGTACGTCTGCCCCTCCCATCCCCCTGGCCAGGACTGGTAGCCTCCAGGGAGCAGGTGTGTCTCTCTTTGACCCCTGCCTGGGTTTGCAGGCTGGCTGTCTGCTTCTCCCTAATGGAGCTCCTTGGTCCAGGGGACCTACTCCGGAGTTATATGAGGTCTCATCTAATTTTGAGCCCCAGTTTTAATGGGCATCTGGTGTGGTAGAAATAGCCTGGGCTTTATACACACTTGGGTTTCAGTCAAGAACTGGGCCTGCTTAGCAAATGAGTGAATGGTTATTTGTGTCACAAAGCTGCCTCCTCCTGGAGGCCGAGCCTCCGCCTCGTACCCCCTTCAGACACCTGGATGCTGACCTGCTTCTGTCTACGGCTGCCCTCTGCCCACTCCTGCCGCCTCTCGCCTGTCCGAGGGCCTTGTCCTAGCTTGTAGACACCTCTGACGCAGCGGGCCTGCCGTCTACCTGGACCGCAGGTGTGCCCAGGGCCCACGCTCCGGATCTCCATGCTGGCTCTGCTGACCGACCCTTCTGCCTGGCGCTGCGCGCTCCGTGTTCTAGCATCTCAGTCGCCACCGTTGGGGGCAGGGGACGGTTGGTTTCAGTCTGTCCTCCAGCAGCCTTGCCCTTTCTTGCTGCTGGTGAGAGTCGAGGAGGCTGTGCCCAGCCCTGCCCAAGCTGTCCCCGCTCCGGACCCAGGACTGCCTTTGGGAGGTGGCATCGGCTTGCCTCTGGTTGGTTAACTAGTCCTCGAATCCCTGACGCTCTGACCCCTCCGTCTCCATTCCTACAGTTGCAATTCCTACCCCTGTCATTTGTCAGCTGGATTATCCAACAGCCTCTGTGCTGGCTGCAGTGAGGGAGACCGTCCTCAGACAGAGATCTGGCCTTTAACTTGGGCGTCAGAACCCGTCCATGGCTCCCCTTTGAGCTAATGACCAGGCGCTGGGCCCGGGCCCTGGGTGAGCCGGCCTTGCCTGCCTGTCCAGTCCGTCTCTCGCTCTCCCACTGGCCACACTCAGCGTGTCACCGTCCTTTCATTGAATGTCATTCCTGTGCTGGGGGAGTCCCTTGCTCTGCATCTTGTCTCTGCTTCTCCTGTGAAGTTCATCTGGAGCAGCCTGTGCCGGAGGCATTGTGACACTCCTGACTCCTAGGAGCCCCGTGCTGCCTCCCAGGGCTAGCCGTCAGCACGGGCCCTGGCCCCAGGGAGCCGTGCTCTTCATCAGACTGTGCTCCTCTGGAGCTCCGGGACCTCGCGGACGCCGTCAGCGCCCTGCATTCTATTCACTGAAGGAGTTAACGTTGCTGGTGGCCCTCTGAGGCCACCCTCACCTTTCTGGAGGGGAAGCCCTTTGAGGAGGGGCCCCATCCGGCCATGCGGCCTTCCATGGGCAGGCACATCAGGTGCTTCTGATTCAGAACCTTCGCCCAGCCATTCCTCTGTCCACAGCCATCTCCTCTTCCAGGCAATCCGCATGGCTCATGCCTTGACCTCTCTGAAACAGCACCCATCAAGAGGCCCGCACAGATCCCCATTTAACCCAGCTCCCTGCTGCCCGTCTCTTCCCCACAGCGCGTCTGGCCACCTCACCTTGCATGTGATTTACTTGTTACGGCTTTTTCTGTCTCCCCTCCCCCCACACTGGACCGTAAGCTCCACAGAGGTGGGATTTTTGACTCTTTTTATGCAGTGAAGCATCCCCGGCCCCCAGAATTGGGCCTGACACACAGGCCACGCACGGCGCGTGTTGCTGCATAAATGACACTGGCCAGCGGGTGCGGCTGAGCGTGCAGACACTGGCGTTCCTGGCTGGCAGACACCTTGCTGCTCTGGCTATAGGGAAGAGACTGGATTCTCAGAAGCTAGTGTTTGCAAAGCTGCATTAGTAAGTGAAGATCCTTAAAAACGTAGGAAGCTGTTTGGATGGCTCCGTCCTTCAGGGAGCGCACTGGTGACCTTGTGCGAAGGGTTTGCCCTTGTTCTCCGGAGGAGGGGACTCCGGGTGTTGGTGTGGGGCCGGCTGCAGTCTCGCTCTGAGTCCATCCAGCAGGGCTCCGAGGCTCACCTGTGTATTTCCAGTTCCTACTTGTTAGGGTCGGGGACGCCTTCAGTCTGTGCTCCCTATTTTTTTTTCTTTTACTCAGTGGAACCAAAGTAGTTCACAATAGAGAGATTCAGAGAAGAGGCTTTGGACTGAGTCATCTGATTATTGTCCAGGAGGGCTGGGAGGTTAACCCCCCAGGGCTGCTTTGTGATAGCCATCTTGTCTCTCTGATCATTGTAATTCCTTCATTATAATGAAGGCTGGTATTATGTTAGGACTTTGAAGAGTCTATCAGATAGTGAATGAATTGAGAAGCCATGGTTACCACCTGCCCTTTCACCCCGTTTCCAGTTCGCAGTGTAATCCTGTGGGAATTTATTTACTAGTTAAGGCCTGCAAGATAAACATACCCAGGACGGAAATCCAGATTATAGGGTTATCTTGATGAGGCTTTTATGGTTTTTGTGCTTTTTCCTTTTGTAGTTCTTTAGTGTTGATAAATCTCTTTTCAGAAACAAGTTTTTATAAGTTCTTTTAGAGTCCACTCTTTTAGTTACACTTCTGAAATTTGCACGGTGACCAGGACCAGTGTGCTTTTCAAGAATGCAGAGATGGATGAGGGCGGTCTGTTCCCGGGAGGAGCTTATGTGATTCCTTAGCTCAAACAGTTGGACCTGGATTCAAATACCGATTTCACTGATTAATACCTGTATGGCCACGGGCAAGTAGGCTCACTTCCTTGTTTTTATTTAACGAATCCTGACATGACGAACGCTTGCTATGTGCCAGGCACTAAGTGCCTGACAAAAGTTAAATGTATCCAATCCTGTGACAGCCCTGTGGGTCCGCACGCTGTCGACCCTGCTTTGGTAGAGGAAACGCAGCCTCAGATTCAGTAACTTTCCCAGGGTGTCTCGGCGAGCAGTGAAGCTGGAGTCTCTGCCCCAGCCTCTGACCTGAGTCCACGCTTTTCATCATGACTCTTTCTGTGTCACCTCCCAGGTTTCTGAGCTCGAGCTTCCTAAACCCATAGCCCAGGAGAACCGATAATACTGTCTAGGTCCTCACCTGGCGTGAGAATTAAATGAGAAAACGTGTAGTCCAGAGCCTGTGACATGGGAGGCTCACGGCAGCTGGCGCTGCTCCTACAGTCTAGTGGATTCGAGGTGGCGTGCTGAGCCGTCCTTGCAGAGATTGCTTCCTGTGGGGGGGCACTAGGAAGCCCGTGTAGGGGAAGGGGGCCGGCATGACTCACTGGCTGTGAAGCAGGCACCGTCCAGAAGCTGGGCCCTGATCCGTAAGGAAGCCCAGGGCGTGACGAGATGCAGGAAGATGGATTGTTTCACGGGTCCGGCTGAGCAGGGGAGGGAGTGACATCACCGGCTGGTCAGCCCCTCTAGGGCCAGGTGTCATAGGGCCCCGCCAGAGCCCACATCCGCCCTGGCCCATGCTTTATTAGCTCTGCATGTTGTCTTTTTGTTCTCTCTTTAGAAAATTTCTCCCACACCTTCCTTCCAGTGGATTTCTAGAAATACCCTGTTTTTCATGACTCACTGATAGGACACATCCTGTTTGGGGAAGTGTTGAGAGAGGAACTTACTCGTAGTGGTGAGGGGTACTGGTGGGGGAATGCTCTGCTTTTCTGCTTCTCCGCCCCCTGGAAAAGCCCAGCCCCCCACACTGCCTCGAATCTGTCACCCCCATGAGCCAAATTTCTCCAGATATGTTGTTTGACCGCCTTGACCTGATGCAGCGCCCGCTGGAATTTTCCATCTTCTGTTGGAGGCGGGCATCTGTGCGCGGCTATGGAGTGACTAATGATGGAATTAATCAAGTGAGAGCCGGGGCCTGGAGCTTTGAACCTGATTGAGTTGGATGAGCCTTTGAAGCAGGCAGATGGCCCGTCGTCATGCGTCCCAGGGTGGCGCGATGGAGCGCGTGCCAGGTGCCCTGGACAGCCGCTCCGCGGGTTCGCAGAGGCGTCCGATGCAGCCTCGCTGCGCGCATGCGCCATGGCCCGTCGGCCAGTTCCTTGGCCGCAGCTTTGCTGCGCGCATGCGCTGTGGCCCATCAGCCCTCTGCTCGGTTCCTCGTTTCCTCGGTTCCTCGGACAGTCTGAGTTCATCCTGGCACGATGCTGTTTCAGTGTTTGTTATAGGCCTTGTTCTCCTCCTCCGAACAGAGGCTGGATGTGTTAACTCATCACCCTGCACCTCTCTTTTGTATGGCCTGAGGCCTTTTGGCAGAGGCTGATTGGAAAGCTCGGTGCAGTAGGGAATAGAGTAGTAGCGGAGTGAGAGGGGGGCCCGAGCTGTGGAGAGGGCCGCCAGGCGAGGTGTGGGCGTCGGTGTGGGCGGCTGGGGGCGGGGCCGGGGGACGGGCCAGGGTGACTGGGACGTTTAAAAAGCTCGTCAAGGCTGTTCTGTTGGAGACTGAGCCTGAGGGTGGCCGTGGGGGTGGCCTCCCGAGAGGCTTTTTGAAGGGTGAGGCCGGTGGTGCTGTCCCTTGAGTGGCAGGGACAGCGGGACCAGCCTGAGCAGTCTCGCCTCCTAAGGGGCTGTTGGCGCCGTTCAGAGACGTGTTTGAGCGTCACAGAGTAGGGAGAGGGGTGCTGCTGGCATCTAGTAGCTGGAGGCCAGGGATGCCGCTAAACACCCCTGAGTGTGCAGGACGGCCCCGATGTCACCAGTGCCGCGTTGAGAGCCCTGCACTAAAGGTTGTCAGGTGCTGGCAGGCTCGGGGCGGGGTGTGGGGGGTGCTGACCGCTGCGCCCTGACCACTCCGCGGCCCGGCTCCCTGGTCACGGGAGGGTCTCGGTGGGCCTGAGTATCTTTTTCGAAGTTAGACAGGATGAAGGTTTGGAAATTTTCATAAGCTAAAGCTTAATCGAGTGCCATGAAATAAAGATCAGATATACGAAGTCGATCCCAGTCTTCAAGGAATTGAATTAAGATGCTGAGCGTCCTGGACTCCTGACATGTTCTCATCTCTCCCTGTGTCATTTTTCTGCCCTTTAACCTCGTGCTGTGCAGAATGCCAGATGACCGCCTTCTGAGGTATATTTTGATACCTTTTCTGATATGAAGATTAATGCAATTAAAGGTCTTGATACTGATATAAAGAGCATGAATTTAATTTACTTTTATAATTATCTGTATTAAAAATATCTTAAATCAGTATCTATAAAAATAGGAAGACTTTCCACTGGAGAGTTAAAGGGAAATTTAAAGATGGATGGAATTAAAAATTTAAAAAGCAACTTATTACCCCATTATTGTGCATGTGTATGTATAGGTAGCTGTGTGTGTGTAAGAGAAACACACACACAATGCCTTTTACTTTTTCTTAAATGCTCTGCCATAGTATTTGGAGCTATAATTTATTTCTAGCACAGTTAAAATTCCTTTTTTTCTTGTTTCCCCCTGCCCCCTACTCCTTTCCTGTAAGGAAAGGGTGTTTATTTTCTTCTGAGAGTGCTTTGTCTTCTAGTTTATTTTTTAAAGTTCTGCCTTAAGCTGAAGAACTTAGACTGTATCTTGTTTGTGCGTGGAGTTGGGGGGGAGGAAGTGGGGATTTTGAGAGAACAGGACAGGGACAGGGCCTGATCTGAGTCAGGAAGAGCCCTGTGAGGCTGGGAGTGGGGGAGAGAAGCAGACAGACCAGAGAGAGGCTGGTGCCAGCTCGCCCATGCGAGAGGGTGAGGTCTGAGCCTGGGCAGGAGTGGGGGATGGGGCAGAAGGACGCATTTGGAGAAGTAGGCAGGAGGGACAAGTCTCAGTGACTTTTTTGCTGTGTGGGCTGAGGAAGAGGTGGGAACCCAGGAAAACACCCAAGTTTCTGGCCTGAGTGTGTGGAAGGTTAGAAAAAAGAAAAGGGGGAAAATCCCTGTTTTGTGCATACTTTGATTGTGAATATTGTTTGCTGACTTTTGCTTCTCAAAAGTAAAAATAGACATTTTAGCAGTGCCTCAAGTCTGGAGGCTGGGTTGAGACCTTTCCCAGTTACTTTGCAAATTTTAGATAAGAGCACACTTGATGTCTTCGGGAAGATCAGATGATTCTGCTTCCGTTCTGGAACCGAGGAAGCATCTGTCTCATTGGAAGGCCGGGCTCTGAGCCACCAGAAGGACAGGGATGAGTCCGACCTTCTAGTAAAACATGCTGCCCGCAGCACGTGCTCAGTCCCCTCCCTGCCTTGGTTCTGGGAGTGCTCGTTTTGAGAAAACCCAAGACGGTCTCTTCACGGGCAGGTGGCGTTTGCAGGTAGCCTTCCAGTTACCCAGCATGAAGGCGAGGGGCAAGGTGAAGAAGGTGGAGGAGGCGAGCGGTGCTCTGCGCCTGCCTCGTGGTTGCAGGGGTGCGGCCCGGCGGGCGGGCATGCACGCACTCGTCTGGCGCGCGCTTCCTGTGGTTTGTTCCCTCTTCCCCAAGTGGGAGGTGCTTCCGGGTGCCCGCGACAAGCTGCGGCCTCCGAAGCTGGGTTTGCATCCAGGACCCAGCACTTGCTAGAACCGCCACCCAGTCACAGGCTGCTTAATCTTTCACCCGATTAGTTGATTAATTGTGCACTGACACACTACAAATTCATATTACATGGTGCTGCTTCGTTTTGTTCCGTTTTTAAAAGCTCGTCTCCGGGTCTTTGTCAGAAACTTCTGTGTTCTCTTGGGCAAGTCACTTCCCCTTCTTGGAGCCTCAGTTTCCTTATCTGGAACCTTAGGGGGCTAGCCGAGGGGAACCCCTTGAAACCTGACACCTTCAGCTCTGTCCTTGAGGTTTTGGTGGCTGGATGCCCTGTGTGCCCAGCTTTGCGGGGCTGCTGCCACACTCACGTTGTCGAGCTCTCTGCAGACTCCAGGATCCCG
This sequence comes from Eonycteris spelaea, assembly GCA_003508835.1. Classification (NCBI taxonomy): domain Eukaryota; kingdom Metazoa; phylum Chordata; class Mammalia; order Chiroptera; family Pteropodidae; genus Eonycteris; species Eonycteris spelaea. The sequence goes on from PUFA01000014.1 coordinate 2,502,321, forward strand.
GCCACCCAATCCGACCTCATGTGGAAGCTTTTTCATCGCTGTGTTACTGACGGTGTCTTTCTCCGGGCCTTTTCCGATCTACAGATCAGGAACTCACCACCCCGTGTGGGCAGGGCTTGGTGTGCTTCAGGTCCGAGTACAGTGCTGTGTGTGCGTGGGGAGAGTGGACGTCCTCGCCTGGTTCCCAGTCTTAAGGGGACAGCACTCTGTCTTTCACTGTGAAGTGTGACATCAGCTGCTGGTTTCGCATGACCCTGTATCAGAGTCTCTTCTGTTTCTAGTTTGCTGAGAGTTTCTGTCGTGAATGGGCGTTTAGTTTTGCCAGGTGCTTTTCTGCATCAATTGAAACAGCCATATGGTTTTCTTTTTTTAGCTTGTTAACACGGTGAATTACGTTACATTTTTAATGCTGTGTCGACCCCGTGGTGTGGAAGCTTTAAGTGTAGGGTAAGCACAGATTTCTTGTCATCGTGTTGGGATTTGAGTCTTAAGCTGTTTCTGTGCCTCATAATTATGCATGCATTCAGAGTTATTGACAGCTGTTACCCCACTTAAATAGTCACTCCGGTGGGGTCTGATTGTTTAAGTATAACTCTTGTTAACCTTTTTGCTATTTCATTGTATTTCGGGTAGAGTGAAGCCATGTTCATGTGTGGGAGAGAATAACAACAGACCCCCTGTGGCCTTTATTATGTGCCAGACACTAGACTGACAGGACCTCTTGATTCTCATGCAACCCAAAGGTGTAGGTACCTTTCTTGCATTACACAATTGAGGACATTGAGGTCCAGCTTCTTGGAAGGTAAGAGAAGTAAATTCCATTTCACTTGCCATTGACCAAGCTCCGTTTATATACCAGCCAGTCCGGCCCATCTAACCGGTACAAACACTTTTAAACAGGCAGCAGCTTCATTTTTAAGAGAGAGGATACAGATAGAGAGGTGTAAGTAGCGTTTCCAAGGCCGCACGTATGGTGAGAAGCAGGGCAGGATTTGAATCCAGGTCTTCCATTTCCAACTTGAGTACTTTCCCCTGCTTTGGGGAGCTTTATGAAAAGGAATTAAGTTAGGCTGAAAAACTAGACAATTTCCCATTGGCACGTAGACAAGATTTTCACAGTTCATCCTCACAGATCTCTCCAAATGTCAGAGCAAGCACAGAACTACGCTCCCAAACTAAATATTATCAGCACATGTGTTTATCTGTTGGATGACAATCTTCGTTCTTCCTTTGGCATATGTCCAGGAAGATATTTTACCGATATTAGGCGATGATGTTGCAGAATTTTGGTTGAACGTTAGGCGTGTAAAACATTAATTCTTTATTTGCCGGCAGTTTCCAGTGAGTTCTCACATCTGTAGCTCACACATGCCTACGTGAAAACGAAATTAATTTAAGGAAATGCTCATGCCTCAGCAAAATAAAAGCACCATAATTTTCCTGCTGGGAACATGTGTATTTTCAGTGTGGCCAGCATTTACTAAGCCCCTACTTTCTGCCAGACACGAGGCCAATTCAAGGGAAGGGAGAAGAGACAGAGTGACATTTTGATCTGGGCCTCAAAGGATGAATTCGAGAGGCAAAAAAGAGGGCTACAGGCTTGGCAGGTAGAGGAGTCCCTGGTTGCGTGTGTTAGGGTCCTAGTAAGTTTAATGTTTAGGGGAGCGTGTGAGACAAAGAACTTTGTTACTGACAGATGTGTGTGAATTTCAAGCCTGATTCCACCATGTGGCAGCTCTATATTTCTGGGCAAGTTGGTTAACATTTTTTAGCTTTAGTTTCCTCATGCAGAAAAAAGGAGCTGACGGTACAGTGTATATTTCACGGGGGTTCGGCACGTATGTGTTTCTTGTCTTGGACGTCAGACCAGAGGTGGAATACAGCACTGTGTTTTTGGCCAGACCGTAGGGGCAGGCCTTCTGCTTGGACTGTGATCTATGTGGGCGTGCTCTGGCGGTTTTCAGATGGCATCTTGTCTGGCCTGGACCCTGGGCAGTGCTGGGTCAGTCTCTGCTGAGACCGTTGGTGGCTCTCCTGGTGCCCATCCCAGCCAGAGCCTCGGTGGCGCTGGGTCGGTGTTTGCTGAGTAAGCGCAGTAAGGTTTGACAGGAACCTCTGGTGATCTGCATCTGTGAGCCTTCTCTTCTGGGAGGATCCACCCTCAGGAAATTGGGTGCTCTAGACGGTGCCCAGCCTGGTGCTGGTGGTGGGGGGCAGTGCCTGCACTGCCTTTGGCCCGGCCTGGAATGAGCATCCTGCTTGCAGAGTGTGGTGTCAGCTCTCTCCCAGCCTTTCTGAAGCCTTTGGGGAGAACAGCTGGTGGCTAGACCACTGCCAGCAGGTGATCCAAAAGCCTGCGGCTCCCTCGGCAGAAGACCAGTATTGATTTAGGGAGAGAAACCACAGCCGATCGCCATTTTATCACGCTTTTCTGTTTCCTGTTCTGCTCCAACTTTCCCTTCTTTTCCCACCTCCTCGATGAATGAAAATCTCCCTCTCCGGAGCACATGCTATTAAGGAAGCAGCTTTGGGTGGTGCGATGACTGTCAGGTGAGTGTTCAAACCATTAGGTGTGAGACCTTGGTGAGGATGAGCTCCTGCGTGGATATAACTCAAGCCAAGTAACATAAAAAATAATTTTTTTTGCCCAAAAAAGTTGCATAAGCAGCCTCTTATGCTTGCTTTATTTTGACCTTTCCTGAGTGATGGTTTTAGGTATCAGTGGTGAGAAGACGTACGGATTAACAGAGGCTTGCACTTCAGTCCCTGTGAACAAGAGTCTTGTCTTGAAAAATTGTTTTATAATGCACATTTTTGTTCATAGATTGTAGTCACGATTGGTATGGAACCCAGATGGAAAATGTGACTTAATCAGAGAAGGAACTGTTAAAATGATGTTTTGTTTAAAAGCATCTGCTTATTGTATGTCATGCACATGAATTTAATTAAAATCCTTTCATGGTCTAGTTTGGTAAGAAGTCAAAGATATACTGTATTTTGCAGGGAGGTGGGGGTTCAGGAATGAGGTTAGAGGAGCTGAAGCTTGTTTTTTATCTAGACTAATTTGAGGAAGAATGAATATATAACTAGGTCACTCTGGTGTGTATTCATTCATTTATTCACTTGCTTGACTCATCAAGCTGTTTGATTGTATACTGTGTAGTCGCTGAGAATGCTGTAAATACGGGCCTGCCAGGCCTCACAGTGGAGTTGTCAGGAGCAGATATAAGTAATTAAGAAATAGTGTGGTAAAAATAGACAGCAAATTTTGTTTCCCCAAATGAGAGGTGGTACATGTGTGTTAGTTTTTATGAAGTATGTATATGAAGTCTCCTTTTGGGAATTAGTGGAAAATTTTCTATAAAGTCATTAAAAGAATTTTAATATATTCAGGCCTTCAAATACAGAGTTCCTTACATGCCGTTAAGAGTAGGATTAAGTGAAAATGCTTGATTTTGGAATACCAAATGCAGAGTGGGCCTGGAAAATCCTCCAGCAGAGTTCTGGGGTCTCATGGTGCCAGTGGAACAGAACCCTTTATGAGGCCATGCTACAGCTCCTAGCTCAGAGTACGTGATGCGGTTAGCACTCATGGGAGGAGTCGACAGCACACTGAATTGAGGCACTCCTGCCTCAGTGGCTCGGACATGTGCTTGGTGGGAGCACGGTTACTAACGGGAATTCCTGGGCGGTGGCACAGTGTGGACAACGCTTCCTGACTGTGCCCGGAGTGCTTGCCCAGGCACCCCTTCATGTGTATAGAAAAGAGCAGGGCATGGATCAAATGTGTGTTTATTCACAGTACAGTCGGAATGTGACATGAAGGGAAAACAGTTTGAGTAAGTCCTTTGTAAGGCACCACGAAAAGAATGGCCCAGATGTGGTCATTTAGCTGTTCTGCAGAAACAAGTGCTTGTTTTCCGTGGTGACGTGATGGGACTTGGGTTCATTTGCGTTTAGCCAGCACCTAGTGAACACTTATGTGATGTAGAAGGTAAACATGCACCATACAGGCCCTGGGTTTGATGCGAACTTTCGCTTTTTGGGAGCATGGCCTTGGGCAATTTACTTGCTGTCTCCCGCTCTGCAGGACCGTCCGGAGGGTCCAGTGCAATCGTGCATATTAGGGGCCTCCCGCAGTTTGCAGCTTGTGGTCTGGGGTTCAGTGCAAGGTGGCGATAAGGATATTATTATTAGAGGTCTCAGGAACTAGGCTTGATTTCGAATACAAAGACCTGGAATCCTCCCATGCAGGAGCTTCGGTCTGAGAAAGACTGGTGATGCCTTGGTTGGGGAGGCCTTTTTTTTTCTGGATCCTTTGATGACTAGAAAGGATGTGGAGGCTGAAATTGCTGTGGCTGTCAATGCTCCGAGCTCTGGAGACACCTAGGGTGGGGGCGGCGAGCCAGCCTGCAGGGCCTCCTTGGCCGTCCACTGTGCTAGGTGTGGGGCCTTCTGTACAAACAAACCCGGAAAGACTAGTCACAAATCTATTTTGGGTCATTTCTCGAAGTGATGACTTACTTTTTATGGCTCACATAGTTTCTAAGTCTTTTTGCACATGTGGCTCAAATACCACCTCGTATCTTCCTGACTCCCCTATCTAAACTAGCACCACTCTGCACTTTCTGCATGTCCTTCGGTCAAGAAAGTATCGAGCACTTGCGGGGTGCTGTTGAGAATCCAGCGGAAGCCCCGCCTCGCGGAGCGTGCGTCGGCCGCGCGCTTCTCCGTCGTCCTGCGCGTTTCCCCGTCGTCCTGCGCGCTTCTCCCGTCGTCCTGCGCGCTTCTCCCGTCGTCCTGCGCGCTTCTCCCGGCCGCCGCACGTTCTTCGCCACGCGCTCGTCAGCCCATCGCCTGTCTCAGCTGGAACGGCGTTCCATGCCCCATCGGGGCAGACACGGTTTTGTTTTGTTTGCCTCGTGGACCTTATTATCTCATGTGCTTCTTTCTGTCTGTCGTTAAGCTTTTTGGGTGTTTCTGTGGATTTGCTGGCCGCTTTTCTGAGAAGGTTTCAAGGCAGCATGACATGGGGGAAGGAACCTGGGTGGCTGTTGGTGTCTGTGTCCAGGGTTCAGATGCCACTAGTGTTGCCGCTTACGAGCTCCCATCTTCGGTCTCCAAAGCTCAGTCAGGTCCCAACTTCCTCATTCTGAAATTTGGGAATGACACTAAAGCCGTTTACTCTTCCTTACTGTACACTTCATGTGTCTCTTCGGTTTAAAATCTGGTGTTAAACTTGGCCGATCCAGGAAACTGTCACCCTTTGGCCCTGTTCCTCACTCCAGCCCCCACGCCTACCCCCCCCCCCATAACCTCTTTACGATGTGCCCCTCGGCTTGTAGGCGTAATTATGGTCCACTTATCTAGAGGTCAGACTTTTAGCAGCCTCCGCCATCTGGAACACATCCACGGACCGGAAGTCACAGAAAAGTCTCTGCTCAGGCGTCCCCCTCCCCCCACCAGGCCTCACGGGAGACGAGGAAGCGGAGTGGGGGGAGGAGCAGCGGACAGCAGGGAGAAGAAAGGCTCGGAGGACGAGGCTTGTCGCATGGTGGCCGGCGGTCCTGCGTCCCTCGCCACCGTGCGGGGCGTTCCAGGAGAGGCACGCTTCGGTGCGGCCCGTGGTCGAGCGTTTAAGGGGCAGTTATGTTCGGTGTTCTTCGGTTAAGAAAGCGAGGAAACAGAAAATTTGTTTCTCGAGATTAACAACAAGATTTTTTTTTTCAACTCTTGTATTTTGGTGTCATTTTTTCCTGGATAGACAAGTTACGTGGAACGCTTTGTTTTCCAAGTATGAGGGAAATGTTAGAAAATAGAGGAAAGATGGTGGGCTTTGGGGCCACAATCCAGGGTGCGACTCTTGCTGATTCCTGTCACCTTGCCAGGTGACAGATGAGAGTGAACTCTTTGAGCCTCAGTTTCCTCACTTTTAAAACAAGGGTAGTACCACCTACTCAGCCAGTCACCAGGAGCCTTAGTGAGACAGCCACCAGAAGGCACATTTTTCTGTACCATCCGACATGTAGGTTGTACATTTCAGTAAGGTCACAGGTTCTTACAGTCAGAGGACTTGCCCTTGATCGTGGTATTTAGTCTCTTCACATTCGTAACGGACGGTCACTGCTACTCTCATCGGCTCTGCCATGAGCTCATTGTGACCGTGAGTCAGGCTGGCCTTTGCGTTCATCTGTCACCCAGACATCTCCCCATCCCCCAATTCAGAGCATGAAGTCTGTGTTAAGTAGTGTTGTCCTTTGGTTTCTGTACATAGAATCTTAGACTCCTAGCATTTTAGGTCTAAAAGAGGCTTCATTTTAGTTTCCTGTGGAGGTGGCCTGGCCCAAGCAGGGGCTGGGGGTTTGTCAGTCGGCCAAGGCCACCCAGCCGGTTAGTGGTGGAGCCCAGCTGGCCCTGGGTGTCCGTATAGCCCAGGTTTCGTCCCTCTTTACAACCAATGGGATTTAACGCCTTGTTCTGCTGTGAGGCTTCATCCCAAAATGCTGCCCTGAGAGGACCTTGAATGCCGAGTGAACTTAGCATGACTTTGGCCTGTGCAGCACGGTGTGGCTTAGCCTCCCTGCCCTTTACCTCTCTCCGTCTGCCCTCCTGTCGGCAAGGGGTGGAGAGCTTTCCTGTATTGTGATTTTCCTTTCTGTGGCGATGGTGGTGTCTGTGGTGTTGGAGGGGCTTTATACTGATAAACTTGGACCACATGTTCGGACTTGCCTTGTCCTCAGGTGGAGAGTGACCCGAGGGGATGTCTTAGGCTGTGTCTGCCACAGACACGCCCCTCGGAGCCTCCAGGGTTCTCCGATCAGCAAGACCGTGCTGAGATCGTATGGATAATGCCTGGGAAGGAAATGGCAGGTGGACTCGTCACGTAGTCAGGTGCGTACTGGGCCTTAGCAGACGGGGCAGCACGAGTAGAGGTATGGCGGACGGGAAGTTGGCCCCCTGTGTGAGTCTAGAGCCATAGGTCGTGAGCTTGCAGCCCCTGTAAGCTCTGGGCCCATGACACATACTGTGTCCTCACACTCAGGCAGTCACCCTCCTCGGCAGCATTCCCATGGTGGCTGAGTCGAGTTGGATGCGCTGCCCCTCCAGAGGAAGGCAGGTTCTCACTGGGGGCACTGCAGGGGACGCCCGAGGGGCCCGGGCAAAGAGGGGCGGCCCTGAAGACAGGCTGCCAAGGTTCCAGGTTTTTGTGTGGGGCTGGTCCGTCCTGCTCAGGGTCTGTGAAGAGAGCGTGGGAATGTCAGGCTCTCACGCGTCGGAGCAGGTAACTGCAGGTTCTCTTAAAGAGCGGGACCAGAGGCTATGGGGAGCACAGACGGAGGGGGAGGTGACATTGAGGGAGTGGCATTTGTGCGAATCTTGGAGGCTTAAAGCGTTTGCTTGGAGGATTGGGGGAGCAGGACAGGCATCCCATGAGAAGGCGCGGCCGCACAGGTGCACTGGGGTTTCCTCAGGGGATGAGTCTGATGGGAACGGTGCGGGGAAGCCTGATGCAGGGGTCCTAAGGACAGACATCCAAGGGAAAGGGGACAGACTGTGGCGAACTTTAACCATGGGATTAAGGAAGTTCTGTTCTGTGAGTGGGGGTGGCCTCTGGTTTTCCACCACATTCTCCCGAAGAAAGGAGCCGAGGCTCTGAGAACCAGGCCGAGGGCTGTGACAGACACTTGACACCTACCTGTCAGTGCTCCATTTGGCACAGTGGTCTCTGGGGTCTCTCCTGGGCGTGCTGAAAGCCGGTTGCTTGGCCGAGGGTGGCTTGCCACATGGGCCTGGGCACACAATAGCAGCCGAGAAGCTCGGAGTGGAACTGCTGATCCCCAGCGTCCACTGAGGGCTTCTGCATTTTAGTGCCTGATCAGAGAACATGTGCATCTTGGCATTCCCTCCATCCTGGCTGGGACTCGGGGACCCTTGGGAGGAGGTGACGGGAACAGCAGGAGAAAACTAACCTAGCCGGATCCTGATAAGAAGACGTCTCCCCTGGGGACCCTCAGCTTCGTGCTGGCGAATAGCGTGCTTGGGAAGAAGTCAGTGTGGAAAATGGAATGCCTGCAGGAATGGCGTAAGAGGACGGTTACTGCAGCTGAAAGATGTTAACAGCTGCTGGTCCTGGCAGGAAGGAAGCATGAGCGTGATTTAGCAGGACCAGGGATGGGCCCAAGGTAAACCGAGACTCTTCAGAACAGGAAGTGTGTGCCAGCATCTCTCATTTTTCCTTTCTTTCACATTTTTTTTCAAGAATTATCATGAGTAGTTAGTTCATCCAGTTCCCTTCATCAGTTTTTTTGTAATGAGCAGACTGGATCCTGGGGGCATGGGGACTGGTAGCAGTTGGGGGAGGGGCGTCACCTGCAGAGCTCACCGCCGGAAGGTGAGTTGTCCTGAGTGTCAGGACAGCTGTTAACACACAGGGTGGAGATGCTGACAGGTGGCATGGAGGGCGGGCAGCGGAGCCAGCCAGGGCAGCCTGTGGCTGAGGCCGCGATGCTGGAGCTGCCTTACAGCCTCCGTAACAGGCACCAGTGAATCTAGGGAAGTTTATGTCCAAGGCCTTTGGAATGTTCCTGAAGAGTTCAGGCTGAGTCTGTGCCGATAGTGCCTGGGCTCGTGCCAGCTGTCTGGACTTAGTGTTTCTCTGCAGCCCTCGCAGGGGCCCTGGCTCGCCTCGACCTCAGTCTGTCCTGACGCGAATGTGTTTTGCAGTGCCTGAGGACGAGGAAATGTCATGGGGGAACCCAGAGGTCAGGTAGGGAGAGGCTTCAGAAACATGTACGTTATCAAGGGAATAGAACAGCCATATGAAAGGAATAAGTGGGATGGAAAGTTAAGAAAAATGTCTTTGTTATTGTTTCTAGTTTTAAAAATCACCTTAGGTGGGATAATCTACCTACAGTAGTAAATCCACCAGCTTTAAGCATGCAAGTTCAGTGAGTGTCGTCAGAGGTACCCGTCATGTAACCATCACGACAGTCATCATGTCAGAGTCCCATCACCTTGGAGAGTTCCTTTGAGCCCCTGCGAAGTCAGCCCCCACTCCCGGCCCCTGGCACTCAATGCTCTGCCTTCTGTCACCATGATTTTGCCTCTGTCAGAACTTTAGACGTGTGGAATCACGTGGCATGTGGCCTTATGCGTCTGGCTGCTTCTCAGAGCGCCGTTGAGAGCCAGTGAGAGCCACCGTGAGGGCCGCCTGCACCCTGAGACCCCTCGTTTCCATTCCTCAGTCACACCATGTCGAACAGACACACTCCAGGTTATCAGTTCACCAGTCGACGGCATTCGGATTCTTCCTGATTTTGGGCCATTATGTGTAAAGCTGATCGTCTTCGTGTTGACCTGCGCATTATTTTTCGTCTTAGGTAGGTACCTAGGAGTGGGATTGCTGGGCCATTTGCCGAGTCTGCGTTTAACTTGACAAGGCGCTGCCGTTCCATTTTCTGACATGGTCGTGCTGGTTTTCATGTCGCCTGGCGGAATGTGAGCGTTCCGGTTCCTTCCGCAGCACTTGGCAGCATCAGCCATTTCAGCCATTTTTTGTGAGCGTGCGGTCGAATCTCATTGTGGTTATAGTGCACACTTCCCTGACTGCTAATCATGTTCAGCGTCTTTTCATTTCCTCACTGGCCATCGTATAACTACTTTGATCTATATGTCTGCACTTGTACCATGAGCCGTGAACAGAGGTAATTCACTCTTAACAGAAAAAATGGAAAGATCCATGGCTTGCAATTTACTTGAAAAATTTCTGTGGAGTTTTAGAGAGATAGCCTCACACCACCTTGTGAGTGTGGAACGATGAGCAGTCACAGGCTGGTTTGTGTGTTTGCGGCTGTGGGTGGTTCTGGGTGGTTCTAGGTGGATCACCCCTCCCAGTTTACGGAGGCGAAGGGTCTTGCCCAGGGTCAGGAAGGGGATTAGGCGCAGGACTGATGCGGGGGCCTAATCTCTATATTGGTTTTATCGTTAGTATTTCCAACAACTTTTTGAAAGTTTCACAAGCCAAGATTTACACTCTAATATTTGCATTTCCCAGCAGTGTAGTGACACCCCAAAACCTTTTGAGTTCTTGATAAGAATAGACGGGGGGGGTGCAAGTTCGTCGTGTGTGTGTGGTGTGTGTGTTGGGGGTGCATGAGTGTTTGATGAGGACTGTTACAGACTGAGCTGCTCCAGGGACTTTGCACCAAAGGCAGGTCGTTCTCAGTCCCCCAGTTTGATGAAGTAGCACGTGTGGACCTGAGCTCATTGAATGACCAGTGCAGGCCTGCATTCTGCCTCATCGCGACACATTTGCAGGTTCAGACACGGTCACAGAGGTGGCAGGAGAAGAGCTGTTCTGGGGTCGCCTGAAAAGAAAGTTACCCTGGCAGCACAATTAATCCATTTAATGGTTATTTATGGAGAGCCTGCTGAGTGCTAAGCACGGTTCTTGGTGACCAAGACAGAAAAAACTTGCCTGTCCACGTGGACACCAAGATGTTAAAGGTTGGCGTTGTGCACGTGTGTGTGCATGTGCCTTCAGTTAAATGTCAGGCAAAGCAGCAGTCAGTTGCACAAAAAGAAATCCTCATTTAACACATTACGCCACGACAACACTGCACGTGGGCTCGGCGGCGGCTCCGTTTTGCATGCCTGTCGTCTGACATGTTGGGAGGACTGCAAGAAGGTATGAGATGGTGTTAGTGGTAGAGAGTCGGAATAAATGTCTCACTGTTTCAAAGCTTCGGAATTAGCTTCAAGAAAGAATATCTTGGGCTGTTTTGGAAAAGCGTGTCTGTGACCATCTGTTTCTATTTACATGTGCAAATGAGACTCTTTTTTGTGTTGTGTAACTAAGTGCTGAAGTGAAGCTACAGGCCAGTGGCATCTACATGGCCCCCAGTCTCAGATGAATGAGAGCAGCCTCATGGTTTCATTGATTCGTTTTATAGGATGTGATGTTACATATCTGAACAATTTGTGTTCTAGTAAGATTCCTTGTGATGCATTTCGTACAGAGGAATTGTGTTTTTAAAAACTATCAACCAGTAAATGCAACACATCATGACTCCCTGCGCTGTTTGTCTTGTGCGTCCTTAGTTCTCGTCCTCTTCTCCTGGAGCACCGGTGCCCCGCTGACAACCTGTCACTTTCTTCAGGACGTGACTGTTTACCTATGGCAGGAAATGTTTCCCTGTCAGAGCTTGTGGCCGAGTTCTTTGCTGTAAAGGCACTTTGTGCTGAAAGCGCTGTGCAGATGGGAGAGATTCCTGTGACTGCCACTCCTGCTACCACTGCCGATAACTACCGTTTGTACCTTGACCTTCCCGTACGTTACGCTGACACACACATGACATTTCTTCTTATCTATTTTGAGAAATCCAAGCCAGGGAAATGCAGTGGAATTTTTAGTTAAAAATTACTTTTTGCCATTACCAAATATTTGTTTTTGTGTTTGGAATAGGATCATAGCTCCTTGTTCACGGATTTACTAAGCGAGTCATTCATGGATTTTGTTGAGACTTCCACACAGGGTTCTTAGTTTCCTCTGGAAAATTAATTCGTTAAGTCACATATATATGCATACAGTCGTAATCCGTCCTTGGGAAGATCGCTGAAGTACAAAGCGTCTTAGAGACAGAATTATATACATCTGGAACCTCAGGGGAGGAGTGACTTACCGAGGACCATAGTGCGGGTAGGTGACGAGGCCTGGGTGGCGCCCTTTCTCCTGCCACTCGGGGCTGACGTAAGCCCCCGGGGTCCTGGGCCGCGCGGTCCGAGCTCACAGAACCTGCAGAGCTGCTGTCTCCTGCGGGCTGGCGTGGCCTCCTGCGTTTCTCGAGGAATAGTAAATAATGGTACGTTTGCTCTTTTGAGGAGTAGTGAGTACCGTGCATATTATCTTCAAAGCAGATAGCTTCTGGTCGGAGAAACGGAATATCTCTATTTTTATGTGTTAGATTTATGTTTGTTTCTCTTGCCTACTCTTCACCCTTCAAACTAAACAAACGGCTCCATTAAGTGCAGAATCTGTCTTAGGACTCGGCACTGGGGGTTGTCCAGCGACCACAGCCTGTCCGTCTGTAGGCTGGCGACGTGTCCTGTGGGAGGGGTGCTTCCGCAGGCCGCCGTGTCACTGGCGGGGCAGGGATGAGGACCAGGGCCAGGGTCTGACTGTCCGGGCGGCGATGTGGGCGGGAGGTCAGCCTTGTCCTCTCAGTTGTGGTGGCCCAGGGAACCCGTTCCCTTGCTCTCTGTCTTGTTTTATTAGCTGGGATTTTGAAACTTCTTTTCTTTGGATGGAGAACAGACAAAGTAAAACCAAATGGTCTGAGGCCCTTCCTTGGGGAGAAATGCTCACATCCCCCAAATGCTGAAAATAAACAGCCCTCAGAAGCCAGGGAAGTTCTGAGCCGCCTCAGCCAAGAGCCGGCCTTGCCTCGTGCTGAGCGTCCGGCCCTTGTCGCTGTCCCTCAGTGACAGGGACCCTGCCCTGCCTTTGCCCCTCTCCACCCACTTCCAGCCGCACCCCTACTGCTCTGTCTGGCCCAATGACCTGCTCTTCCTGCCAGGCTGTCCGGGTTCTCTGGCCTGGCAGAAGTCACTCCTCTGAAATGTCACCTTTTCTTTCTGGGCTCCCACTGGCCTGGCCTCTGCAGTGTTTCTGTTCAGTGCCACAGCCTCGCCTCACCTCACCTCACCTCACCTCACCGTCTTTCACTCTTCCTGGGTACGTGGGTGCGATCTGGGGGTGCTGCTCAGTGGGAGAAGAAGGCACGAGGCCGTGTGTCTACATCTCATCGCTGGTCCCCGCTGTGCCCCAGGCTGGTGCCCAGGCCTCTGCTCCACGGCCGGCCGACCTGTCTGATCTGGCCCCGTTCGTGGACTCCTGGCTTCTGGTGCAGTGGAGTCCAGCCTTCTGTGTGCGTTTTGGCGAAGCTGTCTTTCCGTAGGCGTATAAACCGGCCCTGCCGTGTTTGGGGCGCTGATGCTGAACTTCACACCTCTTCTCGGCTGTCTTGTCCAGGGCCCCGAATGGGTTCACGTGGTCCTTTGAGGTAAACAGCAGTGTGGAACCCTAGCTCTCAGATGCACGAGGAGCGGTGGGCACACATGTCAGCCTGTCCGCTGCTCCCGTGCCCTGCAGCTTCCCGTGGTCTGGGAGGGCTGGTGTGGGTGCCCTGTAGGGGCCCCGAGGACTTCGCATGGTACGTGCACCGGGGGACCAGAGTGGAGACCTCTGAAGCAGCAGCTGCCCGGGTCCCCAGGCAGGCTGGTCTCTGTCCCTGTCAGTCAGCAGTCACTTTACTTAATTGCTTCGCCACGCCATCTGTTGGGGTGGTGGGAGGGGGAGTCCTCACACCAGCAGATACTTTCCACCTGCCAGAGCTGTGCTCATTCCGATCATGCAGTCTTCACACCAGGGACGTGGGAACCAAGGCCCAGGTCTGAGTCCCGAAGCCTGTGGTCACCGCTGGCCTAGCGGCTGCATAACCTGCCTGGGTCGTGAGGAAGCAGGCGGGTGCAGAGCGTGTTACTGGGGACGTGAACGAAATCTGGGTGGTTCCCACAGCTCCTCAGGCCCTCCCCCAGTATAGTGCAAAAAAAAAGAATTCTAACAATGACCGATGTGGGGGTAGGGAGTGTGGGGGAGGCAGAGGCACCGTGCCCACCATGTGGCAAAGCCGATGGGCGTCAGGGGTCCGGGCACGGCCCCGCGCTCGCGTTCTTGCCCCCCGTTGTCCAGTAAACTCTCTCCGCTGCGTCAGGCTTGGCTTTGTGCATGGCGGGAAGATCTGGGGCCTCCACATGCCTGGCGGCTCCCGCCCCTCTCCCTCCTGCGCTCTGCGTTTCCCTCCCCGGTGCCTCCTGTCCCGGTGCAGGGCAGTGACACCTGGCCTCGGGGACCGATGCAGGCGCTGAGACGTAAGTGGCCAGACTGGAGAAAGCGGCCATCACTCTTCCCCTAGAAAGGCCCAGGAAGAGATTGTGTAGCCTGGATACCTGCGGACGGTGGCAATCCCAGCACCATCCTTCATCCACCCTCGGTTCCCCAGGCCTCTGGGAAGATTCCAGAACTGTTGGCCGGTGATAAGGCGTGGTCTGGGCGGGTCTGCCCACACTCCTGGGGAAGGTCAGATGTCAGCACGAGGAGGGTGGCGGGAGCCAGGACAGCCCCATGCTCTGCACAGACGGCCCGAGCGGCTTCCTGGGTGGGTGGGAGTGGACAGCACCCCTGGGATGGCGGGGGAGCTCTGGTTTAGTGGAAAGGGCTTGGAGGAAGTGGAGGTGTTGGGGGTCAAGGGGAGCAAGACGATTATTTTCCTCCAACATGAGAGGAGGCGGCAGCGGGAGTCGGGTGGGTGCTCCTGTGCTGCCCCTGGCCCTGAGTGGGGCTGTCAGTCAGCAGGGTTCTGGAAGCTTCTCTTGATTTGCCTAGCCTTTCATTCGTTCAAAGCCAAGTGAATAGCTCTGGGACAAGTCACTTAACCTCTTTGAGTCAGTTTCTTCCAGTACTTTAAATTAGGGAAACTGATGGTGATTTCACAAGGTATTGTAAATATTATGGAAGGTAATGGGTGTTGAAGTGCTTTGTGGAATGTGAATTGCTGTGTGACGCTTGGGACCTTGGGACCATAGATGCCTTTTTAGACTCCGCATCTAGCTGTCTTTGGAACCGAGGTACTTCTCACAGATGCTCAGGAGCGTATCTGAGTCACACGGTAGTTGTTCGGTCCCTGGGAACAGTTCAGAGTCTGGAAATCAAGCGGACCCACCCCGTACTTTACCTGTGTGGCTGTTCGCTGGGCTGGGTGGGTGGGCAGAGCATGGACCTCGCTGGACCAACACTCGCGTAGGAGGCGAGTCTTCCTTGAGGGCTCGTTTCATAATGGGCTCCCTACTCCCGGAGTCCCAGGGTTGGGGGAGCTGGGGCAGGTGGCCCCCAGGCACCCATCATCCCCCTTGCACCTTAGAACTGGGGTTCCACACTCTGGTCCACTTAACCCCAAACGTTAAAGTGCAGAGGGGTGAGTGACTGACCTCCACTGAGCTGGCCCAGAACACCCAGCTCTGCCACTTGCCGTATGGCCCTGCCTTTGCCCAAGTCACCCCTTTGGGGATTCAGAGAAGCATATCAGGAAAAGTCTGGAGAATTTAAATTTTGATGGGGGAAATAAAACAACGTATTAGTGGGAATGAAAGGCTGACGTGAGCTATGGAGGTGGTTTTTTTCATAAGAGTTTTTTCTCATCACCACCCATTATTAGATCTGAAAATATTTATCCCGTTGATTGGACAGTACTGGGCGACAGTGTTTCTGAACAGATCCTCACGATCCAGGCCCTCTGAGAACCAGAGGACCCCTGATGGCTCCTGGTCGCTGTAGGCACTCAGGCCCTGTGTGTGATCTCATCACCCCTAGTTTGTGGATGAAGAAACCGAAGTCAGTGAGGTGAAGTAATTTTTGAGGCCATGCTGCTAGTTAGTGGAGCCTGGCTTAAACGCTGCTGTCATTCAAAAACTGGTGATTTTTAACTGCTGTGCTGTTTTCCAGAAGGATCAGCCCTGGAGGACCAGAACTAAGGTCACATTCTACCAGGCTGGTTTTGGTGTCTTCCCCTAGGTGACATTGCAGGGTTAGAGATGTGGGTGTCAGGAGGGAGGCTGGATGGAATAATGGTGCTCCGCGTTTTCGGTGTGTGTCCTGCTCAAAGTCTCCTGTCACAATTACAAGATGTACTTTTTGAAAGAACGCATGGAACACCAGTACGGCA
This sequence comes from Eonycteris spelaea, assembly GCA_003508835.1. Classification (NCBI taxonomy): domain Eukaryota; kingdom Metazoa; phylum Chordata; class Mammalia; order Chiroptera; family Pteropodidae; genus Eonycteris; species Eonycteris spelaea. The sequence goes on from PUFA01000014.1 coordinate 2,518,100, forward strand.
GCCAGTCAGCAGCAGAAAGGCCCCATGGAGGGCCAAGTGGGGTGGTAGAGCCGGTGTGCGAAGCGGGTGAGGCGCGGGGACAGACTGCAGGATGGGTGTGCGTGACGGAGTCTCCAGGCAGCACCCTGCTTAGCACGCCTGTCAGCCTGCACGGCTCGGAGAGAACATGTCCTGTCCCCTGTTTATGTTACTGAAGTGGAGTTCATGAGGCCTGATCCTTGTTTCCTGGGGAAATCAGCCTGGCTTGTGAGTCCATTGTCTTCTGGGACTGAGACAGATGTGGAAGGCTGACCTCACTCCCGACTGAAGGTCGCCTTCCCAGCCTCTGCCGCTGCTTCTGTGCCCCCGGCCCCCGAGCCGGGTCCTGCGCGGTGGCCTCACTACTCCTCCCACTTGCCCCGGTGAAGCGTGAGCGCCTCCTGCTACAGTGTCCCGTTTTGTTTGTGGTTATTCTCCCGGCGTAGCCCATTTCCGGCCTTGCATCTGAGCTCCTGAGTCCGAGGGGGCAGAGCTAGAGTGAGGCATGTTGGAGGCGTCGGGGGACCCCTGGCCAGGCCCCCCTCCTGCCCCCCGCATCTCCTCCTGGAACAGGGCATGGAGGCCGTGGACACCGCGGGTGCCTTTCTTTGCTGCTGGTGTGTTGCAGCTGCCTTGCCAAAGTCCACCTTCCCCTTCTCACCTCCCCACGTTTCCCGGAAGCTTTTTACCCCCCAAGTAAAAATCAGGATTGAAGCATTTTCACAGAGCCAGAGTCCACTGTCGTCTTTTCCATTTCTCTGAAACAATGATCTAGGAAAGGGCTGTTTTTACGGCTGCCATCGCGGGTGACTGGGCTCGCGGGAGACCAGGCAGGTTCCGAACTGCACGGGCCTCAAGGTTGTCCCCTGATAACGTGGCCTTCACACCTAGGCTGTTCCTTCTCCACTTAACGTTTTCATGTGGTGTGACACGGTCCACTCAGCCATAACGGCTCCAGAACGTAATCACATGAATGCGCCGTCGTTGGTGTGGTTTTTCTCCTAGATCAGGCATTTGTGTCTCTTTCTGGAGTTGCCCATTTTTCTCAGCAATCTATACAGCCGTAAACATAGACAAGATCATCTAAGTTTACCTATTGAAAAAAACTTTGTGGTGTCGTATTGCACGTATACTCTTGCAGCGTGCTCCTTTTCCTTGCCATTTTTTGCGAGTCGGTGTTCTGGGTGGGTGAGGTTTGTCCCCTTTGCCGTGTAGCCTCTATATCATGTCACCCGCTTCACCGTCGACCGGCATGTGCTTGGTGCAGTGTCCGGCTGTCCTGAATGCCGTGGGCATCGGGCCCAGATGTGTCTCTGTGTCACGAGTACCTGTGGTTTCATTGGATGGTGCCACAGTATGTCCTCCTCGTGTGCCCCGAGGCACACGTTTCACACAGCCGTGACTTGCTTGGCTCTTTGTGATCTTAATTCTTGCTGACACCTGCTATTCTCTGGGCCTCTTCTCCCTTCCAGAAGTCGGCAGACCCATGATTGCGCTGGCCTGACACCAAGCCCGCAGGCCACGGTGCGTTTCTGAGCTTCCCAGAAGGCTCTGGGAGCGTTTGACACTGTTGCTGATATTACTTCAGGAGTAAAGTCCTGATGGCAAAGCTGCCATCTAAATGTTTGGCTCTCTCTTGGCGAAGCTATCCCTGGGGCACAGGTCTGGGCGTTGTTTTATCTTTTTATTTAGTCTGCTGTCTTTCAGTACTGTCATGTCTTCACAGGTTGGCCTTTTGTAAGGGAGATGGGATGGGGCAGGAGAGTGGAATGTGGCTCCCAGGAGGCCTGTGTTCTGCCATTGGAGGAGGAGGCGTGTGTTCTGCCATTCGCTTCTCCCGGGGCAGCAGCTTTGAGTTCCAAGAACGAAGCCAGCCCCGTCCCACCGTCGCTGGCTCGAATGGTGTCCTCGGGGTGCGGGGGGCTGAACTGGCATTGTGCCAGCTTGGGGCAGGGGCTGGCCACCAGGCCTGGGAGACCGTGTGTCTCGTCTGGGCCAGGGGTCTGGACGCTGTGTGCGGCTGGACAGTGAATAGTTGAGGCTTTTCAGACCTGACGAAAAAGTGAAGATATGTAAGAGAAAAATAAATTTCCACAAAAATTTATTTTGTTAATGAAATTCAAAATAATAATAATAATAATAATAATAGTAGTAGTAGTAGTAGTAGTAGTAGTAGTAGTAGTAGCAGTAGCAGTAGTAGAGGAGTATAATTTTCTTGGCAATGTGTTCGAATGAAAGGCGTGGAATTCTTTCTGGGGATTACATTCTCTTAATGGGGTTCAGAATTAGTGCTCCCCACCAGCCCGTTCTCACATCATTAGGAGACAGTCGTCTGTACAGACCCTCAGCTCATGGTCACACAGAAACACCCCAAGGGCTGCGTTTGGCCTGCGGACCCCCTCCCTGCGCCAGGCTCATCTCCTCAGATAGGCTATGGATCCCCCACCCCCACCACCCTGTCCAGCACCGGGACAAAGGTGCCCGCACGTCAGCATGGGGGTCCCACAGGGCACAGGGCTCTGGGTGCACAGACTAGCCCTCTAAAGGGAGACAGGTGCATCACATGGTGACATTTGTGCTAAGCCCATGGAGGGAAGTGGGGGAGGACCCCCTCGACAATTCCAGGCACGCAGAGGGGCTGCGGGGGCAGCAGAAGCGAAAGGGGTGGCACGTTTAGAAACAGTCGAGTCAGTACATTGCTTGTGGCTGGAGCTCTTGAGAAAGGTGACAAGACAACTGAATTTTTTCATTTTATTCAATTTTAATTAATTTTTTTAAAATGTTAACGTGTGGCTGGCGGCCACCCTCTTGGACAGCACGGGCCTGAAACAGAAGCAGCGAATAGTCCTGTGGTCTCTTCGGACGGGAGGGCCAGCCTTTCCCACGCCACACGGGGCCAGGGGGCGGCAGTCACGTCCCCGGAGTGGCAGCCCCGGCTGGGACAGGCGGGAGACTGGGGAGCCACTGGCGGGAGTGAATGGGAACCGCAGCTGTTGATGTCACAGTTTGGGGATCGAAAGCAACGCTTTCAAAGTGGTTGAAAACAGTTGTTTATTTTCCTCTGACGTATCTGAGACACCTCCCTACAGCCTTATTTACGTAATAAATTTACTCTGTGAAACTTGTTTTGTAAACTAAGGTCAGCTTGAGTCTAGTGCCTCAGAATTCACAGAGTTTGGCTGGAGTTAAGCTCTTGGGCGGTTCTTACTTAGGTCTGTCTTGGCCGTTAGGTTTTGGCCTGTGTTTGAGGTTTTCACACACAAATTCTGGCCAAAGCTGCAGCCTTCTTTCCTTCTCGTAAGCTCTGGTAGATTTGGAGGGAGGATGGTGTGGCTGAGTGCCTAGGCTGGCTACAAATCTCGCTCTGATTGGTAGACACCTTTGGTTTCTTGAGACTATCAAGTTTTGTTTTGTTTTATTTGCTGTTTTAAGATTCCAGAGCTGTTTTTCTATATAATTGACAGAAGACTTTTTCTAGCACTCAGCTTAATCATTCTAACTTCTCCTGGAGACGTTTAATCTTAATTGTAAATACGCGCCATAATGAAGGGTGTGTTTTTGAGTGGGGCGGTAATTGCTTTTCTCTCTTGCAATTTTAATTAAAAATCACCTGTACCGCCTGCCTCACCTTGATTTCCAAGCTCTTCTTCCCAGACCGCGGCAAAGCAGCAGTTACTGTCCCTCTGCGTGTTTGTATTCAGGAAGAGGATGCCACTCCACGGCTGCTGTTTCATGACTTCTGCAGTCAATGGCCTGGGAGGGGCATGTCCCGCAGTACAGTGCGGGAGGGAATCTGTCAGTTCCACGGGTCACAAAACGACCTCCATGCCATTTTCCCCAGCGTGACTGAACCCGACTCAGGGGACACGAGGTCGCTCTGGTGTCTGGGGACTGCTGGAGACAGGAGCGCTCAAGTCCAGATGTGTACACATGCCGCTGAGACACCTTGGGTGGCTGCCCATTGTCCCCGGCTCGGCGGGGACACTGGCCTGGATGCGAGTCCCTGCCTTTCTAGGCTCGTCGTCATTTACCGAGCTGCCCTTTGAGTCCTGTTCCGCCTGCTGGGCACCGAGGACACGGTGCTGAGCGAGTCCCCCCATCCCCCTTGGTGAGAGCATTGGAACAGGCAGAAAGAAGCCGCAAAGTTAATTTTGTTAACATTTTATTTAACCTAATATGTCCAGAATGTCACTGTTTTAGCATGTGGCACCAGCTATATCCCATGCTCCATGGACGTGTGGCTGGTAGGTACCATGCTGGACAGCGCTGGTCTCTGAGCAGAGCGACAAGGAGGAAGGCTGGTCAGTGCAGCGGTCAGGCCTGGACTTCGGCTTTGGGTGCATTTAGGGACTTCTTGTGCTAGATTGTAAACCCCAGGGGGGCATGGGCATTGCCCCACGCTGACCGTTCCATCTCTGGTGCCTAGCTTAATACTTCATACTGGGCACTCAGTATGTTTTACCAGACGGACTGTTGAGTAACAGGGCACCACTGGAACAGCCAGGGAGAGAATAACCCATCCGATAGGGCTTCTGGGGAGGAGGAGCTGTCTCTCAAGCAACCTGCAAAGTCGGAGAAGAAGGTAACAGGTTGAGAGGGAAGCAGGGGAAGTAGTCTGAGGAGCAGGGGGGACAGTGGGTGGCACTTGGAGGTAAAGAGAAGGTGGGGAGCTAGAGTAGTTCATTGTGATGGAAGCCTGGGGTGCAGGTGGAGGTGGGGAAGCCGTCAGGAGATGAGGCCGGACAGGTACTGGGGCCAGATTACAAAAAGGTTTTAAATCTGTGCTAGAGTCAAGAGGATGTTCTGAGGACGTCAGGAAGTCTAACGGGTGACCTGGAACTTCGGTCATGTGGTTCCTCCCTGCGTGCACGAAGTTTTCTCCCTCACACCTCCTGGCACAGAGCACAGGGGCTCGCTGGGGACGCTGGCCGGTGTACAGTGTTCCGTACAGCGTAAGCAGGTGCCGTCTGCCGTCTGCGGAGGCCGTAGGAGGTGGGGCGGGTTTTATTGTTTGAACAGGGTGCAAATACTGTCCTGTTAGTTCTGAACACTGGGCAGCAAGCACCACACTCCCTCCAAGTGCTAGATGAGATGGTGATTAGATCAAGGGTGTTTTCCAGTGATGGCCCCTCACCTAGGGATTGGGACCTTTCAGAACTTGGGCGAGGGCATCGAATCGGTTTCTTTGTGCGTGGGAGCTGTGCTCGCTGACACAGGGCCACTGAACCTTCAGGAGCCAGTGTTTCTGACACAGCCTTTGGTGAAACCTGTCTTGCTGGCAAAACTCTGGAAATTGGTTCGTGTGTTGCAGGATGTTATTTACTGGGCGGCAGATTGGGGAGTAAAAGTTGATGAGACTTCGTGAGAAAGGAGAGTTCAACGGTGATTTTTATGGTTATTTGCTGTTTTCAAATCCCTTTTTATATCTCAAGGGAAGGTCAGGAATGGGTTAGAGTGATATCCTAGGAAAAGAAAATTCTCTACATGAAATTTCAACCCCTTTTTATCCATCCTTACCTACCCTCCTGTACAATATGGCAGAACATAACGCTTTCTTAAATTACAGCTTCTCTTTGGATTGTACTCACTCTGTCAAAGGCCTGCGACTATTTTTCTATTTAAACTCGGCGGTGGCAGTCACATTTGTTTTTAGCATCCAATGAAACAGTCACTGTTGCATTAGATCTAGGACTTCAGTGCTGCTGTTGAATATGGAGTCAGGAGGTGACTCAGGAAAGCTGCAGGTGCAGAAGCCATCGCTCTAAGAGGGTGTGCGTGATTTCAGGTGCGAGGCCTTTGTGATTTTCTCATGATCAGAATTCGTGATGAATAACAACTCCTGTTACCAAGTGTCTGCCTAATATCAGATACTGGGCCAGGCGCGTCCCCTGAAGTTTTCCGTTTACTGTTTACAGTAACCCTGTGAGTGCTGTCTCCTTCCCATCACAACAACTGAAAGTGACACCCATTGACCTTCTATGGGGTTTAACTGGGTTAAAGGGAAATTTCAGCCCCTTATCTTTTGTGAGAGCAGAGCTGTAATTAAGTTTCCAAGTTTGTCAAGTCAGTGAACAAACACTGTTTGAGCACGTAACTGTGAGCTAGGCATCGAAAGTGCTGTAGCCCACTGCTGCGTCATGGTTGGTCTATAAATATCTGTCGAATATTAAGTCCATAAGTGTCTGTTCAGTCATTCAGCCTTGCAAAGTAGATATTGTTACTCCCGTCTTCTGGAAGGGAAATCTGAGGCTTGGCAAGGTTGAGGAATGTGCCTTCCAAACCAAACAAACAAGTCCATATTTGTGTCTCCCAGTTCTGAGTGGGTTTGCTTCCTACTGGCCCTGCCGCCTCTGGCCAGCCTGGTTTGGGGCTGGAAGGTGGCCGTGGGTGGGGGGAGGTGCTGTGGCTGTCCACCTCACCCCCCACCCAGTCTCCCCTCCAGCCCGCCGTCCTTGCCCTGTCACCAAAGGGGCACAGACACAAAGGCTGCGCTTCCCAGAGCCTTGCTGAAAGGACCGAGACATGTTAGAAGCAGAGCTGGTCTGAGTGGCTTCACTGCCGAGGGCCAGCGTCCAGCAGGTGGTGTGGACAGAGGCCAGGCCGTCACGTGCTGCAGGTGGATGAGGCACTTGAGGGCTGTTGCTTCAGTGACTGCTCGGTCTTCACGCCACCTGGAGGACCTGTGTGTGCAAGCAGCCCGGAGGGCCTGTGGAGTGGCTGTCACGTGGTCGCCGTCCAATAGCTGTGACCTGAGCTGAATCACGCGTTTTAATTGGTACATTCTCTATCTTTCAGGCCTTGGACGTGGACCGGATGGTTCTGTACAAAATGAAGAAATCCGTGAAAGCAATCAACATCTCGGGCTGGGTGAGTACGCCTCCTTTCCTAGGGATTTGCTTGTGGCTATGTCGCATTTGTAGTCCCGATGCCACGAGGTTGGTCACCGTTAATGAATAATCAACTGAACTCTGCATCTGGGCCCGCGGATTGTAGCGGTGAGTTGGGTTGTTCACACGTTACAAGTAAGCTTTGTTTCGCTAATCATGTAATGGTTGTGTGGGCTCTGCCCTCCACCCCCACCCCACCCCACCCCGCCCCACCTCACCTCGTGCTGCTTGCTTTCTGGAATGTGGCTGAGGTTCCCCCAGCAGCACCGCGGGAACCAGCTTTGCCAGCCTGGCCGACGGGGACTTGACTTGTTCCTGCACCTGTCATTCAGTTCGTTAATCACTTCAGACTGTCCTTTCCCTCCCTCTTTTACCCAGTTCGTGCCTTTCTTGTTTGGGAAGAAAAGTGAGAAATATAAAAGTGTAATCAACTCAAAGTAATATTTTATCTAGACTTACATAAATATGTTTTAAAGAAGAAGAAAACTCTCCAACCCTTTGACTTAAAGATTGCAGGCCGCACATGTGTGCCGGGCTGCCCCTTGCACAAAACCCTATAAATGATGGGAAATTTTTTTAGTCATTAAATGACCATATAGTCTCATTTGGAAACAAGAGAGGCAATCTCGGGCACTGGAGGGGTCCCTGAGCAGAAAGAGGTCATCCACGTGGCACTCGCAGAGTCAAACACTGAACACTGAGAGTTGCCGGGGAGAGAGACTGGCTATTTTATTGATGAATGGCACCACCCAGGACAATGGGAAGCTGATGCCCCAAAGCCAGAGCCCCCCAGTGGTGTGCAGGCTACAGATTCTGTGGTGCAAATCACAAGAGGCCGTGGGCCAGGTTCAGGGTCCTGCTGGGAGCTGATGGGTCAGAGGTGAGGTGGGATGATGCATCCTTTCTTTGGGTCTTGAGACAGTGCCGAGGTGTTTTCTGGCATCCCTCTGTCCAGTTTCATGGGAAAGTAGCCGGGGGTCTTTCCACTTAGAGCTCAGGAGCCGAGACGTGACTTCGGTCAAGATGCCGTCTTTATCCTGCAAAGTTCAGTGGTGCTGGTGTGAGGTCAGCAGGTGGATCAGTGTGGCTGAGTAGGGCGTCTGGAAACAGACCCACATTAAAATCCTTTTAAAAAAAATTTATCAGCAGAGTGCCAAGGCAATCCAATGGGGAAAAGAAAGTGTTTTTAGTAAATGGTGCCAGAAAAATTGACTATCCACATGGGAACAAATGAGCCACAGCCACTCTCATCATACCTTACATAAAAGTGAGTTTGAAATGAATAGTAGATGGAAACGTAAAAGATAAAACTGTAAAATTTCTTGGAAGAACACATAGGAGAATATCTTTGCAACCTGGGGTGGGCAGATGGAGAAGGAGTGGGAAGGGGCATTTTTGAAGAAATGATAGCCGAAAAATTCCCAGAACTAAAGAAAGATTTAAGATCTCAGATTGAGAGAGTGCACTGAATTCTAAGCAAAATGAATTACACATACATACACACGCATGCACGTGTGTGTGTGCAAGTATGCACGTATATATATGTATGGGTGCGTATGCCTCTCAGACGTCCTACTATCTCCATAGCAGGGATAAAGGGAAAATTTAAAAATGACCAAGAGCAGAAAGCACACACACACACATGCACACATAAAGATTTGGGAAAATATACTAAAACATGATTGTGTTAGAGTTTTGAGTTTATTTGTAGATATTTTTCCTCCCGTCTTGCATATTTTATATATTGTAATTGTATTGACGTTAAATGATTAGACAGGTTTTAAGTTGTTTGTGATAAGTGCCAAACGAATGTGAAAAGTTTAGGAAAGCTAAGAAGAGATGAACTTAGCCTACTTCTTGACTGAGCTGGTTCCCAACTAAGTTCGAAAGCTTTTTGGACCTGGAATATGTGGCATTAGCTATGTGCCCTGGAGCCGTGTGCCCCAGTGTCCCTGCCTCTGATATAGCCCCTTTAGGGCAGACTGCAGATCAGCGGTTCTCAGTCCGGAGGATTTGGCCATCCTCCGCCCCCACTTGGCTGTAACAACTGTGGGGCAGGGGGTGTGCGTGAGCAAGCACACTTTTGGTGCTTAAGGCTTTGAGGCCAGGGACACTGCTGGAGGTCCTGGCCGGCAGGACAGCCCCCAGCAAAGAACTGCCTGGCTTCCTGTGTCAATAGTGCCAGTCGAAGGTGAGAAACCGTCATCCAAATGTTCCTCAAAGTCCTCTACAATTTTTAAAAAACAAACAACAAAACTGATACAAAAGCCACTACTCTGTCTAGTTTGCCAGTAAATAAATATCGATTGATTGATTACCTAATAACTATAGGTTCAGTGAAAGGAGGAAGCAGAGTTGGTTTTCAGTGACTAACACCTAACAAATGTTGGGAAATCATGATTATTTTTATTTAATATAATTAACAGAAAATAGCATAAAACGCTCTCTGCTTAATACAGCACTGAGGTTTGCTGGAACAGGCGTTTGACTATCCAGAAAGGTAAATCACCTGGCTTTTGGCTCTTTTCCCAGAGAAACCGAGGGGCAGGCAGTGTTAATGTTGTTGAGTACTTCCGAGTACCTTGGCTTTCTGTACATTATGCTCATCTTTACAACAGGGCATTCTCAGTTTGCAGACCAGAAACCTGAGACCAGAGGGTCAAAGGTGTTCTCTTGAGCTTGGCTTCCTACTGGCCTGGGGTGGTCAGAGGCGCCACCCCCCCCAGCCTCAGCGTTTGTGGCACACTGAGTGACTGTCTTCAAGCCTTCAAGAAGTCACTAAGAAATGGATGCTCAGTTTTGTTGACAAACATCAGATTTGAAAAAAGTATCTTAAGAGATTTTTTTTTTTTACTTTGCTCATTTCAGTTTTTTAGTTTATAATTTAAAGCTGATATAAAAGGGATATTTTATATTCTGATCAGGTTCAAAAGTGATTTTTAAAGTCACTTTGAGAAGACTGTTCTTAGAAATAAAAATGAAGTAATGTGCTTTTCTTGTGCTAACACTGGCTACCCTACGGGAGGGACTCGTGTGTCTCCTGAGGCTAGCCCAGCGCCCAGCAGTGAAGCTTTTAAAAAAAGTAAACATTAGACGGGAGAAGGTGTCAGGAAGGGCAAGCCTTTGCGAAGTTTTTAAAAAACTGCACCTTGTGTCTACTCTGCCTTTCTGACCTACATTACTAGCGTGTGCCACAAATGCCACCCCCTTCCCTGTGACCCAGAGTCATCTAAAACACAACCCAGTGAAGGCCCCGCTCTGCTCCGAACCCGGCAGTGTTTCCTCTGTGCCCACCCTGGTGTTTGTGGGGGTGCGTTCCAGAGCCTGGGAGGGATGGGGAAGGCCTCTGGGCTCTAGAATTTTAGGGAAACTGGGGTAAAGCGCAGGTAAGCAGGTTTCTCTTCTGGCAGGACTAGCCCAAGCGTTTCATGCACTGGTGTGGATTGTGAGAGGAACTTGGTCGTGATAACCTTTCCGAATTTATTTGCTTATGAAATTGCCATGTCTCCCTAACCTCAGGTTAGTAAACGCTGCTGGTAAGAGATGAGGTCCCAGCTCCTTGCGTCACCTGGACCCCGGCTACCTGTGCCAAGGTCCCTCCCAGTGTTTCGTGCCTCCTTCCCTCTGCGCATGCTCTCCTGTCTGCTTGAAATGGCATTTTGCCACTTTAGTGCAGGAAACTGAGGCTTGAGGAAGTTGAGAAGTCTGTTCTGGGGTGGGCAGCTCTCTGGGTGCCCAGCCCGTGTCCTTTCTGAGGTGCCACACACACGGCAGGCCATCAGCCTGACCTTGCTGGAGGCCTCCTGTTTCTGTCGTCTGTATCACGCCAAGTTTGAGCATTACGAGGCCATGAGTCTGAATTTTTTTTTTAAGGCCAGAATGTTGATCCTGAAGTCTTTATTTCAGAACAAGGGTTCTCTCCTTCAAAAACGTCACCTAGGAAGCCCTCCCCCTCTTCGGTCCCGTGGCCGGCGTCGTCCATAGCATTGTCGGAACTCTTCTCTAGAACGGCTTTTAGCAGCACATTCTTTTGAATGTATGTTCTAAGGATAGATGAAATGATTTTTTAGAAGTAGACATCAGAAATGAGCGAGGTGCGTGCAGCAGGGGAGTGAGCTGCTGGCGACCACCGTTGGGCAGGAGCGGAACCACCGCGCTCACTCCGGCCCAAGGGCAGTGGCGCCAGGGGAAGGTCCCCTTAGCGTCTGGCCCCACAGAGTGTATGTCGTTGTGTTTCTGCTCTGAGTCCTCATCTGCCCTCTTCACGTAGGAGAGCGACGCTTGTAATTTCAGGTGTAAGTAGCGTGTGTCATGGCAGACTGGCCTGCAGTGTCCTTGCACAGTGGATACATGCGGATTTCTGTACACAGGGTGTCTGAGAGCAGCCAGCTGTGCCTTCCCAGCCGAAGACGGTTCCATCCCTCACCTCGTAACCGTGACCCCAGGACCGCCTTTCGGCCTGCAGAGCCCTTCATGTCTACTTCCTGGCTCCTTAGGAAGATGTTTGCTTTAGAGTAGTGGTTCTGACACTTCAGAGAACCCCGATGTCCTGGAGCCCCAAATGAAGCGCAGACTGCTGGATGGGGGCTGCTGGGCAGGGACTGCTGGGGGCCACGGCTTCTGGCTCAGTGGGTGCTGGGTGGGGCCTGCGTGTTTGCTGACAGCTGAGTTCTCAGGGGCGCTGAATGTCACCTAAGACACACACACACACACACACCCACACCCGTTCACACATACACACAGACACACTCATACAGACACACATAACACATTCACACCCACACAGACACATACACTCACACATCCACAGACACACTCATGTATAGACACTCACACATTCCAACTTCAGGCATTGGACTGGGCCATAAGGGCATCGGTATGTCCCCCATGTATACAAAACAGTGGTTTTCTTACACAATAGCAAGTATACTATGTCGGCTTCCAGTTTTTGAAAAGATGACAAATAACCCAGCTAGAGGTATTTTCTACAACGACTTATGTACAGTTTTGAAAAAAACAATTATTATAGTGATTTGTTGAGAAGCCGTTTCTATAATAATTTTTCTCACCCATAATAGACCGCTCTCTGATCTCTTTTTTTTTAAAGTTCATATTTATTCTAAAACTTCTATTAGCCTAAAATTTCCCAAGCTTTGTCTCAACCCAAAGGTGTTTTTTCCCCCTGCCGGGAAGTTGAAGTGAACATTTTCCAGCTATGTTTGACGTATTGCTTGGTGGAAAAAAATGCATCGTTATCAAGAAGGAAGCAGCAAGAGGCTTTCGTTTTCACTTCTCTGGGATGACTCTGTCTTAAAGACGTGGTGCTGTCTGTCCTGCCCGTGAGTGCAACAGCACTTCTCCACTCTTGATCTGAATGTCCTAGACAAATCGTCACATCCTTGAAATGAAATGTACGAAGAAAGAAATGCTGGTTTCCCCTCAAAGCCTTGCCAGCAAAGGACAGTGACAATCCAACTCTGTGTGTGTTTCTCCCCGTTATTTGCAATGCTAATTCCGATACGACTATTACTACACAACTTAAAATTAATACAGAGAATTGTTTCTGTTATAGTATAATATGCAGTTGACCCTTGAATAAAATGGATTTGACCTGGATGGGTCCACTAATATGCGGATTTCTTCAATTAATGTACAGTCGGCCTTCAGTATCCCCAGGTTTTGCATGTGCGCATTCCACCAGCTGCCAACTCAAAACAGTATTTTCGATCTGCAGTTGGGAACCCATGGATGTGGACGGCTGACTCTGCATTGTTTTAATTGCTTTACACCGTTTTATATAAGAGACTGGGACATCTGTGGGTTTCGGTATCTGCTGGGGGTCTTAGAACCAGTCCCCTGAGGATATCAAGGAACAGTAGTTAAGTCAAAAATTATACGTGGATTTTTGCCTGCGTGGGGGTTGGAGCTCCTGGCCCCTGTGTTGTTTGGGTGGCAACTGTAATTAGGATAGAGCAGATTAAAAGATGTGTGTGATAGTTTAGGAAGTGACGTTTCATTGTGCATTAGGACGATACAACATCTGGCACCGTTTTCTACCTGTCACATGAGAAGAGAACTAAACGCAATAATCGTCGTGTTTGGCAAGAATACGGTGAAGCTGGCATTCGGCTACTTCCTTGCAGCATCTAAAACGGGCACAGAAGTTTTGGAAGGCAGTTTGGCAGTGCACGTCAAGAAAAATGAGAATGGAAGATGCCTGAGACGCTCGTGGCATTGTCTCGCATTGCTTATCGTAGCGAGACGGGCAAGAGCCTCCTCTAACCAACGTAGGATACAGCTGTCGATGGGAGCTGTGGCTATTTAGCAATACGAAGAAAAATGCTTGTGATGGAACCTTCAGACAGTAAAACTCAGGGTGCAAAAATGTGTGTATACCCAACCTGTGATGAGAGAATGGGGGATTTAACATCTGATACAGGAAAGAAAGTACATCTGTGTTGATGACCTTGAGAGTGGAAAAATAATAATTTGGCACTCGTGGAGTACTTAACTATAAGCCAAGCACTTTGCTAAATAAATATTTTACATAAATTTAGTCCTCACAACTCTGCGAGTTAGGTACTGTCAGTAACTCCATCTGCAGATGAGGTCACTGAGACGGAGTAGCCATCGACCAAGAGTTGTGTAGCCAGCAGAGGAGCTGAGACGGAAAACCATGTCTGCTTCCTAGTGTCACTGTGACCACAACACCGCACTGCCGGAGCACGGGCACGATGTGAATGAGGCCGTACGGTGCGGGGGAACCCAGCCGTCCTGCTGTGGGGACATGCCGGTGTCATCTGGCTGAGCCCTAGCGATTTTAATGCGAAAACTCGGGGGGGGGGAGGGGTTGGTTGATCACACGTTCAGTAGGAGCCAGTACATGACAGGCGTGCTCAAGGGTGAGTCACTGGTGACCTTAGGGAAGTGTGTAGTTCTTCCAAAAAAGGAAGTGGGTGTCCCATTCTTAAATGTAAGAGCAGCATTTTAAGAGGAACCTCAAGATCTTAGCGGTGAAAACCTTGGAGGAGGACATCAGACGGACGGAGGACATCTCGGCTCGGGCAGGGCGGGAGAAGGCGTTTCCGAAGCGGCTCTCTGAGGAAGTGAGACGAGCCGTCTGCCTCTCGAGGGGGCAGTTTCAGGAGAGCAGGTTTTGACTCAGATAAGCGGGAGAAGTTAGCTGGTGAGCTGGTCATTGGAGGGTTCCAGGAGGGGTCGGTGGCCCTCGGTCTCTAAGGAAGTCGTCGCGAGAGGTGGAGACATGGGCTCCGAGAGTTTGAGACGCCGCCCAGCTCCAGGGCTCTGGGGCTCCAGGCACCTGTCCTCCGCCGGTGAAGCATAACGATTGGAGCTCAGGTGGCGACTTACGGAAGCCTGTTGGCAGCGATCAGCCTGTTCACCACGGCGGGGCAGCTGCTCCGAAGGGATGCGAAGACTCATGGGTTAGAGCCCCACATGTTGATATGAGTCATATTCGGGGCCATTGTATTATTGGGAACTTAAGCTCATCTAGGGCAGGACTATTTTATTTGGCGTGTTGGGTTTATGAACAGGTGAAGTGGTCTGTGCATCCCAAAATCTGTTTGGAAAATGACGTAACGATCCTTTTTCCTGAAGAGGTGATCCAGAACATTTCCTGATTTTTATTGGTGTCGGTGATAACCAAAAGATTTAAGAGTCAGCCATCTTGCCAAACCCCACGTTTATAGACGTGGACACTCTGCTGGAGCTGGCTGGCTGCCTCGTGGGCTACAGAACATCGACTGCATCGTTTGCAGACATCTCTGGACCTGAGTCCTCATCTGTAAAATCCCGCAGTCGTCAAGATGGAGCTGTGTGTGTGCGCGTGTGCGTATGCAAGCTCCCCTACTCGAGTGGAAGCTATCGTTATGGGAGGCTCCTTGTCCCTGTGGGGTGAAGACCCTGGGGGCCATCGAGTGGTCTTCGGCCCGGTCTGCTGTGCTCTCCGTGGAGGTGGAGCGGGGGCGTGTGGTGAGCGTCCTTAGGCAGTGAGAGTTGTCGCCCTCAGGATGGGAAGGTCAAAACCAGGAGCAAAGGCCGAAAGCCGTCTGCAGTGGGTGCCCGTTCTAACGCAGCCGGTCAGATTGCTTTGCCAACGCGGCATGTGTGTCCCCACTGCAGCGTCGCCTCCGTGCTCAGCGGGGCGTCCAGGCTGGAGGAGAGCCAGCCAGCCCTGAGGCGCTCGTCTCCTTCACCACGGACCTGAGAGCCGCCCGGGGCTGGAGCGTGGCTCTTTGGATAAGGAGCCTGGGACGCGGCAGCCACCTGCCGCTCAGTTTTAGACCCACCTTGTGCGAGATTCGGAAGGAGGAAACTCCTCTTAAGCCTCACCTCCTTCGAGAAGGCTTTCCATCCCCAGCCGCCAGAAGAGTTGCTCCCCCTTACATGCCGCTGTCACCCGTCACGCTGCACGTCGGCCTGTGGCCACGCGCCTCGCCGTGGCCTGCACTTGCCTGTTTGTCTCGCTCAGTTGTGTTGGCACGTACCAAGCTTCGTTCATCTTTGTTCCCTCCAAATTCAGCTTTCTTAAGTGTCAATATAATGTCATGTTACAACCTTTTGGGGGCCCCAGATGAGACTTCATCCCTTCATCTGCCCCTCGCCTGCCTCGCCTCTCATCTGTTGCCTCTCGCCGTGCTCCGGCCATACCGGACCCCCGAGGATCCCCCAGCGTGGTTATCTGTGTTACTGGCGGCTGGTTCCTTGAGGACAGGGCTGTTTCATGAATCTGTATTCCTTACTGCCGCCCGCATACTCGGTTTTAGTGTGATTGGGTTTTATCCTTTAGTGTCCAAGAACGTCCTTGACTGATGGTGGGTATTCAGGAAGTACAGGGCGAATAAATGAGATCACTTTCATGTTCACACATCTTCTGTACTCTGAGCTTGTCATCTAACAAGACAGAAAGAGCCAGTGCGTCGGTCTGTTCTTCACCCCATCCTTTCCAAGTGGGCTGCTGGGAGTGGTACACGTCTCTGTAGAGGTCATTGGGGTTGTGTTAAGTTAGTCGCACAGAGTTCCAGTTGTTGTCGTTTTGCCATTAATACAGGGCAGGATCAAAAAATATTGGGTGATCACAGAAGAAGTTTTCATGTCCTAATAGTCAACCCTCAGCCTCCCTTATTATGTCCATGGCTCGCTGCCTGTGCGGGGAGTAACCAGCCCAGACGCATCCCGCGCTGGTTATCCTCTGCATGACTGGCGGTTTCCGTAAGGTCAAAGGGGACGCACCCCAGGAAAGCCCTGATGGAAATGGGTTTCGAATGAAGTTTTAAAAGTAGAAGGGAGCATAGCATGTGGGGAAAAGTGGAGGAAGTGGCAGGTGGTGACGCTGCGAGAGAGACGCGGTCTCTGTCGGCCTGGCGCGGGCGAGGGCCCGGACGGGTTGTGAAAGAGGAAGGCGTCGCACCAAACCCTCCGTGGTTGTAGGTGCTCATGTCGAGGCTGTCTCTGTCTCTCCTGTTTGCTGATGCAGGAGAGACCAGTGGAGAAAGACAGGTCACAGTACTTTCGATAGGTGTGGGCACAGAGAACCAAAATAATTGGTCCACGAAAGCTGACCCTTCAGATTATTTTATTTATTCTTTATGTCGTTTTCTGTTCATAAAGGCAATACGAGCTTCTTTTAGAAAATTGGGAAATTTCAGAGAAACAGTGGAACAAAGTCATGGCCCCTCCCAGGTCCCATCCTCCGGGTGACAGGAGAGGCTGCGGTGCACCCGGGTCGGAGGTGGGCTGACTGGGGGCAGAGGGCACTGCCTGGCGGGCACCTGGCCTGCCCCCTGGGGGCAGAGGGCACTGCCTGGCGGGCACCTGGCCTGCCCCCTGGGGGCAGAGGGCACTGCCTGGCGGGCACCTGGCCTGCCCCCTGGCATTCCAGCCGCACCCCGTCGCGTGCCTGCGGGTCGTGCCGCCACCGTTCGCATTGGTGTGTTTTCCTTTCAGCCTCTTCTCTGCACTTCACTCCTTACGAAGTGGAGACTAAGTGCACCGCTTTGTGACCTGCCATCCTACCCTGACCACGTTCTACACCGTGATTTTAAACGCCTGCACGTTTCCATTCTGCAGATCCACTTCCGCGTCGAGGGGACATTCCACATTTTCAGTTCTTACCCTTCACAAACTGTACCGTACACACATCTCTGGTCTCTTCAATTATTGCCTAGGATAGATTTCTAAAAGTGCGATTATTGGATAGCAAAAATACTTTTAAGACTTTCGATACTGTTTACCAGATTGTGAACTGTGAGATTTCTATCTGGGATGATCCTAGAAGTAAAATTCTAAAAAGAAAATGGTTTTCTGCCTTGGGACGGTCACAGAGGAGAGATCCTGCTAAGAAATGGGGATTATCTTTGACTTGAAGAAATTGCTTTTCCGTGAGCTCAGCTGCCACATGTCAGATCTGAAACCAGGCTATGTGTGGGGCTGAGAGCTCCAGGGGACATGGTCTCCTTCACGCCGAGGCGCACGGATTATCCTGACGTTAGAATCCTGGCTCACCTTTGCATCTTCACCACCGTGCCCTCCGGGGAGGGTCTTGGTGAGGCCGCTGCCGCAGAGTGTGCGTCCCGTCTCGCGCACACCGTGGCGGAGCCGCTGCGTGGATGGTCGGTGTGTGCGCTGTCAGCAGATGAGTGTGCCTCAGCCTGACCACCAAGTGGCCGGCGGTCTGGCCAGGAAGACGGGGTTGCAAGGTTGCAGCCTGGGCAAGCCCTGAGACTGAGGCCGGGCGGTCATCGGGCTGCCCACTCACCCACCCACCTTCTTTCTCTCTGGTTATGGCACTTGGTGTTCGGGTCACCAGTGTGTGTAGGTCTGTGAGGCTGGAGGATTGTAGCACATGTGTGTTAGCTGAGAACTGAGACAGTGACGATGTGAAGAGCAAATGAGGAAGCGGTTCCTAGTATGGTTGGAAGGCTGTTCGGGCTGGGCTCTGGGGGCCCTGAGTTCTTGCTCCAGCTCCACTGCAGACCAGCTGTGTGACCTTGAGCCGGTCAGCACCCTCTCTGAGCTTTGCTTTTCGTGTCTGTAAGGGGAAGACTTTGGACCAGGTCCCCTTTTCACTGGAAAGACTCAGTAGCGGGCATGGATGGCCCTCAGGAGGGTGGGGCATGAGGCCTGTGCTTCCCTGTGATGGTTTTGAGAGTTGGGAGCTAGACGCAGCCACGGGCTGTAAAAAACAGAAAACGTCCACGGCCTCTGGACGTGCGGGGCTCCTCCTGCTTCCCTGGGGCAGACGCCTCCTCTCCCCGCTGCTTCCCTGTGTGGAAACTTCTCCCTGACCTTGGAGTCCCAGCTCACATGTCCCTTTCTTGGTGACTCTGAATCCTCTGTACCCAGCACACTGCAGGCCATCAACACGTGGACTGATGTGTCTTCCCCTAAACACTGGTCACACGCGTCTTTGCATCCCACCCCAGCACACTGTCACGCCTCGTTGCAGGGCTGGAGTGAGATGTCTGAGATGGAGGTGACAGTGGTCAGAGGTGAACTGGCCGTGGGACCCCCATGTCCTTGGGCTGGTCGGTGGCTTGCTGCCCGTCTGTGCTGTAGCCTGTTGTCACTTCTCGTCCTTTTTGGATCAAGTGATTTTCACTTGAACTACATGCACTGGGCTTTTCTCCTTGATATCAATTTTTTTAAAAATAACTGAATTGAGTAAACTAAGAAGCTCACAATAAAACCCACCCCTTACCTCTCAACTCAGTACGTGCACGTGCACCGGCTTCGTAACAGGTTTTTTTTGTGACAGTCTCTCATTTCACCCCCTCGAATTGACTTGGGGGAACATGGCTTTTGTGCCGTGACGTATGGACGTGGGAGGTCAGCTGGGTTAGAGCTGAGGAGAGGTAGGGTCTTGTCTGTGGTCTCGGTCACTCGGATTCTCATTTTCTCAAGCCCCTCCCTTAGCAAGGATTCTCAGGTCTGGATCATTAATGAGAACCAGAGTTAAAGATGTATTTGAACAAGGGGGAGGTGGGAGAGTGAGCTCTTTTTAGAAGAACAGCTTTCACAATTCTGTAAATAAAAGCCGATAGCCCAGTTTGGGTTCTTTCCAGAAACTTTATTCCCAAGCTATTTATTTTAAGTTCCTATTTTAAATTTGTTTTTGGCAAAAGAAAAATAAAGGCACGCAACCACTTTCTGTCCTCCAGTAGGAAAATTTCAAACTTCAGGCAGTCTGGAGCAGCTAGTCGGTCAGTTAATGTGTCCTTAGGGAGGGGCGACTGCTCTCACAACGGGCACCAGGCTGGGTGTCGCTGGGAGACCCGAGTGACACAGGGCTGTGGTCTTCATCAAGAAGCTTGCAGGAGGAGAGATTCGTGTTCAGAACGCCACCGTAGGTCCCCATGACCTAAGCTGGGAGAGCGTAAGCATTAGAAAGTACAGCGCATTGGAACACCTTAAACATACGGACACGGGATCCCGATGATGGTGACGATGCCAGCCAGCCAGAAAACTGGTCACCATTGCGGTTGCTGGAATCAATACACGTTAAAGATTTATAAGGGAAAGAACTTAAAAACAAACAAACAGAAAAAAACGTACCGTGCACCAGTGGTCAGTTGAGAAGCCCGGAAGGAACGATGACAGGAAGTTCGTTCGTGCTGCTCCGTGCTGGAGTGTGAAGCGAGGTCTTGCCGTCTGTGCCAGGTCGGGCGACTGTTGGTGAAGAGCAGGCAGGTTCCTCTCCCATGGGTGACCAGGGGCTGGGAGAGAATAGACGGTGGGTTTGGCCCCTGGCCGACCTCTTACCGGCTGTGAGATCTAGGGCAAATCATAGAACCCCTTCCACTCCACTTTGTTTAAAAGGTAATAGTGATGATGATCACACCTCATAGTGATATCAGGTTAAGTTGAACAAAAGGCCAAAAGGCCACGGAACAGGCAGTCTCCAAAAGCAGATTCCCTCCCCTGCCTTTCGAGGGTCCAGGCACCGACTCGAGGGCGCCACATGGCCCCCAGGGCCAGCTTGGCCTCTGTGTTCCTGTGTCTCTCGCCCAGTGGAGTGACATCACCAGATGTCTGCTTGTGGCTGTCGCTGCCTTCCAAGACCACACGGGAATTGCCCACATCGTGACCACCAATTTTGAAATAGTTAAAATAGCTTGTGGTTTGGGAGGAACTGTCCTCCACTGCTGACCACAAGTAGAATTACAAGTAGAGTGAACAGGAAGGCACGACTGGTCTGAAATGGCACTGTAGGAATCTAAAGCGTGGGCACTTTGGGTTTTGGCGAGGCGAGCTATTCTTAGTGATGAAACAAACCCCAGTGCAGCAGAGCAGAAGGACGGGCTTTGGGTCGGACCGACGTGGGTCGGACCCCGGCTCGGCCACTCTCTGACCGTGGCCTAGCGCACATCGTTTGGTCTTTGAGCCCTAGTTTCCTTCCAGCATCATGAGAAGTGACGCAGTCGTATAGAGTTGTTGTGACGTATAGAAAACACAGGTCATCTGTGCTTGTGAGTGACGTCTGTGCTGTTAGCTGCTGGGGTGTGCTGAGCGTGTGCGAACTGCGATCCTTATCCTGTTCTTTGATTCCTACCTTAACCTTGTAACCATCTCACAGCAGGTTTTAGCCTTCATGTGGCTGAGACGCAGCCCCAGTGACTTACTAAGGTCCCACGTATTCACCGGGAGCCGTGGGACGGGAACCCACATCGTCTAAGGGTTTGTCCGCTCGGCCGCACAGGACCTGTGTGTGCTGCTGTCTTAGCTCGTCTGCTGACTGCAGTCTCAGAAATGCAGCTAGTTTATGCAGAACTCTCAGGTCCTTTCCCCGAATGTCAGAAAAAGGGCAGGGGGTAAAAGGGCTTGAGCAGTGAAATTAATTTTCTCTTGTGCTTGTTAGATCCACTTAGGAATCCCCTAAGACCTCCAAATGCCACTGAAGTCAAGGGCAAGGTGCCTCCTTGACCTGACAGGTGGCAGACTCGTCGTGGGTCGTAGGGACCTGGCTGCGAAGCAAGGCTTGCCCTCCGCGAATGTTCCCCTCCTTTGCCCCAGCTGTCAGGCCAGCCCTGGCCTCGTCCTTGGCTGACAGTGGTTTTATTTCCCTGAGGACTTTGGTAGAGCTCACATACAAGTTTACACTACACGTCTGCATGCCCTTTTGTTCCTGTAAAGTGGTTGTACTGTGTTTCCAATTGAAATGATGAGAGAACGGACTTCAGGTATCCCATGCAAACAGAAGTTGTCTTATTATAGACTGGCTGGATTTGTTTAAAAAGGCTTGACCCGGAAGTTAGGGGATTATAGTCAACCATAAAGTGACCATGATTACCTGTGCCCCTGCCCCCACCCCTATTTCTGAGTCAGAGGTTTGAGGCTGGACTCTGGCAGGAGTTGGGAGCCACTGAGCCAGAGACCCAGAATCCAGGCTTTTACTTTATTGGGTGCTGCTTTGACGCCCCATGGTAGTAAGAGATCATCAGATCAATGACCAGGGTTTGCTTTTTTTCAAATAACCTGTGTTTCAGGCACAGAGATGGATAAAGCCTAGTCCCTGTCCTCTGCACGCTCCCAGCATGTGGGAGAGCACACCCACCAGATAATTCCAATGCGACATGCTAAGTAAGGCCAGGAAGCTGCTGCAGCCAGGCGCCCAGCATAGGCAGAGTCAAGGAGGGCTTCCTGGAGGAGGCCTGAGTCTGGGATACACAGGGGTCAGGGACGACACGACCCCAGGCAGAGGACGTGTCATGAGTAGAGGCACAGAGGCGCTCAGCTGACCTTTGCTGCCCTGGTCTGTGCCTACAGAACCAGGGTCCTCCGGTGCCGGAAGGAGACGGTGTAAAGCTCGGGCTTAGTCGTGAGTTTCATACCAGACAGGAACAGGAACCTCGTGCTGAGCTCTGGGGGAGTGCCGAGCTGTCACTCAACTGGTGACTCCTGCCGTCATGCAGGCCACAGGTTCCCAACCCCCGACGGTGGACCAGTACTGTCCGTGGCCTGTTAGGAACCGGGCCGCACAGCAGGAGGTGAGCGGTGGGCGAGGAGCGAAGTTTCATCTGCATTCGCTCCTGCTTCCCAGCGCCAGCGTCACCACCTCAGCTCCACCTCACATCATCAGGCACTAGATTCTTACAGGAGCCCCGGTCCTCAGTGCCACAAAGCTTAGGGACAGCTGATCCAGGCCAAGGAGGAGTCCGAGGGAGGTCAGGGAGGTGTCGGGTACCCTGGGCAGTCCCGTCCGATGAGCCGGGACCGTGGGACCTGTGCAGGCCCCCCTTCTCTCTCCTGCCCCTCCTGCTTTGGAACCTGTTGCCAGCACCGCGGGGCACTGTCACCACGGCAGAGTTACTGCTGCCCCTGGTGCAGCTCGAATTTTCTCAGGTGCTCGTGCTGCGGCTGTGTCCCTTATTTGTGACCAAGAGGAAGCTGGCGGGGAAGGGCGGGGCGGGCAAGGGCGAGGTCGCCGCGCTAACGTGCGCCCGCTTCGCCCTGCAGCGCATGTGGAGAACGAGGAGCAGTACACCCAGGCCCTGGAGAAGTTCGGCGGCAACTGCGTGTGCAGAGATGACCCGGACTTAGGGAGCGCGTTCCTGAAGTTCTCGGTGTTCACGAAGGAGTTGACGGCGCTTTTCAAAAACCTGGTGAGTGCCTTGCCGCGGCCACGCACCCCACCGGGCAGCGCGGGAAAGGCGGCTCAGAGGAGGGTAATTAGGGTCGTTTGATAGCGTAGGCGTGAATTTCACACCTCACGTGGTACCAGAGGGAACTGCGCTGTCTATACACATTAGGTCACTTTGGAATACATTTTAGAATTATAAGTTTTGCTCTTATGGGACTTTTTAAAGTCACCTTGGCATTTTAAACATGCACAGCTGTGGGACAGAATGGGTAGATGCATTCATCATCTTAAGGGCCTCTGACTTCGGTTTTTAATAGTTTCTAAACTGTAGAATAGTCTGTTTCTGATAATTATAGTCGGCATTGAAACTTATAATATTTAATACACGTTTCAGACCCATCTCACATAGCAAGGTAACCTATAATCAAAGTGCAGAAATTACCGTAAAGGCCTTTTATTCTCCCAAATGCAGAGCCTAAAAAAAGTCCGACTTTTTAAGCTGGCGGGAATGCAGAGTTGTACTTCCTTCCTGCGGTAGGGGTTTGGGGACGTGGGCAGGTGGAGCTCCTCTGGGGCTTGACAGCTCTGTGCCCTCCTCGTTCCCGTAGGGGGAACGGAATTCTGGAGAAGTGGGCAGCCTGGGAGGGCTTGTGACCCGCTCGGGTGGCTTCTCCCATGAGAGGGGTGGATGCTGGGATCGTCCCGGCATTTTTTTTCCTGTTTTTCTCCCCCAGCTTCTCTGAAAGGTCACGGACAACCAGACCCAGGTCAAGAACTCAATAATGCTTTCTGTGTGGGCCGCAAAGAACAGCGCCTTTTTTATTTCTCTTGTCAGCAAGCTCATAACAAGTGGGGGAAAAAATAGCTCCTCATTCTTGACATGGTGGTGGCGGCGGGTTTATAAGTCTGGCCTTGGACGGCGGAAACAGGGGAACAGATACGTGAGTTCACGGCAGGAAGTGGGGAGAACCAGGTCGTAAGGCTCTCGGCCTCTCCCCCTGGGTCTCTTCACTTGTGAAGTATCCCAGTTGGAAATGGTAAAAATAAAAAGTTGTTACTGTGCTAAAGTTTTTTACTTGGGTTAATCTGAAATCTCTTGGGGCTTTTGAGTTTGTTGCTGTTTATGTCGGCCCTAAGCAGGCCGATGGCACGTGCACCGAGCCATGAGCCCCGGGGCCCTAGCCCTGTTCCCTGGACATGGGCACATGTGCTGGTTTGGGTCTCACCACTGAGTCAGACTGGAGCGAGACACCAAATGGTCCCAGGGAAGAGCTCCATAGATGCTGACGTCTGGGGTCTTCTAGTGAAACAGTCAGCCCGCCCCCGATCTCCCAGCCCCTTCCGTGCACACTCAGCTGCCAGCCAGCTCCTGAGTGCCCAACCCTTAAATATGAATGAACAGCCTCCAGAGTGAAAGGCACCGAAGTAAACAAGGAAGGGACACAGTGCCAGTGAAAGAGCAGGAGAACACTCTGAAGCAGCACTTGTGATTCCTTAGGGAACTCAGAATAGACATTGCACCCAGAAGGAGTGGGATGCAGCCCGTGGTTAAAGAAAAGGGGGCGAGGAAGAAAATTTGTGGAAGAAAGTATGAAATTAAAACTCCTGCGAGAAGGGGTGGAGTAGAAGAAACCTCTCAAAGTAGATCAGAAAGACAAGAAAGTAGGAAATGGGTAAAAGGCCCGACGAGGGTTAATCCTCAAGGCCCAGCATCCAACCGACAGGCGTTTGTTTCAGAAAGAGACTAGGGCAGCAGAGGAGGACGCAGGGACGCAGTAGGGCAGCCGGTGTCTCAGGCTCAAGGACCCATGTCCCCAGGTCAAAGGACTTCCGAGCCAGCGCAGTAGGAGGAAGGGCCCACCCAAGGCATCCCGTGAAACGCCTCCTGAACGCACACAGTGGACTAATAACCACAGTGGCACTGGAATTCTCTGCAGAAACACTGGAAACTAAGGCTGGAGCCGTGATGCCAGACCCCTGGGCAGCATCATTCTACCCTGAGCTACCCCCAGCCAGCTGAGCACTGGAGAGACTGTCAGACGCGTAAGGCCTGAAAAACTTAGCTCCCACGCGTCATTTCTCGGCAACTCCTAAAGGATGCGCTTTGGCAAAATGAGGACGGAAGCCCAGGAAGGAGCTGTGCAAGTCGGGAAACAGGCTCCAGGCAGGAGGGAGCAGGGTGGGCCTGGGAGGAGGCTTGGAGGCCCCAGCAGGGTGCCTGAGCAGGAGGCCCAGAGAGCAGTCAGCCTGGACGCCGACAGGTAGGGAACGCTGAGGCAGGAGGCCAGGTCTGTCCCCTGCCCCAGGCACCTGGCTGTCTTACCTTCACTCAGCTGATCTCAGCTGAAAAATGGGGGCGATGATGCCATGTCCGGCTACATGTGTAGAATGCAGCCAGTTGCTTTCACGCATCTTAGCTTGCTTGATCCTTCCACTCCCATAGGTGAGTCTGTGTTGTTCCCACTTTATAGATGAGGTAACTGAGGCTCTGGGGGGTTTAAAGAGCTAATCCCTCTGGAGGGTGGCTCTACACCCTCACCAGCCTTTGGATGTGAGCCTGCAGGTATGGAGGGGCCCACCTGCAGCTCCACACTGGAATCCTGAGTCATCGGGCTTGTACACACTCACCAACGCGCACAGCTGCACAGGGAGACAAAGCAGCTGTTTCTTTTCTTGATTTTCTGCAAAACCGAAGCAAGGTGAGGTCTGGGCAGTGTGACGGCACATGCCTGCCACCCCATGGTTTTGCCACCGGGAGCACCCCGAAGTCCCTGCAGGCCTGCTTGCTCTGTCCCCCCCTCCCCCACCGCCACAGCGCATGAGTTGTCAGTGGCCACCATTCAGTAAGCACCCAGAGCTGCAGGCGCTGGGCTCGGCAGCGAGGGCGTTCGAACCCCTGCTGGCTCACCCAGTCCCCCAACAGCTGGAAACAATGCACGAGGCTGTCAACAGGTGTCTGGAAGAGCAGACTGTAGCACAGTCAGGCATTGATGGACTACAGGTCAGCGGGAAAAGGAATGAGCTGTCGATGGGGCTGGGTTTTTCCACTTTAATTCTGTGATTGAGCAGCATTTGCTCAAGTTGAACAGAAAAAAACTCCACAGGTCTCCAAGTGTGGTCTTTTCTGCCTCTCGGGTGTCTCTCTATTAGGTATGTTAAACTTACATGACACAGATATATTTCAGGTAAGAGTCTGGCTGTGTTTTACGTAGCACGGTACATTGGTCTTTTCAGGAAAAGATCACCCCGGCTCTGTTAGGGTTTTGGGGGAGAGTGTGGGAAGGCCACTGCTTCTGTAGATTCAGGAGCTTGGGCTTGGAAGATCGTGGCCAGTGACTTCTGTTTTGTTTTCTCCTCTCTGCTACTCCTTAAAAAAATCTGTGATGCAAGAATCCTGTCTGGGTTCAGGCTTCTGGACGGGCCCTGGGGCATGATCCTTTGGCAGAGCGGCGTACTCACTGCCTAAGCTAGGAGAAGACAGCGCCCTGGTTCCCCAGGGGAGGTTCTGTGACCAGGGGTGGAGCTCTGGCCTGTCAGGGACGGTGGGTCTCGCCAGTGACCGGAGCTGAGGGAACAGGCCAGGCGGTGCCGCTACGGGCCGAGGCAGTGCTGGCGGAAAGGCGGAGAGGTTTTAAGAGAGTATTAAAGTGATAAAGCTAGAGTCAAGGATTTTTAACACCAAAAAAATTAAATAGAATGATAGGAGGAACAGCAGTGGAAAGATGGCCGTTGGCTGGCTGTGTGTTCCCCACCCTAGCACTGTCTCCTGTCTTTGTTTGCTCATCAGCTGTGGCATTAGCCTGACAAGGTTTTCTGATCCTTCAGTAGCCCCAGTGCCCGCCAGCTGAGTCATTTATCTCCGTGTGAGATTACAGGCCTTGACGACTTACTGACTCATTTTGTCCGACACATCCAGGTGAACTCAGGAGAAGCAAAGCCAGGAAGAGAGAGGGGGAAGGGAGGGCCGATTGTGGCTTTACAGGTGGCCTGTTCGCTTTTGATATTAGATCCATAGTTATCAGCAGCAATTAAGATTAATAATTTGTATTTAGATCATGTATGCTGTTTTAAAAAGCCACTTAACGTAACATATTGTTAAAAGAAAGTCAGCATGTGAGAAGGCCCGATGCCGGCGTAACGCTAAGGAAACTTCTGGTCGGGTTGCCCAGGAGTAATTCTTCCCATAGATTGTAAAACCTTCATTGCTCGTAAATTGAGGCTGAGCTGCCTGAGCACAGGGCCGTGCAGCAGTCTGCTGGCTGTGGTCCAGGTCTCCTGGCCAGGGCGGGCGGAGGACAGTTCGTTCAGGGGTGGGCCTGAGGCTGCCTGGGCTGCCCTGACACTCGCAGTTGGAGCAGGATTCAGAGCAGCCCTCGATGCCGCAGGGCACTCCTGCCAAGGCAGAGCGTCTGGGCTCCCGTGCGTGTTGTTGGCCCGGCAGGCAGGAGCCGTCACTTCCCGCGCTGCCCACGCTGAGCCAGCATGCCGTGTGCCGTGGAGCACACTGCTGCGGAGGGCAGACGCCTACCGCCCAGGAGCAGGGAAGCCTTGTCACTCAGGCTGTTCGTGGGATTCTACTTATAACAGTTTCTGAAAAAAAAAAACTGGCTTTACCAAGGAATATCTTACATGTGAAGCTTACCCATTTCAAATGCGCGTGTCAGTAATGTCTAGTAGCTTTACCAACCATCGCCATAAATTAGTTTTGAGACATTTCCCCCCCCCCCCCCCCAGTGTCCTCTTAGAGTTAATCCCTATTCCTCCCACGGCCCTAGGTATCCTCTAATCTACTTTCTGTCTCTTTTATAATAATTTAGCCAATTATTTTCTGACTAGAGAGTAATAGTTTCCTATTTTAGATAATTTGAATGACTCCAAAAGAAAAATCGGCTGGGGTGAAGGACAGATCCCCTCAGCTGATCTAGCACCCGGATTTCTCTTCTCTCTGCTCAGGTGGCCGGTGCGTCCCCACGTCTGGGGACTTCTACACTGCTCCGGTTGCCTGGAACACCCTCCATGCCACCTTACAAGACGAAACTCCTGCCTTTAAAGGTCTTTCTCATATAACTCTCGATCAGCAGAGATTTCCCTGGTGTCCAGACCAAAAGTGATTATCTCTTTTTTTGGAAATTCTGTGGTGTTTTATTTACAGCTCTCAGAATTTTCATGTGGCTGTTTACTTACCAAAATATGTGCTTTATCTCCCTGATTTCAGCAGTGAGCTCCCGAGGACCGAGGCCCTGTCTGATTCATCTTTGTCTCCTAACCCCTCTGGACCTCAGCAGCTTCATCTCCTGTCACTCCCTAAGGGCCCGTGCGCCTGCTGTGTGCCATTCATCACAGTTGTAATGGCTGTTTAACGTCCTGTTCACCGCTAGGCCAGGGTCCTGTCACTAGGATTTAGAATGAAAACAAGCCGGCCAAGTGTGTTTGGATGTTCATGGATTTTCTCTCTTCTCGATTTTAATATTTCACTGTAGATGCCAAAGCTTAGTTTAACTCTTCTTACCCTGATACCTGTCATTGGTACCTTAGTTCTTATCTGAATTAAACAGTGAATAGTCTCAGAGTAATGTGTGAGCCAAATCATGATTGATGGTCTTTTCCCCCGCTGTGGACAGCCTTGTCTTCCTCACTCGTTCGTGCACACGCTCATACTCACTCACTCGTAAAAGTCGGCTGCAACCCTCCCTGGAGCTACGACAGTCCATCCACAAGCACCTCGTTCCTTGCTCCCGCCAGCCTGATGCACTGTCCTGTTGCCTTCGGCTCAGCCCCGTCGTGCCGGCTTCCGCCCCGTTCCCTGCACGTGCCTCGTCTAGGAAGGCGCGGCGGTGGCTTCCCGGTGCCATTCAGGGTCCAGGCCGCCTGTGCAGCTGGCTCCCGGCACGGTTCTGTGCAGTCGTTACGACGAGTGTCAGTGTCCTGAGGCTTAGTAACTGGGACAGTCACTTCTTCCCAAGCCCAGGTCAGCTTGCCCGGCCGCTCAGTGCAAAGCCAGAGTCATCTTTCCAGAAGGAGACATTGGTGTCTGGACAGAGTGAAATAGGCCGTGTGTGCGGTCTCAACCTTTTGTTTAATTCTTGGTTGCGCGTACACTTATTGTTTCTCTGAGAGGGCAAGCACCAGTTTTCTTTATCTCTGTATTAGCCAGTTCGTTGCTGTCTTCAAAATTAGTGCTCAAAAATACATGATGAATGAATGAATGAATTTCACACATGCATTCACTGTATGGTGTTTGGTTTAACGGTGTTGATATATTTGAAGCCTCTCTACACGGACTCTTTGTATTAGATACTCAGAAAAATGTTTAAGTATATTGTTTGGTTGAATCACCCAGTGTTTACCAAACGTCTGCTCTGGGCCAAGCCCTCCCCAGGTGCTATGGAGAATATAAAAGCGAGGAATACTTGAGGCTCCCTTTCAGGATTTATGATGTGCGGTCAATAAGATGAATGCAGCATAGAACCTGTCTAGGGCCTTCAGACCTTTCCTAAAAGGAAAATATTGGAGGATTTGGGGAGGGAGGGATCACTTCCTGCTGGGAGATTTGGGGCGTTAGTGGAGAAGACGGCATGAGGAAATCCTGATGCATGGGAAGGTTTTGAACAGCGGGGAGGACATTTCATCTGGATGGAACATAAGCTCGGGGAGCAGAGAAC
Source organism: Eonycteris spelaea (assembly GCA_003508835.1). Taxonomy (NCBI): domain Eukaryota; kingdom Metazoa; phylum Chordata; class Mammalia; order Chiroptera; family Pteropodidae; genus Eonycteris; species Eonycteris spelaea. The sequence continues at coordinate 2,547,268 of PUFA01000014.1, forward strand.
ACCAGAATTCTGCTCGGCCGGACATGAAGACAAAAAGTAGCGAATGAGGTGGGACCGTAGGGGGGACTCAGATGCAGGAGTTTGCTTAGTCTTTATTAGGGACGTGATGCCGGGTAAAGCCGCCAGAGCTGTGGAGGAGGGATCAGCAGGCGGAGACTGGGGGCGGAGGCCGGGAGCAGGGAAGCTGTTGTCTCAGTCCAGAAAAGGGGCAGCCAGGCCCATCCCAGGAGCAGGGGGGCCGTGAGAAGGGCAGCTGGTCGGGGAGGGCGGGGCAGAGCAGAGAGGAGGAAGGGTGCCGCCTAGGCGTCCACCTGGTGGAGAAGAGGTTTGTGCGGCCGAGGACGCAGGGCGGGTGTGGGCTGGCGCGCTGGCTTGGGCACACAGTTTCCAGCAGGCGGGTGGAAATCGGGACCGAGATGTGGGGCTGCGGCAGCCCCGCGGCCTCACCCGTGTTTTGTGCCCCGGCTTGCGGTGGAAACCTGGGCGCTTGCTATCAGGCTGTTCACCAGCGCGGCCTTGTCTTCGTCTCCGTCACTTCCAGTCCTGCACCAGACCACACCGTACACTCAGCTCTTCACTATTTAAGAATTTAACTCTCAAGGCTAACCCTAGTAGGTCATAGCTGATTACACAGCACCTTGGGGAAATGCCAGGTACGTGACAAATGTTGAGCTGTTTAAGCCTAGGACAGAAGTTACCCCCCAAAAGCATTTCAGAAATGAGAGTCATAAATTGATCATTTATTTGACAGGAATGGTGGTTAGTGCAGTCATGATTACACACCTTACCGATATTTTTCTAGTAAATTTCTCCATTTTGAAATTTAATATGCTGAACGGTGTACAGAAATCACATCCCATATTGCCTTAAAAATCGTGCCTATATTTGGTCTTTCTATTCCAGGTAATTATACTAAAAATAAAATTTGCCTCTGCTCAATTGTAAGGATGAATATGTGAAAATCCAAAGTTCTTACTCGTGTTTCTCCTCACATTGGCCTGTAACCTAGGTGTGTGTCACCCAAGGTCTGACCTAGAGCAGTGGTCTGAGCCCGGGGGACGGAGGGAGTGGAGCTCAGCTCGCGTCCTCGGGGAGAGGGGGTCTCCTGCGGGGTCTGAATGCGGGTGTCTGCGCTGGAAGCTCCTCCCGCCTGGAGCTTTGTGCCTCTGGTTTACTCACGTTTGCCGGCGGGGGGTGTCTTTCTGAGGTGTGTCGGGAGGGTGTGCCGTTGCTCGATTTAATCAATCCATGGTGACAATTTGTTAAGCCACCAGTCTCTTGCCTTCTGGCTTCAAGGAGAAGAACAGGGACCTCAAGACCCCTTGCCTCCTTTCTTGATTTGTCTCCTTTTCCCAGAAAAACACACACACACACACACACACTCATTTCTTTTGTCATTCTCATTCAGCAGTCACTCTTACACGTTCATAGGAAACAGAAGCCCCCTATTTCTGTTCTTCCTTTGGGTCCCCCTGTCGGGGGCTGCAATAGGGAGACGGGGTCATGGGGGCCAAGAGCTGAGCAAAGCAAGCCCCAGGTCCTCAGGGGAGCCATGAGTGAGAGGGGAAAGCGGTGTTCCCTTCTCTCCTAGTACCTTTGAGTGGTTCTCTCATGGCTGATTTTGGAAAAAATTTTTTTTTTATTGTAATGATTGATTATCTCTTCATAAAGTTGATAGCTTAACAATAGAAGGTGGTTGTTATGGAAAATAACAGGTAGGTTTGTCACTAGTTATGTAAGTCAGAATGGACAAGGCCATCATCATACCTGTGCTGGTCAGGTGTGAAGTGAAGGTTAATTATCACCTGATGGGCTTCAACATCCTTGCTCTCCTACCTTCAGTTTAAAACGGAAACCGAATGAGAATATTCTCTGTTTGTGTTTTTTAGATTCAGAACATGAACAACATCATCTCCTTCCCTCTGGACAGTTTGCTGAAGGGCGACCTCAAAGGAGTGAAAGGGGTATGACAAGCTCTGTCGTTGGGGGGCAGCGTTCGTGGATCACAGTCACGTGGCCGCCAGGGCGGCCGCCGTGCTCACACATCCTTACTGGGGCAGCAGGACGGCCTCTGGCTGCCACGCTGTCCCTTGGTTTGCCATCTTGGTACCGCCTTTAAGCTGTTGGTGCGCCAGACGCAGTAAGGGGAACGGGCGAGCAGCGCAGGAAACAGCCCTTCGGGAAACTGAACGATTTTCGGGCCCCCTCAGTTGAGCCTGTGTGGAGAAGTCGGGTTTTCCTGCCGGTGTGTCGCTGGCTGACCCCTGGGAACAGCACCCTTACCGGGATGCGGTTTCCTGCAGGCAAGAGCTGGGACCAGGGAGGCTCGGGCCGGCTCCATGTTTCTGTCCTCCAGAGGCTGTTTGTTGTGTAAGGAGGTACTGCGTGTAAACACTTGAGTCCTGTGTTTCACGAGTGTGTAAGTGAGGAGCAGTTGGGGCTCGGGTGGCATTTTGGTGCCAGATGCTGAGCACTGAGTCACTTTTGCATGGCACTGTCATAGACAGCTGTGCCCACGCTCTTAGGAGGCCACGTTCTGTGCATGGATCCACACGTGATTCCCGGGTCATGCCTGGACACATCCAGAAGTGCATCTTGGCCGACCTCGGGACTTGTACAGAGGCCTCTCATGTCTCCTTCCCACGGTGTGCCAGGAAGAGCCGCTAGGGCAGTGAGGAGTCTGACCTGTAGCCCTCTTGGGGCCCAGAGGACACGCAGGCGAGCCAGCCAGAAAAACGGGAGAGAGGGGCACACAGGGTGGCGGAAAGCCATGCAGGTACAGGGAGCACGCCAGCACCACGCCAGAAGCCTTCAGTGTTGCTCGAAGCCACGCAGCAGCGGACGTGCAGAGTGGGACATGACGCTGACGGGGAGGGCCTGATCGTGGAGGGCCTCGGGGGCCAGGCTGTGGTGCTCTGGCCTTGTCATAAGGCCAACAAAGAGCCAAAATAATAAGAAGAAGCGGCAACAGCAGCAGCAGCCCCGCCCCCTGAAAAGGGAATCTTGCTCCCAAAAGAAAGCCGTTACAGGTAGTGTGACGAGGTGGGAACTCCGCAGTGCGATCCTCGAGGCTCTGTACGGTTTGAGCCAAGCTTCCTCGGAGTATGAGGCCCCGAGGTCTGGGCAGAGAAGTGGAACTGGGAGACGTCAGAAGATCACGGCTTCCATATTCTCACTGTTGGGGCCCAGATCAGGGTTACATGGGTTTGGGGAGATCCATGTGTTAATAGAACAAGTCAGGGTCCTTTTCTTTGAGAGCAGAGATACTGAAATACTTGCAGATCAAATGTTATGTCTTTCTGAGTTTAATTTCAGAATAACCCTAGGCAGGAGGTGGGGTACAGGTGAATGAGACGGGCCACGAGTTAATTCTTGTCATGTCTGATTCTCATGCCATTCTATATAATAAAAATTTTTTAAAAATGCCACCATTAGTCTAATTGAAAGCATGTGCTCTAAGTTTTTTACTTTTCATGGAATCACAGACGTCATTTGTTACCAAAATTAATGATCCTTTCAGGGGCCGGTCTAGGGATAAGTCAGTTTATCTTACCTGGAAGTTAATGGTTAGTCTGGTTTAATTTATGCCTCTCTGTTTATAGGATCTGAAAAAGCCTTTCGATAAAGCTTGGAAGGACTACGAAACAAAAATGTGAGTGTTTTCATTTTACAAAATAAACGTAGGTAATTTGAGACTTCAGTTTTAAATTGAGCTTTTATCGCTTAAAGGTATTGTCTAAGTAAACTTTAATCCAGAAAAGAATTCACCTAAAACGGTGCTGCTGTGTTTGTTATGATGCCAGATGTTTTCCTACGTGGTGTCTAAATTCGGTGACGTTAACTCCTAAACGCATGTTTCCTTGTCTCTTTCATTCTGTCAGAAGGGTTACGGATGTCATTTTCTGGGAAGTTAACGAAAGGAAGTTAAGGCCAGTTTCTCTCAGGAAGTGCTTCTCTCCTTTTTCTTCCAAACATCTCCCTCGTTTTATCACCATTGGTGACAGCAGCATGTTGTCCAGACTCCATCTTCCTAGCGATGCGTGAAAACCCTCTTCCTAGCAATGCGTGAAAACCGTCTGCTCTTAGCTTTTGTCCACATCTCCCTGCCACACCGGTCTGCTCGGTTTCGGGAAGGGAGAGGAAGGAGGGACTGTTGTAACGCCCTCCCCTCCAGCTGCATTTATCACTCCATCTGCCAACACACTTGAAAACGGTCATTTGAATGTTGGATGTGCGCCAGCTCCCACTGAGGACGAGGCCCCTGCTGCTGGTTGGCTTCAGGCGATGGTGACCTTTCTGATCGCAGTTTTCATTCCTATGGTGGAGAGGACTGAGCTGGCCAGATTCGGGCGAGACATTGTGGGCATAATGGTTTCAGCTATTTCAAATACGTGAGGAATAGAAAGTACTTCTAAATGCCTCCTGTTTGCCTTGTAATTGCTGTGCATTGGGTCATAACGTTGTTTTCTGAGTGGCAATAGCAACTTTGATACGAAGCCAGCTGGTAAAGTAGGAAACCTTAAGAAGAAAGCCATTCAAGATGTAACTACAAGAATTTAATTCCCTTTATATTGTTTAGTTTTGTTCTTTGCCAGCTTTGGGTATCTGTTCAGTGCTGAAGGATCACAAAGCTGAGACCAAGGAATACCAAGCCTCTGACACTCGTTCCATCCGTAGACATCTTTAATTTCTGTACCCTAAGTTGCTTGGATCCCCAGATTTTGATTTCACGAATGGCGTAAGTTTACGTAGAAGCACAGACTGCGTGTTAACTAAAATTGCTTGAGGGCTCCCAACTTGCCATGCCCGGTCCTTTAGCATCCTTCGTCTGCATCCCACCTGAGTCCAATGAAGGGGGAAAGGACCACCATCCGTACTGTACAGATAGGAAGCCGAGGCTCGGCGCTTGCTGCCGGTAGTCGCGCCACAGCCCGGAGGTGGCTCTGCGGGTTTTCACGTGGCTGCTCTCGCCGCCGTGTTCTCGTGCCCCAGAGGAAGTGTCGCTGTGCGTTACCGAGCCGAGGGCAGGAAGCGGCTTCCGAGGAGGGTTCTGGGAGCGCCTCCCGGTTCCGAAAGGGGACGAGATCAAATTCTGTAGAAGCGAGACACAGGTAGGGTGGGCGCAGAATTACTCACAATCCTAGAATCTGAGATTGGGGGAGTAGCACCTCTTAAATCGTGAAGTAATTCTAGGTAGACGAAGTAACTCTTCACCCATTTATAGGTGAGATTGATTTATCTCAGGAGGCCTTGTGACATGTAACAAACAGATTTTAGGCATTTTCAAAATTCCTGGGCAGTGGTTCTATCTTGATGGTTACAAGAATGACTGATCTCTGGACCGTCTGCCTGCTCCCTTTGAGGAGATGTCAGGGGGAGCCCTGGGGAGGCATCGCATAGTCCCAGGGACCTACGGGCTCCCCCTGGAGTATGAGTCGATTTAAACAATGTCCCCACCAAACGGGCATTTGTTTATTTCTATCCTTACTCATTCAGGGGCTGAGTACCTACTGTGTGCCCAGCATTGTGCTTCAACATGAAAAACAAGAGGCAGAAACTACATTTGTTGCTCCTTAAATACTCCCTCCCCAATGATGGGGGGCCCTCGAACCCAATGTTTCACGTTGAGCCACTTCCTCAGCAATGCCATATACGTCTTCCGGTGTCGTCCATGGTGCTCTACAGAAAATACCTGCTCCCTCTTCTTCACAGCAGCCTTTCTGTTTTTGAGCACTTTCTGTGGTTCCTGTTTAGTCTCCTTTTCTCCAGAATAAAAGTTGAGTTACTATTTCCAGCTCTTCTTAACTGATGTGATTTCATGGCTGCTTTCCCCCCGGCCACTCTTGTTGGGACATGCTCCAGTTGGTCAGTCTAGAGCCTGGACCGCACACTCGACACTGTGCTCCAGCTCAAGCAGGAGGGGAACGTGGAAGGGGGAATGACGCTTGAAACTGGAAAGGTGGTCTGCTTTCTTCTGTGTCGGCGAGCTCTGCCCTCGGCCCGACTTCACTGAGTGAGGAGCAGGAGATGGGAGGGATCGGGAGACAGGATGGGAGGCGGGGCGTGCCCTCGGCATTGCACTGTGGCCATGGAGCGGATGCTGCTGCGGGGGGAGCCCGAAGCGGGCAGGCCCCCTCCTCTGACGCAGATCTGGCAAAGTAGGTGCTTGGGAAGGATTAGTTGAGTAACTAATTTAAATACTCAACAAAAGAGGGCACATTTTTTTATGACCAAATGTGTTTTCCTTTCAAGTAAGTTGACGGAGTGCCACGTTTCTAAAAGGCTCAGTGAGCGTTCGCCTCGCAGGCCGGGTGGCAGGACCACGGCCAGGTCGCCCAGTCTGGACCGCGTGCCGAGACGCATCTGATTGGATCTTGCTTTTCTCACCTGTAGAACTAAAATCGAGAAGGAGAAGAAGGAGCATGCCAGGCTGCACGGGATGATCCGCACGGAGATCAGCGGGGCTGAGATCGCGGAGGAGATGGAGAAGGAGAGGCGCATCTTCCAGCTGCAGATGTGCGAGGTGAGGCGGCAGTGCCCCGAGCCCCTGCGGGAGCGGGGCCCCATGTACCCTGGCCTGGCGGCCACCAGCCAGCAGCCTCAACACGGGGCACTGGCAGGCGCAGTTGTCAATTTCTGTTCCTGGGGTACCCGAGCCGGCTGGATGGTGGCGCAGATGGCTCTGATGCCAGCCTTTTATGGAAGGCAGGGGGCACCTAAACGTAAGCAATGGCCTTTCTGGCCTCACATACACTCAGACTCACGCCCTCCTGGAGCGTGCCTGAGAAACCCTCCTGCGGTACCAGTGGCATCAGTGATGGAGAGGCAGTGAGCAGTCAGCCGGGGAAAGTGCAGCTTGTTGTCTGTCCCCCGTTGTCCCCTCTGTGAGTGAGTGACGGTACGATGAGAAGCCAGGCCACCTGCCTCTGGAAGTGCTTCCACCTGCTCAGTGAGGGGACACTCATCCAGGCAGGAGGCCCCGGGGTCTCCTTCCTGCTCCCCTCGTGCAGCCTGAGCCTCCCACCTTGGCGGGCGGCAGGGGGGGGCAGTGGAGAGTGACAGTGTGAATGCACATGTGGTATTTGTGACTAGTCTGGAAACTGGGTGCAGCCAGCTCTCGACTCCCTGTGAGCAGTCAACAGCAAAGCCAACCCACAAGGGACTTCTAAATTTGGGAATGTTTGTTTATTAATGATAGCAGGAGCTTAGCCTTTTTAAATATATATTTTAGGACTATATTTAAATGAGTTTTTATTCCCAGAGCAAACTCTGGTGGTCAGTGGACAGTCAGTCGCAGGACCAGAGATGAGTGTTCATCTGATGTTGGTGTGGCCCACTCCATCTCTCTTTCAACTCCTGTTTAACTGGAATTCCTTTTCACCCTGTGTCTGAATCTGAAGTATGTTTCCTGTAGTCGTTATTTAGTTCATTCACAGTTTTTTATCCAGAGCCTGCCTTTCGATGAAACTGTTTAATCTTTCACGTTTGATGTCACTGTTGATGTAGTTGGGTTTACATCTGCTGTTTTACTTTTGATTTTTGTTTTATGTCTTTTTTGTTCCTTTCTTCCCCCTTTGCTGCTTTGGTTTTCATTAAGCGAATGCTATTTAGAAAGTTAATAACGAAGCTCAGAGTGTTATTGCAGACAGAAGAGCACAGGTTTTATACACACGTCGTTGTGTAAATGGACATCAGGTATGGTCGTACCTGCCTGCCAAGTTCACCCAGGCAGCATGAGGCAGGGACTAGGTGTGTTAAACAAACACAAGGGATTGGTTTTATTTAATCAGAGTAAAATTAAGTCGTGGTGTTCTATGAAGAATGAGTTTGGAAAGGGTCTGTGTGTGTTCAGACTGTATTCTCTTTTTGGCTCATAAGGAAGAAATTTATTTACCTAAAGTCTGCAAGACTGCTTGTTAAAAATGTTTGTGAACTGTGAAACGCAACCAGCCTGTTTTAGCATGTCATAGAGTGAGGGGCGCCAGTCCCAGCGCTGGGCTCTGTCGCTGCCCTCCGTGCTGTGTTCCCAGTGGTACGTGCTCTCCTACTCCAGGAGATGGCTTGTGTGGGCTGGTTAAATAGTTTATTTTACTGGAAATACACGGCCAGCTGATGCCTCTGAGCCGGTCCGGGGCGGTTGTCAGGCTCCATCCAGTCTATACTGAGTGTATTGGGGTCACTGCCTCTGCCAAGTTGGGAGGTAGCGGAGCCAGGCTCTGTGTGCATGTAGAGAAGCAGAGGTGGCCTGGCTGGCAGTGAACTTGGAGCCTGCAGAGGAGGACGCATCTGACGAAGGCAGGGCTGGAAAGGGATTGCCGTGGGGAAGAGAGCGTTTGAAAAGCAGTTCCCCGAGCACCCGACGTCTGAAAATGAATGATTGCTGCAGTTTAAATCATTCTAAAATGGCTCAACCATTTCCTCAGACTGAAGTTTTCAGGCTCTGTTAAATGCTAAGCATTGTTTAGGTGTTACAAATTTTTACTTGCCTGGGATCAAATCTAGAAGAATGGCTTTCAGGCCTTTATTTTAAAGCTGTGGAACTTTTTCTTCAGAATGAATTTTTTAAAGAAATTCAGTATTCCAAATAGAGTTTCTGTAATGGAGAAGGTATGAGAGATCCCATCTTGCTTTCTTCTTATAAAAATAATATACTTGTAAAAATTGGTCAGTATAAATATATATAAGAAATTAAAATTACTTCAAATTTTTCTTCTAAAAGATAATCACTTTGACATTTTGCTAGACATTTTTCATATATCCCCGTGTGTACATTCATAAGCATAATTTGCATAAACAGAGTCCTTCTCTGCTGATGCTCTGTGGCCTGACATTTTCGCTCCGTGTGCGTCTGTGTCAGGAAGCGTCTGCTTCGCTGGCTCATGGCTGCAGAGCGATTTTCTGTCCGGATGCCCCACACCGTCACTCCCTGTTCATCAAATGGTTGTGGCTGTCTTACACTTTTACAAAGAAGCCTGCAGCAGAACCTTCCATTGGATTCATCTTTGCAAACTTTTATGATTCTCTTCCTAGTATAAGTTCCCGGAAGTAGAATTTCCAGGTCAAAGGGTACACACATTTTAAAGTCTGGCACATTGCCCAGGATCTCACGAACTATTTTGATGTGTTGCTGGACAGCTTATTCAATTAACAGTGAATAAATATCAAAAAGAAAGGGAGACGAGGACAAAGGAAAAGAAGGTTCCGTAGGTCACTCTGGAGGCCTTGCGCCTCCTGCCCGTGGGCCGCGTGGCAGGCCTGGAGGAAGATCTAGACGTGAGTCTCCCACGTGACTGCTGAAATTCCCATGTGGTCTGCGGGGCTCAGCAGCTCTTTGGGGGCAGCCAGTCTCAGAGATGAAATGTTCCTGGGGTTCTTCCTACCATGTCCTGATGGTTCAAGGAGAGGGAATTTTTGGAGTCTTTGTTTTAAAAACCTTTAGCAAAGAGCAGTGTATTTCCTGACACTGGTTTTGCAGACCCCTGGGGCTTCTTGATGTCTTAGTGCTTGTTAATGAATTCTCCAAGTTAAAAGTGGCTTTAATTCATTTCCATTTAAAATTCGGTTTTTATCACAGTCACATTTTTTTTTTAAGTGTCAGGGAAGCGTCTTAGGATTAGAGACATGGCGACAAGAGTCTCAACCACACAAGCTTAGCAGTTAGTGTTCTGGACAGTGACCTGCCTGAAGAAAGGGGCCCAGACAGAACTGTGCAGACAGGAATGTCCAGAACGGTCAAGTCCCATTTATTCTAACCGTCCTCATTCTTCCACATGACTCCGAGCAAGTGAAGACACCTTAGGACCAGGAGTTCTTGGCACTTCATGTGGAACATTTAATGCCTGTAAGTCAGATAATTCCTGTGGCACCAAAATAAAGGGAACATTTAGAGATGGCATTCAGAGAACAGCAAGCCTCCACCATGAGCTCTCCCCACAGCGCAGGATGTCAGCGAACCGGAAGAGGGGGTCTGTCCACAGAAGCTCACGTTACGTTCGTATTCGCTTATATCTATGACATTCTTCCTTTTGTTTTCTTTTTTAATAGTATCTGCTGAAGGTCAATGAAATTAAGATTAAAAAGGGAGTGGATTTACTTCAGAATCTGATCAAATATTTTCACGCCCAGTGCAAGTAAGTTCTTTTTCTTTGTTATTTCAAATGTATCTCTTCATGGCAAATTCTAGTAGATCTGTATAGTATTACATCAAGGAACAGTCAGCTCTCATGTGAAAATCTGCAGAGAAAGGGGTGAGGTACTGACACAGGTGACAACGTGGACAGACCTCGAAATGTGTCAAATGAAAGAAGCCAGACACCAAAGGCCACACGTTGTGTGAGTCTGTGTGTTTGAAAGGTCAGGAGTAAGCGAGTCCAGAGACAGAGCAGCTTGGTGATTGATGGCCAGGGGGCAGGTGGAAGTGGGGAATTCCTGCTTACGGGTACAGGCGGCTTTGGGGGGACAGGTAATGAGAATGATCTGGAATTAGATATTGCTGGTGATTGCACAACTTTGTGACCATGCTAAAAACCACTGAATTGTATATTTTCAAAAGGTGAATTTTATGGTTTGATAATGAAAATAGAAATAAACAATATAAACATCTAATCATAAATTATATTTATTTTTTTGCCCTTTCTGTGTAGAGGGGCATACTAATTTGATTTGACACATGATTCTCAGATGGTGTTAATGTAGTGCGTTACATTAAGGGCTTTCACGTGTTACACACCTGCAAAGCAGATGGCAGTGACCAGCGAAGGAGAGGAGGAGAAACGCTCATTTCACAGGCCTCCTCTAGCACTCGCCTGGGCTGTGGCCGTCAGCCTGCGCACTCCGGCCCTCCTCGCTCAGCCTCGCCGTCCTTCCTGCTCCTCATGCTCCCTCAGCTCCCCGACCCCTGACCCCCGACCCCCAGTTGCTGATCTAAACAGGCCCCTGGCTTATTAACGCCTGCTGAGTCTGTGCTGCGTGTCGGGCACTGTCCTAGGTGCTGGAGATGGAGTATTGTTAATTCCAGACCTGGCTCCTGCCCCGGACAAGTGGGGGATTCGGACTGCAGCAAACTGACTTACAATTGGACCATTAAAACCTGTTCTAAAGTACAGGACTCCAAGAAAGAATATACCAGAAGGATCTAATTGAGATTAAGATTGAGGGCAGAGGCAGGGTTTTTCTTTTTCCTCTTTTCCTTGCTGCATTTCCTAGCAGTTAGAATACAGTACCTAGCACATAGTAGGTACTCAGATACTTCTCGAAGTAGCTGTAGGGTTCTTCGAGGAGACATATATTCTGAGACCAAAAGGATGCGTAGGAGTTAGCAGGTAAAGAGTAGGAGAGGAACATTCCAGGCAAAGTCAAGGTCTGGAAGCAGGACAGAGGCCAGCATGACTTACCGTAGCGAGTGAGGGGGAGGCAATCTGAAGTGAAACTGGGTGGAAACAAGCCCCAGCCGCCTGGACGGCCTTGGGAGTCTTGGCAAAAGTTTTAGGTTTTATCGCAAACAGACCGGGGAGGTCTCGAAAAGTCCTCAGCAGACGATTCATTCCACAAGTACGTATGCAGCTCCTGCTGGCGCTCGGTGCCACTAGAGGGGTGCGCCGTGTGACAGACCTGCGGAGGTCTAATTGCCACACCTGTCTACTGCCTTTTCCAAGCAGACTGTGCCCCACACGGATGTGCCTTTACCCACGTTGTTCCCTTGTTCCCATCTCCTAGAATGTCATCCTGTTCCTTTGCTTTCCCCCAACACCTGTCCCTTCCTCAGACCGGGCTCAGATGTGCCTGCTTCCTTGAAGTCATTCCGGTTTTCCCTCGTGTCTCTGGGAGGGCATCTTTCGTACAGTGTCACGTCTCCCACTGAACAGCACACTCCCCGGGGATGGGGCCAGGCCATTTACTTTTTCCATCGACGGCGCACGGTGCGTCCACCTGGCTTGTCGTTACGGCCGTGAGTCACACCGAGCTCTGCTTTGGAATCGTACCACAGCTCTGGTGACATGGGGCTGCCAAAGCCTCGAGCTCACGCAGCAAAGCGAGGTGCATGTGTGACCCATCCTGGGTGCAGGGAAGGGCGCCAGCCTGGGAAAACGGCCGCTGAGGATGGAAAAAGACCCCTCGTTTGTAGCCTTTTCACGATGAATTGTTTTACAGAGACTCAGAATTCTAACTTGTGGTTAACATACAAATTACTTTTTCAGTTCTTATCCTCGTAACCTTATGTGAAGCGTTTTTAGGAAGTGGGTCGCTTCCTTGCAGATATTTTTTTTTAAAAAGAAACTATTCTGGGATTTCCTTTTTTTCCCTTTATTTTGCCCAAACTGATCTGTTGAGTAGCAACAGACCACTTGTGGAAAAGCGAGCGAGTTGGCCTTTTATGGTCATGAGTCAGTAACCTTTAAAAATGATGAATCCTCTCACTTCGTGTGTGTGTGTGTGTGTGTGTGTACGTGTGTACGTGCACACTACATGCTTTTCAAATCATTCCATAGCTTTTACTGTTTTAATTCATATTTTGGGGGATAAGACGTGGAGCCTGAGGGACCCAGACATTGGACAAAGGAGCCTGTGGCCATGCAGTGTTCATTCATATGGGGGTCCCTTTGTGTGCCCCACTTAACATTCCCTGTCTCCACTCATCACCTCCAGGAGCACAGCATGGTGCCCGTGGGCGGAGTCAAAGGGCATTGTCTCCCCTGCTGCCGCCCTCTGCAGGGCCGGAGCACCTTTAGAACTATTTAGATGTGCCTTGTTCTGCTTTGTTCTCACTTTTGCTTTTCACTTAAGGTGTTCTTGAAGGGCACTTCACATTCTTTATCTTTCATTTCATTTAAGGAAAGAATCTGCATCTCCGTTTCCTTGATCCTTCCCTCTAGTGGAATCTAGAAATCAGGTAGTCTTTAAAACGGCAACAATAAAGCAGACAAAAACAGTCGTGTTCTAAATGGTGGTGGCGAATGTTGAAGTGACTTGATTTTTGAGCAAACCCCTGCTGAGAACCACCTGACCAGCCGGTGCTTGATGAGCTTGGGGTGCAGTGTCATGTGAGGGGGGCGGGGCCCAGAGGCACACAGGTCACCAGCCATGGGTGTCGTGTGCTGTCGCGAAGGCGGTTGGAGGACGTGGAGGCCGGCCGCTGGGTGGGAGCTTGCAGACTGAATCTAAGGGAGCATTTCAGAAAGCCTTGAGAGTTTGGTCAGGCAGGCTGGAAAGCATTTAAGAGAACAAAGTTTGTATCTAGTAATATTAATGGTAAATGTTTGAAGCTTGGGAAAGTGTTAATAGGTTCAACCTAAGAGAAGTGTGCAGGGGTTTTGGCTTAGGAAGGTGACAGTAATGGGAGTCGCACAGTAGCGACAAGGCCCTTTGAAGCTTTCACTAAGGCCAGGACTGACTCCAATCAAAGGGGTAGCAAGGTGCCAAAACCTGCCTCCCTGCGAGGGGTGCAGAAAGAGAGATTTTGAAAATCAGAGGGAGGAGGTTTTCTAGGTAGTTGGTCAGACTGCTTAGGTGATCACAAAATGAAATCCAGATCTTAAGCCCAGGTTTGTTTCGTTATCCCAGGCACACAGTCCGGCGTCACTCTGGGCACGGTGTCTCTGACGAGAGGCACCTCTCTGAGCCCTTGGCTCCACTGCGGGGCTCTGTCTCACCATGGGGACAGTTGCCAGGCACAGAGATTCTAGGCGCAGTGCACCTGCTCCCTTCCCCAGGAAGGGCCCAGGTTGCTCTCCTAGGACATCGCTCCTGTCCCTCTTCTGGTGTTGGCATTGTCTCTCCTTCCCCCCTTCCTCACCCTTCCCTTCTTCCTTCTCTCCCCCTACCTATTTTATAAGAATATGAGTGATTAAGGAAATAGTTCTGTAAAGAGAAAACATATAACTGGAAGAAGACATCAGAACCAGATGAGTTCATGACAAGAGGGAAAAGCTCAGTTTCTCATTTTTACGTTTGTTCTTCTAAGTTTCCTTTTCGATTTGAAGGACCGCCCGCTGTGTGCCCACCCGCTGTGTGCTGGCCGTTGTGTTAGAAGCGGAGGGCGTGGGGATGCATAAGATGTGGCATTTCTGCCCTGACAGTGGGACAGACGTGCAGAAATCATAACACTCTGACATAATGCTTGTATCTATATTCACAAAAATGAGTTAAGTGAACTATAGGCATGAACATATAACATAAAATTAAGAATTATGCATATGTCTAAAAATTAAGGTAGGAAAATCTGAATAGCCTGGCTTCTGTGGTCCCCAATAACTAGTAACAGTTCATAACCCGTAACCGGTGCGTATGTCATTGTCCTCCCCCCGTCCCCCCCCCACCCCGTGGATGCGTTAAGTGTCATGTCACATTGCTTCTGCAGCCCTCCTGTTTTTTACGTACGTGAAACAGGAAATTCCCACAGGACCATTGCTGAGTTTAAGAGTAATAAGCATTACCCCCAACACAAGTACACGTGAAACCCAAGTCTGTTTTGAGGTTGGTCTCCTTGTGTCCACAAGCTGGCAGAAGCTGCAGACTCTCCCTCCCTCCTTCCTTCCGTTTACGTCTTTATCCAGTAAACGTTATGGCCTGAAATGTGGCGGGCTTTGTGGACATCGTTGCGTATCCCCCTAGAACCTTACGTCTAATGGGGGAGTTGTGTTCTAAATAATCGCATTAATGAATACATAGTGGTTGCTGTGGTAAGTTTGAAGCAAAAGACAATGCTCAGAGAACGTAGCGAGAAGACCACTTTTAAAGTGGGGGATCTTCGAAGCCTCACTGGGTGATATTTATCTCAAACCTTGAAGAATGAGCAGGGATCTGCCACACGAACCAGAAGATACGCCGCAGAGAGAACTCATTAAAGGGGGAGGGACGGGGGAGAGCACGTGCGAAGAGCCTGCGGCTTGAAGGACTTGGTGGCCGTAGAGAGGAGGCCAGTGCGTCTGGAACGTGGTGAAGGAAGGGGGCAGATGGTGTGGGTTGAAGCTTGGGGACATAGCAGGGGCCAACTCACGTAGGCAGTACAGGCCTTGTCATAGGTTTGGAACTGTCGTGAACTCGCTGGGAAGCGTTTTCTTCATTACCCTCAAAGGGCTGTGTATTATACACAACATGCTTCAGAGGGAGGGCTCGGCATCAGTCCACTGTTGCTGCAGGAAAACTTGTCCAGCTTCTGCTGTGTTTCAGGAATCACTTATTATGAACAACTTCGCAAGCACCGAGTTCTGAGCTTTAAAAAAAAAAAAAAAGGTTCCTTTTGACGTTTGGTCACAGTTCTCTGTGCGCTGCAGATGGGGTGTGGCACTCGTGCGCATCACGCCCGCTCAGTTTTTTCCTGCGTTCTTTCTCTCTTCCACTTAGCTACCACCTGCCAAGGAAGATTTTTTAGTGTCTCGTTCTTGTTTGCACCCCATGCTTTTCCGGCCTCAGCCTCGTCACCAAAGCCTTCGCTGTCTCAATCGGCAGAGTCCTGTCTCCCATTATAAACTGAAAACTTGGGGCTTGTTTTAACGGGGCAAGAAACGTTAAAAATATTTGGTGCATTGCAGTTTCTTTTCTAGTCATTCCTCTTAGTTTTGAGTGTGTTTATTCTTGGTTTGACTGATATTTTAAGGTACGATTCGTACAGTCTTTCCCCCTGGGAATTACAGAAATGATTTCAGTCACTATCCTTTACAGAAGTTAAAAAACTCCATCTAACAAGATTGTTTCCTTCTTGGTGAAATACTATCGCGTTTCTTCTTTTTTCCTCCTAGTTTTTTCCAGGATGGACTGAAAGCAGTTGAAAGCCTCAAGCCTTCCATTGAAACACTGTCAACAGACCTTCACACGGTAAGTGGCCACTTCCTTCCTTCCCACACCAGCGTCGGAACAGCTTTTATGCCACAAACACTTTCATGGAAGCGTCACTTCTGTATGATCCTGTGTTTACATGCTGCGCTACCCAGGAACTAACAGCCTGGGAGTGCCACGCAGAGCGTGGGGTCCCCATCCCCATCCTGTCCTGACTGGGGAGGGCTGACGGGCGAAGGCGGCCGGCGTCATGTTGAAGCGCGCACACCCCGGGAGCTCCGGCACTCCCTGTACTCAGCCGTGCCTCTGTATCATTTTGCTTTTTTAAAGATCAAACAGGCCCAGGATGAAGAAAGAAGGCAGTTGATACAGCTTCGAGATATTTTGAAATCAGCCTTGCAGGTCGAACAGAAAGAGGTGAGGGCATTTAATTTTGCAGGATGGCCGTTGTGCAGCTCTGTCTCGGGGCCTTGGGGACCGAGGTGAGCACCACGTCTGCCAGGTGCTCACAGTTCACTCTGGGGCCATAGCGAGCCGCACTGGACCGCGCAGTTCTGGAGGTTTGGCTTAAGGGAGCCGCCTCTTTAGGTACGTGTATCCCGTGGGGAAGCACCACACGCCGGCCTCGGTGCAGGGCGTAACCCTTTCCGGCGCTGTTGGTCTCTGGGCAAGTCGCTCTTCAGTGTCTCTGTCCCACAGACATGCATTATTTATGCCGCTGAACTTCTTCCTGGGACTTGGGCGTCCCTGCCCTGACGTACGTGGACTCAGCCCACGTGGGCGTTGGCAGGCAGCGGGGTGGCCATCGGAGGATTCCAGCCCTGACGCTGTCAGAGCAGCGTGAGGAGCTGGGTTTCCCACAGCCCCATTCTAATGGCAGGAAAAACCCCGCGTTTCTCTGGCGTCGTGGTTTTCACGTAATCGCTGCTCTGCATGCTAACACGTTTGCAGTGATAGTTGTGCTTTGGGGGCTCGTTACAAAACATTAAAAAGTAAATTTCGAAAGTAATTAATTTTATGATATGTTTGCTACAGTGTGGATATTATAATGTGAAATTTAACATAAATCCACTTCCTCGTCAATAAAGAAATGTATCTAATTATATAACTAGTAAATTTTGGGTAGATAACTCTATTCAACTGCTAGCAGAGCGTAAAGTTCACTGTTGGTGGTTTGTTCTGCTCTATTATGCTTTAAGTTCTTATACTGTAACTGAATATTGTTGTTTTTCTCCCAAATGCATTTACCTTTTGTGACCGAAGTCTAGGAGAGTAAGTAGTTCAGTATTTTAATAAATTGGAAAATTTTGCATGCTTTCTTCATGAACTTCAAAAAAGTTTCTTCTGTGTATATATTAATGATTAGTAGCATTTAAAATTTTAACACTTTGTCTTTTGATAGCAGTGGGTTTTGTTAAAGGCTAAGGAAACTGAATGCACAAAAATTGGTGAAATGGAAATGGGAGCATCCAGGTGTCCTGCTATGAGTTTGCTGCTGTTCCTCTGTGAAAGTGAAGCCGCCGCCCGCCCCCTGGACCGCGTGACCGGATGCTGCCTGTCCTGGTCCCCGCTCTGCAGAGCCGCCTCGGCTCCCCCAGCCCCAGTCGCCTGAGCTCCCGCAGCACGTTTGTTAGACTTGTTTCGTCACACCACGTTCCTCGTGGGTGGTTGGCAGTGTCTTCAAGCACATGGGTGCTTTTCCTCCAGCTAGACCTTGAGCGGCTTGGGGATCTCGCCCCGCCCCACCCCACCGTGTTCTGTGCCTGTCCTACCGGCATGCTGTGGCGCCTTATTGCTCGTTGAGGAGGCTCTTGGTAAACATGGGTCAGCTAAGTGAGAGATTGGCAGATTGAGGTCATTGTATATTAGTGCTAGAAATCACCCACTGCACGGTGACTTCCTCCCAGTCTAGAGAATGCACATCTGACACTTTGATGTTCCCAAGTTGGGAATATAAGCAGAAAAAGAAACAAAAAAGAACTTGGAGTGTGGAGAAATGAGTGGCGTGAGCGTAACGAGAAGTGCCAGGCGTGGGAGCCCGGCCCAGGCGCGTCGGTGGGGCGGTTGAGCTGCTTTTGCCTGAGGAGGAGGCCGGGCCCTGTGAGGCAGAGCCCCGGACCCAAGCAGGGGCGAGCAGCTGCTGGAGCTCAGCAGGCCCGTGGGCACAGTGTAGGGGCCAAGCTGGCTTTGGCTGTGCAGAATTCAGGGTTTCGGGGAAACGCTGTTGTCAGAAAGCTGGTTATTTATAGCTTTACAGAAAAGTCAAACATTTACCAGCACAGACCAGAAGTCATATGGTTTGTTCCGTGGTTTTTGTTGACCAACCCATCTGCCTCGGAGTGCACGCAGGGGTCAAGTGAAGCTTCTCTACTGCACCCTCTTGGCTAGAAGCCCAACGACCGGATTCAGCAGTCTCCTGCTTGGGAATGTGAAACATAAAAGTATTCTGTGCAGTGTAGAGTACCTTCTGTATATCTCACTGTGCACTGCGTCTTGACGGCGGTGTTCCATAAACTGGACTTTCTGTGAATACAATCGCAAGTAATAACCGAACGTGTATGTTAAGTTTGGTGTATTTTTAAGTAATTTCTTTGGGGTTCCATCTTGTGTCCCTGCAGTTACAATGAGAATTGACATTTTAGACATTGTCATTGGGCTCTCATTCCCCCTTTTTTGGATTCTCTTCTGTGGGTGAGAACACCGAAGGTGTTGGTCGTTTGTATTCAGTGTCTCAAAAATTCCATCTGCATAATTACGGCTCATGGAAATTGGGTAACGTGCCCCGAGGAAGCTGCTCGGTCTCAGTGAAGAGTGTGGCTGTCACATCTGGTGGCTTCGGTCTGCTGCTCCCTGTCGCCCTGTGGGGACACTTCGGAGAGGAGATGGTGCCTTTGGAATCCCAGCCCCCCTCATCCCAGCCCCCCTCATGCCCCTGAATCACTGACATTCGTATTTTGTTTCTGGTATTTCTGCCCTCTGTGAAGCGCATGCTGCGCTTTGACTTTTTTATTATTTTATTATGAAAATTTTCACATTTATAGAAGAGTTGGAAAATTGCATGGGAAACACCTACACATGCACCATGGTTATACCGTTCGGGAAGGGTCCCTGCTGCGAAGCTGAAACCCTTCCATGCTGCCGGGTTGTGCCTGTTCCCTGCCAGCCTCGCCGTGCCCTGCCTTGCCCGTCGCACGTGTGCCCGCCTCTGGGGCGTTCTGCCAGGTCGGATCCCACTACCGCACCAGCATATTCTCTGCCAAGCCCCAGTCATGGGCGCGCAGGCCAAGTCAGGCCCTGTGCAGCTGGGGTGGGACGCAGCCTCCGGGACATGGCCATCTGGGTGTAAGTGCTGAGACCACAGTGATGTTTCCACCTTGGACAGAGCAAGTGTGGTCTCTCTTTCTCTCAGCTTTGCCCCCGCACCTTCAGTGTCCTTGTCTGACGGGATGTGGCTGGACAGCACATGCTGCCCAGGCCACAGAGGCCCGTGATGGCCACATTCTCTTCTGACCTTGGCTTTCTGGCCGGGGCTCACGTGTCATCTCACGCCCGAATTCGGTCTTAGCACCTGCTGGCAGCCGTGCGTTCCCTGTCCGGCTCCTGGGCGGCTGAGTGCTCACCTTCACTCCTGCCTTAGTGGAGGACTTGTTCGTTTATTCACACTTTCAGCTACCGTTTTCTCAGCAGCCACTCGATAAACCAGTACCGCACAAACAATAAGATACTGATCTCGCTTTTTGAGTGGCTCCCAATCTGGGGATGTGGTCAGAAAAGCCACTGGAGTGCAGTGAGATGAGCTCCAAGAAGGGGTGTCTCCGCAGTGAGAGGTGGGCACGTGTGTCGGGAATGAGGGTTTGGAGGATGGCTCAGAGGTTCAGCTGTCCCCTCGCTCTGGCCAGGAAGCTGTTATCCGTGGTCACAGCAGTTCCTACCAGCCTCACTTCTCAGGTTTTTCCCAGGCACCTGACAGGTGTGACCAGAAACCCAGACACCAACTGGCAGGGCAGGTGGTATTAGCCCACGTTCACAGCTTGAGTCTGAGAGGTGGAGGGCACACACACTTGCTGGAATGCACTCAGTGCTGTCGGAGGCAGGATTGGAACCCTGATCTATTCCACTGCAGGCCTGTTCTCTTTCTGCTATATCGTATGACTTTACTATCACGTGTCAGACAGAATCTTTGTAAAAACTACCTAGAAATAATAGACGACAGACGGCAATGAGATTTGAAAACACCGTTCGTAGGCGTGGCTTAGTGCTCGCTTAGCACAGCCTCCAGCAGCGTGTGGGCAGGCGTACCTGCCACGCCTGGGCAGACGCCGAGGGAGTTGGGTGGACAGCACATCCCTCCCTTGGCAGAGAAACTTGAAGGTGACACTTTGGCAACTCGTTCATCACGAGAATTGTCTGAACACAGACTTTGAGAGGTGGACAGACAGAGTGTACACTCTTTATGATGTTCTAGAGTCTTAGGGCGCTTTGGAATACTTCCGACGTTATGTGTAAACCTGTATGTATGTAATTATACAACATGACTCTCTTTTACCTCATTCCTAAAAATTTCAGATATTAAGTGTACTGCTCTTCTAGGTGGTTTCTGTCTTGGCAAGACCTGACGGCTAACACTTCACAAGGCCACATGTGGACGGTGCCTGAGATCTGAGGACTTGTCTGGGTGTCACGGGATAGAGGATGTATAGCTATCGATAGAATTTTATGAGAGCCTTCTGAAGGTCCGTAGAATGCCCACTGAGCCCGCGTGCCTCAGAGTCTGGACACGGCAAGGCTCACTCGGTCCATCGTAAGCCGTCCTGACTCCCTGGGGAAGTAGAGAGTGTGATGGACAGCCTCCGAGCATCAGGGCAGCATGGACGCCTGGCCAGTTGCCTGTCTGTGTGTTAGATTCTTCTTCTCCCCAGAAAGAAAAGCTCTTTTCCCTTGGATTATATTTTACGAAATCAAAATTTTGTTTACGGGAAAGGACCAACTTCATTATTCCCCCCTTTACTTGATCAGGTGTTAGTATCAACACCTGTGTAAGCGAGCCTTGTTGGGTCACCTAGAAGTCACCTTGAGGATGCTAACATAATTAGTTCTAAAGCAGGTTCAATTTCCTGTTAAATTATATTGCTCTCATGTACACATTTAAGATTTTACAGCTTCAATTTGCCTGCATTTTTAATTGATTCAAGAAATGCTTGGTCTGAAGAATAAAACTGTAATTACTTCCTTCACTTCTGGTGAAGGGTCTGATTCTGTTGAAAAGAGTAAACGTCCTTTATTCTCTTCGTGAGACCTGTAAAGAGTTCTGATTAATATGCTCGACACGAACACTTTTAGCGGGTTGTCACCATTTATTTTGTGCAGGGCTTCTTTTTCCCTCCCCGTTCGGTAGACGTGTTTCTTGGCTGTGCAGGTTAGTCTTTTGACGGGTGTATTTTTAGTCTTTCACAGAGATTCATAGAGGTGAGCAGCGATTCTCCATTTCCTCTCCACCGTGTTTATTCCCAGTGATGAGTAAAGCTGGGTTTGTTCTAAATTTCTAGTGCTAATATGCTGCCCTTTTGAGAGAATGTGGGAGCTGGGACCATCCTCACCCAGCACACGAGCTGTTTGCGCTAGCTGTCAGAAGGCCTAAGTGCTTTGTGAACTCCATGCGGAAAATGAGGACATTTCTCTTATTTTGGGGTCTCTTTGTTCAGGCTCTGTTGTCAGTTCAATAATGGAATGCCTGAGCACACTATTGATTTCCCAGATGAAGATTTTTTTTTTTTTTTTTTTTTTTGCAGAATTATCCCATATACATTTCAGAGTTAAGGAGTCAGTGTTAGACAACCTATGTTTATGGAACGGGAGACTTAATGTTGCTGAGATGCCAGTTCTTCCCAAATTGATCTGCAGATTCAGTGCAACCCCCATTTCTGCCTTTTTTACAGAAATTGACAAGCTGATTCTAAAATGCATATGGAAATGCAAGTGACCCAAAATACCTAAAACAATCATGAAAAAGAAGAACAGAGTTGCAGGACTCACACTTTCTGATTTCAGAGCTTACTGCAAAGCTATAATGATCAAGACAGTGTAGTACCAGCATCAGGACAGGTGTAGCTCAATGAAACAGAATCGAGAGTCCAGAAATAAACCCTTAAAAACCTGATTAACAAGGGCGCCAAAATAATTCAATGAGGAAAGAATAGTCTTTTCAACAGATGATGCTGGGACAACTGGATAGCCACAAGGAAAAGAATGAATTTGGACCCCTACCTCACGTCATAATCAGAAATTAACTCCAGACAGACCAAAGAGTTAAATCTAAGAGCTAAAACTATAAAACTGTTAGAGAGAAACATAGGTATGAATCATCATGACCTTGGATTAAGCAATGATTTCTTAGATGTGACATCTAATGTACAAATGATAAAAGAAATAGTTGAGAACGTGGTTCCATAGTGGAGCGGTTAGCATGTCTGCTTTACACGCAGAAGGTCCTGGGTTCATGCCTCAGTGGAGCCAAATAATTCATGGTCTACAGCCATGCCACCCTGAACAAGCCCGATGTCTGATCTCGGAAGCTAAGCAGGGTTAGGTCTGGTTAGTACCTGGATGGAAGACTAGGTGCTGTAGGCGTAAATAATAATAATAATAATAATAATAATAATAATAAATAATAATAATAATAATAATAATACAAAGTAGCTAAATTGGACTCCATCATTAAAGGCTTTTGTGCTTCATAAATCTTTTCTAAAACTGCCAGGCAGCCAGGTGGCTCACTGTTGCTTTCAGACGAAGTCGAAACCGTGACTCAGGCCTTCTTGTCCACTTGCCACATTTCACGTGAGCCACGTGATTCGTCCTTCCTTCCGTGGAGGCGGCTGCCACTGCTGCCGCTTGCCTCTCTGTGCCTCTGTGCGCGTCCCCTCCGCCCCGAATGCCCTCCCTTCTCCTCCCGCTCTTGCTTTCAGCTTTAAAGCTCGCTTCCTCCAGACCCTCGTGGTGTTCAGCATTTGGCTCTTCACGTCTCAGTTGAGATCACGCCGATTGTCCTGTTCTGGCTCTCATTGTCTGGGCAGTGCCAGGTTTCCCCAAGGGCGGTTGTCTGCCTGGTGGCGGAGGTGAAGCTGGCCCTCATCCCTTGGGTGTCCCCTGGTGAGATCCGTCTGAGTGGGAGGCAGGACGCCCTTCCACCTGCTCTGGCTCCGACAAGCTCTGCACCTGGAGCAAATCACTTGTTTTCCTTGTTCCCGTGCTGTTTCCGTCCCGAAGTGAACTGGGTGGGGCACATCTGTGCCTGCCTGGTGGACCTGTGGACTCCGTCCCCGCTTTGCTCCCCTCCCACTGCCCCCGCCCCTTCGCACCTGCCAGAATCCCCACTCGCTCCCAGCCCAAAACCTCTGATAGTGCACGCTGGACATCCGGGTTCCTCTGATGGCCCTTGCCCTTACGACGCTGACGGTAGGAGTTTCCCAGTTGTGGCTGCCTCAGCCAGGTTCTCAGCTGACCGAGTGGACAGTCCACCCTGAGCCTGAGACGCCGGGGTTCGGGGCCACAGCCCCTCTCCTGGGACTGGTGGGGTCAGGAAGTGTGTGAACAGCGTTCAGTCCCTGTCATATGCCAGGGGTTCGCACGTGCCATCTTGCTCAGGCCTGACTATGTTTGCCATCCTCACTGGGTATTGTTTTTTTATTATTTTTTTATTATTGTCCAAGGAGGAAACTGAGGCAGGGAGCTGAAGTAACTTGCCTGAAGTGAGAGAGAGAACATTGCTTTCTTTCCCCCTTTTATGTATTTATTTTTTACTTGAAAGCCCTGCTTTTCCAGCACATCGTGTCACCTCCCTTCCCCAGGCTTCTTTTGCCATGTCAGGAGCCTCTCGTCACCGTCGGGGACCTAAGGCTCATAATTAAGTAAAACCTCGTAACTTCCAAACGGCTCATCCTTTGGGCCCATTTGGGGATAGCGGTTTTTGACACTTCCTTCTCCATCCTGGTAGGTGGCATAAACGAGTTCCCTGGATATGAATTTTTTTGTTCCTTTTTTTTTTTGGTGTGGTGAGAAAGGAAAATTTCCCTAATTAAAAAAAAAAATTAAGGACATAAGTTTTTTTGTGTGCACTGCTTTTTAGAAATTTGGAATCTGGACAGGGTTAAAACCGACTTCTTCGCCGTTTTCAGGATTCACAGCTTCGCCAGAGTACAGCCTACAGCTTACATCAGCCTCAGGGCAACAAGGAGCACGGAACGGAGCGGAACGGCAGCCTCTACAAGAAAAGCGATGGGTACGTGGGCGGCGCCGCTGGCTGGCACGTGCGTCCATCGTCTCCTGCATCTGGATTCCTAAACTCTTACTTTTTTTTTTTATTTACCTGTTAGGATCCGAAAAGTGTGGCAGAAACGGAAGTGTTCAGTCAAAAATGGGTTTCTGACGATATCCCACGGCACTGTGAGTATCGCCCCCTGCTCCACGGTCTCTGCTGCAGGGGGACGAGCGAGGGACGCCGCGCAGGGGGCAGGCGCCGCGTGCGCAGCTGCGTGAGGGGCGCCGTTTAAAACGCGCCCTGCCAGGGCAGCTCGGGTGGGTTCCTTCTCCGTTTGGTACGCCTGCACCCCGTTCACGTCGCGTCTCCGGCCGGGGAAAGCGTGTTATCTTTTGGTATCCCGCAGAGTCAGGAATAACTGAAGAGCCCGGTGGTCTCTATTCAGAAGCCCGCGACTTGCACAGACAGACAGACAGACAGACAAAAAGCAAAGCGCTCCCCAACCACCTCTGTCTCTGGAAACTGAACATCGCGCTTGGGAAGATTTCTCCTTTTCCATTAAGGGAAAAGCGTTTACGTGGTCAGGACTCTGGGACTCAGAAACCCCAGAGGTCATATTTCAGTAATTTTATTATGGAAATCTCACACCCTGCGCCCAAGCGTAATCGAGCCCTTCGTCCGTCGTCCTGTGTAAAACGGCCCAGGCGGGAAACCGAACTCCACGTGTTAAAATCCAGTCAGAATACAGTGATTTACGAACCTCGCTTTCTAGACCAGGGGTTGTGGCCACAGTCACGGACACAGCCCCTCATACCACAGTGCTCTCCTCCACGGCAGCTTTAGGGACAGCGCCGCCGTCCCTGGTGTGACGGAGCCGGGGACGTCCTGTAGGCCTAAAGCTCAGCTGGTTGCTGTTCCGTGGTTCTCGAGCGCTGGTGACAGCTCGCATCCCCATGCCCCATCAGGAGGCCTGGTGCTGTGTGCACACTGTCAGCCTCCCTGCTGTGCGTGTGTGGCAGTGCAGATGACCCTGACCTCTCCCCCCCACACACACACTCTCTCTATCCCTGCCCCCCGTCCCCTCCACCTGTTCCCACCAGGTCCCTGGTGAGAGGCAGTATTGGGCAGGGGCATGGACAGGCCTTTTGGCCCCTGTGGAAAAACCGTTGCTCCAAGTGGCTTCCAGAGAAACAGCTCTCAGTACTGAGGAGGAAGGAAGGATCAAATGGGGGCACACAGGAGGGCGGCCCTGCCACGGGTTGCGTTGCTCCGGGAACCCCACGTTTTCACCGAGTCTTCCTCGGGGAGGAGAGACACCGTAGAGCTGGCAGGTGTAAAATGCCGTGGGGTCTCTTGGGACCTCTGGCCTAGGGGACAATGCGTCTCTTGCCTGGGCAAATACAGGTCACTTCTCTTTTCTAAAATGCAGCCTTGCGGGGCTCCTGCAGCGCACCCCGTCCCTGGGGCCGTGCACTTTGGACCTGGCGTGATGTCCTTGCCAGTGCACCCGGGCCTGCTGCTGCAGGAAGCACACGCGCTTCGTCGTCACCACTTCAAACTAAGACTGTCAGGCTGGGCGGCGGTCGAGGCTCCTCTCTCGCTCCAAACACCGGAGATCGGTCCTGTGTTTCGCTTTCAAATGGTTTTCCATTCAGGCGTTTTAACTCAGGTTTGCTGCCTCCATGCTGAAAGCGTCATAAAATAAGACCAAGTTCCGTTCTAGGCTCGTTTACAGCTCCGAAGTCATTCAGTCATTAGTGTTCTGCCAGGCCTGGGCCACAGCGTAAGCCCAGGAGTGGGTGTCCGTGTGCTTGTCCTGGACGATGTGTGGTCCCTGTGGTGGCCCTCACTCCGTTGTGGCCAGCTCCCTCTCGCTCCCCCACCGTGCGTGGTGCTCACGGGAAGCCGAGGTCTGCCCCTCCCCCACTGCAGCCTTAGCATCCGCACACACTCATGAGGTGACCTCAGCCGAGAACGAGGGTTGAGAGGTGCCCTTCTGTCTGGCTTTGCTTGGGGTTGCCTCCTCGTGTGGCTTACCCGTTCAGCCCGCGTCTCCCTGAGTTTGCTGATGGACCATCAGTGGGGAAAGGGCGATTTTTCAGACCTGACCGAGGCGGTGGGAATCTGAGAGCAGTATCTGGCACTCCGCGGAGAATCAGGTCTTCAGGTCATGGGAGCACCGGGCGTATGTGCCCTGTGTGGAGGCCAGTCCCTTCCCAGGAAGCCGGCAGCCTTCGCGAAGTGCCGTTGTGTTCCGCATCCTAGAGGCACAGCGATGACATCCGCGATGAATTCGGTGGCAGCTCAAGTTGGTGTCCTCCTTAGCCAAGGCTGATCATGTTCGCTCACCCTGGGAAGACGTCGTCCTTGGGACAGAATCACTCTAATTAGATGTCATCTGCCAAATTCATGGAACTGTCACACTGCCAGAGCCCAGGGACCGTGTTAAGCTGGAAGAAATGGTTCTCACCACCATCTAAATTTTTTTAAGTGATTCTCAGTCATGCAGAAAGAAGACTACAAACTTCCTTTTAAAGACCTGACAAATTAGTATAAAATAGAACGGCATGATAAAAACGGGAATTTCACTAATCCGTGCCTGTGCGGCAAGCAGAAAGCCTGCAGGGTCTGCTCCCACCCCTCCCCGTGTCCCCACTAACCCAGGGCTCCTCACGGCGACCCCTGAGGCATGCTGATGGATTCGACAGACCCGTTCTGTCGCTGAATTGCAGCTAGCCAGTATGACGCCGATGACCGCCGTTCTTCTGTATTCACGAGAGCACCAACCCCGTTCTTCGCCTGTGTCAAAGGCTTCAGGGGACTTCCCGCAGTTTGGAAGTAGCCGAGAGTGTCACCTACACACACGTGTACAGTCGTGTGATCCCGGAGGCAACAGGACAAACACGGACCTCGTGCCGGGCTAGACACCTGTGTCGAAGCGCTCGGTGCTGGCCGTGGGGCGGCCTCCTCCTTGCACTGTAGAAATCCATCTGTGGTGAATCAGCTCCTGGATGAGCCAGGTCGTTCTCTTGGTGAAGATCCCAGTGGGACCAGATGGTGCCTTCACCTGGCGCTGTCAAGGAGTGCAAAGATTAGGCAGGACTTGGAGTTTTCTGACCCTGATTTCCGGTGACCCGGGGGTTTTGGTGGGTGCTGGAGGCCATGGAGACTGTTCCAGTGACTCATCTGAGGGATGAGGCTGACACAGCCATGAACCAGGAGAGTGTCATACCACCTCGTTTATCCAGCTGTGCTCATCCAGACTCCTTTAACCAAACCCGGACTGTGTGCACTGTAAGGGCCGGTCCCGTTTGGGTGGAGACTGCCCGCCGCCCTCATGCCAACCTGAGTATAGTGGGCGAGGGGCCGGCCCCGGGAAAGGTGCAGGTGCGGACGCGTGTATCTCGAGTACCCCAAATCCACGCCTTTACACGTTCTCGAGGTGGCTGGTGGCCACGGGAAGGGGTGAACGAGAGTGTGTGGGTTTAACATTTTATTTGATCTTTTCCGTTAGGCAGCTTGAAAGGCGGGTAAGATAAGCCCATTCGTATGTGGAGGATTTGCCAAGATGTCTAAGAGGCATTTTGCCATTCAGAATTTTTTCCTGAATTATCTTCTCACCCTCCACCTTTTACTTCTTGGGACTAAATATGATATTTTTTTGAAATTGTACTAGACATTTTTGACACATTTATAACAAAATGTATTGTGAGTCTTCTTGCTACCATTGTGTGTGTGGGAAGGGTTAGGAGATACGTGTGTGAACAAGGTTGGTTTTGTGGAATCATAAGGACAGATGGTTGGCATTTAGGATTACCAATCTGTTATCTGTCATCACTTCAGGAAGCAGGGAAAATTACTTCTGTCATTTTTTGTGCCGTGAGATTACTTGCCCTGGAAGCGAGTGTTTACGCTCAGAAAAATGCTTGTAGGATCACCAGAAATTGAGGTGGACGGATGCCCAGGTGACCCAGCCAAAGTCCGTGTCGGTGGCAGTTCGGGGCCAAACAGCTCAGGCTGTCGCCGTGGAGCACTTTGGTCCGAGGGAGTCCACGCCATGGCCCGTAAAGCCAGCATCACTTGTTCCCCTATCTGGCTGGGTGTGTGGGTCACCAAGTGTCCTTACAGGGAGGGGCAGTCCTCTGTGGAGCTGAGATTCCAGGACACGCTGTGGTGAGCCTCTGTCACACTTTCCTACATAAAATCTGCTTTCTGAAAGCTCTCTGTGCAAGCTAGTGAAAACCCCGTTCTTGCTGTATCTCAGTGAGGAATGATCCTGCGAGATTTTCCACTCCTTCCCACCCACGTCTGTTTTTCATTTTTAAACAGGCTAACCGGCCCCCGCGAAGCTCAACCTGCTAACCTGCCAGGTGAAGAGCAACCCCGAGGAGAAAAAGTGTTTCGACCTCATTTCACGTAAGTTTATTTCTCAGATGCTGTGCCGAGAAATGATTTTAAACTGTCTCCTAGGGCATCAGTCCCTTTCACACAGTGCTTTTGAAAGAGAAACGCCTTTATTTCAGGTGACACATGTGCTTCCCTTTTCTGCCCATCTCCGCTGGCCTGCGGTCTCCCCAGGTTAGGACTCGGCGTGGGGGACGGCCCCGTTCTCCCTGTGCCTCTGTGAGCCAGATGTGTCCTCCCGGCCCCCAGCCTCAGTTTTCCTATTTGTAAATAAGGAGATTATACTAGATCAGTCCTCAGGCCTAAAATCCCTTCACTTGATTATAACAGAGAGCAAGCCTGTTTTCCAAGCATCCGTGATTTGGGTAATGTTAGAAATGCTTGCAGACTCAAGGGGTCGGGTCTCCAGCAGAGCCCCTGAAGCCTCCGTTTTTGACACTGCTGTGTCTTCCCCACCACAGAATTAGTGTTTCTGCCTCCGTATGCTTTTCAGTTGGAGGTAAACATAGCAAAACCACCACAGAACCATCTGTCGTGGTGAGTGTTCACTCAGCATCCCCTGAGGGAAGAAGAAAAGGACTAGTGAAAAGTCCTAAAGAAAATGATAGGTCTTCTGTTCCTGGCAGTGTATGTGGCAGAGTTACAGTCTGGGGTGGGGGTGACGGGAGAAAGAGGCCGGCTCCCCTTTCAAAAGGCAGGCACTAGGGGTTTGGGCACGGAGATGTTCATGGAGGGAAACGCGACCATGCATTTGAAGAAAGGCGCAGTCTCTTTGCCTCCGTGTCCCCGAGCACTGCTTATAGGATGTCTGGATTGTGCTATTAGAGGCTGGGAAGTTTGCTGTACAGTCTCTCACGCTGAGAGCAAACTGTCATCGCCACTTGGCCAGGCGAGGAGACAGGCACACAGCGGTCACCCTCGGGCCCCTTCTCTTTGTTCTGATCCACTCAGGCTCAGGGAGCGCGTTGACCAGTGTGTCATGGGGGAAGGGTCTGGTGGTGTCTGTCCTGTTCCTCAGTCTACACTGATTCGTGAAATAGACTGACTTTATCCCGCTTCGAACCCTGTGCCCCTACTCAGCCTAGTAAGGTCCCCACATTCACCTACCCTTCCCGTGGATGCTAGCTCAGATTCTCCATGGTGTAAATGTGGAGAACTGACCATAGCCTAGAGTGTGGTCACTGCTGGGGCCACCTGCCTCCAGAGACCCACAGAGAATCTAGTTACAGGGAGAGCACGTGATGGTGCAATCTGGTGTCACCCAGTGGCCAACGAGCGCTGGGGTTTTAGGCCTTTCCAATTTCAGAAGCAATAACCCGTAATAAGCAGCGAGTTACCCTTCAAGCATTGATTGGCACGTAGCTGACTCAGCTTGCCTGAGCTAGGCACACGTGGAGGGGGTGCGGCCACTCCCTTCAGCACGCCCCAGGCCCCTCTGGCAGCCGTGATGCGAAGCCACGTGTGCAGAAGCATCTGCTTCAGGCTTGTGAACGCTCACAGCAGTTCGCAGCCTGCACGCGGGGCCGCAGGGCATGCTGCAGGGCGGACGGCGGAGACTGGGCCTCGCCAGTCGCCGCCACCTTAGGCACGTGGGCAGGCAGTCCCGGGTAACCGTGGTGGCATGTGGACACTGGCAGGCCGGCGTGCCTGGGCTTCATCGGCACGCTTGCCCCCGCCCGGCCCGCAGTGTGTGCCTTCAGGCAGGGCATCCCACCCGGATCCCAGAAACACCCCAAATTTGCTGGAGTCCACTGTCATCTTCGAATAAACACTCTCCTTCTTTCCCATCCACAGGGTAGGATGAATCTAAATACATACTTTTTTTTTTTTTAATCCGCTCGTTTTCAAAAGGTGCTCCTCCACCTTGAGTGAAAATGAGCGTTGAGTGAAAATGCTTTGTTGCCCTACTGTGTGGGTCCAGGTTGTCATAGACAAACCTGGAGACCTGGTTAGAGAAGTTTTCACAGAGTATTTCCCTGCTTCTCAGGGCTCACGTTAGGGTACAGAACTAGCCAAAAGCAGGCTGCACCCCTTGTTGCCTTGACCCCCTGCACCCCCCTCCCCACCCCTGAGCTGAGCCTGGTCTGGCCGTGACGTGCCTCCGTGGTTGACACAGGCCTCTGGCACTGCCTGCTGTCAGCACAGCTTCCTGAGAGCTCAGAGCCGCCTGGCGTGGGGTGTGGATGTGCCCGTCCCCCTCACTGACCAGGTGAGGCCGTGTCACCGTGGAGAAGGTGGCAGCAGGGCAAGTGGCACTGCTCCTGGCTGACGCAGACTCCAACATTTCTCATGAAACTCACTCCCTCTTTATGAACGTGAGACAGCTCCCCTAACTGCATTTCTCTCCTCACTCCGTTCCTCTCAGTAGCAGGTTGGGGACAGTGAGGGTGGCGTTTCATTCCCCCGGTGTCAGAGAGGTGGGGGGTGGTGGGGTCAGAAGAGTATCGACTCCTTCGCTGTGGCCACACTCGTTTTGTCCCTAAACCTCCCTGGGCCGCGGCCTCCGTCCAGCAACTCGCCAGGAATAGTTCTCTGAACCGAAACGATTTCAGGAGTATAAAAAAACACATTAAGGGGGCACAGGTGTTTTCTGTGCATCCCCAGCGACAGTTACTGCTTGTCACTGCTCTGCCACGTGGAGAAGTTGGATTTCCGCCCTTTCCTTTTCAGTCTCCTTCTTCACTTTGTTTCGGGCTGATTGTAGACAGGATTTCCGTGTTCCCCCTTCAGCTGCCCTGATGCTTCGTCTCGGTGCTGTTGCCCAGTGTGTCACTCGTACATGTGATCAGCCGCATACACAGCTGTCAAAGCCGGGAGCTAGCACTGGCGTGATGTGTGAGCTCAGGATCCTACTCAGGTTTTACCAGGTTCCCCGCAGCGTCCCTTCCTGGTCCAGGACCCCATGTTGCGGTTGGCTGTTTCTTCTCGGTCTTCGAGGGCAGGCCTGCAGTCTTTCCTTGTCTTTCGTAACTGATGTAATTTTTTTGAGGAGTGTTGATTAGTTAGTTGGCCACGTGTTTTTTAGTCTGGTTCTCCCTCTTCCCCCATGACTGGACTGAGGTCATGCATTTGGGGCAAGAATAGCAGGTCACACGGCCCCTCCTCTGTCCCGCCTCCGTGGTCTGGCAAAGCCCTTGTGAGTGTGGGTGACACCAGCCGTGCGTGCAAGGAGGGTTTTCTGTCCCGTCGTTACTGCACAGTTCTCATGCTTTCACTGCGTGTAATACAGCACTCCCGTAGCATGTCGTTAGAATTTCTCATAATGTTTCCTAAGAAGGCCAGAAAAACGTCAGAGACAGTCACTTTAGGACTGTCACTTTAGGAAAAGCTTCCACTTTTCTCAGGACCTCAGCAATAACTTGAGGGGGCCAACCTTGTAGCAAGTATAAAAAGCCAGAGCTTTTGTGCGACTGGTGATGGTTTTCATTGAATGGCTTCGTTGCTGGAAGCCACGTCGCTTTAGACTCGAGTGGGAGGCCTGGCAGGACCCCCTGCTTTTGGTTTCAAAGCCACACTCGCCCAGCCAGCACGGGCATGTGCAGGACGGACGCAAGGGGGCGCACGATGTCACGCACAACCCTCAGCTTAATTATAAGCCACTTCTTTTTGGTTCTCTGTCTGGGCTCGTGACCCACGAAATGCCTCTTCCCGTGCAGATGACAGGACGTACCACTTCCAAGCAGAGGACGAGCAGGAATGTCAAATGTGAGTTCTTGGAGGCGGGGCGTGGCCAGGGCGTGGCGGGCCCAGGGTGCACCGCAGTGGCCCCGGGGGTCCAGGGGTGCAGCGCAGCCTCCGTTGTTCCCTAGATGGGTGTCTGTGCTGCAGAACAGCAAGGAAGAAGCCCTGAACAACGCATTTAAGGGCGACGACAGCACCGGGGAGAACAACATCGTCCAGGAGCTGACCAAGGACATCATCTCCGAAGTCCAGAGGATGACGGGCAACGACGTGTGCTGCGACTGCGGGGCGCCAGGTGACCGCCCACCACACCTCAGCTCCGAGGCATTTAAAGCCCCTCCTGAGCCGCAGAACCCGGTCGCTGCCCTTCTCCCTCTTTAAATGGGCGTGTGCAGCGCAGTGCAGCCCACCGCCTTGCATGTGCTCACTGAGCATGCGCGGACGGGGTGGGGGAGGGGGAGGTGAGGGGGACGGTCCCGTGGGGGGCCTGATGGAACTGAAAGGATTTAATGCTTTCTGAGACGTGAAAGCTGGAGCTCAGAGCGAGGCTGAGATCAAGGTCATCGGGTCACCTTGGTGGCTCCAGAGGCTTTTCCCAGGTTTGACCCCACCCGCCCTTGTCCCACCATGTGGAACTTCCCACCCTGTATCTTTAAGCCTCCATCTAG
Organism: Eonycteris spelaea; assembly: GCA_003508835.1. Taxonomy (NCBI): domain Eukaryota; kingdom Metazoa; phylum Chordata; class Mammalia; order Chiroptera; family Pteropodidae; genus Eonycteris; species Eonycteris spelaea. The sequence goes on from PUFA01000014.1 coordinate 2,580,052, forward strand.
CCTGTGACCCTGGAAGAGCCACTCTCGCTCTTCCCTAGACGAAAAATAAAGGAACCAGTGAAGGGGGTCGCAGGTCCCTTCCAGCCCTACGCATCCCGTAAAATGAGATGTTAGCTTCTGCATTTTGATGAAGCCTTTTAGGGCCTTCATTTCTAGTTGACATAGTGTGTCCTTGTAGGTTTTAACAGCTAGTATTTTAAAAGTTTAAGGAGTTGGCTCGTTCTTCTGATTAAGGTGAAAAGGTGTTGGCGTTGGAATATGGAGCAGCCTTTTCTGAACCTTTATAGAGAAAGACTATGGCTCAGCTAGGGTGGCCTGTTACCTTTTCACTCCTCAGATTCTTATTTTTATAAGCAACCAACACAACAAAATAGAATAGTGAGCTGAGAAATGCCACGAGAGCAAAGGCCATATTTGGGGGTAATTTGAGGAGTGGCCTCCTGAGATCTTAGACCCATTAAAAAAATATCTTGTTGGCAGGACCTTTTAAGATCTCTTTGGATCTTAATACTTTAGTGAGTGATAAGTAGGGAATGGTGCTTCTTATTAAGGATAGTTTAGTACTTGGACTTTGAAAAAACTTTCTTAAGAAAGTCAAAGCTATGCAGATTCTTGTTTTAAAATGCTAAGACAACATGGGTGATTTAAAAACTTAATATGAGGTGAGCTAAATGTACACTCATACCTACCAAAAGCATGATACAGTTGGTATAGTAGAATAGTGAAGGGAGAACACAGATGCCCGGAAGTATTCCCTAATGTGGGTAAAATTTTTACAACTTGAACATTTGAAAAATAACTTCACAGTTTTTTAGTGACCAGGTTGCGATATTTACCTGCTGTGCGTTTCTAAGGGCAACGAGCAATTCTAAAGAGCATTACTTATGGTCTGTGATAATGTGCTTGAGTAGGTTTTATTTTGAATTCCATTTTCAGTAAATTCAGCATTCCTCTGTCAGGTACTTCCTGAGTACCTACTATGTGCCACGCACATAGTAGGGTGCTCCAGTGTGTAGGTAACACTGAGGAGAAACACGGTGACATGGTGCCAGTGTGGGTTTGAGCCCAGGCAAAGGCAGGGCTGAAGCCTGGCTCTGCATCAACTTGCAGCCCCGAGCGAGGCCCTTCTGAGCACTGAAGGCACCTGCCCTGGTCCCCTCCTGGGACACCTCCCGTATGCATTAAAAGAGGTATTATGTGAAAGGAGCTACAATTTCTGATGCTCTCACCTTGTGAGCTATTACTGCTGCTGCCACAGCAGGGCACTGGCACGTGGCGTGTGGTCTGCGTCGTCACTATTAGCATCTTTGTGAACATGTGGACACGTGTGTTCTATGTCAGTCCACCCTGTGGTAGAGGACTTGACAAGCTTCCTATCTCTCTTTCGCTGGCTTGAGCCGGTTGGTGATGGGCATGGTCTGTAGTCAGGACAGCCCTCCAGGGACTGTGGCCACTAGGGGCACCGTGTCCTGTTTCTTGTTCACATAGCATTGTTTGTCACTCAGTAATGAATGGGAGGATGGGGAGGCGAGGGATGGGAAGAGTAGGGAGGAGAGACCTGTGCATGTGTGTGTGTTGGATGTAGATTGTTGGTGATTATGGTGGAATGAAGGTTCTGGCTGCATCAAGGATCAAAAAACGACTCATGCTCAAAACCCCATGTTTAGTAACGCAGGAAAACGTCCCGACCCCTGACCCTCTAATTACACGTTCCAATCTCCTCTGTTCTCCTTGGCAGATCCCACGTGGCTCTCCACCAACCTGGGCATCCTGACGTGCATCGAGTGTTCGGGGATCCACCGGGAGCTGGGGGTGCACTACTCCCGGATGCAGTCCCTGACGTTAGACGTGCTGGGAACGTCCGAACTGCTGGTAACGTGCCAACTCTTGACTTTGGGATGGAAGTAAAGGAGCTGAAAGCTAAGTTTTAATTTTGGCACTCGAATCTATTTTAGTTTCTTGAAATTCCTCTGGGCGGTGGTTGTTGATACTCACCAGATGGATTTGGGCAATTACAGGCTCATTGATAATTGCTCCTTCTCAGCTGCTAGTAGTCGAGGTCGCTTCTTGTTGCAAAACTTTATTTTAAGTAAATAAAGTAAAACTCAGAGAGCGTTGAGACCGAGGTAAGGTTCTGGGATGGGACGTCGGCATAGTCTAGTTGCCATCATTCATCCAACGTGCAGAATCCGAAGCCTGGCAGTCACGGGCTCCTCCTCCCTGAGTCATCAGCCGGGTCCTGCCAAGTCCGTGGTCACCGCTTGGCTTAGCCACCAGTGCATTTTTCCTCTGCCCCTTGCCGTCACCCTTTGGGACAGATATTGGTCTTTGCTTTTATTGCCTTCGTTCCTAAAATCTTTTCATTCTCGGATCAGTGATAACACCCAAGTCATGCGGTACACACAGATATTAGGAGGTCGAAACATTGTCTGTGAAGTATCTTCTAGAATATTGAGGAGCAGGGCACATCACACGTAGGTGGTCCTTTGGGGCCACCTCAAACATGTTCCTTTGTGGACCGTTTTTAAAGTCTATAATTGCTGGTTGAAGTGCACTGTTGGAAATTTTTTCTTGGAGTTGCTGGGTGTCGGATAGTAAATATTAAGTGGATATTGATTGCCATTGATTTTAATGTCAAGAGCAATAGTCTTGACACAAAATCAATTATTGTGGTCAGTGTATCTCTCCAGGGGCCATAACTCTTACTGATGACCCCTCTGGATCCAGCGTGTCTAAACTTGTAATGTGTTTGAACCACCTTGTCAGATCCTCCCAGCCTTCCCTAAGAATTCCTTTGTGACCTAGGAGGACCAAGTAAGGAGCAACCAGAGTGGATTCTAGTCACCCAGTTAGTTGCGTCCCTGATCACTTCAAGTCTAAAACTGAGCCAGACCCAAGCAGCGTCCTCTCGGTCACACACTGGCTGCCGGTAGCGTAGCGATGCCGACAGCCTGCGTCGGGGGCTGTGCGTGTGCAGGCAGTGCTTTGGTGCAGATTTGAGACGCTCACTGTATTTTCAAAGAAACACAATTACTTCTCAGTCAGCACAGGTAAACTGTGCTGCCATACTGATTTTCTTAAAACAATGGGAAGTGTTACGTGGCTTATGGTGAAATAATAATCACTCATTTTGTGCCGGTCACTTTGCATAACACTTGCGCATAGCTCGCTTGCCCTTGACAACGGCCCTGTGGCCTGGGTACATCGTCCCCACTTTACCGAGGAGGAGCGGAGGCTTGCAGGGTTTTAATGTGCCCCAAGCCGTGGATTGCCAGAGCTGGGTGCAGGCCCCTTTACCCTGCGTCTGGAGCACAGACTCTTGACCTGTGAGGAGCCCGGGACATACACTGGCCTTTGCGGTGGGTTATCTTGTCCTGTGTCACTCCTGTCCCCCGTCACTTCCCCATCCCATCGCTAACAAACACCAGCCCCCTGGGGGAAGCCCTGCCTTGTCTACCTGTGTGCGTGCCATTCTCGCTCCCACGGGCGTGTCTCAGGCTCCGGGTGTGGGTCACCGCGTGGGATCGGGAAGCGGGTGCTGGGCACCACCTGCCGGAGGCTCGCCAGGCATGTGCAGCAGTCAGAGTGACCGCAGAAGCAGGCAGGAGTGACACAGAGCCAAACCACGAGGAAGGGCGGCAGGTTTTGAGTAGCAATTACTTTTTAATGATTTTTAAGTTATGAGTCTATGGAACATAATTTTAATAACGGCTCTCATGGACGGGGAAGGCGCCCGGCTCCACCCACTCACGTATGTCCCGGAAATTGAACTGCAGGTCTTCACGAGACTCGCCCACCCCCTGAAGTGGGAGACACCGAAAGAGGGTGAAGGGACACGTTTCGTCTCGATGAGCGTGTGGGGCGACTCTGATCCCGGTCCAGACCGAGTTTCTGTGCCCCGGAGCCTCTGTCTGTGTTTTCTCGTTGGAGTTTAAACTTTGGCCGACACTCAGCCATCACAGAGAAGGAGCACAGAGCCTGGTGAATTCACATCTGCAGATAGTTGCAGAATCTAATCTCTGCCGTGGCCTCAAACTCTCCCTTATCTAACTCTCCTTTTTCCTCCATGGTTATCAGAAAGCAAAGGGAGAAGGCCCTGAGCCGTGTGGGGTTTGTTCCCACCCCCTGCTTGCCCCCGAGCTCGGTCTGGTGGGCTGGCTGCTTGCCAGAGGTGGACGTCTCCCCGCTTCTCACCCCGATGACCTTCGCATGTGCCAGGACAGCAGGCCCAACGTCGGGTCCAGACCCCTTCTTCTCCAGCCCTTAGGTTAAGTGAGAGACGGAGAGTATGTGTTGGGTCTTTTATAAGCCTTTTAAAAGAACCAGGTTATTTTATTTCGCTTAGATAGTCGGATGGCTGAACAAAGGATTTCTGAAGGCTTCAGATACGAACTGTGTGTGTGTGCGTGTGTCTGGCATGTAGTAAAAACCACAGAACGTTAGCTATCGTTATTTTCTCTTCCTCCAAGATGACTTTAACAGAATCTGTTCGGAAGAACGAGCCACGTCTGCTCCCTGCAACCGTCTCGCTCACAGAGCAGCGGTGTCAGGGTCTTTGGTCTGGGTCCTCACGGTGGTTCTCTTGCGCGCACACGCAGTGAGCTCTCTCTCTGTACCCCGTAGAGGACATGACGGGCGAGCTGGGGAGTAGGTTCCAAGCGTTCGCGAGGCTGCAGCCCGGACACGGCGTTGGTCCCTGTCTCCAGGCGAGTCGGTCCCAGAGCCCACACCTCGGGGTGATGTGCCGTGACAGGGAAGAGGGTTTTAAGTGGCTGGATAGAGACAGCAGGTACACGAGCTGGGGTTTGGACGTGTTGGTGCACGTGTTCCTAAACACCCAGACGCTCACCCCACAGAACGTCACTTGCGTCTTCCCCTGTGGCTGCAGCGTGCCCCTCATGGTCAGGTCTTTTCCTTAATTCTGTAAGTCACTTTCTGGACTCGGGTTTGCACACAGTGTCCCCATGTGCTCTGCTGTGGCAATGTCGCCGTGTCCTCTTTGATTTGTCTTTGCTTGAAGCACACTTAGTCTCCGTGTTCACTGGGTGGATTTCAGCGGCAGCCATGAGGGCGGCTGGCTGGCAGCCACCTTTCCTTCCCAGGACCTGCTCTCGGAATCACTGCTCGTTCAGTGGAAGGAAGCGGGTACCTGACGCATCCCTTGGATTGGTTCAGGGACTCGGTGCCGTTGTTACCGCGTTAGCCTATGCCAGGGCAGCGTCCTCAGGTTTCACAGCGAACCTGCTTTCAGAAAACCTCCCGGTGGCAAACACAGACATTTGAAAGATAAATTTCCTCCTTCACATAGGTCATCGTTTCAAAACTGATTTTCAGGCAACACATAAAACAGTATTATTGGTGCCAATACTATTATTTGATCCATTTCGCATTTGGATATCATGCCATTGAATTCGAGTCAGTAAATTCTTCCATCAAATTGAACAGAATTGAGAGTCTGGGGAACACATGTCGGGGAACACACGTCGCTGACCGGGGCCTCTCCCATGGCTTCCTCCTGCCTTTCCTCCGTGAGGCCGTTAACAAGCCGTCGGGCACGAGCTGGCCTCTTCCCAGCTCCGTGGGCCCTGCACGGCCAGGCGTCTCCAGCACGTGTGATTCCTGGTCCCTGTCCTTGGCGTGCTTCCGTGCCATGAGGGGTCTCATGCAGGGCGAGTGTGGCAAGTGGTCATCCTGACCGGGTTCCTCTCTGACGTGCAAGAGCGTCTCGTCCTCATGGTTCTTGGCACAGGCTTCTTGTCCTGTTTTAATACATTGTAGTCTCGCTAGACTGAGTTCCTTTAAGCAAGAGCGTGTCAATGCCTAGTGCCCAGCACACCCGAGGGCTCGGTGCGCATTCACAGACGGGCCTATGGCTGGGGTTTGCTCCCTGCATGGTGCAGCATGTGAACACCCCAGCCCCTCCTGAGTGTCGCCTGGCCCTGTCTGCCTCGGTGAGCCCTCACAGGCCTGGGGAGGGAGCCCTGGGAGTGGAGGGCACGTGTGCTGGGCTTCACGGCGGCCTTCCTGCTTCCTTGGCTCCTGCCCACATGGCCTACTGGGCCCCCCGTTTTCTTGACTTGAACCTGCAGCCTCCCTCTGCGAGTGCTTTGCTTTTGTTGATGGTTGCAGAGGGCTTCTCTGCAGGCTGAAGTCTTCACTGGAACTTGGCAAAACTGTGAGGCAGCACATTTCTCGGCATTGGACAAGTGTGATGCATGGCACGGTGGCTCCCTGGGTCAGCTGTCCCCTAGTAAACCAGCCAACGACAAGCAGAAGGGAGGCAGCTTTCCGATTCCTGGGGAACTCTCCTCGCACCCCTCGCTCATCCGCTTGTCATAGGTTAGGGGGCGTGTGTGTCCCTCAGTCACAGAGGGGCACTGCAGCCGGTTCTGTCACTCACCTTCTGAAAATGACTGTCCTTGGCTTAATGGGAAGATGGCGTGTTAACTCACGCATGCCTGTTCCAAGGAGGCGCTCTGACACTGAGTGAGGTTCAGTCCTGGATCTGACACCAGCTGCCGGAGAAGCCCTTCGCGGGCCTGGCTCCGCCGTCCCTCAGCCCTGTCACCTGACGTGGCGTGCCACCCTGACCATCAGCCCGTCTCTGGGGGACCAACGCAGAGCCTGGGTTTTGCCACCTGACACTGGCTTGAGGGCTGAGGCGGAGTTGGGTAGTTAGCACGCGGCGCTTTGGACCACCTAGGAAGCTTCGGTGACGTACATCAAGGACAGGGGGAGCTTAGGGATGCTCCTCACCGCCATTCAGCTGTCCCTCCGACCCCCTTCCCTGTTTCACGTTACTGCCACCAGGAAGTTCGCATTCTCCTAACCTGGAGACCTTTGGCTGTTCCCACAGCCGGTTCCCTGGAGAGAGAAGCAGCTGTTCAGGCAGCAGCTCAGTCCCCCGGGACGTCCTCAACAGCCCTTCCCCGTGAAATCCACTGAGCAGAAAGATCGGAACTGTCGCCACTCCCTGTCGCATCACTGTCAGCAAGGACATTAGAGTGTCTGTTCTGTCCGTAGCGCTGGGCTGGGGCCCCTTTCAGGGTTTCTTTGCGTCGAGACGGACATGGAAACCGATCTCTCTGTCAGGCGCTGAGCTGGGGGCTTCGGACGAGTGAACCCCTGCTTCTAGGAGCTCCCGGTCACTGGGGATCCCACACCTCGTTTGGAAGGGTGCCAGCTGCCATCCTCACGGGGTGGCTGGACTAAGACACACGGTGACATTATCTTAGTGTCTGTGCGTCGAACGCTGAGCAGTGCCAGGCGTCCAGTAAGCACTAATTTAACACGTGTGTTCACTTAATTTTGTACAAGTCAGAAGGTTGATTGGCAAATGAGACCTTCCATTTGGAACAAATACATTATATGTTTAGCTCTTCGCGTCACTGGGGGCTTTCACTGGAGTTATCCCATTTTGTGATTATTACCGCCCAGCAAGGCGGGTACGCCCCCATCTTACTGGTGGAAACTCGGAGCTCTGGTAGACTGACGTGCTTGTGGTTCCTAAGCCAGGAACTAAACCAGGATTTGAACCCAGACCTTGGCTCCCCGGCCCAGCGCCCTCTCCACTGCATCCGAGCCCTCCTCGCCGCCCAGGCCAGGGCGGTCAGGTCCATTTTGCTGCATCCCGGGTGTTTGAGGGGCGGGTAGGACGGGGCCGCGCGCCAGGAACCGCTCTCCCTGCCCCCCGCCCGGTCCACCGGGCTCGTTCTGACGCCGTCTTCCTCCACAGGCCTGCTGCTGCTTGTCTCGGCGTCCACGGTGCCTTTTGGGCTTTGGGTTTTGTCCGTGTTTATTAAAGCAAACCACTTTATTGCGCTATTTCTTAGTGGCCGATAAATAAATCATCAGATGGATGAGGAGCGTGTAGCAGTGGGAAGCATGAATAATTGAGTACCTTTAAATGGACTTTTTTTGTTTTTGCAGCTCGCCAAGAATATTGGGAATGCAGGCTTTAATGAGATTATGGAGTGTTGCCTTCCAGGCGAGGACTCGGTCAAACCCAACCCCGGCAGCGACATGTAAGTGTGGGACCGGCTGTTCTCCCCTCCCTAACGAGGTTGGCCTCGTACCTGAGCCTACAGGAGGGGAGTAACGGGTTTGTTGTTGTTTGTTTTGTTTTGTTTTGTTTTGTTAGTCATCTTAGCCTTTTGGGTGTCCACACAGATACTTGGCGGAGGCTCAAGGTGTGGTGAGTGTCGCCCCCTGCTGGTGGCGTGCAGGTGCACGCGCCAGCCTGCCCGCCCGGGTGTGCTCACTCCCCGTCTTAGTTCTTTCCATGTAAATTCCAAGCCACCCGAGAGGGTTAGTTGTCGCAGAAACATGATTGTGTATCGTTCTCTTTCCCAGTGTCCTTACAAATGTGGAGTGTGTTGTTTCCTTCCAAAAAAATGTTTGCTGTTGTTTTGTTTTACTGTTGATACCAAACCTGATTGAGAAGCTTTTGTGCCTCGTCACGCACCCAGCTGGCTCGTCGAGGCAGAGCTTGCAACAGGGGCTTTTCCTGCCAGTCTCGTCAAGCAAAGTAGGGATCACGCAGGTCACACGTCTTTGAGCGAGCGGTGGGCGGGAGGCAGATGGGCCAGGGCATTGCATGGCCTGCCCACAGGAGGGCTGGGGCTGGTTTATCCGCTAAAATGTGGTGCCAAGCGAGGCAGACTGGGGGAGGGAAGAGAGGGAGAGAGCTGTCCCCAGGCCAGTTAAAAGAGGCAGCACCTGCGTTTGAGCAGTGAGCCGGATCGGTGCCCTGGCAGAGGGAGAAGGAGACGCGGGATAAAGGGAGCATGTAAGACTCATCCACAGAGGTAGCGTTGCCCCTGGAGTGAGCCTGAGGCGCCGTGGGTGGCCCAGGCCTCCGGAAGGACACTGGGCAAGGGAACCGTGATCAGCAGCTTCGGGAGCGATTTTACAAATAAGAGGCAGAGAATTGAGATTTTTGTAACCATTTTGGCGGGGCACATCTTTGGGAAGCAGAGTGGGATCTGTGTTCTTTTGTGTTCAGGTGAAAAGACTTAATACGGTGGGGGAGCTTAGAACTAGAGGAACGAGCAGGCGCCGTGTCCATTGTCCCCTCCCGGCTCTTGGATGTCTGAGGCGAGCCTTCGGTTGTGCCGGATTAGTCAGCGTGCAGCGTGCAGCAGGTGTTTGTGGGTGGCCTCTCCTTGAGGCTGGATAACGTGTGGTTTTAGAGACCAGGCACGAGGCTTACAGAGTTACTGTCCTCTCTCGGTGAAAGTCTTGAGTTTCTATGCTCTTACCCCGACCTGGAGAGGTAGAGCAGGACACACGTCCAGTCCATATCTGCTTGTGGGCCCCAGGCGGGCGGGCTGCCTGCCTTGAGCCCCTCTAATGCGAGCAGGGAGACAGCCCCCCACGCCTCACAGGGTCACTGGGGCTCCAGCGAGAATATGGGGTGAAGCACGTCTTACTAGGCTGGGCTCAGCCTGCCACTTGCTCGCCAGGATCGGCAGCGTCTGTTCCACACACCCCGAAAAACTGGGCCCCTCTCAAACAAGGGTTCAGCTGGAGAGTGACAAGAAGTGAGCTGACCCTTCCGGGGATCACCGGGAGATCCTGTTGAGTAAAAGGAATTTCATGGTCATTTATTTACTGTTTGACACTTTCACAGTGAAGGTGATTTCCCAAAATGCTATAATAATTTTTTCTGTGTACCAAGGGTACTTTATAAAGGCAGAGATTTTGTTTATTCTGGAGCTCGATGATTCTCAAAAACGAATACTGTCTGCTCAGAACCCTACAATATAAATGTTTCATCTGCATTGAGACCCCCTCCCCGCCATCCTTGGCACAAATGAAAGAGACATTCAAATTTGCTTTCCCCTTTTCTTCAAAGGAGGACAGAGACCGATGGCAAGATGCCACCTGCCCTCATACCTCCCAGCTGAAATTATCCCCGGGCCCCTTCTGCTGCTGTAGCATTCTGATCTGTTTTGACATGTTTCATCCCACTTATATCATACCTAGGCATTTACATGTAAGTTACATTTTAAGTAACTTACATGATAAGTTACATCTTATTCATTTTTGTAATTCCCACCACAATATGTTGCTTGTTCTGGGAAGTCAGTATTTAATGAGTCAACAAGTCAGAGATAAAGTCCCAGCTCTGTGGTTACTTAAATAAGCTAGTACTTTGTTTCCAGGTAAAAAGAATGTTATTTCTGGCTTTATCTCAGAACGACACACCATCTGCAGAAAAATCTGTTGGTGGGGAAGCCAAAGACCCTCTGACGGCCTGAGAAGACCGAGCTGGGTTTGGGGGTGCTGGGAGACATGCTAGGCGGGAGGGTTGTGTCTGCAGATGCTGGGACCGTTTCTCTCCTGTGATTCGGGACCCCTGGGTATGCCCTGTCCTCCAAAAAGCATGAGAGCCTTCCTCTGGACAACATGTATTGTTATATTAACTTCCAACTGTATCATTATATTAACTTCATTGCTTTTCTCCAGAAGCCTAAGCCTTTCGAGAAAGGGGGCAGGGGAGTCACATGGCAGTAAACGTCCTTCACAAAGCCATGGGCAGGTGGGCAGGCAGGCAGGCAGGCTGACAGACAGCCCGAGAGCGCACCTTCCAACAGAGGGCAGCCAGGCGGTCTGGGGGTGACGCATGCACGGCTGTTGCAGGAATGTGGATTCCCTGGCAGAGAAGGCACAAACATGCTGGCGTATAGGGACCTGGGTAAGCGAAGGTGTGGAGACGTGCACCAAGCAGCGACAGCAACAGCTCGGTGAGGTGGGGGCACAGAAATTGAGGACGGGCATGGAGATGCATCAGAGCGTGCAGCCCCGCCCTGTGTGTGCATCGTCCACCTGCACGGCCAGCTTCGGGACCTGGCCGGGTCGCCGGGGCCCCCACACTGGGCCTCGAGGCCCGTGTTGGAAACCGGAGGGTTTCGAGTGTCGTGAAAGTGCTCCGGGCGGCACAGCCAGCGCAGGGACGTCAGTGGTCACGTGGCGGCTGCTTCCCAGTCAACGTCGTTCTGCTCACAAGGAGGGTGGGGGCCGAACTAACGAATAGGTGCTGCGGTGTTTGAATAGAGCCCTTCGTCATTTACACGGCGATTGTGTTTGCTTTCAGGAACGCCAGGAAGGACTACATAACTGCCAAGTACATCGAGAGGAGATACGCAAGGAAAAAACACGCAGATAACGGGGCAAAACTTCACAGCCTGTGCGAGGCCGTGAAAACGAGAGATATTTTTGGATTACTCCAGGCGTATGCTGATGGCGTGGATCTTACAGAAAAAATCCCACTGGCCAATGGACACGTAAGCGCGTGGCTTGCTACTTTTAATAAAAGAAAACTAAGCAGGGAAAAAGGGAACAAAGAGGCCAAGGCCGTGACATCGAAATGCTGACCGCGTCGTGTCATTTTCCGACGGCGCTGAGTTCTAGGGGAAGAAGTCGGTGTTCGTCTCTAAACCGGAAACTGTAATGGCAGCCCTGGGGGCCAGGACACTGTCCCAGAGCCCCGAGCACCCCGACAAAAGCCCCGTCCACCACGGGCAGTGTGAGCGCCTCCTGGGGGCGCGGGGGGCTCAGGTTCAGCTGTAACTCGCGAGACCGCACAAGGGAGCAGAGCTCTGGGGTCCTGGCGCACTGCTCCCCTTGCGTGTGCCCCACATCCCCCCACCCCGGAGGGAACGGGAGTGGAAGAGACATCCCCCCGTTTCCTGCAGGTGGGGCCTCAGGGCTGGGTAGCATGTTACTGCCAGGACCCACCAGTGTCACAGGTCAGTGTGTGTCCTAGCTCCTTCCACAGGTGCCCGGTGGACACACACTCATGTTCCCTCAAAACCTCCTTCCCAGAATGAGGGGCCTGGGGCTGGGGGAGCGCCCCTGGCAGCCGAGCATGTTTAGTGGAGCCTTAATGTTCAGCGTGCGAGGCTGAGAGAGAGGGCGAGTGAGAGCTCAGGCCCGGGCAGTGGGTCAGTGGCGTCCCCGAGCTGTGTCTCGGGGGTGGGGGTGGGGGGCGTTTCCTTCCCACGCAGCTCTCACGGGGTGTCGCCCCCTCACTCTCCAGAACTTTCAGAAAAGGCAGTGGTGGTCACATCCCCCACTTCGTCAACTGAAGACAGTCCAGATCTTAGCGCCTCATGTTGTCAGTACAGGGACAAGGACGGAAAGATGGGGGGACTTCGGTATGAAACTGCCGATTCCTCATTACTGCCCATGGAGCTAGGTGTAGGACCAGGCTCCCAGCTGCAGGGTCTCGAGGGCAGAGTCTGCCGTGGAGGTCAAAAGGGGCACCATGTATCTTAGTGACAGATTTGTGAAGGAAAGAGAAGAGAGATACACGATGTTTGTGTGGGACACAAAACTGAGTGTTCCCCCTCGTGATTCTGGCCATTTCTGTTGGGTCGCAGGAGCCGGATGAGACCGCCCTCCACCTGGCCGTCAGGTCCGTGGACCGGACCTCCCTTCATATCGTAGACTTTTTGGTTCAGAACAGGTGGGTGCTCAATGCTGGGGGGTGTTTGGTTTTGTTCCTTGGTGTTTCTGGGGAAGGCGTCTGGTGCTGGCCCACTGCATCATGTTTCAGGGTCAGTCCAGGGCGAGCAGGCTCAGAAGAGCCTCGGGACCCTGGACTTTGGGGAGCGGCCTCTCCCCTTTCTAGCGAAAGCATCAATAGTAAGGTGGAAAAACTTGTCCTTCTACGGGACAGGACAGGCTGTCGCTGGTGGGGATGCGGGTGGGAAGGTGGGTGGCACAGCAGCCTCACCCTCTCCGGCCATCTCTACCTTGCCACTGGTCCCCAGGGCCTGGAGCCAAGGCTGTCTCACGCACTGCCCCCCCTACCCCCGGCAGGGGGACTGGGGAAAGTCCTTCGGGGCGGCTGGTAGCTGGCCGCTCGCCTGCCCAGGCCGAGACTCACCGCCTGCCTCTTCCCTGTCCTCGCCAGCGGGAACCTGGACAAGCAGACGGCGAAAGGCAGCACAGCCCTGCACTACTGCTGCCTGACAGACAACGCCGAGTGCCTGAAGCTGCTGCTGCGTGGCAAGGCGGCCATTGAGATCGGTGAGTGCTGTCGCCTGCTCCAGGGGGCGGGGGAGGGGAGGGCCGGGGCCAAGCCAAGGGCCCCCCCCCCACCACCGCCCCGCATTCTGCAGGGCGCGGGTCTGCCCGGCAGCAGCACCCGCCCCGTTTGGCAGAGGACGGGCCCTGCACCTGTCACCGAGGCGGTGCGTTTGCTCCGGGTTTGGGCGTCGTGCCCTCCTGTCCCAAACCCACTCCCAGGACCAGCTGGGGCGGCTGGAGCGCTGTGGAGGACGCTGTTCACTGTCCCTGCCTCCACCATGGGACCCTGATGGCTGGCCGTCAGCTGGCCGGGCACAGTCCAGCCCGGGGGCAGCTGGCTGTGACGAGCCGTGGTGGAGTGCTTGCTTACGAAGGGCTCTTGAAAAGAGAAAGGAAGCGCACACCTGTTTGAGAGCCGACTTGTTTTTTTTTAATCACTACTTCGTTGACCGAGGTTTATTTGGAAGAAAGCACGGTTGCGAGTTTGTAGACCGCTTAACAGGAAGTGCAGTTTGTTGTAGCAGGTGCTGCAGCCATCAACAGTGCTTTGGTTCAGGGATTACGGTGAACCTCACTTCCTTCGGCTGGGAGTTCGATGTTGACTTTCATTAGTTGGCTACTTCAGCACTTTGGTTTTCACGGTTAGCGCAAACCTCGTCTTGTAAAATCTTAGGACACACAGCAGTTCTGTACAATTATAAGACACACTCAGCCCTGACCAAAGCCAGCTCACTGTGGAGCTCATCCTCACGTGCAGTTTGACGTAGTGCTCCCCCTCTGTCTTGTTAATCATCTCTTGATGTCGCACGTTGCTGGCTTTGTCATAACGCCGCCCCTTGCCTCCTGCCCTCAGCCAACGAGTCAGGAGAGACCCCGCTGGACATCGCCAGGCGCCTCAGGCACGAGCACTGCGAGGAGCTGGTGAGTGTCCGGCCGGTGTGGCGGGCGCGGGCGGCCTTCCGGGGTCAGGGAGGGGCCCCGCCCCCTCCAGCAGGGCTGCTTGTGAGCCCGGCAGTGTGGGCGCTGATCAGATCCCGGTGTCCTCGGTGGGACGACTTGGGGAATGTTTTGGGCAGTGACCTCTCCAGAGGCGGTGACCACTCTCCAAGTGACGCTTGGAGCACAAGTTGGTATTTGCTGGCTGGACATGTTGATAGCGCCCCTGACGTTGTCCGGGCGCGTGGGGCAGAGGCCAGGAGGCCGCCACGACTGCCTGTCCTCTGACGTGTCTAAGCTGTTGGCACGTCCCTTTGCGTCAGCACACCAAAGCTGGCTCTGTTTCATCCCCCTGCCCCAAAGCGTTTGCGTTATTGTGCACCATCTTTCCGGTCCCGTCCTGGCCGTGGACAGAGCCTGCTGGGGTCAGGCGGACCCTGGTTTGTGGTGCGTTTCCACGCTGTGACTCAGGAAGGCCACGCCAGCTTGCCACCATTTCCATTTTGGTGACGTGGAGACAGCTACACCAGTTTGCGAGGTGGTTGCGGGAATAGTTGTTGAACTGTATAAAGTGCTAAGTAAATGGAACTGTTCGTAGTAAATGCCATAGGTGCGTCGGATAGGCAACAGGTGCCGTTCTAAGCACTTTGTTCATTGACTCACGTCATCCTGACAGCTGCGTTCCGGCATGGCCTCTGCTGCCATCCCCATTTCACAGACGAGGACAGCAAGGCTAAGGAACTTACCAGAGGTCACACAGCTACTCTCTGGCCGTGACGATAATTAAGCTCTAATGTCATAAGATCCCTCTAGGAGCTATGAATTAGCTTCCTGCCAGCTCACGTGCAGTGGAACCGGCCGTTCACCTTCCTGAGAGAGGAGGAGACGGCCGTTCACGTCGTTTGCTGCAGGGCTCAGTTCTCTCGCGTCCACTGGGGAGGGCTGGGTGCACAGTGGGCGCTCGCTCGTCTGCGCAGGTTAGGTTTGTGTCCATGTGCTGCTGTCGGCACCTACGGGCTGGGCTGCCCGTCATCCTCAAATAGATCTCACTGTTCCTCGCCCGCGGACAGCGCTTTACAGTGTACATAGCACACGGCGGGAGTCTTGTGGTCACCTGGGAATTAGGGAGGGGGCTCTCCTGAGGCCCAGAGACGGTTGATGTGGCCGGCCGCGTTCGGCAGTCCCGGCCCCCTCCCCACCAGCCAGCACTCTCCCTCCTGGACGTGTTGGCGGGCGCCCGCTCCCTGGGGCTGCGCAGGCCGGGTGCATGAGCAGTGTCACCCACAGTCCTTTTTCTCCTCAGCTGACCCAAGCCTTATCTGGAAGGTTCAATTCTCATGTCCATGTCGAGTATGAATGGCGACTGCTCCATGAAGACCTAGATGAAAGTGATGACGACGTGGACGAGAAGTTGCAGGTGCGCCAGGCTGCCGGTGTCGAGAGCCCGTCAGCTCCGTTCGCAGCGGCGTAGCTTCTGGCCTGTGATTGGGGCACAAAGCTGTTTTGTAGAAAATACAGTTCACTCTTTGCTTCCATAGATGTCAGTAGGTTTGGGTTTTACCTTCCCGCCTCCCAGCTCCCACGCGCTACTTTAAAGGGACGTGGGTTACGTCACCACAGACGGCTGCTCAGTTTGGGTGTGCGGGACCTTTGATGCTGGTGGGTTTTAGTGGAAAACTCTCGCTCTGTGGATGATGTGACAAAGAACCTGGTCTCCCCCAGCACTGGTGACCCCGTTCACCTAGGTGGTCTCTAAATAATAACGAAATCATTAAATGACCCTTGGAGCTTATGGGCTTGAGCTGTTTCCTTTTTCAGACGGGGTCACTGAAGCCACGAGAGACCGACCTGGGGCCAGACCTGGGGCTCTTGCCTCCTCATCCAGCTCCTTTTTGTGACACTTAACTGTCATGCACACTCGGGGACGCCGGAAAGTGGCCACCTTCACACAGTTCTCAGAGTGAGAGTCAGAGTGAGACAGACTGACCGGAGAGCCCACACTCGGGCCGCTGTGACAGCAGGGAATGCCGTGTCGTTTTCCGTTTGCACCGCGGGTCTTCACTCTCCTGGTGTGTGATTACATACGTGGCATTTCCGAAACCCGCTGGGCTATCATTGTTGATGGAGCCCTTAGCATCTACATTTACTGTTTCTTAGAGTAAGATGTTTCCTCAGAGTTAGCTATAGAGTGGCGTCAGTGAGAAGAGCTGAGCGATTTCACACTTACTTCTCTTAGAAGAAGAAAGTTTGAAATGCCTGGCGCGGAGGGAGAGCCTCTCCATCAAGCACACACCACATTCCCGTCCTGCGGGGAAGTGACACAGCCGGTGGCATCGGGACCCTAACACTCACCCTCCCACTCTGTTGTTAGCAGGGAGTGGCGGGGTGATTCGCTCACACAGCCGTGGGCGTTGTTGGACTTGAAAAGTAAGTGTGGTCTACGGCCCTGCCACCCTGAACACGCCCAACCCCGCCTGATCTCAGAAGCTAAGCAGGGTCGGGCCAGGTTCGTCCTTGGATGGGAGACCATCCAGGAGACCAGGTGCTGTAGGCATAAAAAATAAAAAATAAGGGATTGTAAGTTGACAAGGTCCTTGCAGTCTGTGAGGTCACCAAGGGTTGCCTCGCCTAGATAATTAAATAAATAAGTAAAATGAAAATACATGCGACGAGCCATTGGCCGTTGCGTTCTGCACACTTGAGTGGCGTCTGAGCCAGTGGGCTGGCCAGAGCCTGGCCGAGCAGTACGTCTATGAGGGGAGGAGCGGCAGCGCGGACACCAACACCTGCTCAGCTAGCTCTGTGCTCAGGAAGCAATGGACATAGGGTCGGCGAAGTTAAGTCATTTGCTCAAGATCAATACTGTTTAATGAAGCTACATTTGAAACCTGAATTAGAGCTCATTTGCCTAAGTCATGATTTCCATGCATATGACCTTCAGTAGGACAGGGGTCAGCAAACTTTTTAAAAGGGCCAATAGTAAAATTATAGACTCCTGGGCCTAAAATATCATCTCTGTTTGCTGCCACTTCAGCTCTGCCAGGTGGCTCTTAAATAGCCACAGATGACTGTAAGTGAGTGGCGTGGATATGTTCCATAAACCTCGTTAACAAAAAATGGGTGGGGCCCCACCAGGCCCTCGTCTGTTGACCCCTGAGTTAGAGGCATGCCAGGGGTTCCAGTTCACATGGGAAGAAAACTTTGCTCTCCCCTGAATTAGTCACATCGCTATTGGGGAGTGGTCACACCTGGCTGCCCAGAGTGGCTATATGGCAGCCCAAGCAGGCAAGCCCGCGAGGGGCACCGTGGTGACACGCAGGGCCAGGCCGGGGGGCTGTGGCTAGCGAAGGTGAAACAACTTCTGTTTTAAAGCCTTCGCCGAGTGGGGAATTCTGAATCATGGCTTTTTTTTTGGTTTTGCGTGTGTGTGTTTCCATTAAGAGACACAATAAAAGCGAGTTTAAGTCTTGCAACTCTTATGTAACAGTGGAGAGTCAGAGTGCACCTCGCCCGAATAGAAGTGGTTGGTATACATGAGGTCATCACTGGTAGGATGCACACTGCGACCAAGAGGTCACTGTGTCTGCGTTTCACACACCTGCCCTGCACCCCTCCACAGCCCAGTCCCAGTCGGCGAGAAGACCGGCCCGTCAGCTTCTACCAGCTGGGCTCCAACCAGCTGCCGTCCAGCGCTGTGTCTTTGGCCAGAGACGTCACCGGCCTGGCCAAGGACAAGCAGAGGAGCTTCGTACCCAGCATCTTGCAGAACGAGACTTACGGAGCCATCCTGAGTGGCAGCCCACCGCCCAGCCAGCCCGCAGCCCCCAGCACCACCAGCGCCCCGCCCCTCCCCCGCGGAACATAGCCAAAGGTACGCCTGCCGGCAGCCCTGCAGCTGCAGGGTGGCGGGTGCGGCCTGGGGTTCGGCTTTGGGACGTTCGTGGTTGCTTTCCTCCTAGCCAGGTGGCAGCTGGGCAGCATCAGGACGGTGGTTTCCTCCGAGGCCTTTGTTCTGTAGTTCTGTCGTTCGCTTCCTAAGGGAGCTGCATCATTCATAGGGAGCCAGTGGCGGCAGTGCCTTGATTTGCTGCTTGTTCCGGGCAGGGGCGTGGCGTCTGCCTGACTTGGGGAGCACAGGGACCCACGAGGGCAGGCCCAAGGCGGGTGGGCCAGCTCCTGACGCTGGTCTGTCAGCCCTCTGCCCGCAGACCTTCTCTCTGGTCCTCCTCTCTTTTGCTTTTCACCCCCATAACCCCTCCCTCTGCCTTCTTTCTTTTCTGTTTTGTGTTCCCTGCCTGAACTTGGCCAGCTCATGGCCCCTGTGGTTATTTCTTGTCTCCGTGGTCCCCATGGAATGAAGGATAAAAAGACGCTAACTTGGGGACAATGCTCAGCCTCACTGTAGGAGTGCAGACTGGTCCCGCGGCTGCCGCCCCGGCCCTTGCCGCAGCGTCAGGAGTCGGGGGTCGGGCTGAATGGGTGCTGCTCTGCATTTCCACAAAAACGGAAAGCGGAGCCCCTGAAGTTGAGTGTTTGCCCGGACTGGCCAGGCTGCTCCCCGGACCGTCCAGCCGGCGGCCTCGGAGGGCTTCCCCCAGGAAGGAGGGACAGGCGCCTTCTTGTGGTGTGATGTCCAAGCACCATGGCTGCCGTGGGCTCCCGGCGGCTCAGAATAAGCCCCTGATTGCGTTAGCGCAGTGGCCGCTCAGTGGGTGGGGAGTGTGGGTGAGTGTTGGTGGCCTGGGCTGAGGAGTGAGTGTGGCACACACCATCCCGCTGCGTCTGTGCGCGTGCGGCTGCTCACCCCCTCCCCCCACCCCCACCACACGCACACTGTCCTGGGTATCCCGACCCTCCCACACAGCTCGGGGCGGTCCAGAGAGGCTGAGGAGCCTGTTGCCCGGTGCACGAGTCACCCCTCAGGAGCAGACCCACTGATGGGAAAGTGGGGGCTGTGCCAGGCAGACCCCCGGACCCGCCTGCTCCCCCCCAGCAGAGCCCAGCACCCTCACGGCACCCAGCACCCTGGTGCCTGCGTCCCAGGCAGTGTCCGCACCCAGGCTCAGTGGGGAGGTCCCTGAGCAGGAAGGACGCTGCAGGGTCACATCCCACAGCAGCATCGTCCCCCCGTCACCCGCTCTGGGCTCTGGCAGGTGACGGCAGCAGCTGAGCTCGGCCCCTGTGGAACAACTCACTGCCTTCTCCGCGGTTTGTAAGACGAGCTGAAACGATCCGGCCGTCTCCACCCCAGTAGAGGTTCCTGCTGGCTGTGTCCTGTGGGGCAGCGTATTTTGTTCTTTCTCTCACATAAAAGGAATGGAAAGCTGTTTGTATTTATTTCTTGCTTTTCTAACGTCTTAGGATGAGAGGTTTCTGTCTTTACATTTATCTTTGTGATTCTTGTGGTTAGTTTAGCTTCGTTTTTTCCTTTACGATATAGATTGCACTTCACCCTGCTAGTCCCCAGAGGATCTCCTCATCCTTTGTCCCGTCCATAATGTGGAGCCCCTAAACAGCAGCCCAGAGGGTGTGGGCGCTGTCATGCCCACGCCGGCAGGCGTCGCCCAGGGCAGACGTGCGAAGGCTCCTCTGCACGTGGGGCCTGCCCTGTGCGTTGTCGCGGCCCGTTCCTCTCTGGGCCCCGCCCCCGCGCTCCCTGTGCAGCCTCAGACACAGGTGGCCCTGTGCACCTGAGCAGGTGCTGCTCCATGAGGAAGAGCACCGAGCTTAGTGGGGCAGAGGAAGGGACGTGACTGTGACAGGCCGTTTCCCTGGGGTGTCACCTGAGCTGCTTGGTGTCATCTGTGTCCATTTCTAGCCGGAAATGAGTTTGCAGGAGGTGGGAGAGAACCCTTCACCTGGCGTCTTTGGCTCGTACCTCTCTCCCTCGTGCTGTGACCCCCACAGGCTGGGGCGGGTGGGGGGGACCTAATGGGTGGAAAACGAGACCACCTCCTACAACCTGAGTGTGGTACCCAGGACATGCCATTGTGGTGACCATGTTCCTCTCCAAACCGGCAGTTATATCTGAGGAATAAAATCAGTGAGATTGAGAAAACCAGCTGGGAATTTTCCCAGACGCATCATTCCTTTGGGGCGTATCATTATCTGTTCCCCAGATACCAGAGACAAGGATTTGTAAAAACCAGTGTTCGTTCTCTCTGTGGCCTTGATGCTGTTCTAGAAGGGCCTTCTCTATCGTTCTGTCAGGGAGAGGATCAATAATGCAGTGTTCTGTTTCTGTTTTTGTTGTGTGTGTGTGCGTGTGCGCCTGCCCGCGTGCACGTGTGCGTGCATGTGCATGCGTGTGCAGTTCAGACAGCCTCCTCCTCCGCTAACGCCCTGTGGAAGACAAACTCTGTAAGTGTGGACGGTGTAAGCAGGCAGCGGTCTTCGTCAGATCCGCCAGCCGTCCACCCACCGCTGCCCCCTCTCCGCGTGACATCGACCAGTACGTTTTTTCTTTTCCTTTCTCGCCAGTGGGCTTGTGGATCTGGATGGCCGGGGGGTGCCTTCAGCAGCCGTGTGGGGAGACAGCTCCCCAGAGCCCCACGCCCAGGGTGCACGCGCTGCCCGGTGCCCGGCGCTGCGTGCGGGGCCGTGGCTCTCCCCTCCCCCTGTCCCTCCAGCACCGCCTCCTCCGCCGGCAAGCCCTGCCTGGCACCCACGCAGGGCTCACTCACGCCCGTCGTCTGACTCCCCACGCATTTCAGCAGCACGTCCGCTTTTCACGTTAGCTCAGGGCTTCCTTTTCTCTGGCCATGTGGCTCTCACATGTGGGCACAGTCACCTGGATTATAACGTTTCTCTTCGTTGCCGACATGAGGGTGAGAGTCCCAGGACCCAGGAGCCGGGGCCGGTTCCCCTCCAGTATGCAGAGCTGGAGAGCCTTGTGGCCTGTGAGGCCAGCCCTGGAGCTGCCCTCTCCTGCCTGCTCCGTGGGAGGGAGGGGCTCCCCCGCCCCCAGTTTTTTCCTGCCTTAACCTCAGTTCAGATAAAAGGAGCCCAGCAGCAGAAAGTGCCATGGGTATGTGGCTGCCCGCAGAGCAGGGGCTGTGTCTGGGAGGATCTCCCAGAGGCTGGGAGTGGGGCGGGGTTCCAGCTCAGACAGCAAGGGACACCTGGAAGGTCCCAGAAGCCCACCTTTCTGCCTCTCAGTCTGGCCTTCTTGTGGGCGGGGGTAGATTTGCTTGCTAGTCTGTGTTTTGACTTTAAAGCAGTGAAAGGGAACAGGAATGAAAACAAAGAAGAAAGGCAGACCCTAACCTGATCCCTCCTCAGTACCCCCAGGCTGTCCTGGGAGAGGGGCGCTGACCCCTTAGGTGTCAGCCTGTGTCCTGAGGCAGGGTGCTGCCCCAGCAAGGAGGAGGGTGGGGGAGAACGCTGGCCACTTGGTCAGCGAGGGCAGTGGGCACACGTGGGCTCAGGGCCCAGTGCCCCCTCACCAGCTCCGTGACCCTCAGCGAAAGCGGGGCCCCTCTGAGCCTGAGTCTCCGGGCTGTAAAGTGCAGGGGACAGCACGTGGCCTCGGCCCACACAGAGTGAGTTCTTCACAGCCTTTCTTCAGGTTGCCCCGCGTGCAGCCCGGGGAAGCGGGGCGGCCCCTGGGTCCGCGGAGGCAGAAGGAATTGTCCCAGGAGGGCCCAGCTCCCCCTGAGCAGGACCGATGAGCTCCGAGCGGGCCAGGCCCCAGCCGCCTGTGCTGTGCTCCAGGTCCCGGGCTCGGGAGCAGAATGGTCTTGGCGGCTCCATCTAGAGGTCCAGCTGAGAAAATGCTGCAGGCTCATAGACGCGTTCTCACCCTAATCTGGGGCGTGGAAGGGCTCCCCACCAGTATGGTTCTCCGAAGCCGGCCGGGAAGCAAGGGTTTCTCCTCACGGAGCAGCGATAGGAAGAAGGCCCCTCGTCGCAGGAGCCTCTGGTGGGAAGGCTGGGGATGTGACACCCAAGTCTGACCCTCTGCCTCTCTCTCCACAGATCCCCTGGGTCCCACGCCGCCCCCTCCAGCAGCAAAAACACCCATCATGATGGAAGCCCTGAGTCAGCAGAGCAAGCCGGCCCAGCCTGGGGTCCCACTGGGCAAGGCCACGCCCCCGCCCCTGCCCCCCCAGCCGCCCAGCCGCCTCCCGCAGAAGAGGCCTACTCCCGGGTAACCACCCCCACCCCGCCTCGCCCCCTCAGGGCTGGCCACAGGGTCCTCGCTTCCTCCATTCAAGGAGCTTCTAAGTGGTCAGCTGCCCGAGTTTCGTGCAAACACCTGAAATCCCCAGTGTCTCCACTGCTGTAACATCCGAGGTCAA
Source organism: Eonycteris spelaea (assembly GCA_003508835.1). Lineage (NCBI taxonomy): Eukaryota > Metazoa > Chordata > Mammalia > Chiroptera > Pteropodidae > Eonycteris > Eonycteris spelaea. The sequence goes on from PUFA01000014.1 coordinate 2,602,326, forward strand.
GTGATATGTAACTTGGTTTCATCAGGCTTCTAGTATCTTCAAAATTTATCAAGAATTTTTAAATTGTGAAAGTTTTGTACGAATGTGGATCCTATATCCACACAGTGAATTTAGATTCCTGTTTGGTACAGACACTGGACTCCAGGGAGTTAAAGTCTTCAGGAGACAGGTTCTAGGTTCTGTTTGTCGCTCGTGCACGAGGTTGGGTATCCTCTGTGGTGTGGGGCCCGCGTTTCCTGCAATCGAGGGTATTCTCTGCGTGAACGCAGCACAGCCAGCACACCCAGGGGCTCGCGTGGACACGGACACGCCGCTGCCTTCCAGCCCTCGTGCCTTTCGGCAGAAGGCCCATTCATGGCTCTCGCTCTGGATCCGGGCAGTGGAAAATGGTTCCTTTTAGTGGAAATGGTGTTTAGAAGCCAAGGTCAGGGTGCCTTCTTCGTGTGCTCATTGCTGTTGGGACGTCACTGCCCCAGGCCAGCATGTAAGTGGTGCAAATTGGGTGTGCACACACACGTACACATTCATGCACATGTGGATATGTGGGCAGCTTTACTGCCACGTTTCCAGCTCTGTCTACATTGAAATCCATGAGCTCACACTGTCTCCAGTTTCAATCGCTCTAGTAAGAAACCGCACCAAAGCCAACACAAGTCACAACCGTGTCACTCACAGACACTCGGGGCTTTGGGTTGGCGTAGTGGGTTAGTTCATCTTTGCCGAATGGTATCTGGGCCCTTAGCGGAGGAGGCAGAGGCTGGAGGTGGCTCGGCACAGACGGACTCAGCTGGAGGCTGGCGTCACGGCGGCCTCGCCACGCTTCGCGGCTGGTGGTCCATGCTGGCTGTCGGCTGGAAATCCGCTGGGGCTGCTGGCTGAAGCACTCACACGTGCATGGCTCACCACGTGACTAGGGCTTCCTCACATCATGGCGACTGGGCCAAAAGCAAATCCCAGGATGTAGGCCTGGCCTTGGAAACTGCACAGGGCATCACGTCCACCGTGTGTTTCTAGTCAAGCAGCGGCAGAGCCCAGACTCGGTCGGGTCAGGGTGGGGGCAGGCAGGGCAGCAGGTCAGGACGTGGGGCAGGGGCAGGAGTGGCGCAGGGGGTGGGGGCGTGGTCTAGACTACTGCTCTCTGTAAAGGATTTGGGGGCGATGTTTTAAAAGGATTTGGGATATATTCTGATTCCTGCCCTTGCGGTACTTGTGACCCCCTTTTCCCATGATGCGATCGGGCTCCCGGGTTACCTGGTTTGTCGGCATCTGGGAAACGGGGCTGCCATCTCTGCCTCCACCTCCCCCCTGTGCAGAAGCCTCCTCTCCCCTCTCCCTACCAGAGCTAGGGCCCCACGTGGAGGCTCCCCTCCCCGACAGGCCTCCCCTCCATGGGCGGCTCCTGGCCCTGCTCAGGCCCTGGCACTCCAGGGTGGGTCCGTTTTCATCTGTGCCATCAGGTAGACGATGACATGTGAACTGCGGGAAGTAATTACATCCTTCTGTCCTGAGAAATTTCATTGATTTTTTTTGAATGCTTTCTGTTTTTTTTCTGTTGTTCTAACATAATTGTCATTCAGATGTCAGAGTTCCTTGGCTTTCACATGTGTCATCTTTTCTCTTTTTATTGGGCTAAGCTAACTGCTCTAACAGCCCGCCCCTGAATCTCGTGGCTGAACGTATGGAAGTTGACTTCTTGCCCGCATGAGGTTCTGTCCATATTCCTGCTTGTGCGGTGGTTCCCAGGGAGTGGGTCAGAGACCTAGACCCCTTCTGTTTCTCACGCCATCATCCTTGTCCCCCTGGGCCCAGGGTTACTTCTGAAGGGAAGGGGAGACCAGGAAGGTGCGCTAACCTCCTGGCTGGAGAGATGCTTACGCTCCTTTGACCAGAGCCCATCCTGTGGCCCCACCTAGAGGCCGGGACTGGACGTGCAGCCCAGGAGCGCGGAGGGTGGGGGCACTCCCTGCAGCCTTCTGGTGTCCATTTCTGTGTCATCGCTTGCTTGCTTTTTAAATCTGCTTTCTGGGACATTTTCTTGATCTTATCTTACAGTTTTTTTTATTGAGATTTTCATTTCTTCTGTCATATAATTTTCAAGTTAATAGTGTTCTGCTTGTGTCGTGGGATCGTTTTCTCTCATCTGAGAGTGTTGGTGGTGTTTTTCTATGTTTTAGCTTTTGCTTTTCTGCACTGTCTGTCTCTTCCACCTTGATTTCTCTTTGTTTTGACTTCTGTCCTGTTAGAAGTTTGTGCCTGTAAATCCGGTGTCCCCTGCCTACGAGCTGCCACATCAAGGGGCATTAAATGCTCACTGACAGACCGCACCCCGGTACGCAGAGCTGCCAAGGCGGGTTTCACCATGGTTTCACCTTGCTGGCCGTTTTCTCGGGGACCCTGAGTTGGGGTCTTTTTTCCCGTTCCTTAGAGAACAGCCTTCCAGTCTCTTTTGGCCTGAAGGGAGCAGGTTTTCTTGGAGTCAAATGTAGAAATGAAGTTAGGCCTTTACTCAGTCCCTCTGTCTTCTCAGATACTCCCAACAACTGCACCGGGCATCCCCACGTCCAGACCCTCTGCTCTAGTCCACCCGCTCCAAGAGTAGAAGCTTCTGGTCTTCAGTGGACTGGGGGAGGGCAGTCGCCAGGCACCCAGGGACTCAGTAGCTCCAGAAGCAGATTTTGGCTGATCCTGATCCTGTTTGTTGCCCCGCTCCCCACCCCCCGAAGTCAGGGAGCGGGGCGGCTGGAAAGTGCACACGGGAGTGGTCAGGTCCCTGGCCTGCTCACGACCCCTCCCTCCATGCTCAGCTTCCAGAACTGCGTTTCCTCTCCTGTTCTCTTATTGGTTTAGGTTGTTGTTGTTGTTGTTGTTTTTGTTTTTTTTTTTTTTAGATTCTTTTTCTTAGGAGAAAGTGGAAGTGAATGTATTTCCGCCTGCCGGGTTTAATCAGAAGAGTCTCGGGACTTGTTAAATGCTGCTTTGCAAGCTCTTTGTGACACATAACCTGTGTACCCCTGCCTTCCTGTGCTTGACCCGCGTGCGTGGAATCTCACCGGCTGCCGAGTCATGCCACGAGGGCCGTGCACTCAGGTCCCCGGGAAACGCCACCAGCCGTGCTTCCTCGGTTCCTGGGTTGGGATCTGTGCCTCTCTTTGGCTTTCGGTTCAGATTCGCTCTTTCCGAACTTCTGCTCTTTAAGAGACCGAATTATGTGTCGAACTTCTAGGCGGGACACGGCCCGCTGCCAGCAGTCAGGGGAGCTCTGAGAACCGGGGTGTTGGCCACCAGGCGCGAGGGCCCTGGCACGTTCTTTCCATTGCTCTGAGGCCTCTCCCCAAGGTCACAGCATGAGTGGTCTCTGGCGCAGCCTTACGTGGCCTTACCTGCTTCATGGAATGATGTTCTCTCATCTCATCTGATGACAGGAAAGGTGAGGAGGGAGCAAAGCAGGTGATGTTTGAGACCTCCCAGCTAGCCTGCCCGAGGTGCTGTTGAAGGGTGCACTGGTGCGCCGTCTTCGTAAGGAAGACGCCCCACCCCGAGTCTCACCCTGGGGACGGAGCTGGATTCTCACTTTGGTCCTCCCAGAGTCAGAGCCGGCACACTACGCTTGCAGGGCCAGAGGCAGCCCTGCTCCATACAGCCGGTGAGCTCAGAACGGTTTGCATATGTTTAACTGGAAGCAGCAACAAGAATATTTCACGACCCATAACAATGGTATAAGATTCGGATTTCCGTGCCTGTGAGTCAGGTGTTACGGGAACACGGCCACACCCGCCTGCTCACACATCGTCTGTCACCACGTTCACGCTGTGAGGACAGCATCGAATAGTCGTGGCAGAGACCTCACAACCCACAAGGCCTAACAAGTTTACTCTGGTGCTTTAAAGGAGGAGTTTGCCAGCGAGCATCTTAGAGGGTCAGGCCTCCCCTGTGAGCATTTCGTCACTACCCGAAGGCACGGGGACCAGCAGGGTCGGCGTGATGAGCTCTGTCTCGACACTGGTGGAAATCAAACGATAGGACCAATCAGATTGGCGGGGCCTTCATGGGTTAGGCCTTTTTAGCGCCTTGGAAACATGAGCAAAGTCAGCGTTACGTTTCCTCCCCTTCTCTCTGAGACTGGGGCAGGCCCTGGGCTGGGCAGCCAAGGAGGCGTTCCTCCGGAAGCGCGCTGCGGTGGGACGCCTTCGCCCCTGGCTCGCCCCATCCTCTGCCCTCCAGCCCCTTCCCGCCCCCTGCAAGCCCCCGGTGTGTGCCTGGCTCATGCTGGGTGCAGTAAGACTCAGCAGGGAACAGGGGGTGGCGCTCCTCTCCTGGCTCATCACAGACATTCTGTCACTCGTCCTTATTATGAGAATCGACAGAACTGGTATCACACGTTTTGCAGATGAAAATGCCAACCAACCCAGGGAAACCCATTTATCCAGGCCCCCTAGGTCAAGTCTGAGTTCACAGACCCCTGTGTGCTGGCCCTGAGGACCGCCTCCCTTACCTGTGCGTTTCTACCTGTGGCTTGGGACATGCTGGGCCCGGAGGCTCAAAGGGGGGCCTGAACCGGTCAGACACATCAGTTAAAGACAGCAGGGACCACAGCACAGAGGCTTGGATGGTACTGACCCATGGCTCCTGGACAGGTCCTGGCATAGCCCTCACGGCCTGGGCTGATTCAGCCCTGCCCTCTGAGTCCATCGAGGGAAAGGGACTGAGCAAATTGGGGTAGAGCTGGAGGCAGGTGCCAGCTTCCAGCCCCAGGCTGGGTCATGGCCCACAGCCCTGCATGGACAGGAGCCCTTGGGAGGAGCCTGGTTTGAGGGTCAGACCTGGATCTGACACTGTTCTCTGGGCCTGCCACTCTTACTTTTTCCAAAAATAAAAAGAAGTAGTTGAATAACGGTTGATAAAATCAACACCCAATTTCAGCTTGAACAATGCCTGTTCCTTTATGAAAGGGGGTGAGGAGGAACAGGGAACATGCTTCTCAGGCCTCAGGTTTCAGCAAATTTGTTTTCCCTTCTTTGTAGGACGGACAAGACGACCCCACTGGTCAACAAAGGCCAGCCGAGAGGACCTGGTAATGGTTTCATTTGGGACCGGGCTTTGTTTGTGCTTGGTTCATGGAGGCAGAGTGGGAGGCATTTCCAGCCCAGCCGTGCACCCTGCGGCAGAGCCTCTGGTGCTCCTGCTCCTGGGGCTGCCCTGCTCTGGGGCCTGCGGTCCTCTCCCCTTCTGCTGCCGGGGGCGGGGCGGCACAGGTCCCCTGGGGATCTAGAAGTCTGCAGGAGGTGGTCACATCTGTCTCACTGTGTGACACCTGTGCACTCTACAGAGGTTCCACGGAAGTCACAGATTCTTTGGCCTTTGAGGGACTTGTCCCTCAACAGATGAGAAAATCTCAGGAAACTTGCTTTTCAGACCTGGTACTATGGCTTTTGTGTTAATGGTTTGTGTCTCACAGTTATGACTGAAGGGGCATATTGTGAGTTAATTCATTTTGGTCCTAAAGCAGTGGATCTCTCTGGGACAGAAGTTCTGGGTCCTCTGTCCAACACCGCGGCCGTGCAGCCCCCAGCGCCCATGCCCAGGAAGTCACAAACAGTAAGTGGACCAAACCTCCTTGTCCTGCCTCTTTGCTCAGGCTTATTCCCGAGGGCTCAGAGGAAGCAGATCTTCCCCTCTTCCCCTGGTTAGGGAGCGGGGTGGCCTCTTCCTGTGCCCAGGACCGATCTGGCAGGATGCGACACCAGTTTCCCGCAGGTGGGCGTGGCCCTCTCGCCACAGCTCCAGGACTGAGAACTCGTGCATACCAGGCTCCAGCCGCCATGTTCCCAGTCCTCCGAGGCTGGGGTATCTTCCCTTCCTCTTCTGGCCCCTCCCAGGACTCCCCCACCCCTGTGGTCAGGGCCCCTGGGCCCAGTTCTCTGCTCGTGGCGGTGCCTCCCGGCCACACCAACCTCTGACACGTCCTCCCCTCCCTCAGACCAGGCTGAAGCCTAAGCGGGTCAAAGCACTGTACAACTGCGTGGCCGACAACCCGGACGAGCTGACGTTCTCCGAGGGCGACGTGATCATCGTGGACGGGGAGGAGGACCAAGAGTGGTGGGTGAGTTGGGGCCCGGCCCAGGAAGGGGGGCTGGATCTCTGCGCACCTGGCCTGAAGGGTCTCTCCCCAGCTGCACCTTCCCTGCCTGGGCGTCCTCTGGCTACCGGCCACTGTGCCCCTCGCTGGCCTCAGACATCTCTTCCATGAACTTGGACTTCTGAGGAGGCCTGATCTGGCCCCGCGGTGGGGTCCTCTCCTTTTAGGGTTGGCAGGCCACTTGGGCTGCAGTTTGCAGAGCACGCTCGAGGGTCTGAGATGAGACCTGAGTTCAAGGCCTTGCGTTTCTAGCTGGTGCGCCACCCCGCACTCCCCGCCCCCTCCTGCACATGCCGGTTTGGTGGGGCGCAGCAAGTAAGGGGCGCTGAGCCCAAGGGCAGAATCCCTGGTGTCAGTGTTGGTCCTGAGATGCTCTGTGGTGTCCAAGTGGGAGCTGGAGCAGGGTGAACGTGGCACTTGCCCTGGTGACCCTAAGAACCCAGACTTAGTACCTACTGGCTAGGCGACTTGGGCAGGTTGCTTGTGTCACTAAGCCTAAGCCACCCTGTCTGTGAAAGGGAGGTCACCACGCCCTGGGGTAGAGAGTATACAGCAGGCCCCCAGGGACAGGTGGCCATTATAAAATGAGGACAGTAGGAGCCAGTCACTTGCAGAACGGTGTACACAGAGCATCCAGCAGCATCTGCCACACGGATGACACCGAGGCCCCGCTCTGCAGCTTGAGCTTAGATATAGGTAGTTGATGGCGGTCGTGATGGTGCAAACAGGACTTTGTCAAAGGTGGGGCCTGTCAGTCACCTTCGCCAGGAAAGCCCCCACCTGTGTGGGCTGCAGGTTCCCAGCCTCCAGGGCCTTTGCGCCCTCAGGGCCTGTCACCACTGCCTCTGGCGTGGCGGGTCTCTGCTGTCCTCTCGTGGTCGTTTCTCCTTGGGAGAGTAAAGCGTCTGTCGGTCCAGCGCTCCCTCCTCCGTCTGCCTTGCTACGCACAGCACAGAGGCTCACTGGGCCTCTGCTCACCGACCTGCCGCGTGGCCGGCTAGGTGAGGGCTGAGGCTCCGTGAGGACCTCAACTCTTCCTGCCTCCCCGACTGCCCACACGCCGCGACACCTGCAGCAGGTCTGGCTCACACTTGCATACGCCCCACCGTAAGGATGGGCACCTGCCTGACAAAAGGCTCAGGCGGCTGGAAAACACCTGTACTTTTCAAACCGGTGGAAATACAGAAAGGTATAAAGAAGGCAAACGCTACCCATAATCTCAACCCTCAACTCCGCCCTAAAAATTTATATTTTGGAGATTTTCTTTTAGATTTTATTTACCTGATTTGTTGAGATCATACTTGATGTATGAAGTTTACCCAGAGCAAAATGAAATGGATTTATTGAGGTGTTCCAAACGTTTGACTACGACTAAATGGGGCCGAGTCACCTTCGCCACTTCCTGTGTCTTTGCAGCTCACAAACTTCTGACACTCAGTTTCTTCATCCACTAAAAAAAGGGCAGGGGTGGTGGTGGTCAGATAGCTGTCCTGCATCCCCCGAGACTGCCAGGACTCGGAGGCCGGTGTGTGTCTGCAGACACCTGACGCCCCTCCTGTGGGCGTTCCTTACGGATCGTAGGCTTACACTGTTAGTTAGACACGTGAAAGGAAAAAGGAAAAACAGTGTAGACGTGCCACCCAAGTGGTTTCTTTCTCAGAAGAGATTCTTCTGAACCATTTTTTTCTTCCAAATGCTGCAACACCCTACAAAGTTTCCAACACTTAGGATTTTTATAACCTGAACTCTTAATCATTTCAGATCGGCCACATCGATGGAGATCCCAGTCGCAAAGGAGCATTTCCCGTATCTTTTGTGCACTTTATTGCCGACTAAACTGCTACTGAGCAAAAACACTTAGCAGTTGTTATGTTCCTGTTTCATTGTTGGTACCCAGACTCTCTCCAGAGAATCAGTTTCATGAATCGTACAGTAGCCCACTTTCTCAAACGCCACTGTTCTGTTTTTAAAACTCAAAGGCGATTTATAAATTGTTTTTATAGTTTTCGATTTTCATAAAACATTGCTATACTTTTGTTAGGTAAAACTGAATTTCCTAAAAGGTGAACTGAAAAGTCGTTTTAACTACATAATCAAGATCCTGAGTCTATAGAATTAGTTGACCCTAAAAACATTGAGTATTGGAAGGAATTCTTCCTGCTTTCCTTGGCCCATTTCCGAAGTTGGTGACCTTTAGCATAATTATTGTTTTAGGAAGTTAGTAAACTGTTGCCAGCCTGAACTTTCTAGACAAAATGCTATCGGTTCACCGTGAAAGACTTTTTTTTAAAGATACCTTTCAAGATTTCCTTTGAAATCCACCCAGTGTTTACTTAAAGCAACTTGGAAATTTACACATTCGCGTTGTACTTTCCAACTAATTTGTGAGGTTGCAACTCTCATTGTATTCTGCATGTATGTGTAACCTATTGTGAGCAATCCTACTTAACAGAACTGCCGATAGTTTGTTAGGGCAGACGATAATAGCAGATAATTCAGTTCCAGGTTATATAAAACTGCATTTCCTGAATTTGGTTAAAAACTAAGGATGATGGATTGCAAAAGTTATTTAAACTCATTTATACGCTCGAGGTGTTTTGGAATTTGCCTCACAGGTAGAGTACCACGGCACAGACCCTGCTGTATGACCACCTACTTCCTGTTTCCTGAGTGTCACACTGCCTTCCCTTCCTAGCTCATGAGAATGTTTACTCAGCTTAGTGTCTTGTATTTATATAACATACCAGCAGGAATGGTAGTAACACTGTTTTGACATTTAATCTGTCCATTTGTTTGTCATCAAGAGCATATCAGAAATCCGTAGGTCCCAGGTAATGAAAGACTCCAGGAGACCCGTTTTACGGTTGATGCCCCAGCTTATCATTAAGCTGATGGGGGGAATAGATTGTGTATGATACAATCAAAATTCATTAGTTTAATGAACTTGACCGTCATACCTCTAGTCATTGTAAGCCTAAGTTCATAGGAGGAATATTGGAAATTTTGGCACTCTTTGAGAATAGGCATTTAATGCCCACTTGGATTTTGGCCAAAAGTAAAGGAATAAATAAGTATAGGCTTGGAAAGCAAGGCGGTGATGCTTTTGTTGCCTTTGCTGTGATGGTACATTTGATTGAAGCAGCCTGTCTTTATCATGCAAGACTCTTGTAGGTATAGAGTTTTTGTTTTGTTCTTTTTAATTGCATTGTATTTTTTGTTGCTATTATAAAAGGAAGACGGAACAAACTGGAATGTTTTATGATGTATGGCAATTGCTTTTTGCCTTTCAAGGTTCCGGGTAAAAATCTATAATTAAAGTCTTTTTTTAAGCACTACATCTATTTTCACTAATTGTTCATTTGTTTCTGAACCCTTCATTTAGTTAATTTTCTCATAGGTTTAAGGAAGTAAACAGATGTATTTTGCACAGTGCACTTATTATGTGTATTTTAACACAACCCCTTCTGCATCTGTATCTTATAACCAGCCTTTTGACCTCTTGGTGCCAGCTATATAAGGAATTAAAGTTGATTCATATCAACATTTGAACACCACTCCAGACTAACCTATCAGGTTCACTGGTACATAAATATCTAGGAAATATTTTTCCAATCTACAATTTGGTGGTGCTATTGTGCAGTAATTAATGACTCTTGCCAGAGGAGAAATTATATTAACTTCCTTGCTAATATCCTAATTATTTGCTCTTTGCAAATTAAAAGAAAAAAAACGCAACTGAGAGGAAGGAAAACGTTGTAGATATCTATTTATATTTCAAGTTTATGTTTCATGAACTTAGCTGCAGGATTCTGGCATTTTGTGTGCCATTTCCATCAGATCTGACTTCCAGGGACGACTCAACTATGTGCACAGGCTGATAGTAACTGTGTGATCTGTTAGGCGTGGGTAACGTAACATGCAGCTTGGAGTGCTATTTGAGATGCATGATATTCAATTCACGTACTTGATTCCTTTGGTCCAGTTGCAGCTCAACTGTATATATTGTATAACCTAAATCAGTTCTTATTTTCATTGTCCTTCCTGCAGTGATTTATAATTAGAGCATGTTAATTAAATTTACTCTCAGCTAGTCATTTGACTAGAAAAAAATAAAGTACTTTTAAATGGACGTGGTGTTATTTTTAATGTTTTTAATCCTTAAAACCGTTGTTAAAAAGTCCTTTAAAAAATACACTAGCCTACTGTACTTGAGATTCTTTAAATACTGTCAGTTGTGACATGAGCAGTCACCCTGTAAGGTTCTCTCAATGCTGAGATAAATATTGTGGTTTACTGGCCTGTCCTCCTCAGTGTCCCTTTCTGTGTCTTGAGTTGGTGGTGTCACTGTTTCAAACCAGCACGATCCCAGGCCAGAACTCTGCCTCACTAGAGCTCTAAGCCAGGGAGACCATGTCACCAGGAAGTGCTCTAGAGCAGGCTGCGTTAGTCTTCCTCAGAGGCCTCACTGTTTATGACTGAGGACGCGTCCAGACACTTAAGGGGGTTAAGTTTGTGTTTAAAAGTGACAAAAGTTTCTTTTTTAGCCCCAGTAGGTAGATAAGTTCATTGAGAGTTAACTCATTGTTGATAAGACATATTTTAATAGAAAAACAAATGATTAATGTTTTATACATTGGATTTTCTTCAGAAAATCTAGAGCAAGGGATCACTTCATATTTTCATAATAGTTCAACGTTGCAAATTGAAAACTACAGAAAACAGCTAAGTGTCGTGTGAGGTCGATTCCACTTGATTGTAGAATTTAGGACTTCTCAGATGTCAGTACAGAGTCAAAAGCGGTGGATAAAACTTTGCAGATTGCTTGCGCTTGCTCCTACATTAAAGGAAAAGGTACAGTAACAGTTCATGACTCACTTCCTGAACTTGACCAGCAGAGAGAGAAATCTGACCCTCCTAACATCTCTGATCCTACACATCACCAGTTTTGGGAGGCCTGAGACACAGCCTGCCTGGGTCACACCTGTCCCCGTGCTTCCTTCCTGCCCCCTCTGGAGTACTGCAAGTGGGCAGCACACAGGACTGCGGCCTTCCAGGAGGACCATCACAAGTCAGTAAGGACAATGACGTACAGAGGATCAGGGCGCCTCTGCCCCTGGAGGACACAGCACTCTTCCCTCACCGGTGTTGTGTCTCCCCCAAACCTCTGACCCTGACACACGCGAGTGCTGCCCTGGCCCAGCCAACAGTCCCCAACCTGCAGTGGGTCTGGACAGCTGGCTGGCCTGGGGCCTGCTCCTCGGCCATCGTGTGATGCCAGGTGTTGTTAGATGCAGAGTGGATGGCATCTCTTCAGCCTTTGAAAAGACTGTAATGGGTCCCTGGTTTTGCCACTGTGTCTGATGAATGACAACCTATCCAAGGGACCTTGATAGCTCACCAGGCTGCTGCACTGATAAACCCACAGGCTGTATTCTTCATTGCTGGCATCTGTGGTCTTCAGAGCCAGTAAGCTTTTTCCTGCCCCCAGACCATCATCGTAACACACCATCCGGATGATTAAATACAGAGCATGCCGATGTAAAACGTCCTGCAGAGGTCAGGAAGAGAAAGATCATGAGATTTTCCCAAGCAGATTTGTTGTGAGGCTTTAGACAGTGTATCTACGCATCTGGGATGAAGTAGTTTTACAGGTTTGTCACCCAAAGGGACATTCTAGTATGCTCACTAGATGGTCGCAGTTCAGGACCCAGTTCCCTATGCCCGGCTTCCATGCTGACAGCTGCCCTGAACTGGCGGCAGGTCCACTAAGCTGAAATGCACTGCGGGCAGCAGTGGGGCACTGGCGTGGGCCTGACCACACAGGAGGAGCACAGTGACACTTCCATTTCACCTGCCCTAAGAAAAGGGTCCCTTTTAAGTCCAGCTGCCAGGAATGGTTACAAACCTACCACTCTGCAGACGGGAGCAGACCTCATTGCAGGTGGGCCCTTAATTCCCCAATACCAAAAACATTTTTCCTTAATAAATTAAGTTACTTACATACTGATCTGATGTTGATACTTTTATACCATACTTGGAAACTCCCATAATAAATTCTTCCTCCAGAGGAACAAAAGGCAACTTTCCATCTTGCTTTAAAATAAAAATTACATGACATACATTAAAAATTGTTATATTAAGTCTAATTAGTCAAATTTTAATATCTGGCTTTTATAAACCATTTAAAGAATGTGGTACACACAATAGCCTTAGCAAGAATTTATCTCCAAAAGAGGTAGAAAAATTTTCCCCTATCTTTATTTTTACAATCAACAATCTGAGCAAAATGCAGATCAGCGCACCCCAGATGGACTGTTCCATCCCTTTGGGATTAACCCTAATTACAAACAGATACTTCCCATAGATCCCAGTGAAGTTAAAATATTTACATTAGAAAAATATAGTTCTTCACATACTCAAAGGTTACACTAATGTCAACACATGAAACATCAGGACTCAGCACAGGAACTATTGTCTCAGCCATTTCCACGCCACCCAGGTGTTAGACATGACTAGTCTCCCCATGGCTCAGAGCTTTGGACGAGTCAGCTACTCAGTGAGTGGCCCAAACTACCATTCAGCATTTTGAGCTATTCAGAAACAAGTCAAACTGCTGATACCCGATGGTCCCCGGCAGATTACCCGGCTCTGTCCCCTACATCAAAATACTGCCTGTCTTTTAAAGTAAGACTGCTGGCAATCAGTAGACGTTCCATACTGTAACTTTTTGTGGAAACGTTGCCTGCATTAACAAGATTATGGTAAATGTGCTATGTCCATCTAATTCTGAGTCCTCGTGATGCTATGCCAATTATTTCTGTTTATTTTTATTTATTATTATTATTTATGCCTACAGCACCTGGTCTTCCTAGGTGGTCTCCAAGTACTAACCAGGCCCGACCCTGCTTAGCTTCTGAGATCAGACATTGGGCTTGTTCAGGGTGGCGTGGCCACAGACCCTGGACTGTGGCACCACTAGGGCATGAACCCAGGACCTTCTGCGTGTAAAGCAGACATGCTAACCGCTACACTATGGAACCACGTCCTCACAGTTCAAAGCAATTCCAAGGATCCAAAGACAGAATAACAGTAATGGTATTGTCAATAAATTTGACAAGCTGAATTTTTACAGCGATAGAAACGTAGTTGTCTTTACGAGAAGGAAAAGAACCCTAATGTACTCGAGGTGGGGGAAACGAGCAATCTTTCAGTTTAATACTGTACACTTAGATTAGTTGTTGCTTGCACGTTGTTGGAATGACCTTAGATTCCAGACTAAATGCTGGAATACTAATTGTATTCCATGATCCCATTCTCCACGACTGCAGAGATCATACTCCCTTAGGGTGACCCACACTCTGTGAACTGGTAAGGGCCACCTCCCACAGTCATGACGTCCCTTTGTTAATGAACATGCAATCCAATTTTCTGTCTCCTTGACCCAGATGCTTTTGAAACTCACTTCATCTCAATTTCTATTGGAAACAGTATGAATAAATAGGCATCTCAAGTCAATACTACTAGACGCCTATGGTGTGTGAGCGGTCTCCACACTCAGCTCCTCAGGCTAACGGGGCGGTCAGGCCCAGAAGTAAAAGCGCTGTCTGGTGTGACTCATGCCACGGCGTCTACGCCCCCACGGCCACGGCGGGGGAGAGAAGCATGGCTTCCTGACAAGACAGACCCGGGGCAGCACGGCTTTCTCCTCCGCCGTGAGTTTACGCTCTCATGAAACTGAGCTTTTTTTGTTTTGTTTTACCTGAGCAACATCTATGTAATTTATCAGGTCCAGTGGCCCTTCAAGATTTTTTCCCTCAGAGAGTTTCAGCTTCTCAATGGCACCAACGTACTTTATTCGAAATTCTGCACAGGTATCTGAATTACTGTTGCTTTGTCCTAAAGGTGAAAGGAAAATTGTGATAGTAAGGCTTCAAAATAAATGGCTACATTACAGGGTGTCCTCAATCCCTTTCCAAATAAGGAACAGACTATGTCATCAGAACTCAACCTGTAAGAAAACTAAAATCTTCTAAAAAAGAAAGTGTTCTGATGTAATTGAAAAGCACTTAAAATTTCACTAACCTTTTCCTCAGTGACTCAGAATATGCTAAATATAAAACTAGAAATAAATCAAGCATTACTGTTCTTCATTTCAAAACAAAAAATTAAATTGCCAACTAATGATGGAGCACCTTTATCATGCATAATGATATTTAATTACTTTTTGGTTTCTTCCCCCTCGTTAACCATGTTAACATTTAACTTTTCTGATTCAGGAAACCTGACCTACGTCTGTCTACTGGTCACCCAGAAAACACTGGACAGTTTGGAACAGTGCTGGACAGAAGTCCCTTAGCATAACAGCGTAACAGGTAGAAGAGCTGTGTGAGCTATCAAACCCAGCCAATACAACACAAAGTCACCACAAAGTACTGACAGTATCTACCGCAGCAGGGGGATACTATGTGATGACATTTAGGCAATGTTTATGTAATAAAAAGATGCCCAGCCACATTTTTAATATTTTAAAGGCATCTGAAGGTAAAGATCATAGACCTTACAGCTACTGTCTTCTCTTTTACATCACGTGCTTCCTTCTCTGCCCTGTCGCATTACCTTTACAGACAGACTAGTCTATGGTCCTAAAGGAACAGTGGAAGCATTCTAGAAAAGGAATATAGTATATTTCCAGTCAGACACTGGCTGATAGGTGGGTTAGAGCCACCTTTTAATTTCTAAACAGCTACTCATTTGGGTGGCTGTGTAAATGTTTTCGAGTGTCTGTGACAGATGCCACCCTTAATGCCATGCGCTCCTGATGTTTACGACCTGCTGTATCTGGGTCAATGGCCCCTAATCCTTTATATCAGCGAGACATCTGTCCTATACCCCATCAACAACATGAGTCCAGTATAATTCACGCTCTGCCACCCCATTTCTTAAAAAGCTACTTCGAAACTTCTAAATTGTTACTACGATGTTTTCCACATGTGTTTTTGCTCTAGGACCCATTAAGAGTGCTTTGCCCACATGCCAACCTCCAAGGAAGTGGGTTTCACCAGCCTCTCCACACCCTCAACCCCTGTTCCACCAGACTTGCAGCCATTTCTAAACCCTTGTCAAAAGGCAGAGGAGAGAGAAAACCCAAACACACAAGGCCCTGTGCACCTGGTAAAACTACACGAACGTCAGCTAAAGGCCTTCGGCGATGAACGAGCCCGCCCGCCTCCGTACCTGAGCTTTTGGTGGACTCTGTGTCCAGGCTGGCCACAGTGCTGGATCGAGAGAGGCCCCCAAGGCTGGAGTCCACAGACTGTGAAATAACCAACAAATTAGGCGCTATCCTCCCTCAAGTTCTCTACCAAACATTCGCCTCCTTAACTAGAGTTGAGTTAATGCATTTAACCCCAACTGCTCTTCCCATAAGACGGTGCTGGAGAAACGTGATGCCAACGTCCCCAGTCTGAATCGAAGGCAGTGCCTCCATCTCCTGATGAGAAACCTGATACTTGTATGTGAAAATCTACACCTTATTTTCACGTTATCTCCACTGAACCCAGAAAGAACCCTGTGCACAAAGCAGGCAGGGAGCATTATCCGTCTAATAAATGAGCACAGAGACACAGAGAAGTGAAGTGATTTACCCAGGGTTTACCTAGTAAACACCCCAGATCTCTAATCTAGGTCTCCTGATCCCCATCCCAGCGCTTCTGCAATTACTCCAACTAGTACTTGGCCACAGCAGTAAACGGGCTGACTGGCGGGGTGTAACTATGTGAATTACAAAGAAAAACCAACAAAACTTAAACAAAACACAAAGCATCGTACATGTTAGTGAGAATTACTTATGCACATACACCATAAACCCTAGAACTCAAGTGATTCAGCCCTTGATTGCATGCAATTTCTATCATGTAAAAAATTTCAAAATCAGTGTTTGTTTCAATGAGACCGTTTATAGGTCCTGTCCCGCTTAGGTTAGTGGATTTAAGAATTTCAGAAAATCTACCAAACAAAATAAAATTGAATCAAGCACAGAATGTGTCTCTAGTGCAAAAAGTGAATGTTAAAAACACACCTGGTTTGAAGACTAGCAGCAGGTCTGCCATGGTTAGCATCCTTCATGCACTGTGAGCTAGAGGAAACGCAATTCTCACTGCTTTTTGATCCTGGGCCCCCTTACCTTACTCTTAGTGCTGATCTCACTGCTTTGGGAACTGCTACTACTGTGCCGTTTTTTGCCTTTCCGGAACATTTTTCAGCATAGCTGGATCCAGAGCGGCTCCCCTAGAAAAGGAAATGCTGTTTAGTTATACCCAGAAAGGCAACTTTAAATCACTTGATGCATAACAGCAATAAAAATCACCCATTCCTTCCACGTCCAAGTATATTCCTCTTACAAATATTTTACACTGACCACAAAATTTGGATGCTATTCTTTTCTTTATTCCTTCTAAATTATAAAAATCTCACCCAAGGAACCAAAAGGGGAGAAAGCACATCATAACTAGAGGTGTAAAAAGCACTGTGCTCAGAAGTAACAGATACGTGTCATCTAGTTCTCGAGCTATTCCAGCGCCTTCTCTCTAATCGGTTCAAGACGCTGAGATTCAGTTACTGTCTCGGGCTCACATTCTGAAAATGGTACGGCTTAGAATAGAAGACGTACATACCTCCCAGAAATGTGCCTTTTTCCTGAAGTCCTGAACCATCTTTAGGTAAAACTGACATAAAATACTGCTAGGTGCAGCACTCACCTCCGCACTCCAGCAAAGCAAGCGGAGGAAGCTATCTTAAGTTTCCCAGAGTCAGTCTTACATACATCTTTTTTAAAGTAATAATTAATGCCTTGGAAATAGAGTCATCCTTGCCTTTATGGGAACACCTCTTATATTTGGAAAATTATTAACTAGCTACATAACATTTCACTGTTCTAGTAACATTGTCTCTGTATCCTCACAGCAACCCGGTGACACATTCGTTTTTTCCAGATTTTTCTAAGGGTTTCATCTGTACTAAATACTATGCTCGGGAATCTAGGCCCCCACCCTCAAGGAGCTTCCAGAAGGCAGGTTATAATCTGCATTTGATAGATGAGGGAACTGTGACCTATTTTTCAAGAAGATTTATGAGTAAGACTACATAATAGATTTTTACCAAAGATTGGATTCTACAGAGGGAACAAGGGAATCTGCTTACTATGGGATAAAAACTATTCTATCATCTTCAAAGTTTCCACAGACAGCCTGTGCACATAATTTCCTTTCATTCTGACATGGGCAATTCTTATCTGGAAAACGATGGACCTGATAAAGGTCCAGGCCCCATATCCATGCAAGTACCAAGGCCCACTGAATACACCAACTCCACGGTCTCATTTTATCTTCTCTTCCTTGTCTCTAAAGGGGCCCCACATCATCACTAGACCATTGCTGTATAAAAGCACAGTATCTGATGGAAGTGGTGGACCCACAACCCATAAAAATGCACAAGGTGTGGTGTGCAACTTAAAGGAATTCATGTCCCAGCCTGACTCCTTGCCACTTTAATTCGACCATCAAGCTCCAGCTAACATTTCCTTTAAACTCAAATCTGATGCTTAAAATTTTCCAGGGGATCCAAAAAAATCAGAGATGGGAGTCAAAGCTCTTCACCAGGACAGGCAAGGTTCTCCATGAGAGGCTCTACCTAGCTTTCCAGTCTCATCTTCCACAAGGGCTTCACGATTACTCTCTAAGGAACGCAGAGCTGCTCCAGGCCCTCAGCATCCCTCTGCTCCATGTCTCCGTGCTTTGCCCCCACCATTCCTTCGGCTGGAATGTTCTCCCATCTTTTACTCACCTTTCAAGACTCAGTTCAAGCTTCCCTTCTAGACAGCCTCCCTTGGACCTCCAGTTTGGGTTAAGGGGTGCTCCCTCCACAGTTTGAGGACACCCGCTGTTCAGGGCATTGGTCTACTACTGTCTACCTATGTATTCTCAACTGGGAGCTTCTAGTCGGGGTGGGATACTGGTCTCTGTCTACCCAATGCCTGGCACAGCCTGGCAGAGGACATGCTTAATGAACTAGCGAACTTTCTTGGGAGATGACATCCAAAAAACAACTCCCATGTACTGAAAATCTACCATGTGCCACCCAGGGCAAGGTGCTCCATATGCCTTTGACAGGCAAGGTTGCAGTATTACGGCCCCTTGCAATGTGGCAGCAAAGCGTCCCACCAAGGTCACCAGGCTAATGATAGACGGGGCCAAGTTTGGAACCTGGACAGTCCTGGCTCCAAAGCTCTTTCCAGATCCCACCCGGCTTTCCAAGTATTCCTCACTGTTGTGTCGTGCCTGCCACGTGCAGGTGAGCAGGGTGACAGTAAACAAAACAGACACAACGTCTGCCACGTGTAGTGGAAGCAGGGGGCTGAAGCACAAAAGTGAGAGCTCCTCACTAACCCACAAAATAGAGTCGGACCGGGGAAGCAGCCCTGCGGTGTTCCCGCTCCCGTCGCCCTTCAGACGGGAGCCATCCACACACGACGCCGTCGTCACCGGAGCTGCATCCCAGCCCGGACAGGGATCGGGCGCTCGGGGCACTGCATCCTTCCGCAGGCCTCGGCCTGCTCCTGGGCTCTCACCGCCCGTTAGGCTCAGCCTTGGGGCTCCAGTTTCCGACCTACCGAGGGCGGGTCCCGGTGGAGACCGCGGCGCCCGCGGCCTCACCCATCCGCCCCACCGCGGGCCTCCCAGCCGGTGCCGCCCTCGGGGCCCGCATTCCTGGACAGGCTCAGCCCAGCTGCGGCCGGGGCTGGACACTCACCTCACAGCGGCTGGCCCATCCCCCGGGTCGCCTGCGGTCGGGGTCAGACACCCACCGCCCCCGCAGCCCGCGCCGGAGCAGCCACTCCCGTTCTAATTCCAGCGCCAGCTTTTCCGGCCTTCTAGCCCCGCCCTCAGGCCCCGCCCCCGAGATGTCGCGCAGGCGCATTCCTGACCCCACGCGGGTAGTCGGACTCCGCGTAGGATGGAACCTCGCGAGCTGGTTTCTCCGACCGGAAGTCGAGGGGAGGAGCCTAGTGTCGAGGCGCGGAAGCGCCGGAAGTTGTGCTCGTGGTGGATAGCGTTCTTCCTCTGATTCCTAATGGCTTTGCTTTTAATTTAGAAAGACACCGGTGACCTGTTCCTCACCCGTGCTTCTCCTTCAGACTTCCGAGATGTCTGCGATTCCTGCAGAGGAGAGTGACCAGCTGCTGATCCGACCCCTGTAAGGACCGGCGAGAGAGGGAATGAGCCACTGGCTGTGAGGGCGAGGCGGGTAACGGTGGGTGCTGCCTCAGCCCCCCACTGGACCATGCCTCGGCAGCCTGCCCTTGGTCTGCAGTTGTGGGCCCGGCTTCTCCAGCTGGACGGGTTTGGAGAACTGTGGATAGGTTGAATGGGATTTCGCTTTTTCATTAGTCTCAGGGAAGAAGAAGATACTGGAGTTGGGAGGGCAGAGGTCGGGGAGGGGTCTGTGGGGCCGCTGGGCGCTTTCACACACGCTAAAAAGTGGCAAACGCTGAGGGAACCGGGGATGCCTACGACGGCAGGGTAAGATGAGAACCTGGATAAGGCCGTAGCAGTGCGAGACAGAACTAAATCTATTTCTTATGAACTCCAGGACTTGACATTTGCCACGATGTGAGAGGCAGTAAGTTAGGGACTTGTTATGAGTTACATTTTGAGCTCAGACTCTAGCAGAATAAGTTAGAGAGTTGGAGAGGAGGAGAATCAGAACCCTAAAGACAGTTACTCAGCCCCTGGTCTTCCGTGGGAAGGCCGGCCTGTCAATGGAGATGGCCTTCTACCAAAAGAATGCTGCTTAGAAAGGGAAATATAAACGTGGAGAACTTATTCTATAAATAAGCAGTTTGAATCCACACACATTTATTGTTAGATATTAGCACAACATGAATGCGCATTTTTCATAAGTTAGTATCTTCTTTACACATTTACTCAATAAGGACTCAGCACCTGCTGGAGACACAACACAAGTTTCTTGCTGCTTAGTTCACACCTCTCATCTCTTTGTCTGTTCTGCAGTGTCAAGTGTCAGGCACCACACTAGGCACTGGGGATACACATAAGGCAGAGGGCCAAGTTAACTGAAGTTACCCCTTCGGAGACAATTGCAGTGCAAAATGAAAAAGTACTGGAGAGGTAGTTTGGAATAATAGGAAACCATTACTTTGGAGTCAGACCTGAAATCCAGTCCCTACTTTATCAACTTGCTACGTCAGCAACCTCACTAAACTTGTTTTCCTCATGTGGAAATAATACAGCAGCTGTTATTGTGAGGAGGAAAGATCAGGCAGGTAGGTGCTCAGTAAGCCGTAACTATTATAACAGGTAGGCATTGTGCTGAGTGTCACGAGAGTATGGAAAAGGGATTTCTAGCAGATTGAGGAAAAGAGGATGCTATCTCATGCGTCCTGGAAAATATGCATGAGCTGAGTCTTAAAGAACGAGTAGGAATTAGAGACAGGTAAAGTATAGAAAGTATAGGAGCAAGGATATTCTGGCCAGAGGAAGTGGCATGTGTGAAAATGAGACTGGTCACAGTTTGGAGCCACTTTCCTTATGGCTGTGACTAAAAGATTAGCAGATGAAGTGGGAGAGGCTATCAGGGTCCATCTTATGAAGGACTGTGTGTGCACACTGAGGAGTTTGGGTCTTTTTTTTTTGTCAGGGATAGGGAACCAGCGAAGGATTTTAGGCGGGGATGGGATATAGTGGAAATTGTGTTTTGGGAAGGTTGAGGTTTGTTCCCAGCAGGAGTGTAGCAGATGAATAAAGGCGTGTGCAAAGTGGGAGGAATCTGGGATGTGATTGAAATGATCCAGGTGTAAGCAGTAATAGCTTGAGGTGAGTGAAATGAGCAGCAGTGGGTGGGAAAGAAGTAGGTTTGAGAGTAAAAAAGAGAAATCTTTAGAACTTTGTAATCGATCAGATATATTGAAAGGGGCAGTTGTGGGGAAGGAAGGCAGGGCAGAGAGGAGTGCTAGGTTGACTCGGACTCCTAGGTTGGACAACTGGTAAATGGTCATGTTATTCACCCAAGAAATACCAGAGATGGGGCGGTCTGGAGTAAATACAGGAGTTCTGTTGTTTTATAATGGCAGTATTGAGATGTAATTCACATACAGGTCACTCATTTAAAGTGTACATTTCAGTGGTTTTTATTCACATCACCACTGTCTGACTCCAGAACATTTTCATCATCCCAAAAAGTAACCCTGTACCCATTTAGCAGTCATACCCATTCCCCTCCAACTTCCCCAGTCCTTGGCAACCACTAATCAATATTCCGTGTCTACAGGTTTGCCTGCCCTGGACGTTTTCTAGAAATGGAATCCTATAACATGTAACCTTTTGTGACTGGCTTCTTTCACTTAGCATAATGCTTCCAAGGTTCACAATGTATGGAGTTTTTACTCATTCAATAAATATCTTGAGGTTTACTATATTTCAGGACCTGTAGCTATGCATTCGTGATTGAGATAGGCAGTGTCCCTGCTCTTGGGGAGCTGTCATTTAAACAGCGAGAAACAAGCCGTAAAGCAGTAGATACAGTACCTTCATGTAGTTACAAGTGTAATGGTAGAATGGTGTCAAGGACAAATGAGAGGAGGTAGTCAAGATAAGGCCTCTGAGAAGGTGACAATTGGATGAGACCCAGATGATGCAGAGGAGCCAGTCATGTCCATATCTGAGGGCAGAGCATTCAGGGAGAGCAAGGGCAAGGGCCTCTAGGGGAAAACTAGTTTGGCATATCTGAATATAAAACGCCTGTCAGATATTCCAGTGGTTGGCTGACACCAGTAGATAACACCAGGTGTGCTTGGCATCAGATATACTGAGATGATAAGGTAGAAGGAAAGGGACCGATTCACAGGTATAAGTAAGAAAATTCAATTTAAGCTATTAGGTAAATGCATATTGCTATCTTAACAGTGAGAATTTTGAAGTGCTTATGGGTTTATACTTAAGTGCTGATTCTAAAAGTTAAGTAATTTGTATCACTGCTCGTTTACATGTTCAATACATCGTAATTTAACCCCAACATTCAGAAGGGTGAGTTAATTTAACCTTTCGGCTTCTTGGATCTGTACCACCTTCTCTCACAACTGCAGAATCCCTGAACTCCCAAGGTCACTTCCTCCTCTCACATTGACACTGTTTTTCCCTGTCTTTGTAATTTTGTGGAATTCTCATCTGCCTCAAGTGAGTGCTGTCATCAAATGGGGGCATAGTTTAAGTTGTAAAAAAGTTTGAATTTATTGGGCTTGATCTTGATTGTGTTTTGATCATTTTTATTTCTCCCTTAATTGTTTGCAGTGGAGCTGGGCAAGAAGTTGGAAGATCATGTATTATTCTGGAGTTCAAAGGAAGAAAAATAATGGTAATTATTATTATTTTGTAGTCAGGTTAACAGTATGGCTGTATCTGCACTGAGTGTTAGGTCATTTCTGGTAGAGTAGTTATCTGTTCTACTCACAGAAAAATGTCATGGTTGGTATATGTAGTCTGTGCTATAAACTGTTAATATGAAGAACTAATACATACTTCTACTTAGTAATTTGACAGAACATTAGATAAACTGGGAAAATATATTGTAAGATTGTAAAATTGTCGACCAAATCTGAACTCTTGCTTCTTCAAGGCCCTCTTCCACTCTTGGAGGGTCTAGCCAACCTGATACCCCACCTCATTCACATACCCGCAGCATGTGATGATAGAGCCAGTTTGGCATTGTAAGTTATCAGTAGGACCATTGGCCCCGGGCGAGGTGGTCTGCTGCTCTAAGCCCATTTCTGTGTCTGAAAATAGAGGTGGTTCCTATGGTCTCCATTAGAAAGGCAGCCCTGTGGCTCATCACGTTCCCCTGGTCCCATTTCAACCCTTCGCCCAGTCTTGGAAGAAGAGGTAGATGTCATACATGGTCATCCTTTTAGTCATTTGTTATATTAATTTGGTAGAAAATAATACAATTTGGTAGAAGTGCCCCCCAAATGAGTGTATAACTCATTAATGACTGACTCAAGTTGTTCCCTAATACCTTAAAATACTTAAATTGCCCTGATCAGGAAAGTTTCCCATTTCTAACCATTGTCTTCTCCCAATATTCAGATCTGGTAGTCAATCTATAAACTTTTTTAATGACTGTCATCTACTGATATCAGAGTTCTTGAAAAGAGTTCATTCATTGTTAGACAAAAACTAGTTGGAAAGAAGATGTCTTGAATTTTGTGTCCTATGACCCTAAGTGTGAGCTATGTTTTAAATCCGTTTGGGAAGTTAGAATTGTTACTGGCATATTTCCCACATTTAATAAGAATTGCATTCCAAAAGCCAGGGTATGGAGTCCATCTTGATTATGTGTGTGACGGATCAGTTAAATTGTCTTTTCATTGAATGAATTTTAATAAAACGTGTAGGGGAATTGTGATCTCTCTTTCTCTTTCAGTTGGACTGTGGGATCCACCCTGGCCTGGAAGGAATGGATGCCCTTCCTTACATTGATTTAATTGACCCAGCTGAAATTGATCTTTTACTAATTAGTCAGTAAGTTTTTTTCTTTATTAATGACACTGATTTTCAGGGACTTTTACTATAAAAATCATTCTTTTCTAGTTTTTAAGATTCTGGTGTTTCGAAAGCGTATTTTCTACTAGGAAGCATGTTGCAGACATCTAAGGCTACGCCAGCACTCCATATTGCATCACAGGAAACTTAGTGTTGCATTTATTTCCTACCGCTGGAGTAAGCAGAGAGATAGCATATGCCTGGGACCGCTGAAAACTTTAGACCAAGAAAGCCTTTTCAGAATATCTCCTTGAGGTCACTATCTTGTCACATTCTGTAGTAACTTTGTTTATAAACAGTGATGTGACAATTTTATGCCCTAAAGTGCTTGTTACAATTCTGGCAGCTAAGAGTGGGTTTGGGTATATTCTACTTTCCTCTCTAGTTATCCCTGATAAAGTATCTTGATATTTAAAAATACTTTTACTGTTTTTTTCTTATGCCAAGACTGGCTGCATTATTTCTTCCCTCTGCGTATATCTGCCCTTGGTGTTCTGAAAGTACCAGCACGTAATTGTCATGTGTAACTTTTCTGTACAGCTAGCAACAGTTGCATTACAAACCTTAGATGATGGATAATATTTTAAGAATTGACAGAATCTCTCTCTCTTTAAGTTTCCATTTAGATCACTGTGGAGCTTTGCCCTGGTTCCTCCAGAAGACAAGTTTTAAAGGAAGAACGTTTATGACTCATGCCACAAAAGCTATTTATAGATGGCTTCTTTCAGATTATGTCAAAGTTAGGTAAATGACATTAGATTTATACATGTATTTGATTCTACACAATACATATTGTTCAAGATATGGGCTATTTTGTGCTTTGAAATGAGACACTCTATATTCACAAGGATTTCATCAGTTTCATCATTTAGTGACAACTCATCAGATACCCATTGTATACCCAGGACTTTCTTGGCCTTAAAGTCTTTTTAGTTTTAGCATCCTGTTAAATCTTTGTAATTTAGGTGCATTATAAGGTATGATAATAAAATTCTATAAATGGGATTTTATAATTTCATTAAAATTTAAGACCAGATACATTACACAGTGATATATAGTGAAATCTTATTTTAGATTATATGATCAAAGCAAATTGACTATTTTAAATGAAAAAGTTCCCTGGGGAAGTGTTTTCCAGCTGCAAGAGGAAAACCTACTCCTTTATCAGAAAGTTTAGAGCATTTTTTGTGATACCCGCAGCACAAGCTATTAACCTTCAGAAGTTCACTACTTAATATGTATATTCCAGGGGTGGTTAAGATGCCGTTTGCTGTTCTTCATGTATAAATACAAAAGAATGGGAGAGTTACCTTTAGTAATGATTATCCTAGTTAACACTTAAATGATGCTTACCTGCTACAGGCACAGTCCTCAGTTTTTAACATGTTAACTCACTTACTCTTCATCTCAATCTCATGATGTAGGTCCTGTTATGAATCTTATTGTACACCTGATGAAACCGAGGCACAGAGAGGTTAGGTAATTCACTTTTGACGGTCACAGTAAGAGACAAAGCTGACATCTGGACCCAAGCAATCTGGCTCCAGAGTCTTTGTCCTTCACCACCACTCTCTCTTGTTTTGGAAGTACCTTTGTATAATTTTCAGGAGAAAACTGTTCTACACTTTGTAGAGAAATCTTTTCACATTCTGGTGTTAGAATCTTTGCCATGGTTCAACGTATGTGGGTGAGTTTATCCCTCAGGAGTGTTGGGGCAGGAAAAAAGATTGAGAAATACTATCATAAAGAGCAGTTTGCTTTAATTTACTGTGTACTTTACTTAAAATCATGTTTTGTTGCCATAGACACTAAATTTTTATTATAATTGCAGAATAAAAAAAATCTAGAAACTGTCCAAGAGATTAGAAATAGTGTAATTCATCTAATGATTTTAAGAAATAACTTCATGTATACCATCCACAGACAATGGCTTTGAGTTCAAAGCTTTTAAAAAGTCTTACCCTTAATTCTTTTTGTTGGCATCTTTAAAAATGTAGTAATATATCAGCGGATGACATGCTGTATACTGAGACAGATTTGGAAGAGAGCATGGACAAAATTGAAACCATCAACTTCCATGAAGTTAAGGAAGTTGCGGGAATCAAGTTCTGGTGTTACCACGCGGGCCACGTTCTAGGAGCTGCCATGTTCATGATCGAGATCGCAGGCGTGAAGGTACTCTCCAGCTCTGGCAGTTCCTGCCCATGAGAAATCAGCGCAGACCTTTATGCCACCAAGGAGTTTGAAAGAATTTTCCATTAGACTTGTGAAGTGTCTAAACACTGAAACATAAGATAAACGGTCGATACTTTTCCTTTGAAATATCAGAGTCCATACCCCACGATAATACTTTCTGTGTCAGTATTGAGAAAAGAGTAAATTAAGCATCTCAGAGAGTAAAGCTCCTCACACTGCATAGCGCTAACTCCTTCTCACTGTTCTTCAGAAAACCATTAGGGAAGAGCGTTCTTTGTGGTTGCATGTATTTAACGTTAAAACCTGATTTGCCATTCATATCCTCTTGATGTAGCTTTCACATGTAAGCCCCTGCTGAGTGAAAGCAGTTCATCAGAAAGGGTCTTTGCAGCCATCCTTAATGAGAGACACTGACATAAGTCTTGATAAACCCGTGAATGTAGGTGGACTAAACAGTAGTCCCCAACCTTTTCGGCACCTGGGACCGGTGCTCCTATGAGAATCTAACGCCTGATGATCTTTGCGCACTCACCCCCACTTACCTCCTGCCATGTGGCCTGGTTCCTAACAGGCCACGACCCCTACTGGTCTGTACTATTTGGGGACCCCCAGACTAATAGATTTCAAGACTGACTCTAGCACAGAGTTCTTAACTCTGGCTACACAATAGGACCAATTAGGGAGCTTTTTAAAGATGACCATTGAATCAAAATCTTTCTTTTTTTTTTTTAATAGATAATTCTTATGTTCAGCCATAGTTGAGAACCAGTTCTCTAACGTTGTAAATTTTTAGCAGCTGCTCATACAGTATTTGAAATTTTTACACATTAAGTTGCCCTATGTATTACTAAATCATTTATTCTTGCTCTTTTCTCAAAGGCACAAAAATTAGCAGAAAATAGCACAAATGCAGATCTAAATTCTCATTTGAAATTTGGCGCATATCCTCCAATGATTTTATCTTCCATTTTGGATGGTTTTCCCTGTATAGCTCAGATTTCTTTCCTCATCATGCCCTTTTTCTCTGAGATGTTCAAAATAACTTCTCAAGTTTACTGATATATTAGTTGTCTTTGTGGGGTGATCCTTGGAATATATTATTCCCATTAGTTAGATTGAATAATTGAAACACTGGATGACCTATGACTGAATGATTACACATTTTGAATTAGACATGAGCATTGCATCTAAATTTCGTTAGTTGTAGGCTGTTTTTCTGTTGAACTTCACTTTCAGGTTTTATGAGCTAAATATACTCACTAGTATATTTGGAGCCTTCCAAAATCCTAATCTAGCTTTATCTTTTCCACAGCTTTTGTATACAGGTGATTTCTCAAGACAAGAAGATAGACACTTAATGGCAGCTGAAATTCCTAATATTAAACCTGATATCTTATCATTGTAAGTGTTAGTATACTGTATTATAATTAGTATAATGTAAGCAAATTTTTTCTAGTGGCAAAAAATATTGTGATCTCATTTTTATAATATGTTATTGGATATAAATATGTATCCTTTTTAGTATAAAATTTTAATTTTTTGGCTTCTCTTTCTTGCTATTAAAAATGCATTAACCCAGTTTAATAGCAGAAGGGATATGCTATCTCCTAAATATTCTTGTCTAGGTGAATCACCCCAAATTCATAGAACATCTTAAGGGTTGTGCAGAAATGATGTGGCCCCACTGCCTTTGCTGTGGTGACTGTCTTGTGGCCTATAGCGCCTACAGACTTACATATGTGTGTCCTGTCTGCCTGCTAGGTCACAAGTCCCAGGAGAACACAAAAACCTAAGTGTACAGAAGCTTTTGGGGGTGAGGGTTGGCAAAGAGCAAATTAGTATATGTGTGTTGGTAATAGTGAGGTCAGGGACTGGGAGAGAGAGCTTTGGGGCCCATGGTATATATAAAACATCAGGTATTTGGTTCACGGTGGAAGAGCTTGGGTTGAAGGTGGGAGTCAGCTTCTCCCTCACCACCGACAGCATCCCCCACCTGCCCTGGTATGAGGGAACAGTGCTTATTGTTGTCCATCAGCAACATGTAAGCAAATTCAGTTTGGCTTAGCTCACGGTATACCTAGCATATAAAGGAAGATCGTTTTTTTAACCTTCAGAAAAAAATTGTTATTTTCATCTTACTGGAGCTTCAGAGCACTACTTCTCAAACATGAATGTGCTTATGTGACACCTGGCGATGTTAAAATGCGGGTTCTGACTGAGTATGTTGGGGCTGGGACCTGAGGGGACATACGTCTGGTCATATCTCACGATACCAGGGCTGCCGGCCAGCGCACCACACATCAAAGGTTTTAGGGATATTCTTAACGAAGTGTAAGAAATGGTACCTGTTTCTGATTTAGAAGCTTTGACTTATCAGAAGTGGGAGAAGTCCTTTTTCCCATTCATGGAAAGCAAAATGGTATATAAAAAGAAAAAGAGCAAAATTATCTTGAGCAAGGAAGATACACTTTTAGACTATTCCTGGTTGTATTTTCTGAAAAATCCCTACTACTTAGCCAGGTCTTAATTCCAACGTACTTATTTGTTCTTTCCAAATATTATTATAACACACCTGTTCAAGTAAACGACATGTTTATGGAGAAGTGGATGGTACTGCCTCTGCGTCTCTTGATGTTTAACTTTTGTGTTCTTTGGAATTGTCAGTCCTGGTCTCACACTTCTAATGTGTTATTTAGGAGTCAACCTATGGGACCCACATCCATGAGAAGCGTGAGGAGCGAGAAGCAAGATTCTGTAACACGGTTCACGATATTGTAAATAGAGGGGGCAGAGGCCTCATTCCCGTCTTTGCTCTTGGAAGGGCTCAGGAGCTGCTCTTGATCTTAGGTATGCCTTTTCCTTTTTATTCAAGATAGTCTCAGATCTCGGAGTGCCGATATAGCAAGCCAGTATTACGTGGCATTAGATAGGTCAGTCGCCTTTCCAGGCTTCAGGTTCTGCATTTAAAAAATACGGATTGGTGCCAGTAAGAGCCCAGAGAAAGAGCAGCTCTCGTGCACTGCTGTTGGGAATATAAAAGGCGTACCTTTCTGGTTGCCATCAGCATCAGAAACCTTAAAAACATGCTGCCTTTTGACCCATCGTTTCCACTTGGCAGTAAATGAAATGCACAGAAAATTTGGTCAGTAAGGGTATAATCATTTTAGTGTTTTTAAAGAAATATATCAGTAAATATCACATTGTAGGAAAAAATCATGTTATAGGTGAATTATTATATATTTTCACATAACTGTATTAAGTGGACCAAAAAAGTAGGGTTTAAAACAGTAACTCTGATCCTAGTTAGGTAAAATTACACAAATGACTGTGAAGATAACATCTCTGGATAGTGAGAAAGTAGATGATTTCTTTTTCATTTTCTGCTTTTCTCAGTTTTCCAAATACTTCAATGAGCATGTATGAATTTTTGTAATAAGAACAGCGAGTGTCACTTTTTGCACGTATTTGTATTAATGATCTCTTCGAACTCAAACGTTCCGCGATCTTTTTGGGGAATGCTCTCTTGAATAAATGCTAAGTGCCTCGAATGTGTGTAGCTTCCATGTGAAGAACTAGAATTGATCTCATCTTAAGCTCTTGCTCTCAGTTCTTACATCTCTGAGATAAAAAATAAATCGTGTCCCTGTTACTCTGAAAAGGAAAATAAGGAAGGGGGAATGAGCAACCTCAGGTCAAAAGCAACTCTGTAAGAGAGATAGGACTCGGTAGAAGGTAAATTTCCTAAATGCTAAATTTTCTAAATTCTAAATCCAGTCCACTTTTCTCTTGGTCCTGACTAGGTCCTTCTTTCTAATTGTAAGTTACATTTGTCCTTAGAAGTCTTAAAATGGAAAGTCTCCAAAGCAAAGTAATCTGAAGAGCAGCAGAGGAGATTAGGAAGA
This sequence comes from Eonycteris spelaea, assembly GCA_003508835.1. NCBI lineage: Eukaryota > Metazoa > Chordata > Mammalia > Chiroptera > Pteropodidae > Eonycteris > Eonycteris spelaea. Next base: position 2,632,172 of record PUFA01000014.1, read on the forward strand.
TGTAACCATGTTGTCACCATCAATGGGGTCGTCAGATTTAGCAGAAAAAAAAAAAAATACAGAACAAGACACCCAGTTAAATTTTAATTTCGATAACTGATAAGTAATATTTTAACATAAGTGTATCGGATATTTAATATTATTTCTTACAATAAGAAATTATAAGAAATTGTAAGAAATGATATTAAATATCCGATACACTTACGTGAAGAATGTTTTGTTGCCAGTGCTTTCGTCTGGCAGCCCTGCCATCAGAGCACACGATTCCTCTTAGGAACCAGTGCTGCGCTGGGCAGCTGCTCGCTCCTTTGCCCTTAGAGTCTTCTCGTAATGTCACATAGGCAGAGGACAGCCATTTGAATCCCTGGTTTCAAATCTCTTCTGTGATCTGGCCACATGGCAGACCTGGGACAAGTTATTTGAGTTTTTTTAAATTTTAAAATTTATAAAATTTTTATAACTATACACAAAATATAAAAATTCACAAAATATAGACGATTGTGATGTGATGTTGGGATGTAGTATACTTTGCAAGGTATTTGAGAAATAAGAACATATATAAAAACTTTGACACAACTAAAAATTTTAGTTACGTCTAAAAAAACAAAACATAAATAGATAAACCAGAGGGCAAAGCAGGAAATATCATGATAGGAAAAGTCCTTGTCTTAAATAGAGTTCTCACTTATAAATCAGGTAGAAAAATAACATTCCCATACCATTCAACCTTTTTTTAGCTTCAGTTTCATAATCTATAAAATGGAGATGAATTTTCATAACATGGTTTTGAAAATTAGAAATAATTAATGTAAATTGCATAGTAGGCTTTTAATGCATTTCCTAAATAACAGGTGCACCTAGTAGAAGAAATGATATGTTTGGCCGTACTACCCTTAAAATTTGGGATTTAATGAGGATTTCCCTAAACATCAACTTTCCTTCAAAAGTATATTGCCTACTATTTTGATTATCAGAAACTGGTTAGCAGTTTTTAGAAAATAATGTCACAGAGTAATTTTTTTTAAGTGTTCAAAATAGGTTTTAATTCATTTGGCAGTCCTATTTTGTAATTAGCCAAGTCTTGTTATAAAAAGTCTAATTTCAATAAGTCTATTTGAAATGTTAATAATGCATTTCTATTTAAAACCGTCAGAGTATTCTATATCTCTCTGGGGTGATAAGTTATGGCCTCCTATTCAGAGTAAACTTCACTGAATCATTTTTAAACGCATCCACATCTCAGGACCATGGTCACAGCATTCTTTTTAGGTCATGTATTAGTATTTAGAGATAAGTTTTGGTTTTATACGTTTAAATTTGTAAGACCAGGCTAACTTTTCTCAACCTCTTTAAAATATAGGTATATGCTTTAACTTCTTGCTTATCTGAATTTTAAAATATTATGTGTCATTTGTTATTTGAACTATTTACCCCACATAACAAAATCATACTTGTTTCTTGTAAAATCTCTCTAGATGAGTACTGGCAGAATCACCCAGAACTCCATGATATTCCGATATACTATGCATCATCTTTGGCCAAGAAGTGTATGGCAGTACCAGACATACGTAAACGCCATGAATGACAAAATCCGCAAACAGATCAACATCAATAATCCCTTTGTTTTCAAACATATTAGTAACCTCAAGGTGAGTGCTTGTGGGGGAGGGGCAAAGGATGGCTGAAACACGAGGAAGTCATAGGGGGAGATGCTGTCGTTGGTTCTGCGGCTGAATCTTTGCTGGTTTTACCTTTTCTCTAACAGCCATCACTTTTCTGAAGAAATAAAAAATTTAGCAGCTGGCATTCTTCTTTGTTTAAGTGTATTTTGCCACTTCTTTCCAGTCTCCATACATTCTCAGTATTTGCTGTTGCTAATAACTTGGATCTCCTTGCCGTAGAAATAAGAAGTCCTGATGAGAAGAATATCTTGTTAATGTTTTTTTATTCTTACTCAAAAACCAAATCATCTTTAATGATTAGCACTGCAAATTCTATATGAAAATTTTATGTTTACTTTTCTAGAGCAGTCAATAAAGTCTCATTTCTTTAATTAAAAAATGTGTTCATTCAAACTAATGCTCTAATCATAGTAAAATAATGCCCAAAATAATTCAAGTTATAGCCTTCTGATTATAAATAGACTCAGTTCATAAAGTATTGTTTTTTAAGTTAATTGCCTAGGAATTAGCCAGTTTTCCCTAGAAACAATGTTAAATTTTTTGGTTAGATTTCTAGGCCAGCTCAAAATACCACAAAGTATGCAAAGCCATTGTGAGTCTTTGGGGAAATTCAGAGTTCTATTTTGGTGATAGAAGCCCATTTGGCTCTTCCTTTTAATTTCTGCCTTCGTGCTAGGCACTTAAAATGGTCCTCATGGTCCCCTGGCTACCAGTACAAGGTCAATGTGAACTAACTGCTTTTTGCCACTTTATAATATTTCTAGCCCGGACTGTTTAGGAACTTGGAAATTAGACTAAGTGTTTACTAATCTTGTCAAGGCTCTTTCAGTTTTGTGATCAATTTTACTATCTCATTTTTTGTTACTCTTTAAAAAGAGGAAAGCTTTGTCAAACTTTGCTATTTAACATGCTTGTACCCTTCCTTTTTCCCTCTCAGAGCATGGATCATTTTGATGACATTGGTCCCAGTGTCGTAATGGCCTCCCCAGGCATGATGCAAAGTGGCTTATCCAGAGAGCTCTTTGAGAGCTGGTGTACTGACAAGAGGAATGGTGTCATTATAGCGGGGTACTGCGTTGAAGGGACGCTTGCCAAGGTCAGTCACAGTCTTAGACTGTTGTGTCACCTCTAATCACAATTGCAGGGGCGGCAGTATTCTCAGAGAATACTTGAGGTAGTTCATTAAATTGTACAGGTTTTGACGTTTAAAAAGGAGAATGGGAGTAGGTAGCTGGGCTGTTCATAAGGCTGAGGAATTTAGGCAGGTGCTGAACGCACAGGCGGATCCACAGGAGGTTCGTCGGCACAAGCCTGAGAAGCACTTACCTGGTTGTAGTAAAAATGGAGAGGAGCCCGCTTGAGAAGAACACATGGAAACCCTCATGCGATGAAGAAGAGACCGCTAACAAGTAGTCTCTTGAAAAGCTGTACATTGTGTGGGCTGATTGCCCATCTTCCTGCTGATACAGAATGGTTGATGTTAAGTCTGGGAGGTAGGTGTTGATGGGCAAAACCTTAGCGGCAGGTTCTGAACATCCGAGCATCGCGTTACCCTTATCTATTCTTATCAAAAGACTTCTATATTATTTTTTAATGTATTATGATTTCCTGTTTTGATCATCTTTATTACTTTATCTTGTTCTAAGTCATCTAGACAGCGTTGGTTATATATTTAAAATAGATTTCCTGAATAGAAATACCATGGTCTTTTATATAAATCTTCTTAATTGGAAAGTGACTTTTTAGAGCAAGAGAATAGTTATGAATACAGGTTTGCCTTTCTAACCATAAGAGTTATAATTATTCATGCCTAGCACTAAATACATTGAATTTTACTTAATCTGCTTTTTGGATTTAATGTTTGCTTGATAGAGAAAATAAGTATTTGGTATTTACTAAGTCAACAATGGTGGAATGATTTTTGTGTTATTAAGGGCTGCATGAAAAAGTAGAAAATGTACCTTTTCTAATTGCATAGTTTATTTGTTTTGTTATTTTTCTTGTTTTTAACAGCATATCATGTCTGAACCCGAAGAAATCACTACCATGTCTGGACAGAAGTTACCACTGAAAATGTCTGTTGATTACATTTCTTTCTCTGCTCACACAGATTACAGCAAACCAGTGAATTTATTCGTGCTTTGAAACCGCCTCATGTGGTTAGTCTTATGAATTTTACTTATAGTGTTAAAGCCGGGGGAAAAGTATACCCACAGAACTTTCCATAGCTGGTCTCACATCAGTCACCACCTTCCGCTAGGTAGCACTTTAAACACAGTGCTTGCACTTGCACTTGGACCTGACCTTCATAGCTCCCCTTTGAGTAAGGCAAGCTGTGTGCTATAATTTCTCCATTTACATGGGTCACCTGTTCAGACCTACCAACCCAAACTCCGTTGTACTTTCTGTTATTTTCTGATGCCTCCCAAATAACTTAAGAGCACAGGCCTTACAATGGGACTGTACTAAAGTCCTCCATCCCTTACTTGCTGTGTAATCATGGGCAAGTTACAGAACCACTCTTACCTCATTTGTAAATAGGGATAATAACACCTTCTGAGGTTACCGTGAGGACTAAATGAGAGGACGTGTAGCTAAAGCGTGAATGCACTGCCTGGCACGTGGTGGGTGCTTAATACTGTGGAGAAAGCAGAAAGCCAAGTCATTTATAGTAAAAGTTAAAGGTGCAGATAGGTATGAAATACATTACATGGCTCCTTACTGATGTGATTTGTTCATATTTTTAAGTTTCAAGTAATTATGAAAGTAGCAATTATATTTTGATGGGATTAGACAGGGGTAAGCTAAAATAAATAAATTTATGTATACACACACACACACACATACATACATGCGCACACACACATATATATATTCCCACCCCTTTAATTCTCACCCCCCACTTCCACCCCTGACCTACGGATGTTGCCATCTCCCCTTAAGAGCTGGATCTCTGAAGGCGGGGCGTCTCCCACACACTCGCAGTGTGTGCCTGGGGCCTGGTGCACCTGGGGTATGGCCCATGGCTCTACCTGGGGTGCAAACGCAGGACCTTCTTTGTGTAAAGCAGACGTGCTAACCGCTACACTAGGGAGCCACCCCCACATATATACTTTTTAATTAAGGGGCCGCTGACAGTTCATGTGTCTTTAGAAAACGATGGAGAGCCCTGTTCGTGGCCTGTGACTCGGGCCGTAGCTGACGGTTTGGTTCCAGTGGGATAGCAGTTGCCAGGACACTCGTCTGACTGACTGACGGCTCTCAGTCTCAGGTCTGGGAGACGCAGTGCCTGGTGGGGGAAGAAGACAGAGGAAGTACCCTTTCCGAATGCACTGAACACTAGTTTAGAGGAAATGGCATTTTGCCGGGGGTTTTTTCTTAAATTTTTCTTTTTTGTAAAATATGTAAAACATAGGATTTGCAGTTTTCACAGTTTTTAAGTGCACACTGTAGTAGTGTTAATTATATCCACAGTGCTGTGCAGCCATCACCACTGTCTATTTGCAAAACTTCTTTATCGCCCCCAACAGAAACTGTATTTATTAAGCACAGTTCCCAGTCCCTCCTCCCCCCAGGCCTCTGGTTTCTTGCCATCTCTGAATTTGCCTATTGTAGATATGTTATATAAGTGAAATCATACACCACTTAACACCGTATCTTTAAGGTTCATCCATGTCGTAGCATGCACCAGAACTTCATTGCTTTCTGTGGCTGCGTAATATTCCACTGTATGTTTAGACCGCATTTTGGTTATTCATCTGTTGATGGACACTCGGGTCGTTTCCACCTTTCGGTGATTGTGAATAGTGCCGCAGTGAACGTTGGCACGTATGTGTCTGTTTGAGTCCCCGCTTTCAGTTCTTCAGGGTACATACCTTGGAGTGGCATTGCTGGATCGTGCGGTGATCCTGCGTTTGACTCTTTGAGGAATCACCAGACTTTTCCACAGCGGCGGCTCCGTTCCCTTCCCCGCAGCAGTACCCCAGAGCTCCGCCTGTTGTTTCCCCTTTTTAAATTACAGCCACCCTGGTATTTGAATTACAGCCATCGAGGAAGTATGAGGTGCTGTCTCGTTGTGACTCTTATTTTCATTTTCCTGACGACTAACGAACGATGTCGCATATCTGGATGTGCGCCCTTGTCAGTTTCTAGTTCTTTCTGGCATGAGAGCCCGCACAGGGATTCGGCCCTCAGGGAACAGACGCCGTGGTGGAGAAACCGCTCGCCTGCTCGTTCGCATCTTAGCCTGCCGAGCTAAGTGGCAGCGTAGGCAGCTCGTAGGTGTTTTCCAGTGTATGTGGTTGACTGATCTCCCCCGGGTGTGAAGGCCAGGGAGGAAAGGTCGTATGGCCCTTTCTCTCCGGAATCACCACCTCATCCTTAGTCCAGTCTCATCGCTCTCCAGACTGTCTCTCCTGTTGGTTTAAATTTCTGGGTTGAATTTGAGGCTTATCTTCTTCGAATAGCCAAGCCAGCAAAAGTATATCTACACAATAAAATAACAGTAAACAACAGCTAGCACTTATTAGTTATTAGCCACGTGCCAGGCACTGTAGTAGTGTTTATGTGTATCGGCTCGCTTACTCCTCACGACCAACAGCCGTTCTGTAGATGAGAGAACAGAGATTAGGGAACTTGCCCAGAGCTACACAGCTAGTAAGTGGCAGTGTCAGGATTCATGTTAAAGCACCAGGCCCCAGAGCCAGGGCTCTGCACCGCTAGGCCCAGGTGACTCTGTCTGCTAGTGATGCTGGACAGGTGTCTGTTAGCCGAGGCAGGAAAGTCACCTGGCCCAGTGCGAGCATAGAAGCCTTGGAAGTGTGGCTTTCACAAAGTTGGCTGTCTTGTTAGTGGCAAAAACTGGAGTAGAATAGGAATTTCTTTACTCTCTTGAAATATTTCCACATAAGGATCTTTTAGAGCCGAACAGAATGAAAGTGTCTATACAAGTATGACTGGAGGTCCTTTTAAGTAGTGATGTGTAATAACTTCAAGTATATCTCCATATGATATATTTAACTAATTCAGATAAGAGCCATTATTGTTCTGAACTAAGGGTCTTTCCCTGTGCTCTTTTAAAACGTATTCTATGTAGATTTTAGTCCATGGAGAACAGAACGAAATGGCCAGGTTGAAAGCAGCCCTGATTCGAGAATATGAAGATAATGATGAAGTTCACATAGAGGTTCACAATCCTCGGAATACAGAAGCAGTAACCTTGAACTTCAGAGGAGAAAAATTAGCCAAGGTAAAGGTTGTGGTTTCTAATCCTATTCATGTCTTTTCTTCAGAGAAATGTATACTTTTTAAGAAAGTCAATTACTTTTTTTATCACGTCAGGATAATATGTTTAACGATGATTTCTTTCTACTCAGTATACTGTAAGAACTTACTTTTTAGGCTTCTGATTCTACTAACTCGATTTTTCACATGGAAAATTTTCAAATAAATTATATCTTAATACAATCGAATTTGATAGCTTTTTAATCCACATTCTCACTTTTTAGTCTCATGTCTAAGGGTAAAGAAATGTCCTTACCTGTTTTACCTGATTTTTTACTATATCCAATACAATATTCAGTCCACCTCCTGTCATTCTCCCTCAGAATCTAAATGGGCCCACAGCTCTAAGCATATCTGTCTGGGGATATGATGGAATTTATTACAATTTGTCTTTTTGAGGATTAGTCATTTTTGATGGTAAAAATAATGTTTTCAGAATTTAAAAAAGAAATAGTTGAGAAAAACCTTGCCTGGCATTTTAGAAGGATACTGCAAGAAGTTTGCATTTTTATCCCATTATCAAAAATCTTAAGATACCGCTGAGGGAAGCTCTGCAATGGGCGGTGTGAGGTTTGAAGCACCAGGCGCGTGGGAGGAACAGCCCCACAGCATCTTTATAGTAAGGAGCCGCCGGAGGGAGCCCATTGCTGAATGGCCTTTCCTGCAGCTGAATTTGAGGGGGCAGGAAATTTGCCAAAGTTAGGAAAAGAGCAGATGGCACTGTTTCCTCCTGAACCTTCCTGTTCACAGCGCTTTCTAGGGGCCGGATGCATGGAATGGGCCTTTGACCTGTAGAGAACTACGTTCCGTTGGGAATCTAGAACTGTAGTTCCCAAACTCTGCTGGTCGCAGTGTGAGGAGAAAAAGAAGAGTCTTGCAGTGAGACAATTTAGGAGAAGCTTAGCTAGCTGAACAGAATGAAGCTAAGTTGATAGCAGGACTTTCCAGAGATTTTTCTTAGGCCGTTGTGCATGATAAATCCTTAAGAAATGTAGTGTGCGGCATTTAGAAAAACTCTTTGACTCTAGAACTAAGAACATAATTTTAAGTATATGTCATCGTTACATTTAACTTAATATATACGTAGAGACACCATTGTCTGGTCCCCACCTAGTTTCGTATTGGAGTGTTCTCTTTTTTTAGCCATAATTTTGGTTATTTAAAATGATCTTTAGTTATTTTTTTCCCCTCAAACACAGTAACCTTACTTAGGGGAAAGTCAGATTCTTGGGGACCATCCTCAACCATGTAAAACAGAAACGAAGGCGGTAAAGAAAATCAGATCCACGAAGAACTATCAAACATCCATAATACTTTACTTTCTAGAAATGTCAGGCCAACCAGTGGTGCATATGTTAACCAGTCAGCTCTCAGGAAACGGACATGCACGCGCGACTGAGGAGGGAGGAGGCGCGTCAGACGACCGCCCACTCAGTCCGCTCTCTGAGGGCCTTTATTCCCCAGGCAGACAAGTGCTCCCACCGTGTCAGCACGCAGGACGTCACTGAGCCAAATCAGTGTCCTGGTAGCAAAGCTCCTTTTCCTTAAGTCTCCAGCATTGAAGGAGAAAAGAACCCCAGGAAATCCGTTAGAGTTATAAGAACAGACGTACTCACTGCCTGGCTGCCGTTTGCACTGACTCGATTAAAGATAAGCAAGAATGAAACGCACTGTCTTTGAGGTCTTTGTCCTCTCTGAGTTCATTTATTTGTAGCTGAGAAGTTGTATCTAAGAATGTTGGGTTTCATGTTTGGAAAGTTTTTGTTTTTCTTAGGTTCGAACAGTCATTACTCTTTTTAAAAGCTGCCTCTCACTTGTGCGGGCTCACCTCTACCTGTCTTTATTGACCCCTGTGTTCAGAGAGGCTGCTTTGGGTCTGGCATGGACGCGGGTCTAGCGTGGACGCGCACCTGTGTGTAAGGGGCTCCCTCTGTGTACGAGGTCGAGGAGCAGCCTGAGGGAGCACGTGCGTTTCTGGCCGGCGCTTGCTGTCCTTCCCACTGGAGCTGTCAAGAGCTTTCTGAAGCCCCAGCTTCTAGAAGGTTTACTTGCTTGCTGAACTGATTGGAACTGAATCAGCATAAAGATTCTTGCCAGATCCGCCCCACGACTCTTCTCTGCAGTCACATAGCTTGCTACTGCCCGAGTCAGAGGGGTATTTAACATTTCCTGTGTTTCATGTTTAAATTCATGTGTCATTTTCATAGTTCGAATGTCTAGCTGTCATCATTATGATCGCACACCTGAATCAATTGGCCTTTACAAGTTTCTATTGTCTTCAAGTTGTTTTGGCTTATTATTTTTTTTAATAGGTTATGGGCTTTTTAGCAGATAAAAAACCAGAACAAGGCCAGCGGGTCTCAGGAATACTCGTTAAAAGAAACTTTAACTATCACATCCTTTCTCCTTGTGACCTCTCCAGTAAGTATACTATGAAATGCCATATATAATTTAATTTTAGCATTGAAAAAAAATCGTGAAAACTCCTGTTACCTACTGGCCGCATTTTAAATAACAACCAAATAATAAAATAGAAATAGGTGAAAAGCTAATCCACTTAGCTTTATGGTGGGGGAGGGGATGAATCTTTCTTGAACTAGTGAAACATTTAAATTCTTTATGAAATAACTTCTTCTTCATTGGAGACACAAATTTACCCTAAGGCAGCTTGTACTCCTGGTGACCCTTTTAGAAGCCTGTTTCCTACCCTTCACATGGAGCACTGGTACTTTTCTGAAGTTAACGTTGGACTCCTCACACAAGCGTTTTGATTTTCATGACCTGTAGTTTCATGTCACTTGCTGGGCCTTCGTGTTCTGTGCCTGTGTAAATGCTAACCCATCACTTTTGCAGTAAATATGGTATTATCCTCAAGTGAATAACTGCTCACTTTTATTTATGTAGCACTTTTATGTATTTATATCAATTTCATTTATATAGTGAATTCTAAGGGCTTAATGAAGGAATAAGAAATAGCAACGGTATATAGGTATTCATCTGCAAGGTAGGCCATCAGGAACAAGAATATAACTTGTTCCTTTAGTTAGCAGTTACTGAGTTCTTACTCTGTGCCAGGCCCTGTGCTAGGTGCTAGAGGACTAAAGGTTTATTTAAAAGCACAGCCCAAGCCCCGGAAGAGCTGTATCAATGAGAGAAGCACCCTTGTCAAGAGCCGATCCCAGTACTGACCAGTGACACACAGAAGGGCATGATGGACACGTGAGGGGACATGGGCCGAGAAGAGTGGGGAAAGCTTTGCAGAGCGGGCAGCGCTTGTCGCACGTGGCGAGGGGTCGTTAGGAGTTGCCGAGCAGAGGAGATGCGGGAGGACAGCTGGCTTAGTGGCTTGGAGACGTCTGGGGACCTGGTGTGTTCAGGAGAGTGAGGGTGCTTCCTCGTGGCCGGAGCGTAAAGTTACTAGTGGGGGGCAGACGGGGGGCACGGGTTACTGTGGAATGGGCACAAATTAGGGAGCACGTTAGCTTGAAAACATGTTCTCGTTTACGTTTGCTTCTCTTCACTCCTGGTGTGTGTGCAGATTGTATTTCGTGGGACTAGTATTGTTTCTCAAAGTGTGTTTACTCTGGTTTCCTCTTCAGATTATACTGACTTGGCCATGAGCACTGTAAAACAGACCCAAGCCATTCCATATACAGGTCCTTTCTTTGCTCTATTACCAGCTACAGAAATTGACAGGTGTGTATATATTTATTGAATTCACTTAATTGCTTTCTGTTTTTGAGTAGAGTAATTATACGTCTAAGAAAAGATTCTGTTTAATTTGGTAATCATCTCAGAATTGCACAGATTTTCTTTTATGCTTCACTTGGTCGTTTTTTATCATCACATTTAGGTGAACATTTTGCAAATTTACACATCAATTTTTGAAAATCTCGTTATGCCTTTTAAACTTGATCCACTTAAAATTCTAAAAATGTCAGTTTTAAAATCTAGTTTACCTACCCAGATTTTATCTGTTCTTTGCTTTGTTAAGTGGAAAACAATTTTTCTGGTTCCATTAGTGCCTTTGGACACAGCAGGTTTTATGAGAGCGTGTGATGAGCCAAAGGCCAGGGGAAGAGTAAAACCTCCTGCTCTCACGTTAGACCATGCCGAGTTAGAGGTTTCTGCGCAGTAACACGGTGCGGGGCAGGGACTCAGGAAAGGTGTGGCCTCCCAAATACGCAGGAACACTTCACGTTATGTTACACTGTCTGTTACTGTGTTCTTCTTAGGTCACAACGGACTACCATACAACTAATCAGTGGAAAGAATATATATATATTTTTTTAGTTCTCAGAACCTCATTACAATTATAGGTCATAGCATAGGAAGTCAATAAAATGTCTGAATTAACCCTTAATTGGCGAGTACTAGGAAGACCAGCGAAGTCTCATCATCTTGGACAACAGAATTACCCTGTGGGATGAGTAAACCTATGACGGCAGAGGTGGAAGTGACTGTTGGAAGTCGACTGGTCTCATGTCGAATGTTAAGATGCTGGTGACTAAATGTTATACAAACACAGATGCTTGACAGTCATCAAAGTTTGCTACTGATAGATGTTTACTGTCTAAGCTCAGTCCTGTCTAGTTATATGAATTTTTATAATGCACGTTGAAATCTTTCAGTTACTATAAGCAATTAATATAAAACTTAGCTATGTAAATCTGATTATATAAGTGAGTTATTAAATTTTTTTTATCATGTAATAGGGTTATTTCAGCTGTACCTATAAACAAATGAATAATTATGCCTCTGGAAGATTATCAGAAAATTATATACTTCTTATAATTTTTTTCTTTCAGGTGATGTAGAAGAATTAGAAATTCAAGAAAAACCTGCTTTGAAAGTGTTCAAAAATATTACTGTAATACAGGAACCAGGAATGGTGGTACTAGAAGTAAGATAAGATCATTTACCTAAACAAGGAGGGGATAAAAAGTTTTAAGAATTCACCTGTAATTATAGAGAAAATCGGTTTCTTCCAATTCAGGAAAAAATTGTTGGGAAGTATTTATGTGTATAGTTTTCTTTCCAAGATCAGCTTTAAATATAATATAGCCAGACATTTTGTATGTAGAAATAATAACAAATTAAGACTTAATATTTAATACGTGTAATGAGTAGAGGTCTCATATGAGTAAGTCTGAACTGATTTTGTGGTACCCCAGGGTGTCTTCAGTTTATATGAAAAGAAAATTCTCAAAATAAAAATCTCATTCTGTTACTTTAAAACTTGTTATACAGCAAAGAGAGTGAAATTTTGAAGACTCATATAAGCAGCATTAATATGACCCAAATCCACAAAGGCAAGAAATTATTAATTTAAGTAAATATGGTTCCTACTATTAGAATTTTAAACTCCTGCTGGTAGAATTTGGAACCCAGACAGCAAATGAACTTGGTAATTGATTTTTATAGGTTGGCATCTGTTAAGTTAAAAGAAGGATTTTCCAAAATAAATCCTGGAACTGATGACGGGGGTGGAGGGGAGTACATGTGTCCGTTTCTTTGCCTCAGGGTTATATGTAAATTGTATGCAAATTTTCCAGCTATATGGCCAGATGTTCTGTTCATACATATTATTTTTTAAAACAAACAAAAAAGATCTTCCAGCTTGGCTCTCACTGCAGTTCTGTGATTGAAGTCTAGATTTGATTTATAAGGCCGAAAATGTCCAAAAGAACAGTTATCTGTAACATGAAGTTACATACAATAATATCTAAAACATTAATATCCAAGAAAGGGGAAAGTTATTAGAGACGTTACTTTGGCTCTTCTGCTGACTGCTGTTAAAGAATGTATGTTTGTTCCCTAGAGTTAACATGTCAAATAGATCTTAGGGAAAGTTTTACAAGGGCCTCATATTGCTCATAAAAGTACTCTTTGGAGAGAGAAAAAAATAGGGAGGGCACTATTCCTGAAATACTGGTCTCACCCTAACTTGGCAGACATAGAAAACTTTCTAGGGACACTGGGTACCTGAAAGAGTGCCAGGGCTTCAAATGAGAAGCAAGAGGAAATGTGTAAAAATACTACCTTCTTATGATTCTGTCTGTGCTCCCGAAACATGGTGTTTGGGAAATAGTTTGAATCCCATTTCCAGCCATGACTACTTATGTTTTCTTACTCAAGTCACTTTCAAATCCATCTTCTTCTTTATGAAATGAAGACATTATAAGAATTGGATGAGATAATGCATATGAAACACTAGCCCCGAAGGAAGCTCACCACATTTTACTGTTATTAAAGGAAAGAGAAGTCCAGCATTATTAATTTCAGTCAACAGCGAATCAGTTAATTTCAGTGAAAATGCACACGTGCACAGTCCGTGGATGGGTGGTGGGGGCAGCTTTTGTGCTTGGCCATCATCGTCCCTCGCTCACTCTGCCTTTTGCTCTGCAGTGGCTGGCAAACCCTTCCAACGACATGTACGCAGACACCGTCACAACCGTGATACTAGAAGTCCAGTCAAACCCCAAGATAAGGAAAGGTACGGAATGATTTCGTTTTTCATTTATTATACAAGCATTTCATGTTATCATTTAATTCTTTCACTTCTCCCATAGTTTTGTAAACAAAAAAGCAGAAAGTAGAATGCTAAGGACGTTGAAATCTTCTGATTTTTTTTCCATTCCTATGACCTTTCAGATGCAATATATGCATACCGATGCACGTTACTAATATTTCCCTTAGTTTTTGTCCTAGTTCTTTGTGCTATAAAAATCTGGTCACAATTAACACCAAGATAAAATCTTCTTGGCAGTTCTTTTAAAGACAATTTAACCAGAAATTCAAAATATCGCTGTCCTGAGCCAGCACGTCTAATAGGAAAATAGGCTGCTGTATCCTTATCTAATAAAACTTGTGGAATAGGGTGGACTCTCCCTGGGGGGCAATTTTGCAATAACTTTGTTTTTTCTAAGTAGTAATTTTCAACCAAAGAAAACACCAGTGAGCATGTTTTTGTGGTATTTCTTTACAGTTGGATTTTATTTTATACGTAATTAGTATGATCCATATCTTAAGGGGTGCGTGGCTGGCATATTCGGCAGCCCCATTTTGCTCTGGGGGACAAGGCACCCATGACATATCTTGGGAGGCTTCTCAGCCTTTGCCCTTCATGTGGTAGTAGATGCTGTTCTGATAGAATATTTCACTTTCTTGAAATTAGGTAAGTAGTTCCTTGATTTCAGGAGAAAAAAAGTTTAGCTGACTACTTCATAATCCCTCTTCTTGTAACTGGCTAAATCTATACTATGAAATGAACAAATACCCAGACAAGTCTGAATTACTCATTTGAGTTACCTGTAAATGTTTGAATTTGTTGTGAGGAATAGTCATAAAAATTATAATTTGGACACCATTTGATCACATGTTTTAGCTGAATTAACTGGTGGGTAACAGACTGCCCACCCCCACCTCCCCATGCACGTGTGACAGGAGATGAGCTGTGCGTTTCTCCAGGCCACGGAAGAACTCCTTCCCCCCCCGTCACGTGGTGTGCGCTGTCACCGTCCTTGCCGTGCACACAGACCCTCCCACGACAGCAGTTTTAAAGGCCGTTGTTCGTTGGCTCTTATTTCATTACTTTACATCTTCTGATCTTGGGTGATGAAAACGTAAGTTATGGATAAAGCGCAGGGCAGCGCTCTGTGGGAAGGAAGAGCTTTCAGGGTCATACCCAGTGCAGGGCAGTGAGGGAGACGGGTCAAGGGGACAGGAATGAAAAGACGGAGCCCGGAGTCGTCAGTGGGCATGGCTTTCAGGGCTAACGCCCGTGCCCTGCGAGCACAGCTACCCTGTAGCTCGGGTTGGTTCCATTCCAATCAGACACTCCTGAATTGAACTGTGTTCTAGCCTCCAAGGTTGCTTCTGTCCATTATATTCTGGTAGCCCTTTTGTAAAATGAAGTCGGTTTTGTGATATTTTTGTCAGATATTTATACACTTCTCTGAAAAATGAAATGTCTATGCAAAAGTGGGATTTTCCGGGGCCAGTTGAGATGTTGTTAGTCTTCAGCTCTGTCCCAGGTGCTCTAAGCCCATTTCCATGCCGTGTGGTGGAGGAGGGTGAGACTGAACTGAGCTGTCACAATGTCGTCTGCTGTTCTGATGCAGGCTCCACCTAACGATTACGCTGAGAAACACAAAAGATGATAACCACCAAACATTTCATGTCTGCCGTTCATTAAATATTTAATGCGAGCTGGCATCGATTGGTTTGTCTTGATCTTGGGTATTCTTAGTTCTCTGGTTCAAAGTGGAAATGTACCTTTACTCTGATCTATGGTAGTTGAATTAAAAGCAACTATGACATTATTGGTGCCCTTACGCTAATAATAACATAAGTGTTTCTCAGATGATCGGCCTCTGGGCGTTTCAGCTGAAGGTTGTTGCAGACAAATTTGAATAGGCTCTTTCCACGAGTTCGCCGCGTTAAACTGGCCGGCTGCCTTCTGTTCCCTGGTTCTCCCCCACTTTGCGGTGTATCGAGAATGAGAATTTTTATTCTTCTGGAGCGGTGAGGTGCTTCGTGTTTTTATTTAACATTCACTCGACAGCTATTTATTGAGCATCTGCTGTGTGCAGGGATTTTTCTAGGCGTTTAGTGAACATCAGTGAACGAATCAGATCGTTGCCCACTGCGGGCCGGCACTCGCATGGGGCCGGATCGCGTTGGGCCTGCATGGCCGTTTTAAGGACTTTGGACTTGTAGTCTGCGTGAAATGGGTTACATTGTAGGGTTTTCCAGGGGTTCCTCTGCCGCTTGTCGAGAGTGGCTGCTAGCAGAGGTCGCCCCGGCGGAAGACAGGCTCAGCGTTGGGTGGCAGTGGCGCAGGTAGCAGATGTAGTGTGTCCTGGAGGAATTCCGAAGGCAAAGCCGGCAGTATTTCCTGATGGATTTGGTATAGGGAGTGAGAGAAAACAGACAAGAAGAATTTTAAAGAAATCCAAAGGGTGTTTGTGGTATATTAGCATGGGAAGTCACCCCCAGGGCTCAGTGATGGGTTTTAATAAGTAGAACTTGCTCCTTCAGAAGATGAAAAGTATTGCAAGGGTGAACATACCCTTCTGCTGCTCATGAGGAGTTTGAGGACGTTCATGCTAGACATTTATCAGTTAACTGATTGGCTTTATCCTGTCCAAATTGGGTATTTTAACATTTGAGAGCAGAGTCAGTAGCTGGGGCCCATGAGCCAAATCTAGCCCTCTACCTGTTTTAGTAAATAAAGTTTTATTGAAACACAGCCACGCCGTCTGTTTGCATATTGCCGGAGGCTGCTCTCAGAGCTCCCTCAGCGGTGTGGCGTAGTTGCTGCGGAGACCGTCTGGTCCATAAAGCCTCAGACAAGATCTGGCCATTTATAGAACAAGTTTGCCAGCACAGTTCTAGTGGCACCTGCTATGAAACAGTCTGATTCTTTATAGCATTTCGTTCCTTGTTTATTTCTTAGCCCGTTGACACTTCAGTCCAGATTCCGCAAACACTTGCATTTGTATCTGTGTGTGAGTATTTAGCCCCAAGTTCCGTTTCTGTACCTCCCCACGCCCATTCTCACCAAGGACACACAGCAAAGCATGTACATTTTCAAAGTGTGCTCTCCGTGGTCTTTGCCCACTGTGTTTTTCCGTTTTACACTGCATCTGTTTTCCGCATGTCTGTGTCCTGTCTTGACACAGACCTACAAAGGGCAGGTATATGTGTATAATTATATGATTTCACATTTGGGAGAATGTCATATCTGAGGAGTTTCTTTTAATGTGTCGTTTTGTAGCTTAGATACTTATTTTTCAATAATGTATTTTATGAGATTTTTTACATATAAATGTTTGTTTAATACTTAATAATAATAGAATTAATGATTATAATTAAAGTATAAAGGTTTTATTATATAGCTTTCTTGCTGGCATCTGGTAGTTGTATGTTCGGTTAAAACTCATGAGTTGAAAACAGAGTAACCATGACCTGAATTACAGAATTTAGGAGAAGTGACAGTTCGGCTCTTTTCTACCACGGAGTAAGAACCACCACAGTCAACTTCAGAACATTTATATCACTCCAGAAAGAAACGCCATGTCCTTTAGCTTTATTCCTTCTCTCTCTCTCTCTCTCTCTCTCTCTCTCTCTCTCTCTCTCTCTCACACACACACACACACACACACACACACACACACACACACACACACACTCGCCCAAGCCCAAGGCAGCCATTGATCCACTTTCTGTCTGTAGGTTTGCTTATTCTGGACATTTTACATAAATGGAAGTATATAATATGTGGTCTTTGAGACTTACTTCTTTCTCTCAGCATAAAGTTTTCAGGGTTTATCCATGAATGAATTACAGCATGAATCAATACTCATTCTTTTTATGGCTGAATAATTTTTTATTGTATAGTTATACCACATTTTATTTATCCATTTATTAAGTGATGGACATCTGGGTTGTTTTACCATTTATCTATTTATGAATAGTGCTGCTATAAGCATTCAGGTACAAGTTTGTGAGGATGTAGGTTTTCATCTCCCTGGGTCAGTACCCAGGAGCAGAGTGACCAGGTCGTATGTTCACTCTGTTTAACTTCTGAGGAACTGCCAGACAGTTCGTTCTGCATGGTGCTGCTGCTGCTGCTGGGCCAGCAGGTGCTTAGTGACGTGCGGGCAAACTCACAACCCCAACCCAAGTGTGGCACATCCTTCTGGACTGTCAGATTACTTCGGGGGAAGCTAGGTAATCTGACAGCAAGTGATTTCAGATATTTTGGTAAAAATATTTTGGGTGCATTATACATAGTGGAATATTAAATTTATGTAACATTTTAGACAAAAGACTTCAGAGATCTTTGGGTTTGGATGTGCCTCTAACATTCTTGGAGTTATAATTTCACTCACTTCTGCTCATTAATGAAATATGTAAAGTTCAGGAAACATTGGAAGTAAAATTTAACATAATCTTAAGTGTCATTTTGTGGTTATTTAACAAGAATGTGAAATGAAATGATAAAAACATCAATTTGCCTCAGCAGGTAGATGATATGTATACATGTTTGCCCCTGGTAATCACTCAGTCAGTAATGATGTCCTGGTTATTGATTTGGAAATTATTCTGAATAGGAATTTGGAATCTGAACTCTGCTACTTTTTTTTTCCAGGTGCAGTACAGAAGGTCTCTAAAAAATTAGAAATGCACGTTTACAGCAAGAGGTTGGAGATCATGCTGCAGTAAGTGTTGCCCGCCAGTATCACTCAAGATGGTGGTGGGGGAGGGAGCTGGGTTGTTCCATTGCCTGCGTTTCTGTCAGAAAAGCAGTTCAAACCTCTAGCTAAATACTCGAGCTAATTCCAAGTACCTGTGGCTGTGAAATGCATTTTACTTAATGTAGAGCCTTAGGACATTTTCACGTTGGCAGGCGTAGTCAGCAAGGATTAAAACGTTGCTATCAGGACAAATACCAAAATCATAGCCTAGTGTTAGTATGTCTTTAAGAATTCTTTTATATGCTTACTTCTCCATACAAATGCATTCGACATCAGGAATAGTTTTCTTCTGAGACAGAAATCTGTAAACTGTGGGTTACGTTGAAACTCAGCATTTTTCTAAACATCAGATATTAAATTAGGCCTTTCCCCTTTCCTCAAGTACTCTCTAAGCCGGATTTCAGAATATCTTTCCTAATAAAGTAATTATAGCAAACTGCTTCATACTGGATAACTTTGTATTAAGCTTATGTATTGTATCAAAAAAGGGAAAATGAAGAGACTTGAATCTAGTTTTATGCTTTCAGCATCCAGCAGAGTCCTTGAAAGTAGGACTCTCTCAGATATTTGTTGAATAAATGAGTGCTTCTGCTTTTAAACTGAACATCACTTAACTGGACAACTTGACACAATAAAGTGCTTTGCAGGTTTGGAGGGTTTTCTGTTAACACTTCTGACCCTTCCTTCCCCCCACACTCCACACCGATGACCTTTTAAAGCAGCCATTTTGCAGCTTATAAAAAATGGATTATAAGCTCTGAATAAATGGTGACTTTGCTTACAGAAGCCGTCACACGCCTTTAGTAAAGTGTTCGTGTATTGTCATTTTGATTTTAAAAAGCATCCCTGTCGACAGACTGACAGTACGGGCACAGTGATCTCCTTGGCCACTGGAGAGGCAGCAGGTGCTGTTTGTGGGTCCCCAGCCCCGGGGCTGTTTCACCGGCTTCCGCGGAGGGCTGTAGTCTGTGCCCATAAAAGCCTGGCCTGTCTGCCTTGGGCTCTGGATGCCTTAACCTGACCCCTCAGGTAGCTGCGTAGGGCTGTGGGACTTCCCCAGGAGGGTGCACACAGACACACACACAGGTTTATCTTTGATTTCAAAGGGTTCGGTGCTCCCCTCCCCCAAAGCCATTCTTGGGACCCCAGATTGTAAAGGTATCGGTGCCCTCCTGTGCCTGTCCAGGGAGCGTGACCAGCAGCTCTGCTGTGGCGGCTCTACGCCCAGGGACCTCACAGCAACGGGCGTCGCTTAGCCGCTTTCACCGCAGTCAGCACCGCGGCAGGTGGTCGAACCAGCAGCGCCCCAGCTGCCCCAGCTGTCCCAGCCGCAGGGGACATGCTGCAAGAGGTCGTGGTCCTGTCACTGTACCTCCCACGCTGGCCCTCCCGTGCCAGACCCCCGCCTCCTGCCCCTCCCCTGCCCTCCCCCACGTGCTTCCACAAACTCACCGGAAGAATCAGAGACAGCAACGCGAGGCAAAGAGCGGAGCTTCCTCTCGCCTTGTGAGTGTGAGATGCCAGCGAGTTTAACCTTGCGAGTCAGGGTGCAGCTGCGGCTCCCGCTGTGTGAATGCTGCCGATTGATTGCCTGGGAGGAGATGTGCTGTGTCTTTAAACAAACCCCAGTTGATTACATGAAGATGAAACCTTTTTTGTCTATCCTTTTGGATATGTATCTGTAGTAAAATACAATATTTTTCCTTAGTACCAGGTTACCCAGCCAGCTTCATTCAGATGTATTTTTTTAACATTAACTGCCGAAAGGCAGCTGTTGAGGGCTGGCTCTGCCCTCTGGATGTTCAGATTCTCTAACTGTTCTTGCCTAATCCAGCCTGCTGATTGGGCTGCTGTTTGCAAATGCCTGTGTAACTTGTGACAGGGACGAATGTGGAAAGGAATGATTTAACTGCAGCTTCTCTGTGGCGGGCACCGTCTTCGTGACTTCCATGTCCCCCCACCGAGCACAGCATGTAGGAGATGCTCAGTGAACACAGGCTTTAACTGCAGGGAGGTGTCTGGAGGTGATTAAAAGGAGCAGACAGCCGGGGAACGTGGGCGCCAGTTCAGTCCCGATGCCTGGACGGGGATCCCAGCTCTACTGCTTTCCCGGCCGTGGGCTTTAGGCAGATCACTTTCCTGGGTCTTGTTTTCCCACCTTACCAGGGTTATTACAGGTTAAAAGCAGGTATATAGAGTGCCTAGCACAAGACCTCCCAAATAGAGCATTCTTAATAAATGATAGCCGTGTGTTTAATCTGCTTCATGAAACTAATAAACTATTTGAAGATAAAACGTCTATCTCAAGTAAATATAAATATAGATATAAGTATTCGTCTTCAAAACTAAGGCCTATTTTCAATATTATCTTTCCCCAAATATATAAAACTCTACATATTTGTAAATGCATTTTCCACTGATGTTGTATCTTTGTGTATCTTAAGGGACATATTTGGAGAAGACTGTGTAAGTGTTAAAGATGATTCTAGTCTTAGTGTCACAGTGGATGGAAAAACTGCCAACATAAACTTGGAGACACGGGTATGTAGCTGCTCCCACGTTTTAATCCACTTAGAAAATAAGGGGAGGAAAAAATAACCTGACCCCACAGCTAACACATCGCCTCTGCCTTTTGGCATTGCCTTCAACTTTTCCTCTGCGCTGTTGTTTCACAAGTCGTGTGGTTGGTGTGCGTGAAGTTTCCCATTCTTGCTCTTCATTTCTCATCTGTCAGTGTTTGACTGTGGTGCTGCGTAGCAGACATTTCCCAGGTACATGTTGTTCCGCTGTTTTTCTTTTACGTAAGACGCCTCCACCCACCTCCGCATTCCTCTGGCTTGGCATCCAGTCGATTCTGGGTCTTTCGAAAGGCTGCTCTTCTGTTTGTACCAGCGAGATCCAGGTGGCTTTACAAACAGCGTTCGAGAGTATGGGGCCCGCTCTGGTCTCATACCAGCAGATCTGGCATAATTATTTCACAAGAATGAGTGAATAAGTATATTTCCTTGTAGGGTTGTTTTGAAGATGAGAACAGTTATGCTAAACAAGTAACATATGCTTTAAATTTCTTTTGTATATTCTTTTACTATTTAGATGCTTTGCGAAAACAGATTTATTTTCCTCAAGAGAAAAAAAAAGCTAAGCACATAAACAAGTAATTCATTAGAGAAAAAATATAACCAATAATCATATGAAACAAATGTTCAGTCCACTAATAATTAGTATAAATACAAATGTAAAGTATGAAATAGCACTGTTTGCTTGTTATATTGGCACATACTAAAATTTTTGGAGTGCCATGACCCCTCGATAGTGAGAAAACCAGGAAAAGTTATTCTCAGGTGCCGTTCGGGGCTGAGGAGGAGGTTGTGAATTAGCTCTGACACCCTTTCTGCAAGGTAGTTTGGTGATAGCAGAAATCTTAAAAAACTAAATACCTTTACCCACAACTCTACTTGCCGGATTTAAGCAAAGAAAATAATTAGGCAAGAGAACAAAGATATATATTCATGGATGTCTATTTGAGCATTGATTACAGCAGGAATAGAAGTATACCCTCATACGTAGAATACTGTATACACAGCCATGTACATGGATGATGACGTAGATTATTAGTGTGCAAACTTGTCCACCTATATTGTTAAGTAGAAAAAAAGTAGTTACACAAAAGCAAGTAATTATCCTATTTTTGTTTTAAATAAATATGTATGTATAGCTATATGAGGTTAGAAGGTCACACACTGAAATGTTAATAGTTATCATTAGGTCATAGAATTAAGGATACTTTTTTCCCCCCAGTTTCTGTATGAAGACTTTATGGTATGATAAAAAATATTTAAACAGCTTAGAGTGTCTTATGGTTGGGAAGTAATTAGAACACTGTGAGTCTAAGTCAGATGTCATCCCGAATGTCGGGAGACGCGTAGATGACCACACACCGCGCACTGAGCGAGCTGTGGTGCCCACGCTGCCTCCCTCGGCATTGTTCGCTGGCGCAGTGTGGGCTGTGACGTGAGTGCAGCCCCCCACACCCCCAGCCTGGGCTCTCGTCAGACCCGGCCTTGTGCGCCTCCCGCGTCAGGAGGCGCCCTGCAGCGCTGTGGTGCCCTCCACCCCCTCTAGGAAATGCGTGTCCTTGAAGAGCCTTGGTTTATCTTCCGCACAATAATTCTAGAGTCGAGTTGAAAGCCTTGTTCGTGTTTCCACTTCCAGGCTGTCGAGTGTGAGGAAGGAAGTGAAGATGACGAATCTCTCCGGGAAATGGTGGAGCTGGCTGCGCAGAGACTGTACGAGGCCCTCACGCCAGCCCGCTGAGAACCTTGTGTCTCTGCACTGACGTTCATAGTGCGTGACTTGACTTCTGTGACTTAAAATAAAATAATTAGTTTCTCTAGGGTAGCCTATTTACTTGTGACAACAAATGGCCATTATTCAAACAGCTTGAATACTGCTAAATTACCAACTAATTTGTCTACTACTTTAGAACTCTAAAGACACTGTCCTTTACTTTAGAATTTAATTTCACATCCAGGCATGCATGCAGCTCCCACTGAAACCTTAAAAGTCTGCTCATAGCAAATGAATCAGAATGTCTTCTTGTACTTTTTAAGAAAATATAATGATTTGCATTTTTATATCCATATTCTGAATTTGAATACGAGATCATCACTTAAACATGTTAAGCCCCTTTTCCATTTCTTCCCTCCTGATACTCCTGCCCAGTTCCTTGATTTATCCATTTGTAAAATCAGAGCTTTTGAGATTCAGTAATATATTTTTCGTTTAATAGCTACCTATTCAGTTCAGAGATTCAGAATACGATTTATGACTCAAGCTCAAGGGTACTCAGGTATCGGTTGTTGAATTATTTTATGTGTAAATTAATCATTAGTCCTGTTTTCTGAAGTACATGTAATTCAGACTCACAAATAACGACACAGATGAGAGTGTCTGGAGTGTCTGGTGCCGTTGCTGAGGGAGCAGACTGCTCGAGGCTGATGTGGCATCCGCATGGGCACGTGTGGCATCCCCAGAGGGCACAAGCATGTGCCTCAGCTAGCGCCCCCCTCGCCCAATACACACACAGCCTGACGGAAGCAGTGCTGACACTCACTGTCAAGCTGAGGGGATCAGTTTTCCAGCCACTACATTCCACTGACACTGTTCAGGCCTCACCTTGTCTCACCTCTCGGTGACTTAGAACTGTTGACCTCTCCCCTCCCTCCCCCACAGTGCTTTGATGACACACTTCAGTGCATGAATCTGACTTTTTACATGAAACGAAGTACATTTATTTCTGTAACGTAGCCTACTTTGTCTTTGGCCCAAACCGAAGGTCTAAGTGTCATAAGAGTTTTTAAATTTGTTATGATAGCTTTTAAAACATTTTTAACTTACAAAAAAATACACTTGTAATATCTTAATACAGAATATTTATAGCAAAAAAACCGAACATGCCCTTTCCCCTAGTCCTTCTTCCTGAGGTGACCAGTTTGAGCTAAGGAGTCTCAATTGCTCTTGACTCTGCCCCTGTCGTATCTCCACAGGGGCCCTTTGTGTCCAGTGCACCCTCTTGCCTCTGGCGCCTGCCACAACCTGTCTCCTCTCTGTACACAGGCCGACCTGGGAGATCCGGCAGGTTCGGTTCCAGAGCGCCGCATTAAAGCGAGTATCGTAATCCTTTGGCTGGTAGAGGGTTTGCTGGTGGAGTGCAATAAAATGAAATTAAGTAAAACAAGGTGTGCCTGTAGTTGATTTCTAAGTCACACAGATTAAGCTAGCCCTCAAGCCTCCCCTGCTAAAAACCATTCTGAGTTGCTTCATTGTAATTAGGATGAAGTAAGTCTAAACACCTGAACTTGGCCTGACAGGTACTCAGAGCCTTAGCTGCACAATGGAATCACCTGAGGAGCAGAAAAAATAACCTGATGCCTATGTGTTACCATCAGAAGTTGCTGGTTGGCCTCGAGTGATGCTTCTTTATCAGCACGTTTTAAAAGCTCCCCACGGGATTTGAGTTGAAGCCCAGGAACTTAGCGGCCTAAAGATTTGCTTCCCGGCTGCATCATGCTGCCTGCCTCTCCGGTTCCTGCCTGTCTCCCAGCAGATGCCCCACGTCCAGGCCATGGAAAAAGTATGTCAGCTTTTCTGTTATGCACTGTTCCCCTGGCCCTTGTGTTTTTCCCCTTGAACTGTTGTTTAAAGACACACTTGTGGCTGGTAGTCATCATAGCTGTCACATGTCACTGCATGGTTGAGGTGACAAGGACTCTGAGCAAACTTGAGTCGGGCTCCTCAGGCTTCTCTGATGAGGCCCCCACCTTCAACTCTGTCCTTGGCTGCCTTCGTCTGGTTCAGCAAGAACCGTGCTGGGTCAGTTTAGCAAAAGCTCCTACCGCAGTAATTTCACCAACCCCCCCCCCATTCCTTGCCTGTGAATCCCCTTATTTGTTGTATTCAGAGTTGCACCTAATCTGTCTCCCCTACCCAAACCCCAGCACGACAGTCCTCCTTGAATGGTCTGCCTTAGCTTCTAGCAAGTGCCATGAATAAGTTGTTCGTAAAAGAGGTCAACACCTTCGATAAATGGTTTTTTTATTTAACAAGAGATGGTCATGAGATGAATGAATTCTTTGGAAGTACTTCCTTCCGTTCTATTGCCTTTTGCTGGAAGTCTGAACCCGCCTGCAGGTGGTGGGGTGATGCTGCATCTGGTGACGGCACCAAACCCCTCCTTTCCGGGGTGGTTTCCACCTGGGGAATGGACTGGCGACAGTGGCCAGAGGGCGGGGTAGGTCCGCGCGGCGCGGGGGTCGGCGAGCTCCCTGGAAGCGAATGAATGCAGGACGCGAGCTTTTGTAAACGGGCAGAAACGAGCCCATGCCAAGACGCAACGGCTATTGCACATCTTAAAAATGGCCGCGTAGCCTGCTCAAGGAGCAGCGGCCGCGACCCCGCGACCAGCGGAAATCGAACTGCGCACGTGCCGCTCGCCCGCGCCCCGCCCCGCCGCGCGCCCCGCCCCCGCCGCGCGCCCGGCGGGGGCTTCCGGCGCGCTCTGCCCCTCGGACGTCGGGGCCATGGCGCGGTGCGAGACGGGGGCTCCGCCGGCTTCCTCGCCTGGCCTCGGGTGTTGCTCTTCGGTGACTCCATCACCCAGGTACCGCCGCTCGGCCCGTCCCGCGCGCAGACCCAGCTTGGCCCCCCCGGGCCGCGGCCTCTCGGGCGTCCGTGGCGACGCCCCTGCGCGGCGCCCGTGTCCCCTTCTGTCACGAGGTGGTCGAGGCCTCTCTTCCCCAGCGCCTGAGGCGGGGTCGGTCGGCGAAAGCCGCCGCCTCCTGCCGCCCCTCGCGAGCGTCGCGCCCGGCCGGGCTCGCGCTTCTAGCAGCTTCGGCAGAGCCCGAGCTCGCAGCGCTTTGTCATTTTCGGGGGATCCGGGAAAGACCTGGCGCGAGCCGAGGTGCACTGTCGCATGCGTAGTGTCTTCCCCGTCAGTGGCAGCGCTTCTCCACCGAGCGTGCTGTCGTGGTTCACGGCGCTTTATGTCCCCGAGGGGGCCGCCGCGCGCTCCCCGCTGGCTCCCGCCCCGCAGCGCCGTGCGGCCCGTTCGGTGCGGCGCTCGCTCGGACCCAGGCCCCTCTGCTCCCTGTGGGGGGCGGAGCTGATCGCCAATAACACATCTCCAAGAGTGAGGTAGAGAGATCGTCTTTCCATCCGAAATCGTTTTAACTCACACTAAGGAGCACTTTGGAAATACACGTTTTTCTTCGGAGGGGGAGTATGTTTTATACGTGTGATTTTTCCCCCCTAACGTTCAGCTTCATAAACGAAGTTTCTGTGTATGCCAGTATTGGTAGCATAACTTTTGGGCATCTGAGCAGCAAGGGCTTTCCAGATTCTACTGGAACGTAGCCCAAAAGATGTCCACCCTGAGCTCTGCAGTCAATTTTCTCACTGTCCAGCTGCAGAAAGGTGTAGCGTGGCCTTCATTTCCTAACTGAGCATACCCTTGCTTTTATCTCACACATAGATTTTTTGAGTAGCTTTGTAGATAACAGTGACTCTAATATTAGGTTTCAGTAAAATGTAGACACTGACTCGGAGAATTGTGCTGGAGACGAGGACTGATTTCGAGTTGCTGAGGCCTGGCTGTAGGAATCCCTGAAGCCACCTCTGGACCCGAAGGATGGAGGCCAAGGGGCAGGGAGTGCAAAGAGGACACAGGGAGATTGCTGAGCAGAATGCCCTGTCACGTTAACTAGTAATGGGCTTTTCTTTCAGTTTTCCTTCAAACATGGTGGATGGGGAGCATCGCTGGCTGACAGACTTGCCAGGTGAGAATAGTTTCTAGATTGATACTTGAGTGTTTAGCGATGGAAAATATGTTTGCATCTCAGGAAAAGAGTCAATGATAAAGGTTCAGACAGTAAGCTCCTCCTCTGCTGGCCCGTCCTAGACAGTGTGTATATGGGGTTGCCATGGCGGTGGGAGGAAGGGCAGGCCTCAGGGTTCCCTAAAAAGAACTTTGCCACCAAGTGAAATCAATGCCTAAAAGTTGTGAAAAACGTGTTAGAGGGCCAGATCAAAACAAAATAAAACAAAATATCTAATTCATCTAAAAAAAAAAAAAAACAAATTATGGCAGGTATAGATTTAAATGATTACTGAGGCATTCATTTGAAAAAAGGATATATTAACAAAGTTGTCTTCATTTTTGGAGAGAGGTTCCCCCCCAAAATTTTCTTTATAAAATATAATGATTTGGGTATTTTATTTGCCAAACTTAATTTACATATATGCTAAGGAATTCATTAAAAGGGAAACAATGTCCTAACTGAAGAGGTTAATAAAATGATTATAAATATTTTCCACATTGAAAACAGCAGACACAAATGTTTGTGTTTGAGGTAGCAGTGAACCGATCAACAGTTGTTTTTTCCTCTAGAAGAAATAATAAGCTGGGTGTACTACTGGTTTATCTTTACTTGATAATTTTTTTTATCAGTGTTAACACACCGAGAAAACACATTTTAAATTATTTCTAAATGTGAAATGTGTTTGAAAATATCTTCACTTTCTTCCATTTTTCTCCTAAACTAGAAATGAAAAATTGACCTTCCAGCCTTTTCTGTTACTGTTTTCTCCATTTAAGTGGACTTAATCTAAAAACATGAAAGTATCATTTCATTCCTGTTTTTTTTTCTGTAAAATGGGGCTGTAATAGCTCTTAATATTTATCAGATGCCAGAGATTGTTTTAAGATGCTTCATGTGTATTGTCTCATTTAATCTTTCCCACTACCCTATAATTTTATTATTCTCTCACTCATTGTATAGCTGAGAAAAGATGAAGAGAGGTTAAATAAATGACAAGGTTCATACAACTACAATGTGGCAGGTGGCTTGGCTCCAGAGTGCATCCTGCTCAGCCTCTGGAGCTATCAGGGTCACTTGCTCATGCGGCAGGGCTGGCTTAGCCAAGCCTGGAACTTGGC
Organism: Eonycteris spelaea; assembly: GCA_003508835.1. Taxonomy (NCBI): domain Eukaryota; kingdom Metazoa; phylum Chordata; class Mammalia; order Chiroptera; family Pteropodidae; genus Eonycteris; species Eonycteris spelaea. Next base: position 2,659,894 of record PUFA01000014.1, read on the forward strand.
GAGTGCTTTTATTTTAGTAATCCTGTAACTGTTTAGTCTGTTAACCATTTCTGAGCAAATAGAAGATATTGAAAAGCTAATTATTCAAGCGGCCTGAAAAACCACAGGCATTTAAAATTTCACCAGCATGTAAATGTTTCATAGTTAACTTGAGCTCAAAAATCTTACCAGAATTGAGTTTACCGGTATGAGTGCTAAAAGACTACTTAAATAATTATTTTTCAGAACTGAGAGTAATGACAGGAAAGGGCAAAGCTGGAGACAATGTATGGTCTGTTATGCCTTGTTTATATGTAACTTGAAAGCATCCTGTTCTACAAAGCACAAAACTGACTGGCTACTGGGTGAGCCCACAAGGTGGCCTCACCTGGGCGGATTTTCCCCCATTTGAGCTCCACCCACCGAGAATGCCTCTTTCTCCTGGGCACACTCAGGGAACAAAAGGTAGAAGCCAGGTGGAGGGATGCTCACGCTGGCTAACTGAGCCCGTGTTCTTCCAAGGGTGCTAGGAGGCTGTGTGGGGCACAATGGGCTCTGTCATAGAGGGTGACTGGCACCTGTTTTCACAGCAGGAGGGCCGATCAGTGCAAGTCCACCCTCCTGTAGTGCCAGAACTGACCCTTTCTAGTCCACACCAAACAGCCGCCCTTTTGATGGACATACACAGTCTGCAGCCATGTTAGTACTTGGGGTGAATCTTTTGTAGACCTAGGCCCGTAATGTCTACTCAGCCATCCGCACAGCCCTCAGCTGATTCAGTGTTAATTTCCAAGTCTGAGTTGAGACACTGTAACTGTCTAGCAAGAAACTTAAAATATATAATTGTGTTCATAGTGACATCTTTCAGTTTTATCTTCAAATAAGATCTTTTCTCATTAACAAAAGTATTTAATTCTTAAATCCATTTAAAACTTTTAAACTTTATTGCTATATTTTAATTTTAACCTTATCAAAGTATTTCTTTAACCAAAAGATACTTGGTTTGAAGGAGATAGAATATACTCACCTTTTTCAATTTTTAAAAGCTTCTGTTATTTGCTTTTAAAGAGTAGTACCTATGCCTGTTGCCATTTATAAAACACCTAATACCCATTTTTCTGGAAGGCAGTCTTTCAGAGCCTATATGTTTGAAATCATTTAGCTTTTCCTGTCTTCACCTAAACTTGAATACCTGTTATTAGCCCTGAATTTATATAAAAGCTTTTAATTTTTCCATTTCTTTGGCTTTTTGAATAACTTCGACACTGCTGATTATTATTCAGTCAAGGGAAATGCAAAGGTCCTTCCCTTTCGGGGGACCCTTCACAGTTCTGAGCCCCACAGCCCTCCCCGCTTCACAGCCTCCTTAGGTGATTTTTCAGAAAGTCTGCAACAGCTGCCAGTTGTTGAGTTCCTTGGATCTCATCCTGACATGACCTGGTGGGTTAGGTGTTAGCGTTTGTCTTACACAGGTGGGGACAGTGAGGCTCAGAAAAACCAAGCAGATGGCCACGGCCTCACTGCCCATTGGAGGCACCAGCCACTCTGATTCTAGACCTTGCAGCTTTGCGACCACACTGCACAGGCCTAAGGAGGACGCTGTTTTGCCCTTTGCTTTTTAAGTGCTGTTCTTGCCCATTGGACGATTGTGAGACAGGCTCACTTTGTCAGTTTGAGAGGATTCCATCACACACAGAATACGAGTCTCACTAAGAAAGAAATGTAGCCGAATCTTTTCGTCATTGTCCTCAGGAGCTTCCAGAGTAGTGAGTGTCAAAACCGAGTCCTCTCCTGCTGCCTGGCCACGTAGCCCGCAGTCCCTCAGGGGTGGCCTGGCGTCTCTGCTTATGTCCAGCATGAACCACACATTTGCTAATCATAAAATGAACTCCAAGATTCATTTTTAAAACTTTTTTTTTATTATAGACCACTTTAAACATCTACTTACGTACCCATGGTCACAGCTGCTAATTGAAGGGGCTGGGATTCAAACCCTGGCAACCGGCTAAGATCCGTGGCTTTTTTTCATCATACCATACAGTACTGTGAACCAAATCATGTTTTTAAAAAGGAAAAAGTGCCTGTTAATGAACGGGTTTAAAGTGAAACAGAATGAATATATTTACCTAAATTATTTCAAGCAAAACCATTGGTTGTTAATAACGAATGGTCCAAATAGGTTTGTCACTTGTAACTAATGCCCCACTCTGATGTTGCTCGCGGAGAGGCACTGCGTGAGTGGGGGCAGGGGTTAGGTGGGAGTTCTCTGTACCTCCCTCGATTTTGCTATAAACCAAAAACTAAGAAATAGTCTGTAAAAAAAAAAAAAAGCCTCAAAATTATTCTATGCACTTACCCCTCACTAAACAAACCATTGCTACCTGTGAGTTCCAGCTGCAGGTGACTTTCTACCTAAGGTGCTTGCTCAGGTTCATGCCCGTCTGCTGTAATCTCCATTTTGAAATCGCCTCACTGTACCACGCATGAAATCAGCTAGTCTGCAGACTGGATCATAGCCCTTTCGTTAGTAATTATTCGTAGCCTCCCTTGTGGAGGAATATGGTGGACTTGCCCCTTTCTTGGCATGCCTTAAGAAAGGCTAGCCCTTCTTTCCTGGGTGCAGCCTGGGGTGTCGGCAGAGCGGGGCAGGACGAGCCCAGGAGCACGTCCTCACTGAAGGTTGGCTGGGGAACCGAAAACAGTTTTGTCCACAATTCATTTTTTTAAAAATTTTTCATTTCAGAAAATGTGATGTTCTGAATCGTGGCTTTGCAGGCTATAATACCAGATGGGCCAAAATTATCCTTCCAAGATTAATCGGGAAAGGGAATGTTTTGGACAACCTGGTAGCAGTTACAGTTTTCTTTGGTGCCAACGACAGTGCATTAAAAGGTAAAGGCATTTTTGTTTTTTTCTGGTTCATTTTTAATAATTTTTGTTAGAGCAAACTTAAATGTATATACTATTTACTTGTCTCCTAAAAGGTAAGTCTTGCCGAATTTACGAGCCCCGAGTACTTACGTGTACTCCCTCTGTCTCCGGTGTCAGTGAAGTGCATGCCCCACCTGATCTCCACGTGCCTGGGCCGCTAGCAGACCCGAGTGCCAGTGCTCCCAGGTTTTCTAGCCCCGTGACGCTCGGCGTCTCGCTCTTCCCTCCGGTTGATGTGTCGGCAGCGCAGGGCTCTCCCTACGCCTTGTCCTGTGAGTCACTGATGGAGTGGCAGCTCAGGGCAGTAGCCCCGGACCCAGGCGCAGATAGGACGCCAGGGTGATGGTAAACGGGTTGGGAACAGGAGGCACGTCCCTCCCATCATCAGAGCTGCTGCTGTGACGAGAGGAAAAAGTGACCGTGCGGAGGCCTTTGTCTCCCTCCTCTGACAGGAGAGCCCTCTGTGCGGCATAAAGGGAGTCCGCCGTGACTGTGGGACGTTGGGCACCTTCCAAAGGTTTATCCAGTGCCCTCACTTCTCTCTTCCCAGCAGCACTTCCTGCTAGTCACAGGCACTCTGTGGGGACATCGCAGGCTGGCGATGGTGGAAGGAAAGACTACGTAAGCTCAGGTAGTGGAGACAAAGCCAACTGCTTGGAGGAAAGTGAAGGCATAGCTTCACGTACATCAACACCAGATGAAAGCAAACTCAAAAAAGGAAGGGTTAAGTTTTATCAAATTTAGGCTAGGGAAAAACACTTTAAAGCGTAAAAGCAGTGGAGGGAATTACAAAGGAAAAAATAGGTTTGTGAACTAAAATAGCTTATGTCAAAACTATAAGAAAAGAATGACACGTTGAGGAAAATATTTGCTGAAACATGGCAATCAAAAGGTTAAGGTCTTTAGTGTGGAAATCAAGAAAAAAATTTACACCAATAGAAAAATGGGCAAAAGCAAGGACACTCCGAAAGGGAGAATTTTAAGTCAATACGTTTGAAAATGTGTGAAAACGTCAGTTACCCAAAAAAGGCAAATTAAGGAATTCTCCTTTTTTGATTCAAATGGGAGAGCAGTTTTAAGCAGTGTCAGGTAGAGCTGACGAGTGTGGAACGGGCAGGACCTCCCGCGGTCAGACACCCAGCCCAGGGAGATACGCTCACAGGCCGCCGGGACGCGTCATCGGTAATGGCGAAACTGCCGCGTAGTGAAGAATTAGAAGCATCAGCTGTGGTCGCCCTCACGCATTTTTGAGGACTATTTATGGAAACAAGTGCTCATAATGTCATGTGGAAAAAAAGCACAGCGTGGTCATTTATCTTTAATGTGATCCCATTTTTCTGAGTATACGTATCTTCATGGAAGAGACTGGAAAGAAGTACCTCTTGGCGCCAGCAGTAGTTTTCTGGGTGGCTGGATCATGAGTGATTTTCTGTTCCTAATGTTATCACACCTGTGTGCGGTTTGCACATGGCCTGCGAGCTGTGTGATGCTTACGTGTGGCCCATCAGAAGTGATACTTTGCAACCATAACAGCAGAAGCAGGAGCTGACAGTGACTTATGCCTCCTTCATGGCGGGCACCTCGCTGTAAATGCTCTGCACACTCAGCCGATAAAATTTTCACAGTCACCCCATGAGGTATTTTCATCCTCATCTTACTAGTGAGGAAACTGAGGTACAGAAAGGTTGGGCACTTGGCCGGGGGCACGTGACAAAGCCAGACTAGCACCTGGGCAGTCTCACTCCACAACCTGGGCTCGCTCTTAACAAATTCTCCTAATGGCCGTATGGCTACAAGAGAAGAAGGGACGAGAGTACTTCTAGGGCCCCAAGCCAGGAGGACTGTTTTTGAAGTCTTATTTTAGGAAGAACTGTGTGCTTGAGTTCTTCCCCCTTCTCTTCCTGTCCTGGGTACTAGACAATTCCCCAGCGGTGTCAGGAGTCATACGTATTTGTGAACGTGAATCAGTCTTCACTGTCACATAAACAAATTGTGTTTGGGTTGAAGGATCCAAGCAGCACATCCCCCTGGACGAGTACGCGGCGAATCTGAAGAGCATAGTGCAGTATCTGAGGTCTGTGGATGTCCCCGAGAACAGGGTCATTCTCATCACGCCACCCGCTCTCTGTGAGGCAACGTGGGAAAAGGAGTGCCTCGCGCAAGGTGAGCACGCGGCACACTCACGGGGCCGGACGCGAAACCCAGGGAGAACATGATGGGACGGGGGTGTCCAGCCCGTGGGCCTCAGGTTCTCGGGGTCTGTGAATCCATGCCAGTCTGTGGTCAGTAAACAGACGTGAAAAAAGTACAGCTTCCCTTATGTCCTGAGAACCATCAACACAGAAAAGGGAGCCTCGCTCTGCATGAGTTGGGCCCCTGGCCTGGCCCCTGAGAACCATGCTGATGGCCGAGCGAGCACCCCAGCACAGCCAGGTGTGCGGTGTGGTCTCCGCCTGGTGCTGAGGCCGAGGTGTTTGCCTCGCTACCACCAGCGGCACTTCCATCCCCACCAGCTGTTCCTCTTTGCACCTTTGCATGCTATGCCAGGACACGGCCAGGTGCTCAGGACACAGAAATGACTAGAACCTAGTTCTGGCCTGTTAGGCCACGAAGCAAGGGAGTCACGTAAGTAGGTGTTTGCAGCAGCGTCATCAGTGGCATTGAGCCATTGAGAGGTCTTTTGAACGTACCGAAGCAGGACCTAGCGATGTCCAGGAACACTCCCCAGGACAGTGGGGACCATCTACCCGGGAGCAGAGTGGAGAGGGAGGAGGGGGGGCAGAGGCCTGCTGTTGGCCCCAGAGGGCAAAGCAAAACCCCGGAGGGTGCCATCGCAGTGCTCCGCCTGCGTTGGGGATGGCCCGTTCCCAGCAAGTCTGCCAAGCCTATGGCCAGAGCTGTCAGACCAGTCAGTGTTGCTCAAATTGCAGATCACGACCCGTTTGTCGTTCATGAAACTGTCTTAGGGCATTTTTTTAATGGAACATAATAGGAAAAAGTCAGTATCTAGAACACAAGCGATGTTTTGAGACTCATGTCACTCGTGTAGATGTGTGTGATTGGGTCCTGGTATAAAATGTTGCTGTTTTTATTCATCCAGGCTTTGGGGCATCGACACGGTTCTTGGTGCTCCTAGCTTGGCAGATCAGCACCACCTGGGAACTTGGAGTCCGGTGGGGGCCAGTAAGTCCTCCAGGTGGTTGTGACATCCACTTAAGTTTGAGAATTGCAACATTAGATGGGGTCAGCAAACTACGACCCAGTGGCAACAGCTAATGTTCTGTTGGAAGCCAGCCAGGTCCACTGGTTTCCTACTGTCTCTGCCTACGTTTGAGCTACAACGCAGGGTCAAGTAGCTGCCAACAGAGAGCATATGCCACAAAGCCCGAAGTTACTTACTGTCCGGCTCTTTGCCAAGAATGTTTGCTGAGCCCAAGTTAGCCTTAATGACCTTCGTGCCTACACATTCTCTGGTTGAAAGTCTACACATGATGTCTCCACTGTAGCGCAGAGGCTTTTTACATATAAAACTTCAGGGGTCTCAGCACAGCACTCCTTACTGGCCACCAGCCCGGCTCCCCTGGGTTCCTTCCTGCCTCTGGACCTCTGTTCAGTGTCCTCAGGAGGCCATGGTGACGAGTAAGGCGCTCTCATCCTCTGAACTGCACAAGAAACCTAAGAGGCCCTTCCTTGTATTATCCCCACACGCTGGGCCCGGGCCTGTTTCCTTGAACTGAGCAACTGTCCATCCAGGTGAGTAGAACCTGCACCAGGCCTGGTACCTGGTTATCAGTTGCCACCTGCATTTTCTCTCAATAGGCTTCAAGTTAAATCGCCTGAACTCGGTGGTGAGCGAATACGCCAGTGCCTGCGTACGCGTCGCCCAGGACTGTGGGACGGATGTGCTTAACCTGTGGGCCCTGATGCAGCAGAATCATCAGGTAGGGTGGTTCGGCCCACGGGTGAGTAGGTCTCCAGGAGCAAAGACAGTTGTCCCTTCCATCAGTTAAAGTTGGGGCATAGGGGTCCGGAACATCTTGCAGACTCAGCACACTGCTTGACCTGGTTTCCTGAGCTGTTGGAAGCCCTTTAACCGTTAGCATGTAGTGAAATAAATGAGTAAGTGGTCCATGTTTAAGAACATCCAGACCAGGTTTTTATAATATGGAGTGGGGCAAGGTTAAAGTTTGTTACCAGGCAAAACAATGATTTAGTAGAATACGGTACGGTACTGGCTAAATTTATATTTTAAGATATGTAGTTCTAATTGTCTTTAAAGGTAGAAAGCCCACTTACAAATTATGAAGGTAAAAAGCTGATCTCCCTGCAGAATGGGCAGCCACTCAGGAAGACACAGGACCACACCCAGGACCCAGCAGTCCCACTCCTGGCTGTCAACACAAGTGAAAATGAAGGCCTGGGGAAGCGCCATTAGAATCAGAATCCTAGTCTGTGAAAGTCATGAACTTGCAGGCCACCTGGGCTCTAACAGTCAGTGTCCCTGAGGTCAGGGCCTGGGGGATGGGACCCTAGGCCAGCAGTGACTGTTCCGGCCTGGATCACGTGGGTTCTTTCCAACTAATAACTTTCCTAAGAGTTCAAAACAAGCTGGCAGAGCAGGCCCTGAGCTCTTCCACAACACACTTCATTAACGTGCCACGTTCATGCTAAGCCTCTCGGGAAGGATGTGTCAGCACAGGTGCTTGATTTAATGTCTGTAACACGCATGAAATCTACACGCCGGCGTTAGACACTTTAGTCGCACACCTTTAACCAACCCTCTCCCCGCTTGGCAGGACTTCTCATCCTATTTGTCAGATGGACTACATCTGTCACCAAAGGGAAATGAGCTTCTGTTCTCACACCTCTGGCCTTTGATAGAGAAGAAAGTCTCTTCCCTACCGTTGCTGCTCCCTTACTGGAGAGACGTAGCAGAAGCAAAGCCGGAACTCAGTCTTCTGGAGATGGGGACCATTAGCCACCGATAAACCAAGGCCGGCTGTTAATTTACAGAATGAGATGGCACCAAAATCCCAAGATAAGTGATCAAAGAATATTTTTTTCTCATAACCCTGAAACAAAAAATACTGACATTTGCTACCAAGATTAATAAAAGCATTATTTTTCAGGGAAGCTTTGTGGCCAGGTACATTGTTTTGATATTTTTATTGATTGATGCAGGTGTCATCAGTGCCCCAGCTACAGAATACCCCTGAGCAGCTTAATTCTATAAGTGGAAAAAAGGAAAAACATTTTTTAAAAAGTCACAATTTTATAAAAAATGGTTTTCTTACACTTAGCTGGGAACTGCTTCACTCACACACACACCCACACACCTCACTCTTTATATCAGATTCCAAAAGTCTAACTAAAATATAATCACGACTAGTTAAAAGACAGCAAATACCACAAGGTATAAGTTCAAGTATTAGTATAACAGGTATCTGCGTAACAAATGTCCTTAGTAAAAATGACAGTTTGTCACAGGTTGGTTAAGTGCCCTCAGAATTTGCAAGGGAATTCATTTAACCATGGTGACTGCTGAGCAAATTTAAGTACTTACAGGGAAAAAGCGTTTTACTATAATTTTAAGGAAATCAGAATTCTCTCTGATGACTTATCCTTCACATGGTAAATGCATATGGCCCAGAATCCTAATGCAAGAAGTGATACAAACATTCACTTGCAGGTCAGTACACAGGGTGATTAAGAATCACTAGTGAAGAAATAAAGCCTTGTGAGGCATCATTATCTCCCCTGGCCAGCAACTCACACCCTGGCCCACCCAGAAGCGCCTGTTCTTTGGGCAGGAAACTCTCACATACGCTTTTGACCAGTAGTGTTTGAAAAAGAGGCGACCATACTCTTATTTTGTAGTTTAGGTTCTTTAGGTTCTATGGTGAATTATTTAAGCAACAGTATTAGAAATACATGAAGATACTTATAAAACATAGAAAAACTGCCCAGGAAATTAGGGCCTGAAAGAGTTGGCAGGATTCTGTAAATTCAACTGGCTATGTGCAGTTCACCAGATAGTTTTTAGCTTGGTTTTATCCCCATTCTCACTTGGAGGTAAAAAATTCTGTTCCAGTTGTCCTCACGAGTAACTGCCAAGTGCCTCATATTCGGCGGATCACTACACATGAAAAAGAAAACCGACCGTTTCCCTAATCAGCACTGTTACCAATATAAAAGGTTAATTTACAAAAACGTAAATATTTATAACCTGATCCAGCTCTATTTTCACCTCTGCACCACAGGTTGAAGGATAAAGATTTTAAAAAACCTAATACCTGAAAGCCTCAATAAACTAGATTCACCTTACCTGTCCATAAGGAAAGGGCCTAACCACACGAGTACGACATAGGGAAGGAAGTCCAAACCCATGGCCAGCACTGCTGGGAAGTTACTTCCTTGTATCTCCCAAATCTTCACAAATACATGCAGTGATTTTAGGTCAAATCTGCGGAAACGCTGTGCACACGTAGCCACAGCTCAGAGCGTCAGTGTCTGAATCAGCACTCTGTTTCTTTGCTGTCGACACGGTTCTGGCGCTGCAGCTTAAAGGACGAGGCTTTTTCACTTCGAGTGACTGGATGGTCTGTGAGATCCTCGAATGATTTGGCCGCTGTGCTGCTGTTTGGGAAGGGATCCTTCTCAAAGCCGTCCTCGTCCATGTGCGAGTCCATGCTGGGGTCCTCCTGGATGGTGTCCATTCGCTGGTGGTCCAGTTTCGGGGCTGTAGGCACCAAAGGCAGCACGGGGGTGGGCTGCAGGGGCTGCAGGCGGCCTGGGGTTTGGGGCCCAGGAAAGGGCTTGATAATGCGAACTGATGCTGAATCCATGCTGCTTAGCATTTCAACATTCTGGAAAGACACGGAAGTAAACCATGACTGACATGTCCCACAGCTCCTACCTCACCCACCAAACGGCCTCTCAGTGTTGGTGCCGTGATCCCTCATGCTAAGGAGAGCACTAGGTGAGGCTCCCTCAACTCAGAAGTCACTCAGAAAGTTAGCTTTCAAATGTCCTGACAGCATGCCATTTGAAGACCCTAGAGAACTTCTAAAAAACTATCAAGTTAAGATCTCAAAACAGTCGGTGTGGAGCAGCGAAGTGACACAGCTTGGGAGGAAGGGAGTGCGGGAGAAGGGCTACTGTTTAAACCTCCATCCAGTCACTGTGACTGCTGTCACGGGCTTGACCTTAACACCCAACCTCGACCCTTCCTGCTACAATGTGACCTCCCCCAGCCAAAGAGCCGCAGCTGCGGGGGTGAAGCGGAGTTCTCTGCTTAGCAGGCTCATGCGACATACTTACACTGGGGTTAAACAGAGACAGAGACTCATACTGCTTATCCAACTTCTTATCCTAGAATGACAAGAACAGGAAAAAAGGTCACTGTCACAGACGAAATTCGGTGAGGTGCGCCTTCCTCACAGGCTCCTCCTGATACTGAGTGAAGAAGCTGGAAGTGGAGTTGTGGAAAGTGGCAGCAGGTTCAATAAATGAGAATGAACATTTTCACATAAACAGTTCTGCCACCGGCCTAGAAGTATTTCCTTTGCACTTGAAGGAACTGCGTGTTTTGCCGTTAAGTAAGGCAAGGTTTAAGTGCTGTTTTTCTGGGATTGCCCTGTGGACAGAAGGATACCAAGGTAGGGCACCTCCCGAGGGGTTCAGCAGTCAGGCCAGAGGCCCGTCCCCGCCTGTGCTGGGCTCCGCTGGCCTCGGGCTGCCGCGGAGGCCAAGGGGCTTGACATGCAATCTCACTTAGCTCTGGCCTCACTCCGCCCACCACAGCTGCTGAGACTCAGCTGTGTCCAGTTTCTGTGGCCCAAACTCCTGAAGTAACTGGGCCTCATAACCTACGTCACTTCCACAGAGGGCTGAACACATGGTTCCATCCACTGCCCCCAGCCCCTGCCTGTGGCTGACACGTCACAGACGACAACAGGCACCAGCAGGAGGCTAGGCCTGAGAACCCACGCCTGGCTTCTAGTCCGGACGCCGTGAGCGTACTGCGTAGTCAGAAACAGGCCGCGCCCTCCCTCCCGTCAGCAGCTTCGCTCAGACAAGGGTCAAGCCTCCCGGTCCAGTGTGACTTCCACTGTAATCGAAGCAGGTATGACGCTCAAGGAAAAGCACCCGTGGTGGATGGCACTGTCGTGTACCTGTCAAAGCTCTGACCGTGTCACCTAAACACAGCTTTGCTGCCTGGAGACGCTCCTCCCCACGCCCGCCACGCTCTGCAGCCTGAGGAAGAGCCGCACAGTGGGGCGGCCCAGGCCCGAGACGCCCGCAGCACAAGAAGCGGAGGCAGCGGCGCTCGGAGCGGCCGCCATGCTAGACTTCTCCGAGGGCGCATGTGGAAGCCCGGAAGCCCGGGCCTGACCTTACTGCTCCCGCAGACGAACCCTCATTCCCCGGGAGAAGCAAGGCAACGGCAGTGGATTTGTAAGGAAAACGACAGCGAGTCCCACGTTCATGAGGTGCCTGGAGCTCCTCAGACGAAGCCTCATCTGACTCACAAGCAGCTACTCATTTTGAGTGGGAATGAAAAAGACGGCTCGCTCTCATTCGCTGGAAGGGTAATGCCAAGGATGGCGGGGGGCAGAGGGCACCCCCGCGGGAATGTGAAAGTTTGATGTTTGCTCCATTACAGCGAAGCCACCGAAAAATGTTCCTGTTTGGGACCTTCGTCCATCAGAGGTCCCAGACAAAGCCAGATGGTCTCCTGTGCTTACAAGAACAGAATTCCTCAGAAATTATACCTGAGAATAAAACATCCACAAAGAATAATTCTTTTAAGAGACTATCAGCTAAGCTTTTAACAAGACATCCTTTCCCAGGGATCAGGTCAGATTTTGTTAAGAAAAGATTTTCTCCAAAAATTATATGGTTGAATTTGCTCTCAATTTTAAGAAAATGTTTTGTTACCTAAAAAATGGTGACTTACCACACAATGGACAAGAATGCTGAAAGGAATCCAAAACAGCAGGGAGAAAACCAGGACGGAGCCGACGATGTTGTCTGCTAAAAACTTCCCTGCGAACAATTGCAGAGAGTGACCATCTTGATCAAAGTACTTCATAAATCTAAAAGACTCTTAGAACATAATCATTGTGGCAAATGCCACAGGCTGCTGGCTAGATACTGCTACTGACCCGGTACAGGGAGGAGGGCCACCTACATGAGACCTAGCCATTTCCCCACCCCACAGGTCGCTTTCAGAAACTGCCCTGATGTACCGATGGCAGAGTGGTCAACAAGACCCAGAGTAACTGTGAATGGAGCGAGTGTACAGAGGCCGCCCCCGGCAACGACGCGTAAGACAGTGTTGCTGCTGTCCAGGGATTTCTGTGACTGAACTCTAAATGGTGGGCCCCAGAGAACACAGCACCTCCTTCTACGAAATCTGAGGCCCATTTTTAAATAAATCTCATCTCAGACAGGATTCAGATTTACAGTAATAGGACTGAACCATGCTTCTGCTATCTTGTTCATTTTTTAGTAAAGAAAGCCAATATTTTAACGAAGTATTCTTGTCCTTGTCTGAAAACGTGTGCATCCACGCTGTGTAGGGGCAGACTTATGAGTCCATTTGTTCTGAAACACCTTTGTTTCAAAACTAAAGCGGTGAATCCATCTTCTGCAGGATTAGAGCGTGTAAGTCTGAAGCCACACTTCAAATGTCAACACAGGAACCAGCTGAGCTCTAAGCTCCCCAGATAGTGCCTGGGAAATCACCTACCGAAAGTATTGATGCTCAGCTGGTCGATGAAGTCCCAGAACCGCTCGATGACATCCTGTACTTGTTTCTCACATTTGCCCTGCAGACAGAAAGCAGACAGCATCATCCCTAAAAGAAATGCACAATGACACGGCCTCAGGCAACTGGCTGCCAGGAGAAAGCCCTTGTAGATCATATGTCCAGGGCCCGTGACACCGGCAGTAAATTAAGGGTAATGAGTACTCAACAAAGTAGGATATGCTGTCGCTGACACCTCACAACTAGTCAGCTTTTACAAGTGATTTTAGAATTACCGGGAGACAAACGACAGCATTCCAGTGAGGACCATACTGGTCATACTTGCACACTCAGTGGGACACGACCTGGCTGTCTGGAGAAGCCCCTCTGACTCTCAACCCTCATCCATGTTTTGCACAAATAAAATTACATTTTGGCAGAAAACAAAGTGTCTGACTGGTGAGTCAGGCTGCCTCTAGATATTCCCTGCTCATTCAGTTTCAAAATCAAACTTGCATTTTTGCAATGTTAGTGTTCTAATGATTAACCTAGAAAGCCAAATCATCAGGACTCACTGCCCAAAACCACCCACCTGTGCCAAAGCCCCTTAAGGTCCTGCCCAGTCTCTGGATTCAGGGTCCCCTTACCCTGGGGAGCGTGGACCCACACACCTCAGCAGACAGACTTTTACACAACAAGGGACAGTGGGTTAAAGGACATGGCAGCTTTTGTTTTGATCTCCCTCCATTTGCAATATCAAGTATTTTTAACATAAAGACCCCCCTTTTGATTGTTATGGAAAATGCGGGACACACTCACGTTCATGTCGCAGAATCCGACTGTACAGGGCTTCCCTTTCCGCAGAAACAAGTACTTCTGCTCGGCATCAACGTAGGGCGCACACCGGCCCGCAGGGTCCCTGCAGCACACCTTGCAAGAGTGGTCCGTCTCTGAAATGCAAGGCCTCGCAGCTGGAGTCCGGGCCGGGGCTCTCCTCCCCGCCTCTCCAGGAGTGTGTTTATTTTTTATCTCAAAAGCTGTTATCCGTATTTCACCACCACTTGGAATGCTTTGAGCTCGCACTTCTCTCAGTGCTCAGGCCACAAGGTAAACATTTACACAGAAAACAACCGCACTGTCTTCTGCTTTAAGCTTTCACAATGCCAAGTGTTGCCCTTAGTCACATTATCATGGCGCTGCCTTCGACCCTTGGCCTGTTTAAAGGACACCGTGGAAAGCCAGAGCCAACACAGCTAGGACAGACGGCCCCCGCCCCCACACCACGGGTGTGGCTCTGAGTGGCCAGCGTGACAGCACCACGGCCTGTGCAAGGCGGCCTGCTCCACGGAGGCCAGCCTCTGACAGCGCGTGGGGAACAGGAACAGCTGGGCGTCAGCTCAGCCACTGGAACCCACTCCAACAGCAGAAACGCCCGACAAGTCAACTGGCAGTGCAGCCTGGGATGGTCTTCGCCTCACCCTGGGGCCGAGTCCGTTCATTTATTACTCAGTGAGGGGAAATCAAAATCGACCAGAACACCAAGGCAGGAAAAACCACTTTAAAAGGAAAACGATAACCTGTCCATCATTCATTATCAAGCGTTTCTTGGGTATTTACTATCAGTTCTTACTGGGCACCCTCAGCCTCTTGCCACTCATGCCATACATCAGCAGTCCCCAACCTTTGTGGCACTGGGGACTGGCGCTCCTATGAAAATCTAACCCTGATGAGCTGAGGCAGAGCTGAGGCGGTGATGCTGGCGCTGGGGAGCGGCTGCAGATGCAGGTGAAGCTTCGCTCACTCGCCCACCTCTCACCCCCTCCACGTGGCCACAGATGGTTCGGGTCCACGGCCAGAGGTTGGGGACTCCTGATGTGTACGTTATTTATTTGGCATCTACTGTTTATCTTCATTTGCATGTTACTCTACCAGGAAGAGCCACTTAATCCATTGTATGGATACTGAGCTCCCAACCCACTGGTTTTGGCTGCTGGGTTTATTTTTGAAAGCAACAAAACTCTAAGATGGGGCAGAAAACTCAGAGCCCAGTCATCCCCAACAAACCCCTCCTTAGACCCAGTGGTTCCAACAATCACGTGGAAACCCAAGGACAAGTGTCTGAGGACAGCATGATGCTGCCACCCACTGCTAAGCGAGGCCTCTGCCCCGGGCCTCCGGCAGAGAGCACAGGGCAGCAGGCCCAGCCCTGTCCACGACGGCAGACACCCCGACAGAGGGCTCAGTGCGGGAATCAGCTCTCTGCTGATGTCCCCAAGGGGCATCACAGCAGCACAGGGGAGCAGGGGGCAAGGGCAGACCTCTGCCCACCACCCCACCCACAACAAATTCCCTCTGATGCCACCCACACCTGCCACACGGTCCGCAAATGTGGCAAGAAAGAAGACTTAACAGGTCAGTTTTCGCAGACAAGGTAGAAGCTCAAACCCAAATCCAGAGTCTGTCTCCACACAGCGCCGTGTACCACGCTTGACCCCACGGGGTTCTCACTACCGTCCCGGCCAAGCAGGGAAGTGTGCTCACCGTTACACGCGCAGGACTCCAGCTGCTGCTCCCTCTCACAGAACGGAACACACTTCCCGTCCTTACACCTGCCGAGATCCAGGCACACGGTGTCGTCCTCAGCGTTTCCAGGAGGGGGACACTCACTGCTGTTCCCTGGAAGCAAATGGGACCCATGAGTCACCCACTGCTGAGCAAGGCTCCATTCTGTGGGGCATGCCACACTGATTCTCAGGACACTGGACACTGGGCCTGGCAGAGGGGACAAGGTGGCCCACAGCAGGGCAGTTGTGGCCTACGTCCAGCCGCCAACGGGCACTGCGTTCCAAGCTCCCAGGTGTCTCCACCCGTCCCCAGGCCTCTCTCCAGCCACTAGTTAACATTGCACGTGTTTTGTTCTTGCCTTTCTATTGTGAAACATAACACACATCTAAAACGCAGCAGCGTCCCATTAACTCTAGTGAAACAAACGCCTAGCGCTGTTACGCAGACCAAAAGCGGACGCCCTCCGGGCGCTGACGGGCGCGGGCCCCCACGTTGCACACCCACGTGCTCTGCCTGCCCTCCGCCCTCCCCCCCCCCACGTCCTCCTCACCCAAAACCTTAACGCGTGGTTCCTTCTGCCCGGAATGCCCGGGGGAGACCGGCTGGCTTTTTCTCCCCCTTTAGATTCACCTCTCCTGAGACCCCCCTGAGGACCCTATCTTAGCTGGTGACCCTCACCCCGTCACGCTCCACCACACATACCGCTTCTCTCCTTCCAGCTCACCTTCTGCACTGTTTGATCGTCCACAGTTCTTTCCTGTCACCCCCACCCCGGCAGCGGGCATGCTCCCCAGAGCATAGATCAAACCTATTAAGGACGCAGCTTACGTCCGACCCCAGCACACTATACGTGCATCATGAATGTTTCTTGAATGAATCGAGTCTCAAGGACAAAGAAAAGTCATGAAAGGATGTTAAACTTGGAAGAGAGGACGCAATGAATGACTCATTCTGGAAAATGAGCAGCACAAGCAGTTAAAGTCAACACAAGAAGAGAAAAGCCACATGAGAACAATGGCATGTGCCCCAGCTCTGAGGTCCCCATCAAAAGAATTCCAGCTTTAAGGTCTATGGAGCAGAGACACAAAACTTGAAGAAATCTGCCCATTTCAAACTAAAGCAGCCTCTCATTAAGCACCTGATATACACCTCCTTAGGTGCTGTCCACTTGCCTCTGGTCTAGCCCTCTATGGGCAGTGGGCATTCTGTGTCAACAAACTTGCTATTCCTGAAAGCAAGCTCACCTAGACGCTCTGAGCTGATCTTGTATTTTGGTATACGATGCTGCCCTCAGCAGACTCATGAAAAAAGACACAGATGTTACATAGCACAAGGGATGCTTTGTAAAAACATGGTATTGAGTTTAAAAGGTAGAGGATCATTTTGACATGTTAAAAAACACACACAGACACAAAAGAACACATTATGTTTCAAGGATATACACGTATCCAGACAAATGCTGCACATCAGAATGGACGCCTATGAGAAGAATGAAGAGATGGAAATGAAGTGAATGAAAAAGAAGAAAGAACACGTCTTGCACAGACCAGTGACAAGTGTGCCACAAACTACAGAGTGCAATCAACTCCACTTTGAACATGAGGTTAAAAACGGGTTGTTTTCATCCAAATGAAACAATCTTGTTTTCCAAATGCACACGCACGTGCTTGAGCAAAACATTCCAGGGCAACAGGAGGACATACCTGTGCAATAAGACACGCCTTTGCAAGTTGCGTTAATAGCCTCTTGACACTTCTTCTGGGCAGTCTCAAAATGACAGTTTTTACAGCAAGGACTGTTCCTATCACTGCAGAAGAACAGACAGGGACAATTCAAGTCAAAGGACAGCCCCACAGCAAACCTGCAGTCTGGTTACAGGGCCCTGGAGCCAGCAGAGCAGGGTTTCCTGGCCGGGCACCCACTCCTGCCTAACCAGACTTCCTGGGTGCTGCACCGCCTCCGCTCGCCATGTCTATCCTTGCTCATTGTGGAATCAGGCAGCAGCCGGGGAGGGTGGTCCAAAATGACTCCAAAAACTACACCTGGGTGTCCTTGATTTTCATTAACTTAATATAGTACTTCCATTAGCTTCATAGTTATTAAAAAAAAAAAGAAAAAAGGATGCAAGGCAACCAGCGGTCAAGAAACGAGAGCCCGAGCCACCGTGCCACTGAGTACAGCGTCGTCATGCACGGCAGGCGGTCCCATCTGTCAGTCACTGCCGACTAAAGCCCCTCCCATTTCTAGTCCAGGCTCTGCTCTCTCAGAGGTCATGAAAGTGGAGACACAGGTCCCTTCCACCATGTAACCTGTGTTCTCCACATGTGGCCCTTACAGGACTGTGACACTGGCTTCTCATAGATACGACATTCATTTACCGCCCAGAGCTGTTACTTTGACTGTTCCCAATATTCTATTTTTAAAGACTGTAGCCACGAATGTCTTGTCAGTCGACTTTCCTGTACATCTGTTTCCTCAGAAAAGAGTCTCTGAACTGTGCCACTGCTATACCAAGGAGCACATGAGACTAAGGGTGTCGCCACACGACGTCAAACGGCCTTCCAGAAAGCAGCCGGGCCGCACAGGGCGAAGCGCGAACACACCACAGACGCGAGCCGCGGCCTGGCCCACTGCAAAGCCCTCGAGCCCCACCGCAGCGGCGGGACAGCCCGCCGCGCCGGCGGCCGGAGCCGTGTCTCACCTGCACTGGACGCCCTCCCTCAACGTGCAGTTGCTGTTGCAGCAGGTGTCGTTGTGCAGGTACATGATGCCGGGGTCGCACTGCTCCCCTTCGTCCACCCTGGAGTTCCCGCACACCTTGTTGCTGCGCTCCTGGAAGCACTCCTGGGCCTTACTCTCAATGGTCTTATAGATGGACTGTTTACTGCAGTTTGAAAACATCTTAAGAGAAGAAAGGCCACAAGGACCCAAAAGAACATAAAAGTTGATTCCCACGTAAGTGTGCGTGCCACTTCTCTAGGCACAAATGCAATGTAAAAGTCACGCTCAGAGCCACCTGAAGGTGCGGCAAGTTCTGTCGCTGCTACCTCCAAGTGCCTTTATAGAAACTCGGTCATCTCCCTCTGCACAACGTGAAAAAGCTGGTGTGAATTTGCTTAGGACCCTAACATTCCTCACAGGAAGGCAAGTCATGCACATGCTGAGCCCAAACTTCCCAGCCAGGCCGGAGAGGACAAGTGGCTCCGTGCCTGAGGAGTCAGAAGCTGCACCAGGCTAGACTGGAGGGTGTCCTGTGTCAGGCCCCGCTGCTGAGACAGCGAGAACCAGGCACAGACCATCGTCCTCCCAGACGACAACAGTTCAGGCACGCAGAACAGGGTCTGCTTCCCGTTTCTCTCCTCCTCCTTCCCTGGCTATTTCTAGGAATGATCCACATTTAAAGTTTTTAAATAATTGAGCTTAGTAAGAGGCATATTACATATAGTCTATTAAAGATAAATTCTAAACTGTTACCTACATGTTTTCAGGGGTCCCCAAGACTAACAAATTCCCTGAGTTTTCTAAGGTGACCAGTCTCTCAAGGGAAGCCTCTACCACCCTAGTGTCCCACTTGCAGTACAGAACCACGGAATGGCCCCCTTCTACATTCAGGAAGTTTAACCAAGAGCTCTAAAACAGTCCATTTTCTGAACCATCTGAAATGGGGTAAGAAACGGAAGGTTCAGTTATTTCTTGAGGTAGAATCTCCACGGTGCCCTGCAAATTGCTAAAATGGCCTCACTTTCACTCCAGACAAGTGCCATGAAGCCCGAGGAGCAGAGAACACGGGACCTGCAAAGGTGACTACCACCACTGAATCAGATACCAATAGAATACTTTTGGAAAGACAGCCAAGATCTACCGCGCTAAACAGAAACACTGAATGTTTTCAAAGGGGGTCTTCCAATTAATTTTTATAGTAAAGACATTTAAGAGACCTGAAATAAAAAAGGTGTCAGGACAACTGCTTTACCATCTTTCCTGACTAGAGACAGACTCACCCTCACCCCAGCCCTTCTGAACAGCATCAAAACTAATACGTTCTCACAGGCCCGGTGCTGCTTAACTTCAAGTGAAATGAAAAGACTAGACCCCTATGAACACTGTTAGTTCAGACTCTAAGTGTTAGTCACAGCCGCTCTTAAAGTCTCTGAAATTATCTACAAAACCCTGTCAACTAGTGCGCTCTGTCAGAAACCCTCACAGTGACACGTTCACTTATGTACTCGACACAGTTTCTACGTGCCACATACCCCTCTCCCCTACCAGACGCTGGAGACAGAGCAGGAGCAAGAAAGGTAAGAGCCCTCCCCACAGGAACTTGGACTCCGGCAAATGATGTATTTTGTGGCACAAGGTTATGAAAACACAAATTGTGAAGTAATGTAGAGTTTAAAAAAACGAAATTATAAATGAAATGACAGCCTGAGCCCACCAGACCCTGCAATCTAGAACTCCAACACGAGCCCAAACTATTACTTATTTTCTGTGGAGCCCAAATCTACACGTGATTAATTCAGACCTAAAGGACTGCTTTAACCAGATTTAGAGGGACCACATTTTACTTAAAAACACACAACCAAGTTTTGAGGTACTTTGTAATGTACAGTTCCATGCCTAGAATGGAGCCTCTCTGAGCTCATTATAATTAGCCTCTTTCTTTCTCAACAACATAAAGAAGCTCCAGAGGACACATACCTTGTTGTTCTCGTGATCCCCACTCACAGCTATGGGGTACATCACAAATTTTCCTCCCTGGTCCTCATTTGGGGCACATTCCACTAGACCATCGGATCATGTTCTGCTCCAAAATTGTGCCCCAATTCATGAGTTGTAACCAGGTCCGCTTCCTTAAAGAGCATGTAAAAAAAGCATTATTTCCCAATACCCAACCATCACCTGCTTTGGCTGGGCCCTGCAATCTGAAATAGGATCCTTATTAATCAGATCCTGAAAGAATCCTTAATTCTGCTCAGGCAGCAAAGTACTCAGCTAAAACAGCCACCTCCCCACATTCCCGTGAGCGTATGGGCAGTCATGGGACATGGCTCCGTCCACTGAAATATAAGCAGAAGCCCAGGGGTGGAGTTTCTAGAGCTTTGCAAAAGGGACAGCCTATGCTCTTTATCTGACTTTCTGCAATGCAGAAGGCAACCATTTTGTGACCATGAGGTGATAAACATGAGGACAAAAGCCTTGTGCTTCAAATGGCTGGGGTGGGAGTGGGGAAGATCCTGGGCCCAATAGCATCGCTGAGCAGCATGCTGTCCACAAACTTCCCGCTGACTGAAGCAAACACACCCCTTATTAAAGTCACTGTTTATTAGACTTTCTGTTACCTAAATTTGCTAGGATGTGCCTAACACATTCCTAATGGATATATCTGGGCAAAAACAAGATCCTAAAATCTTCCAGAGGAAAGAAACAGGTCACATACAAAAGAGAAAAAATTGGAATGAGTTCAGACTCTTTAACAGTAACACAAAACAAAACACGGTAATGGAACAGCGCCTTCAAACGCGAAGAGAAGTGAGAATCTCGCGCATACATTAACGATCAAGTCTCAGAGGAGGGTCAAGACGTTTCCAGACATGCGAAATCTCAGGAACGGGCCTCTCAGGTACCCTTCAGAAGCCCCTGGAGGATGTGCCACACCAAAATGACGGTGTGGACCAAGAGGACACACGGGCCCAGGAAATAAGAGTCTGGGGACAACACTGCAAGACCAGGAACAAGCACCTAAAGGGCAGCTTCAGGACAAAGAGCATCGGGGGGAAACCGTCGGAAAAGACGATGACCCTCATGGCTCTCAAAGAGGTTTAAATAACTTTGATTTTATTCTTTATACCTTTTACGTTCATATTTTCCACCAAAGAATGTGGTTTTTTAGGCCAAAACAAAAAAAAAAACCCAAGATGTATTACTGTTTTTAAAAATACTACATAAACATCCAACTACTACAATAAACTCAGCATCTGTACTTCTAAAAAATAAAAGAACATACCTTTGTAAGGATGGTTTTACCATAATTTTTTGTGCTGGTCAAACCACTATTCAAATAGATATTTTTCTTTCCAATTGGACTATAATAAGCTAAAGAAAAAGGAAAGAGACAAATTGCTTGCTCAGTACAGAGTTGTAACATGACCCATCGGCTTGCTACCCCCGCAAACCCACCCCAGATGGAAAGCTTACCCTTCGGACAGACACCACCGTGACTGTTGGCTCTGGGAGACCCGACGTAGGCTAACCCAAGAGTCCCCATATCGAAATCCTGGTACGTGAAAAGATGAGCTAGGCAGACTTTAGATGCTTCTTCAGCTATGTCGAAGCTAAATTGCTTTGAAAATGAAAAGCATTCTTAATTAGATTATTACATCAGACTGAGGATATTTCAACCAAATATTCTAGAACAGTCCCCTACAACTGACTGCGAGTCTGCACCACACCATGCGGTACAGTGCTCCTTCCCCACAGGTGCTGCCCACTGACACAGGGGACAAGCAGGCTGTCATCTGACGGGGCGGGGGCTGGACAAAAGGGAAGAGGGTGGAAGCTTTTTAAAGAAGTTCTCAGAAACTAAGAGCAGCCCAGCACTGGGGACAGTTCGGCTGTCAGGCCCCACGCTTTGATACCTCCTCAGGGGGTTGCAGCCCCCATACCAAAACAGACCCCTCTAAATTATCTCAAGGATTCTGTTGGTTTTGTAGGTTTTTTAAAGTTTGCTTTGGTTTTACAATGTATAGGAATCATAAATATAAACTTACAAGAAAGCATAGATACCTAGTTTTATTTTACTAAAATTAAGATCGAAATCCGTTTAAGCCAGTACAAACTCGGACACCAAAGCATGTGGCAAGCCCAGTAAACCATATCCCATCGAGGCTAGAATCCACACGGCATGGACATCTAGGCTGACTATCTTTAGATTTGTTACCAGAAAATGCAAAAACTTAAATGCTCACAGAGAACTTTCATACCGTTTGATCATTAATGACCTAAGAGGTCCACTGAGAAAATGGTGTGCAAAAAATATATATTCTGGGTATCCACCTGCTTTCTGAAGTCCCACTGCTTCGTTAGGTTCTCGCGGACACCAGGGTAAGCAGCACTGCTCTCCAGCGCTTTTCATTTTCACAGCCTTGTGTCCACGTTGCGGGTGAGGCCACTGTTGGATCAGCCGGGTGGGCTACTCCTGGTGCTGAACCACCCCTTCTAACGTGCCCCTTCATCAATGCACCCATGACCCGCACATTTGAAATCACAAAGTGGTGGGAACAGCATCACACCCAGGATTCCGCAACCCACCTCGAGCAACATCTTCACATCCCAAGCATCCTTTTCTTCATTTGGGTAACTTTTTGCCATATTGTAGTGCCTTTCACCAGGTTTTACCTCTTCTGGAGACTTGAGAATGCGAATCTATACTTAAAGAGATAATACACTTAGAACACTTCAAAAACAGCCACAAACTCTGAAAACTGCAGTTTGAGGTATTCAAAGCAAGACTATCTACAATTCTAGAATAAATGTTTTAGATCCAAAATTCCAAAAAATTCTTCAGCTCTAAATATTCAGTGTTTGAAAACAAAGTAAAAAGCATATGATATGGAAAACATAGATCAATGAATGATTTATAAATTTACAAATGTGCTCCCCAATTTTCGTTTCCTCTTCATTTAGTTGGAAAAAATGAGAACTTGGGTTCCATGAGCCTAAAATAGTTACTTCAACTATAGTCAATGATGCAGAGACATAGAACAGTAAAGTGTACCTCACTGTATATCACAGGAATAAAGATTATGGAGAGTAGGGGCTTTTCCTTGTACATATAATACAAATACGTATTAATGCTGCTTTAAAAAAAAACAAAGGAACAAAGGCTTTTCTCTAAAGGAGATGAAACATCGACTGGAGAGTTTGGGAAATGGAGCGAAGCCATGCTCAGCTCGTTTCCGGCATCCCTCTGGCTCTGCCAGCCTGCAGAGGGGAGACTCTGGTTGGCTCTGCCACCACACGGTAAGCTCACTATGCTGGGCTTTGCAGCTCTAGGAGTGTATGGTCAAGGTCAATTCCGGGATAAAACAGGTGAAAGCCCACTGTGACCGCACATCTAAACCACATCTTCCAATCCATCTGCTATCGTTAAAGAAGCTGGTATCTTTATCTCCTGTATTTTTTCAATTAGTTCCAAGTTCTAAAGCAAAAGAGAGCTTTATTTATTGGTCTCCTAAACAAATGAGGCATCTTTGTATGTACCATAATGGAATAACCGTCAACATATTCATGAAATGAAAAAGCAAGGTCCAAAAGAGTACAGTGTACCACCAAAGTGTCAAATATGCACACATACACACACATGCCACACACGCATAAAACACCTCTGGAAAGATACACATGAAACTAGTGACATGGATGTCTCTGGCGAAAACACTGGTTTGACAATGGGTAAAGGCTGAGGAGACTTACTTTTCACTGGCTTTTGCACCATGTGTATCTATTACCTATTCAAATAACTTAAAAAAAGAAAATGCAAAACAGTAAAAGAATGGAAAAGGGAAAAATAATTCTTAGTTTCATACAAGTACTATAAAAGTTTAACATTTACAGGTATGATACATAATTTCAAGCTTTTTTTATCTCTACATTCTATCTACAGAACCTATAAGAATATGGTTAGTTTAGTACGAACAGCCTAGAAAAAATAGAAACAATAATTTCCATAACAAAATATCCAAAGTAATACCCAATTTCAAAACAATCTTTTTAATCAGTCTTATCAATTTGGAATGATTTGTACTAAGCGATATAATTAAGATGGCATTAACACATCATGGCTAGATGTACTCTATTAAAAGATTATCAACAGATTATAAGAAATCAGAAGATCTTTGGGAAAAGTGATCTAATGGTTCGAAATGTATAAAGGCCTTGCAAAGTACACAGTATTTTTGAGTAACGTCTCTAACTAAGGAGTCAACAATATGTCCTAGGATTCTAACTAAAGACATAGTCAAAGAAAAGAAAACTGAAGCAATAAAAAGGCCATGAATTCAGAGAAAGGGGAGATCGTAGGAGCATGAAAAGTCTTTCTACCTAAATGGAGTCTAAGAACAGAAAACTTCATTATCTATAAATAATTCTAAAAAACTGCCTAATTTATCAGATAAAAATCACTGGTACTTGAGAATATGATTAAAGTCGAAGGTAAGTTTTGGAGTTTGAATGTAAGTGACATTTACATTACATAACTTAGCTGAGTAATATAAGCCACCTGCATTGATAAATACCTGTTCTATCTGTATTCCGTAACCTTTAAAACCTGCGTTGTCCCACGAAGTGTTCCGATAGATATCATCAACTCTGTCAATCAGCTCTATCTGTGGGCATAAGGGAGAGAGTGAGAGAAAGACGTGCATTTCTTCGCTACCCTTTGCAATGTCACAATTCTTCAGGGATAAAAACAAACAACAACAACAACAACAACAACAAAACAGTTTAGAAAAAAATGCCACTGTAAAAGTTTCTACCAATTATAAAAACCAGCATTAAGATGTTACTCCCAATCACTGACAAATTATTCCTAGGCCCAAACAGTGCTGTTACCAGAATAAACAGTGGTACAGTTTACTACAAATCCAAGACGTCGACTACGTAAGAAACCAAAATATCAAGTAACAGGCTTGTTAACAACTGCCATTCCAGTCAACTACAAAAATGAGAGTTAACAGGCAATCAAATGTACCTAAAATATTCTCTCCTAAGAAGTATCTGTCTTCACTCCATCTCTTGGCAAGTTCCTCAAACACCTCCCTCAGAAAAGTGAGGCACAATTCAGACATGCAAACCCCGTTCCCCACCCTCCTGGGCCATGTGCAGCACTGAGGCCCAAGGCAGAGGGAGCCCGAGGCCGGGGGTCTCACCAGCCCTCCTTTCTTCTGTGCTCTGACTTGGGAGGCGGTTGGGTGGGTAGAGAGAGACAGTATGATAACACAGGACTGTTTTCACTACATAAAAACAAAACGCTCAGTACCATCATCTCCTCAAAGGAATATTTTACCATTTAAAACTGAGTAGATGAGGCATGTCTGTGCAACTGTGAAGTCCAGGAAACTGTTTTCCCTATAGAAACTGCAGGCCTAAGACATGCGATTTCGAAAACTAAGCTTCTCATTCCATTCATATTCATGGTGTGACAAACAAAGAAGTAAATTAAGAGGGGCCCCTAACACAAAGCCTGTATTAAGAAACTTTTTCAAGAAGGGGTCTGACTTAGGAACAAGAATCACAATGACTTCACACTACTCCCACTAACCTCATAATAAATTCTTTCACTTGACATGACACGAAGGGAAAGCAGGGTGAGGGAGGGGACCAATAAAACAGGATGGAAAAGCGAGGCGACGAGAAAGACGTCTTTACTGCACTAGGCTCTTGTGCATGAACAGCTGCATTCTCTTTTATTTCCTAAACGACATTTTGGTCAGTGCCAAGTTATTGGGACAGATGAAGTCATACTAGTAATAAATGTCAATGAAATATGATTCCCGATTTTAAAATTACAATAGTAAATGTTTAAACCAGTGTCAACACTCCTATAATCTTTCCTGCATATCTCTGCCCTACAGCTGGTTATGACCGTGAAAGTCCCATCTACTTCACACACTTATAGTCCAATAACTAGCTATGTTTTTATAATATAAACCAAACTGATCTTCTGACATATCATATAAGCAAAAATAATACACACAGGTTCATATACTTTTTTCCCCACTCTAGAGCATACATACGTGTCACCAATGAGGTCACTGCCATTGGAGCAGTAATATTTTCAAAGAATTACCTTATAAAGAACGGAGGCCTATGCTATGTTATGAACTCTCCTTAAACCAGCATAAAAATTCTCATGTGCAGAAAATAGTTCAAAGGTAAAATAGGTTTTCAAAAATATGAAACTAGAATCTCTACACAGTAATGTAAGAACTTCGGAGGACAACCCTCGAATTTTTTACGAAATAATAGTCTCTGTGGCAGATCTGGTTCCGTTATGTTTAAAATCACAGCAGTCTTCTCTTAAATGGAATCTACCTACCGACACGGCTTTTTGGTCCGATGGCTCACCCACTGTCAAACACTTACGAGGTAATTCGTCGTCGTGCTCTCCTCCCCTCTGCCCATGTATCTGTAGAAGCGGTGATCTGCCACCACCAGTAATTTACACGTGTTCCTCATGGGGTCGGGCGTGGCTCTTCTCTTCACCCGGTGAACAAGCTCTAATATGAATTTGTACGCACTATTAAATCGAAAGTCATCAAAACAGGAGTTTTTTACAGTAACACTTTAAATCTACCCTACTTTTTGAAGCAACTTTATTTGAGCTTAGTATCCTTAAAGGTATCTTGAACAAAAAAGAATTTGGAGGAAGACAGAAAAGTGAAAGCAGTATAAGGTTTTAAAACTAGAATTCAAAACTGAGGAAGAGCTCCTCCTTAATTTTTAAAATAAGGAAACTTTAAAAAGTACTTAAGAGTAAAATAATCACCTAATCATTGCTGGCCTATAAAGCTGTCATTTTATTCTGGAAGAAGTCCATGAATTAATCAAGAATTCCATGAATTAATAAAGTAATGGTAAAAATATCAAGATAATCAAATATTAAAAACGAGTTGGTATTAATAGGTCATTTTTCTTATCAAATAACCAAATTGTTTAAGAACTTTATTTATATATGAAAATGCTAGTTATATTTTCTAAAGTTTTCAAAGCCGAGCACAGTAGACTATTTCTCCAAGAAGGTTGTTTTTAAATGACTCTAAAACTGATCTGTGGGCAAGACTGATTAAAAGTCTTCTTTCTGAACAGTGTTGACCTCTCTTGCTACCAATTTCTTATAATCTTGTTTTTCAGTAGTATTACTTTGTCATTTTTAAATACCTGCAAATATAAAATATGTTCTCAGATTATACAATTCCCCTTTCCCTAATCTTCTTTTTAAAAAGTCCTATCTTTATTGTTATCATTATGGTCATTTTCATTTCTTATATTCTTACTTACATTCTTACTTATATTAATTCTTTTGTCTAAAGAATTAACTTAAGAATTTCTGAACTCTATTTTCAAGCCAAATATTATAGTTACTTGATAACCATGTTATTTTTTATTAATTAACAACTATCCCTATTGAAGACAGCTGTAATGCCTGTTTCTTATTTGAAATATATTTTTTAAGTCTTACCATCAGGGGGCTCTTTGCCACTAGTCCTTTCGGAAGCAAATCTTCATTACCCGCCTTTATATAACCACACACTTTTGGAGACTGCAAACGTGAAACATTCTTGATATCTTCAGATTTATAAGCTAACATTCTTTTGTCATTAGTATCATTAATAAATCTCCAAAGTGGCTAAAATAGAAAACATATATAATTGAGATGGAAAACATAAGAATTCCTAAACATTAAATTCTTACACTATCCTTTTCTTATTTTTCAATAACATTAATTTCCGGTTTAAATAACTGACCAGTCATTTTATCACAAATAAATCATTTCAATTTTTACTGTAGAGTTACCATGCTAGTAAATAAATACATGGATTATTCACTCTTTGTATCTGGGTATACAGAAAAGCGTTATTTTCCACAAGTTATAAAATCTTGGAGAAGATGAAGAAGAGAAAATGCATAACCTTTTCCATTCATTGATTTAAAAATATTAACAGCTAATGTATGCTGGCCCTGTTCTAGGTGATGGACAAAGAGCAATGAAAGTTAGACAAGGGTTCTGTTCTTGTGCATTTTCATTCTAGTTTCCTTAACATCTTTATATGCACAGAAAAGAACAAACACATTTTCAAGATAGAAGACTAAAAACTTGTAACGATAAGCCTAAAACTTATTAGTTTCATAAAAAGTGGTTTTTAAACAATCTTCACTTACAAGGCCATGGTAAATTAGAACTAACATACTTGAAAAGTTACCCCAAAAGTTCGTTATTTCAAAAAAGTTCTTCTCTGTAAGGACACTAGTCTCATCAGAACCAAAAGCGTGTGAGAAATGTACAAAAAAAAAAAATGAAATGTATATATATCTCCATATCCATCATGGAAATAAAAACCAAAACCAAAAGAAAACACTGATACCCACCAGGATGGCTATAATCAAAGATACAGATAATAACAAGTATTGGCAAGGAGGTGGAGAAATGAGAACCCTCACGTACTGCTGCTAAGAATGTAATAATATAAAATGCAGCAAATCCAAACTGATAAGATGTAAAGTGCAGCCACGATGGAATACAGTCTGGCAGTTCCTCAAAAGGTTAAACACACATGCCCAAGTGAAATGAAGATGTGCTCACACAAACACTTGTTCACACATATTCACAGCAGCATTATTCATAATAACCAAAAACTGGAGACAACCCAAATGCCCACCTGATAGCAAAATGTATTATATCCATACAATAGGATATTATTTGGCAATAAAAAAAATAAGTACTGACACATGCTACAACATGAACGAAACTTGAAAACGTTCTAAGAAGCCAGTCATAAAAGACCAAGGGTCGCCAATCTCCGGGCCATGGATCAATACCACCAATACTGGTCCATGGCCTGTTAAGAACCAGGCCGCACAGCAGGTGAGTGGCGGGCTGTATTTGCAGCCGCTCCCCAGCGCCACCATCACCGCCTCTGCTCCAACTCAGAGCATCAGGCATTAGATCCTCACAGCAGCACTGCACTGGTCCCTGATGCCAAAAAAGTTGGAGACTGCTGTGAAGGACCACACGTTGTGTGATTCCATTTAGGTGAAACGGCCAAGCAAATCTAAAGAGACAGCCAGTAGTCAGTAGTTGCCTAGGGCTGGAGACACTGGGGCAAAACAGGTGGGAGGCTACTAAAGGGTATGGGGTCCCTTCTGGGGGTGAGGCAATGCTCTAACACTGACCTTGGTGATGACTGTGTAACTCTAAGGACGTACTAAAAACCACTGAATTATACACTCTAAATGAGTCAGGAGGGAAAGAAAGTTTTCTCTTCCAATTATCAACCCCACAGGGGACTTTTTCTCAGTTATGATACTTAGAAATACAGGGTGCATCTTATAAAAGCTTCTTAGGTATTTGTAAAAAGTATCATTTGAAAAAATCATCTACTTTCCTGGTTAAAGTAAAAAACTTTAAATACAAGGAGATAAGTAAGTAAGTATAATTACAGACCTTTGTCTTAAAACAACTGAGAAACAGCTTTTTTTAATCAGATATATAAGTGAAATAAAGTCAGACATAAAAGAACAAGAACCATTTGATTTTACTCATACATGGGATATAAAACAAAAAAACCATCAATGAACAAACAAAACAAACAAAAAAGAAACTCACATATACAGATGACAGAATGGTGGTTACCAAGGTTCGGGAAAGGGGGTCATGGGAGGATGAGGAGAGTAAAGGGGGCCAAGTATGTGGGCACAGAAGGAAACTAGACTTCCGGTGGTGAGCTGACAATTGAGTGCATACAGATGTCATATTATAATGCTGTACACCTGAAATTTATGTTATTAACCAATGTTATAACAATTTAAAATAGAAATTTGAAAAAAATAATCAGTTATATGTTCCTAAGGAAAAAGTTCACGCATAGATTTACCTCTATATTATACTCTGCCCCATCTGTGTTGATCCTTATTGTGATGTCATCGTCTCCTATGTGGGCCAGAACCCTAGAGTCAGGCTCACCTTAAGAGAGAAAAATGTAGAAAAATGTTTTTATTATAAAATATTTATATCAAAAAAATAAACTATGCACTATTGCCATTAAAAATCAACCAAACCCTTCATCAGAGTGACCCCGCCAAAGACTGTGGCGGCCTGCCACCACGATGCACAGGCCCCAGGAAGCAGCTGGATAACTCTCATTCCCAAGGGGCAGGTAGCCTCGACTCCAGTCACCTAAAACCTATCTCTGCCCCTCAAGCCTCTTATGAGAATGATCTAGAGTGCGTTACAGAACAAAACAAATGGATAGATTTTCTTCCGGAATAAGTTCACCTAATTTTGGGTAAGAAAGAACTAAGAGACAGTAGAAAGCATGATTTGGAATATACAGGCCCAATTTGAGGATTTTAATGTCTTATTTCCTATCATAGAAAAAAGTTTCAGAAATAAACCACAAGTGCTTGATATATTTTCTTAAATGAGTGCATAACAGAACCATAAAGTCAATTATTTTATCTCCGAGCTTCCCTGTTTAAAATCTCATAAGGGAAGCCCACAATCCTCCTTTGGAGACAAAAGAAGGTTAAATTGGTTAAATTCTTATCACTTGAGAGGAAATTCATTTTAACCATCAGAATAGCCAACTAATATGACATGCTGGATAATACCTATATCCTCCTGTTAGAATGTTTCTGCTTCCAAACTTAGATAGCTCACTATCTAAAAACAGAAAATCTAAGTAAAATAAGAGCATAGCAGTACTTTGACACCCCCTTTACCTCCCCACCAAAAGAGTATGGAATCGAGTTAGAACCAGACATCTAACACCCCAGACACAAAGGGAAACAAACGAGCTCCATACTAACCAACCACGTGTCCACTGAAGAAGTCCTGCCATTTAACAGTGTATTCGCTTTCATTTTTACCATCGACCACCACAACTTTGAAATTTTGAGAAAAGCGTTCAGTACTTGATATCAGGTATAATTTAAAATGTCTAAAAAAAA
This sequence comes from Eonycteris spelaea, assembly GCA_003508835.1. NCBI lineage: Eukaryota > Metazoa > Chordata > Mammalia > Chiroptera > Pteropodidae > Eonycteris > Eonycteris spelaea. The sequence goes on from PUFA01000014.1 coordinate 2,690,843, forward strand.
AAAGTATCCACATTTTACTCTAAGAACATAAAAATAGAAGCCTTTCATTTAATTAAACTGTCTTTAAAAGAAGTTGAGAGAAGAGTTGACATTAATAAAATCACTATGCAAGTTTTTACTACTGTTTTACTAGATACTGAGAGCTCTATATCTCCTGTTAAGTCAAAGACACTAAGTTCTTTAGTTGTAAGAATTTGGGGGAAAAAGATTCACAGAGCATAAGCATTCATCTTTTCCAGAGACTGAAGAGTAAGGAAACACACATATCTGAATACTGTAAGATTCCTGGCTGTCTTAAAAACTTATTAAAGACTGATATTATTAGACAGCATTTATTAAACACCTGCTCATTGCAAGATGCTCTCTATATGTTATCTTCACTTCACACAGTAAAAATTGAGGCTTGGAGGTTAATGAACATACTCCATGGTGAAACTGAAAACTGAACTTGGTTTATTTCAGAAGCCTGTATTATGCTGCCTCTAGCAATCAATTTTGCACAGCAAAATGCTACTTTATTTAAAAACACTCACGCTTTTCTTCTCCTTCTAAAAAATCCTATCTGGAAAAAAATTAATCCACAATACTACGAGGACAATAAATACAAGGCAAATACAACGTTAACATTAAAATACACACTGCAGTTATTCAGTTGGTTCAATATTCTTTTGTTTTCCACAAGTTTTAGTCCTGACATAAAAACTGCGCATGGCCAGGAAGAATTTTTCAATTATTATTTGCAGAGCCCTTTCAATGTGCCTATGAACACCAAAGATAAAGAAAGCTATGTTTTTCATCTCAGCCACAGAACAAACTTTGTCAGCTGTGGTGCTGAAAATATGAAAGGTTACTTCCCTCGTGGGTCTGCATAAGTCTAAACTGCCAGGACGAATCTAGACTGAGACTGTCTCCATGGCAACAAATATTTTTAACTTTTTGAGCATACCAAGGTAATTTTAGTTTGCCTGTGGTTCTTTAATGGTCACTGGGAAAGACACAAAAGAACATTATTTCAGAAAACCTTGGAACATTTTCTCCTGCTATCGCAAAATGTATCTTCCCACACATTTACAGTTATAGTTTTCCCAATCGGCTATGCTGAGAACTTTGAAAAGGTATTATAAATGCCTTATTTAGTTTTAGAGATCTCTAAGAGTCTCGATATTACTTTTACTTAATGTTCTTTCCAGAAAAATCACTGAATTCTACTCTTCATTTTCTACACTAATAATCTGCTGTTATAAAGATTAATAACCAAATGATGGTAAAAGTCCTGGTTTGTTTTGGGTTTTTTTTGGCGTTTCCAATCTTTACCTTTGAGTTACAAAACTTCCAAAGGATATGTCAGAATTTATATTTTACACTATCCTTCCAAAATTATGTGAACTCCTGAACTTACAGACTTCTTGTAGCATTTTCACTTATCTTTCTGCCTTTTGATTTAAAGATTTACAGTATCTACAAAGGTGTTAACCCATGAGTTAAAATTATCTTCATATCTATTTTTTTGTATATACCACAAAATGATCATTACAATAACTCTAGTTAACACCTGTTGCCATATATAGCTACAAATTTTTTTCTTGTGATGAGAACTTTTATGATCTACTCTTAGCAACTTTAAATATGCAATACAATACCATTACCCATGCTGCCAGGCTGTACATTACATCCCCAGGGCTTTGTTTTATAACTGGAAGTTTTACTGATATCTATTTTGAATGGTCCATTTAGTTGGGTATATATCACTTTCATTTCGTTATCTAGCCCTCTTCAAATAATATGATATTTCACTTATAAGAGGAACAACTATCTAACTTTAAAATTATAACATTATCAAAAAAGTATCAAAAAATATCTGTAACTTTTTAATTACTTTATAATAGTATTTCTTGATTTATAAAAAAAAAGAGAAAATGTAACTTCTAGACAAATTTCAGTTTTTCCATAAAGCTACTTTTTAACTCATCATACATTCTCTAGGTATTTCCATGCTACTCAACTGCTAATAGTCACATTCAAATTTAATTTTATGATCTTTGCTTAAATTACTTGGCTTTCCACCACTATCTCAAAACAAAAAATCTAATCATTTACCATCACCATCAATGAGTGGTTTCATATAGGTTAAATTCAATCCTATATAAAATGATCATATCAGGTAACTCAATATTTTTCTTTTAAGCTTTAACAACAAAGTATATATAGAAAGAAGGGTATGGGCTTTGGAGTCTGACAAATCTGGCTTGAATTCTGTCTCCACCACTTACTGTTTGATCTTGACCTTAACTTCTGAATCTAAGTAGACACTCTACCAAGTGTAATGTGTTCCAGAGTTCAATGAAATAAACTATTTTAGAGTACTTGGTACAAAGTTCTCATACATTGTTATATACATTTCCCAATAAACATTTAAGATGAAAATTCTGTAAAAGAAGTTACAAATTTCGCTTCCTTACACAGAGAGAAGATAATAAGCAGATACTATTTAACATTTTCTTAAAGAATCAGTGTCATGTGTGAAACAGGAAAAAGTAGTATATAAGGCTATGGCACTAGTTGTCCCTATAGCAAGGATTCTACAAGCCACCACAAATCTAACTTAAAAAAAAAACTCAGAAAGTTAAAATTTCAGTTATCATTTTATAGCTTCCCCCTCTCTTCTATTGCTCCTACTCATTTCCCACTACTATCCATCCTTCCCCAAACTATTCATCAACATAGCAGAAATACTACAAGTTTTAAAGTCAGACTTGTGTTCAAATCATTCATCTTTTATTTACTAGCTGAGTGACCTTGGGCAAGTTACCTAACTTGCCTGAGTTGTATTTTGTTGTTTTTTTTTTTTTTAACAAAAACTTCTATGTAATATGTCAGAATTAGAGATAATACATGCAAAGTACCTAATGAAGTAAAATATACAAAATAAGCACCTGTAGCTCTTATTATCACCACTGTGTTCCAATTTGCTATAGGCCTAGAAGCTAGATAACCAATATTGCAATATTTTGACATGAAATCTAACACAAAGAAATTATTTAAAAACTACCTAAGGATGATGGCAATAACTAGGAAAAATAAAAGATACAATAAGATATTTACACAAAATATTAGTAACACATGTGATAAATACACTAAGAACTACAATACAGTAAGCAAAATGATAAACCCAACAGAAAAATGGTAGAAGAATATGAAAAGGCAAACAGAAAAATAAATGACTAAAAACACATGAAAAGGTGCTCAATTTCACACAAAATGAAAATCAAAACAAGTATGAGCTATCACCCCCTTTCAGAGGGGCAAGAGTTAAAGGCTGATAAAACCTAGTGTTGGCAAGGGTAATAGGAAACAGGTAAACGCATATAAAGCTGCTGGGCGAATAAACTGGTTTAACATCTTTAGGAGGAAACATGGTATCAATAAACATTTAGAATATGTGTATACTTGACTCATTCTCCTTTTAAGAATGCATCCTATAAAAAGACCTAGACGAGGTATATTTACAAAGATATTCACTTGAGCATTGTCTTACAGAAAAGAAATCACTTTGGTTATTAAACAATATCATCTTTAGAGTACTAATCAATAAATCGTTGTGATTCTATGGAACATATTTATATGGCTGTTAAAAATAAGGTAAATCTGTTATCCATATCACCTACATATGCACAGATCTAAATGCAAAAAATATGCATTAAAATCTTTTGGAAGTCTGTGCTGGAAACCAGTCTGCATCTGAGAAGTGTGACTGAGTTGAGAAGTAAAAACTTCTCATACCCTCTATAGTTTGTTTTTTAACACCAGTCAGCCCATATCCACATACAGGGATTCAACCAACCATGGATCAAAATATTTATTAAAATGTTACATTGGTGCTGGCATATACTATGTAGTTAGGCCTATTAAGGTTGGTTGCAACTATCATGAATATGTACAAACTTTTTTCTTATTATTATTCCTTAAACAATACAGGTAACTATTTGGATAGCATTTATACTGTATTAGGTATTATAAGTAATCTAGAGATAATTTAAAGCATACAAGAGAATGTAGGTTGTATGCAAATATTATGTCATTTTATATAAAGACTCTTGAGCATCCACTGGTTTTGGTATCCACAGGGGATTCTAGAACTAATCTCCACAAGATTCTGAGGGATAAGTATATTATTTTTATTTTATAAAACATCTGTTGGAGGTCTACCCTATGAATAAAGAAAAATTCAGCCCATTTATGTTCTCCCAATTTTTTTTGATTTCAGTAAAGCTCCCTAAAAAGACTATAGAAAGAGGCCTACAATTATCTAACAGAATTACATCTGCAAAACAAGAGATACTAAAATTACTGGCCACATAGACCAAATCTAACAATTTATTCTATGATGTGAAAAGTCTAGACCCAGCTTACCACTAACTAGACTGTGGGGTAGTAAACAAAACCCTTTAACTATAAAAATCTGTCTTCAATTGATAGTTCTAAAGTTGCACCAAAAAAAAAAAACCACAAGTATTATAATCATTCAATTAATTAAAATTCTTTGTTAGAATCCATATATTACTACCATCAATACCCATTTAATTTTTTTAAATAATCGTCAGTATGAATTTCAGAATAAGCCATACATTATGTAATAATCACAACAGACTAATAATAATTACAAATCCTTAAAACTGTAACTTCCTAAGACTTCAGTAGAAACCCATATGTACCTGAAACTAATATATGACAATGGTACTGAAAACGATAAATAAATAAGTAATCAATCGCTCGATCAATGGAAGGGACTTATTTTTCCAGCCCCTTACCCCAAATGAATCACTCAAATTACCTTTTCAACGCTGAAAAGGTGAGTAGTGTTTCCGAATGTGTCGAGGCCTGTAGATCCCTTTTTCTTATCGAGTGCTGCTGGATGTTAGATAGAGAGAGGATATCGTAGTCTGAGAGCAAAGAATCAAGCTTTTCTGAAACAGAAGTAAAAAGGTTATTAATACCTAGACCCACCAACCAACGTGATTTACTAAAAGGAGAGTCAGACAATAGTCTTCCTAATATAACACGTTATGTAATGCCCTACTCACAACCTATGAAGTAGTCTTACAAAAAAAAAAATGAAAAACACAAATTGAACCTGAACCTAATCAAGATCTAACTTCTAGTTTTTAAGACATAAAATGTCAAATGTTGCCAAATTAAATAACAACTTCAGGAAGCAATCGGCCATACCCAGAATGTTAGAATTTCTGCAGAATAACCCAATTTCTTTAGGAAATAATGGCTTGTGAAAGAATGGAGGGGTAGAGACATAAGAGACAAGAACACAGCAAGTGAGCCAATGTATGAACCTTTTCATATCCTAGTTAAAAAAAAAATTAAAAAATAGTTTAGAAAGATATTTTTGACAGCCAGGGAAATCTGAACATGAGTCCTTGTTCTCATTAGATGCTGATAATTTCAATATCTCAGAGTATCATTATGCAATGAGCAAACTTCTAAACTAAAGGCATTTCTGGCTTGTTTGTTTAGAAATTCTAAGATCAAGGTGGCCAACTCCACCAGCCCATTGTCAACCTGGGCTACGTCAATTCCTTATCAGTTGATGTGTATAGTAAGAAAGAGCAACAAATGTATAAATGGCCTGAGCAAACCAAAACTGGGAAAGCAAATACTTTACAGAAAAACTGCATATTCCAAATTAAAGAGTGAAAAAAGTGGCAACAACCCCATTATTGCTACATTCAACAGATACGGCAGAGTAGCAATCCACCAGACACCAGGAAGTAGAAGGCCAAACTAATTCCTAGGAAAAAAAAAAAAAAATCAGTTATTTTCCCAGACTTACTTGGAACCCAAGAAAAGCAAAGATGCATTGCTCCAAGAAGAACAAGCACGAAACGTTACTCGGTAGAGAACAAGAGTAAATACTGTATAGCACATGCTACCCCTAAGTCGCTTTTCATCAACAGCAACTCTGCTGTTTCTTCCAAAATCAAGAGGATTTCTGGAATACAATTTTGGTGACTTACATCTTTGTAGAAACTGCCTAAAAATATTTGAGCTGAAGCTTTCCTTTTCTCTCAACAAATATTACTGCGAAAGTAATGATATTCAAAATCATTCCTCTAGACTTAAAATGTCTTAAAAATACAGTAGCAGGAGCTCAAAATACAAGTGTATTGCTTCTGAGGTTAAATGTGCTCACAAATCCACATTTAAAAGAAAGAATCAACCCAATAATCTTCTTCCTCCAAAAAATTTCCTCAACTGGTTCATCAATTCACTCATTTACTGCTATGTGCCAGGCACTGGTCCAGGTACTGACATAAAGCATTAAACAAAGTCCTTGCCTAACAGAGTATTCATTTTAGCATGAGAGACAGACAATGCACAGGAAAATATATGTCAATGCCGTGGACTTAAAGCAGGACAGCTGAGAAAGGGAGCAGGAAAGGCCAGTTTATAGAGAGGTCAAAGGAAAGATGCCTCAGAGTATAAACCTGAAGGTGGCAAAGGTGTCAATTTAATCAAAGTCCGCTCAAGGGTCTAACTCAAAACAAGACTAAAGAAGGTGGCAGCAAATTTCACACTTGCTGGGTACCACCCATTTTCTGTTAACAAAACTTCCTGTTAAAATTAATCCAGAGAAAAACTGTTTCGGGAAGCATGAATCACTTGGATGCCTATGGACGGTTAGTGGTGGTTTGGCCTTGCTAATTATAATGCTTAGCAGCACCAACGAAAAACCTTCAAGAAGCTTACCATTCACTCAACAATTTTTGAGTGTCTGATACAAGACACCATGCTGGGTGCTTTTATGTTAACTCCACAAACATCTCCAGGATATTGTCTGCGTTTTACAGATGAAGAAACAGACTCAGGGAGAAATATTACAAAGCTAATGTAGTACAGAACTAAGATTTGAACTTCGGGCCTGCCTGGCAGAAAACACCAAGCTTTACTGATATCATACTTGTGAAACCCCTCAAAAATAGTCTAGCTCTTCTTGGACCTTCTACTTCTTGGCCTCTTACTTTTTGACATGTCCACAAAACATGACCTCGCCTCCCTCCGAATTCTGAAGCCTTTTGCTTACACCTTTCTCCTGGCATGTTTGAGTTACATCTGTCTTATCTCACAGATTTATGGATTATAAAGTGGCCAAAAGGGAACTCTGTTTTACTCATCACAGGATCCCTACCTGACAATACCCAGCAGAGAATCTCGCACAAAACAGCACTCCTATGTGCACGAATTGCACACATTTTCAAGGCTGAGATGCTGATCCAATCCTTCACTCTTCAACTTCCTGATACGGGTTAGTACATGCACTCAGTTTCATTCAAGATCATAATCACTCCTACTGACTGAGAAACGACCTCAATACTGTAGTTTCATTGTCAATAAGGTAGGCCAGTGGATCTCATAGTGTGCTCCCCACACAAGCAGCTTTAGCAGCACCTGAGAACATACTAGAAAGGTCAAATTTCAGGCCTCCTCTCTATCCTACTCAACCAGAAATTCCTGGGGTGAAACCCAGAAGTTATGTTTAACATGCCTTCCAGGTGATGCTGATGTACATTCGAGTCTGGGAACCACTGACCTAGGCTAAAGCAGGAAACAGCAAAGAAAAAACCTCGAACACAAAGATGTTCACTGTTCAGCCTTGCATTATTTTTATTAACAAAAATCAGAAACAAGGTAATAACTGGGAACAGATAAGATATAGCACTTCTAAATGACAAAAAAAAAAAACTGACAATCATTTAAAATGCTGTTAACGGGTTTTTAAGAACATAGGAAATACTTCTAATACTAAACAAACGTGGATTTAAAAAAAACTTCAATTGCATGATTACCTATTAATAAAAAATAGGTCTAGAAAAAATAAGACAGTAACATTGTGGTTGTCTTTAGGTGTATTTTCTCTATAAGGAGTACTTTTTAAATGTAGCTTGCTAAAGCACTTTAAAACAATGTTTCTATTTTAATCTAGCCTCTTTTAATAACTAGATATCTCAAAATGGATGTCCTGAAACCATTCCAAACAACATGGTAAAAGCACTCCCTTGTCCAACAAACTGGCCTCCTCTTGCTACTGGTCCCATAACTTCTCAGATACTCAGTATTTCATTGCGCTTCATTTCCCAAACCACTGGTAGTCTCGATTTTCTATAGCTTTTTTAAAAACAGAATTTATATTTCCGCATCTCCTGAGAGATTTTATCCTTTATCCATATCCAAACCTCTCAATAAACTTACGTATAAACCACTTAGCTATCTTAGCTCAGTAGAGGGTCGTATTATTTTTAAAAACTCCACGACGGCCGTCCAGCTCTCTAGAATGAGAACACCTTCTCTAATTTCTACAAATTACTCCAGCAATCACCTCAAACTACTGAGCTTTTCTCATTCCAGCTGATTACAAACCTGAATTAGAAAACAACGGAACTCAAAAGGCCAGACTGGAGTACTGTATCATATAGGTGGTCCCCTACCCACCCTCCCTGCTCTTCTCTGCCACACGCTGTCACCTGGCTTCCTCTACCTAGTGTCCTTAGCGACCCTACCCTTCTTCACTGCTTCTCTACCTCTTCCACCCTCACCCCTTTCTCACATATACATTCTGCACTTAGTTTTTCTCTCTTCCCCCAGACCTCACCTATTCATTTATTCCATAAATATTTATTGAAAACCTCCTACTTTGCAGGCACTAGGGATGTAATGGAGAGAAAGAGAAATATATTTCTGATACTGAGGATGGTGGAAAGACCACCACATAAAAATTATTCTAAGTATGTCAAGCGCCAAGGAAAAGGAAGTTGGGGAAAGACGGAGCAGGAGCCCTGCCTGGTGAGCCAAGAATGCTTTCCCAGGGACGCAGCACTGACGCTAAGAACCAAAAGTATGAGGAGGAAGCCAAGAGAAGGGGAAACGAAAGGAGGAGGTTCTAAGTAGAGGGCATAACTTATGCTGAGGTCCATGAGAAACACAGATCGGAATAATACTCAAAGAAATGAAAGCAGCTCAGACTGGAGAGCAGAACAGCACAAAGGGTGTGAAGAGTTGTGAGACGGAGAGAAAGGCAGAGGGCTGGTCATTAGAAGCCATGGACCTAAATTAAGGATTTGGTCTTCAGATAAGGGCCACAGCTGTTAGAAATTTCACTGTGACTGCAGTGTAGAGAATGGGCGGAGGAAAACAGACTAGAGTCTGGGAAAGGGCTAATAAGCCGAGCAATCCTGGCGGAGGTGACAAAAAGACCTCCAGGTTTCTGGCTTGGGTACCTGGGTACATAGTGGTACCACATTCACTGAAATTAAAAAAAAAAAAAAAAAAAAAAGAGTAGGAGCAGGTTTGGAGGAGGGATTGATATAAGAGGAAAGTGGGATGCTGACACATTCTGGAGTCGACTATCTGTTCTTATTTACAGTTTGCAATTACATTGGTCACATACAGAGGATTCTTTTGCACCATGTTTGCAATTATGTCACTGAGAAGTCATACAGTGATTCTAGGCAAGGAGAGTAAACCTGTTATTGTATGACTTTCGACACTGACGTCAGTGGTAAAAAGTAGCTGATACTTTGTCCCTTGAATTTGTTCTCCAAGAATAAAAGGTGGACCTTCAGCTTTCTGGATGTAGGTGTGGAGTGGCCTAAAGAAGGTGTGATAAACATTCCACTCCACCCTTTTCATCCCTAAATTGTTGTGTCTTCAGGATAAACTCTTGTGGCCACTGACTTTGGTGTTATAACGTAAAGTATACCCATGCTGCTTTCACCAAGCCCGGAGTCAACATTTTAAAAATAAAACTGACTTATAAACAATATAGTTTTGTGTGAGAAGCATCTGGGAACATTTGTGGACTTTTTACTTAATTCCCCTTTTCTTTGCAATAAATTCCATTTCATGGAATACAACTTGAAAGTACGATGCAGAACCCCCGTAGCACTGTGCTCACTCTCAACAGCTGTTGCATGGAAAACAAAGTGTTCCCCCAAAATGACACTATCACTGTCATACCCCTACTTCTGGTGTCAGAGTGGAAAAGATAAAGCCAGGACTGCTGTTAAGTGCTTATTCTGCTTGTGCAGAAGACACACAAATCTGACTGCTCTTCGGCACTCCCCAAAACAAGCAAAACAAGGGGATGACCTGGCCACGTTACTGGGCAGGAAGCCCTGGGCGTGGGTGAATCCCTCCTTGGAACTAAGTGATGAGGAAAGGAGCACTGGTCTCTGCTAGACAGCAGATCCAAGGGCCTGGACAATAAAAACTTGATTTTATGGCTTTAGACCAATTAGGGGGAGTGGAGGATGCGCAGCTTCAAATAATTCCCTATTAAGAGCTCTTCACCAGGGCTGGGACTTAACCCAGGCCAAGACTCTTCAGCAAGATCAGTCACAAGGAAACTGAGCCCAAATGAAAGTCAGCACAGCCCAGTGGAACCTCTGAAGAAACCTGGATAGGTCCATAAGGCTCTGTAGCTGACAGGGACGCAAAGTCAGGTTAGGCAATGAGACTGCTTTCACAATCTCCAGCGCCCCCGCCTAGTCCCAGACTAAACTTTCATTCTTCAGTCCAATGAACAGAAAAGTCACTTTGGACATGTTATGTGTGAAGTGCCTGTGAACACCAAGGTGGAAGCATAACCTGGGCAGCTGGATACATGAGTGTGGAACCTCGGCGAACAAGTCTATGCCAGGGATATTATCAGAACACAGTCCAACGTAAGTGAAACCAGGCAGATGAGACTTGTCAGAGCCTACAACGCATGTTAGAAGGATAAAAAAAAGTATTTTTTAATGGTAAAAGTGGTGGAAAATACCCATCTCCTTGGTTGGTTTTAGGACTAAGGGATATACGAAAAAGCACTTAATTTCACTTCCTTACCTCGGTGAAACCCACTCTGGTCCCTCCTTCCCTACCAATCTTTTTCGTACTTTCTTCAAATTATACTTCCAACTAGAAACACCATCTCTCATAAATACAAGATAATGAAGACTCCAAAAGTCAACCACACTTGGCCTTGAAGGACACCTATACTTAAGGTTCTGGAAAACCTTGTAAAGGCCAAAAGGATTTCTCCAGTTTCCCCATCATGGCTCTCTGCTTAACTCTTCCTTCTATCCTAGAAATAAAATTTATCTGACTAGCATAAAGCAGAGTTGCATTAACACTCCCTTGGAACAGTTAGGGTTATGTGTTTGGGTTCCAAAGAAATGCAGCCTGTAAGCAAAATTAACACCAAAAGAGGAAGCCAGATGTCAAGATACTGAGCAAAATGGTGCTGTCAATAATGAGAAATGACTATGGCCATACTACCCTGAACACGCCCGATCCCGTCTGGTCTTGGAGGCTAAGCAGGGTCAGGCCTGGTCAGTACTTGGATGGGAGACCACCTAGGAAGACTAGGTGCTGTCGGCATAAAACATTAAAAAAAAAAAAAGGAACTATAAGCTGACAAGGTCCTTGCAATCTGTGAGGTCAACCAAGGGTTGCCTCGCCTAAAAGATAATGAGAAATGAGCACTGCAATGTGGAGAATCCCCATACCAATAACCTCAAGGTAAATTTTTAAATACATATTTCAGATACAAGCTTTCATCCCTCATCTGTGACCTATATTTTTTTCCTTCCGCCCACTACATCCTCATTTACTAAAAGTAATACAAAGGGAAACCACTTTCGAAATCAAAGTGAGACTTATACGCCCCAGCTGCAACTTCAACAAGATATCCTGACTAAGCTCACATGACTCATAACTTTCCTAAATTATGCAATTCATAACAGTTCAATTGAAATCATTTTGGGTGACCTATGGAGTACTCTAAAAGCCAGGGTTCTAGTATATATTTTGTCCTTCGGAAAATGTCACACCCCTAACCAATATTTAGTACTGTGATTATGGTAACATTTATAGGATCAGTAGGCTAATGAACAATAAACCATGCTCTTTATGAAATTATTCATTGGTCTTGACTTTTTAAATCTAAATAATGGTAGGGTTAAAGTTAAGCAACAAATTATACCCTGAGTGGTCAAACATACACAAAAAGTCAATTCTCTTCAAAAGAAGAAAAACCCACAAGACATACATTTATCACTAACTGAGTGAACCTGACAACTTGCTACACCTTTCTGAGACTCATTTTTTCCCACTTAAAAAAAACAACAACAACAACAAAAAACTAAACACGATCCTTAGGGTTCATTTCAACTCTAATGGTCTCTCATTGTCCCCATCAGGGGTGTGCTTACTTTCCCTCTCCGCCTAACCTTAAGTCTGGGCTAAAACATCATCTTCAGGGAGCCGTGGCTCACTTTACAGGCTGGGTTCAGTGCCCCTTCATGATACTACAATACCTGCAAGACTGTGCTCTATTACTCTCCTCCAGATTGCTTTAGAATTGTCTGTTTGGATCTCTCTATTCCACTATGCCAAAAGTGTTTTGAAAATGGATTTTGTCTCTTGGTATTTCCAATGCCACACATAACACTTGCATACAGTTTGTGTTCTTCAAATATCTGGTGAATAAATGGGTAAGTCTATGCATTCTTCTTCCGCATTAGTGGTCTGCACTTCACAAATAAAAAACACATGGTCAAAAAAACTCTTTATGATCTCTCAATGTTGCTGGTAATTGATCTAGAATATAAGGTCTTCCTCTATCTTATGTGCATCCCTAGCATTCATGCTACTTATTTTTCCTTCTGTGAACAGAATAATAAAGATGAAACAGTTGTATTATAGTGAAAATTTTAATATTTTAAAATAACACTTATTTGTATTAACATTAATCCCTATGGAGCAGATCCTTACCCCAACCTTCCCCTTCATCCTGACCACACCTATCTCAAAATTTTTCTTCAATTTCTTTCTATTGACTTATCATATCTCAGCACTACCTATCGAGCTCCCTTGGCTTTCATTAAACTAGTCACCTGTAATCCATTTCAATTTGTGATAACCACAAAGCAGCTGTTCAGGTGAGAATACGCAACACGTTAATAACATCAATGATAATTTCTGCCCATTAAATTAAAAAAAAAAAAGAATTGCCAGGTAAACCTGCACAATACTGTATGTCGAATCATGACGGGATTTGGAAACTGACACAACCTTGAAAATTCGCTGAAGCTACAACTTTGCACAGTGGGAAAACACGTTTCGTATTTATTACTAATTAATCAAACTATCTCATACACCAACTTTCGAAAGATAAAGAACTCTAACAGAAAGTATAAGTTTACACAAACTAACTTCCACCAAACTTCGAATCTCTTAATGTTACCTCCATCCGTAAAATCCAATCTCTTCGGAAAACCTAAATAAGAACTTTCTTTCTAGGCTTAAAACTGACCAAATTGCTTTACCGTGGCAAGGCAGGCATTCACAGCAGCATCAATCAAGAGTCTGCGTGGCAGATTTCAACGCCGCCGCCACCGCCCCAAGCACCTGCAGCAAGTTACAATTTACACGAAGTACACGCTTACGATGTTCACAAAACGCCAATTCCAAGCCGAGTTTTCCAATCGCCGCCTTCCACCTAGATCTATGCATAACCACCTCCTACACTGCAGCAGAAATTCTGGTTCGCCTCTTGGGGAGCCAGGGAGGGCCGTGGAGCTGTGGGTCCGTCCTGTCCTCACCGCGAGTCCCGCCGTGGGCAGGAGCACCTGCGCCACGTCGCCCTTTCCTACACGAGCCAACACCCCCCCCCACCAGCACCCTCTACCTCTTTCTGGAACACACTCCCCAAACACAGACCACGGCGCAGGCCCCTCCAACGCCCCCGTTACCACCGGGAGCCCCCTCCAGTTTCCCTTTCCCATTCAGAAACAAGTCCGTCTCCATCCTGTCCCCAAACTCCGAGTGCCACACCCCCTTCCTACACTGAAAACTTCGGGACGCGCCGCAGCCGTCCCACACCCGCCCCCAAACACCTGACCCCCTGCTCCCGGCTCTTCCCTAGAAGCAGCGCGCTCCGGACGCCCGGCGCCGGCCTAAGCCCACACCGCTGGGTCTTTACCGAGTCGCTGGGGGGAGCTGAAGTCCGGCTCGTCCGGAGGTCGCGGCGCCAGCACGAAAGGAACCAAGCTGGTCAGGAAGAGCAGACACTGCCTCATGTTCCCGGCCCGGCCGCCGGCTCCACCTCTCTGGGCCGCCTTCGCCTGACGGAGGTTCGGGACACTACTCACATTAGGGGAGTAAGGGATCTACCCGGCCCGGCCCCTCAAACCCCTTCTCCCTCCCGCGCCGCCTACGGGAAGACTAGGGCAGGGCTCTAGGCCCCGGAAGTGCAGGCTGTTTCAAGAGACCGGCTTCAGCCCCCACTTTCGGCCGTCGCCGACGCCCGCCCTGCCCACAGCCGGAAGCCGAGCGCCGCGCGGCATGCCGGGAGGCCCTCGCTCGCCCCGCCCGTCCGCCGCGCCTCCTCGCGCCGCTCCCGGGCTCTGCAGGCGCCTATCCGGACGCGGCTCGGGGCGTCCTGATTTGACCCAGCCCCGCCTCGCCTTTGTCCCCGGCTGACCGCTGCGAGGGAGGTTGCAGCTCGTGAACAGGCCCTCGGGCGCGTCTGGCTTGCGCCCTCGTTTGGTGCCCTATCTAGTTAGGATCCTTGTTAGCAGTTTTAACTAAACGAGCCGTAGAAACCGCCGTGGGGTCCAGGGCGGACGAGGAGTGTCTGGCCGGGTGTCCTTCGACTGAGGACCCAATAACTAAGTGTCGAGGACGTAAGACGGGCTTCCGGGAGGAGACGCTGCGCCTGACCCCCGAGAAGCGCATAGCCAGACGCAAACGAGATGTCCTGCTTGGCTTTCCGCGCCCAGCCTCGGCCCACCTGCTTGGTCTCAGGCCTCCGTCCATTGTAACAAAGAGGCTTTCTGGAGGGAAGTAAACGAGCTTCCTTCCTTACTGCACGTTTTCTTGTTGGCCCCGCTTGAGCGTCTGCAAGCTCTTCCAGAAACTAGAATCCTAGACCTAACTCTATGTGAATACAGGAGCTAGAATCTTCCAACTAACTTTAACTCTGCCTGATCACTTTAGCTTAGACTGCAAATTCCCCAAGGCAGTTTGTTTTGTTTTGCAATCCTTCGCATAATTTTAGCTGTGTAGTTCAGTGTTTATTGTACAGAATAAAACATTCTAATAACGTTGGATATATATTACTATTTTGATTCAACTAAAATTTATGCACGTAGGACATAACACATTTTCCACTTAAGAGCGAGTGGGACAGTCTCTTCAACATGAAATGGTAAACTGTTAGGAATAAAATACTAGCTCTGCCTGGTCAAGTTTCAAGGCTAGTTCCTAATAAAATGTTCCAACTGGTGCAGTTTAGGTTCGTTGTATGCCTCGGTACAATCTCAGCATCTTTTCCGACAGTTATCCATAATTACCGCTTTGTGCATTTTGGTTTAACAGAACCGGGTCTGTTCATTTGAGGTGTTAAACATACACATTGATGGCATACCTAATCAAAATGTGAGCCGAATTTTACCTCTGCAAATTGTATATAATTTCTAAAAATTATTCCATAAAAACGTAACAGTTCTGTGCAGTTCTTAATACAATAAAGATGTCATTTTCTTTCCTGAGCATCAAGCACTGTATCTCCAGCTTATAAGTTTAGTAGATCCTAGATCATCTTTTGTGTCCTCTCACAGTTCTACAGTGCCTTCTTCAGAGAAGGCACTTAGCTGTCTGTTTCATAAATGCCAATTTCAAAAAAGTAAACCACCTGATCCATTTATTTATATCCAGAAGCCCTGGATTTTCAGGGACAGTCCAGATTTCAAGTAATCCTTCCCATTCACGAATCTGAACCCAAGTTAGGATATCCGATTTGAGGTTTATCTTTCACTTATCAATTGTCCATACCTTTAAGTTAAAAGAGCACCATGTGAGAGGAGATAAAGAGCCAGAGGAATATGACGAGAAGAACATGTTAGAGTAACTAGTAATGTAAGCCATTGGTCTTCAAACTTGTATTCTCTTACACCCAAAAGAATTTTTTAAAAATTATATGGCCCCTACATTAAAAATTTTTTTCATCATAAATATAACTAGTTGCAGAAACTGAAATTTCCAGCATAATGTAAATACTGACAATTAAAATTAAAACTGTTATGTCATTCTTTAAAGCTGACCCAATACAATATAAATATGTGAGATGTGATTGCCACTGTGGTAGCCAGCCTCCTGGATGATTCCCATTGATCCTGCTTCCTGATACACCCTTGTAGGGTCAGTCACCTTCCAAAATGGACCACAGTTGTCCTGTGTGACCAATAGCATATGGCAGGGGGGTGGTATTTCACTGCCAAGGTTAAGTTGTAAGAGACCATGTATCTTCCACCTTGGGTACTGGCTTGCTTGCTCTCTCAAATCACTCCCTGGAGGAAGCCAGCTTTCATGTCATAAGAACATTCAGGAAGCCTATGGAGAGGCCCATAGGAACAGAGGTCACCAGCCAAAGCCCTCAAGGAACTGAAACATGCCAAAGACTATATATGAGGGAGATTCGAAGCGGGTCCTACAGTTTCAGGCAAGTTTTGACCACTGTCCCGCCACCCAACAGCTCAACTACAACCTCGTTAGCCCCGGGCCAAAATGACCCCACTCAGTCATTCCCACATTCCTGACCCTCAGAAACTGGGGGAGAAAATAAGCATTCATGGCTTTAAGCGCTTACATCAGGGGTAACTTGTTACACAGCCACTATTGCCCTTTTAAAAACTACATAAACATGTAGTAGGAACCTGGATTTCAGGTTCTATTAACACCTGAAGTGGTTCTTTTAATTTAAAATTAAATAAATATAAGGGATTACTTGAGATTTGGTGATCCTGTGCTGTAGAGTGAATTACAATTTAGATTCGTACTACAAGTGAACTTGAGTAAAATTAATTATTAAGTTTAAATATTATAATTATTAAACACATGTAGCCACATATGGTTCTAGAGTTAACTCCGACCCACAAAAGTATTCTAAATGAACAGAGAAAGAGCTGTTTGGTGCTGGCTGAGTTTTTATTTTTGCTTTTGTTATCATCCTAGCTTTATTTCTCTTATTTAGGCATTTTTTTTTGTCCTGTCCCAATCCCACCAGTCCTTGTAAATGTATAAAGCCTTCATCACCCTATTTTCAAAAATGCTAGTTATTTCTACATCTGTATACTTTTTGGCCAGGGAATAAGTCTGTGAAGCTAACAGTTCAAGAAGTATGAGTCAATCCACACATCTCTATTAGCAACAGGCTCCACTTAGTGGAATGTGACTATATACAAAGTCATGTACCAAGCGCTGTAGTTGCCAGGGTTTTAGTTAAGAAATTTTAACCTATTTCAGATCCTTTTAGAAAGAAAAATGAAAAGTATATTATGCATGCTATAAAGCAATACCTGAGGATGCTAATAAAGGGTTTTTTTTTCTTTTTAATGGGCAATAACCAGGCCTACTTGAAACTGGAATATTTTTCCCAAGTTCAAAAGAGAGAAGGAAATCAGCCATTTCATTAAAGGCTTTCAAGAAGATTCATTTCTAAAATATTAGTGACCATTTCTCTCTCTCTCTCTCATGAGTACACCACATACACACACACACAGCGTTTTCCTGACTCTTTCTTATCAGGCATCTTTGTCCTTACCACAGAGTTATTCGCTGTGGCTAACCTGAACGTGGTGAGCAGAGGTATCGCCCCGCCCACACACTGCACGCCGCACAGCGGACGGACGGAGCTGTGTTGGCCCTCCTCCTTCCTAAATCCTCTCTCTCCCCCTTGAGATCTCAGGGTAACTGAACCCCACGAATAACTGAACGCAGAGAGTAGACTGGATAAGGTGAAAAACGGAAACGGGTGCTGCTGCGCAATTCCCTCAGGCCTGAAGTGGCCGAACGCCATTACTCCTGGGTTTTCAGGCCCCCGACGAGAGGCTGTCACCAAGTGCCCCCAGTTCTACAGCGGCCGGAGACCTTAACTGAAAGCCTGATCTACCTAGTGCTCTTCAGAGAAACAGAACTCAGTCGTTGAATGTTTAAAATCTAATACTCCTAAGAATAATACCTTCAAAAGAAATGAAATCAGCATCTTGAGATCTACATCCCATGTTCACGACAGTATTAGTCACAACAGCCAAAATGTGGAAACAACCTGAGTGTTCGTCGTGGTGGATAAATGGATCGAGAAAACGTGGTATACACAAACGAGGGAGTATTTGTTAGCCTTCGGAAAAGAAAATCCTATCATTTGTGACAATGTGGATAAACCTAGAGGACATTACATGAAGTGAAATCAGTCAGACAGGAAGATAAATACTGCATGATCTCACTTATATGTGCATCTTTAAAAAGTTAAACTCAATGAAGCAGAGAAGAGAACAGTGGTTTCCAGGGGCTTGAGGTGGGAGGGGTGGGAATGGGGCAATGTTGGTCAAAGTTACAAACTTTCAGCCATGAAATGAATAGGCTCTGGGGATCTAATGAATAATATGGCGCCTACAGTTAACAGTACTGTATTGTACATGCAAAATTTGCTAAGAGTAGATCTTACATGTTCTCACCACACACATGAAACACGGCAACTACGTGAAGTGATAGATGTGTTAATTACCTGATTGTGGTCAACTCACAATGTGTAGGTATATCAAATCATCGTGTTACACACCTTAAATATGTACAAGTTTCATTTGTCAATTATACCTCAGTAAAGCTGGAAAAAAATAATACCAAAGAGCCTATGGCCACGCCACCCTGAACACGCCCGATCTCATCTGATCTCGGAAGCTAAGCAGGGTCAGGCCTGGTTAGTACTTGGATGGGAGACCACGTAGGTGCTGTAGGTGTTAAAAATAATAATAATAATACCAAAGAGACCCACATCATACCTTTGCCCTCAAAGGACTTACAATCTAAAAGATGAAAGCTGGGTACGTAGAAACACAAAAAACACACACGAAGATAATAGCTTTAAAAAAATTGGCGTCATATTTTTTTAAATAAAATTTTCATTTTGGAATTTTACATTTACAGAAAAGTTGCAGTTTCCATAATTCCTCACCCAGCTACTGTTAACATCTTACATAATCACAGCATGTTTGTCAAAACAAAAGCAGCGACATCAGATTTCACAATTTTTAAAATAATGTCTTTTTATGACCTTTTAAAAACTGTGATAAAATACACATGAAATTTGCCATTAGTGACATCCAGTACTTTCAAAATGTTGTTCCGCCGTCACCGCTACCTAGCTCCGGAACACGCTGAGCACCGCGGAAGGAAACCCCTCCCACCCGCAGTCACTCCAGCACCCACCCTTATCAGCGCCTGGAAACCACTCGCTGCGTAGCAGTCTTGTCGCTAATGTTTTTTCATTCCAGCTTCCAACCCAGGGTACCAACTGCATGCAGGCACATCAACTTCTTAGTCCTGAGGTCATATAAACTTCTACCTAGACATTTCACTCTGTAGAGAAGCACTAGTGACTATGCTTACTGGGTGTTCACTGCCCAGCTCAGCCCCTCCCTCCCTCTCCTGAAGTGGTTGCCTCTCCCCAACATCATCGCCACTTGTCTTAGAGAACACTGGTTAAGCATCTCCTCCTCGCTCTCGTCTATTGCCACTTCTGTAGTCCATCCCTCCTTCTATCCTGCATTGTCGCCCACTGATGGTATCTTGCTTTTTCCCCCAGAGCATAAGTTCCTAAGGGTAAGAACCCCGCTACCTCCCACAGCAAGTAACACAGTGCTGTGCACAAGGCTGTCAACAATATTTATTAAAAAGTATCAGTAGTTGTCTGACATGTAGCCAGATATCTCACAATTCCCCCCATTTTAATCATTTTAACAAATTGGCAATTTAACGTGTGTAATGGGTAGATATGTGTGTCCCCCCACCCCAAAATATGTTCAAGTCCTAACCTCCAGTATGTGAATGTGATCCTATCTGGAACTAAAGTCTTTGCAGATATAATCAAGCTGAGACGAGGTGTCATGCTAGATTAGGGTGGGCCCTAAATCCAGTGACTAGTGTCCTTAAGGAAAATGAAGCACACGGACACGCAAACAGGGAGAACATCATGTAATGATGTAGAGGCAAAAACTGGAGTGATGCAGCCGCAAGCCAAGGACCACCGTGAGTTGCCCACAACAAACAGAAGCTAAGGAGAGGCAGGGAAGGAGCCTTCAGAGGGAAGATGGCGCTGCTGGCACTTGATGTTGGACTTTTAGCTTACAGAGCTATGAGAGAATCAATTTCTCATGTCTTAAGCCACTCGGTTTATGAGAATTTGTTACAGCAGCTCTAGGAACTAATACATGCTCATGGAACACAACCTGAGGTCCTCACCTCTGCCTCTTCTGAAATTCGTCTTACCTGGAATATATACTTCTAGCTATCAAAAACCTAACCATCCTTCAGGGCCCATCTTAAGATACTGTCGTAGATTCCAGATCTCCTTCACATCTCAGCAGTCGACGCCTTGAAGATCCCTCAGTAACTGAAAAAGAGTAGGCAGAGAGACCTGTTAACCAGCACAATCTTAAGAGACATCTTTACTGGACACGAAGCATCAACGAAACAATGAGAATCAGACAATCCCCTATTCCAAGCCCAACTCTAAGAAGCTTTCATGCAGATTTGATAAGTTTCCACAATATAGTATTTTCCCCCAGGTTCTTCCAAACATTGTGTCATTACCAACCATACAGCCCCCTCACTAAGGGGCACAAAGATTAAAGTTATCTATCTTGTCCAGGACCCATGTCTCACCCTTTGTTACTCCATAATTTATACTTTCACCTCTAAATTTTGCTGTTTTTTGAAGATTTCATTATGACTTAGAAGCTGGAGCACGGACTTTGGAATCAAGCAGCCTGGATCTGAACACTGCACCACTCACTTTGACAAGTCACGTAACCTCTCCTAGCCTAACGTTTAAAATAGAGGGTTAAAAGTACCCGCCTGGCAGGGTTGAATGAGAGAGGCTGGCCTTTGTCCAGTGAGACGTAACCAAACAACTGTAGCATTTCATATCAACAGAATGCTCAAGGAAAAAAACAGGAAAGCCATGTATTATGCAAATATTTGGTCTTTCAAAGCCATTCTGACAGAGGGTGGGGATGTCAGGTAACCAGCAAGAAAGAGAATAAAGTTATATTTTCTTCCACTCCTCCTGTCAACTTCTAAATTTTAATATTAAAGCTCTCATGAGTTACTTAGTTATCTTCAACTGATCCTGTTTTCTCCATGAAGCCCTGAGGCCAGGTCCTGTTAGGTAGGGACCCAGTTCCTCTCTCCCCAAGCTCTTTGCCTGTTTTTAGGTGGGGGAAGCGTTTTTAGTTTCCTGGGCCAGATACACTGTTCGGAGAAAACGTGTTATTGGGCATGGGGACTGAGTCCATTTAAGGAAATGTTTTTTCATCAATCTGTCCCAGAAAACAACTGTTAGCAGTCCTGAATGATTTGCTCTTTGCTTCTCGGCATATTCGTTTATTCTTGTTTGAGGTCGACAATAAAATCCACAGGTAATTCTCACATTCTAGACCCAGCCTAACAATGGAACCCCCTTGCTCACTTGCCAAAGCCGCTATCAAGTAGTTGCGTGCCTGGCCTTTCTTTTCTCTCCTCTGCCCCTGCCTTGCCCGCTGGCAGAGAGCCTCTTGTGAGTCGCAAAGTGACCAAAGAGCTCTGGCTGCAGATTTTAAGAGTGGCAAAGCCCTAGGTAGTCTCTGACTGAAGTCTCAGGATCTGATGGGAGTGCTTTTCATACCTTTGAAAGAGCTCAGTAATTTTCCAGAGATGTGGGCTTGGGGCCGGAGGAGCGGTGCACTGACAGTCAATGCTCAACAAAAGTTTATTAAGCAAAGAAACAAACTTAGGCTTTGGAGAGTCCCGGCTGGTGAGGACTCAGCTTGTCCTTCTTGGACAGAAATGGACCATTTGCCCATAGCATGGCTCAGAAAAGGCCAATCAGGCTGCACTGCACTCCCTGCTCTAAGGGGGTGGCACTCATATTATAGCTGGTGTGAATGGTGTCTCTGGAGCTGGATGATGGGCAGTCTGCCCAGCTGACCAGTGGCATCCTGCAGGGAGCTAAAGGGTCAGGTTGAGGATCCCCATTGATGAAATCTGCTTATAAAAAGACCTAGACTCTAAACAACAGCAAAAAGCACCCTACTTTTGTGTTGTTAGATATGCATGAAAACCGGGAGACCTGCCTGTGTGGGGCGCCTCTCTCTGTGTGGGAGTCCCAGAATTCCGCCCTGCATGTGTGACTGTGCAGTTCTGTGCTTTGCTTCTGGGACTGGTCACACTGAAGAGCCAGAACCTAACACAGTTGCCTGGGGGCACAGAACCATTTATCGATCGGCTTACTCTGACGCAGCACTGATCAGACAAGTAAGTGGGCAGAATTAAGCACTGGCTCATTCCCGGACCATGGACAGCCCTCAATTTCACTGCTGTGGCTACCTAGTTAAGTACTGATTTATTTACATTCTGCCTTGTTCTAGAAATAATTTCAAAGCAGACATCCATTAAGAACTCAAGTTAATGACAGAGGGGTGAATTTTAAATATACAGGGAAAGTCGTTGTTGAAGGGGAGAAGTTTACCACTCCCCAAAATGCCTTTTGGGATGCTGATTATTTCAAGCTGGTTATTTACAGGAAACAAGACTCAGAAGGAAACTGACCTTCCCCCTTACCTGCCTAAAGGATTTGATATGAAAACCTGCTTAAAGGAAGGAGCTTTCACCTTAGCATAATATAAAGTAAGTGCAGCAGACATGGAAAAACCTAGCAGTCCGTGAGACTCGATTTTTTACTCCCTGATTGTTTCTGGGTGGCCTGGCAAGAATTTGTTTACAAGTTTGCTCCTTCACATCTGCCTGTGAGTCGCACCGCTTTCCTTTTGAATCCCAGACCCCTGCCTCCCTCTCCTTAGTCCAGAATGGCATGTAAACTTTAACTGCTTGATTTGTCCTGAGTCCCACATTCTTAGGGAAATCTCATATGTCTAGGTAATAATTTTGTTATTTTCTCCTGTTAATCCATCATGTTAATTGGATTATTGGTCCAGCCAGAACTTAGAAGGGTTGAAGGAAAGTTATCGCCACCCATCAGTCATCTAGTTCCGTTTTCAAGCCTTTTGGGGGTTGTTTTTAGGTATAGCTCTCTACCTCCAAAAGTAAACTTTTGCAGAAGTTTACTGCATAGAACAGCTCAGAGCAGAGCTGTCTGGCTGAAGTGCTCCTTAACCATCTCTGCAGAGTCCCGAGGCTTCCTGGAGTTCACAGGACGTTCGGGGAATTTCTCAGCGGACCATCTTTTCCACATTTCTGCAGGCTGCACTCTCCTCCCCTTCCTAAACTCAGACATGTCTATTAATGCACCGCGTTTTATTCACTGATGGTATTCATTCATTCATTTTTTGAGCTGCTACATGTAACACTGTTTGGCATATTTGGTGTTTCACGTGTTCATTACGTACATCTCCCCACACTAGGCCTTTTGAGAGGTGAGGCCAGCTCTTTAATTGGTGCCCAATGCAGGTTTGGAAATACTAGGAGGGCAACGAAAACCTGAATAGTACTGCTCTGTCCTGTTCATTATTTGACCTATCAGAAACTTAAGCAAGACTTGCAGAGATAACTTCCGAATCTCTCATACCTGACAAGAAACACTTGTGGTTTGGCCTGAAATAACTTTCTGACCTTTTATCTACAGCTCTAAACTTTAACCATGCAATACTAAAGGCCAATGTATTATTTCCTCTACTGTATCTTTTAAGGAGAGAAGTCTCCTTTGTATTTTATTTTTGCCGTAAATCGGTAATGTAGGAACCGGAGGGACTGGTGAATAGGAACAGAGGAACTAAAGCGCTCGGCCTTATACTCGGAAGCTATTGGGCCATTAGCTTGACCCACATGACCCATGGAGCTCTTAGCACACGTGATGTTTTACCACGGTTTCTGGGCCTCCTGCCCGTCATCTAGATATATCCCTGGCTTCCTGTTTCAGGCGTAGGCCGATCTCCCATCGACTGATCCTGCATTCATACTGAACGCAGCCAGATTCCCAGCCTCTTACCTAAAACCTTATGGATGTTCTTCTAAATTATCCCCTTGGAAACTTGTCAAACCATGAAATCTGCTTGGTCAGGATTAGAACTGTATTTTCCTACTTTTAATACAAAACCGTTAAAATGGGCAATGACCAAGAGGGCCGAGGCAGTTCACCAGAGCCTCCTGTGCCCTTTTGCTGTATATACAACCGAAGCAATTTTCGATCTCATTAGACCCTCTCACGCTCTAGCTCCAGGTGGGCACAAACCCTAACAGTGTGCTGCTCACTCCAGAACCCATTTTACTCCTCTGATGAGAAACACACCTGGTTTTTACTCTGGCTTAATTCTTTACACTTCCTTAACACAGTGATTCTCTAAGTTCCAAGCCCTGGCCAGCAAGAGCAGCACATGACCCAGCAGGCTTATCTCAAACCTACCCATCAGAAACTCAGTGTTTTAGCAAACCCTCCAGGTGATTCTGAAGCGTGCCTGAAGTTTGATAATTACGGCCTGGAGGCACCATCAGTCACTTACTAAACGGTTAACTCTTGAGAAATAGTAGTTTCTTCTTGGCACTTGTTCTCTAAATCTTGATTTTTTTCTTCACTTATTTCAACAGAACGACCTTTCCCCTTTCTATTCCATCAGAGAAGCTAATTAGAAGCAAAACCACTGCTTAATATATTTTTTTAAACTTTGCATTCCCCAGTTACACTGTCGATTTCTTTTTGTGCCTGTCCTTGAATATCTAGGGCAATAGGTCTGCTGAAAGTGTGCTTGATTTTCTTATCCACGAGACTGGTTTCACTTGCTTAGAACTTTCCAGTTCTGAAATTAGGCTGTCCTGCTCCTCCTTTCCCACCTGAGTACATACATTCCACCACCCTTTACACTTGGAAGTACTTTCAGACAGTAGCTCCTAAGCTGAATGGGTGTCTACTTTCAAGAAAAGAGGCTGAGAGAGATGAGGCCCATAATTTTAAGTGGTAAAGTCACAAGTTCTAACAGCCAGTACATACTGTCTTGGTGCACAGCAGGCTCCGGATGTTTAACGAGTGAATAAACGAGCGCGTGAACATGTAAGCCCAGACTTCGCCTCCCAGGCTGCTACTCTTTCTACGAGGTCACACCGCCACTCAGGTTTGCAGTTACGGGACAAGATCAGTCTAGCTCGGAAGAGTTAATAACCTTGTCCTATTTATTCTCCTCGCTCAAAGCAGTGGTGATGCCACCAGTCTGAGGACACAACGGTCTTCAGAAATCTCTCCAGTGACTCCTCCGAGGTTCTTCTAACCAAGTCCCAGAACAGCCAAAAGAGCACATTTCAGGAAGAATGGCTGAAACACTGGGCCTCGTCTAAAGACCCACAGGTCCAGAACGGAGAAAGGTGCTCAGCACGAATTCCAGGTGAGTGGAGACCTGGTCACCGCAGCAGAAAATGAGAAACAAGTATCTGGTCTCCTCAGGGGACCAAGTTGTCCAGGCCAGTTGGTATAGAGTGGAGGTCACAAGATGAGTGAGTGACAGGGATGTTTAATAAATGCCAACTTCCAGTATACACATCCACATGTCCTCAAAACTGCGGTTAACCTGAGCCCCATTACGTGGGTTTGATGCCCCAGTATCTCTGTAGCAGAAAGGCAGGATGCATGCTAAATTTCGGTTGCCCCTTAAACAAACCAGTTCTAGTTTTCAACAATTTCATCTAGGAGACAACTGTAGGCTATCAGAGAAAAATTATAATTACCACCATTAATCACAACACGGCAGCCTAGGTGACAAGAAGTTATCCTCAGTATCCTGTAGCTTGGACGAGAGCAAAGCACACGCCCAAGTGAAAGAGAACTAAGCTAACTCGCTGCAGGCTGGCTGGCCTTTCAAACGGGGCTGGATCACTTCATCTGTCTGAATTAGCAAAGAAATTCCTAAATCTTTAGTTTAAATTATTGTGAACAACCCTTTTAAGTATTTGAGAGAGAAGCCAATATTCCTGAAAGAGCTGTATCTCAAAGCCATTCTTATTTGAGGCTCAACTCAGTTTCAAACCCCCTTAGTAATTTTTATCCCATGAAAGCATTCCACAAAAGCCCAGTAAGCCTCTTTGCCAGTTGAGTAAATCCTAACTCTGCCATGCTTGCAGCGTTTAAGTACTTCCTTAGTAGTCTTACACCAAGGCTGTGATATGTTGCAGAAAGAAGATAAAAGAATTAATCTTTACATAATCCTGTGAGCAATGTAGACTAAGAGTATCTTCTCAAAAGAGGGAGTCTCCTCTTTTTTTCCTAAATGGCATTAAGGGACTCATTGCTCAGCACATTCCAAAATAGAAAGTATTGCCATTCTCACAATGCTGTAAGTGAAAGGGACCCAACAGCATCATCATTACAAATTGATAGTATCCACAATTGTAAAATATGAACAACTTAGCCACAGTCTAGGCCATGGACTGCAAAGAAACCTTTAAGACTATCTAGAAAAAAATGGCTTTCGAATTCATTTTACATCACAACCCACTGTTCCCATAAATGTAGGTTTTGCACAATACCATTCTTATTAACATGCACGTATTTTCCATTCTATTTCACTAAAAAAATAAAATAAAATAAAATAAAATAAAATAAAATAAAATAAAATAAAATAACTGGCTGTGCCCCATTAAGTTTCCACTATCCACTAACTGGTAACAACTTAAAGTTTAAAAGAAAGCGCTGATCTACCGTTACTGTTCTAGTCTCCCCAAAAAGAGCAATCAGCCGAGTTGCCACGAGTACCGACTCTGAACTCATGAGCTTCTCCCGGCACCACTTAGCCGTGAGTCTCTGCTGCGAGATCCAATCCTAGGGCGTCATGAGCTTCCACTCCTCAGTTTTCTCATCCAGGAGAAAAACCCACTTCAAAAATTTTATGAACTGAGTTTATCTGTGAAGATGCTTTAAAACAGGACCTGGGAAGTCAAGCATCCGTGGGAAGCCTGAACTGAACCCTGGACGAAGGCCTTTCTAGTCTGATGAAGCACTATATATGATGAACATTGATTATAGGGGCCTTCAGTGTGAAGCACACAGAATGAAGGACATATTTGAACCATAAATTTGACAAATGCTTGGTAATGCTTATTCCTGCCTTTCTGGAGATTATCTGAGGGCTCACATCTTTAAAAAGTTACTAGAGAAGTATAAATCAAAGCCATCATTATCTGAATGGCAAGAAATAATTTTCATTGAAAATTACCTTCAACTTGTCCAGTAGAGAATTACTGAGAGTTGAGTCTGGTTTTCCTGCCCAGTTTCAAGCCAAACATTAGCTAGCTCCTGTGACCCTGGCAGTCATGTGATCTCTTCAGACTTGTTGACATAACCATGAGCTTGGTCCAACATGTCCTAACATTCCTGGAGCTGCTTTTGAGGTTTTCCTCCGAGGGCAAAATAGATTAAGGGGGAAGTCAAGGAAGAGAAAAACAAAAAAACTCAAACTTCCAAATGACAGGGAATAAAAAGATAAACCACCCTATTTATTTGCCATAGTAAGCAAGCTGAAACATCCACAGCAGGCAGGAGTGGCACAGAAATGCACTTGGTATAGCATCCGAGTTAAAACTCTAGGCCTGTTATACACATATAACTTTGGACAAATAATTTCATTTTTTCTTCTCTCTGATCAAATGTCCTGTGGGTCAAAGGGAATTTATTTGGCAAGGCAGTTAAGAGGATTAAATATGAATGTGTGTAGCACATGACCGGGCACCAGAATACACTCAATCTTGGTTCCCATAATTGCAATGAAAACGCTAGACCACTTCCGGTTATGCTCAATTTTAATTTTAAAGCGAAGATGCGGTGGAAGTCTCTGGCTTTTCATCCTGGGTATTTATTACTTACTCCCTCTAAGGCATTGGCTCTGAAGGCGGGGCCGCCTGTAGGAAATGTTGTTAAACAGCAAATGGCAAGTCTACCCTAAATTGGATTTCATAACCATGATCTCCCACAACCTCAGGTACCACAGGTTCCTTAAGCGCCTACTGGATCAAAAAGGTCGGTGGCAGGTGGTTTATAGTGATACTTAATCTTAATGGCCTCGAAATTCAAAAGTAATATACACGATATACATATGTGGCAACTCTCCTTTTGCAAAGCTCATCAAATACAATTTATACAAGGAAAGATTGACAGGGATATGGCAGAATAAAACATCACTGCCTTCATCAGTTTAAAGTGGAAGTCTCCTAAATTATAATAATCTTTAGTTTTAATATATATCAGATGACAACTAGTCAGAATAAAATCATGCTCATATTATGATAAAGTCACACATCCAAGCCTATATGGCTCGACTCCTTAAATAGTAGTCCATTCAAAGATAAATGACTAAAATTCTGACCTTCTTGAATTCCTTTACTCTTCAATTAGGGTTTTTATATCTTTAAATGATCTTCTTAGTGGTTTTTCGTAATTAACAAAAAAGTAAGTCTTTACTGATAAATATTAAAGTTATAGACATGAGTGTAAGCTACCAATCCTGTCCAAAAAAAAAATCTTTCTCAATCTAAGACCGACAAACCATAACAGAATGCACTGTATGTTAGTGCAGAAATCCCAATGCTATTTTAGTGTTAGAATGTAATCACCACCAATTATTTTATATTAAAACCTAAATGACATTTTAAAGGAAAAATTTCCAAGTAAGTTCTAATTATAAAATGGGTATATTTAAAAATTCTGATCTCAAAAATAATTTAAAAATTGAAAGAGAAAGCTCTGACGTGGCTTTAAAGCTCCCTCCACCGCCATCCTTACTTACCCTTCTCCCCTGAGGAAAGGTACCTTCTCTTCTACTGAGCTCTCAGCAGTGTCCCGTAAACATCCTGTACGTCTAGTGCAAGGAGGCCCAAATGCAGAGGGTCAGAAGGAGAATACGACATGCTGGGCCCCCTTGTAAAGATGCTGATTTCTCCTAAAACAAGGAGATATTAAATTTGTGACTAAATGCTGAGAATAATCTGCTCTTTAAGAAACTGCTTTGGGCTCGCAAGACACATCATGAAGGTGGGTCATCTGAAAGCTAGGAAGAATCCCACTAGAACCTGACCATGCTGGCACCCTGATCTCAGACTTCTTGCTCCTAGAACTGTAATAAATTTCTATTGTTTAAGCAAAAGAAAAGTTACTTTGATAACTCACAGTGATTACTTGATTCAGTACTTAACCACTTTGTTACGTGATAATTTTTCCTGATTCACAATGTTCTTCCCACGTTTACTAAGTTTTATTTTTAAAAAGTAGTTTTACTATTAGATTTTGGTGGACAAAAATCCTAATAATCTTATTTAAATGAATATTTTCCCAAGTCCCATTCAATTCTCTTTCATTTTCCCTCAGGAAACAAATCAAATGCAAATGAAACCTTGTTTCATAGTCACATTTTAGGAGATAAAGAATAATCTTTCAATCTTATAAGAATAACCTTGACTTTAAATCCTCAGGCTAAAATACTACTTAACACAGGAGCGTTAAACAGCCATTGTGATAATATAACACTAAAATTATTTGGAACTCACTAATGATATGACTGAATGTTTACAAAGAGAATTTTTGAAAACTAAACGAGGTATTCTTGTAGTCTGACATTTGAATATCTGCTAAAGCTTAATTTTAATACCACCCAAAGCATTCACAATCACATAATTAACTTTTCTAGTTTTAAAATGTCCACTTTATTCCATATAACACTTAACTAGGTATCATTTACATCTGAGGAAGAAATGGCCCACCAAACTGATCTGTGAATAAAACACTAACTCTAAGAAACGTAGGCCAATTTTATACATTTCCAGACATCCCTAGACAAGTGTATTACAATGCAGAAATATGGGTATCACTACATTTTACATAAAAGGGAAGTATCAATAAACTTCAGAAAGTAGTAAATTCACCTGTCCCTTAAAATATGAGTATGCAATTGTTACAAAGCCATAGTAAATGGTTTATAAAATGTAATTTTATTTTGTTACTCTGCTGTTACATAGGGCATAACATTTTCACAAGGCTTTTTTGGGACTACAGTCAATGATTAGCAACACACAATAGTGGTCCAACTCTCTAAATAACAATCACTAGACAAACTGGACACCCTCTCACATGTGCACAAATCTGCATGGAAAAGTACTAAAATTTTAGACTTGGACTTGTGTACTTAATTTATTTCCCCTTTCTAGTGTATTAAGAAATGACATGCACTTTAATTTGCCAAAAGCAATGCTTGTATTCTGGCAGCAACATGCTACTTTTATTACATAGTAAAGTGAATACCAGAACTACAAAGGCGGGAGGTGTAAGTGAATTTTTATTGGGAAGGGAAGTTGTCAACTGAAACAGCAGCAAATGAAGAGTGAATAAGGAAACTCCCTGTTGTCACAGATACACAGGACCCCCACCGTATGTGAAACAGGAGACGTTTTAATTTGTGACCCCCAGCCTGGAAATGTCAAATGCTTTTCCATTCAATCTAATACTTCTGAATTCCTACCAAAAAAGGAATACATTAAGAACGTGGAAAAGTTCTTTACTGAAAGGAAACCCCCAAAAAAAGAGTAAGGGAGGGAATGTAGAAATTAAGAAGTTATGTAGAACACTCTTTAAACTGTAATTAACTACATTTTCATATCTTCACAGTAATACAAAACACAGTCACCTGCAGAACTGGTTCAGATTACTTAAATACCAGATACATTTTTAGTCCTCTACATAAGTGTTTGGAAGTTACTTATGTTTATATGAAATGAAGCTATTAATACTTTTCTACAGCAGTAACTGCACACCAGGAAGGCGAAGACAAACACAAATCAAGGAATGGAGTTTTCCCAAAGCTGCAGTGTGAAAAGACTATAAACAGTTGATTCCATACACATGAATGGGTTTCTTTGCTATAGGAAATCCAAATGGAGTAAGGAACGGAGATGTGTAAAAAGGTTTCTTGAGGGAAGAAGGACGACACCCTGTATGCGCTTAGTTTTCTGCCCCTTCTGCCGCGTCACATTCTTCTCCTGCACTGTCTGATGTCCACAACTAGGGGGAAAAAATCGTACTGTTATTAGACAATCATATCAAGTCCTCCTGATATATCAAAATGTAATTCTGAGAGCAGTAAATTATTCACAGAATAGATTATGACTAAGACTGGAATTTCTATTTCTCAAGATCCCAAATACCATCAACTCTTTCCCAAAGTGTACTGCTGCAGACTTCGCTATGCATTTACAAAGTGACACACATAACAGACTATTTGAGTACATTTTTAAGGCTCACTCTTTATAAGTTCTATAATTTCAGACAAAAAACAACGAGGTAACATCATTAGGATTTATTACTCTCTCTACTCCCAGCAGCCCAAAGCTCTCCGTGAAAGTACTATTGAAATATAATTTGAGATTCAGATGGCAAAAAAAAATTTAAGGGGGGAACCATGGTCATAATAACTGTTTTCAAGTGTCTCTGAAGAATGATCATAGAAAAAGCAGCAGCTGACTTTGTGCTGCTGCAGAGTTAGACAGGAGCGGGTGACGCTAGTGAGCAGGAAACAGCGCGTGCACTTGAAGACGTACCAAGAGGGTTCGTGAGACAGGCAGAAAATGAAAACTACCAAAACTGATCTCTAAGGACTTAATTTTAGGGTGGAACAATAAAGTGAAGAGGCAATAGTCAATATTTATTAACTGTATCAATAGCTCACAAAAGGGATTTCTATTAAACCAACACCAAGACTCTGAATTTCAGAAAAGATGGAATTTTATATAACCTTTAAATTATTAAGATACTAAGATAAATAAAAACAAACAAAACAAAAATCCTTGAAGAACTGTCTCCATGAGAGAAAACAAAACCAAACCGGTTAAAATACAGATAGCACTGTAGATACCTAACGAGAGATATAATAGTTATTTCTGTTGGTCATTCTATTGCTACCCTGTTACAACTACAGGAATTTCTAATGGCTGGGAATGAAGTATCTTCTTAATTTCTCTGTTCAACAAAATCGAATAGCTATGGTGCTAAGATTTAAAAAAAAAAAAAAAATCCTAACAAAGGATAAAAGCACCAAACGGAGCGGCCAGAAGAACTGCATTTATATTAAAAGGTGTATTTCTTTCCTCCACATTTGTATGTGATTTGGACTTACCAAATTTACTGAAACCTATAAAAGAAGCTAAGTAAAGCTCAACCCATATTTTTAATCCATACTTTTTCTTTCATGATCTTCCTATATAAGAAGTAGGGAGAAGAACAAAAGAAAAAAACAAATTAAAAAGACAAAAAAGCAAAACAGGTTTTGACCCAGAAGCAGAGGTGGAATAAAGTGAGGTGCAGGTTTAATACTTATCAAATGCCTACAGACCACGTACAAATAAAATTTTATTAGAATAAGGCACTTTACATGATTTTCGAAAGTTATCTACATAGCCCCTAACTCGCTATAGCTAATATACACACCAAAGGGAAAAAATATTGAAGCTACACAAATTCTCCACATTCACGTAATTTATTAATATCCATCTTCAACCAATGAAATAGTCA
Organism: Eonycteris spelaea; assembly: GCA_003508835.1. Classification (NCBI taxonomy): domain Eukaryota; kingdom Metazoa; phylum Chordata; class Mammalia; order Chiroptera; family Pteropodidae; genus Eonycteris; species Eonycteris spelaea. Next base: position 2,723,478 of record PUFA01000014.1, read on the forward strand.
CTGATCTTAAGTTGATTCTGAGTTCCTGCCATCAGTGCCTTCTCAGGTCTGATAAAGTGACTATTCAACAACCAGAAAACCTACAAAATAGTTGTCCTATATAAAATACTTACAAGCACTTAGCACTTTTACTTATGTAGCTACATGTACATCTTCTCAGAGAAAGTGTAGCTGTTATATAACCACCCCAAGAGACAGGGAGCCCAAAACAATATATAAGTACTTTTGTTCCTGAAAAAGAAATAAAAGAATGAACCACTCACTGTTAGGTTGTCTCTAAGCAACTGCATGATGAGGGTGCTGTCTTTGTAAGAGTCTTCATTCAGTGTATCAAGTTCTGCAATAGCCTCATCGAAAGCCTGGTAAATGTTAACGTTTAAGGTAAACAATATTTGCATTGACACAAACTGGTTAGCCTAGGATTACAAAGCATTTTTACAAAAGAGATGACCATCTACTTTATGTTCTATTATCAATTAAAAACAAAACTCAGCAGAATCATTTCCTCGGATTCTCAGTTTAAGAACTTATGAGTGTGACTTGAAACTTACACACCCTTAATCAGTAAACAAGCGTTTCCTAGTTCTCTCACAGGACACACAGCTCCGTAGCTATGCCCAATATATTTCTTACCAACAAGAACTACTACTTATTTGCAAAATCCCCTCCAGTAGTCTCCCTTTTTGAAACACTTTGAGGAATGCAGCTATGCTACTGACCATCCCTGGCAGGCATGACTTTCTAATCCTTTACATTTCTCTTTTCTTTGATTACTCAAACCATTATGCTCTTTAGACAAACATTACTGCTTACAACCACAACTGGGAGAGAGCAAGGTATTGAGAGGGGTAGTGGCAGGTGGTCATGATGGTAAGAAAAAGGAGATATCCAAATAAATACAGCAGAAATCACCCTGGCTAGCCAACTAAGACACTAACATACTTGTTAGCCAACACAGACACTAACATACTTGTTAACTCAAATAACCTTAGCTAAAGAGAGATTTCTGGACACACACACATCTTACCGTTTTAGCCAGTGTGCAGGCAAGCTCTGGGTTATTAAGGATCTCATAGTAAAATACAGAAAAGTTAAGAGCCAGCCCCAGACGAATTGGGTGTGTGGGCTGCATCTCTTTCTTGCTTATATCAAAAGCCTCTTGGTAAGCTCCTTGGGAATTATCTATCGTTTCTGTGAAAACGAAAAATAAAAAAAAACCAAGACACTGAAAATATCCATCAAGTATATAGTAGATCAACAGCTTTAACATATGATGCTACTAGCTCTTGGTAGAACCACATTTTTCTCAGTAGCCTTCTTTTAAAACCATAGAAGCAAACCAAAAACATTATCGTGTACTGGGTATTGAAAAACTAGTTTATAATGCTGCTGGCTTTTAATCAGTTTAATAAAAAAGAAACTACAAGATAGTACATCAGATTTTTCTACCTCTAGGGCTAAAACAGGTTTTTTTTGATTAAAAATTATTGGGGTGACATCGATCAACAAAATCCATTAAGCTTCAAGTGTACAATTCAACATTGTGCCATATACATATTGCACTGTGTTGTCTTTCGTGGAAATATAGCATTAAAAATAAACTGACTGGTATATGCCAATAATTTCTCAAAAAAGCTGAGAGGAAATTGGCTGTAATACTCTTTCCCAAAATAATGAAAACAGTTTACAAAGATGACTGCCACCAAAACCTCTATTATTGTGACTTATCTGTAGAAATGATACTCAGCTTTAGTATCAAGATGTATTATGTGAAAGGCAATATAAGTGTCAACATACAGTACAGAATCTACTCTGACCAGAGTTTTATTACTAGCCTAATAGAAATGTCACCTTCCTAAAAACAGAGAAAGCTGAGCCAGTGGTACCACCACTAATCTAGTTAGAACCTTATTCTGAAAGGGTGGGTTTTCTGAATGAGGCCACTGGCCCAATATTATGGGAACACTGACCTAACAGAAAATATAAATTATCGCCTTGTGGCCCGAATGTGTGCATCTTCCTTCCTCTGAAACGGCTGGTCCAGCCCTACGTGCTGAGGAGCTCTGCTGTCTGGCAACCTGCAGAAGCGCCGCAATGAGCAGGAGTAAAGTGTCTCAGCTCCTAGGCCGTAGATACAGACTATTCCACAAACCCCAGACCACTGCAGTAGTCTATCCACGGGACTAGGAAATGCCAGGAAGCCAGAAAGAGTGGAATCAGATTAATGGTGGGGCTATGAACCAATTTCCCAAAGACATCCCTCTGACTTACTGTCACCATCAACTTTGCTTATTTTTAAGACATTAGGAATTATACATCAATAACACAGAAAGTTTAGTATATAGATTTTGTTACAGCAGGGTATAACGATTTTCTCTTTGTATTTTCCATTACACTGACATTTGGATGTTAAAACTCACTTTCAGTTAGTAACTCTGTGGAGGGTAGGAGACCACAGTAACTATTTGGGGTGGGGGTACACACTCTTTTTGGATGGCGTAAAACTAAGAACAAAATAAGACTTATTTGAAAAAGATAAGGAGTTATGTGGTACTTCTACCTAGAATAGGCTTGATAAATTTGGTAATAAGCACATACACAAAATTTAATAGAATCTATGTTATACTGAGCTAACAATACTCCAGGAGACGAAGGTCACTGCTAAAAAATTTCCTTTGATTTTTTAACAATCAAGTTAGGCAATTTAGTCACTCTTTTTCCCATGTCTACGTTTTTCATGACAAATTATATGCGAGCAATAATACTCTCACTTCACTTCTCAGAAATTTGGTTACACACAGTTAGTAGCCAATGTTGTAATCCTTCAAAGCAGGGAGTAGTTAAAAAATTAATGTTATATAGAAAAAGTACAACATCCTGTTTCTATTTTCTATATGTAGTTTGCTCCAGTGATCTTAAGTTTCAAGGTATAATGACACTATAAAGGTCACATGACCTAACAAAGTCGATCAACACGTATGCAAAGAACTCCGGGGCTAAACATATGGTAAACCAAGTTCTAAAGCATAAAAGATGAGCCTATCGTTAATAGTATCTTATCAAAGTATAATTGGAAAGTTTATAAGATGGATTTAATTTTTTTAAAGGGCACATAATGTAAATTCATGACTGTTTTTGAGAACACAAGTAATGTTATTAATTGAGAACACAAAGTAATGTCATTTTCTTTATACACAGATTCCAAAATGTTTTTTAAAGTTACAAAGGGCTTGGAGACTACGAAGAAACTACTGGCATAGTGTTCCTTTATCCTCCCTTTCTTTTTTACATTTTAGCTTTACTGTACACCAAATATACTTACGTTTTCGATCATCACCACATGCAACTTCCGCAAGGTACCGGAAGTAATCTCCCTTCATTTTCAGATAGAAGACCTTGCTCTCTGGATTAGTTGCATTGGCTATTAAATACTTATCCAACAATTCCTGAAAATAATAAGATAAAACATTAGACACTAATAAGAGGCTATTACAATCAGTAACTCACAATGATATGTAGTTGAATCATTCGATATCACAGTAACTCTACACCACATCACCCTAGACTTCAAGCATGCGGCAGGTGGCTGCCACTGGTTGAATGCATGGCTCAGAGCAAGTCAGTTTCTAAAGGTAAAGCTGGATTGCACCAATCACTAATTAGAAAGAGCTTGCCTGTTCACGCACCCATTCGTTCAGCAAGCATTTCCTGACACTTGCTAGCTGCCAGGCACTGTATCTGACATGAGATTAGGTTCTTGCCCTCCAAGAGCTCACAGTTAATAAGGAAAGAGGTTACAAACACCATTACCTACACACCAGGCATTAGAGACATGTGAATAAGAGGCTGGAAGCACAGAGGAGTATCTGGCCGTGCTGGAGATGGCCACTGTTAGACAGGATTCCCTGGGGAAGGGACATTTGATTTGTCAAGAAGAAACAGGAGGAATGCAGCCCTTAGAAACTGGGGGCGTGCGGCCATTTCAGGGAAGCAAACGAAGTGGTTAAGACACCCAGTACGAAGAACAGTATAATCACAGAACAAGTCAGGCGTCAGGGCCCAGAGCATGGCTGCAGTGTCCTTCGTGGCCTAGTGCCCGTCCAGAACCAGGGTACGCACAGGCACCAAGAGTGAGCAGGCCAGGAACTTACACAGCAATTTGACAGTGAAGTCTACTGAATATGATTATTTTTAACAACTGGGCTAGTATTTAAGTATGTCTTTCAGGCAGCATTTCATACACAGAAATGTACACATGATCCAACGAACTCATGTTTCTCAAACTGAGGTATTTTATGAGGTGTGCCTGGAATTATAAAAAGTCACAAAAGACAAATATGAGAAGTATCTTGAGACTATCAATTTTACTTGATGTTAAGTAATTTAAAAACCTTTTTGAATTTAAAAATATTACAAAGATGAACAAAATTCTCATAGAAAATTTAAGATACTAGTAAAAATAATAAATAGATGTAAAAGCACAGAATAGTGTCAACACATGTTGAGTGCCCAGGAGACATTAATGACGATTAGCCAGCCAGGTGAGGTGTTCCACTCTTCTGCCGAGGTGTAAGTTTGGGAAGCACTGCCTAGGCAAAGTGAAACTAGTGAAAATTTTAAGTAACAGATATGATCACGTTTGGATTTTGGAAAAATAGCCACAGATATTACCAGTTATCATTAAACAAAAATGCCAACTATGATACAAAATTGGAAAGTTTGGAGAATAACCCAGTAAGACTGTTCCAAATTCACATAAATCTATTATTAAAGAAGTAAAAGAAGGTTGTTTACAGATAAGAAGTTAGAAAATGTAGTTCTAACTCAAGAACTCTCCTGTAGTTTATCTGATTTAAAATGGCCTAAACGAAATACAATGATTACATCCAGAAGTTATTTTAAAGGAAATAAACAGAAAAACATTTTAAATCCTTAAATTTCATTTTTAAAAAAAACATTTAGGTTAAAAAAGTACATCTTGAAAGGGTCCAAAGCTCAGGGGAAGTTAAACTTAATAGTACAGTAACATAATTCCTAAAACTTGTTAAGTTTATACATTAAAGTGGCAAGTATCGAAATCGTGGCTAAACCTGTGAAGTCGCTGTGCCACCAATGCAGCCGGATGTCACAGAGGGTCACCTAAACACTAAAGACAACTGTGAAGACAAATGCTATTTCCACACCACCATACTCCTAAGCGGATAATCGAAGGATCAGACTGCAATAATTTCTTCTGTTCAATATCAAGATACAATTTAACCGTTATTTATTAAAGTAAACTGGAGAAATTGTTTCTTAGAAAATTATACTGCTTAACTTTTCCCTTTAATACCATTTTAAAATACAGTGAGTCAGCCACAAAAAGTTCACTTGTTTCTAAATCTCAACTGACTCACGGTCATTGCTATCTTAAAAAAATTAAACAATAGTGGAAAATTAATGCTGAGAAGTAGTCAAATAATGGAAACACACTACTGACATTGTGGAAACCACCATCTCTTCTTGTACCCACACTACGGAAGTATAATGTCGAATAAAGTGCCTCTCGCTTTGCCTGTTCTCCCTCGAGTCAGTCAGCTGAGATGAGATCCCACAGAGAATTTCCAAAAAGGTGCCAGCTCTGTTGAGGACTTTTAGTCACAAAAAAAGCTACTTGGTACTTTTAAGACCCAGTCCTCTGTGATTCAACACCGTAGAGTGTGGTAGCAAAGGCCGAGAAAAGTCTGACTGGAATGAAGTCTTGGGGTGAAGGGAAAAATGTGAGCCAGATGGGGGCGTGCTCCCAAGGCCTGTCATCTTCCCCGGCACAGTGGCCTTCCAAGGATCGGAAGGCTACTGAGCAGCTACTGCGTTAGTAATCACACAGCCACTTATAAGCTAACTGTAAACTTTCTAAAATTATTAACTTTGATTACTAGTTTGTATATAGCCATTACGTACGATTTACAGTGTTGGCTTTTATAAAGTGACTTGTGCATTACTTCCATCCTGGAGTTTCAGCCAGGTAGCATGGTTCTTTGTCAGATGCCACTAGCTCTCTGTGAAGGAAACAACAGGTACAAAATAATTGTGTCTTTCCATATGCTACCAATAATAAAGATGTATATTTTAGTCCAATTAAAAGACAGTGGATTCTGCTTCATGTCTTACTGAAATGATCATGGCTGTATCAGGTATTATCAATACTAGTTATTTATTATTAATATTACAGGCTATGAACACTCAAGGTATTAGCTTTGGTGTACAATTTTTGTTAAAAAAAAAAACTTAACTATAACAAACTCATATAGATCAGAGAGAAAAACCAAAATAACAAGTAACTCCTGGAATAAGAAAATCTTTCCAAATAAGGTCATTGGTAAAAAGTCAGGAGAAAAGGAATCAGTTTTAACATTTACATAGTTAAAAGTCCCCCCACCGATTTCTCCTGTATATTATTCTTGTCAATTAAACAGCAGATCCTCTTTCCAACTCTTTAATCAGCAGGTTTTATAATCCCGGGAGGCTTGGTGAGCTAAATGGGGCCCCCTCCAGCCCGAGTTACTCGACTGAGGGGTAGAAACAAGGATTGCATTCCCTTTTGAGAACCTGAGAGAGATGTGAAGAAGTCAGTGTACTTACTGCCCAAAATTATAAGATGGACTAGTAACTGAGAATGTTCTAGACCAAAAAAACTCAAGTATGAGCAAACTTAGAGAAAGGATGTAAGTTATTATGCAGGTCACTTTTAAGACAGCACTAAAGGTGATGCCACATGACTAGACGCAGTTCTTCAAACTTTTTTAACAAAAAGTCACCTGTGTGTCAGACCAGTAGGTATTAACTCAGACTACCATTTGTAGATATTAACCTCATTAATGTCCCCCCTCCAAAAAATTATCAAAGTAACTTTAGTAACAATATTGAAATTTTAGAGCTTTTACTTTTTTAAACCTTTGCTCTCCCCCTACTCAAATATCGTTTAAGATAATAACCCCTTTTATAACTATTTTATGACTCCTTAACTAACCTAAAATGAAACCGGTAGGTAATAATATATCTACACACAATTTAAAACTATAAATCAATGTCCTAATTAAGGTATGAGAGAAACAAAAGTAATTTGTAATGAAACAGCATGTAAATGTCCACATGTCTGAAGTGTAGAACATAGGATAGTCAGATGTTTGCCTCTGAGAATCAGCATGAGTGCCAAGAACCTGGGAATACAGCCTTAGACTTCATGATCTGTTCAACTGCCACGAGCAGCCTCATCAGGTTAAAAATAGAACAAAGTATGATCTTCCCTTGAGTTTTACATGTGGTTGTATTTATGGTTAATTTGTATGTATTACCATGCAAAATGTTTAAATGTAAAACAAAAAGAGGTTTTGGCTCAGATAAATGTATTAAGGTTTTCTGCCTAAATAAATGAGCAGCTGGAGGATCCATTAAACAGGACTGTCCACTTATTAAGGGAGGTCCAGCATCGTCAACGACCATCCACTCACTGTCAGCACTGCGCTCCCCACACCTGTTCAGAAACGCTGGGTGGGTCCAAAAGTATCTACCAAAGTCCTTTGGGAGCACAAACGAGGACATAACTATTTTGTTAAGGAATTGGAAGAGTTTTTCTTAAAAGGTATCAAGTGACCTGTGTCTTTAAAGGGTAAAATAGGATTTAAAAAATAAGCAGATGGCACGGGAGCGGAAGGAATCTCAAGACAGAGGGCCTATGGCATGGGACAAGGCACAAGTGCACAGATGTCACAATATTCACCATAAATTACATTTGAACATCTAAGAATAATAAGTGCTGAACTGATAACTGGGTTCTAGCATCTCTGTCTAAAGCAAGTTCCTTAATTTCCTCTTCTATAAAATGATCAAAATATTCTCATTTTTAATAATCTGTGCTAATTCTAGGTACTAAATCAAAAGGGCAGCCTGCTAGGCAGATCAGCTGCTAGATAAAAGTACTTCCTCAATCCTTCTCATGCACGAATTCTGTAGGTGGCACGTCAAGTGGTCAGCGCAGTGCCTCTCTCACTATGCGACTCATTTATCATACGATCATCAGCCACGGGATGGCAACATGCTGAAATGGATGTGACAGCCACTCATACAACCTAAAAATGATAGAGGGCTTCTCCTGAATCATTTTTCTAATTTTTCACTCCTCAGCAAAGCAATAACATAAAATAGTTATCCGCCACTCAAAAATTTCTAAAGATAAATAAAAGTCTCCCCATTCTGCTATCTCATGTTTCACTCCTTCGGCAAAGTTTTTTTGAGAAAAATCATTAGCTCATACCGGTATCTTCAATCCACATTTAACACCACAGGATTCCTCCTCCCTTACCAGCATCCTCTCCTCACACACAGTAAGACTGCTTTCCATGAAAGTCACAGGCAACACTCGTACATCACCTAAAAGCCCAAAGTGAAGAAAAAAGCTTCTCTTCCTTCCTGGGTCCTTATCGATATCCAGTTCTTCCCCTTACAACGGAACCACCATGACCAGCGCCTTCTACTTTCCTCCAGATACCGGATACCTCAAAAACCTATGTACGTTCCCTCCCATGTTGGCACACGACACTGTTCTATACCCTGCTTTTCCCATGTAATACTACGAGATCAGTCTCCATATAACTGCCTCATTCCACACACGTCACTGACAGTGTTCCACTGTACGGGGGGACCGACATTATTTAAGTAGTCTCCTCCGAGGAACACTGACATTGCTTCAAATCTTTTGACATTTCCGACATTGTACCAAATGTCGGAGATTTGATCTGTAGGATAAACTGTTAAACTGTCCTCCCTGAAGGCAATTTCAATTTACATTCCCACTGGCAGTGTATGAGTATTCCCATTTCTCAACATCCTCCTGAGTATCAGACCTTTTTGACCTTTTCCAATCTATTAAGTTAAAAATATCTTACTATTGTTTTAGTTTCAATTTTCCAATTTTACAAATTGCAAATTAAATGAAGCTGGGCCTCATTTAGGCGCGTGCGCACTGTTCTACAAACAGTGGGGTCATCCTTTGCCATTTTCTATGAGTTTTTTTCCTTACCGACTTATTGGAACTCTTCATATTTAAAAATTCTGTCTGGCAATAAAACTGCCTTTTTAAATATTTTTCTATTATAGTAAATCAGAAATATTCCCACCATTTCTGACCAATATGAGAATAAGTTTATGTGACTATTCGACTCCAGAACAAATACATGCACAGAAGACCTGGAATTGAAATGCAAGTCTGAATGTGTAATTTAGCCCATTGCCTACCTGACCATATGAAAAGGTAACACATTTTAAATGTTACCTGAACAGCAGTGTACCAGATTAAAACACACGCACACACACACAGCCTTCACTCTTAGTACGGAACACTTAAAAACTCTGTGACTCATCACCTTAAAATAGATGGGTAGAAACATGACTTCTGGTAACAGTAAGACTGAGAAGACTTTCCCTTCTTCTAAAAATAATCAAAATGCTTATTTAAAAATAAATAAAACAGCAGAAAAAAATAGCAGAGCACCAAAGGAAGAATGATATTCAGGTGCTAGAAACAAAGACAAAACAGAGCACAAAGTGAAAGTTCACAACACAACGACGGTGGTGGGAAGGGAGTAGGGGAAGTAGTAAGAAAGCTACTTACTGTGCTTCTCTTTTTTTGGGGGGGGTTCAGGAGGGGAGAGTGTAGTCCCCATGAAAAACTAAAACCCAAACCCATGTTTTGTGTAGGTGCTATTCAAATTTTTATTTCATACATGTGTAAAATCACAAGCTCAAAATGTGTGTACTCAGTGTGCCCAGCAGAAACAAATCATCAAAATCACTGCGTAAAAACACTTCCTTAATCCAAGGCACACACAAGTTCCATAGGAAAAAAGTTACATCCATGTTATTAAAAATAACGAAACTACTCAAGGGACAGGTCCACCATAATGAGGGATCAGCAAACACAAAGGATGGTTAAGACCCCAGGACTTACAAAATGAAAAGTGTGTAATAAAATGTAAAGTAAGTATGCCAAAAATGATTAAAGAATCTTTTTTAAACATATACGTATTTTTTAATATTTATGAATTAAACAGATGATGCCCAGGACTGGCTTCTAAACAATGACATGTATGTGAACAGTAGGGCTATAAACAAGACAAATCGTAGCTGCTGAAGCTGGGTAATGGGTACATATGGGGGGCTATTGTAACATTCTCTTTATTTTTTTTATATAAGTCTGAAATTTTGGTGATTTCTTGATTAAAGTAACCAAAGAGATTAAAAAAGAAAAAGCAATAGAAACCAGAGGAAAGAACAGGATACAATAAATTAAGAAAAGGCAGCTTGGAGGTATGGGAAGAGGGGAAAGGGGCTTTATAATTTTTTTAAAAAGGGAGAGGAAAAAAAAGTAAAACAGAAGGCACATTTGAAGAAACTACTCAGATCCCATAACAAAGAATTAACAGGATGAAAAAAAATGTGGATAACAAAAAAGATGCAAACAGAAAGAGATGTCCAAGATATGTGATCTAAGGTAATACGTAACAGGAATTCCAGAGGAAAGAACAGCAAGAATGAGGAAGAGATATGAATCAGAGATAATGGCTGAGACTCAGCAAAAGTATAAAGGTGAAAATCTTCAGAGTGGGCAAGCACGCTAAATCCCAAGGAAGATAAAATAAAAATAAATTCATACCTAGACCATCATGGTAAAACTGCAGAATGCCAAAGACAAGAAATACTTAAAAGCAACCAGAGAAATGACACATTACCTATAAGGAAGAAACAACAGTATGATTGTTGATCTTTCATCAGAAAACAAGTATCTTCCAAGTGCTGAGAAAAACAACTGTCAGCTCAAATTCCACAATGAATTAAAAGTACCATATGAAAGCAGGTGCAAAATAAAGACATTTCCAGACAATGACAGAGGTTCCCACTGAGATCTCTACTGAAAGAATCTTGTTGAGGGGGAAAGGAAGAAGTAATGGAATAAAAGAGAAGTCACCAATTAGAATAATTACAGCAACTAAAATAGCGAGTAAGTGAAAAATTCCTGGTCATCATCTGTTAAGAGTTTCCACTCTCTACAAACTAACACTACAGAATCATTACAAGATGCTGAATAACAATACATGTGAAACTTGTCTGCAGAGGACAGTATTATTTCAAGTTCTTTCACATTAGTTACGTGCAAAGGATTGAGGTGGCTTTCAAAGGACACGTGTTTCCCAACCCTCTTTTAGAGGATTAGCTAAAAATTTTAAGGACAGTTATGTTTTTTCTTCAATCAAACAAGTGTCTGCCTGTAAGACTACACTTTCTAAAATCTGACACCTATGATAATCTGCTACCAGGAGAAAAATGTTTCATTACAGTAATCAAGAATCTCAAATATTTCAATAGCTCACTATCCATTTTAAGATAACTGACAAGACTTGGGTTCATTTGAGATTTCATTGGCACAAATTTAATCAGCATCTACACGCTAATGACTCAAAAATCTGATCCTTACCTAGTTGGATAATTTACTTTTATAGCTCTGTACCTCAGTTTATTCATCTGTAAAAAGAGTTAAAAAATGTCCCTATTTGTTGCGAAGCTTGAGTTAATACAAATTACTCAGAATACTGCTTGGTATACAAACCTCAATCACCATGCACTGCCACACAAATCTTTCTCTGAAGCACCAGACCGAGGTGCTCCTAGATGGACCATTGGGACTTCTTTTACTAATTAGAGACTTTACTAATGGTAAAAAGAAGAAAAAAGCATTAAATTTGCCCTCTCCTAACACATTACTGTTTGATCCTCCTCCCCTACTCAAGTTTCAATCTCAGCAAAAGCACTCAGTTGCCCTGGTTGAAACCTGGGTGTCACCCTAATGTTTCTTTGGCCTTACTTCCCTGGTCTCCCATATTGTCACCCAAGCCCCCAGATGTAATTTCCTCTAAGTCAAGACTTTGTTTGGAAACTTCTCAGACAAATAAGCACAATATACTTTGGGAACATGTATCTTTTAACTATAAACTTTACCTTTTCTTGATATGTGTGTGTATATATATGTTCATACAGCAAATAACAATGCAAGACTTGATTACAATCTGACAGTATGTAAAATAAATAGACTTTAAAAATAAGAATAAGTCAGAAAGAACAGTGAGAGGCATGGGAACAGAAGAGAGGCACTGAAGGAAAAGGGTGCAATATATAATCTAGAGGTGTGTGAATCATAATCCATCCACTGACAAATCCATGCCCTATCACGGAGATGACGGCCATTAAACATCTGAGCAGCCATGCAATGTCTCCTTACAATGCCACATTTACCAGGCAACTTCTTGATTATGACTCGATTATCTGCCTCTTGGATGAGAACGTACTGGTCACGTCAATACAACTATTTCGAACTTGTGCCAGTGATCCCTTACTGTTTTTAGTTTTATCCACTAGTCACATGAGCTTGATTACTGCAGATCAATCCCTGAAAGATGGTTCTATCCTCGTGTGTTTGAGTCTGCAAGGCTAAAGACCACATTATGAACTGCAGAAAACTCAGAGGTAATGCAACCCCTATCACCCATTCCATACTGTCATCTTCTCTGAAAAGTGACATAGCTGAGTTTCCTTATATACTTGAAATATGAATACCTATTAGATCTCAATATGCCCTAAGAGAAATTTATTTCCAAACCTGTTTCTATACTCACAGTCCTTATTTCTACTAATTATTCCGCCATCCTCCTACCTCCTAGCAACCCAGGCACATCAGCACCACCTCTGGCTTTTTACCCTCCATTTCCCATTCTAGCTGCTGTCAAGCCCTGTTGATTTTACCTGTCACAGTATTTTGATACCTTTCAGTCTCTTTACTATTTATTTTTATTACCCTAGTTAACCGTATCATTTCACCTCAACTAATCCAGGTTTTAGGATTCTACTTTCTCTGATCCATTTTTTATACTATGCTGCCAGACTATCCTTAAATTCCATTCTGGGCATGTTAATCCCCTGCTCAAAAATCCTGATGGCCCGTTAAATAAACATAAAGCCTAGCACTCACAGTCCTCCAGGATGAGACTCTAACTTAGAGCCTCCAACTAATACAAAGAGATACTGATCCCCTTAGCCAGTGTGCCACACAAATACGGTTGTTGTGTGTCCTCACACAATAGGACTGGGGAAGCTCTATCTTAATTGACTGACATCCAACCTTATTTCTATTACCACCATTCCTGCACCAACAGAAGGGCACGGTGCAACAATGAGGTGCCTGCCAAACACCTGAATCGGCACTTTAAGCAGCTAAACATCTAGGTATTACGTTAGATGCTGAGAATACAGGTCTTGAGGGAAAGTACAAAAGCCAACACTGATAGCATCTCCAGCACTGTTAGGAGAAGGTACGTGGGTCTGTGAACAGTCTTCCAACAGTGAGAACCCTGTACACTGAGGCTGTATGCAGCCCTGGCGGAGCATCCAGGCATCCACCCACTGCCTCTGATTTCTGTGCTCACTGATCAATCTTCTAAATACTAATTTGGTTCCTCCTGTAAATTTGCCTGTACATAATAAACAATAAACTAGACCATGACCCTCTGCACAATTTAAAGTTCCCCTCTCAGTGTGCCAACCAATTAGATTTGGAGCCCCTAAGGCCAAGGGGACAAATCTTGGGCCATATCATACACTACTGTTTGACTCAGCTGCACAGCTGCCAAACAATTCTTCCTTGTCCTGATTTGGGGGGGAGGGGAGTCGTGGTTAATGGGACTTCACGTCTCCTACTTCTATTTATTAAAATTCACACAACTCTGGAGCATCCATGAATGTGAACATGCCTTCCTGGGAGAAAGAGGTAACTAACATCAGTGTTTGTGCAGACAAACTACCTTTTATAAAAAGTGTTCAAACTGTTGAGATGTTCTAAAAGAACAAAAAAAAAACAAAAAACTGGCTGGAATACGTGTCAAATTAATAAACTAAAATTAATATGAATTAATGTGTCATGATAAATTATCATTAACGGCCAGAGAATGTATGGATTCCCCAGACAAAAACGGGTAGGTGCCACTGTAGATATAGTGAAAGTAAAAATAAGCCAGAGTAGTCCATGCAATTAAGTGGATAATTATTTTTGTGGGCATAAGAAAATAAGGCGCTAAAACCCAGAAGACAATCGGGCAGAGGGGAAGGGGTAGAAACAGATGAAAAGAATCCAAGACTCTCGATAAAAAGAGAAAAAGCTTTATCTATCTTCCTGCCCTATATATTTTTAAATATTTTTAAACTCTTTCCCCTGGCCCATAAGATCTCTAGCCACTACCATCCCACAACCTAGACAAAATGATCACAAATTAGTTATCAACATCTGCTACAGCACACTGGTGCTTTTTAGGAGCACCCCCCTCCCCTAAACAATTAGCACTCAGACCCCAAAACAATAAAAATGCTTTTATATAAGAATGTTCAACCTATTCTAACTTAGCTACAGAGATGTTATAATTGTAGTGGTGAAGGCATAACAGAAAGGTTTTTGCCTCTGGCAAATAATGGAGTTTGTGTGAACTATAATGTGCCAATATTAAGCACAGTCTTTGTCCCCTTACTTCACCCAAAGCAGCTGAGCCAATTCCAGATTATTATTAAAAACAAATGTAATGCCCAGTCTTTGGTCTCTGAGGGCTGTCTGCTATATCCCCGCATCTCAGCAGCTGACACCGAGTAGCCCGCTGCTCAAAGATCCCCAGCTCTTTGGTGAGGATACACAGGTTTGGAAGAACAGTTTAATACATCCACTGGTGACACTAATACTACTATCTGAATCTGTCAATCTCCATAAAAAACCCATTAAACATACACATACATAATTAACTGCCATTTACAGATCAGTGCTACCAAAAGAACCAAGGCAAATACCAATGTCTGTACTTCCTTCCCCTCAGAGAATCTGCAGTTTACCAGTTGTTAGTATACAGAAACTACTTTAGCCACTGATTTGTAAAGGAAAAGACAAAACAAAATAGAACAGTAAGTCAAATCTCAGTTTGGTCATAAGTAATACAACTGAACAGACATCCTGATACCTAATAGAAAGAATATTCTAATAATTAAAAATAGGTCAAAACTGCCTTGCTAGCTTATAGTATATAGGTCAAGTTTTGCTACATCCTAGGAACACTATTAAAATAGATAATAGCCTGTACTAGCAAAGACACCAGTGTCCTTTCACATGAGCTTTATCTTTTCTAAGTCTAGGACAAATTGATTTAAGCCATTTCCACATCACAGAAATTATATCATTATTTGCAGATGAATTTCCCCATCTATGACTAACCCATGCCATATACAGTTATCTCTGCTGTAATAAATGCAACCGTCTAGTCTAGTCTCCCAGCTCTGCTACAAGTGCAAAGGAAAGAACAGGGTCAAAGGAAATTTAAGAGGCAATGTAAAAAAATTATTCTGCATTTGCAATTAAACTTAAATGGGTTACTGCTTATAGTCAACTGAACTTCTGGGTACAGCACAAAAATAATAACCTTGAAAAATAAAGTAGTGCTTAATAAAATGCAGAGGGAAAAAATAAAGATGAAGTCCCTGTTCTTACATACTCTTGACAGCTTACCAATATTGATCTGAACTGGGTGTTACTTAATTTTGGAAAAAGCCACAAGAGGAACTCAGGATACTGGTCAACAACAGTAATATAGAATTGGGTCTCATTACTAGACTTGGTGAGAAAGAAAATGCTACATTAATATAATACGTTATTATAAAGGGGAGAGAATCAGAGCGAAGGTAGAAAGTACACAACACAGGAGAGAACCACACGTAGGTAGTTCCAAGTGGCTGGAGCACAGAGGGAAGAAAGGAGGCTGAAAGGAAAGGCTGCAAGGTCTGCGAAGCCCCGGTAAGGAGCTTGGACTCCATCTAACCTGGTAATGATTGTCAAAATTTTAAAAAGCAGTACCTATTTCCTCCCAAGTCTTTTTAAGCAATACCAGTATATAGTAAAAGAGGTAAAAGGGAGCCACTCTAGCAGAAGAGCATGGATAAAGAAAGCCCTGATTCTACCTCAATTCCACAGAAGAGAGAATTAATTCAGAGAAAGGAGAAATGATCATAGAAGAATGAGCCTCTAAGGGAAGGCTTTACAATAAAAGGCAATGGAACAGAGAGAGTGCTGGTCTAGAAAAGTTGGATTTGAGTTCACAGCTAACTGGATGAGCAACTGAATCAATATGGCTCGGCTTCCTTACAGGTAAACACACCTAACCTACCCATAACTGCGCACAGGACAGTGCATGGAGACAGATCTGAAAGCATTACTAAGCTATAATAATAACTGACAACAGAATGAGTGCAGCGGCACCGAATCACATCTTGTAGGACAGGAGTGATTTCAACACACAGAAACGGGAGATGAAAGGCTTTACAAATGAAACAGCAGTAAGTAGAGGGATGGAGGCAAACTACTTTTTCCTTAAGTGAACCTCATGCCAAACTATGTCTGATTACTTTTTTCATTATTTTTTCCATAAGTTGAGAATTTCAGGTCAAGGATATATGAAGTAGTATTTCAAATGGTCCTAGGACAACTGGACAGCCACATAAAAGAATGATGGCTGCATCTGTTCCTCACACCATATGCGAAGACTAACTCAAATAGACCAAAAATCGTAACACGTGAACTAGATAATAAAACTCCCAGTGAAAGACTAAGTTTAAATCTTCATGACCTTGGATTAGGCAATGGCTTCTAAGATATTACAACTAAAGCACAAGCAACCTAAAGAGAAAAATTAATTGGACTTCATCGAAAGTAAGAACTTTAAATTCCTTGGCAGGTGGAAGTGAGTATTTCCATGGGACCATCAGTACAGCGCTTCCCCCTTATCTGCGGTTTTGCTTTCCTTGGTTTCAGTTACCCACAGTGAATCATGGTCCGAAGACATTACATGGAAAATTCCAGAAACAAACAGTTTTGAATTGCATGCTCTTCTGAGTAGCATCATGAAATCATGCTGTCCCACCCCATCTCACCCAGACATCAATCATCCCTGCCTGTTAGTCACGAAGCCGTCATCTCCATTATCAGATCAATCAACTGTCACGGTATGGCAGTGCTTGTGTTCAAGTAACCCTCACTTCATAATTATGGCTCCAAAGCACAAGGGCAGTGATGCTGGCAATTCGAATATGCCAAAGAGAAGCCATAAAGAGCTTCCTCGAGTGGAAATATATACTTTTCATTTAAAGGGTTTGGTACACTCCACCGTCTCAGGAATCCACTGGCCTTGGAACGCATCCCCCGTGGACAAGGAAAGGACTACTATAATTTGACAAAGACTCCTGTCTGATTCGCTGAAGAACACAAAGTCAGCTTCGATATATACCATTTCCCATTTCAAATCTCAGTCTTTGGGTGTTTAAAGATTATATATGTTTATAAATATACTAAAAGCTAAATTACATAAAAGTTAGCTTTCATATCGCATAAGTGTTAACAGAAGAATCAAATACCTGGTGGTCTCTGCGGTCAGCCCCAAATAATCTAGAGTACTTTCTGATTAAAGGATGTGTAACCGTTGACTGTAACCTTTCTAACCTCTTCACTAGTCCATCAGAATCCTGGGAGGGCAACACGAGCATCGAAGGTCTAAAAAGTACATCCTGCCAAGACTTGGGAACGGCACCGGCTGAAAGATCAGAACACTTCATACACGTTTCACTGCGACTGCCTAATACTCGTTTTTAAAACAACAAAACTTTTCTGAGCCATGTTCAAGTAATGTCTGTTTGACGGAATGAGCAAAATAAGAAGGAAAATCGGGAACTAATTCTACATGAGGAGTATCAGTAAGTTACTTGGGTAGTAAAAAATCTGATCCGAAAATTGGTATCCTCATGGTTTTAAGGAATGATTTTAAAACATTTTCATGTACCATCCCACTTATTTCCCACAATCACCCTGACATTTATAAACAGCAATCTAAGACTGTCCCTTAAGAAAGCATTTAATTTACAGAAGTCCCTATAGTCGTGGCCTTACTACCTGTACCATCGTTCCTCTATTTCTCTCTACAAAAAGCCTGCAGCAAACATCCAGGAGAGACAATGTTCAAAGTCAAAATTAGTAAATTAAGAATATTACATAATACATATTTAGTACCGCGCTATGCCAAATCCACCTGGAGCAAAAGGTCCAAATGACAGAGATTACGGAATACTGCTCATCTGGCTAGAAAAATGTAAATGGAGAGTAGAGATCTGTGTGAAAGAAAAGTTTCATTGAAAAGCTTCAACCAATGTCAGCTAAAGCTAATCTGACTTACTATCTCCAAAAGCCATATAATTTTCAAACCTAAATGCAACCAGCTCCAAGAGAACATTATCTACTTATTTTATTCATGCCAACTCTGCTGTTGGGCTGGGTATTGGGGAGTGAAGAGAAAGATCATGTTAACCTTACATTACCATTCTTAACATAAGGAAGCAGAAGCTATTCCGAAATACCAGTTCTTTAGTTTTTAGGAGTCAACAGAGACTCTTTATTACCCAATATCTAAAATGAACTTTTTTCTTTATTATCAAGTCTGATTTTTCTGGTCTTGAAGCCTATATTCCTAGAATAATTTGGGGGTAAAGAGACAGAAAAAGAGAAAGGGAAGGTTTTACAGACCTCATTCTCATCAAAGACGCAAAGACAACTACTCAACCACCCAGCACAGAGATTTTAGCAAGTCACAGCAGAATTCGCTGGGAACCGCATTTTCAAAGTCTGGTCTGAAGACCTCTAGGGGCCTCCCCCACACCCTTCTGGGTGGGTGACTGCGGCACAAGGTCAGATCGTTTTCACAATACTAAGATTCTATTTGTTTTTTCATGGTCTTTTTCTCCTGGGTGGAGTTTCCCAGAAGCTACAGGAGATGTGATACTGAAACAGACTGCATGAAAAGCAATGCTGCTATTTGCATTGATTTTGTTGAACGTTATGTATTTTTTAAATGTTATTATTCCATTTATATGAGGTCTCTGGAGTAGTCAGATTCAGAAACAGAAAGTAGAATGGTGGCTGCAAGGAGAGAATGGGGAGTTAGTGTTCGAAGGGTACATACAGAGTTTCAGTCGGGGAAGATGGAAAAGTTCTTAAATGGCTAGTGGTGATGGTTGTACAACAATGCACGTACTTAATGTCACAGAACTGTACGTGTAAAACAGTACATTTCACGTTATGGGCCTTCTACCACAAATTAAGAAACCACATGTTACATTAACTTCCAATGGTATATTATTCTAAATGAATTAGTAATTATTTTAAATGGGTTACAAAATTCTGTTTCTAATAATGTAAATATCTACAGAAATAATCTACACCAAAAAAAGCTTTTGGGTTTTATATTTTCAAGTGTGCAAAGGGACCCCGGGACCAAGAGGTTTTGAGAACCACAGCCCAAGCATATAGTCAATATGTAAGTCTTCCACTGCACCCCGTAACTCCATCAATCTAATTAGCATTTGCCATCAATAAAAAAAAAGAGCTATGGTGCCAAGTTATCAGTCCTATCTCCTAGGTGGGTATCAACACCTTTCTATTCATTCTCATATCTTCGGGTCAACAAGACACAGGATTCACGGTCTTTCTTGCTATAGGTATTAAAGGCACACAACCGCAGCAACGTAAAATACCATACCCCTTAACACAGGGCAACCAACAATTACAGTCCACACCCACATACCCACCACCCCCCATTAACTTTCCCCATACTTGCTTTATCACATGTCCATCCACTTCTATTGCTTTTGATATACCAAAAACATCAGTGCACGCATATAGATCACTAGTTTTCTTTTGAAGCAAAATTTAATGCATAAATGTTAGCTGCATATTTGTGGAGTTTGGACAAATGCATGTATCTGAGTAGCTCAAACCCACATAGACACAAAGAACGTTACGATCACTGCAGAAAGTTCCCTCCTGCTCCTTCTCAGTTAATCACTACCTCCATTCCCAGGGGCCACCACCCTTCTGATTTTTCACCCACAGAAGACCTTTCCTCGTTCCAGAATTTCACATAACTTGAGTCACAGCACACTTTCATGCACAGCTTTCACTTAGCGTGTTTCTGAGATCCGTCTATGTTGTGGCGTGCATCTTAGCCCATTCCTTCTCACTGCCAGACAGCATTCCACTGTGAGTATGCCACAGTCTGTTTCTCCGTCTTCCTGTTAGTGGACTGTTTCCAGTTTTCTGTTCATAAAATAAAGCTGCTCTGGACCCAAGTTTTCGTCCTCTTGCATAAATAACCTAGAAGTGGAACTTCTAGGAGGACAAGTAATCTTTAATTACGGACGAGCTCAAGCACACAAGGAGAGCACAGCGTAACGAACTCCCACTAAGACCAGCTGCACTGTATTCACGATGCTCTCGTTTCATCTGTGCTCCCCCCATTACTTACAAGTCCTAGGTGTACCACCACCATTCATCCTTCAGTATGTCAATATGCAAACATGTTTTCAAATTCGGTCAAATCATCACGAAATAGTTAAGAACGCTTCATCACTGATTTACCTATGAACTAAGCTTAACTAAAGTAGCAATGAATCCACTATAATTTTTCCTCACGTCACCTCTTTTACATGATGCCTCTCCACCACACTTTCTTGATACCTAGAAAGCCAATGATATAAAAATACTTTCCATTGTTACTCTAAAAGGACTAGTACTAAATACAAAAATTGATATTAATAAATATAATGAAGAAATATCAATACAATCAAAAATACATATCCCAACTGGCAAGCACCGTTAATTAACTAATCCTATGCTATGGTATTATTTTATAAGAAGAACTGTCTACAAGACTTAAAAAAAAAAATTCTGGTGCCTAGTCCTTTGTGAGAACAAAGGTAATCCTCATTTCATCCCATACTGGACGCAGGGAGGTAAAATTTCAACCCTTCCACAGTCACTAGATTTTTGTTATCCTCAAAACCTGTCTAATTTTATTACCCAATGTTGCTCCAAAAAACAAACAAACAAACCAACCAACCCACCAACTGTCAGTGCTGGAGAGGTTAAGGGGAAATTCTCAACAACTGCCGATGACAGTATAAATGCATATAATCTTTTCAGAGGGCTATCCAAACAAAAAAATAACAGCAAATCGTTTGATTTGGAAATTTTACTTCCAAGAACTTAACCTAATAAGATTCCTAGCATGAAGCATGCAACAAGGATGTTCTTCCCAGTGCTGTTTGTAATAGACAAAAACTGTTCACCTCCTAAATGTTCAATAGGGCGCTAGCATAATTAGGCAACATCCAAATGAACACACACTACAGGATTAAAATCTGGAACCACATGTGCCAAATTACTAACGGCAGTTAGGAAGGAAAGGGGAACATATGCTACTCGTCCATTCAACCCCCTCTTCCAAATAGATTTCACTATAATTTCAGCTGCATCTTCTTTCACTGTGCCTAGTTTTCAAAAAAGCAAAGCTTAGGGCTTCTGAGGCAACTTAGAACATAAACCTACTGAGGAAATTCTAGAAAGGCGAACTGTATAGTTATATAGCATACACACAACAGTGACAAGAAAAATGAAATCTAGACAAAAGATTCTAAAAAGATGCCAACATATTTATGAGAATTCAAAGTACAGGTATGATACAGTTTGGTATAACTTAGTTTTTCCGTTTATTTATGATCTAACCCAGAGTTCTCAACCTTGGCATTCCTACATTGTGGGCTGGGTAATTCTTTGCTGTGGGGATCTTCCTATGCATTATATGATGCTTCGTAAGCAGCATTCATGCCTCTACTTACCATGTTAGTAGCAGCCCTCTCCCCAGTCAAAAACTGTCTCCAGAACTGGCCAAATGTCCCCTGGTGGGCAAATTCATTCACCCTGGTTAGGAACCACTGACCTAACCTTACATTTATATGCCTGTATATGGAATATTACATCTCATTTCACTCTCAAAAAAAAAAAAAAAAAAAAACAAAAAACTGTTAGCTTCAAGGAGTTTTATAATCTAAAGGCAAAAAATCCAAAAGACTATACACTCTGGCAGTTTTGTCCACCACAGAGCTATCTCCCTCCTTCCTAACTTACAAACATAATATCTATACTAAAACTGTACAAATTCCTCAAAACAGAGATTCACACTGTGCTCTTCAGTCAGATACCATGTATTTAGGGCCAAATGAGGTTCATTTCATTTGGAGTCACACTGCCTGGGTTCAAATCCTTGCTCGACCATTCACTAGCTTTCAGATGTTAACCAAGTTACTTAACTTCCTTATGCCCTAGTTCTTTCAACTTTAAAAGAGAAATACTGCAATCTAACTTATGAGAACAAAATGGTATATAAAGTGCTTAAAATGCTTAGTGTATAATAAATGCCAAAAAAAGGTCAGTTATTGTCTTAATTACAAGCTTTTAAAGGTAGGCACCATCATTGCCGATTTATGGATAAAGAAACACCCTGAGAAATTAAGAAACTTGCCCATCATCACAAAATCAAAAGGTTATGGAGCAATGATTCAAAAACAGTCTGTCTTGATTCCAGAGCCCAGGATTTTTCCATTTGTCAATGATATTACATTAAGATTAATTAACTATTAAGAATAACTTCTCAGTCTTATTTCAAAATAACCAGTACTACTCATTTTCAGAGTTTCAGAACACTTAAACTAAATTCAAGCATATTACTGAATGAGTTTACAGAGCTTTTACACACCAACAAACAACTTTCAGTTTCTATTTGCTATTTAAAATTTTTATTTTAAAAGTCAGAAGGCAGACCTCAGTTCCTAGAATTGTTTATACATGATACCAAAACAGCTTACTGAAATCAGTCTACTAACAGACCATCGACATGAAAGGATAAAATGGGGTTGAGACAGAGGTTATCTTACACACATTCTAAGTGACTCCTTCTTACACCAAGGTCTGACTTGTAAATGATAGATTTTGTTCCCAAGTCCCAGAAGGGCTCTGTGGGCCCTTTGATTTAATCAATTTGCCCTTACCTCACAGCCCAGTTCTTAATGACTCCCAAAAACCTTACATATGCTATTTAACCATACAACTTATAAGAATTTTTCAATTAGACTGCTATTCCTAACACTTCTTACTAGAATCACCAATGAAGCCATTTCACTAAAGTCATTAGTTTTTCAACATTCGGAGGAATTCAGAATGCAGGTAGAATGGCTAAGACTTAAAATAATTTTATAGTCCCAAAAAATTAAAATTAGAAGAAAACTAGAACCTTTAGCCTAAGCCCCTGGTTTCACAAATTGCCCTGGGAGACAGAGACAACTTGGTAAAATCTTCTCTAACTTCTCTCAGTTCTACAAAGAGTTTTTGGTCTGAGCCATCTAAGCCTTCTCCCTGGAATATTGACCCCCCTCAGAGTCCCCTCCCTCAACGTTCACTCCAAAAGCCACTCTTTGTGAAGCCTTTCCTGAAATCTGTCTCCTTAGAACTGCACACAGAATTGTTCAAAACCATCTTATGAGAATTATACATTACTTACGTTTGTCTGTTTCTTACATGCACTCATCATAAATTACTGGAAGACAAAATTCTATGGTCCTCAGCTTTGTTCTTCCTCATATTGCTTACCAGCACAGTGCCTAGCACATACAAAGCTCTCAAACACAGTTTGAAGATGGGCTTTTCTAAGGTTTTTTTTTTTAATATGTTAGCCATTAAATCACAATTAATCTATTATGCCATTTTACCAATAAAAATATTTTATTTATGCCTCAGTGTCTCAGATTAATCATGTTAAACTCTATTTCACTTGGTATTTAAAAATTGTCCTAATTTCAGGGGTTCTCGCCTATTGAAATGATCTATATGAAAGGTCTACTCTAGTATACCTGGTTTCTCTTTGGAGTAACTCATCGACTCTGCAGAGCGCTCTAATTATGCCATCACAAAATCTTTATGAAGAGACACAGAATAAAACAAATATTCCATTGACTCAGAGTTAACTTGCTAGAGAACAGGAAAATTTGTGTGGTAATTCTCAATTACTGCAGGGTAACTAACAAACTGCAAAGTAATAAGTGAACAGAGACTGAAATATGCTGTGACCCCCCACATATCTAGAAAAGAAAGCTTCTCTTCAACATACGGAACTCTTATGAGTCTTCCCTACTTAATAACAGAATCGAGGTCAATAGTCATTACCATACACTACTGAAACCTACTATCACTTTCAAGTTCGTACACTTGAGTATAAGCAGTTCAGTTCAAAAAGCTTTCATAAGTGCCTCCTCTATAGCAGGCAGGGAGTGAAAATAAGAAAATAGATGAATACAATGAAAGTCTCACTTTCATAAAGCAAATAATCTCAATGAAGTGTCTCCACTTAGTACACTCTCCGTACTTTCTTTTCCCCTTTACCAGCTATCTCCATCGGCGGTGATTTTGTTCAGATTACCTGTTACTGTATTGGAAAAAGAGGTAAAAGTTAAAAAAAAATCCTATCCTACCAATCTGACAGAGCAAGAAAGAGAAAGTCAAAGGGAGAAAGGCATTTCCTCCCCCATTCCCTCTTGAAAAATCACCAATCAAGCATGCTTGTCCTTCAGAGCCCACCTAAACTACAATGAGGCACAAAAACCACAAAAATCAGGCTTCTTGAAAATGGAGCACTGAAAGAAAGGTAACCGATAATTTCACCTTATTTTGGTAGAAACGACTGCAGTATATAAACACTTAAAAACACTCTCGGTTATTATGCTGGTCTTTAAAAACTTATCTTACTGATCAAAAGACCCATGCGATGACAAAGCTAAAAATGTTCTCACTAATAAGGGTGAATCACAGCAGTCACCTACTCCACCCAACAGCCACCCTCGCTAAGACTGGACACTTCAAAACCTGGAATGCTTCGCTTGCCTACTCTACACCAGATATGAATTCAATTCAATATTTTAGCGTCTAAGTGGAGCTACGAAACAGCAAGGAAATGTTAGGAAGTACTGAAACTTACCAGAACATTTCGTCCTTTAGATTTTGCTGTTTTTTCACTTTTACCCAACCTCACCTCTCAATTTTTAACAGCGAAAAACTCAACAGAAAAATGAAATATCTGTTCAGATTTTCCAAGTAAATTCCCATTAGCAGGTTTGAAAAGAAAACCTAATACATCTATTGCGTATGGAAAAGGTATCCGTGCCTTTCGACTGAAGCCCGGAGCCTGTGAATTGATTAAATACACAAAGGGTTCCCAGACAGCCTCAGTGAGCTTAAAAACGACTTCACAGTCTCGTGCAAACCTACTCGGACGTTTCGAAGTTGTGCTGTGTGGCAGCAACCTGGGAAAAGCAACCTGGGTACTCAACCTGGGAAAAGATCTACTCAACCTGGGAAAAGATCTACTCATCCTGGGAAAAGAACTACTCCCCCTGGGAAAGCAGCCTCTCGAGCCTCAAATGAAATAACACGTTACGGAGACCAAGGCTAACCTTCTCGAACCCTCGACATCGGCACACGTCTCTTTCCCGTTCTCAACGAAATTCTCAACGAAAAGGCCTCACACAATAGGGCCTCGGGGCCTCGGCGCCCCGGGGGCACCGTTCCCGGGTCCCGCCGCCCCCTCTCCCACCGCCCGGGCGAGCGCGGACTCACCAGGACGGTGGTGCAGATGGACCTCTGAACTCCACTTTCTCCCGATAGTCCTTAATCAGCTGCAACTTCTTGTCCGAGGTGTCGGTTTTCTGCTCGATGCTCGAGATGACCCTCCAGGCGGACCTGCGGCCCCCTACCACGTTCTTGTAGGCCACGGAGAGCAGGTTGCGCTCCTCGTTGGACAGCTCGGCGCCCTGCTCCGTCACGGCCTTCATGCAGGTGGCCATGTCGTCGTAGCGCTCGGCCTGCTCGGCCAGCTTCGCCTTCTGGATGAGCTCCGTTTCTCCATTGGGACGGGGAGGACAGCGAGGGCGAGCACCGACCCGGATCGGGAGGAGCGTGCGGAGGGCCTGCGGGCGGGCGCGGACAGAGGCGGGGGCGGCGCCGTCAGACAATGCGCCCGCCGCCCCGCGCCGCCCGCCGCCGCCGCCCCTTTTGTCTGTCCCCGCACGCGCGGCCCAGTTGAATGTCCCCCCCGCCCACGCTCCCCGCAGGGCGGCCGGGGCCTGGGGCGGCGGCGGAGGCAGCCCGGGGCGTGCGGGCAGGAGGCGCCGGAGGGAGGGCCGCTCCCGCCCGGCGCGGCCCAAGATGGAAACGGCCGTTGGCCCGCACCTTCCCGCCGGAGCCGCCCCTGAGGAGCGCGGCGTCGAGGCCCGCGGCTCCGGGGGCCGGCCTCCGCCCTCCCCCCGGGACCGGCGGGACCCGAGGCGGGCTTGGGGCGACCCTGGCGCTCACCTTCACGTCTCCGCGGCCGCGGCGCGAGTCCCACCACTTTGATCCGCTTTGGGCTTTAGCCGAGGAACCCTCCCGTCTCAGCCTACCACGAGCCGAGGGGCGGGCCGCCGCGCGGCTGCCTTCGCTCCCGGGCTCCCAATCACGCGCGCCGCTCGCCCTCGAGGTCCCGCCTCCCGTCCCGCAGCTAGCCAATGAGGACTGAGCGCGCGGAAGGGGGCTCAGTGGGCGGGGCGTGAGGGGAAAGCGGAGGCTAGGAGGGTGGGTCGGCTCGGGCAAGTTCGGTTGGCCGGCAGGCTGCGGCTTCGGCCACGGGGTTTCCTCCAATTAGATCCAGGGTAAAAGGACGTCACTGTTGCCATGGCGATGCTGTTACCAACTCCCCTCATCCTCCCCGCCGCACTTGTGGGTGCGGCACCGGAGCGCGAGGCTCGCGCGACCTCTCTTGCGGTGGCCTCGTCGTCTGCCGCAGCATTGGTGCGGTTGGTGCAGTGCATCTTGTGGACTAATGCAACTGCGGCTCTAACGCGGCCCTGGTGGGGCCCGGCTTGGGAGAGTGACACAACCGGCAGTTTTGTTACACAAACGCCTTTCTTTCCTCTACCTTCCTATTCGTGACAAAGGTTTGGAGCTCCGTACACAGAACAGAGCCTTTAATGACATTACGATTGGGGCCGCAAATTAGAAATAACCCCACACCCATTGAAGAAGAATTAGCTCCTGGAGAAAGCGGTTTAGGGATGGCTTTTACGTGATAAATTTAAATTTCAGATGGGCACCTAAAACCTGAAATTCTCATGTAAAATACCTCAAAAAGTCCAGAGAGGCCTCTCTGGCAATGCCAGATATCATGATTTTCTTTAAAATGAGAAGTGACATTAAAGATAATTAGGAGGAAAATACCCATTAATACCCCTCCCATCCCCCAAGGAACTGTTTGTATATTTCCTTCTGGCTTTTCTAGGTTTTGCATCTAAATACACGTTTTTCACATCTTCATCTCGTATGTACACACTTTATTTTCTGGTATTATTTTTGAGAAGACACTCAAAAAGCTAAACCTCTCTCCCTAAAGACTTTCACCTAGTGCACACCCTTCTGAAGCTAGAAAGACTGCCCCAGATGCCTTTTATTTAGGGTCATTGATGACACTTTCCCTTTAAACTAGACACTCCCCTCTGGCCACTCCCTTCTCTCCTGGCACTTCCCCAGTGCCTGACTCCAAATAAGGTGGATGTCCTAGGTGTCTGGAAAGTGGCCTTTGTGTCATCTTAAGGTGAAAATTGACATCTGGACTCACGCTGCTGACAACCAAGGAGAATAATAGGTCGCCGAAAGCAAAGACTGCCACAGCCGAGAAAGAATTTCAAATTCTAAGTGGAGACCAGAGCAGATCTAGAGAATCTCTAGAACGGAGGATCCAAGTACAGACAGCAGGAGAAGGTGCCTACTTTCCAGAAATCTACACTCCCTTCCAGCTGCCCCTCCCTGTCCTGACTTGTAAAGGTTGCTTTGTGCTTTGACAGACAGGAGAGGCCTGAGCTGGAAAGGGCCTGTGTCTTAACGCAGAAATGCCTAACTATGCTCCAACATGCTAACGGAGGGCCCTGCTGTTATTTCTGGAATCCCTGGGGCCAGGCTGCAGACACACGAGTGTTTATTGCCATGTGGGCTGGGGTGGAGACGGACACCAAGAAATCCCATTGGAAAGAATTTGCATGTGGAAGGTCAGATAAAATGCTTTCTGTATGACCTGTGAGTTTCAAGCTTACCAGAATTGGTTTAGAGACAGCCAAAGCAGTGGGAGAAACCAGTGGAGGTGGGATGGGCGACTCTTGAGGGGGAACTGTCAGGAGACTGAACCTCTGTGATAAGGAGAAAGGGAAGGGGCAAGCACACGAATTCTTTGTCAGAAAGTCTGGGCTGTACTGCCATCTCCCCCGGTGACCTTGGGCAAGATTTTCCTGCTCTCTGTAACTCAGTCTCTGGCATTTCTGTTTTCATTCAATCATCAAATATTTACTGAGCACCAACTCACATAGTTATGATCATGTGGAATCATGGGTGAAAACCGCTTCAAAATGATGGCACACTATGAAATCATTAAGTATTTTATGAGAGACCAGGGGGCAGAGGGCATCTCTAAAGGCCTCTGCACCTGAAAAAAACTCAGGCTGAGAAAATTATAGCTCTGGGAACTTGGAGTCCCTGGGCATATAAAGAGCCAACATTTATCGAGTGATTACATGTGTCAAACACTATTTTAAGTCTTTTGCAAGTACGTATTAACTCACTTAATGTGCCTTAATGCCACTGTGAAGTAGTTGCTGTTCTGATCATGTCCATTTCACCGATAAGGAAGTTGAGGCACAGGGAGGTTAAGTATCACAAGAAGAGTCACACGGCTAGCGAGTGGCAGAGCCTGGATGTGGACCAGTGCACATGGCCTCCCACTGAGGCCCATGCATGTAACCACCCTGCCAGCTCTTTGCTTGGTGCTATAGGGATTCTAGGGAAGATCAGACTAGTCTCTGTCCTCAAGGAATTTCATCCTAGTAAATACGATACGTGTTAAACATCCACATCCAACACGCTGGGAAGAACTCTAGGGAATAGAGAGCTAACAGAGGAAGTACTGAGAAGTTATTTTATCTGCCGTTCTTGTTATTTATTTATTTATTTATTTATTTATTTATTTATTTATCTAAATTGCTAGGTGAGGAGAAGCTTCTGGAGCAGGAGGGAGCACTTGGAAGCCCAAATCGCAGGCCTGCTATTGATTTCCAGTTTGATCTTAGACACCGTGATCCTCTCTGAACCTGTTTCCTAATCTGTCTTATAGTCCTACTTCTAAAGGTTGTAGAGCTACCGCACAGAAAGATGCTGGGCATAGCAGTGTCCAGTAAGCACTGCTTTTCCCCTCTCTTTCCCTCTGCTTGCGGGTGGGAAGCTGAGGGAGGGAGGGAGGGAGATGCCTGTCCTGCTGCTGGGAGCCTTAGAGCCTTACAAATGGTTAGTGAAGGCTTATTTCCTGAATCGCTGTTGTAATTAGTGGAGTTAATGGCCTGCAGAATGGCCACCTTCAGTGTACATTTTAGAATGAATGAATCCTCCTGGTTGAGTTTACTCTCATAAATTGTTTCAGTTTGGGTGTATTTGCCCACAGCATTGGGTCACTGGAGAGAGCTTCTTCCTCTCCTGCCATATGGCGGATGTTTTACAAGCATTTGAGTGGGACTTTTCAGCAGAAATTCCCATATAATCATTCTCGACCCTTCTGTTTAGCAGATAATTGAGGTATTTCCCCATCATCCACTGTACCTGGAGGTGCTAGATGAGATTCATGAAGAGCCAGGACAGGTGGGGAACTCAGAGGGAGTTTCCCCCTCCCATTCCTCGCCTTAGGGCCCAGGTCAGGCTGGTGGAATTCGGTCTCCCATCGGGCCTGCAGCAGGCGAGGCTGGTTCTTGCCATCTGTAACAGCCCTGTCTGCTTGCCGTTGCCCCACTTCCAGCATCTCTTGGACACCCCTCAGCCACACATGATTCTCCAGTTCTCACTGTGTGCTCTCAGGAGAAAAATCTAATCGAATCAGTCCATCATTAAAAAACAGAGAAGTTCCAAGCAATATTGCTTCTGCGAAGACTTGCGTATTAAGAGGAAAGAAAGCTCTTGCATTTAAGACCGAAACTTCACTGGTAGAATTTCAGGCTCTCTGAGTCAGCTTTCGGTCAGCTGGCCATTGGGTCAGGGCTCCAGCGTTTTGACATTTCTCCAGCTTTTGCTATCTGCAGGCAACAGAGTATTTTTTTTTTTAAAGCCTAATTGCCTTTGTAAAGATGATAGTGATGGTAATGTTGTTAAGTGTAATAGTACCCACATACAAAACAAAAAAGAGAGAAACAATACATAAATGTACAAAGGCGGGTAAAATGAACCTGAGAACATGACTCTGTTAACATTTTAGTGACTTCCTTCTAGATACATCTCTTTTCATTTAGACATATGTATGTGGTTTTTTACACATGAGATTTCATTCTTCACTTTGTTCAGTGTGATGATTAATCTTATGTGTCAACTTGGCTGGGCCACACAGCACCCAGGTATTTGATCAAACATTTTTCTGCATGTTTCTTTGAGGGTGTTTTGGGGAGAGATTAACATTTAAATTGGTGGACTTTGAATAAGCAGATGGCCCTCCACATGTGGGTGAGCCACATCCAATCAGTTGAAGGCCCAAAAAGAACAAAGAGACTAGTCTTCACTCAAGCAAGAATAAATGCTCCAGCAGGTGGCCTTTGGACTTCATCTGCAATTTCAGCTCTTCCTGGGTCTGCAGCAGACAGCCTTCAGACTCAAATGGAAATATCAGCTCTCCTAGGTCTCCCGCCTGCAAGCCCGCCTTGCAAATTTTGACTTGCTAATTTCTTATAATATCTATCATCTATCATCTATCTATCTATATCTATATCTATCATCTATCTATTCCATTTATTGCTATTTCTGTTTCTCTGGAGAACCTTAACTAATATCTTCGTTCAACAAACAATAGGCTATCTTTTAATAGTTTTAAGTGTATATCCATGGCCTATCAGTCTCTCCTCTCTCCCCTGCCCGACGGTGAGCTTCCTGAGGGCAAGGGTTTTCCTTTCTGATTTGTATCCCTCGTGCCCTCTCAACAAAAGTTAGGTATTATGATCCCCACTGTATGGCTGAATAAACTGAAGCTCGAGGAGGTCGAATGACCTGTCTAAGCCAGTAAGTTATAGAGTTAAGATTCAGAAGCAGGTCTGTGGGGTTTCAATCTTCTTCTATTACAATATACAAGGCTCTGTATTCTCTTCAGTGGATGATGGAAGCTCCGATGTCTGCTGGCCGGGGAACAATGTTTAGTTATTTGAGGTTGGTAGGTTGGTTAAGTATATATCTGCTGATGAGTCAGCCACAGATTTTACTTTCATATGAAAGTCTCTGTTTTTACTCTGAATGTCTCTGTAAGGAGAGGGTACCTCCTTGTAAATCATCTGTTCTCTTTAATTAAGTAAGTGTCTGTCTCCTCCTCCTCTCCCAGCTCCCCCATTAGACTGTGACCTTCTAGTGGGCAGAGTTTCATCTGCTCTCCTGTTCCTCGTGACTCTGGCCCCTAGAAGGCATTCAGTGAGGGTTGATTTTGATAGTGGGTCCATGTCATCAAGAGGGCATTTCCAGTTCCAGAGATTGTCTGCATTGCATGCTTACTTTGTGCCCAATCGTATATAAAATCACTAGAATGGTCGTAAACTCACAAAAGAAAGCACATAAGTAGAACCATCTGTTTCCCTAAGTATTCCACAAATGCTGGATTGCATCTGTTATGATGAGCACAGTAAGGACCTGAAGTTAGCACGAAGGTCCCCGAGAGGTCCAAAATGTCTTAAAGTTCCCGCCCTAACGTGCAACACAGTACACACAAAGGTATGATCCTAGCCGCCAACTCAGGCTGTTTTCCTGTTAATTCATTCAATAAAATTTAAGGGTCTACCATGTGCCTGAAGGGAGGGATTCCACAAATGAATAAGACAGCCTGTGCCCATGAGGAGCCTGATGGAGAACACAGGGGTGGGGTGCTTAGCCCAGAGCTCAGAGAAGGGCCAGGGAGGTCTCACTTTCTTTCCGTGTTCAGATGCTCCATTATGTGATTTCCAAGCCTACGATGGTCTCGAAGTGGCAATTTGGAAGGTGGGAAGAGAATTACTCCTGGGAGGCCCTCTGAAATGCACCCCACCTTCGCACCAGGTCATTCAATACAGAGGAAGAGCTGGGGCTTTGGGACCAGTCCAGGCCCATTCCCATGGGCTGACCTGGGATCCAGTTTACTTATAATGTCTATGCAAGGTAATCAGTTCATAGGATGGAAACGACAAACCCACGAAAAGCTGATGAAAAAGCCCAAGAGGCCGGCACCATTTAGAGGAAGGGCACACGACCCATACATCTCAGGCAGGGCCTAGGTACATAGCCGTGAGCCTTGATCATCACAAACCATGTTCGTTATGTTCTCCTTTTCGTTGTTGTTGCTGAAGTCAGTAATATATTATACATATACTTACACACACACACACACACACACACACACACACACACGTACATTTTTTAAGTGTCAAGAGTTGGGATTTTTTAAAAAGGTTTGGTACATAAAGTAATAAATCTTCAACTTTCTCCCAAATTATGACTCATCTGCAGACAATACAGGCTAGTTGAATGGGTGAATGAGCACAGAAGAGTTAGGGACAATGCACACAGGAGTCGATTGTTGGGCTCTCACAGTAAGTGCAGTGGAAGTTGGGGGAAGGGGAACGTGAGTGTGGGCTGGAGGGACTGCAGAAGACATCAGGCATCAGACGGTGACAGAGAGAGAGGGATCATGATGGGAAGGGGAAGGGCCACTGAGATGACAGTGGTCTGCGTTTCCACCCTTTCTGCTGCCCGGTGGGGCCTCCGGAAGGTCGGGAAGGTCACAGTTGCTCCTCCTCGTCAGAGTTGGCTTTGGATGGGGCTAACCCTGAGAAAGTGGCTCTGGACAACAGGCTGGAATGCAGACCACCCAAGGAGAGCCGGGCATGCGCAGTCTGGAGTTGGGCTCTCTTCTGCCTCTTCACCGGCCTCTGCCATGACCAGCTCAGCCAGGTAGGCAGCTTAACAAGTGCAGGCCACGCGGGGGTTACATGAACCTCCTGGCCCCTTATCATCCGAGGTGATCTTGTAAAAACTGCAAGTCTGACCTTTGTATTACTTCCTGCTGAGACCCTCGCATCTTCATTTAGCTGCAGCTCCACACATGGGTTGGACTCAGAAGCCAGATGGCCTGGATTTGAATCCTGCCTTCATCCTGGGCAGGCCACCTAACTCAGTTTCCCAACTTATAAAATGAGGATGATGATAATAGTAATACCTACCTTATAGGGTTGTTACGAGGGTTCAGTGATTAGTAAAGTGCTTTGAACAGTGCTATACACGTGTTTCTTAGATAAGTAGAATGGACTCATACCCCTTACGGTGGCCCGTAAGCCCCCCGCGATCTCATCCCGCTTCTCTCCTGTCCTGTTCCTTGGCTCTCCCTCCTCCTGTGCTTTGGCCCCTCCTGGGCCTTGCTTCAACTGTCTCCTCTTCCCTCACATCTTCGCCTGGTTAACTTCTCATCTCCCAAGTTTCGACGGAAATGACACTGTCTCTTGGGGCTGTCCTTGGGCTCCTCTCCTGTCCCAGCGAAGTGAGCTCCTCCTGCCCTGTGGCCCTCCCCCCAGCAGGAA
This sequence comes from Eonycteris spelaea, assembly GCA_003508835.1. Taxonomy (NCBI): domain Eukaryota; kingdom Metazoa; phylum Chordata; class Mammalia; order Chiroptera; family Pteropodidae; genus Eonycteris; species Eonycteris spelaea. The sequence goes on from PUFA01000014.1 coordinate 2,757,153, forward strand.
GCACCGTGCCATCACTCCTGGGTCTGCTTCCCCACCGGCTGAAGCCACCAGGGAGGCAGAGCTGTGTCTCTGTGATTTGCCTGGGTAGCCCCGGTGCCTAGCAGAATGCTTGGCAAATACACTGGGTGCCAAGAAACGTACAACTTAACAAAGGATGGGTGGAGGAGTCACGGGCAAGCGCACCTCAGTGGCCAGGGACAGAGTGCACTCTGGCTGCTGCTCAGGATGGCTTCAGGCTCTGGCCTGGGTCCATCCAGCCCCAGCTGGAGGCACCGAGGACTCTGGCAGAGAGGTCCTGGAAGCTCCAGTCAGCCCCTGCTGGTCCGACTTCCCCTCAGTCCTGTCCAGATCTGTAAACAAACTCTCAGCTGCGCCAGAGGCCTGGCAATTAAGAGAATGCAGTAAAAACAACCTTTTGCAGAGGAAAGAACCCTTCTGAATATGAACGGTCCCCTGATTTATCTGGACGATTTCTCTGATGGATTTCCTTAAAGCCAGGATAGGCCCAGGTAAGCGATTCGGGGGCTTCATACAATGAAACAAAATAACCAGAAGCTGTTCCATCAAAAGCCGACCCCGGGAGAAAGGCGACAATGTCACCCTGCTCAGCTGTCGATATGCCACAAGGTGCCTGGGGTCGGCGACGTCTCTAATCAATGTCAGTGAGCCAATGATCCCCAGTCATCCTCCCTGGTCCTGGTTCTGAAACTCAGAGACGCGGCCGGCCAGACCGACGGGCCCGGCACCACCTCGCAGGGTCACACGCAGGCCAGTTGCCGACAGGCGTTCAGGGACCACAGCAGCAGCTGCGGCCGCTGTTGCACGGGCTTCCCGAGTCCGTGGGGAAAAGGCAGCAGCTCGTCGCTTCTTGAGCCCGTGGGTTTGGAACACGAGATCCAAAGAAGAGAGATGAAAGGAACAAAACATGTCAGAAGTTGGTGAAATAAGAACTCAGCCCACCAGACCCACGTAGGCAGTCCTGGGTCTTTGATGGAGAATTGTAGTCGCCACCCAGGCCGTCCCCGAAAGGCAGGGGACAGGGGCTGAATGTGAAGTACAGCCTGGATGTGAGGAGGAGGCAGGGACTCACTCTCACAGGTCAGGCCAGCCCAGGTGACACCGTCACAGGGCCAGAGGGTGCTCAGAGCTGTGAATAAAAACACGTTTAGCCTCATTAGCTAGTAAGTGCTCAGAAAATGCACGTTCCCCTCCCCTGCCTGAAGACTGGGGACCTAGCATGGTCGAGGGTAATTCCTACACCAGAGTCCTTAGTGGTAAATAACAGAAACTGACTCTAGCTTCAACATAAGACCACTACTTCTTATTGATTGTGAGGAAGCCTGGCGAACCAGGCTGCTAAAATGGGCAGGCACCGGGGAGGACAGGCAGCCAGAACCACGGCCCAAATCACATTGCAGACCTCGCCAGAGCGATCCCTGTTGCTTCTGCCACTGGACCCCAGACATTGGTCCCTACTGTACTGACTCCGTGACACCAGGCCCTGGACCCTGGACCCCGTGAAATCCAAGGCAACTTCGCCACTGCCCCCAGAAAGAATTCTTCCCAATCCCTGCCTCTTTGGGCCACTCACTCTAGATTTGAAATCCCAACCGGGGTGTCTGGCCAAGTCTGAGTTAAATGCCACACCTTGCTACACAGCAAGCTGGAGAGGTAGGTGTCTAGAACGTATACCTCCCAGGGAGAGGGGGTGGGCTGTGCCTCCCAGTAAGACTCTGGAGCAAGGAATTCCTTAAAGGAAGGGGTTTCGGATGCTGGGCATCCTGAAAACAGCCCACGTCCCCTGCTCTTATACTTGGGCTTCTGGTCTGCATAGCAGAGAAAAGCAGAACCGTGGGGGCACGTGAAGGTTGGAGCCTGGAAAAGCCTTTCTCTGGATTGCATCTTTCTCTCTCTGGAAGAAAACGGGGGAGAATCTTTGTTATCATTGACACCCCTACCTGGAAGGCTTGTCCCCACTCAAACTTGACCTTTTCCCAGATCCACAAAGATCTCTGTCTTCCAGACAATGCTGTTCTCCCTCTAGATTGCATCATACTTTTTAGAAATGAATTACTTCATTTATGCATGTCTTGTAAAGCTCTCCCAGGATGGAGACAAAAATCTGATTCATTAAACAGTTAACGCACATTTATGGAGTGTCCGCAAGGCCCTGAGGAGACTGAGGGGGCAAAGACAGGGCCCGTGCCTTAGAGAAGAAGGTCCTGTGTGGGGCCAGGTGTGTGCAGGGGTGTGAAGGCTTCCCAGAGGAGGCGACCCAGTGTAAACTGGTCTTACAGACGAGATGTTCTTGGCCACTGCAGGGAGGGGAAGCAGTGTGCTCCGGAGGGAGAGCACAGCAGGGACGGAGACGAGGCGCCGTGAGGAGGTGTCCTGCGTCAGGGTAACAGAACGGAGGGGACATCGGGTGGGGGGCGGGAGGACAGGCAAGAGTGAGACCGCATTCTGAGGAGCCTCGCATGTCTCCCTGAGGAACAGGTATTGTATCCCGAAATTAAAAAGTATTAGGAATGATCGGATGGTCTCGAGTTTCGTGTTTTTGTACTGTGGTGAAATCCCCTTTAGATCCACTGTCTGAACCTCGTGCACGTGCAGAGCTGAGTGGTGCGAAGGGCAGCGCCTTCGCATCGCTGTGCACCAGCCACCGCCGTCCACCTCCCGGGCTTTTCAGTCCCCCCAGACTGGGACCCTGTGCTCGTTAAACCAAAACTCTCCTTCTCCCCTCCGCCCGGCAGCTCCGACAACCACCGTCTACTTTCTGTCTCCATCATTAGATACTTTTAAGCAAGAGAACGACCTGATTGGATTGTCTAGAAGGAGCCCTCTGCCTGTGATGCGAAGGATGGGTTAGGAGACTTGATGCAGGAAGTGGTTGCAGAAAACTCGGGAAGAGCTGAGGAGGCTGGATCAAGGCAATGGCGATGGTGGCGAGAGGTGTTTCAGAGATATCGATTAACTGTATGAGCTGAGAGCCATCCAAGGTTACTCCGGGCTGTCTTTTTCTATTCTATTTTCTCTGCATTGAACCCCATGCCCCTTCTTGAATGAGGAAGAGCGAAGATTTACTATCCCATAAAATTGATTTTTAAATAATTCTCTGACCCTGTCAGTTCACAAATATTTCAAAATTACAGCTTATATAGATGGCAAAATATATCCCCACATCACTGCTATAGGACGTGGGAGATGATTTTAGGATAGACCTGAACATCGGGTGCTTCGACCCATTTTGTAAAAGAGAAGTAATTTACAAGAGTAGTTTATGGTCATTAAATATGCAATGGCAATTCGGAACAATTTTCTGCGCCAGGAAAAGTCATCTGAAGCTTGTGTTTAAGAGACAGCTGAGTACACAAAGGGTCTGGACTGGATCTCAGGAAACCTGGATTCCAGCAGGTTCTTGCCATTCACCAGCAGTGCAGCCCTGGGCCAGTTACTTAAGCTCTCTGCATCTCTGTGTTCTCTTTACTACAGGGGTTCTCGCTTAAATGAGCTGATTCGTGTAAAGCGTGAGATGAGAGATGGGGCTGATGGCAGAGTTGTGAGTAAGAACATGAATGGTGATAAACATATTTCATATTTGCAGAGATCTGTAATTTACATGTTACGCTAATATTTTAATCCACAATCATTTATTGAGTTTTTCCTGTATGTGAGATATTTGTCTTCTGATCCTCCTACCAATCCTTGTGTACTTCTGTCCCTATCTAATGGGACATCTGAGACACCACACAGTCTAGATCAATTTTTTAGATGAGGAAACTGAACTCAGACTGGTTAATGTGACGTATCTGAGAGCTCCCAACTAGTCAGTGGCAGAGCCAAGACTAGAAGAACCCTGATTGCCAAATTTCCCAGTCCTGGGTCCCACTGAAAGCAAACCCTTTGGAGCTGAAACAGCGTATTCATTTAGGGACTGAAATGGCTGATGAAATGATACTCAGGGCAAAGAAATCCAGAATCTTGTCCGAAATTCAGAAAATCAATGAAACATGTGACTTGTTGAAAAGATTTCCATTGCGTCAGGGTAATTCCTAATTTGGGGGGAAAAATGTGCTTGTAAGCACGAGGCCTCCTTCTCGGCTCCCTTAGAAGTCCACTTCTGAGGCCACCTGTCTGTTGCTCGCACGTGATACACCTGCGGGAAATCGACGCCTCTCCTGCTTCTCCAGCTGACTTCACAGTCCTTGAGTGAGCTGTTTCAGGCCCGTGCCTGTTCTCATTCCAAGTCACCCTCAGATGCCATCAATCCATCAGCATTCTGGTTTGCAGGGAGAGTAAGTATTGGGAGATTAGAAGCCGTGTGCTCCTGGCTTTTCTGGAATGTGCCAGGCCAGGTGGGGGTTGCAGGGACAGAAGTAAGGGGCCGACAGTGCTGACGCTTGGGCAGAGCACATGAAAAGGTCTGGCCAGGGTAGGTGGAAGCCTCCTCCTGACCCATCACACTCATGGGGACATCGGATGTCTAGGAGGCCAGGAGGGTGATGCAGATGGTAGCGCCTTGGTGCTGGGCCTCACCTTGTACCTGGCATGTCCGTGGCATGGCACAGAGAGAGCATCTCACCTTCCTACTCGGCTTGCGTCCTCAGGTGCCACTTTGGGGGCAGTGGAGCATAGATTGTGCCAATAGGAGTTTCTGGTTCTGGCTCTGCCACCTGCTTCCAGGGTGACCTTAGATAGCTACTTCATCCAAACCTGAACTTCCTCCTCTCTAAAACGCGCGGGCCTGCCTGGGCTCCTCCTGGGTAATTCTTCAGTCTTTTGTTTGTTGTTGTCATTGTTTTGTTTGTTTTTGCCTCGTTGACTTGTAGATGCATCATTGCAATCTCCGCCTCTGTCACCACATACCCATCCTCTCCCTCTGTTTCTGTGTGTACATGGCATTCTCCTCTTTTATAAGGACACCTGTCATGTCGGATTAAGGGCCCGTCCTACTCCAGTATGTCCTCGTTTTCATTAATTACATCTTCAGTGACCGTATTTACAAATAAGGCCACATTCTGAGCTATGGAGGTTTAAGGTTTCAACATATCTCTTTGGGTGACATATCAACCCATAACTCCTTAGGACTTGCTGAGGTCAAGGTCTCCCGCTTGCTCCCTGGTTTGGCTGCTTCCCTTTACCGGAAGCCACAGCTTCCTCTCCTGTCAGATACTCTCTCTCAGTCTGGTAATCATTTTTTTCCTTTGCTCTGGAACCGCATCCATTTCTTGCTGATTTCTATAAGCCCTTTCCTACCACGCTATAAATAGCTCTTGCTTAAACTCTCTTCCAATTTCCCAATTCGTGCACACAGTGCTTTAGTATCTACCCACTTACTTATGCATTCATCTTCTCATCCATCCATCTACCCACCCACTTACACATGCAGCTATCCTTTCATCCATCCATCCATCCATCCATCCACCCATCCATCCATCCATCCACTCATCCATCCATCCATCCATCCATCCACCCATCCATCCACCCATCCATCCACCCATCCATCCACCCATCCATCCACCCATCCCTCCATCCATCCATCCACCCATCCATCCATCCACCCATCCATCCATCCATCCACCCATCCATCCACCCATCCATCCATCCATCCACTCATCCATCCATCCATCCATCCATCCACCCATCCATCCACCCATCCATCCACCCATCCCTCCATCCATCCATCCACCCATCCATCCATCCATCCACCCATCCATCCACCCATCCATCCACCCACCCACTCATCCATTTATTATTCATTCATGGATCATCCATTCATCCATCCACCCACCCATGTTTTCACCCATCCATCCACCCATCCATCTATCCGTCCATCCACTCTTCCATTCTTCACAGTGCAGAGTTCACTGTGGATGTTCAATATATTCAGCAAATACTGAGCAGCTAAGCCATGGTCAACGCTAGCCCCTGTGCCAGGAACGTAGTCAGTAAAACACAGTCCCTGTTCTCCAGAACCGCGTGATGCAGTCCAGCGATAAGAACAAAATACTCGCAGCTCATTTCCTAATAGTTCTCTGCATCTAGTCGCAAAAAAAGGAAAAAAAATGAAGAGGACTTAGGAGGCGCATTCTGGACTCTGTTGCTTTTAAAATTTGAAGGAGTTTGGGTCTGAAATGTTCTGTTTGTCTTCTAGGAGACAGAGAGAGAGACCAGAGGAAATAATCGCCATGTCCCTCTCGCACAGGCTTCCTGATGGCCAGCTGCCTGATGTCCTGGCAGGACGGCTCTCCCTGGGCCCCTGAGCCTGCCTGCTCTTCACTCTCTGGTCCGTCCCCAGGAGGGAAGCGAGTTCTGAGATCCGGCATGCGGACAGGGAAAGCGACGCAGGCAGCCGTGGCTCGGATTCATGGTGCAGCTCGTGCAATGGCTTTTTGAACAGTCCCCCGTGTAACCTGTCAGGGCCTGAGCAGGTGGGACAGTGCCCCAGAAGCCCACCGAGGACCTGAGCCGCCTCCAAAGGTGAGTTGAGTTGAATCAATTCAACATGTCTCAGCCCAGCCTCCTGAATAGCAATTTACCTTGCCAGGCTTAGCGATAACACGGATAAGACACCAGCCTGGCCCTGGAGGATTCCTCACCTGCCTGTACTGAGAATGATGCATGAGGATCCATGATGCTTGCAGCCAGCCAGCGGGTGTTATCTGCAAGGCAGCAGAGAGATTTGTTCAATAAATACATATTGAGCGCCTACCGTGTACTTGGCATTGTGTGGGTGCTAGCAAAATGAAGGAGATGCAGAGGGGGACCTCTAATGCCTAAAGGTCTTTCCCTGGGGGAAGGAGGGGAGCAGGCTGCGGGAGGAGGGATATACAAAGACCCCCAGGCTTCACCCTCCACAGGCTCCCGAAACTGCCAGTAATTGAGCTGGGCGTGAGCTCTCACTGGGCAGAGACCCTGTCCTACCTTTCTTTGTACCTCTGGGGCCCAGCACATAGTAAGGGCTCAATGAACTTTGCAGGATTGAAGACGAAACCCTATTTAAAAACCGGAGATGCGATCGGAAGTCCAAATGTTACAGCAACAAGCAATCAGCAAAACTGTCCGGTGGAAAGACAGCTCTTTTCCCCTCTCTCTTCCTGTCTATCTCATATGAGTGACCATGGCCAGGACTAGTCAAGGTCAAACACGGTCAGCCAAGGTCAAACACGGTCAGCCAAGCTGCAGTTCTCCGAGTACTTCAGCAGCTGTGTCTTGGGTTTATGTCACTACGTGAAGATCTTTTGCATTTTACATTATGAGTCTCTACGCGTCATATCAAAGTCTTTTTGTTATTGCCCAAATATGGTAAAAACATTAAACACATTTTTAAGAAAACAAGCAAACCATGCCTTTGCCATAGAACTGATTTAATTTTTGCGTTTCCTATCTAGCCTTTGTCTACATGCACGCACATTTTAAACCCAGCGATAATCGCAGCGAACATACACTTTTGTATTCAGTTTACAATGCGTGTTTTTTTGTTTGTTTTTGTTTTTGTCTTTGTAAGCGTTTCTTTCACATAAATTCTGTTCTTGGGACCAATTTTGTTGGCACATCAGCTTTCCTCTTAGGAACACAACGGGAGATGTTTTCACTGCTCGGGTGTCTGTGAAATGCTTTGTTTTTCAGACGTCTACAGACTGAGGAGTTCGCACAAGAACAGAACAGACTTTTCGTACAGGTTATTTGTATTGTTCTCCGAATGGGGTGTTCTTCTGCATGGGAAGAAACCTCTCACAAAAATCAGGCGGACACAGTGTTGGTGATGAATCCTGGGCCTGTCACTCACTAGCTGTGTGGCCTTGGGTCGCTTACCTAATTCTCTGGTAAAGTAAGGAGAGGAGTATCTATCTACTCAGCCTGCGGAGGAGATCATGTGAGCTACAGACTGGGCTTTGACCCTTAGGGCGAGGGCTATGTATGTGACTAACTGTGGTACGATGTCCCCAGGTGATACTGGGTTGACCTTGAGCAAGGCTCTCTGAACTCGGTTTGTTCGTAAGTGAAATGAAGAAACAAAAGTCCCAATGAACCTGAACAAAATAAAGAGTACGAACGTGATACAAACGTGCTTCGTTAACTGCACCATGGCTGTCCATCGTCCGGTCTTCCTTCCATCCATTATCCGATGTCTGTTTCCCCTCAGTCCTAGGATGAGAGGTGGAAATTCGGGGGTGAGGTCTGACGTGTATCTCACAACTAGAACCAGAACAACCACCAGCCAGCAGCTTCCAGGGGCCCGGCTTCCCATCCTCACCTGTGGCACAGAGCTGCCCAGAAGACGCCCCTAACCAGCTCTGTGTCCTGCTCCCTCCCCAGGGCACACCTCCCCGGGAGCTTGTGTGAAGGTGCTGAGACTCCATCAAGAGTCAGCCTTCTGAATAGCAGCAAAGGCGTGCAGTGGGGTCCGGAGGACCAGGACAGCCCAGCCTTCCCAGTTGGGGGGCGTGCAGCAGAGGCAGGTCTGCAGGTGTGGGTGGAAGTCATCTGCCCCCCCTCCTGCCCTTCCTTGCCCTTTCGCTTTCTTTCCTGCTCTCCCTCCCACCTCCCCTGCCCCACTTTCCTGCCTAACTCCACAATGCTTGTTGCCACAGACCCCCGCAGCCTCTTCCACCGTCTGCGACGCGGGGTGCGGCACAGTCCCCGCCGCAATGCTAAAAAGTTTTCATACGAAACAAAATCAACCGTCAAGTGCTGAGCCACCTCTCTCGCAAAAATAAACTTTGAAGGAACCACTTCTGCTGGGAAAGGAAGCCGAGAGAAAACCACATACAGATTATCTCAGACTTTGAAGTGAGAACCACAGGCCTGAGCCCAGTCACCTACCTGGCTGACTATAAACAGCCTACAGGAGACTGGGGGTGAAGCAAGACTCACCCCCAGGCGCACCGAACCCCCACCCCACGGAGCTCAGCCCTGCCCCTCCCCCCGCACGCAGACAGAACCCAGACTGACGGCACCCAGGAAGCCACTGAGCACGCTTCCGACTGCCCCTCTGCTTCCTTCCGACTGCCCCTCCTTTGCAGAGGCCCGGGGCTCCTCCTCCGGGCTGTGTGTTAGGTTCAGTTTTCACGCCACTGTCACTTGACATCCGCCTGTCTGGCTCCCCCACTGGGTCGAGCTCCTTGAAGGCAGACGTTGTGTAACGGGATGTAAAACAGACTTTGCTGTTCCCTTGTTCTGTCTCCATTCCCTCTTCTGGGACAGCATCCTGATTTTGCGGATCGAGGGGCCCCGCCTGGCCCGTCCCAAGCCAAGTTAATTGGAAGCCTCTTCCCTGGTGTTTGGACTTGAGTCTGGTGACAAAAAGATAAAATGGCAGGAGCACAGGGCTTGTGAAGAGCCAGTCCTCTGGCCCCCTGGGTTTGCGTCCTCCCAGCAGCTTGGTTCTTCAGCTTTTGCCTCAGCGCTGCCAGCTACTCCCCAGAGGACTCTTCTGTTACTTCCAACCGAAGAACCCTGACCTAGAGAGGGTCCCCGTATCCCCAGGGCAAGTGCATGGCCTGACGCACAGCAGGGCCCCAGAATGCTGAGTTGAGTTAAGCAGCGTTGACTCCTCCGTTGCAGTCTGGGGGATTAGAGACACGGTCACCTGGATGCCTTTGATGGGAGAAACTCCGGCTCATCATGATTTCCTGGTCGCCTTGTCTTGAGCAGTGCTCTCCAAGGGCCCTCCGAGTGCTCTGGGTCATGTGTCGGGTTCCACGTGACTCCACGCGAAGCCGGGCAGACACTAACAGGATCCTTGTCCCATCTCCCAAGCTTGGTCCCTCCTTCCTATCAGGCACGGGCTCAATCCCAAGGCCTCACGGAATCCCAACCAAGCTTTCTGAAATACCACCTTCTTTATCTCCTGTCTCTCTGTCCAACACTTAACCATACAATTCTGCTTTTTCTAGGAGTTCTCAAAAGACCAAATAATGCCGTTTGAGTATATTAGCCAATATAGTGTGCAGATATCTTAAAAATCAGAAAGCAGATAGGATTTTTTCAAATGGGGTTTTAATGCAGGAAGGCTTTCATGCAGGCAATTAATTTATAGATACCTGACTAGGGGACAATGTGAGGTCTCCCCCTTTTCTATTTTTTCTAGCTCAGGGTCAATTCTGTCTTGCTCAAGCACTGTTAATATAACTAAAAGAAAAACCTTTGTTTCCTCTACTCACACTCACACCAACACTTTTGACACCAAATGAGTCACCAACCAGCTCTCTGGACACCAAGTGGGTGTCCTACAGTTCAGTTCCGACACTGACCCCCTGACCTTAGTGCAAAACCTCAGTACCCCAAGATCGTGGTACTTCAGACGTCAGTGGCAAGTTACTCGCACCTGTCTGACTTTGCTACACATTGGGGCTTCCCACAATCCTCTCTTCAGGTTTGTTCTAATGGCTCACAGAACTCAGGGAAACACACAATTTATTTTATAATAAAGGGCACAGGCGACAGCCAGAAGAAGAGGCACACAGGGTCAGATCTGGAAGAGTCCTAAATGTAGGAGCTTCTGCCCTTGTAGAGTTGGGGTGTGCCACCCTCCCAGCAGGTGGATGTGTTCACCAACCTGGAAGCTCTCTGAATCCTGTAGTTTAGAAATTTGTATGGATGCTTCACCACGTAGGAATGATCACTTATTAACTCAATCCTAGCCCTTTCCTCTGCCCGGAGGATAGAGCCATCCACAGGGAGATTTGAAATGGAGTTTTCAGTTTCTTTCTAGGACCACATGGGCCACTGTAGAGAGGATATTGCAGGTGATCCAGGTGATCCAACACCTACAATGCAAAACCCTAGGGAGGAAGAAGCGGAATGAGGATAGTGCTTAAATCCGTCTGTCTCAACTAAGGGACCGTTTGCTAAAGGAACACAAGAAGACCCTTGGATGAGGGGCGTTCCATTCAACGCTAAATGTATCTCTTCACTGCTCAAAGACAAGTTCTGTGACACCTCTCCCGCCCCTGCAGCTGTGACAGACGTCCACAGAGGAAGACTTGCGGAATGGTTCCTGTTGGAAGGTGGTGCCAGGAGAGGGAACCCATCAGCGCTCCAGCTTCCCATGGATCCTGCAGGAGCAAACAAATATGGAACTGCCCAGGGCAAGAAGGCAGTGGGCAACGATGCTGTGGGGATGCTTGGCAGACAGAGAATAAGACTTCTCTGCAGTTAATATTGTTGACACCAACGAATACCGTCGTAGCTGAGACTTAGTAGGGCTGGGATGGATCAGGCACGAAGAGAGTGATGAGAAAGGTTAACCCGGCCGGGAACCAGGAAGGCCCTACCAGACGCACCCAGCTGGGGATCTGAGCGATGTGTGATGGGGTGAAATCGGCTGGTGACCCAGACTCCCACTGGAGTGATACTTGTGTTTTACATGAGTGTGTGTGTGTGTGTGTGTGTGTGTGTGTGTGTGTATGGGGTGATTTTTTTTTTTACCTTATGTACATAAAACCCCTCAGTCTGGGTACTCAGAAACATACATGCATAATAAAGAGGTGGCCCTGAATAGTTCATTCGAGAGCGTGTGGGTACAATTTTCTGCAGCCAAACGCCCAGATCCCCACGCAAAGTCCAAAGCACAAGACCGTCTGTGGGAATAGTTTCTGCAAAGACATGTCCTGGCGGCTACTTCCCCTTCTGGAGCCTGGGAAGGGTGACGGCTGCTGGGACCGACCACGCCTGGCCCTGGCTCAAGGCTGACGTGTGTTTGCTTTCCTTGGACCGGCGCCCGCCCGAGTCAGAGCATTCGGTTTCATGACGGGTGGGCAGGTCCTTGTCTGGGGCCACGGGCAGAACGTGAGGCTGAGGTGGAGGTGCCGAGTCGGCACGCGGCCAGGCTGCCTCCAGGCCACGGTGACGTGAGCCCAGGCGGCTCCCGATGTAGAACGTGTCGCTTTGGCACTGCGGTCCGCGAATGTGGACTCGGACGCCCTGATGGCTTTAACTGTCTAAGGGGCTGTTTACTTGTGAAGACAAAAGTAAAAGTTTACTCTACTTAAAAAGTAAACGGTTGCACACAGCTGTGTAAACACTGAGAGAACATTTCACAGAATATTTCGATGGTTCCGAAGACTCTCGAGTGGAAGGCTCCTGTTTTGCAAGGAGGAATTGTGAGGCCCGTGAACGAACGGAATGTGTTTTGAGCCCCCACTTATGCTTCTGAGCCTCCTCTACCCAAGCGTCCTGGGCTTCTTGGCTTCTGCTTCACCCCACTTTGTGTAACACCCCTTCCCAGGGGAAGCCCCCAGCCTCACCCTGGTTCCCAGCTCAGCTTCCGCTCCCTGACTTCAGATAACTGACTCTTTCTGAGAATGTTTCTCAAAGCTTCCTTTTCAGCACAGAGAGATATAAATTTTCATTTTTTTCATTATGACAGATTTAAGGCGCTGTTGAGTCTTGAATTAGAATTACTCCCTTGATAGTCTTTAATCCTTCGTAGTACCCTTCTGGGCAGCTATAGCCATGGGGACAAAGCCATTAGTTATTCTTTGTGACACAAAGTGGCTGATGAATTTCTTGAAAGCCCTGACTTTTTCTTTTTTTTTTTAAAGGACTAAAGGCCATTGCATCAGTCAGTCCAGCGAATAGTAAACGCTATAAATTTTTGCTTCGGAAAAGTTCTATTTAAGTGCAACTTTCCTAAGATATGCTGGTTTTATTAAGCGAGGGACACCAGCATTTTGCACATTGGCCTGCAAAGTACAGGAAGGCCTTCAAGGTCAAGGACGCATGAGGGAGGAGTGGGGCTGGCCCACCAACACGCTGACACTAACCAGGCCGTGAGTGTTCAACAGGTGCACACAGCTCATCCATTCTCCAACACCTGTATGTCTTCCTGGTTAGAATCTTTTTTTTGGGGGGGGGGTCATATTTGTGTGTCAGGCCATCTCAGTGTCACTGGTACTATTTATCATTTACTTAATACTTTATTTCAAACTGAAACTTCTATCAACATTATACACGCTAACTATATTTATTCTGATAAACTTAAAAATCCTAGAATAAAGACGGTCCATCTGTGTACCACTGACACTCATTTCTCATACTACTAATTGTCAAGGACACGTCAGCTGGGTAAACAGTGTGGCAATTGCAATAATAGAAGGTTGACAAGATATAGATTCGGTAAAGGGGGAGGGGAAAATGACACTGCCCAGAGTCCTATTCCTGGACTTCACTTTTATGCTAAGAATGTCGTAGCTCCACCCATATAATATCCCCCAGTAAGTAAGGTAAATAACTATATAGATATTCACTTTATTTTTTAGAGCCGTTTTAGGTTCACAGCATTATTGAGAGGGAAATACGAAGATTTTACCTCTACCCCACACGCCCGCGTGATCAACACCTTCATCAAGGGGACATTTATTACAATTGATAAATCTACATTGACACATTAGAATCACCCAAAGTCCACGGTGTGTATAGTAAGGTTCACTCTACGTGTTTTGACAAATGTCTCCGCCATTATGTATTCTATAGAACATCTTCAAAGCTCTGTCGCTTCTCATTCATCCCTCCTCTCCCAACCCCTGGCATCACTGGTCTTTTTATTGTCTCCATGGTTTTGCCTTTCCCAGAATGTCACATAGTTGGGATCATGCAGTAGGCAGGCTTTTCAGACTGGCTCCTTTCACGTAGGAATATGTATTGAAGTTTCCTCCATGTCTTTTCGTGGCTCGATAGCTCACGTGTCTTTAGAACTGAATCATATTATATCGTCTGGCGATGCCATGGTTTATCCGCTCACCCACTGAAGGACCTCTTGGTTGCTTTCAAGTTTTGGCAATTATGAATAAAGCTGCTACAAACGTCTGTGGGCAGGTTTTCCTGTGGAAGTAAGTTCTCAACTCCTTTGGGTAAATGCCCTTGAGCATGACTGCTGGATCAAATGGTAAGCATATATTTAGTTTTGTAAGAAACTGCCAAACTGTCATCCAAAGTGACTTCCATTTTCCATACCCACCAGCAAATAAATGAGAGTTCTTGCTGCCTCACATCCTCACCCACATTTGGTGTTTTGGATTTCAGCCATTCTAATTGGTGCGTAGCGGTATCTCATTATTGTTTTCGTTTGCATTTTCCTAATGGTGCACGAAGCGGAGCATCTTTTCATATTCTTAGATGCCATATGGACATCTCAGATGAGATGTCTGCTCAGATCTTTTGCTCATTTTTTTTTTAATCGGGGTGTTCATTCCCCCCCCCATTTGGGTTTTAAGAGTTCTTCGTATAGTTTGGATAACAGCCCCTTTATCAGATATGTCTTTTGCACATAGTTTCTCTTCATCTGGTTTGTCTTCTCATTCTCTGGAGAGTGCCTTTCACAGAGCCACATTAAGTATTTGAGTTTTGGTGAGAATATTTCGCTCTTATAATTTAAACTCAATACAATTATATAACTCTGTAACTTGAGTTATGGACGACCAGTTGATGTAATGTTATGCTTTAATTCAACATTTAGCATTTTTTTGATTCTCTCATATTCATGACAAGACGAATAATAAAATATGCCCAGGGAAGGATTCCATAGGCTTGGCTTGGATCAGGTGTGTATACTTTTGGGCCAATCATCTCTGGCCAGGAGGTGGGCCATCAAGGGCATGAAAGCCCCCATTGGAATTATGTGATTGGGTCAGAGAAGCAGTTCTCAAAAGGAGGGTGCTTTTCCCAGAAGAAAGAGGAGGTGCCAGGCAAAAAAAAAAAAAAAAAAAAAAAAAGCAATAGCATCCTTTACAATTGAAGAAGCGCATTTCAAAAAAACACTAAGGCTGTGTAAAGAGGAGAGGGGTTCTGCCCCGTTGGGGATCAGGGATAGCACACTAGACATGGCTTTTAGGATGGAAAGCGAAGGGGGAAGTGTTTGCAAAGGCCGAGGAGCAAGAAAGAAAAAGGCAACGCACTGATTAGGAGGTAGTTAAGTTGGTTTGGAACCTAAATTGGATACAAGAAGAAACAGTGAGGGGGAAATGAGGTTGCAAAGTCAGGGGAGGCTAAATCCTGGGAGAATGGGCAGCCAGAATTTGGGCTTTAATTTGTAGCCACGAGGGATAGGACTGCCAAATAAAATATAGGGTCTTCAGTTAAATTTGAATTTCAGATAAACAACAAATATTTGCATGGACGTATGCTAAAAAATTTTTCACTGGGTCTCTGAAATTCAAGCCTAACTGGGCAGTCCGCATTTTTATTTGCTAAATTTGGCAATGCTAACTGGGGAGCCACTGACGGGTTTTGAGCCAAGACAAGCATGAAGCCGTTGACTCAGTCCAAGCTCCAGCACCCCTCATGCTCGGAATCCTGGGCAATGAAGACCGATGTCATTACGGTGGGTCGGGCCTTGCAGCTACTAAGTTTCCTTGAGTTCTCACAGAAAGACCGAAACTCCATTGTGGAGTGGGGGTGTTCAGTGCCTCTGTTCACATCGTCCTGGCTCATCCATCCTTTGTCACGGTGGTAACTCAATTGGAGCCATCGATTTCACTTCGCCAGATGCCCCCTACCCTTGAGGATGACTCAGGAGTCGATTTCCCAACCCTCAGTTTAGTTCCTCAGTAAGTCTGGATATAAACACAGGCAGGGAATAACCAAAAAGAATCACACCTTTGCAAATGTGTCGCTTGCTCTTCCGTCCCCCTTCTTCCTCCATGGCTGAGAGGTCACGGGGCTGGCCTCGGAAAGCCACATGACTGAGGCTTCCTGGATTGCTGTGAAGAAGGACCTCATCGGCCTTCACAGCCAGGCCCCTGGTGGGGCTGTAATGAGTGCGCCCAAGAGCTCCCGCTCACAGCAATTCTCACTTAGGGCAGCACAGAGTCTCCTGGGAAAACACATCCTCTTCAGAGGTCTCAGCTTCTGCCTCCTCTTTTCTCAGCCCTTCACACATTCCCCATCCCATTAAGATTTTTAAAAACCAACCAAGAAAGAGAAAGAGTGTGGGATCCTGTTGAAACAATCCTAGAAGGTGCCAGAGCAGCCAGAAGTGTAATAGGAGTGTAGGAAATGTATTTATACAATCTGTTATTCATGAATATGTGAGTTGCTTTTTTTTCTTTGATATTTAAAACAATACCACACAGATAGTCTTTTTATTTTCTTTTCTGTGCACGTTTCTGTTCCTGTGCAGAAATAGTCATAGGATATCAATTTCTAGAAATGAAACTATTAAAACATAGGAAAGATATTTAGATTTTCAAATGCTCTCTGAAAAGAGGACAACAAATGGAATTCCTATGCATAGTGTACGAGTGTTTTTTTTCTAGAAACTTTTACCAGCATGGTATATAATCAAACCTCATAATTTTTATCAGTCTGAAAATACAATCCACTGCTCTGAAGGCACTAATTTAATTCTAAGTCAAGTTATATTTTAAAATATTTTTATTGATCAATTATATATTTTTGTGAGCTGCTTAGTTACAATGTCTTTTGCTCATTTCATATTTGAGAAATTTTTACTTTTGTATTTATTTGTAGAAGCTCTTTTTATTTTAAGAAATTTTGTCTGTTTTCGTATATATCGTAAATTGTTTCTCAGTTTGTTGTTTAACTTTATTATTCCTTCATTTTTTTATATGTGGTTCTATTACCTCCCCAACTAAACTGGAAGCAAGACTCGTGATTTATACCTCTCTGTTAGCCCTACAGCGCACAGCAGCCTAAGTTCTTGGCTTTTGCCCAAGTACCACCCCCATCTCAAGGCCCAGCTGCCCTGCCTGGATGCCCTGAGAGTCGAGCCCTAGGGTTCCCCAGCTCCGGGCTCCTCCCTCCACACACAGCCAGGACTCTGAGCCGGAGGCAGGAGCCCAGCCCAGTCCTTAGGACCCGTCTGGGTCTGAGGCTGGAGGCATTGGAGGAGCTGTGCTCAGCATACAGTCCTCAGCACGCGGTGGGACTGCGACCCCACAAGACAGACAGAGTGGTCCTTCACTGACACCTCCTCCTTGCATTCTGTGCAGGCCCTGGGCTGAGGGCTGTGAGTGGGGAAGGACGCTGCATTCCCACCTCAAGTCCAGCGATGCTGTGGCTGGGGCGCAGGGGGTGTCCGCATGGGTGCGGCCAGCCCTGCTTGGCCCCGCCCCAGGATGCGCTGCCTGCCTGCCGAGTTCTCCCCATTTCCTGAGCTGGGCACTTACTTCCCTGACGGTCTCCCTTCTGCTCCAGCTTGCTCCAGCCACTCCCTTTCCATCCTCAGAGGTTCCGCAGTTCTGTGTCTGAAGCCCGAACTTGTGCCTGGGGCCCCAGCATCTGCCAGCGTCTCCCTGCTCCTGCTAGCCCGACTTTCCCCAAAGTGCCCTGTCAATGACAACACCCCTGGGGGCTCTCCCCTCATATTTTTCCTGGTTCGTACATTGTCTTCATATGGTTAAATGACCATTCAATGAGTATCTGCCACGTGTTAGACTCTGCTTGATGCTTACACGTATTATCTCCCTTATGAGTCACTAATGAAGTTTCAGAGGGATATTATATTTGTGAATCAGGAAGCTAAGAGTGAGGGAGATTCAGTTAGTTGTCTGAGATCTTATAACCTGGAAGGTGTGAGGTCAGGATGCTTTACCCAGCATCTTTCTGTACCTGGAGTCGCTGAGGCCCCTTCAGGCATCAGCTCCACCTGCTGAACGGAATCCTCTTCCAGGTCCCGCTGAGGGCTGGCCCATGGCGGCCAGAAGTTCAGTCAGAACTTTTCCTGCGCACCCCTGAGCCATCCACAGCCATCCTGAGGCAGGTGAGTTCCTTGCCTCTGTCCCTACAGGTTTTACAGATGTTTTAAACAAGTGTTTTAAAGGGGAAAAAACATCCAGTTCTCTCCCCACGCACCTCTAAAGTGAGAAAAGCCAGGCAGTTCATCCATCTAGAAAGCCCTTGAATGATAGCCTACCGCTACTTAAAGACTAATGAGATGTGTCTGAAGACGAATGAATGTGTGTGCGTTTTTAATATCGTATGATGAAACGTGTCAATGTTTGGATGCATTGTATAACCCAGTGAACCAATATTTCCCAAACAACAAATGCATTATGGATAAAAGATCTATTCAAAGTACAAGATGGAACCATGGATTTTAATGTAACAGAGTATCAAAAGTTTATTGACATGGATTCAAATTCTATACCACGACTCTCCTTGAGAAAGTATTGCTTGTCAAGGATTTAAGTGATGTCGAAGAAGAAAATCCACAGTTATTTGAACAAAGGCCAATAAAATATTCCCCTCTGAAAGTACATATCTCTGTGAGGCCACCTGTTCTTTACATATTTCCACCAAACCAATATATCAAAATGAATTGAATTCAGGATGGTATGAGAATCCAGTGGTAATGTAAAACAGCGTCAATCTTCTCATTAAATATTTTGTGTGTCTGAAATATATAATTATTTTCCACTAAATATATTATTTATGTTAACATGTAATAGGTAATCATTATTTTAAACTCTTTAATATATTTTTAAGCTTTATCCATTTTAATTTCCAACATAGTAAATATCAATAGATAGAACCCACAAAATTTAAAGCTCTTCAGGCTCTTTGATAAATATTAGCGTCGAGATGCCCTGAAACCAAAAAGTTTGAGGACGGGGGCAGTAGACAATGAGCCCTTAGACCTGGAGGCTCGTTGTTAGACTCGCTCCTGCTTTGGCCAGAACAGGCAGCTCTAGGGTCATTCAGGGGCCAAAGGTCCAAATTATCTATGTCCTTGTGTCTGGCAGACCCACATCAATACCCAACACACACACACACACACACACACACACACACACACACACACACACGTACTCCTGAGTCTCTGCCCTGGGAAACTACATACACAGGTTTGTCAAAATTTAGTGTAAATTTGAATCGATGAGCTCTGAAAGAGAAGACAAGAGAGTAAAGGATCCCAATTTAATAACACCCATTTAGGGAACTCAGAAGCCCTGTTTTACAGCCCTACAGATTTCCAGTGTTTTCTGGGAAAATGTTTTCTATAGCCTTGCTACTCAGAGTAATTGTCCATGAGACCAGGAGCATGGGCGTCTTCGGCAGCTTGTCAAAGATGCAAATTCAGGAACCCCACCCCAGACTTCCTAAGTCAAAAATTGCATTTTCAGAAGACCCCCAAGTAATTTGTATGCACAATTAATGTTTGTGGAGTACTGCTCTAGGATAAACATTTAACATCTAGAATCTAAAATTTAAAAAGACTTCTCATTTCCAGAATGATTGGCGGGTTATTTGGATTAATTCTCCTAGTGAAAGGAACTAAAAAATGTGGATAAGATGTATTTTCCTAATAGCACCAAAGAGATTTCAAAACTGAGAGAACTCTCCAGAACCAAAGATGAAAGGAACACTTAAGAGAGGTAAGCCTGAATTAAAGAGGTTTTTGCCCCAAGGTCGTTTGCTAAATTCAGAAAATTAGATTAAAAGATAGAAAATTCAGATTGAAAGCACAAGAAACAAAAACTGGAATTCTTGAAAGGAAAGAATAAAATAATGTGGCAGAGGCAATATTTGAAGAGTTAATGGCTGAGAATGTTCCAGAACAAATCAAAGACTCCGATCTACAAATTGAAGAATCACAATACATAAAATGGATCTACAGTGAGGTATGTACTTGCGAAGCTTCTGAAAATCCACCAAAATTGATCATCTTAAAAAACTACAGGGAAGAGTCATGTGGACAACCACAGGGCACAGAGCTCACTTCTCAAGGCAACCAGCAGAAAGCCAAGAAGGCGATAGAATTAATATGCTGAAAATAATTGCCAACTTCAAACCTTATACTCAACAAAAATACCTTTCAAGAACAAAGACAGTTTCCTACAAGGACAGTTAACAGAATCTGTCCCACAAAGCCCTATACCAAAGGAATTTCCAAAAAGGTACACTTCAGGAAAAGAAAGGTGATCGTGGTTGGAAAGACTAAAGCCCAAGAAGAAACAAAGAAACTGGTAAGTGTGAATAAATTTAAATGAACACGACTATGTTAGGCAGTGATAACCGTGTCCTGTAGGGTTTTAAAATGGAATTAAAACACATGACAAAGATGTCATATAAATGGAGAGAAGAGTAAACAGAATTAGAGAGATGAGGGCAAAATCTCGATTGGTGTTCGGCTTGGCTAAGCTAAGAATGCACGTTGTGATTTCCAAAGTAAACTGAATAAATTCAGAGTATGCCACTTACAAATGAATAGAGGAAAAAAAAAGTAGAACTAAAATAATCAATCTAAAGGAAGGCAAGATATAAGAGAAAAAAGAAACAAAAGAGGCAAGATAGCACATAAGATGGCAGATTAAAAAAAAACTTTTTTATTATAGAAAATTTAAATAATGTGCAAAATAAATAGAATACTATAATGGACCTCATGCACCCATTTCCTAACACTTAATTATCTAGTTTCATTTACCGCCCTCATCTTTTTCCCTAGTGTATTTTTAAAACTAATCATTTTATTCATAAATATTGGGTTTTTATCATATAAGGACTTAAAAATATTGTACTGCAATACCATTATCACAAACACACTATATTTAAACAGAAATATGTCAGAAATTATGTTAACTATAAACTTAAGTAATCTTGTTAAAGATGAAGATTTTGAGACTATATATAAAACGAATTTTCCCTTCATGTTATTTGCATCTAAATAAAGATTCAGAAATGTCAAAAGTAATCATGGAAAAAGACATATCTGCAAATACCAAGCAGAAGAAAACTTGTACAGATAATGAAGGAGAAAGATGTTTCACACATTTGACAGAGAAAAAGTTGGGCAAAGTTCTTACACCACAGCCAACCCTTCACAGGGTGTTTGTCACTCCTGAGAGCGGAGTAAACCTCACCTCTGCTGAGGGAAGAAGCAAATGAGAAATGGGGGCTCAGGGACGTCCCAAAGCCGAGGAGGCCGGCAGAGGCGGGACTGGAGGCGAAGGCCCCCACACCAGGATGGCTAGCCCTTCGCTCTCGCTCCGGGGGGCTTTTGCAAACCTGAGAAGGGGAGGCGGTGGGAGTTCCTGGGAGGAGAGAGGGCTCAGAATCTACTGAGAAGGTGAACCCTGGGCTTCAGTCACTGGCAGGGCCTGGGGGTCTTTAAAAGCGAGGGCAAGAACTGGGGAGGCTCCAGAGTCCCTTAGCACGTGACAACTGGGAGAGAGGAAGGTGGAATGGTTGTGTGCGTCCTTGGTGGCCACGCACTCGAAGGGCGTGTTTGGGGAGGTGGGAGTGTGAGGAGAGGTACTCACACCTTAGCCACCTGCCAGGAAGAACGTGGTTGACTCCTGGGGGCCCTGCCGCCCCAGGAACACAAGCGTATGCTGAGGTGGCCTTGGGTCACCTTGTTTAGGAGGCTGCTGCGTGCAGCCTCAAGTTGATTTTACTCTGCTCATTCTTGCCGTTGGAAGGGAGTTTTTCAAAGGGCAGGCAGCCCACGGGGGATTTGGAGTTTGTGATTCACTGGACCTGTCCAGGCCCAGCCTGGGGGAGAGTGGTGTCGCTGCCCTGCCAGTCCAGGCAGGGGCTTGACCGTGCTGCCACCCTGCTCAGCCGGCCGGAAGGGGCCGGCCGCTCCAGCTCCAGGGGCCTGAGCTGAAATTCAGCCTCACTCCCAGACAGACAGGCAGGCAGGCAGGCAGAAACGTGACACGGACAAACCTAGGTTACACACACACACGCACACACGCATGCACACACACGCACACACGCATGCACACCTGCACTTGGAACTTGGCCACACAAACACACACACACACACTCACGTTTTAGTTTCACACACCTCCTCCCTCACAATCGTCAGGTTTTGGCTACACACAGACAGACACACACACACCCCCCAAAGTTCCACACACAGACTCAAGTATGCACGATGCTTTTCCAACCACCTGCTGTTCCTGGCTTGATTGTGGGGACCAGCTCGGAATGACAGGAGCAGAGGCGGAGAGCAGGCCAGACGGGGGCCACTCTCGGCCGAGGACGCCGGGAAGAAACATACAGTCCCCGCGTCCGGGACAGCGGGAGGCCCTGAGCAGCAGCCGGCATCGTGCGGCTCCCGGGAGCCAGACACACGGAACAGATGGCGTTTGTTTTCTCTAAATAGCCAAGTGCAGTAAAATCGCCCTTACACAGGAGCTGCCATCGGCCCAGTTCTCGACACTGCCTGTCCCCGGGGCCACGTAGAAAGGCAGCCGGCGCCGTGGAAAGCACAGGCCTTGGAGCAAACAGGACCAGACTTTGGATCTGCTGCTCTCCACCTGCCGAGCCTCAGTCTCCTCGCCTGTAAGATGGGGACGGTGCCCTCACACTGCTGTTGCCGGGGTTCCGTGGAGGAGCGCACAGAAGGAACGGGGCCTGGGAGACAGCGGTGGCTCAGCGACTGTCGATCTGCTGCTCTTGTGGCCCCGTCCACTGGCCCCGGCCTTTAGGGCAAAAAACGGAGTGAGTCAAAGCCAGCAGGAGCCCCACCTGGACAGGCAGGAACTGCCTGGTCCTGTCGCCATGCCTCCCGCCTCCCACCACCGCCTCGCCCTCGGTCGCTCATGGTCTCCTCAGGGTCTCTCTCCAGTTCTCTTCAAAGCTGAACTGTGGTTTCTGCAGAGCGACGGAGACAAACACAGGCCTGGTGCCCCGGGAGGGGTACACAAACCGCAGGGCTCTGGAGGGCCCAAACCCGACCCGTGAGGAAGCGGGAGGGTGAGGCACAGACCCTGGCAACGTCCTGCGGCGGGGGTGCAGATGACGGAATGAGGCGAGG
This sequence comes from Eonycteris spelaea, assembly GCA_003508835.1. Classification (NCBI taxonomy): domain Eukaryota; kingdom Metazoa; phylum Chordata; class Mammalia; order Chiroptera; family Pteropodidae; genus Eonycteris; species Eonycteris spelaea. The sequence goes on from PUFA01000014.1 coordinate 2,779,882, forward strand.
CCCGTGAGGCTCACCGCCCGGAGCCTGGCACACGCGAGAGACGCTGAACAAATAGTGTCTGTTATTCTTTTATTCATTCCCTTGACTTGACCTTCTTGTGATAAAGTTATAATAGACCTGCTTGTCACATTTGCATACCACTGTCCAGGGACTCCTTCTCCCTGGGTACTTTCTTTCTTTCTTTTAATTAAGGCGGAGCTGTTTCTGGAAGCCCCTAGCAGACTTTCATCCATATTCTACTGGCCAGACAAATGTCACCAGCCGATGCCGGACAGTTACTGGCCAGGAGAATGAGGTCACTGCCACTGTCCTGATGCTGTGGCGCTCGGCACTGACCACATCCCCGAAGCACATGGCCACGAGTGACTACCAGACATGCTCCCAGTTCTGTTAGGGGAGAGGAAGGAGGGATCGGCTGTTGGGAACAGGGTCCCCTAACCACCTTGTATATCTACCTTCCTTCTAGAAATGTCCCCAGGCTTGCGGAGCAGGAAGCCATGTTTATATGCTATTTCCTTGGAACCTCTCAAAAGCCGTAGCATCCTGATTTGAGAAATGGGCATCACAAAAAACATGAAGCCACGGGTCCATGGTCCTCAGGCTCGTAAGCGATGAGCCAGGATCCACACCCAGAGCTTTCCACTCCCCCCGCCGCCCTCCACGTGGCAGTCATGCAATCCACACCCCGGGCGGGCACGGCAGCCGGGCAGCAAGGCGTGGGGGAAAGTGGGAAAGGATGCGGCGAGGACCGGGGGCCAGGGATGTGGCCCGGCTCTGCCCCTCCCGTGAAACGTCCCTCCTCTCAGCCTCTGTTTCCTCTCAGCAGTGAGGGATGCGACGGAAATCGTGAAGGTTCCTTCTAGCTCAAACATCCTCCCGTTTAGTCCCTCCCGAAAGGGCTGCGGGGCCGCGGCAGGGAACAGGCGAGAGGCCGCGCCGCCCAGGCCCGTCCGCGCGGAGGCCCCGCGGGGGCAGCTGAGGGCTTCGGCTGCAGCTATTTCGGGCTCATGAGTGCTGCCCCAGGCCCGTGCCAGCCCTGCGGCTTCTCGTCTTTCCATCCTGGCCCGTGTGACAGGATGACTGAAGACACTGAGCTCCCTCCCGCAGGCCTGCCGCCCGGCTCACGCCCTCCCTTGAATCGATTCATTTTGCCACGGACTGACGAGCGAGGGGCAAGCCCCGCTCGGCGGTTTTGACTCTCGGCCGCCCCGCTCTGGTTCGTGGGTGTGGTCGGCTGGGAAGAGCCCAGTCCCAGGGGGCTGCTTTCCACATTCCAGCACATTCTGGCTCTGTCACTTTCCACTTTCCTGCTGGGTGAACCTGGCACGTCCAGAACCTCTGACCCTCAGTGTCCTCGTCACGACGATGGGGTCAGTTATCCTCGATTCATAGTATCGTGAGAATTGAAAGGGGTGGCCTGGCTGAAGGGCCGGACTCAGACCGGTAGGTGGACAGCTTGGGGCAGAAGCCAGGCAGGTTCAAAACATCTGTTGAACTGGACCGAACAGACTGAAGGCTGGCTCTGGTGCGGTGTGGAAGCTGATCGGGGTGAGGCTGCCGGTGGGGTGAGTCGGAGGCCGAGGCAATGGTCCGGGTGAGACGCTGGGGCCAGGGCGGGGGCCTCAGAGACTCGTGGTGGCTGCTGGGATGGGTCAACGTCTTCAATGGCTGCTTCCCTGGAAATGCTTTCATCCAGTCATTTGTTCTAGTTTACATTTCTCTTGGCTTGCTTACGGACTTGACTACACAAAATGTTTTTTGCTTTTCAAAATTGAGTAGTTGATCATTCACCAAACATTTGCTAAGCACCTACTGTGTGCCGGGCGGCTTTGGGAATGCCCAGAGAAGATGAGATTCCTCCTCTCGCCGAGCTCACAGATCAGTGGAGGGGTGTTAAGCATGCCCCCGACATAATGGCAACAGTAACCCCACACCTGGAAGGGTCCCTTCCAGTTCCACAAACCTGTGGCTGCCCCCATCCTAGACCTACAGATAACTCAAGGGTCTTAAGGAACACGCACAGCAGGGCGGTGGTCCTGGGTCCCCGCATTAGACCCCCCATGGGCTGGACTCTGACTCCCCCGTTCACTGGGCAAGTCACCTCATGGTCCCGTAGTCTCATCCTTGAAATGGGACAACAAAGCCCTGCCCCAGGGGCATCCCGAGGACCGAGGGCGCTCGTACACCCTGTGTCCGCACTCCTTGTCTCTCACCTCTTTTTCTGCTGGAGCAGAAGCAACCTTTCCTTGAAGACTGGGCGCCCCGGAGCCTCTCGCCCCAAGGTCAGACGTAGGAGGGCAGTGAGCCTCACACCGCCTGAGGTGCAGAGGAGGAAGCTGCTGGAACACGGGCTGGGGGAGCCAGGGGGAGCTGGTGGTGCTGCCCCCACACCTCCCCGAGGCAGCCCGTAGACTGCATCGGAGGAGGACACGTCTTCTTTAGAGGGGACGTTGGGGGAGACGGTTTAATTTTAAACAAGGGAGTTAGAGAAAGCCTCCTTGAGAAAATGACATTTGTGCAAAGACCAAAATTGGTTATGGAACCGAACAAATGTTCTGGGCAGAAGGGCCAGTGGTCAGAGGCCTGAACAGGCTCTGCACCACTGGGTAAGCGGATGGAATGGGCCGCCACACGGGGCCTTTTGAGCCACCGTTTCATTTCAGGGTCTGGGCAGGGGCGACATGATTGGATGTGTGTGTTAAAAGTTCACTCTGGCCCATCTGCGGGGAATGGGCTGGGCAGGGCGTCGCGGGCTTCTGCACCAGACAGGACGTGCCATCCAGGCGAGAGCTGAGGGGGGCGTGGAAAGCGGGGTGAAGTCTAGATACGCATGGAGGGTACAGGCAACAGGGTTTGCTGATGAGGGTGAGGAAGACACGCTGGTGATGAGCCAGATGCTCTGCAGGCAGCCCTTCGTAATCCCGCCATTCCCGACCGACAGATGAGACACAGACTCACTCGGTTTGGTGGCTTGTCCCAGGCCACACAGCCCGGCTTGTGAACTGACCTCCGCCCGGTTCCGCAGCCAGGTGTTGGCCGCCAGCCCGTTGTCTCGGCCTCGTCCGCTTCACACTCCAGGGTAAGAAATTAAAAAGACTTTGTTCATGAGACACATGCACCATACACTACACACCACCCCCGTGCGCACGCACAAACCGCACACTGTGCACACACCACCGTACACGTACCACACACACTTACACCACACACCACACGTCTCACATGCACGTCACACAAACACACGCCACGCCGATGTGCAATCACACCCCCCCCACACGTCCGCATCGCAGGTGAACTCAGCACAGGGTCTCCCAGGCCTAGACCTCTGTCTTGGCTCCTAGAAGCCGTAGCTTTGGGCGCAGATAGACCTGGTTCGAATCTTGGCTCTGCCACTTTCTCCTTGTGTGACCTTGGGCGAGTGGGCAAGACCTGCTGTGCGTCAGTTTCCTGCTGTGCGAAACGGGGTGGTGACCTCCGCTCCGGGGCTGCGGTGAGGGTTAGCGACAATCGCAAGAACCAGAGGCCGCTCTTGGGCCGGTTCTGGTTACAGCTACCTCAGTTTCCCCATTTGGACCCCTGATGACATCACCGTGGGGGGTCTTTGGGAAGTGCTCTGAGAACCTGGGGCAGACAGCAAGCAAGACTACGAATCTGTCCACGGGCCCCGCAGGAGCTCTGTCTCCCTACGAGACAGCGGCTCGTTTCCCGCCGCGGAGGGAAGTCACCATAGTCCCGGCCTGAACCAGAGGTGACTTGTTCTGCTTGGAAAGGAGATGATTGGAAAGGCACATGTTTAGAGGGCAAATCATTGTCTTTGAAAATATTTCGGCTGAAAAGCAGTCGCAGACACCGCTGGGCATCCCCTCAGCCAGCCAGTCGCTGTCTCGGCTGACCCAGCCCGTCGGGGTTTCTCCAGGCAGGCGTCCCATGTTCTCTCCGCTGACACCTCCGGCCGGGTTTCCTGCGACCCTAGCAGGGCTGTTCCTGAGCAAACCACCTCCATTTAAGCACCTGTTCACAGGGAAATCTCAAAGGGTGGTTGGCAAACACATGCACACACGGCCACCCACCCGCACACAGCCCGGTAAATACGCTTCTCCCGAACGCCTGGTATGTGCTCATTTACACGCAGATCCACGCTCTGCAGGGGAAAGAGCATCTGACTCAACACAAGACTAGCTGATTTCAAATTTCGTTTCTACCGTGAGGACGCTCAATGGCTCTAACAAGACGGGAAGCACCCTGTGTCTCGGTTTCCACATTTATCAAATGACAGTGGCTGAGGGGGGAGTTGCTCTAAGTGTCGCACTGTACGAGATCACGTGTGCACGGGCCCTGCCCAGACGAACGGTACGGTAAACAATTGGCATGTTTGTCTCTCCTTTGAACTGTATCGGCTATTAACCTTTTTGTCTGGGAGTAGGCTTTGGTTGAAATGTGTACTTGATGCATCGTCCACGCATGTATGCATTCGGTAAACATGTACCCATCACCTGCTCCGTGATCAGACATGACCCGGTGTGGAGGAGGAGACAGGAGAGGCGTCATCTTGATTTAGGGGGCTGGGGTTGAGTGGAGGAGTTAAACGAGTGAAGCACCACCTGCCTAGTCCCCTCAGTCCAGCCCACACTGTTCTTGGTGAAATACCCCGAAATGCAAATCTGACCTTGTACCCTACTCCACGCTCCCGGAGGCTCCCTAGTGCCTCACGGTAAAGCCCTGGCTGGGTCAGGCGCTGGGCGCTTTGGCCGCATTGGCCCCTCTGGAGCCACATCCTGCCTCTGCCCCCTCCTTGCTCTGCACCCTCCTGCGGGGCCGGGTTTCTGGAGCCCACACCCTATGTCTCTGTGCTCCGGTCCGAACTGGCCCCCAGCTCTCTGACCACTCGGCTTAGTCTCCTCCTCCCCTGCGTGCCCCTGGCCCTTAGACCCATCACAAGAGTGACGCCTGATGTTTGTTACCCACACTTGTCTTGCCTGGGGGTGCCTTGAAGGGGCAGGCGGGGGAGGGGGGGTGCTACATTTCACTCCATCTGATTCCAGAGGCAAAGTCCAGAGGACCGGTGTAGTGCTCAGTAAATTCATTTGAGCTGAATATTTGTTTTAGGAACAAGCTTTTTATTTTAAATGCCCTAATTAGTCTGCAGTTTTGGTAAGAGAAACCATCCCCTAGAAATGGCACCTGGGAGGTCAGGATGTGCTGCTCAGGACTACGAAGCCCCAGAGGCGGGGAGCCATGGGGACATGGCCGCCAGCTGCCCAGAGCTCAGGCCTGCTGACCCAGGGTAACCCGGCCGGCTCCGTCCGCCTGCCTCCTCCCAGCCCTGCGGACTCCAGTCCCAGTTCTGTTTTCCGAGTCTTGCTCCTGGGCCCTTTGGCAAGTCCTCTCGATCACTTTGGAAAGAATGCGTTTCGGGAAGTGCTTACTGCTGTTCCCAAAGGCCTGTGGGGTGTCCGCGGGGACAGCACACTCGTGTCTGCCCACTGCCTGGAAGCCTTTAAGAAATAATAAGAAGAACAACATCAACAGCAACAATGGTAATAAAAGGGGCCGCCCCGGCTCGGACCTGCCTCCCCGGCTCATGGCTCCCCAAGCCTCCTCTAGCTGCTGCTACATTCTTCCTCGCTGCCATTGCCCGGGAAATCTCACGCGTGCCTAATCCCGCCTTGGCGTCTGCTTTTGGAAGGCCAGGATGGACGCAACACACGCAGCTAGTTTCGATGGCTGCAGGACCTGCTGCTTGAACCCGGGCTTGGTCCTGCCCGTCTCCCACACCACTTTAGCTGGCCAGGGTGAGCGGCATCCCCAGCCTTTCCCACACCTGGCATGGGGTAAAGAGGCTGACACCTCCATCGTTATGTCTGGAGTTTATTAAGGGAACTTGTCTATAAGGCGCATCTTGGGTGGCAGCCAGATGCTGTGGATCCTTCATGCCTCACGGTGGGCGCTGAAGGGTTATGTAGGCCCAGGCAGGATGGATAGGAGAAATGCCTTCCATGCTTCGCCCAGGGCAAGGCGAGCATCTGAGCCAGGACCCAGCAGGCCTGGGCATCGTGTGTGTGTGTGTGTGTGTGTTGTGTGTGTATGTATGTGTGTGTGCATGTGTGTGTGCACATAGGTGTGTGTGCAGTCTCTGAGGGGGTTAGGGGAAGCAATCTCTGTTCTGGCCCGAGCTAGCTGGCCTAGCATGAGGGTCCAGCAGCGGTCCTGCATTGGAACAGCATCTCCCTGACACCTGGATGTAGCCTCAGGCTAGGATCTGGCTGATAGCATCCGAATATGGGTGGTCTGAGGGACTTCTGGGTTGCGCCTTTAAAAGGAGGTAGGAGGTGGTAGACGTGGACCCCGTGAAGCAGGCGACACCTTAGGGACAGCAGAGCAATAGGACCGAACGAGCCCGGGCCTCTGACAGCTTTGCGGAGCGGGGTCATGCCTGCCGGGACTTCTGCACGCGAAGAAGGACTTGCATCTTGCTTAAATCACTGCCACTCTGCATGTCCCTTACACTTACACAGCCAGACCCAACGCCCCAACCAACTCAGATTGGAGTCTAGGCTGAGCTGACAGAGCTCTGGATTTTAAAGGGCCCCAGGAGCCACATCACGTGGAAGACACTCGTTGTGGACGGAAGTATGGACGAGAGGCGGGAGCGTAATGGTCAGGAGCCGTGGCGAACGGGCCTCGTGGGGTGCCCAGCGCAGAGGAGGACCTGGACGTGGTAGCTGCTATTACTATTACTGTTACGTTGTTGCTGTTGAGGTCACCCGAGCAGGAACGCGGGCCCGGTGTGTATGGGGGCCATGGTCTGAGGGCGAGACAGGAGCCCAAACTAGGGCGGAAAAATAACTTACATGAGTTATGGAACAATCCGTTGACAAGATAGCAGGAAAAATTGAACTCCAAATAGGTGGGCTTTTCCAGCCCCACAGGGGAGCCCTCCAGCCCAAGCTCCGAGCATCAGCCACGACCGGAGGGCTTGGAGGAGGGAGGCGTTGTCGGGGGCGTCAGCTCCTCCTCTCACCCGTCCTGGGAGCACCCAGACTTAGGAGCTCAGCACATCTGACCTGCTGACCCTGCCGGAGTGACCAGGAGGACAGGACAAAACAAGCCCCCCAGCCCAGTACTCAAGGCTCCTCTTCACAATCCGGGACACCCCACTTTCACATGCAGCCTGGTGGACTTCTCTCCGTCACCCCAAACCCCGCCCCTGTCGTGGTTCTGGCCCCTCCGGCCCCCTCTGCCAGCTCCTATTCACACCGCGGTGTCCAGGTCCCATGCCATCCCCGCGAGGCCGAGCCTCTCCAACTGCCGCTCCTCTGCGCTTCCCTCACCTGCGCCCCTGGGGTCATGCTCGTTGGCATCTTTCTCTAGATAGGAGGGATCGCGCCCATGGTCCCGCAAAACGCCTTACATGGGGAAGGTTCGGATGAACGAAGACTCAGGCCGTTCGTCAACAAGCCCAAAATGATCGAAAGTGAGCAGTTTACCCATGTGTGTTCATGTAGAAAATGACGGGAGATCATCCAGAGACCCCTGAGACAGAGGTGGGCACTGTCCCTGAGGAGAAGGGCTGAGGCGTCGACACTCCAAGCCTTAGCCATTCCCGCTCCGCCGACAGCGTCCGCCGTGACCCAGCTGAGCCTGCCGCGGGTGACGGTGTCATCGACCCCTCACACCCATGGGGGCTTTTACTTGAGCTAATGCTGCAGGGATGACACAGTCAGAGAAACTGAGGCCCCAGGGGGTAGGGGAAGCAATCTCTATATCAAATAACCCGTTTCTAGGGGCGGAGTGTCCGACTTCCTGCTCGGCCTTTAGAACTTTGCCACAAAATAGCATCCAGTGAACGTTAGAAAGAAAACACACGTCCCCATCCAAGGCCATGTACATTATCCCTGGCCCTGCCACCACCCCTTCAAACTCTTCCTGCCAGGGGTCAGTAAACTTTTCCTGTAAAGGGACAGATCAGTAAATATTTTAGGCTTTGGGGGCGTTCGTACAATCTCTGTTGCCACGAATCAGCTCTGCCATTGTATCATAAAAGCAGCCACAGACAATATATAATAAATGGTTATGGCTGTATTCCAATAAAACTTTATTGACAAAAACTGGCAGGGGTAGATTGGGCCAGAGGAGCTTGCTGACTCTGCCCTCCTGGTGGTAACTGGGTGACTGGCAAGTGATTTGACTCTAGGTCTCCAGCTTCTGACATTTGCTTTTGCTCATCGGTCACTAATCGACAAGCACGGGTGTTCCGTTTTGTTGTTCAGAAGATGGCACACACAGGCTTGTGGCCTTGCTCCTCCGGGGAGCTTGCTGCCCCCTTGCCCGCCCACCCTGCAGTCCGTGGGAAGGTCCCTTGTTACCTAGAAAATGCTCTTTCTACCACCACAGACATGAGGTTGGCCCACCCCAGCCAAGTGCTAAGGATGCAATTACCCCGCTTCTCCTCAAGCGATTGTCATGGCAACCACTGCCGAAGCCTCCTCCTCCCGCTCAGCACCGAGGGGTGTGCACGCTTGGAAATGAAGTCCCTCAGGTGCGGGGGGGGAATCAATTTTACGGGTCGTCAGAGCAGTCACTGGGCCCAGGAGACCATGGAAGGAATGGAAAGAAATAATACAAGGCCAGTGATAATTCTGCTGCAAGCAGTCTCGAAATTACCCGCTGTGCTCGCGTGGGACTCCCCACCCACGATCTCGCTTTGTCTTTCTCATCTCTAGCGTTTCCTCTCGTCACGCACTCATTTCGCGCCTACCGTGTCAGGAACCATTCTGGGCCCTGGGGTTTAATCCGTGTTGGTTGAATGGATGAACCCTACCTCAGCCCCCATTCCACTGCAAACACCTTACCTGTCATCACCAGAGATGGCAACCTCTTGATAGTCACGGCCGTAATCCACAACCGCCAAACTCGACTCACGGCCCTAGTTCACAGCCCCGAAACTCTCGCGTGCCCGGAATGTGCATCATCAGCTTTCCCTCTCGGATGGATGAGTCCCGTTTTGGGACCTACGCTCGAGACCTCAGCCGGGCCTCTCCCCCAAACGCCAGACTCATTCCACGCGTCCTTCAAGAGCTGCGCTCGGATTTCTAATAGGCATCTGTGACAGTTTTCCCCCAGGCCAATCTCGGGCCAGCCGCTGGAGTCCTTCCTGGCCCCTCTCCCCTCTCACCCCCTGCCTTCACTCCCCTCCAGATGCGCTGGCCACCCTGCTGTCCCCAGCACACAGCTCTCACGCCAGGGTCTGGCACTGGCTGCTTCTCTCTGAGCGATCCACAGCCGTGCAAGGCTGCTCCCTCCCCTCCTGGGCTCAAACCTGCTTCCTCAGGGAAACTTCTCCTCTGAAGCTGCAGCTCTGCCTGGCCCAACCTGCAGCCAGGGATGAGGACCGCTGTCCTAGCCCCTGGGGTGGGAAACGTCTGGGCAGCAGAGACACAGTATTAAGACCAGCGCGGGTCTCACTCCCGCTGTCCAGACCCGTGTTCAGTGCTCTTTCTAGCCCAGGACACTGCTACTCCCTTTCCCATGCCCTCCCCCCAGCAGACCCCTGAAAAGAGCCTGACACTTGGTCCCTGTCCTGGCATGCTACTTGGGTGGGGAAGACACCGTGCTCAGATACGTTTGAGCAGAATTCTGATCGAATAATGAGCAGGTTTGGAATCCATGACAGAATTCACTAATGTCTAGGCTTTGAGAGTTTTAACCACCCTGCTCTCCCCAAATCGCACTGCCCGCTCCCCACAAGACAAGGTCTCCCTAATCCCCATTATTACAACACACCTGTAGTGCACACTGTTAGTGCCACTGGATAGATGAGCCAAAGGAGGTCTCGGGGAGGATAAGTGACAGTGACATGTCCAGGGTCACAGGCCAAGAAACGGGCCTGGCGCCATAATTTGAACTTAAGCCTGCATGAAATCCAACGAACGAGTTCTCTCTCCTGTCTTTTGCCAAATCTGTTCAGCTCATTCCTGGAGAGGCTGAGACCATCGGCATTTCATCATCAGCCGCCGTGTCTCCCATCTCACCCCGGGCAGCCAGGGAAGTCCTCTGTGGGCCTTGCTCTTCCTTGCCCGGAAGCCATCGGCTGCTCCAGGGGCCCCGCATCAGGTCTCCAGAGATCGAAGAGTGGATCTGGGACTTGCGGCTGTGGAGAACCAGCTTTGGCTCCAGAAATCTGCATCCTTGTGTCCGTCCGCAGGAGAAGGAGACTCTTGGAAACCCACCTTTGGAAAGAGAACAGTTAAATCGGAGCTGAAATTCAGTGAGGCTTGTGTTGAAGCCAAGCCCGTCATCGGAAGCCCGGCTTTCTTTTTCATTTTTCGTTTTTAACCAGGGTGTTTATGCAAATTTGTCATGAAGGTTTAAAAACTTTGCCTGGCCTGGAGCCAAACTCCGGTTTCCTCGTTGGGGAGGAGTCATCGTTGAAGCCGACCAACGTGCTTCTCAAAATTGCATATCTTACAAGAGCTGCTCTTGAAAACATATAATTCTGATGTTGTGAAACTGTTGCGTCGATGCTGAGTTTCGAAAACGTGGAAAAGTTCACCCGAGGACTGAGCGGTTGTTTTGGAGGTGGTGACAGTCTGGGATGCTGTCTGCACGTCGTAGAGAAGAAGCGGTCACCGGCATTTGTAGGTTGATTCTCAATAATGCAGGAAGGTCGGTCATTTGGGGGTGGGGTGTAAAGAAGAAAGGGAATCGAGGCGGAGACCTGGGTGGCTGGCACTTTACCTCCAGCTCCTGAGGGGCTCAGGGCCAATGGTTTTACTTGCTGTGTTGGCCTTAGTGTCCTTGGTTTTAAAATGGAAGGGTCGGGCTAGACGCCTCCGAGTGACTTGGGTTCACTGAGAAACTTGCCTTCTTTCTTCTGCATGGCAGGAGAGGGTATTAAACTGAATGGCTCAGGGAACCGTCTGGTCTTAAGATTCCAGACTCTTCGATATTTTCCGATTTTCCTTGTATGATTCCCAGTCCCCAAGGGCCATTGCTGGATAGTCACCTCCAGTACGTTGCTCTTCCCAGAGAAGTTAGTAGAATATTTTCTCAGTGAACTTTGGTTTGAGTTTTTTCAGTGCCAGGGAATAAAAAAGGATTTAAGGAAATCTCATTTTCTCCTTTTGGAGCCAGTCAGTTTTACTGTATTATCCGTTATAAACAAATTGGTTGACGGGGAGAAAATGTGGAGTACGGGGCAGGGATGTGTCATATTCTTCCTCCTTTGCTTTGAAGATAAATGAAGCTTTGGGACTCCTTGGGGGGCTGAGTCTGCCAGAAACATCTCTGCAGCTTTGAACGTAGGCAAGCAGAGCTCGGGGTCTGCCTGGATTGTCCCCACGAGCTGGGAAATGTCAGGGCTGCTGCCACGGGACTTTTCCAGCACGCCATCTTCTCCTGCGCTCCTACAAGGCTCCCTCAAGCCCAGGACAAGACATGGGCTCCCACCGCCAGCTTTGTGGCCATTGGGGACCCGACTGTGGTGGCTCTTGTCACTGAGAGCTTCTCACGTTTCAGACCCTTCTGATTCTGGCTCCTGGGGAGGTACATGCTTTCTTTCCCTCTTTCTCCCTGCTGCCCTTCTAGTTCAAGTTGCAAATTCTCACACTTTGGTGACGAGAGTATGTCTCAGGGACACTGGGACCCCAGGAAACCAAGGCTTTCTTGTTTGGACCCCAACTCCTATTGTGGTTCCAGCTCAGCACTGGCAGACCAGCCCCCAGTCCTCCAGCTGGGCTTAGAGTCCTGGATCCACTTACAAGCAGCTTGCATGACAACCTCTGCTCCTTGTGACCGAGGCTGGCCACAAAGAGGGAGTCAGTCTCAGCAGACAGCGCCCCTCCTGTGCGTGCGCAGGACTGCTCCCCGCTACACCCGACATGTGGCTCCCACATGGCACCTCACTTGGCCCGGCTTGGGCCCTGGCCTCCCAGATCTCCTTCTCTTCTGCTGGACCGACAACTGGTCCCAACCCTGCTTAGCAAATGGACAAAGCCTCCTGTTGGGTGCTTGGCTCTGTACGACTTTCTTATGAGTCTTCCTCTTATTCCTGGGATTCTCCGGTCTCCAGGGGGGGCCAGGCCTTGGCTGGGTGGGGAGGGGCACATGGTACATTCAGAAGAAGAAGCCCTTCTGATCTTGGGATTAGTCTTTCACCTTGGACCACTTATTTTAAAGGAAACAGAGGTGTCTGATGTACAGAATGTGTATGAAGGCTGGAGAAAATTACTGGAGAAAAATGCAGGGCCAAGTCATCAGAAAGACGGAAAAATGGTTGGAGGCCGAAAGTCAAGAAATCCGGGGAGAAAAGTGGCCTAGAATGTTGGCTTTAACTGGGCCACGTAGGTGGGGCTCTGGCGACGAAGCTGAGACTCATTCAAGGTGGGGGGTCAAGGGAGCTCGAGGATCCTGTGGTTGAGGGTGGATTGTGGTTTCTGTGACTTTGGGATTCTCACGGCTCAGCTCTGGGGCAAGGTGGGGACTGGAGGTGCGACCGTGCTGTTAGACCAAGCAGCTCCAAAACTCCTAGAGAAGTCAGCTGGTTTCAGCACCTGGGAGCTTGCCTGATCCCGCCCCATTTCTGGCGGTCGAGTGGCAGTGACTTCCACCCTTCCCATTCTAACTGGAGTAGAGCAGGAGGAAGGGGAGCCAAAGCCTTCTTGGTCCGACGCCGGTTTAGTCCAACTCGGGCAGCGTCAAGGTCAGACCCCCAGCATGACGTCGCTGTTGGGCTCGCTCCAGGCCCAGCTCTCATGACCGCTCCCTCAGCCCCCGCGTCGGCGTCAGCCCAAGGCCCTCCCTGTGTCTGGAACAACTGTCCCACAGCCCCATCCTTTCCTCCCCTTGGCCCAGGGACAGAGGTGGGGAGGAGACACCAGGAAGGGGCACAGGTGGGAGACAATGTCCGTAGGTAGTGGCTCTTCATACACTATTTCTCTTTTAATTTATCCGTCAGATTGGAATTTCGGAAAGGCTTTCTTATGCCCATTATCCAGACAAATAAACTGAGTTTCAGAGATTTGAGTAACTGGCCAGGGTTACACAGGGAACGGGGTTCAAAACTAGAACTCAGGCCCAGCTGAATGCAAGTTCCTGGGGCCCTCTCTCCCCACCTCAACTGATCCAGGTAAGAACTGAGACCCAGAGAGAGAAGATTCTGGAAGAGATCTCAGCCAAGGGCAGGGGCAGGGTGGTGACCTTTCACAGATGACTATGGCCCCAGGCCAGAGTGGGATGGTGTGCGTAAGGGATGGGTGGGGAGGAAGAGGAGGCAGGGTCCTGAAAGGGCACAGCGGTGGTGGAGGCCAATTTGGCTGAGAAACCAAATTTTGACCATTGTGAGGTGTGAGGGATCAGCTCATCTCAGAGATGTCAACTGTGCTGCTTTGGGGTCTGGGTTATGTGTGAAGGGATATGACCCAGGCTGAGAAACGTGTGTGTGCGTGTGTGTGTGTGTGTGTGTGTGTGTGTGTGTGTGTGTGTATGGTGTGGGTGGGTAACTAAGGGACACTGGGGGCTGCTGTCTCCTTTTGACCATCGGGTGCTCCCCTCCCCCCAATTCAGAGGACCTTCTGCCACCAGCCGAATCCGAGGTGCGTCTGAGGTGGACACAGCCAGCTGAGGAGACCTTGCTACGCTCTGAAGAAATCCGGGTCCGGCCCGAGGTGGCCGACAGGCCTGTCTGCCCGCAGCCAGCCAGGCCTGAGCTCCAGGCCGTTGCCTCTTTGTGGGGAGGGTGAGTTCTGAGGAAATGAGGAGCAGGGAGGGAGCACTTCCTCTCCGGAGATGAGGGGAAACCCCAGGTGGAGGTGGCTCTCACAGCGAGGGGGGGTGGGGTGACCAAGGCAAAGGCAGCTTGCTGGCTCTGGGCTAAGGGCTGACATATGTGTTGTCTTTGTGCACTGGAGTCCTGGATGGAGCTGAGGAAGGCCTTGGCTGACTCTTCTCTACCTCAGACAGATCTCTTTCCAGAAGGTCAAGAGTTCTGGCCCCGACTGGAGGCCCAGCGGCGGCTCGGAGTTAATGGGGTCACAGAGCACTTGCCAGCTCAGGAAACAAGAACTTGAGCAATAGGAACTGGGGCTACCATCCAGCGGGGTGAGCTCGGGCAAGGACCCAAGGGCCCCGACCCGGAGTTTCCTCCTGAGTAATGGGGTGAAGCCACTGAGAAGCTGTGGGGGTTGGACCAGATGATACAAGCGAAGCATCTTCTCAGTCTCCTGAGTCATCAGGGAAGTGCAAATCATGCACAATGAGATACGTCCACTCCCCCACTGGGATGGCTAAGAGCATGGGGCTCTCTTCCTCGGCTCTGAGGCTACGCTTATTATCCAAGGAACAAATGCAATTCGGAGGCTGAATCGGCACTGCCGGAGCCCATTAAAGAAATCTGCCGTGGAACAGATTTGGTGCATGGTTCGGTAGTGCAGAGAAAAACCTTGGAAGCAGAGATGGTAAAGGAGGCTGGCTTGCACCCCCAGCGCCCGCCCCTTAAATGGCCGGCTCGTGGTTTTCTGCAAGCCCATGCTTACACCACTCACCTTTCCCCACCACCTGGTACTAAGCCTGAAAACAAACTCCCTTGCAGACAGAATCCCCGAAGGGCCCTCTGATCCCCATCACACAGACTGTCTGCTAAATACACTGTCTGCTCCCCCAAATCTCCAGTCAAATGTTGCACAAAAATCATCCAGCTCAGTTCAGCCATTTGCATCCAGGCAAATGGCCCTTTGGTGACTCACAGAAATCCAACTTTCTATTGGCAAGGAAGGCCTTCGGTAAGTGGCATTCGCTTTGTTTGTACAGCAGAATGGATTGCATCTTTCATTCCTTTTGGGGAGCTGGATTGTCTCTCCCGGGCCGTGCTTTCTGGGGGCTCCCAGACATTGGAAGCACCAGCTGTAATTAATCTCGGAAGCCCCCTGGCCCAGCTTTTGCTCACGGCACACAGTCTGCCTTATTTTTTCCCGGCCTCCCAGCTCTGGGGCATCCTGAATTCTAATAATGCTTCAAGGAGTCATTTGGGCCTGGTGTGTGTTTGGCCTGGTACAAACAGAGCCTCCACAGCTGGGATGATTCTGTCTGCTCTCCCCGCCGCGGTCAGGAAATCGAAGTTGTCAATTTCCATTTCGAGTCCTGGGAATTGGGTTATTATTGCCAAAGACAAAGGAATGGGTTTCTAGAATGATCACTTAGGGGAACGATGCAGCAGAGAGAAATCTTAGATGTTTCTAGAAAGGTAGGCAGTGGGTATCTCAGCAATGTGATCCCAACATGAAATGTCTCTGCCAACTACCTGGGACCATCAGGGGTAGGCGGGGGGCTCTTGGACACATCTCTCTACAAGGCTTCAATCCCCCCTGGGCAGGCAGGGAGAAGCACCAACCTTCAGGATGTCACTGAACCATCTGGGGTCTCCATGACACCCGCTCAGTGAGGACGTCTAGTCTCAAACTTCTAGGACAAATTCAGTTCAATTCAAGTAAAATTGTTGAGGACCCACTGGTGCCAGGTGAGAAACGGGGACAGGGCAGGGACTTACTCAGAACCACCCTTTCTTCCTTTCTCTTCCCCCAAACCACAGGCTCACACCATACACATGTATGTGCGCACCTCACACGTGTACGCACTCTCACGTGTACACCCTCCTCATGTACACACCCCCAGGCACACGCACCCTGGCACACATACTCCCCTCAGAGGAAGCCTGGTCAGGGGGGCCCTCTGTGTGGGGACCCCCCCCCCGCAGGTGAGCTGAGGCAGGAACCCGCAGGCCTTCCAGGCTGGCTGGGGGGTGGCAGGGGTGAGCGGGCATGGCAGAGATCGAAGGGTCTGTCCCGGGGGGCATGTCAGGACAGCAAAGCAGCAGCCCCGTGGGGCGGGAGCCCTCGGCCCAGCCCAGAAGGCTCCTGTGGGGTGCACAGCCGCAGGACAGCCTCAGGCCGATGCCAGGCCCTCCCTGGCCAACTTTAGTCACATCCGCCTCAGAAATGTCTGTCCTTCCTGCCCCTTCTGTCTGTCCATCCCTGCCACCCCTTCCTCTCTCGCCCCCACCCCTCCTGTAAGAGGCCCTAACTCAGCTCTGTCCCCCAGGCGTGCCCTCCCCCTCCCCGAGGACGTCTTATCTGGGCAGATGCCCCCGCTCAAAACTCAGCAGCAAAAAGCACAGGTTCTTCAGCCTAGTGTTGTAGAATGACGCGGTTACCAAGTGCTGATCTGAGTGCTTTCGCCTAGATTAATGTGGATTACCTTCTTACCCCTCACAAGCATCTCCTTGGAGCAGGTACTGTCACTACCCCCTTTTTTCAAGTGAGGAAACTGAGGCACGGCAAGATAGGACTCACTTGCCCACTCACATAGCTACTCAGGGGCAGGTGCAAGTTCCAATCCAGACAGTCCGACATCTCGGCCCACGCTCAGCTCTAAGTGTGGCTTCTGAGCAGCGGCGGCGGCATTACCTGGGAGCTGGTTAGAAATGCAGAAGCTCAGGCCCCACCGCAGACTGGCTGGACCAGGATGCGATTTACGCAAGTCTGGCCGAGGAAGGCTGAGCAGCACCACCGCCCCCCCCGGCACGGAGCCCAGGTACCTCGTTCCCTGACCTGAGCCAGCTCCCGTCAGCCCCAGGCCCACCCTCGCCCGCCTCAGGCTCCGGCTCTGAGGCGCCCACCTGCCCCATGGCCCTCTCAGCCTTGCGGACCCCAGTGAGGTCCTTCATGCCCCGGAAGCCCAACCGCTTTGCCTTTTGTCTCTCCTCCTGACATTTCCCTCTTTGATTTATGGCCCATGGGCAGCAAGGGAAAGGAGGGGCTTCCCAGCAGAACCCGCTGGTGTCCATTGTCCCTGGTCACTCCAAGCCCCCTCCACCGTGTCCCCATTCAGGATTGGCTGAGCTGTGGCAGGCGGCAGGGGGAGGCTAGTCTGGCCCAAGAGCAGTGGGCAGAGCGCTGCAGGGAGCAGGTGGCGAGGAGCAAGGGCTTTGGGGTCAGGCCGAGGGCTGACCGCTGCCTCCGCAGCCTCCCCAGTGACTCTCCTCCTTCGTCTTCAGTTTCCTTGGTATCAGCTACAGGTAAGACATGCAACCCACAAGGGCTGTTGTAGAAACGAGAGTAAATGCTGGGTGTCAGGAGAACCGGGTATTTTAACCAATCGCCATTGATGGAATTCTGGATAGTCAGAACATTCATAGAAATTAGTAACCGAAAAGGAAACTGGGCCCAGAGGCACTATGTCCTGTGCAAGGCCGCCCGGTCAGCTGTTCACGGACCGAGGCTGCGCGTCCATTCTCCTGACGTTTTCCGGGGCCCTTTTTACGGCTCCCGCCCTGCTGCCAGGGAAACGCAATCGGAGAAGGGCCAGCGCGTGGTGTCTGTGGATTAACCGCTCGCCCTACAGGAGCGCACAGCGGAGTCTCCCCCATCAGCCCCTGCTGGGGCCTGAACCTCCTAGGAGGACGGACCCAGCTGGGGCCACTTTCCTGTTGTTGGAGACGTGACATAGAAGGACCTGTGGTCCCTGAATCTCTGAGACACACAGGAGGACATACCCGCCCCTACCCAGCCTCTGCTAGACACACACACACACACACACACACACAGACGTGCGACACTGAAGAGGCTCAGGCGCAGTGACAGACACGAACTCACACAGAGGACACACACATGACACACGTTAAGATGCTGCTGACGGGCTCCCAGGCCCCACGGACCTGAGCCAGATGTTGGTGCTTTTGACACCTGTGCCTGATGCACACACACACACACACACACACACACACACACACACCCGTGCTCGCCCCTACCCGGGCAGATGCACACGCCCATGGACAGTGTCGCTCTGGCCTGTGGGGAAAGAGGTGGGCTCACCAGTGAGCACTGAGTCTTGTCCTGAGCAGGTGTGCAGGTGTCCCGCCCCACCCCAAGGGCCAGCCAGAGGAGAGCAGGGGAGGCCTCTAGTTGGCTGGGCACAGTGGTCCTGTGCGGGGGAGTGCGATGTTGCCATGGAGATGAGAGCAGAGATGCAGGGAGGTAGGCTCCCGCGCGTGGGCGGCACAGATCACAGATCACAGGAGGGCGGGCAGGCATCAGAGGCTCTCCGGCGGAGGCCCTGGCCCTCCCCAGCTTGGGGAACAAGGAAAGAGAAAGGGGAAGGTATGACGCCCGTGTCTGAGCGGGGTAGGACCGATGGGTGGCGGAGGGGTGGGGGCCCTGTGGCTTCCCCGCTCTGAGCTGGGGCTTCCAGGCTGAGGATGGCCAGGCTTGACTCGCAGTGCCGCCAGCCCGAGACCGTGGCCCCTTCCTCGCCCAGCGAGGGTGGGAGGCGAAGCTTTAAACCCAGCCGGAGCCCAGAGGAGACGGCCAGCTCTGGGCTCAGAGGCACTGGGGAGGCAGGAAGGGTGCAGGAGAAGGGGGCAGCGCCCACCACACTGACTGGCATCTACTAGGGTTTCTGTGGAAATGTTTACTTGGGCAGAAAAAAAATCTGTTGCCATGGAAACCCAACATCTTCCCTGCCAAGCTGAGTGTCTCATGGAACAATCTCAGAGATGCTAAGGGTAGGTAAAGGTAGGGCCTTCCCGGAGCCAACACCAGGTCAGGCCCTGGGCAACCAACACCCTCCCCGCACAGGGCGAGGGACCCGCATTCCTTCAAACATACGTACTTACTCAGTCATTCGACAAACACTTCCTGGGCTGCGCCAGGCACGGCACTGGGCCGCGCGGATGTGGAAATTCATCTACGGTGGCCCCTGAACTCAAGGAACTCACGTCTGGCAGGGACGTGGGTGTAGACTGTGACGATTCCGAGGGTGAGGGCCCTCGCGGGGTGTGGGAGAAGCTGCACAAGCACAGCGGCAGGCCAGGAAGGCTTTCTGGAGGAGGCAGCATTTTTGCTGGTCTGGGGCAGGGAGGGCATCCAGGCAGAAGGAACAGCAAGTGCAAAGGCAGAGAAGAGAACAGACTCGACACCTCCAGGCAGACAGGTGCCTAAGGGCCTCGCTCACACCCCAGGTGCGGCAGGCTGGGCGGCTGGGCGGAGCCAGCAGCTCGGGAGCCTGGGTGCCTGCGCTTGGACTCCAGAGGTGCCACGTCCAAGCTGCGTGCCCTTGGGCGAGGTACTTCACCGCTTGGTGTCCAATTTCTTCATCTGTAAAATGGAGATCACGCTAATATCCAGCCGAGGCGGTTGCTGGAGGATGAACGAGTTAGCATGTGCAAAGCGCCGGGCAGGGCCTGGCACGTAGTGATCCCATCATGAATAACAGTGGTCCCCTTCCCACCCGCTGAGCTGCTCGGGCGAGGTGTGAGCTGGGCGACATGTGTCTGATCCTGAAGGTAGAGGGTGAGGGATGAATAGAAGTGGGGCAAAGTGCACAGAGGGGACCACGGGGCCCCGGAAGGCCCTGGAGACCGTCCGGCCACACGCCTGCCTGCCCATGCCACCGACGAGTGCACCGAGGTCCCGGGAGGGTGAATGACACAGTGCCGGTGATGGTGTGCCGGTGGGGTCGACGTTCACGAAACGAAAAACAGCTTTATATCTGACCTGAATAAATAATTTATTTCTGGATTTTAATCATTTAGAAGCCTCCATGTCATCTCTATCTCATCAAAAATAGAAACTTTCTTTTTTCATCCTAGACTTCTTTTTAAAGTAGCACGTGGGCACAGGGGCCGGAGCGAGGGCCTTCGAAGGGTTTTGTGGCCAGGATCCCGGACAGGCCGCGAACACCAAGCCTCCGACTGGACAAGTTGCAAGTGATCCTTGCTTCACGTCTGTGCCCAGACCCGACACACAGTAGGCCCACAACCTACAGATGTCCATCCCTCGGGGACAGGCCTTAGAGAGAAGGCAGGGGACCAATGGCTAAGAGACCCAGAGGGAAAGAGAGTGGGTGAGGCGAAGCCTGCTGTCCTCTCCTGGGTGATCTCATGGCTTCTCACGTCTGGACCGGCTCCCAAAAACTCAGCCAGTCAGGGGCTCTCCCTGCCCTGCCCCAGCCCCCACCTGTTCCTTGGTTATCCTTCAAAGCCACAACTCACACAGGACCAGCATCTTTTCCAGAGGAAGCCAGCCAGGGAGGTGCCTTGAACCCAGTCGTCAGGGCGAACACAGGCTGGCAGACTCTCCAAGGCTCTTGATGACTGCCGCCTGGCGTTTCCCTTGCGAGCCGGTGGACCCTTCACGTCCTGGTCCCTCCTGGAGCTGACCCACAGGGATACCCACAGCTCGAGGTCTCACTCCCAGCCCAGAACACACCCACATCAGGCTCATCCGCTTCTCCCGCCCTTTGAGCCCAGACTCTATCTTCAGCACCTGCGTCCTTGTTGGGGAAGGTCACCACGTCCTAAGCCTGTGTCTGGCCTTGAACCCATCACACTGTCCGGGCATTCATCCCTGCTACTTGTTCAGCTGTGCTGGGTCTGCTCCTACAATAACTCCTCACACAGCGAACCCTCAGGATCTCCGAAGTTTTCAAAGTACTTTCTGTTAAATTAACCCCCCTGGTCCCAAAAAATCCTGGGAGGGAAAGAGCAGAACAGTAAATAGTAAGTAGTGACTGGCATGAGGTAGACCCAGGCAGCCATCAAGGTCTACGTCCCCACCTGGAACTCCACGCCCTCCCCACGACCTCCCCGCCTGCTTCATCCTTGGACCTGGACAGCCCCTGGGAGGGGGGGTCAGTTCCCTACTTTATAGGCAAGTGAAATGATGTGCCCGAGCTTCTGGAAAAAGGCTTTGGCCTCCATGAGGGCTTAGTGGTCACCCCCATCCGCCCAGAGAAGCTGTGACAAAGGCAGCTGGCCTGGCCCCAGGAAGTCACTTTCCCCAGCTGAACGCCCCACACCCAGCGGCAGCTGAGTTCAGCTTTTCTGGGTTAAAAACAATTTTTCCTGGAAATGCGGTCTGGTGTAAGTTAGCCTGAGTTTTCGTCTCTGGGACCGATGGCCATGTGGGAAGCAAAGCAGGCTTCAACGACAAGGCAGTGCCAGGCGGAACCCTTCAGTGTGTTGACACAAACCTAGACGTGGGGTTTGGATAAGAGGAAGGAGGAAGTCATTTCCGATGCATTTAGGGCTGCCCCTGGCCTCTGCCCTGGTGGGGGGAACAGGGTGGCCCGACGGGAGGGCTCGGAGGGGGAGGACACAGCCGGACTGTAGGGGTCACACATGGGAAAGCCCAGGAGGGGCCAGGGGAGCAGGAAGGACACGGGCCTTGACTGAGCTGAGAGGGAGCAGACCGCAAGGCCCCTAGCCTCAGACCTCATGCAGGCCGAGCAGGGACAGGAGCATGGGGGACGTGGCCCCAGCGCCACCCAACCCGTTCCCTTGATTCTACCCCGCCCCTCCTCCCCAGAACTCTGTGTACTCCAGGTTTCCAGCACCTGGTGGACAGAGGGGGCGAGGGAAGGGACTAAATCCAGGAGCCCCAGAACGTGTCGCCATTGCTACTCACGCCCATTAACAAGCCTGTGCCCGTCCGCTGGGATGACGATTCCTGCATGGCATCACTGTCACTGATCTAGACCTGTAGTCACGCCAACCCCCTAAAAGGCGACCAGGACTCCAGTCAAGTTCAAGTCCCGCATCGACAGTAAATGACGAGGACTGTGGGCACGTCAGCTCTCCTGCTGGGGCTCTAAAGGAGGTGCGGTGGGTTTTCCCGCTGGACCTACCACATCTCATTTCTAAGCTCTCAGGCTTATACTGCTGCTAAAAATGAGCAACCTCTTCAAATGGTGAAATGCTCCCCCCATCAAGTCCTTATAAAACATAAAAAGAAAATGAACCAGGCGAGCACGGAAGTCCCGTTTTTAGGGCGAATTTCCTGTGGATTATAAATAAGTGGTTCTCGGCGGAAGGGAGCCCGGCATGCCGGGCCCGGGAGGCACACACGGCTCTGCCCTTCACATGCGAGCACACGTTCCTGGCCATAAAGGATGTGACGTGCCCAGGGGAGGCCATGTTCCTGTTGACAGCTGTTGCCAAGGGAACATCAAGCCGGGCTGCAAACAGGTAGAAACAGCTGGCTCTCCTTACTCACCTTGGAAATCCCCAGGAAGCTAATTAAATTTTCTTAGAATCACAGGAGGGAACTGAGGAGCCTTGTGCTTCGCCTCAGGCAACTCACAGCTCAGAGCTGTGCAGTGCCAGAAATTCTGCTGCGTGAGGGAAGTCACCTCCTCTGTTTCCCCGCCTATGCCTACGAGGTGAGGGGTCAGACGGGATCTGCGGGAGACCTCCCAGGGTTCAGCGTGATCGCAGGAGACACCCTGAGCTGACCTTCCTTTATTTTTCCCCCAAGAGGAAAATGAACTCTTGATTCTGACTGCGTAAAATTTAGAAGCACTTAAGCAGCAAAGAATGTCCTAAGTAGACAAATGAAGGTTAAAAAGGAATTAAAAACAAGATGCAAATAATGGGAAATATTAACACCCCTCAATCTCTGAATTTACTGCTGAACTATTAAAAACTAATAGGTTTTACTGGGCGTGTCATTGTTGTTATTTTGGGATTTTTTTGGTATGGGGGGGCTTGCACTGCTTTTAAAACCAGTCAAATTCTATTGAGATCAATATTAAGGTGCTTTCAGTACTTCTTACAAGCACTCCTAGCATGAAGAAATGGTCTTTATTGTCTCACATGTCTACCTGGGCGTGGCAAAGCTCCATAATCATTTAATAATAGTGGACCTTTTGTTTTAACCAAAATACAATACTTAGCCCATCTAATTCTAGAGGGTCCCACGAAGTGGAAAGGCAACATGCATAACTATATTAAAAATCATATATATTGGAAGAACACTATCTTAGGAAATGCAGTTTTATCGAACTTCTATAAAAGAAAGTGTGATATCAGTCAAATAACAGTAATGAAACTAAAAACGTTAAACCAAATCACTTTTAAGGGAGAAGAAGGGCGACCGTACTGCTGCTGTGGTGCGTGGGGCTGGCCGCTGTGAACCCGGGGGGCGCCCACATGTCGCCCGTCCCTGAGCGCGCACGGGGACCTGGGGCGGCTCAAACCCCGTGTGCGTGGCCACCTCCGTTTCCTCACTCGTTGAGCTTTCTTTCTTTTAATTTTTATTTTTCAACCAGAGCGGGCGTCCGGCATGAACTGATCTCAGCTTCAGGTGTGCAGCAGACTGCTCGGACATTTATGTGATTTACAAAGCGATCCGCACCCCCCACCCCCAGGCATAGGCATCCCCGTTTGCTGGGCGTTCACTGGGGTCGGGGGCGGGGTGGGGGGAGAGGGAGGATCTTGCTCGCTCTCTTCTCAGAGGCCCCAGGGCAGCCTCTGACAGGGGAGGCCTTCTTCTCTTTCATTCTCTCTCCACCCCCTGCAGGAGTCTGACGTCTTCACGCCTGGGCCTGGGGCCTCCAGGAGGGCGGCAGCCACCTGCGTAAGACAAAGGGAGCAACCTGTGATTTTAGTTCTCAAGAGGCTGGGGAGAGAAGATCCCACTGGGGTGGGGGCAGGAGAGCGGAAAGCCTGGGCGCTGGGAGGGAGGACCCCACGCAGGGGTTGTCTGCCGCTCAGGAAGCCTTCCCGCCAGGGAGAAGCAGAGAAGGGCCCAGGTTAGGGAGGAGGAACCCCCGAGGCTCTTGGGAATCGGGTCGACCTGGCGGGACCACGGGCAAGCCCAGCAGCTGCGATCACGCCTCCAGGGTTCAGGAGACCCAGCCGTCTGACATCCCCCGGGCTCACGCCCGGAAATCATAGAGTCGTGGTGCTCTTGGCTTGGTGAAGAGGACGGGACTTCTGCTGCCTTCCCAGGCCCCCGGACACTCCAGTCTGGGGTCAGACATCTGAACGCTGGGGGAGGTACGGGCCCTGACACCCCCTGGGTGGCTCTGTTGTTTCCAGAGGGCAGATAAGGGGACTAGTGGGAAAAAGAGGTTTTCCTATTTCCTTCCACACCAGGTCCTGCTTCCCCCTCCAAAACCAGCCGCCGGACCAGCAGCACAACTGCTCCGGGCCCCACTGGCCTCACTGTGGGGGGGCGGGCCTCCCAGCTAAAAATAACCTGCGGCCGCTGCACCGGGACAGAGCCAAGGGGTCCCTCGCACGGGAGGGTCCGGCCCGGCCCCTGGTGTCTGAGGGGCCCTGGGAAGGAGTGAGCCTAACATGTGTGGGGCTTCCTAGTGCCAGGTGCCCCTCTCAGGTAATCCCGGTGACAGCCTCGTGGGGCGGGTTATTATTTCTTCATTTTGCAAAAGGAGGCACATGCTCAGAGAGGTGAATGAGCAGCCCGAGGTTACACAGCTGGGGAGTGGCAGAGCCAGGACTCAGACTCCGAAAGTCTGGCCAAGTGCTTGTCCTCCTGCAGAGCCGGGAGGGCAGTGAGGGGTTGCACCCTGGTCCCCTTTTCACTCGGGCGAGTCACCTCTCGGCCTCGTTCTCCTCGCCTGCAAAGTCAGGTTCGAGGCCCGAGATAGAGCGGAAGCTGCAGTCCTTATGCAGTCTGGTCCGTGAGCTTGAGTCATACCTTTTAACTATTCAGACATGGACTGTGAGGCCCTCCAGCCGCCCCAGCTCCCTGACTGTGTTCGCGGAAGAGCCGCAAAGCCCTGTCCTCTGAAAACACCCTCCTTGGGAGGGGTGCATTCTGCTGCCTTCGCTGGAATCCACCCCCTCTCATTTGTCGGCCTGGCCAACTCCAATTTCCGCCCCCTAGTTTCAGCTCGGAGTCCTGACCCTCCAGGGCAGGCTTGGGCTCCCGGGGCCTTTGCATGCCCTTCGCTCCCGGCACCTGCCGGCCGCGCCGCTGAGACTGCGTGGAGGCCGGGCTGACGGCAGGCGCCGGGAGGCTCTGACCTGGGCCATGCGAAGACCCCAGCACAGGCGGCGCTGGCACGGGTGCCGCCGGGAGGACGACGCCTCCGCGAGCATGCGCATCGTCACTCTGCAATTCACCGGTCGACTCCGTCCCTTTGCTTAAAACGGTCTCGCTTCTCAAACCGCAGAGGCACACGAATCACCTGGGCCCTTGCTAAAGTGCGGGTTCTGGTTCTGTGGGTCTGGGGTGGGGCCCGAGAGTCTGCACTTCCAACCGGCTCCCCAGCGATGCTGATGCTGCTGTCTCGAGGGCCACGCTTTGAGTAGTGAGGCTTCCCGGAAGACGAGCTCGGTAGATGTGCTGCTACCTGTAGCCAAGGCTTCAGGTGAACGCTCTGGATGGCGCAGCTGTGACACCGGGCTGTGCCACGTGGGAGGGTCCTGAGCCAGGCCCTCGCTCTGAGGAGAGCCGTTCAGGGACTGGGGGCGCAGGAGGGGGCGCAGGACCCAGGCTGCAGCGCTGTCTTTGGAGCCCAGGCCTCCAGAGAGAGGAAGAGCTGGTGGCCCCAGCAGTCAGGCTCCAAAGCCCAAGGACTTGACGCCCTCGTTTCTGAGCCTGCGCAGTGTGAGGCCGGGTTAGGGCAGTGAGGAGTGAGATCCCGTCCATCCCCTCACCCCCAGCCCAGAGGCTCCTCTGCAGACCCAGCTGCAAACTTCTCCGATGGCCCTTCTGGCTCCTGGCCGCAGACAGGCCAGGGTTGGAGAACACCCTTGGCCCCTCCCACTCCTGATTTGGGGCTGCCTCGCTTTAAACCAGCCCTAGGTCGTTCGTGACACCTGCGCTCGCCCCAGCCAAGCCCCTACCTCATTATATTGTTGGGGTCTGTTTCCTCCTCTGTCTTCTCCCCTAAACTATGCATTCTTCAGAAGCAGAACCATTTCCCTATTTCTCTGCTCCAGCTCAGCACCCGGCACACAGTAGGTACCAAACTAATTTGTATCCACAGCTTCCTTTAGATGTACTGGGGGGCGGGGCGGGTGAGGCGGCAATGCGTTTTTAGATCTTGCCACCAGAGGGCAGGCGCGCGCAGCAGCGGGAGCCCGGGCGGCCCGCGGGGAGAAGGTGGGACGGGGTGAGGACCCGCCCGCCCAGCGCCCAGCGTCCAGGCCTCCAAGGGCGGCCTGCAGCTTGGGGCATCTCTGCGCTTCGGCAGATTCCAGCCTGAGCTCCAGCGTCCTCCTTCCCCTTCTTCTCTCTCCCCTTTCCTCTCTCCCCTTCCAGTTCCCCAGGCCAGTCTTGGCTTAGTGTGACTTTGGGCCAGACACCTTTTTCTCCAAGCCTTAGTTTCCTCACCTGTACAATGGGAAAAAAATGATGTCACCAGCTTTTGTGCATTTCCCCGACCTGGGGATTTGAAACCTCAGTGTAGGGCCAGACACTTCTCTTCACACCAGCCTGTCCCCACTGTCAGGGGGCAGTCCCGGCTGCCACTGAGGCAGAAGCAGGGCCCCTTGGATGTAAGTCCTGCCTCATCAGGCCTCCTGGTTCGCCCTGATGGACCATATCTCCAGGCCCAGGCGGTGCTGCTGCATGGGGCTGACTGAAGTGGCCCCACAGAATGACCACCCCATCTCTGGCCGGGTGCTGCTGCAGCCACCTGTGCTAGGACATTCACAGGACATTAGCTCAGTCTATTCCACTCAGGGGTGGATGGATGGATGGATGGATGGATGAGAGAGATTCATTCCTTGCTCAGAGCCTGTGTAGCAAAGGGCTTTTCATTCCCAGCCAGCAGAACCTGAAGTCCTGGCTCCGAACAGTCCACTGAGCACCTGTCTCCTTTTTGAAGCTCCTTGGATTGCCAACAGGCGGTGACATTTGGGGACCCTGGTCTAGCCTGTCCTGGAGGGCTGCAGGTAAGGACACACTACTAACTGTGGGGGCTTACTCTTCCAACTCGCATTGCCTGCAGCCCCGGCCCCTCCACAGTCAGCCAGAGGGGACCCTGAGATGCTCCGAACCCCAGGGAACTGAGGGTTATGCAGCCACCGCAGCCAGACCACAAGCTGGGTCCAGACCCTGGGTGACTCCTGAGCTCCCACCCTCCCCTCACGCCCGACTGCCTCCAGAGAAAGGGTTTCTGGGCGGGCCCGGGAAAGGGATGTGTCACTGCAGTGGGTTCTCGGTCCCCTGCCGAGCTCTGGGCTTTCTCACAGCCAGGCCTCTCCTGACACAAGCTCCCACCTGTAGGGACTTGCCTTGTTGCTGACCCAGATTTCAAGGCCACTCTGTCAACCCCTCCAGGGCAGGGCAAAGCATGGCTTCTCAGAGGCCCAAACAGAAGCCATGACCACACCGCAGAGA
Source organism: Eonycteris spelaea (assembly GCA_003508835.1). Lineage (NCBI taxonomy): Eukaryota > Metazoa > Chordata > Mammalia > Chiroptera > Pteropodidae > Eonycteris > Eonycteris spelaea. The sequence goes on from PUFA01000014.1 coordinate 2,807,028, forward strand.
CTCAGCCTGGCGTAGGAGGATGTCCCCTGCCTGAGAAGCCAGGCTCCGCACGAGGCTCAGAGGGCTGCCGTGGGCTTCCCGGTGCCGGCCTGGTCCCGTCAGCCCCGCGAGGACGTCCTCCTCCGGGCAGTGAGTGAAGAACCATGTCAGGTGCCCCTTTGTGGGTTGTGGGTGGGCAGCACCCAGTGGGGGCATTCAAAGCACAGAAATTTAAGTATTTAGGACGGGGGGGGGGGGCGCGATGCCTGTGTGTCGAGGCTGGTTTCTTCTCTGTGACTCTTTCATGGTCCCTGGCGCCAGCTCTCCTGCTGCCCCAGATGACAACTCAGCCTCCCATTCCCGCTCAACTCTGGCCCCAAGCTCAGCACACTCAGTTCTCTCGAGATGGCTGGTCCTGCTGCCACACGGCCTTGACAGTTCTGCCCCTGGCTTGGGGCCACGTTTGCTGAGCCAAGAGGAGGCATGAATCATGGGGCATTCAGAGGAGCTGCACGCTCAGGAGCTGTGCGGACCGTGCAGACCTCAGAGCCTGCGGAGCCTGGCCTGCCCTCCACCGGGCCGTGCCCTCCACCGGGGCCGGCCCTCCGCTCTCCACTGGAGCTGTGCCCTCCACTTCCCTCCCCGCAGGCCTCCCATGGCCTGACGTCATGTGGCCCTCCTCAGCCTGCAGAGGCTCGCATAGCCTGGCAGTCCCCGGTCAGAGGGGTTTGTCCAGATGGGCTAGAGCAGCGGTCCCCAGGGCTCGGTGCTCCTATAACCACCTAGTGCCTGGTGGTCTGAGGCGGAGCTGAGGCGGTGACGCTGGCGCTGGCGTTGGGGAGCGGCTGCGAATGCAGATGAAGCTTTGCTTGCTCACCTCGCCTGCCACTCTCCTCCTGCTGTGTGGCCCGGTTCCTAACAGGCGACTGACCAGTACTGGTCTGCGGCCAGTGGTTTAGGGACCCTGGTCTAGGATATGCAAATAATATTCTTTTACATTGTTTCTTAGCTTACAAAAGCCCAACTGAAAGTCTTCGTAAAGAATTCCTGGACTCCCAAACATCCCCCCAAGGACCCAGGGGGAACCCCAGTTTGAGAAACTTTCACAGAGCGGAGTCAGGGGGTCTGGTTTACTGCCACTCGTCCAAGCATCTCGTTCTCTGAGACTTATTTCCCGATTGAAAGGAAGGCGCCGGCAGCTCGGACCTCCTTGCTCCAGACATCCTCGTCTCTGCGCTGTCCCAGGCCCCCCAGCCGGTCAGACACTGGGCTTCAGGGAAAGCTTGTGGCTGTGCTCGGAGGTGCCCTGTGGCCAGCCGGCTGCCATGCAGGGGCGGGGCGCATGCCAGGGTGGGGAGGGTCTCCGTCTCACCTTTACTGCTGTGTCCTCTCGTCTGCCACACAGCCTGCTAGTTACTAGTAGGTCAGAGAATCTCTGTATTTCTCTGTCAACAACTGGACAGGGGTCTGGTCCTGTCCTCACTGGGGGCCTGGCTGGGGCTGGCAAGCAGAGGGTCTGCTTTGCCCAGAAGGGGTGCCCGCTGGCTCCTCTTGGGCCTGGCAGAGAAGTCTCCACAGCCTGGAACATTCCCCTGGCCAGCTCAGCCTGAACCGTGGCCTCGGCTCCCCCCACCCCCTGACGCTGGGGGACCAGCTGCCTTAGCTCCTCAGGAGGTGACAAGGGAGGGGCTCACGCTCAGGAGGCCGAGCCCAGAGCTGTCTCCACACACTCGCATGTGTAGCAGTGCGGGCTGCAAGGTGTGTAGAGCTCGTAAGAGGGGCCCTAACGGGCAGTGGTTGTGACTGTCATAACAAGTTACTACAACCCTGTGGGTGGCCTCTTACTGGAGATGGTCCCCGGACTACCAGCCCCAGAGTTAGGATGCCGGGGCCTCTCAATGTCAGACACACACGGGTGTCCCTGTCATCATCCCGTGTCCGCTCGAACATCGACCGGGAGCACAGGCAGGACCGCCCTGCCGCTCCCTAGCTGGGGCACGGCGGTAGGTCGCCCGGCCTCTCTGTGAAGTGAAACGAACCTTTCCGTCCTGCCTCGTAGTTCCTGTTGAGGGGTCAGCAGCAATGTCGGTGACCAGCGAGCATGGCACCTCGCTCAAGAGTCTGGGGTGGCAGCTGACGTTCCTCACCCAACGGGATGGCGTGAGTAAGAACCGAAAGTCTCCCAAACAGGCCGGGATTCACTGGGATCCACCAAACAGGTGTCCCTTTAATTATCTCCCCCCACCCCAGCACATCCTGTCTCAGTATCCTGGGATCTCTGGTGGGGGGTGGGGGCGACCAGAGGGACTCTGGAGCAAACGGGGACAGGCCACAGGGACAGAGGCTGCCTGGGGGCTGAGGGAGACAGGACAGGCTGCCTGACCCCAGGGCAGGAGGGCAGGGTCCCCCTCTCAGTGTGGCTTGCCCGGGAGGGACGTGGGGACTGACCCCAGAAAGGTGCAGGACAGGAGCTCACGTGGGCAACAGGCCTCCTGGCTTCACCCACCGGTGGCGGCAGCTCTCAGGGAAGGGCCAGGCCACAGGGGAAACTGAGCAGACAGGTGTCATGGCGCGAACGGGCAAGTCGGGGCTCAGGCCCAGCCACACGCAGGTGCGCACGCGCGCTCGCGCAGCCTCGCCCGGCCCCGCGGTCCTCCATTCGCTCCTCTTTGGGTACGAGCACGTCTTGTGACGCTTCTTTTCCACGTATGAGCTTGTCACATGCAGAGGTTTGCTGCGTGGTGGCTGCCTCGCTCACACGCGTCATTCTGCACGGACACGCTGCGCCCGTGAGGAAAGGGCGGTGAGTCACCTGCGAACAAGCGGGGCCAACCGGTAGATGACAGCGGCCCCCCCTCCCCTAACGGAACGTGAGCGTTCGGGGACGGCATGTTTGAATGCGCAGCGAATGGTTTCTATCTTAATACACATTTTTTTGTTTATTCCCATGTTGCGAGCTGTAGCCACGTTTGAGAATCCACGTTACTGCATTCCCACGACAGGTACGAGAGTCCCGCTCCCAGACGCGGCGAGCGGGCGGGCCCGCAGCTCTCTCCCCGCTCATCTCCGCTGACAGCGGAAAAGCAGGTGGAGAAGCCGCGAATTGGCCCCGCCTCCGCCAGCCTCAGTTTACCCTTCAGGTAACTATACCTGCCTCACTGGGTTTTTGTGGGAACTAAATGAATTCACGTTGGTTTAAATGTTTCTAACTGGGCTATAAATTCCCCTGAGAAAATTCAGAAACGTATCAAAGGCTCACGGAGCCAGGAGATCAACATGGCCCTTCACCGGCTAGTGGGGCCAGTGACAGCACAACACGGGCGAGCGTAGTGATGATGACGCTCAGGGACCACGGAGGGGAGCCACCCCCAGACAAGGCAGGAAGTCACATTCCTGGACAAGACGCATGACTGCCGTTCAAGTTCATCATTTTAGCAGCCACCATTTGTTAGTGCCTAGCAAATGCCGAGATTCTATGACCCCATCTCCAATTCTTAGGGAAACTCCATGGTATAAGTTATTATCTCTTTTAAAGATGAAGACCGAGGCCCCAGGGATCAAGGGGTGCGCCTGTGAAGGCGGAACTGATCAGCCCAGGCCTCCTTGACTCAAAACTCATCCTCATCTTCTGCCACCCTGCACCCCAACAAAGTAGCATCGTGCTGCAGCCCCACTTGGTGGCCTCAGAGTTGGTGGGACCTTGGGGAGGAGGGAGGAACAGAAATGGGACAACAGGACCTTTCCTTTCCAAGGGGTAAAACTGTCTTCTCCTGGAAGGAGGCCTTGGGCGCCCCAGCGGTCTGTTCTGGAGGGGGCGAGGCGTCAGGGCAGGCTAGCTGGGACAGCCCGGTCTCCCCCGCCCCCCCACCGCAAGCTTTGGAATAGGCAGCAATTAGCAGTCAAGAGTCAGCACCCGGTGTAATAAAGGCGCAGGGCCACAAGGTGGCGCCCACAGCCTTCCCTCGGGCGGAGCGCTGCAACCGCTTGTCTTCAGATTGGGAGGGCTTGCTACACGGACGCTGGGGACCAGGGAGGGCTGCCACCAGAGGGGCATCCTGGAGGCTTTTGGAATGAGGGGGCCTCAGTGAGCCGGTGATGGGGAAAGGGCCCTCAAAGCAGAGGGAGCCCCGTGGGACCCCGGAGGTTTGAAAATGTGTTCGAGAGACCGTTCCCAACCCTGCTGGGCCTGAACCCGGATTTGTGAGAGAGGTCCCAGGTTTAAATTGCAGTTCCCCAATTCTCACGAAGGCCCTGTCCTTGTCACTTCACACTTCCCAGTACTTCTGTTCAGAGAATACTCGTAGGGTCTGCGGGCAAAGCTGGAGGGCCAGCATCCTGGAGAGACGGACCGTGAGTGCCCCGGGAGGATTTCGTTTAGGACTCAGTAGACAACGGGGAGCCTCGGTCACACTGGCTGCATGCGAGGGAAAGATGGAGGAGAAGGCAGGAGGCAGGGTGACTACGGAGGCAGCCATGGCCATGTACGGGGGCAAGGAATGGAACAGAAAGGGGCAGTCGCCAGAGACTGTAACTCTGCTCTGACACTTCCACCTGGTGTCTCCATGGTCTGGCTCCGCATCCTTCTCTGAATGGTCACACAGGGACGCTTTCTCCCAAATCAATGCCCTGGACCACTCCTGACTCCAGGCTCAGCTTTCCTACCAAAGTATGGCCTCTCTCAGCCCCCCTCTTTCAAAGTTCTGTTAAGAGAGCTGATGAGCTCCCAAGTCCGTCTGTGCCCCTGCATTAGCCCACATGGCTCCCCGGTAACAGGTGTTTTAACAGGAGCCTTCTGCATTCAACATCTTAGTCCAAAGGAGTGACCAGTGCTGAAACTTCAGGCAGGCCGGCAGGCCTACATGTGGGGCCGACCAAGCGCGGAAGGTAGAAGCCTTCTGAAGTGCCTCAAATCATATCAGAGAAACAGCCCCACTGTAATAAATACTAATATCTATTTCCTTTGACCCTAGAACTCTTCTCTGGTTCCCAAGGCCATTTCCTACCTAATTTACAGTGACAACATGTTGACCAGATGGCCTAGCATTAGTATTCATCTCCGCACTGCCCCAGATCCCTCCCTGTCATTAGCCAGACGGTGGTTACGGTTGGAACTCAGAGCAAGGGACCATTTTGTGGCCCAGTGAGATGAAATCGCTTACTCAAGTTCTGTGACAAGTCTGCCTCAGAGCCAGCCCAGAATCGAGTCTCCAGCTCTCCGACGGCTGACACATATTTTGCCTTTATAAGAGAATGTCTTATTGTTAATTATTCGCCATCATAGGTTCAGAAAGAGGAGCAGGTTAGCTCAGTCCAGCATGATTGGCATTTGGCAAAATCTAGTGAGGCAAATGTTCTGGCCACTGAGGCTTTAATTGGGATGCTATCAACATTTAGCCATTTTAACACCAAACCATAAACCAGATGCAGTTTTAAAAACTGATAAATCCAACTACGTAAAAGTTAAAAAAGAAACTTTTATGCGGTGAAAAACATAAGCAACGTCAAAATGATATACTGAGGGGAATTATTTGTAATATGTGTCAAATATAAAAAACAATATATGGTTAATATTTAAAGAACTCTTTAAAACTTGGAGGAAAAAATCCAAAATTCCAATAGAAAACTAGGCAAAAGCCATGAGCATACGTCACAAAAATGAAATAAAATGGCCCTTAGATATATAAAATAATGTTCAACTTCACTTATAATAAGATAAATACACATTGGAACTACACTGAAATACCATTTTCATCCATCGACTTGCCAGAATTACGGAATCCAAGTCAAGTCTCAAGGAAACAATCCAACAAGCGCAAACTGAGGTGTTCTCAAAATAATAGGTTTGCATCCTTCAAATCTGTCATGGAACACAAGGAAAAGATGAGAAACTTCCAGATAAAAAGAACGAGATTTTTTATGGGGGTTCATAAATAAGTGTACCCTAAAATTTATCTAGAGGTAAAAAGAATCCTTGAATAGGTAAGTCGATTTTTAAAAAGGAAAGCAAACAGGGAGCATTTGCCCTCCCAGAAATACAGACTACTTTTAACAAATAAAAACAGCGCAAAAACAGACCAATAGACCAATGCAACAGAATACAGCGCTCAGAGCCATGTGTATTTGGCAGCTTCATAGAAGAAAATTTGGCATCACTAATCGATTTTCTTTTTAGGTAAATGGTATTGGGAAAACTAGTTCATTATACGGGAAAAACCAAAACGCGTTCCTTACCTACCGCCATTAAACGCTTGACAATGTCTACAATAATTTTTTTTTTTTTTTTTTAGTACTGAGCATTTTAAAAGTGACAAACAAAATGAGATTTCTAAAGCTGATCTCACTTAGGTAAATACAGACACACACACAGACAAAACCAACACACAGTTACAACAGCACAAAGCGAGACACGCCTAACGAGTTAGAGTGCCTGCGTGGGGGGTGGTGGGGGAGGAGCCGGAGGAGTGACCGGGGATAGAAGGAATTCATTAGTTACTTCAATAAAGCCAGGGAGGGGCTTTTTAAAGACCAAAGGTGACGATACCCCACGGACTGAAGACTGCAGCTGACACCATCCTTGGCACCTGAGGTCCAAGGAAAGGGAAAAGGTGGAGCTGAGAGAGCACAAGGACGCGCACGAAATTATCGGGGCTCCCCCACCCAGGAGAAGAGACGTTACCATTCCAGCGTTTCCGTCTAGCGTTTCTTTCTATACCTGTGAAAGATTATCCTTTTCTTCTCACTCATTCTCCGGCTTTGGAGACACGTAGAAATGGGCTAAAATTCGGAAACGACAAATTTCCTAGTGGTGTTTGTTATTCTGGGCAAAGTGGCCTCCTCTTCGGTCGCCTTAGTTTTTCTCGAGGTGAAAAGTAGTAGACATGATCGTGGCCGGCCTTGCAAGGTTGTGTGATGATGAAATAAAATAATCAATGGGGGGGGGGGAAGCACCTCACGTTCAGTTAATCTCAGCCGCTTTTCCTCTTAGAGTGTCAGTGGGGTGGCTCCCTCTGGGTACTTCACACAACTTCATGCAGACAGAGGCAGTCAATAAATATTTGCCAAACGGAACGGCATGGCGAGAGCGCCAGATCGCACCTGCGCGCTTTCATCCCACGGCACCGCCCCCTCTGCTGGGACGCGGATGCTGACCAAAGGTAGGATGTTATGCCTGTCCTGGTCCCCCCCCCCCACCATGTTCCATTCACTCAGTCCCACGTGCGGGGAAAGGAAATTCACTCTTCGGGGTGACCCAGTTTACATGGCAAGGGTGAGACATTTTTCATCATTTGCAGCGTTTTTCCAGGGAAGCGTTCAAAGATGTGGAAATGGACAGAAATATCGCGAGAAGTGTTGAAGCAGGCTCCCTGACTGCTGGGAATGAGGACACGCACCCTCCAGGGCCCCGAAGCCCCTGGCGGTTCCCTGCCTCCAGAGTCTCCGTCTCGGGTGAGTCACCCCGGAAGTGCCACATATGGGAATGTGTCATTTCCCTGAATCACTCTCGGGAGGCTGGGAACAGCCTAGACCAGGTGTGAACACATCTCGGGATGGCCGCGGGGGCCCCAGGTGGCTCCCGTCCAGCATCGCTGAGGTCACTTGAAGGTCCGAGGAGTCCCGTAGATGCCGGTGGCTCTAGCGTTTATCATTCGTCATTAGAAGTGCTCTGCTGACATCTGTGACTCTGAGACTTTTAGAAAGTCCTAGAACAGAGGCCTCGTGCATCTGAAGGGCCCCTCGGACACCTGGCTAATCTGGTCCCCTGCTCTTCCTGGCCCCTAGGCCTCCAGCGATGCTTCAGAAGATGAGCAGGGGATTTTGGTTTTTTTTTCACATGGGTTTTGGTCGTGGGGGCGGGGTGCACCAGCACACCCAGGGGCACAGGGTGCCAGCACAGGCGTCCCGTGCCTCTCCTCCTCCTTCGTGGACCAGGAAGCCAAGTCCAGAGAGGGCAAAGGACTGGTCTAATGTCCGGCAAGAGGGTCAGTTCATGCCATGTGGTTCTGGCTTTGGGGAGACAAGCGGTGAGATCATGGGATGATCCTCAGAGGGCCGCTTCAGAATCCCAGACTGAAACCACAGTGAAGTCACAGAACCAGAACGCTGCCTCCCAGGAGGCCACTGGAGCGGGGTGGGCGGGGGGTCGTGAGCACAGACCACGTGGAAGGACTCAGGCTCCAACCCTGAGAGGAATTTCCTGCTGCAGGGTTTAGAGAAGTCACTTCACTTCTCCGTTTTGGTTTTTTCCTGAGTGAAACCTGACCCCCTGTAGAGCTGTTATAAAGATTAAATCAATGTTCCCCAAGCATTGTGGCACCAGGGACCAGCGCCCCTATGAGAACCCAATGCCTGATGCTCTGAGGCGGTGATGCTGGTGCTGGGGAGCGGCTGCAAATAATGATGAAGTTCGCTCGCTTGCCCGCTGCTCACCTCCTGCTGTGTGGCCTGGTTCCTATCAGGCCACTGTGGCCCAGTGGGGTACTGGTACTGGTACTGGTCTGTGGCCCAGTGGGGTCGGGGACCCCTGGATCAGATGACTCAAGGCATAAAGTGGTGAGCGGGACTCGGGTGCAAATTCCATGGCCCACGGGCACACAGGGAGCGGCCAGGGCACAGGCCTAGCCTCCCCCTGGGTGACGGCCTCGCGGAAACCTCACAGCCTCCCCGAGCCCCTGTCTCCTCCTATGGCTTCGGCATAGGAGACCCACTCCACGACAAGGCGTGCGGTGTGTGGGAGCACGGGCCACGCCTAGGGCTGCCACCGCTGGCAGAAGCCAGTCCGACATCACCATCTCCTGGAGGGGACCGGGACACGCCACCCCACCGGTGTCACCTGGCATTTTCACTATTTCCAGTTAAAGGCACTTGAAAAGCAGGAGAGGCAATTCCTTGGAAAAGATGCCTCCCTGTGCCGGAAAGGAAGTCACCTTCCTGCCATCGCCGGGAGGCCAGCCCCGAGGGATTCTGAACCTTGTTAGAATAACTCTACCGTCCCTTGGCATCCCCAGGTATTTTAGCTTCTTTCCTACAATTGCCTCTCTCTGTGTCACCTCGCGTAAAGGCATTGAAGTTTCCTCGCTTCTCCGTGTCTTCCCTTCCGTATGAGGGCTCCCGTGACACACAAAACTTCTACTAAATAAATCTGCGCATATTTCTCCCGTTGATCTGCCCTGTGTCGATTTAACTCTCAGGCCCAGCTGAAAACCCTAAGAGGCAGAGGGGAAACCTCGCCTGCCCTGGGTGTCCGCGGTGCCTCTGTCTGGCTGGCGTTTGTCTGCCTCCCCCGTCCGGCTGCTTTCAGCCTGAGTGGCCGATTCCAGCCCTCAGACCGGCCGTCCTTCCGTGTGCAATGCCCGAGTTCCTGCACACCGGTGTCACTGCCTGGAAACACGCAGAGGCCCTGGCTGCGATGTGCAGGTCACACAGGCAGGGCCCCCGTGGCCAGGCGCCGGCCGGAGAACTGGGAAGCTAAGCTCACAGGGATGCTCAGATCTGAGAACGTGGAGCTGGGAGGAGGCTGGTCCAGCGTGCTCATGGTGTTGATGGAGAAAATGAGGCCCAGAGTGAAGGAAAAACTTACCCGGGACACATGCCCGGTGGCGACGGTGGCATTGGAATTCTGGTTCGCAGTTCTTTACTCTGTCACACTTTGCCCTTGGAATGAATGTTCTAGTAAGTGTAGACTGTGATTTAGACGTGTTCAGTCTGAGCTCACAGATGCTTGACCCTCTGTCGTGTTCTTGGTTAGAGGCTTAAATGCAGTTCAAGGGGTTAATTCCTGGAGTCATGTGCCTTAGACCCAGAGCTGCCTAAGCTTGGTGGCTTAAAGAGACATTACATATTACTAATTTGTATATTAACTCCTGGTACATTTATGTTTCAAAGTAATTTCCCTACATGGTCTTGTCTAACTCTCTCGACAAGCCCATGAGGTAGGTTTTATGGTCTCCATCTTCAGGACTTGAGGTAGGTTTTATGGTCTCCATCTTCAGGACTTGAGGCTTAGCCAGGTGAAGCTAGTCACTCGTTAGTGACACACATCCAAGGGTCTTTTCCCGCCAATCCCACAGAGAACTCGAGAGCCCAGACTCATTTGCCATTGGTCAGACCAATGTCCGTCCACCCTGGAAGCAGACATGCTGGCCACCCATGGGCAGTTTCATTTTGTTGGGCCTCGGCTATTTTAAAACATCTTGAGTCAGCATTTTAAAATCCAGAGACGTCTTTTAAAGGGAGGGTTCGTCTTTAAAAAGAAAAGTCTGGAAGCCCCGGCAGCCCTGGGGTCCACCCGTCTTCTCTCTGGCCGGCAGACCGCCTCTCTTTGGTGTGTCTGCTTTGCTTGGTCCTCGTCATCTGATTTCACAGTGGCTTCCACCTGTGACAGAACCACGGTAGCCAAGTGTGGAGTACGCCACTCCGCAGCGTCCAGAGCCTGGTCCAGGCCGGGTGTCTGGGTCCCTCCTCATCCGGGAAGAGCCTCTTCAGGGGGCCGTGGTCGGGTCTCAAGGGAAGAGACACGCCGACTCGTGCTCAGCGGGGTCCTCATTCGTGAGGGCCGGGGCGTGGAGCAGAGCGGGTGTTCCTGTGACTCCTGGCCCCTCAGAGCATCGCCAGCCAAACCTACTAACACACGTGTCAGCTCCAGTTCCAGGGCTAGCCAGCTGGCACTGATTGGCGTGTGCCCTTGGTAGGCCACTTGTCCTCCTGGGGCTGCAGCACCCCCTCCGAGGAAGGAGGACTGAACAGCTCAGGTGGCTGCCCCCTCTGTCTCTCCCACAGTCCATTCCGTTGACAAAGGCCATGGCCGGGCCATCCCCCTCACTGGCTCTGTTCTGGGTTATCTCATTCAGAGAAGGGACAATAGATGGCCTCTGCCCAGGGCTGCAGAGTCCTCTTCGGTGTAAGCACTGCTCTGGCCTGTCATTTCCTATTTTTAATAACACGGAAGAGCACCCCTGGGCCATGCCGGAGCCCACTGCTTGCTGACCTAGTGGTGGGACAGCTAATTAAAGCCACACGTCCTGAGAACGGCAAAGGGGAATCAAATCGTGATGAAAACCATAGGCTCCCTGGAGTACAGGCCTTTATTAAATCCCAGTTTACTGGTGACATTTCCGGGTACAAAGAATTTTTGCTCTATTTTTGGAACTGCCGGAAGATTTAAATCCACAGCCATTTGTCCAGAGTCACCTTTGGTAGATAGTTTGGAGTGACTGAGCATCATCAGAGGCAGCATCCATTTGAACAGCACTTTAAGGGCTGCAGGGCATAGTCACATGGTCTCAGTTAATCCTTACTGGAGGAATCAGAAACTCAGAGGGGTAAGGTGATCCGCCGGGCACAGGCCAGCATGAGGAGAGGCCACGGTGGACCCAGGTCGGCTTCCAGATTAATTTTTTTATAAAAAGTTCTTGAAGGTGTTGGCATTTGATATGGGCCTTAAAATGAGTATAACGTTTTTCCTTTTTATTATCTAATAGGTCATTATAGAAGATATGGAAAGTAAAATAAAATACAAAGATTTATAATTCTAATACACAGGTGCTGCTCCTGTAAGTCATTTATCCTGTTGCATTTTTTAACTAGTTGAAATTGCACATTCTATCTAGTTTTGAATTTTTTTCCCTTTAACTTACGTTTTATCACATTCATGTCGAATGGACTGACTCCAGGAGGCAGTGGGGGTGCACGACTGAGACATTCTGGACAGAGAACAAAGCCGGAGAAAGGTGTGGGGACAGGGGAACGCGGGGCGTAGTCACGAAGTGGTGAGTCAGTCTTTGAGGCTAAACTTGTGACTCTGTGATGAGTCGGGGTTTAGCAAGGAGTCCAGCAAGACATTTAATGTCAGATGGTGGAGAGCCTCGAATAACATGCCGAGGAATCTGTAGTTTATTCTATTCTTATTAAAGAATAATACACTTCACATTGTACATATTTGGAAAAACACAAATGAGAACAAACATTTAGAAATAATTCACAATCTAACCGCCCAGATATAACTGCTATTAATATTTTGATACATGTATAACCTTCCAATTTTTTTTCTGTACAAATATTCCCCCCCTCCTCAAACAGGCACATAAAATACAGATTCTTTTCTAATTTGATTATAATTCCATTAACATCTTTCTTGGTCATTAAGAATTCTTTTGCAATAATGTTTTTAAACATTTTATGGCCTGAAACTGTTTTTAAACAAATCCTACCAGGAACCTCAAAAGCTAAAAGGGATTAGAACAGAGCTCCTGTAATCAGAACACGCATGGGGGCTCTGACGCCTGCCTGACCCTATAAGCCATTCGACCTCATTCTGAAAACGTCTGTTGCATAATGTCATTTTTATGGCTGCATAAAAACATATATCACACCATCTAGTTAGCTTTCTCCCTTTTTCCCATTTTTCCCTTTGTAAATTGACACTATATTCTTTGAGCACATCCTGTAATTATTTCCCGATGAAGTTTTTGAACATGGGGTGTGACATAATCAGAGCTATTAATTCAAATGCCAAATACAGTAAAATCTTACTTAACTGGGATTCAGCAAACCACAGCCCTTAATTAACCAATTTTCTTTTGCCAGCTGTGGGGAACATAAAGGAAACTCTGCCCCTCCCACCCTCTCTCTCTCTCTCTCTCTCTCTCTCTCTCTCTCGCACACATGCAGAATTATGAAATAGAGATAATTTTTAACAAATATGTGCAATAACTGTACTCCAAAACCCACAAAACATCACAGAGAGAGACTTAAGACGAGTATAAGTGGTGAGATATTCCATAATCACAGACTGAAAGACTGACTATTGTTAAAACGTCAATTCTCCCCTAAATTGATCTACAGATTAAACACAATTGATACTCAAAATATTAGCAGGCTTATTTTGAAAAAATTAGTGAGCAAATTTTGAAATTTTGTGGAGATGCAAAGCATAGAATAACCAAAACAATAGTGAAAACTTACACTGTAGTTTCAAGACCTACGATAAAGCTAACGGTAACCATGATAGGTAATCAAGTAAAAGCTGACATATAAATCAACAGAATAGAATAGAAAGTCCAGAAATAGACTCACGCATATGTATCGTCAATTGATTTGTCAAGACAATTAAATGGAAGAAAGGATAATCTTTTCAACAAAAGGGGCTGGAATCATTGGTTGGCTGTATGCACAAAAATAAGCTAAAGCTATAAACCTTCTTTGAAAAAAAAAACTTAGTGATCTTGGATTAAGCAAAGATTTTAAAAAATAGAACACATAAAAGGAAAAAATCATTAACTTGGACTTTATAAAAATGACAATTGCCTGCTTTTTGAAAGAACAATTATGAAAATGAAAAAGCAAGTCACAGACTGGGAGACTATGCTTGCAAAACAGACATGAAAGACTTGTGTCCACAATACACAAAGAATTCTCACAACTCGATAATGAGGCAAGACAATTAAAATTGGGCAAAGGTTTGAACAGACACTTCGTCAAAAAAAAAAAAGATGCCAAATAAGCTCATGAACAGATGTTTTACATCTTTGGTCGTTATGGAAATGCAAATTTAAACCAAAGGAGAAACCATTACTTAACCTGCTGAAGTGGATAAAATTTAAAAGATTGACAATGCCAAGTGTTGGCTAGAATATAAAGCAACGGTTTCGCATTTACTCACCAACTTAAACATTCACTTACCTCATGACTCAGAAATTCCACTCTTAGATACTTCTTAAGTGAAATGAAAACATATGTCTATGCGAAGACTTGTGCATGAATTGGAAAGACTCCAAATGTCCATTGATTGGTAAGTGGATAACGAAAAATCTGTATCTAAAAAGAATACTACTCGGCAAGTAATAGTAATGATACGTGCAGCAACATGGATGAACCACAGAAACATTACTAAGTGAAAAAAGTCAGCTCCGAAAGACTGTATTTATATGAAGCTCTAGAAAATGCAAAACAGTAATGAAGACAGCAGATCAGCGTTTGCTAGGGGTTCAGTGACTGGGGGTAGGGATTGACTGCAACGCTCTAAGTCACTTTTTGGGCAGTGGTTGTACTACTATATACATGTCAAAAATCATCGTGTACACTTGAAATTGCCAAATTTCATTGCCAACAAATGAGACTTCTATTGGCATTTGGATTCACCTTCGCTCATTTTTTTGTTATTCTTCTAGTCACTCAGTAGCTTCACATTTAATAGTTCAGAATTGTGATGTCTGCTAGCGTCAAGGATAGAGTTTGTGTTTCCGTTTCTCTTGTTGTTTTGGGGTATTTTTTTTTTTTGAGAGGAAAAAAAGTGAGAATATCTTTCCCTCATTGTTTTAAACTTGGAAGTCTTATAGATGATATTTAAAACCACGGGGCTATTCCTTAATGTATTTATTTACATTTTGAGACACTACTTCTGAGTCCCACATGATAAATAAGGACTCAGATCATCCCTACCTCCCCACTTCCCCTTTCTTCTACTCCTCAACATAGTTATAAAACGATTTACTTATACTGACAGTCAGGACATATTTTGTTATGATTGTGGAAATGTCATTCACTAAAGAACCACATGAATACTGTGCCCATGACAACTTTGTCATTCAGTCTATCACTTTTACTGGAGTTACTCAGTTCCTCCTTTTTTCCCCGTGTGCCTGATTTTCTACATGTCTACCATTATTATTATATATCATTATTTTTTCCTAATGTCCCAATAAAGTCTGCCTCAATTCTATCAATAATGTTTTCCATAATCTCAAATATGTCATATTCATCTTATTCCTAGAGACGTCCCTTTCAGAGCCTTCCTTCCATGTTGTACAGACTGGAGGCTGTACAGGTGTCATCTGGAAATTTCTACCCACTACCACTGTGGGGATCCACATTGCCTCTTATACTCTGGATCCCTTGCTTCCTGGATTCCAAATGTTCCTTTCTTGTTTTACTCCCTTGTTTCATTGGATTATGACCTCCAGTAGTTTACAAGGTACGAGGGAAGGCTACAAGGGAAGTAAATAACTTTAGTTCCTACATGTCTGAAAATATCTCATTCCATCCTCATTTGATGGACAGTTTGGCTGGATATAGAAGTGTAAGATATAAATTAGAACATGGAAGGCATTGGTCCATTGTACACTAGATTCCAATGTGTTGAGATGTCCTTTGATTCTGATTCTCCTCTTTTTCTCTCTAGAAGTTTATAGTATCTTCTCTGTATCCCTGATGTTCAAACGCTGCAGGGGTGTACCTGACTCTGAGTCTTTTTCATTCCCCATGCTAGGCACATCCCTTGTGCTAGCCCTTTGGAGCTGGAAACTCATGCTTTAGTTCTGAGAAATTTCCTTGTCTTATTCACTGGATAATTTTATCTACTTGGCTCTCTCCGCCTGGCATTTCTAGTAGTTGGCTTTCAATCTCTTAGTCTTATCCTCCCGCTTTATCTTTTCTCTATTATTTTCATCTTTTTGTCTTTTTGTTGTTGTTGTTCTATCTTTGGAAGTTTCTCTGGATTTATTTTTCATATTAATTTTTATTTAGGCTCATACATATTTCATTTTACAGAGGTTTTCCTTGTTTTCAGGATTTTTAAAAAGGCTTTCTGGTTCTCATTATGGATGCAATATCACCTCTATTCTTTTCAAGGAGGTTGTCAGCTTGAAGTTGTCTCGGATTTCTCCCAATTATTTTTCTCATTTATTTGTTGTTTTGTTTTCTGTCTTTCAAGTTAGTTGGAAGCTATCTCCTATGTCTAGAGGGGCTTGACCATCAGCCCTCATTTATGAACCTACAAAGCTCTTTGCACATAAGCCAAACTTAGGCTCTAGGGGCTTCAGTCTAATAGGATGGAGCTTCGAGAAACCAGCTCATTGTGAAGAATCTCAAAAGGTAGTCTCTGGGAGTTATTCTCATCTCCTGCCTGGGTCAGGGTGGGGTGTGTGTATGAAACCTGCTACTGGCACTCTGGAAAGGGCGACAGGGGCAATACCAGATTTTCACTCAGATCTCTTGTTTCTAGTCTGTTCTTCCTTCTGTCCCATTCACCCACTCTCTAACTCCTCTTCAACTACCACTGCCTCCTCCCCCGTTTTATTGATTTTATTGGTTCTTGTTGACGTAACCCTTTTATTTTACGGGGCGCAGAGAAGGAAAAAAAAGACAGAAGACTAAACGAGATCTGATAGAGAGGGTCTGCCTTCTCTCTGGCACCCCACAACTCCCCAAGTCACTGTTTCTGTCTGGGTCTCCATTTCCTCATCTACGAAATGGAAGAGTCGCACTCAATGAATTTAAAAAATGCTTTCTATTCTGAAATTGTATGTGTCCAGAAACCGGAACCTGATCGCCACGGTTATTTTCTTTATTTGTCATATTTTTGGTGTTCCCAACATCTCTCTTCCCTTCTCCCGAATCAGTGGCCACAGGTAGGGCTGGCTTCATGGGCGGGCAGCCCGAACAGCCACACAGGACCTGTACTCAGAAGGGCCCTGGGCTTGGTTTAATGCTCTGCTGTCACTGTCTTGAAATTCTTATTAATTTTTGGACAAGGGGCCCCACGAATTATGTAGCCAGTCCCGGCTACGGGATGGTTACAAGCCAGGACTCATCTTTCAAGGACTTGAAAGCCCAGGACCAGAGCTACAACTCCTGTGTCCCTGTTCCTGGAAGGGAGGGAGGAGCAAGACCTTGGTCTGTCCCCAAAGACTAGAAATGGATAAACCAGCTCCCAGCAGGTTCTGCAACTTGCCTGAGATCTTATCACTGGAGAGTTTGGGAAACTCTTGAGTTATTTAAGCCAAATTCTGAGTACTTCATACAAATCTTAGAAGGTTGTTTGCTTCTGCTGAATTGGGGCTGTGCCTTCTGGCTGTTGATGTCCTTTGACAAGGCAGTTTTTGCATCAGAGGAACTTTATTCATTTTTCATCCACTCATTCATTAAAGAAACCTTATGAAGCACTTACTTCTGTTACCAGAAAGAGCAGGCTATTTGGAGCAGGTAGAATGGAGTTCAGCTTCCTTCTCTGCCTCTTATTGCCATGTGGCTTGATTTGACCTCCTGAGCCTCAGTTTCCCTTCCTGTTTGAATGAGAAGAGGATGATTACCTCCCAGCTCAATGATGAGATGACCTGGGTAATGGGCCTGATACAGTGCCCGACACACTATATGCCCAGCAAACGATTCATTCCTTTACCCTTTCCCAAGACTATGCAAACCCCGGGGGAGTTTCGGCCTCAGTCACAGACAGACCAGGCCATACCAGGGCCATGGAGCACTCAGAAGAGGGTCCATTCTCTGCGGAGGCGGCTGATTCTCTCTTACCTCCAGCAGAGATGTTGACGGGAGAAGCCCAGGGAAAGAGTCTCAAAATCTGAGCGGTGTCAAGGATGGTGTTGCTTCTGGAATATCCCTGTTTGTGATTAGCATCTAATAGGGTTCCCAGGAAGCTTTGAAGATAATATGTCACCCCTCCCTTTCAACTGATGATCTTGAAGCGATATACTTATGTCGATAATGATATTCAGAGCTCTCTCGAAAGGAGTCGAGACTTGTTCTTATCTTTAAAAAAACTTAAAAGTCTAGTTACGAAATTAAACCCACAGAGAGGAGTGGCACAGAAATGTGTCCTTAGAAATGCCTCCTCCACAAGCTGTGCCTGTTCTGTGAGATAAATAGGGAAGATGATCTAGTAAATTAATCCTCATGACAATTTATGGCATTTGTATCTCGCTTTTCTGTTTAAAAGCTTTGACGAAGCCCTTACACATCCGTCACCCCATTTGTACCTTATAATCACAGGTGTTTCGGTAAGTTATCCTCCCTGTACTACAGATGGGAAGAGCGAGACTCAGGGAAGTGACTTGTCGAGGTCACAAAACTAGCAGGCATGTCCCAGGGCCAGGATTCCTATCTCCTCTCCTGATTGCAGAGTCTCTGCTCTGTTGCCTCCTTGAAGTAGTATTTAGCTATTTCCACACTCAGTACAACCTCTGTAACTAAACTTTTAGCTGAGTTGTCTTGGGCTCTAAGCCCGGAGACGTTGGCAGCATTGGGGGTTGGGAGGAGGCTCTGGGACCAGCTCTAATGTGGCCACACCCAGCAGACCAAGGCCCCATCGGTAGAGTGGTGGCCACATTCCTGAAATTCCCATGGCCTAGTCACAGAAGAATAATGCAGGCCCTCAGGGCAGCCTCATCAGGGGCCAGATCTGTCCCTCTCACCTACTCAAGGACTTAGCTCCTGCAATTCTCCCCTCCCTCTCCTAGTAGGACATTTCATTCCCGTTAGCATACAAATATGCTGCACTTGCTCACTTTTAAGCTTCTCCGTGTTGCCCTTCGAGCCGGCCCCATTCTCTGCTCTTCCTTTCAGCAAAACTACTGCAGGCTGTCGTTATCCACTGTCTGCTTGTCCTCGGTTCAGCCTTGAGCCCCCCCACCCAAACCCCCACCCTCACCACTTCGCCGCTCACCATGTCAATGACGTCCGTGTACCCTGCCACGTCCTATGCTAAGGTCATCCAACTCTTACTAGCATTTGACGTTTCTTCTCTTTTGAAAGTTTCTTCACGTGGCTCATTCAGTAAGAGCGGTGGAGAGAGGGAGCTGCGCCCTGGTGTCCTCGGTCCCTTCCTTCCTCCGCCGATCTCTCTACTGTCCGTAAATGCTATTCCAAGAGAGGCCCAAATGCCTGGCTACTGCCCAACTTGGCTGCTCCCCCAGGCTTTCTCTAGCTCTCTCTGAGCCAGAATCCCATAAAGGCTGTCATCCCCATGGACAGGAATGGGTTAAGTGGGCAGTATAATGTAGCCATGGCTGGCTGGCTGGCTGGCCACAGGTTGATCCACCAGGCGTCCCTTCTCCCTTTGCTGGAGGGAGCCATTGATGGTGGCCAAAAGGTGGGACCTACACAGGGCACGGGCTGATGGGTGTACTGGCCAAACATCAGAGGAGGGTGGTTGATGGGCAGGAGACCTTTGGCAGCTGGGGACTTGCCCAGGGCTCAGAGCCTGAGGCCTGTGATTCTGCCTTTCACTCATTCCCCGCTGACCACGCTGGCTTCCTTTCATTCCGCAAACACACCAAGCCGGTCCTGCCCCAGGGCCGGGATATCGCCCCTCATTTTCCTGTTAGGCTCTCCCTGCATTCTTATCTCAGCTCAACCGCCCCATCTTCCCAGAGGTCTCCCCGATGACCCTATAAAAATTCTGTTCATTTGCCCCACCTGTCACCCTCT
Organism: Eonycteris spelaea; assembly: GCA_003508835.1. NCBI lineage: Eukaryota > Metazoa > Chordata > Mammalia > Chiroptera > Pteropodidae > Eonycteris > Eonycteris spelaea. Next base: position 2,826,222 of record PUFA01000014.1, read on the forward strand.
ATGCCTACCCAGCTTTAAAGCATTTATCACTCCCGGAGGTGATGTTTTATATTGATCTGCTTTCTCTCGCTTTGCCGTAATAAATATGGCTGACATAACAGATGACAAATACTATCGCAAAAACTGTTGGAAGGTGTAGAAAATGCTGAAAATTTAGAAGACACAAGTTTTAGAATAAATTACGCAGGTCTGCAATTTGAAGGTTCACTGTACAATTGGATAAAATATATATTTTTTTAATAGAGACATTTCTAACAAGTCCCTGCTCATGGTCATCTCTAGATCCCATTTCAGTAATCGAACGTAGAAAAGAACTACTTGTGAGGCGGTATTGATGGGAAGAGGTACCAGGGAGCAGATCTTCTGGACAGTAAATCATTTCTTTTATTAAAACAATATTTTGGGGTAAAATCGTGTCCATGTAGCCATGGAAGGATTGGCTGCTTTGACTATAATATAAGAACTCTGAGATAAGTGCCGCTGGTAAAATCCATCCATCACCTCATTCGCCAGCAGGAAGTGGCAGCCAAAATTGCAGGCGGAGGTGCAGACGTTGCTGTAGAATGCCGTGGATGTAGCTAATTTTATATACACGAGACCTTGTGGATGTCGTGGGATTGTTACCGTGCTCTGTAGCGAGCCAAAGTCTGTGAAAGTTCTTCGATGCTCATAGAAGGCTGTTGGACATCTCATGGTGAAATACTTACGAGATCTGTCAGAGGAGTTATCTTTTCTCTTTTTAAGCAAAAAAGCACGTATCCCTGTGGTGACAAGTGGCTGTCAGTAGTATATTACCTGGCAGATGTATTCCAAGTTGTGAATGCATTTAACTGGTCCCTTGGGGCAAAGCTGAATGGCTGGGTGTGTTGACTGGCCTTATCTTCATATTGATGATCACAGATGTCCAGGGCCCCTAATGCTGCCTGACAATTAACTAGATATCTGATTTAACTCTCCCAATTCCAAGATATGTGATGCCTTTGCTCTGTCCTCAGACCTTGTACAACCCTCCCACTTGCATGCTCAGCTGATGACTTGCTTCCCATTTCCGGGGAATGATGAGAAGAGCCATCATCCACCGTGTTCCCGCCAGTGCCTGCGTCTGACTGACATGTCTCCCCTTCTTTCCTGGTCCTGCCACAGACGAGCTGTCTACGAGGACCCCACCCCCTCTCTTCAGCTCAGTGATACCCGCCTGAAATCATCCTTTTGCACCATCATTTCTCTCTGAAAGTTCATTCCCATCAGCTTATAAACACCTTAAGCAGGCAAAGAAAGAAAAACATGTAAAACTCTCATTTGACTTTACATTGCCTGTGAGCTGTGGCTCCTCCGCCTCTGTCTACAACAAAATCCCCGCACGAGTGGTCCACACTCTTCCACCATTCTCTGTTGAACCCACTCTGTTTGGCTTTCATCCCCACCACTGAAGCCACTCTTGGCAAGGTCACCGATGACCCAGTTTCCTAATCTGGTCAGTCCCCAGTCTCCACCTTGCTGCAGTTCTCAGCAGCATGTGGCATAGCTGACTGCACTTTTGGACACATTCTCTTCACTTGGCTCCCAGGACACCACATTCTACTGGCTTTTGTTCTGCCTCATGGGTATTCATTCTTAGCCTCCTTTGGGGGATCCTCCTTCCTGCCGCCTACTTCTGTATGTCTCAGCCCTCTGATCTCTCTCTCTCTCTCTCCACATTCAGACCCTTGATGACCTTGACTCCCAAAGTTATGCCTCCAGTTGTTGCCTTACCTTGAACACCAAACTCATCTATTTGGCAGCATACCCAACATCTGCACGTGGATACTGAATAGGCATCACTAACTTTAACATATCCCAAACCAAACCCTTGATTATCTTCCCTCTGAACTATATCATGAGCCTACACAGAAGTATTTGCCATCTCCGTTAAACGGCACCTGAATTCTTACAAAGGTTCATACCCAAAACATTGCAGTCATTCTTAGCTCTTTCTCTCCTACCCCACATCCAATCCATCAGGACAGACGTTTTGCTTATAACTTCTAAGGTGACCACTTCTCATCCGCATCACCACTCTCACCTTACAGCAGCCCACACCTGGGTTATTTCAGTGGCCTCCTAAGCGATCTCCCAGCCCCCTCTGCTCCCTTACAACCTGTCCTCTCCAGCCCAGAGGAATCCTTCTGAAATACAAAGCAGCTGCTGTCACACTTTTGCTTTCCATCTCACTGAGAATACGCTGACGCCCTCGCTATAATCTACAAGGCCTTGGTCATGACCTGGACCCGGTCACCTTTCTGACCGCATGCCTTCTCCCACCTCCTCCTTGCTTATTAAGGACTGCCCTACTATCCAGGTCTGGGGTGCTAATCCTCCCAATATGTGCATGGCTGGGCACCCCATTCCTTTTGTTTCCTCTCAGACGTCACCTTTATTTGAGAGGCCTTTCTATCTTAGTTTCGTTTTCCTTAGGGCAGTTTTTGGCCACCTGACATTTTTATTGAATTATTTATTCATACTTTTATTATGAGTCTCCCCCAGCTAGAGATTGTTTTACTTCATGGTTTTATTTCTTGTGCCTGAAACAGTGTCTGGCACAGTCTGCCCCTACTTAGTCAATGACAGCTTCACCCCTTCAGTTGCTCATGACAAAAGTCTTAAAGTCATCACCAACTCCTTTCTTTTTCACACAGTCTGCTTCTTGTCCATCAAAATATCCTTATAGCTCTGCCTTCAAAATCTGTATGTATTTCCAGAATCTACTTATCACTGTTTGCACCGCTTTTACCTGGGTCAAGCTACTGTTATAGTTTGTCCAGATTAGTGTAATAGTCTCCTGATTTGTTTCCCAACTTCTACCTTTGCCCCCTAGCACTCTATTCTCCCCATAATAGCCAGACTAAGCTGTCAAACAGAAGTCAGACCATGTAAATTCCTCCAAAGGCTTCCCCAATTTCTCCAAGTTAAAGTCCTTAAAACCATATTTTGCCCCAAGCATATTTTCTACTCTTTATCTCACTGTTCCAGACACTCCATGATCACTTTGCTGATCCTTAAATGAGACAGCAGAGAGCTCATGACTCAAGGCCTTGGTCCTTACTATTCTCTCTGCCTGGAATGATATTCCCAACATGGCTCTTGTTCACCTGCTTCAAAGGTCACATTCTCAGTGAGACCTTTCCTAACCATCCCATTAAAAACTGAAGCAACTTTATAGCTCCCATTCTCCTTTCCTACTTTTTTCCTTGGCATTCATCGCCTTTTATCATATCAGAAATTTCCTTATTTATTTTTTTGTTTCTCCCCACCAAAATATAACCTCCATGAAGGCAGGGACTTTGTTCACTGCTCAATCCCCAGGACCTAAAACAGCACCTGTTTAATAAACAAATCAGGGAAGGAACGTGCCCAACGAAGGAACAATAAAAGCTAAATTTGATGAGAAATTACTAGGTGAGGCTCAATGGAAGAGACTCACGGGTAATAGCTAATTTTTTACAGAGGAGGAAACTGAGGCACAAGGAAGCAGAAAAGCCACAATTAGCCCAGAAAAGCCCAGGTCTAGCTCAACAGCCTGTGTTCTTTCCTCCAGAACCCCATTCCTCTCCTGTGCTATTAAAAGACAGTAAGAAGTGGAAAGCGGGGGGCGGTGGCAGCCCATGCTGGGAAATGACCTCTGCCTCCCCTGCAGCCTGAATCAGTAAGAGGGTCTCGGAATTAACGGCAGTTACAACAGTGCGTGATTGGACCAGCTCAGTATAGGCACCGCCCAGTTTCTCCCGGGTTGGTTTCAGTGACCTTGATTAGGGAAGGGATGCTGTCTGGGATGGAGATGCAAGATTTGCGAGTTATGCCCCGGGAGCGAGCCGCAGGCGCCGGGAATCAAAAGTCGGGGTGTGGTTTCCGGCCGGAGCGCTGCTGCCGCTCCCGGAAGCTGCGCTCGCTGCCCGGGTAACGGGCCGCGGCGGTGTGGGAGGCGGCGGCGCTATGGACCTGGAGGAGGCGGTGAGCCGGCAGAGCGCCGGGCAGCGTCGGGCGGGTTCCGACAGCGGGGCGGGAGGGACTGAAGCCGCGGAGAGGAGGCTGCAGGACGCGGACTCGCTGTGGGGCGGCCGCTGGCGGAAGGAGGGAGGGGCGGAGGGATGCGGGGCGGGGAAAGGGATGCGGACGGCGGGCGCGCGCGCTCGCATTCTGGGGCAAGGGCTGGGGTTCTGCAGGATGAGGTTGGGGGAGATGGGCTGCCGAGGGGGGTTTCGGAGGAGCGAAGTCGTGGATTTTGGAGGGGCCCCCACATGGCTCACCTCTCTCGACAGGACCACCACCCACAAGGTCCCTTTGATGCAGGTGTGACTGACAGGGAGGGCCGCGGGTTGGAACCAGAATGCCCCCAAGTAACCCCTACCAGTCCCTGGGAATCTTTGCCACTGTCTGGTGCAGGGATTCCAAATTCGGGTTGAGGGATACTCCAAGTAATGATAGTTATCAACACGGGGTTAATAAAAGCTTCACCAACCTGTAGAAAGAAATTTGGCCTTCATTTTTGACATACGTGAAATGCCGCGCTCTTTGATGGTATTAAAGGTGTATTCCAAAATTAGATCAACGGTGATGTCAACCGCCAAAGAGCTAAGAATCCGCAATTTCGTGAAAGTCTACATATGTATGGAAAAATTACGGAAATAGAAGTCCTTATTGTAGTAAAGGATAGATGGGTAACATCTGTAAATGCTAGGTTAAGGTCTTTAAACATCATAACTCACCATTAGCCTGTCTGCACTGTGAGTGGAGATCATGTCTGTTTCGCTCACTATTGAATCCCCAGCACCTAGTTAAATACCTGATACATACATAGTTAACAGTCCTTATATTGCTGAATGAATAAATTGAAACTTGCAACAATCCTAATAAAAATCTGGTTCCTTCGTGGGATGTGTTTTTAGTGTCCTGGAGGGAGTTCCAAAGGTTTGCTGTTTCCATTTTTTAAGTCTTCTCTATACTTAAACCTTGTCATCTTTTTTCATCACAGCATTTTCAAGGAGTTTTATTTACTCATCTTCTTTTTCCATTTTACCTCTTCCACCCTTTCTGCATATTTTCCCTCACACACTGCGTATTTTAGAAATTTTAATTTCATTTCAAACTGCTCATGAAAGTGAACCGCTGTTCTCATTTAAAGATAATCTCATATATTTTCTATTTTCTATAATTTTTTAAAATTATTATTTATAGGGTAAAATTGCAAGGAACACTGGTAGAACTGCAGGGTTTAGTTACAATGTATTGAATGTGGTTTTTTCCCCCTCTAGGAAGAGTTCAGAGAACGCTGCACTCAGTGTGCTGCTGTCTCTTGGGGTCTTACTGATGAAGGCAAATATTATTGCACTTCTTGCCACAACGTTACAGAGGTAAGTTACAGATCTCATTTATGAATTTGCTTATGTTTTAAAAATTGCAATTTCAGCCTGATATGTGGCATGGTTCCCAAAGAATTTGTCTATTTTTAACCACTCATGGAAAGCCCAGATTCCAAGAATGTAAGTAGTCTTCAAGTGCTTACACAGAGATTAAGAAATTTGTAAATTAGATTTCGGATGAGTTTTTGAAATTATGTTGGACACCGTATATAAATTCAATCAGATTGTATAGTCTAAGAGGAAATAATTAAAATTATACTTAGAAGATGGTGCATCTCTTGCTATTAGTTAATACTTATTGACAAGTTTTAATGTGTTGTGGTAGCTTAGAGGTCTGGAAGATGGAATGTTGGAAAGATTGAGTACTATTGGAAGTATTGGAAGTATGCGTCACCATTATTTTATCTTTGTATAGTACTTTACAGATTAACAAGTGTTTTCTTACCTGTTATTTAATGTCCTTCTCTTAACCTGTGATATATACTATTATGCCTATCTGTAGATGGGACAAGTAGGGCTCACCAGTTGAGTGAGTTTGCGAAAGTCACAAAAGTATAAAGTGTTGAGCCAGGACTTGAACCTGAGTCTTCTGACTCCAGTATTCATGTTACCCCACCACACCTGCCTCTTAAAATAGAAATTGTCATACTATCCTGTGTGGCCTTGGTACATGAGGCTGCCTTCACATTGGGAGAGCTAGGTCCTGTTTGGTTACACACCTTCAGGGCAATATAACGAAAATAACCAAGGGTGTGGCCAACTGGCTGTTGGACAGGCTAAGCGTGCCAGGACTCCTTTCTCTGGAAAAGGATTTGCTCAAAGTCTACGGAGCCGGGAAGAGACAAATATTACCTTCACCACATAGGCTTAAAACAGGCACATTTGGGACAGATAAAAGTAACTATGTCAGCTTCTGTTCCTGGCCAAGATGGAGTAACAGGATCCAGATTTACCTTCCTACCTTAAACAACTAAAAACCTGAAAAAAAAAAATATGAAGCAAATGAAAAAAAATTCCCTTGAGAAAAGTGGTTAATTTGGCTTCCAACTCAAATCACCCAGGAGCTTTTCCTTGAGGCAGTCGTCGTTCTTCTGTCTGCACCGGAAGTTCTCAGGTCTGCTCCCATTTAGTCACACGAGATATTAAAAAGATAAGTGCTCGCCTGACAAAATTGTGGGGGTGACGGATATGTCATTATCTTGATCACAGTGATGGTTTCATGGACACACACACACATGAAATTATGTACTTTAAATATGTGCAGTTTGAGTCTCTCTGCTTTGATGCATGTCAGGCCACTGGCACTTATACTCACCACTGCTTTTGCACCAGCAGTGTCAGTGTAAACAGCGAAGGACGGTTTTGTCTAAATGGACTATTTGCCTTTAGCAGATGAAGTCAAGAGACTATATTTGTAGACATTAAACTGCATTAACTAATTGCATATTTTATTTCTGTCTTTGATAATGTTTTTATTTGTTTCTGTCTGATAAAATCTGCTATAGTCATATTTTAACTTGAAAGATCCAAATACCACTACCTAGTTCCCCCATTTGAATGACTGTCAACCACTGTGGAGTAATTTGTCAAGAATGTAGCATTCTGGAAAGTGAGCAACATTTTTATGTAGGCCAAGAATTTAACTCAGTGCCTTCCATGTAGTAGACAAAACTGAGTGTTGTACAGCCTCAGCGGTTACTCTGAGCTTGTGGCAGTCCAGGCCTGGTCTTCATATAGAACATGATGTGCCAGGCACTGCCTGGCGTGTGGCATTAAGTGTGAAGGTGTTGAAATCCATCAGGAGGGGAATGGCTGATGAGACTGTGGTTAGGTCTACGAAGAGCAGAAGCCATGGTACAACTTTCCCTATTTTCCTCCCCTTTCATTGCCCTCCATCTTTCTCTGTATATAGCCCTCAAGCTCTACATCCTCCCTGCAGTCTGCAAGCAGCTTTCTGGATTGGTAAAGGAATTAGAATGTTCTCTTGGTATATTTTATATAGGAAAAAATTTTTCAGGTTTTAAATCTGGGCAATTTGATAGATATTCTTGCAAGTATTTCATGGGTAATAAGGTGTAGGCTAGAATTGCATGAGTTTACTAGACTTTGATGACTATAAGAGTGAATTTATTGTAGAAAGTTTGGAAATTATGAAGATGAAAGCTAAAGTCACCTATAATCTCAACACACAGCATTTCAATAGCTTCCATCTAGTGTCTTTTTTTTCTATGTATCAGAAGGGAAAAGGGATGTATTATTGAATCTTCTGTCTTAATAAATTATTTCCCTGTATCATTCTAAACATTTGTGGACATTTTAATTGTATAAATAGTCCGTAATACAACCAACCATTCAGCAATTTAATAAATTATAGCTCCACTTTAGATTTTTAGCTTTTTCTAGCTCTTATTATTTCACATTTTGTCTAGTCAGGTTTAAACCTTTTTTTTCTGCCTGCTCTTTAGAAGTTTTACCTGTCTCTCCTGGGTAACTGCTTTGGCATGTATTCGGATGTGTCTTATGGTCTTACTGAGGCCAATCCATTCTGCCTGAACTGCTTTGAGTGTGGTGTCTGTGACTAGAGAAAACACATTCCCCAAATCCTGCTGAAGATAAATTTAATTCTAAATCTAACTTAGAGAAATATATAAATGTTCCCTGTTGGTTAAAAATCTTCACCTTTTTCCCATCATTAAGACTTAATACTTTTTTTGTATGTGTGTGTGAGAGAGGGCCAGAATGTTAGGTCTCAATCCCTGAGAGCACTTGGAATTGAAGACTTTGGGATGAAATTTACCATCTAGTCCTTCCAAAATCCTATTAAGTTGATTAAAAATAAGAAGTAGTACTTTCGTAGTTCCATAAATAAAGTTGTTTTAGAGTATTATTCAAACACACAGAAAAGTAGGATGAAACTAATCTATGTGTAGCTTAAGCATTGCTGATTACAATAAATACAGGAATTGTTTTAATTCCAAAATGTGTTTTGGATGCAGAAAAAAGTTAATATGTTTGACCTTAAGTTTGGTTTGAAACAATTAAAAAGTGACTTGAAATAAAAGTTTATTTATTTGACAGACATTTATTTAGTATATACTATATTCCTGATGTGGTTTTAGGTACTAATTAATTTTGAATGTGAAAGCAACATAAAGGTTAATCAGAATGTTCCAATTTATGTAATTTTCCCAAAATATTACCATCATTGGTCTTGGCACTCACAATTTGGTTCATGACACTTCTGGAACATGCTTGGAGATATATTTAGGAAGATGTAAAGCTATCTTTTTAATGGTCTGTTTCTGTTTCCTGCAGAGATCCAAGGAAGTTATAAGCACTGAGGCTATTCCAAATACTAAAATACAAGCCATCAATACGGGACTTAAAAGAAAAAGAAAACTTGGTAAGCTCTCTCTTCATATATGCTTGCATTCATGTTTTTTCACCTTCATGATTTGGGATGTGGAATGGAATATTAAATAGATTCTAGAGAAGTTGCCAAATTTTAAAAGATCACTCGAAGAATTAAAAAGGGTAATTATTGATGGTAAAATTGGAAGCAAATGTCTTAAATGTCCTTTTTTATCCAGCCAGTGGCCAATGAGTTGCTGTTCCAGTGGAGCAATTATTATGCAAAAAATAATGATAGCAAAAATAGCATATTTCTATTTATCTGTTGGCATATGTTTTTCTGTTCTATATCATCTATTATGAATGCGATTTTCTGTGCTTTTAAAGGAAAATGCTTATTTTCTGAAATGATTCAGCTGGAATTGTCAGGTTAGGCGAGTTAAACCTGATAGTCAACTTTGAGAAATCCATTTCTCACATCGAATTTTGAACACACCCTTTTAAAATAGGAAAAATGATTTTCCCTTGAAATAGCCTCAGCATGGGTGTGCTTTGAAAGGTAATCTGTTTCATTAATCCAGTGAGTACATATAATTAACCATTATCGAGAAGACTCTGAAGTAAAGTCTACCTGATGCTTTTTATTTCCGTGACTAATTACCTAGGACCGGATTCTCAAGTTTGAAACCAGGCTAATGATAATGATGGACTCTTCTATATGTGGTAGCTTTAAGGATACACAAACATGAGATATATATGTATAAATGTAATGAAATGTCAATATTAAATACATTGACGTTCTTAGATGAATAACAGATAGAATGTCTAAATGCTAACTTGTGTTCCTGTTTAACTTTTAATAGTGACTATTTTCGTAAGGCTAAAACTTGATTCATTTTAATTAAGTTTAATTAGGGTAAAACCTGATCAATTTAGACTTGACCTATGTAATAAATAATTAAAATAGTCTAAACTTAAGTTGCTGAAGGAACTTTAGGTGCTTCAAATTAGACATCAGGTGTCTTATATTCAATCTCTTTGCCCTTAGTTTCTTCATCTGTAGAATGGGAATGGTAATACCATTTGTTATATAAAATAGGAACCCAGATGCAGAACTTAAAATCTGACTTTGTCAGTTTGTAAGAACAGTGTGCAGGAAGGAGAGAGCCCATGTATACAGCTTCAAGAGTTTAAATTCCCTCAGCATCAACTTGAGTGGTGCATCAAAATTACAGGCTTTCTGTTTTACTCATATACAACCTAAGAGTTAACAGGGATGGGGAGACCTTGTGACACTAAGGTGAGGAAGGTGAGTAGGAGTCCTGTGACATTCTGCAAGAGAGAGGGGATCTTGGAGTCATAGTAACAGACTTCAGAACCTATGTGTAAAAAAGCGATAACGTACTTTTCAAAAAGTACAGTATTTTTCCAGCAGGGAGGGGTAAAGCATAAGGGTCTCAACAGATTTTAACATTTTCTTTAACTGTAGTTCTATGAAACATGTGGCTGTTGTCTATTGTGGTAGCAAGATTTCTTCACAATCTCTTAGGGTCGTTTTGAGGGTTGAAGAAAATAACCTATTTACAGTACGAAGCACACAGCTGGCACCTAGGCAAAGCTCCATAAGTATTTGATTCTTTGTTTTCAATTTCCCCCTATAACCTAGACCCATTTCCAGAGAAGCAGAATGCCATCGAGCAGCCTATTGTTTTGAATGTTCTTATTGCCCTTTCTTGTACAGTGACCATCACATCTTGACTTTTGTTCATCCATTCTCCAAATGCTCATTGTTCCCGTTCTTTGTGATTTGGAACAGAGGGTGGTATACGCGGTGGCTGAGTATTGAGTATTCCTCCACCTAGGATGCTACTGGGCATTATTCAGTATCGTATGCATTTTTAAAACATACTTCACTTTTCAACATGATGACTATTCATTTCTCTGCCTTTTACGTTAACATTTCAGAAAAATTATAGATAAATTAAAATAGTTAAAATCTGATAATTATAGAAAAATGATGTGTAGCTTTAGCATATGTGTACAAATTTACCACATCGGAAACAAGAGAACCATGACTGGAAACCCTATTTAAGGATATAAAAAAATTCCAGTTGCAATATGTAAACACAATTGTTACTGTGTAGTAGCATTGCAATTAGTAAATTAGGTATGCAAGTGTCTGAAACATGTTACTTGTCATTTAGAGAAAGGCTGGGATTGGTATGTGTGCGAAGGTTTTCAGCACATACTTTACCAACAAGCAGAAGCCTTGAAGACCCTTGGAGTAGGCCCAGAATTAAAGGTAAGTCTGTTTGTGTCTAGGTGTTAGCTTTACATGTTGTTGTTTGAAGGACAGTAAGATTTAGAGTGAAACTACGGAGGAAAGTAGAGTTATAGGTAGTAACACTAGTGTTACTGGAAGAACCATTTTTCCGGTAATTTTGCTTTAATCCTTTTATTAGACCAGTAATTCTCAAATCATGTTCTATAGGATATAAATATGCAGTACATCCGAAAGAAAATAGAAAAGATTTTAGTCATCAGATATTTAGGAAACAATCGGTTAAACAAAGTAAAGCAACTTTGCAGAATTACTGGTACCTTTTGTGTGTTAACGTGCTTATTAAATTTCCAAAGAGACATAGTATACAGTATTCACGGTTTGAGAACAGAACCCGTTAACGTGTATTTATGCGTAGTGTCTATCACTACTCTTGAGTATCAGAATGTACTTTGGGGAGTGACACATGAAATCAGTGGTTTTCAAACTTGAATTTGTGTCACAATCACCTGGACGGCTTGCTAAAATACAGATCGCTGGACCCCATTCCAGTTTCTGATTCAGTGGGTCTGGAGAAAAGCCCAAGAATTTGCACTTCTAGCAAGTTCTCAGGTGACACTGGTGCTGCTGGTCCAGGGACAACACTTTGACTTTGCTGCCTCTCAGAAGTACCATAGTATCCCTGCTGATACTTGAATTTCATATTTCTCATGTAGTTGAAACCATTACAGGAATTCTTAAAAGCCAGTTACTTAGCAACCTGCGGTTTTTGTGCATTTGCTTCATGCCCATCATTGGAAACCAAGTGCTAAGAGATCCAGCCTAGTTGGAGAAAGGGTTTTATGCATATGTGGAATGAATAAACACAACATTATGCAGTGGTTGCTCAAAGTGACAGTAAGGACAAAAAGAGAAGGGATAAAGATCAACGTCAACCGAAGTCACCAAGGAAAGGTCTGTGGAGGAGCCTTTGTTCACACCAGTGTCTGAGACGAGCCCACACAGAGTGGCCTCTGGACCAGTGTGCAGCCTGCAGGGACTCTGGGCCGATCTGAAAAGTCTTATAGGAATTAAAAGCTCAAAATCATGAAACACAGAGGCGTATGCGTGACAGTCATTGCATTAGGTAAGATTGCTGGTTAAGGAAAAGTAGGTAAGAAAATATTTACATGGAGGGCAATATGTAAAGTACAAGAGATTCTGTGGTATAGACATATTTGTCATCATAACTTGAATCACCACTCATTTCCCTTTCACCCTAGAATGAAGTTTTACATAATTTTTGGAAGCGCTACCTTCAGAAGAGCAAGCAGGCATATTGTAAAAACCCAGTTTATACCAGCAGAAGGAAAGCCACGGTAAGTCACAGGTCTGAAAGTGCCACAAGAAGACGTCTCTAGTGAGCGGTAGAGATGAAGATGGCTTCAACCTCACCTGGGTTTATGAGGCTGGTCAGAGGGTTCTCCGTGCAGAGGCTTCTATTACAGCCTAGAAACAAGGTCACTGATCTAGACATCGGATTCATTTTGACTTATTTGACTAGTTGAAACATAAATATTTGGTTAAGTTCTAAGTAGAAGCTTAAGGAATTTCTGTGATTGTACTGTTAAAAAATTATTTTTGCATGTTATTCCTTTTGCTCGGAATACCTGCTTACTTTACCTGCCATTTCAGGAGTTATATTAGTTATCTCTTTTCTCAGAAACCTTCATGTGAAGAAAAAATAAGTCCGGGTGCCTCACAATAAGTCTGGGTACCCCCATCCCTCGGAGCAGCTATGCTTTTAGCAGTTGGCTTTTAACTGCTTTGTAAATGTGCCATAGTACATTTTATCTTGGGTAGGAGAGAATTCTACTTCTGAAAAAGGCAAGTTTGATAAACTTTGATATGTTTGATGTGTGGTACTTATTCTCTAGGGCTGAAAGAGATTCTGAATCTGTTTGGCACATATTTGCTGAGAGCTTGGAAACTTGGCCCTGTGTTTCCTTGTTTGGTTGGGGCCTTACAGGTTCCACATGCAGAGTTTAGTGACCCAGGACTGATAAACCTAGGTCTGGGGGTGAAAGGAATAGGTCTAAGAAAGAGAAGTTTTAGAGTATTCAAGCCATGTAAGATACAATGATCAAAGTGGGAATAATCTAAGGAATTAGTTTAGGAAATATCCTTTTTAAATGTGAGACAATGAATTTAAATAAACTCAAGAGAAAAACTTGAATTTACTGGAAAAGACAATCTTTAATACCATAGAGTAATGAAACATTATCCTCTCTTCATTCAAGAGGCAAGTACTTCTCACGAAAAGCAAAAGATGCTATGTGATTCTAAGACGACCCTTGAAAGGAAAAGAAAGACAGAACCATCCAAACTATTAAGAATCTGATATTTAAATTTAAATAACTAAGGTATGGTTTATCGCCATGCCACCCTGAACAAGCCCGATCCAGTCTGATCTCGGAAGCTAAGCAGGTCAGGTCTGGTTAGTACTTGGATGGGAGACCATGTAGGAAGACCAGGTGCTGTAGGTGTAAAAAATAAAAAATAAAGGATTGTAAGCTGACAAGCTCCTTGCAATCTGTGAGGTCAGCCAAGGGTTGATGCACCTACAAAAAATTTTTTTAAATAAATAAACAAAATTACTGAGGTATGTGTTGGTTATGTTTATACACTGGGGCTTTGCCGACCACATAGAAAGTTAGAATCAGAACCTGGGATTTTCTTAGATATTTTAATATTTGTAGGTTAAGATATTAAAAAGTTTTGTCGGCTTGAGTAAAAATACATCTAAAGTACTATTAGTATCACGCTGAAATCTTCTTGGTGAATAAATAAGCAATAAACAACATTTTAAGCTGATGTATAAATTGGTAATATAATTTCTATCAAAAGAGTACAGCTGTACTCTAATTTGAAAGGAAAAAGGAACAAGGACTTTTGAAATAGAAGCTTTGTTTTCTCAAATAGCCAGTAAACATTTTCTTCATGTTTTGGATATAAATGTTCCAAGTATAGTAAGAGTTCTGCATCTGAATTATTTTGACTTGTATGACTTAGGTGAAATACATTACTTAGAACTTACAGAAAAGCAAACAAGCAAGCGTGTAAATCAGGGCAAGGGGGATAGAAAGGGGGGGGGCAGCAAAGGGTGCTATTTGATATGGAGCGGTCAGGGAAGGCCTCCCCGAGGTCTTAAGGAAGTGAGCGGGTAAGCCATGAGGCTACCGAGGGGAGGAAGCAGAGCCTTCGGGCTTCACCCACAGCTGCCGAATCAGAGTCTGCATTTTAGCATAGTCCCTGCGTGCTTCCTCTACACGCTGAAGTTCAGAAGCACTGCTCTAGATGAGAAATGATGGTGGCTGGAACCAGGTGGTAGCAGTGGAAATGGCAAGTGGTAGGATTCTAGAGAAACTTTGGATAGATCCAACAGAATTTTCTGATGGATTAGATGGTGGGGTGTGAGAGAAAGAGGGAAGTCATCAGGGATGACTCTTAGGGACATTCACCAGAGCAGCTGGAAAGAATTGCCATCAACTGAAATAACAGGTGGAGATCAGCAGTCAGTGCTGGACGTGTGAAATCTGAGACAGCTGTTAGACATCCAGGAGGAAATGTCAAGCACTCAGTTAGATATGCAAGTTTTTAGGAGAGAGGTCTGGGCTGGAAATATGAATTTGGAAGCTGTCAATTTATACTATAATCATCAAATCTAAAATGCCATTTTTTGTAAGATGCACCATTATTTCAGAATTGAAAACAATATAGTAGCTAGTATTGAAAACTACAGGACGAGATGACATCGCCAAGGCACGGAGACAGAGAAGAGGACCAAGAACTGAGCTCTAGGCCACGCTAGGATTAAGATGTCTGGGGTAGAAGAAGCCTGAGGAAGGACTTGTGAAGTAGGAGGAACCCAAGAGAGTGAGGGGGGCGTTCTGGAAACTAAGGAACAAAGTGTTTCAAGAGGAGGGGCGTGACCGGCTGTGAGAAAGGCTGCTGCCTGCTCAGGAAGGAAAGAAAGCTAAATGTTGATGAGTGGAGCAGTGGGATCAAAAGTGTTATTGGAACAGAGGAATAAGATAGTCCAGGAGGAGAGAAATCGGAGACAGCAAGTCCGGATAACTCTTTCAAAGCATCACTGCAAAGAAGTACAGGCCCAACTCGGAGAGGTCGCAGGTTGGGTTCCAGACCACTGAAGCAGGAGACTGTCTCTCTAAAGCAAGTTGTAATCTTTTTGCTGGTGGAGGGTCTTGCCTTCAATTTGTAAAAAATGCAACATCTGTGAAATGTAATGAAGTGAAATGCGATAAAACAGAGTATACCTATACGAAGAAAATACATCATTGCTTGAGTCAAGGAAGGTTATTTTTAAGTGGCATAAATGATAGAATGTTCTTGTACTGATATACCTGATACAGGAGAGAGAAGAAATGTTCAATGGGGAAGAAGAGTAGAAGTAGAAGTGAATCTTTGAGTAGAGATGGGAGGGGTCGAGTGCACAAGGAAGAAACTGGCTTTAGATGGGGGTCCAGAGAGTCCACCAGAAGGCTCAGGGCAGAGTATGCGGTCACACTGCTGGCAGATGGCTGCCTGCAGAGAAGATATGTCCTTGATGGAGGACACAAGCATCGTATCCCTGATTTTTTATTTTTTCCTTTATTCTCTTGTGAGTTTCCTTAACATGAGTCTTATCTCCTCTTAATAAGATCAAGCTTCTTGGCCTGCATGGCCGAAAGCATGGCTTTTTGATTGTGATCACTTCCCCCAAGGTACTGACAGCTAATGAGACCTCGAGGTAGGCAGCTTTCTGACTTTTCTCAGGGATCCTTTAACCACCATTTCAATAACACATGTGAGAAAAATTAAACTGGGGTATGGGATAGTCTGTCTGTGGGGCTCTGCAGACAGTTGCAGTTCTCCAGAGTGGCTTCTTTTATGGCATTTGGGATGGAAATTAATGACATTTAAATTCCTATGCAATAATTTTATTTATATTACCTTGTAAATAGGTGTTAGAAGATAATTCAAGTCATTCAGAATGGGATAGTGAACCTGAGCTGCAAGCGACTTTAGCTGTCTTTCTTTTGTTGAAAGTGGAACAGAGTCTCAGCCTGATGTCCACACGCGAAAGCCTTTCCCCATCAACAAAGCATCACAATCAGGTAAAAATGGGCATCAAACTCCCTAGAACTTTAAAGCTGGCAGTGCATCTTTAAAATAATGTAGTCCTGTCTAATCTCTTCACATTCCAAGATGAGGAACTTGGCCTAGCAAAACCATATGGCTAGGAGAGAGGTAAATCAAATAAAATCTTAGTGTAATTTTTAAAAAGGTACATTGTCTCCACATTAGTATTCTTGTGTGATGTTTAAAGGGAGCTAAACATTAAGTGGTCCAGAAAGAAGGACACTTAACTCAATAATGATCATGTACACGTTGGGGCTCAGAATTTTCAAAGAAAATTTAAAGCAGAGAAATGATAGATTTAGCCATATGGTAGACAAAAGTCAAAGATGATATGCCTAATTTCTAAGCACAGACTAAAGCAAGATGAGCAGAATTCACCACATTACATGTGTGTATGTGTGTCTTATTTTCTGGTTGAATTCCATAATTTAAAATAGATAAGGAGTATATTTAAGGTTATAGACATAGACCTTCTCCTCAAGTATTTATTCATGATTTTAGCCATTTCCATACTACATTTTTTAAAAAAACAACATGGTAGAAAACAGACCTCAAAGAACAGACCAGGCTTTTATTGTAGATTACTAGAATCTTGATGTGTGCTGACAGAGTTCTTTGGGAGATAGCTCCCAAACCCTCCGGCGTTAGATATTGTTGAAATCTGGGTTAAGTGTGGTTATATAAAATTTTCAACAAAACATTTCTTGTACAGACTGCTTCTTTGCAAGCCCCTTGCCCTCCAAAGATTAAAAATTCCTTTTATCAGCATATCCGCATTTCTTGCTAGACTGCACTGTGACAGATATCAGATAAGTCACTTTTCTGGCCAAGAAAGTAAAGAAGTTAGAATCACGGACTGATCGGGAGGCTCTGTGTTCCCTCTGTCCTTTCAGGCAAGCCTGAACTCTGTCCCAGAGAGATGTGGCTCAAACCATACTGGCCTTTTACAGCATCGTACCTGTTTATGTATGTTAAGGTTTTGTTGTGTTCTTTAGTAAGTTTTAATCATAGAGCTTTATTTTAGTTTTTACATTAAAAATAACTCTTAATACAACTCTTATTATGAAACTAAAATACAGATAGCCACAAAGTAAAATTACCAGTTATTGAACCACCCAGAAATAACCATTATTGTCATAGTAGATCATTCCAGAAAGGAATGTACATATAGAGAGAAAGGGAGAGAGTTTTATTATTTTGTCTTTGCAAAAATGTGAACTATTTCTTCATCCTTTACATGTTTTGATCAAAATTCTACATGCATATAATTCAAATATATTTATGAGGCTTGTTATAAAAAAAGTGTAAAAATAAAAAATAGAAAAATTATATTCCACCATTTCCCGTAAATGGCCTGTTCCCAAGAGACGTTCATTTCCAGCTCTTCTGCAGCCTCTGTACTCTGTGTGTCATGAGCATCTGGTACTACGTCTTGATTCCTGGTTTGGGACATCAGCCATCAAGCTCCCTCTGTGGACGAGGAAGTCTTAGCTCTTCCACACAGTCCTCACTGCCCCTCCTCCCATGGAGTCACGAGCACACAATTTTTCATTTTTCATTCTCTATCTTCCCGATATAATTCTTTTTTTTTTTTACCAGATCTATTTTTAGTGCTTAAAGTATTATAAGCATAAATGCTGCTCAGAACTGTGCCACATAACTTACTATGGATTCCACCTTCTGTATATCCTTTGGTTTTTCTCGTGCTGGTACTTGTCTTAGTTGTTTAGTTTCCTATTTATTACTAATCTACAATTTATTAATAACATATCTCAATATTTCCTCCTAGTTCTGAAAAACATCTCTCAATTCCTTAGTCTGTCAATTTTATCCTCTAGAAGGCTTTTTGGAGCTTCTAACCCGCTTCGATCTAGAATGCTCTATCTTAAACCTGTGACCTGGCTGTCTTTGATAGCTCTACCACCATCCTGAGGATTTCATCATTTCTTCCTTTATTAAATTCCTTATTTTCTTGATCCCATTTTATCTTTCATTTATGCCCTTGTTTTTGTGGAGCATATTATTTAGCCAAGGATATTAATGATATCCTCCCTCCCCATTTGATTGTTTTGGCCTCAGCTGTTTATACAGTCATATGCTGCATTATGACATTTCTGTGAAGGAGGGACCACATATACACAGTGGTCCTATAAGATTATAATGGATTATAAACAAAAAGTTTGCGAGGTTGAAAAGAAATGCTGGACCCAACTATGAATGTTGAAATTACAGCCAGCTCTGGGTGCTTTAGAGGAGGAAGCTCAATGTGGTGTTCACCTGCCCTGTGCCTGCCAAGGCTGGGACCAGAAGTCGGGGAGGGAGTGAGAGGTCTGGCCTGGAGAGTGGGGTGGGGGAGCCTACCCGACCCCGCCCCTTGCATGCAGACTGTGCACACAACTCACTTTCCTTTTCTCTGTTTCTCTTTATCTCTTGTCCCAGTTCATTTCCTCTCTCCCTCTCTTTCTCTCTCCCTCTCCCTCCTCCCTCCCTCTCTCTTTCTTCTTTCTCTCTCCTCCCTCCCTCCCTCCCGTGCCTCAGTCTCTGTCTTTCCTTTCCTCTCTCCCTCCTCCCTCTCTCCCTTTTATTATTCCTTACCTCAAGCTTTAATCTCTGTGTCTCTTTTGATCTCTGCTCTCCCTTTCTTTCCCATTCTCTTCCCTCTCTCCCTCCTCTCTCCCTCTTCTTGAGATCTACTCTCCCTCCCAGGGCACCTCCCTCCAACCCCTCCCCCCCACCACACACACACTTAGGTGTGTAGTAGGCTATACTACCTAGGTTTGGGTAAGCATACCCACCCTATGGTCGCATGACAACCAATTTCTCAGAATGTATTTTTTTGTTGTTAAGTGAAACCTGGCTGTAACAGAGACTTTCTTCAAATGTTTATGAGCCTGAGATAGCTAGTCTTGTTTAAGAACGGACACGAAAAAGTTGAAAAAGTTGACTTAAAGCTTTGTACGTGGTGAGTCTTGTGAGCTCTGATCTGCATGACAAGGTGATCTAGCTGGATTATTTTCTTAAGTGAACCTCCAGCATTATCATTTTGAAATCTTTTCCCCTGGAGCTGATCAGATTTTCTAGAGAAATCTCTTTGAGTCTTCTGGTTGGAGGGTGTAATCTTGGCTGCTCTGGGAAGTGGGGGGAAGAGAGGGCCCTAGGGGAATGGGGGTTGACTCAAGACTCAGAAAGTAAACTTTCACTTAACCCTGCTGTTTGATGTAAGATACCCCTATTCCCAACTATATATAACTGATGGGCCCTATTCTAGAGGTCTTTTATTTTACTCTCTCCAGAGGAGAAACTTCCATTTTTCTGCCAGGATTGGGGAGGAATAGGCATTTGACTGCAGGAGCTGGGGTAGGAATCCAGTGTCTGTTTCTTAATCAGACTTGCAAGCGGTCCTTCGATGTCAGCCCTACCTTCACCCAGTTTCTGGGGAGACCTGGTTTAATCAATTCCTGAGCCTTCTTTAGAGGCCCGCAGGGGGAATTCGATTGGTTTTTGGTTTTCACTGTCCCAGCTTTGACTCCAGCTTTCTCAGGACTGCTAAGGCAGTAACCACCGGACCTTGTACTTTACAGCTTTTAAAATTGTATTGCTGTTGTCTCCTTTTCCAAGTTTTCTGTTCTCGGGTTTATATCTTTTTAAAATGGCTTTATGGTTGTTGAAGTGAGACAGAGCAGAGGCGAGTGTGTATTTTCAATCTTTCATTGTAACTGGAAGTTAGTTGCTATGTGTCGTTCTATATTTTTTTAACAATATTTTATGGAAATCTGTATCCTTATATATTTCAAAACAGTCATCCTCAGACTTCAGCATCCATCAGGATACCCACAGGGCTTGTTAGAACACGGATTGGCATAGCTCTCCAAAGTTGTCAGTTGATGGTCAAGCAGCTGGTCTAGGGGCAATACTTTGAGAACCACTGCTAAAAACATTGTGTAAATGGTTATGTAGCATTCCATTGTCTGGAGTCATTTAATTAATTTTCAATTCCAGTCACTTAGATTGTTTAAACATTTTTTGCATATTATAAATAGTGCTGCCACAACATGCCTTGACCCGAATCTTTTCAGAAGTTGAACTGCGAGACCCATTTGTTACCAAATATTTACGGGGTTCCTCTTCTGTGCTCGGGCCTGTTTTGGGCAGTGGGGACACAGTGGTGAGCAAGGCTGTCGGTCTTCAAGGTGTTTAGGCTGAGAGGAGCTGGACAATAAATGCACGTATCAAAAAGAAAAGTTCAGTTACTGGTAAAGGCTATGAAGAAAGGGTTTGCAGGATTTGGGAATAGGGATTCAGTGGAATAACTTGGAGAATTTTTGTCCAGGAAAGCTCGGAGCCTCTCGATCCCTTCCTAGCCCTGCTTTCTGTCTACCTTCACTCTGGCTTTAAATACCAGCTGTATCGCAAAGACTCTAAAATTCCTTTTTCTAGCTCAGTCTCTCCTCCGAACTATAGATTTTTTCATTCAGTTACCTACTCAACATTTCCATGCGTATATTTAATAAGACCTTACACTCTCCATGTGCAATTCTGATGGCTGGATTTCTCTCATCAAAACCTCCTCTTTTGCCATCTTCCTTATCTCAGTAAAAGGTATCTCCATTTTTCTTGTTGCCAGACCAGAACCCTAAAAACCAGACTCGTCTTCTCTTTTTCTCTCCTATTTCCCACGAGGTACTTTAGTAAATCTTTTTGACTCCGCCTTCAAATTCGGCGCAGAATCCAGCCATCTCTCACCGCCCACAGCGCCGCCACTGCGGTCCAGGTGGGCATCGCTCCCCCGGAGGGGTGGTGTCCTGTGTCCACTCTTGCCCCCCTGTACCACCGCTCTTCCTATAGCAACCGGAGTGACCTTTTTAAAACATAAATGAGATCGTGTTGCTCCTCTGTTTAAAACTCCCCCAGAAACTTCTTATTATACTTAGAATAAAATCCAAAGGACAGCCCATGACCTACAAAGCGCTGCATAATACGGTTTCTTACTCTCCTGTATGTCGTCTCCTCCCCCTTTCCCTTCACCCACGATGCTCTCGCCCCACTGGCTTCCTTGCCGTTCCTTCAAGTTCACTCCTGCTGATGCACTTGGCGTTCTTCCCAAGAGCCTCACGACCTCCCTGAATTCATTCAGGTCTGCCCGGATGTCATCTTCCCAAAGATGGTCATCTCTGACCACTCGTGTAAAGTTGCGTGTCTCTTCCCTTCCCATCGCTTTCTATGCCCCACGCAGTGCTGTTTTTCTGTGTAACGCCTACCGCCATGTCAGTTGTAATTTTTTTATTTATTGACTGTCTGCCGTTACTAGAATGCAGGTTCCAAGCGAGGTGAGGCCCTGTTCACTGTCATTTCCCTTGACCTAGCACAGTGGCATGAAGAACGAGATGAGTACGTGTGGAGGGAGTGAGTGAGGGTAAAGCGATGCCCTGTGGTAGACATACCTGGAGGGCGGAGTGGGAGGCAGCGCCGCCCCCGCTGGTGCTCGGAGTCCAGAGGGGCGTGTGAGAGGGGGCCCGGGCCAGGGCGGCTGCACGCTCTCATGTTGCTTCGTGCTTGTTGACCCTTTTATGTGTTTGAAAAATTGTTCATAGTCACGTTCAAACAGGTCAAATCCGTCTTCAGAATTCGAGCCCATCCAGCTCCAGCAATTACCTTTTTGACCAATTTCCTATTAAACCATCATCACTTTATTGGAAATTGCATTTTGTAAAGATTTTATCAATTGCAGCTCAATTTAATATATCTAAAATGCCTCTTTGGATTTTTTAGTGTTTCTTCTTTTGTTGTCCAAAGTAGTTATTTGCACTTTAAAAAAATCTCCATTTGTTCCCTAAGAGACGGCATCCGTCTGTTCTGGCTCTCTCGATGGTCGAATATTCGCTACGAAAGCAGAAAGGGGTTGTGAAGATGACCATGCCAAGGACACTCGCTTTCTGCTCTCTGTCATTGCTTTGGCGAAGAGAGACAATTACTCTTTCCGATCTTCTGAGGTAAGCGGGGCCTCCTTGATGCTTTTGCCAATTGTCTGTGTGAGAGGGGACATCCTCTGTACATTTTGAATTTTGTAAGAGGCTTAAAATGAGGAAGGGACTGGAAATATTGGGGAGCCTGAGTTGTGGTCCTTCCTGGGCTAGTAATTCATCTCTTTGGTTTCCTTGTTTATTTAGTGGTAATAATAGTATTTACCTTACACCGGGGTGTTGGAAAATTAATTATCTACTGTGAGCAAAATGCTTTGAAGGTGAAAAGTGACATTTAAGTACCGAGTAGTGTTGTTAAATATTTTTCATTTCTGAGGAAGAAGATGAACAGATAACCTTTATTTTATATTGGCAAATGGTTATTAGTAGTTACACAAAACATACATTGGTGTTGTTAAGAGCTAAAATATAGGTTACCTATGTTTATAAGGTAAAATTGAAAATAAAACCAGTGGGTTGGGTAGATAGTCGGCATTTACATTTTTTAAGATAATCTACAGGGTTTTATAGTTAATGATACATTACGACACTGTGCGTAAGAATTTCTCATGAAATGGAAGATGTGCCAAAATCACTTATATGTTATTTTTTCCCTTTGCTTTTTATGTTCTAATTAATAACATTTGGGTTTGATCAGCGTGTAGAGTGGTTTTAAGGGAACAGATTTAGAAACAGAGCATCCTGGTTCTGCCGCTTACATGTTCCATGACCCGGAGTAAGTTGTTTAATTTCGCTCTGCCCATCGCCTCACGGGGAAAATGGGGCTAATGAAGATGTCTGCCTCATAGGGTTGTAACTGCTTTCCATAGTTAGTACTCCATCAAAAGCCTTGGACGGTGCCCGGCACAGGGTGGGAACTCAGTGCTGGTTATTGTTCTTGCTGTCATCTTCCTCCTCCTTCCTTCTTCCTTCCTCCTTCCTCCTTCCTCCTCCACATCCTCCTTCTTCCTCCTCCTCCTCATCATCATTGGCGCTGGGCCCTTTGGTTAAATAAATGATGGTAGTGCCTTTGAATTTGGCCACATCAACCAAATAACAAGGCTTTTCTCAAATGTGATTAATTCTGCATGCAGATAATCTGTGATTCAGTAAATTTTACTGTTAAGTTAAAAACCTCATCTTGCTCTGTATGCCCTCATTGAGTGATCTCATCTTCTCCAAGGCTTTAATTACTGCCTCTGTGATGATGACTCCCAGATCTGTATCTCCAGCCCAGACTTGCCTACTGAGGCCAGACCCATATATTATGAATATTATGACATGATACAACTGCCTGCTGGACACTCCTTGGGTGTCTTTACGGTATCTCAAAATCAGCGTGACCGAAAGAGGCTCATCATCTTTCTCCGCAGTTCAGCTCCTTCTCCAGTGTTTTCTTTCTGTGTAAATACCGTGCACGCTGTTGCATCCTATTCAGAAACCTAAGAATCGTCCTCGACTCTTTCCTCTCTGCACATACAGTTAGTCATCGCATCCTGCCAATTATACTTCCAGAGTAACTCTTGAAACTTTTTTCTCCCCTTTCCCTCTGTCTTCACCTTGACGGCTTAGGACCCTCCCAAGTGAGCCTGTGCCTGCAGTCTTGTGTCCCTCCTATCCCTTTTCCGCATAACCACAGGGGTCTTACAGAAACAGCCATCTAACCACGTCATTAATGCTGGGTAAAGGGCTGGCCATCCTACCCAGGGCAACCTACAAGGAGATAACTAAATTCCCCTAGAAATCTAACCAGATGGAGAAAATAATGTTCGCCTGAAATAGTTACTGGGGGAAACACTCTGCGTGGTTGGAAGGACGAGGGTAAGATCCTACTCCTTTGTCTTTCAGTTGCCCCCAGTTCCCCTCTTCCTCTTGAATCCCTCTGAAGAGAATTTTACAGTGCCTTTGAGAAATTGGATCTAGTTAGCTGGAAGGCTTTTATTTTCCTCCACACGCACAAATTTGGGAACTGAGTATCATTGCTTGGAGTAATAGGGGAAGAGACGGTCACCACTGATCCTCTCTACTTTTCTCAAGGTTCTCAAAGTGTGGTCCCCCGACCAGCGGAATCACCTGGGAACTTGTTAGAAATGCAAATCCTTGGGCCCATTCCAACTTTTTGTATCAGAAACTCTAGGGGTAGGGCCTGGTAATCTCTGTTTCAGTAAGCCCTCCAGGAGATTCCTATGGATGCTGAAGTTTGAGAACTACTGCTAAACTTTGAAAAAATATTTGGAGAACATTGATTTGAAGAGAATACATGATTAGCTTGGCCACAACACCCATATATCTCTACCCATATATCTTATACGGATCCTGTACGTCACTCCTCTGTTTAAATCCTTTAGCAGCATCCATGGTCCTTAGGCTAAAATAGTCTTTAAGGGACTCCGCCTGTCTAGCAATAATAATAAAAAATAAAAATAGCCAACGCGTATTCATTCCACAAATGTTTATTGAATGTTGACTATATGCAGGTCTAGACCCTTGAGGATACAGTTATGAATCATATAGATTAAGTCCCTGCTCTCATGAAGTTCAAGACTAGAAGAGGAAACAGATGAGCAAATACATACATAAATAAAAATGGTCAGTGAAGTGCTGCGCAGAGATCGAAACTGGCTGAGGTGAGGGGCATGAAAAGTGGCTGCTTTAGATTGGTTATTAGGGAAGGCCTCACTGAGAAGGTGAGTTTAAGCTGCACTTTGAATGAAAGTAGAGCCAGCAGGTGAGGATCAGAAGTACTAGCATTCCCAGCAGAAGAAGCCCCGAAGTGAGAGCAAGCTCCGTGCGAGCAAGGAGCCGTGGAGGCTGGTGGGATGGAGTGAAGCGCACTTGCAGGAGTGGAGGACGAGGGCAGGGAGCAGTAAGCAGGGGCCAGATATGGGTCTTTGTCAGCCAAGCAAGGAGTTCAGCTTTTTAAAAATTGTGGTGTAATTCATATACAGCAGGGTGCCAAACACTGGGATGGAGAGGTAAGCAAATGGGCAAGGTCCCTTCCCTTGCAATTCAGTGGTTTTCCGTATATTCCCAAGGTTGTGCAGCCATGTCCTCTGTCTCTTTCCACGGCATAGTCCTCACTCCGAAAGGACACCCGTGTTCATTAGGAGTGTGGAGTAAGCCCACGGAAGATACGGCGGGAGAGACAGGATCTGATCGTCCAGGCACTGTGGGAGATGGACCCCAGGAAGGCAGGCGTGGAAGCAGGGAGAGCAGGCGGGCTCTGCTGTGCTTCCAGGGGGAGGCAGTGGCTTGCCTAGGTGCTGGGGTAACTGGAATGAGGCAGACAGGCTCAGGACGTGTTTTGCAGGCAGATCCGACTTAACTCTAACGTAGCGCCTCTTACGTCACCTGCAGTGAAGAACCAATTTGTTAACTTTCCAACCTGTCCCAGATTAAAACTTCTGAAAAATATAATAAAAGTATAAATAGAGACAGGGTTTCCATGGCACATGGCTGCAGTAGTGGTCCGTTGGTCGGGGGGTAGTCTGTCATTCTCTGCCAACGTCCTAGACCGAGCCAAGGACTCATCTGATAATACTTACCAAGGGAAAGAGGCTGCTCAGGACTTTGACACGGTGGCAGTCTTTTGGAATAGTATATACGTTTCTGAAAGGAAACTCAAATTCGAAAAAAAAAAATACCTGAAAAAAGGTTAAGAGCAACACTATTTATAAATGATGTAAATTGTTAAAACTCTGGATACCTGCCGACCCGCCTGCTTCCCCCGGGCAGGTTTCTCCTTCTTTCCTCTGCTCCTGCAGCCCTGTGCGTGCCTCTGGGGGGACACAGTGGCCCTGTCCCTGTCATCTCACCTGCAGGCTGACTGTGTGACCTGCTTGGGTCGGGGTGGGAATTCTTCATGTCTTACTCATCTTTGAACTCCTAGCACTTCATACAGTGCTAGGTGTGTGCATGTGCATGTGTATTATCACATGGGAATGACTAGCTAATTTATTAATATATTAACATCATGGAATACTAGATAGTTATAAAAAGCGATAAACATGGAATACACCTTGTCTATAAAATAATATTGAACCAAAAAAGTCCTTTCAAAATAACATAAATACTGATTACTGTGTACAGATACTGTGATGTGAATTAACTAATGAAAACCTGGGTGGGTGGTTTTCTTTACAGGGCTGCTGTAATGAACCCTATTTTGTCATTAGACTTTATAAAACACCATTTTACATAAAATATTTACTTTAATTCTCCACTTTCAGTAGACTAAAAAGTTTAAGAAATCACATTTTTAATTTGAAATTAAAGTTGAATTAATATTGTTCTTTAACTGCCAACTCTACCAACCACAAAGACTTTAAGGCAAAATATTTTATATACTAACTTATTCCCGTCTTTATCTTGTTTTCCTTAACAGTTTTATTTTTAAAAATCTGATGTATAGATATGTATACATTAATAGTACAGGTTGCATTACCCTTATTCCTCATTCTCTATTCTTCCCTACTTTATTTTTCCCCTTAACTGTTTTTTTCTACCTAACATACTATATCTTTCACTTACTTGTTTTGTTTGTCATCTTCCTCTTTTACAATAGAATGTAAACTCCTTAGGAACAAGAATATTTTCCAATTTTGTTTACTGCTGTATCCCCACAGCCTAGAATAGTGCTGGATGTATAGTATTCAATACATTTCTGGTGAATTAATTATAAATAATTATGTACGTGTATTTATTTACATGTATGTGCTATTTTCTTCAAACTCAGTTATTTACTCAAAAATATTTGGTTAGCTACTATGTCCCAGATGTTGGGAGGAAGTGGTAAGCAAACAGACAAGGTGCCTTCCCTTAATCGTTCTTCCACTGACAGGCTTCTGCCATGCACTATCATAGGTACTGGGGACAGAAGGGTAGACAAGGAAGGTGTCCCAGCAAACAAGGGTCAAGGAAAGTCCCCCTAAAGAAGTGATTTAAAAAATGAGTAGAAGCTCATCATGTGAAGGGAGCGATGGGGAGAAGGAATGCCGTGTCCACAAGCCTGGTGGAGAATCGACAAGATACACACTTCTTAGAAATAGATTGTTCATCTACTTAGTCAGAAGCTTAAGAGCTGATTACGTAATTGCTAAATGTTTTCTCCATACATGGGTACATAGAATAATAGATATTTTCAGGTTTATCACCCTGAAAAACATAATAACAACATGTTGAATTGATTCTTACCTTGTCTTTGAAATATAACATTTTCAATTCTTTCATTTACTTTGGTAAATCAGTACAGATCTCTTATTGAAACTTTTTTAAAATTAAATTTATTGGGATGACATTGGTTAATAATAAACTCTTTCTTTCTTAAAATATAGATTTGTTGAAGAGGACCATATTCCTTACATAAATGCTTTTCAGCATTTTCCAGAAGAGATGAAATTATATGGGCGTGACAAAGGAATCTTTGCTATAGAGGTAAGTGATTTTATTTTTTCCTTTGTAGTCACTAATAAGACACAAGAGTCGTGTGGTGATTTATGTTCCTTGCCTGATTTCTTATTTGGTGTTAGAGTTTTTTTGAAATGTCATCTAGTTTTTCTTCTGTCCAAATATGGAACATTTGTCATAATTTAATGAAGAGTAGAGTTATAGTTTTTTATTTTCCTTATGTGGCTTCTTCTAATCCTTTAAGTTATCCTCAGAATATAGCTATGCTGTAAGGTGTGTGTATTGCAGACAGGTATATTGTTGGAACTAAACTTTAAAAGTTTTATATAGAGACCTTTAATTTCAAGTTTCAAAAAAAAAAGGTTTTTGTTGTTATCTGTATACTACATCACTTTGGATAAAAGCAACGTAGTGTAAAATAAAATAATACATAAAAGAAAGTTACTACCTTGTTTCAAGAGGCACTAATTTTTAAATCCTTTGCTCACATTAGTCTTTTTCTAGATCTGTTTTCAGATGCCTCCAGTGAAGGCTTCTGCCTTGTAATTATGAGTCTTTATCACTATTTGTAGCACTCAAGTGTTATCTTCCCTTTGTTCTTCATCAGAAGGTTTCAGTATACTAAGTATTAGTATTAAATATTATCCTTCATTTGCCCGCGTAGGGGGTTATTTTCATAGACCTTCCTAATCTCCATGAGCTTTGCATTGTTTGCAGTTTACTTGGAGAGACACTTGTGACCCTTAATAAACCCCTGCGTGATAAGTGTAGTTCTTTTCATCCCAGTTTTACGTGTGAGCAGATACCTCAGAAAGGTAGAAAGGTTTGCCAGGGTCACACAGTTGGTGGGCCCAGACTGGGGCCGTTTGCTCACTGCATCAACTTTTGCCCTGTTTGCCTGCTCCTCTGCCCTGCTCGTCACGCTTGTTCTTCAGAACACTTAAATGGGTGCTATGAAAATATAATAATACGATGTGTTAATTTTGAAGCACTGAGCCAGAAGGAAATAGATGAGCGGAAATACGGATAAATAAGTTTGCCACGTACCATCATCACATTTTGCATCCGACGTTGTCCGAGGTTATTAGCAGCATTTTGCATTGACTTAGAGTATTGTTTACTGTGGATGATTTGAAGAGAACATTAGATTTTTAAACCAGCAATGGCTCCACCCTCACCACATTCGTGCCGGAGCAGTTCCTATAGCTGTAGAGAGCAGAAAGCAGGCTTGAGGCTGGGTTCCGAGTGCTGCGTCCTTAGAGTCACCATTTATTTCATACCCAGGAGAGAGGAGATGAATTCCAAGTGCTGCGCTCCCCATCCAGGGGCAGCACGAGGCAGGAGGGTGTAGCTGCAGCTACCGCTCCACCTGGACAAACAAAACAGAAATAATAGTAGCGGTAGTGCCCATCATGCGCCAGGCCCTGTTTTAAATACCTTATAAGCTCATTAATTACACCAACCCTATGAAGTATGTAGTATTATTATCACCCCTTTTTCACAGACGAGGAAACTGAGACACAGAGAGATTAGTTGCCTGGTGTTCTCGCTCAGAACATCGTCCAGCGTAGCCAAGGCGTCTTACTTTGGAAGAGACAGAAGCGAGGGACCGTACCAGGCAGTGATGGTGGGGTGGGCGTCCGGGGAGCAGCAAGGTCAGGAAGTGGGAGTACGTTACTAAGGCAAAACAGGGGCTCCATACTGGTTACCAAAACCGCGAGGTGGCAGAGAAGAACCAGCTGGAGCGTGGTCCAGGCTAGTAGTGACCATGGGGTAGCAGCACATGTGTGCTGCCATGAGGCACAGACTGGCTAGCGAGAGCAGCCTTCCTGAAGGTGGACCTTCATAAAACGTCAGGTTAGTCTCTTTCCCAGCTTGGGCAGGGCTGCGATCGTTGACTTAAAGGACCCTAGACACAGAGGACACGTGCTGCTTTTCCAGCCAGCACTCCGGACCCCGGCTAATTTGTCAGCGATATAGTGGAACTCGGGTAAAATTGGGGAGAGAAATACTCAGTGTAAGATGCACTGAGCACGTCAGGAGCCCGTTCATGTCCGGGAAGAGAGTAATACAGGTTCTTAGTTTCAGAACGAGGCTGTTACTCACAGTCAATTGGTTTTTCATCTTTTTGGATGGCATCCCGTGCTCAATGAGACAGGAAGTCTGGACTTCCGGGCATTCCTTGGACACTGCTGATGCTACCCTAAAACTGTCACAGAGGGTTGTTTCGTTTTGTTTAATTTAAAGAATGGATTTTAAAATCTGTATAATTCATTAATAAGTAATTTTATATTTAGCTGCTGAAAGTCGTTTATGGCTAGTCATCCGAGCCTTGTTTAAATGTTCTGCTGAAAGGAAAAGACTTTGGGTTTAATAATTCTAGGTATGTTTTTTATATTTGTTCAGTTTTCCTAGAGGGACCAATGGGACTGAGTTATCATTTCTGCATTATTAATCTTGGTTAATAAAAACTCCTCTTTCCTCTCTCTTTCTCCCTTCTTTTTTGCCTTCCTTCCCTCTCCCCTTCTCTCACTCTCAGTCCCTAGTATGTTCTTTATTTTACATCCTAACTGGCTGAGGTTTAACTTGATTTCACAGAGCCATTCAAGTTATATGAATAATTTTTGCTTGGTGGAAATTATTTGCAGTTTTTTCTAGTGCCTAAAATTATTACTTTGTTGTCTTTAACAAATTGTAAGCTTCTTAGGAACAGATACAGAATCTTTAATATAGAATCATGGAATATTAAAGCTGGAAGGAAATTTAGACATCACTTAGTCTACTTATTTTTTCATTAAGGAAACTGACCTAAGAAGAAATATGACTTGAGAATAAATATACCTCTACTTCATTAGGGTTCTAATGAGGATTTTTTAAGAAAATATATTCAAAATGCAGGCATATCACAGAAATTCAAATGGTCATAGGCTTCCTTTCAGGACCCTGGATGGAAAAGCTTTTCCTCTAAGGTGGGGATGAAAAGGCTAATCAATTTCTTGGAGGAGAAAAATGAAAAATGTACCATTTTGGGAAAATAAAGTTTTCATTTAAAAAATCTGTTTTAAAAACCTCTTTGAATGTGCCCATTTCTAAGTGTTTTCAGAGTAAGTTGCAGAAAGTCCACGGATATGACTCTTGCTTTTCACTATGGTATTTTATATTTGGTTGCCATAAATTCGGCTTCTTGCAAAGAATATTGCTTCCTGGGCTGGTTTATATGCTTGGGTTGGTATCTAACCAGTAATTGCCTTTTGAATTAAGAAATTTTGTTTCACTTTATATATACTCACATAAATACTCAAGTTTCACTCTATAAAAATAATTGGTTTAATATTTATTCGCTGTATCCTTTCAGTAATAGACCCCATTGGCGCTGCATGTTTAAATGACTGCAGCGGTGCCATGTGATGCGCAGGACTGAGGCTGTGCCTGCAGCAGCCAGCGCGGCTCACGCGCCCTGCAGCCTCACTGAAGCTTAGTTCAGGTCCGCAGCTCCTTTCCGCAGAGCAGTGCGGGTGAGAGAGTGCCTGCAGCGGTCACAGCCGCATTTGCTCCTGGTGACAATTCAGGGTGTCAACCCGAAACATGAGTTCTCAGTATGGTATCAAATCTAAACTGTTTTCCACTCCAAGTTTTTACAGTTTGAGACAAGTTTTGTAATACTGGTAATATTTCTTGTTCTGACATCTACCTTGTCTGATATCAATGTAGCCCCTCCACCTTTTTAAAAATGAATGTTTGCACACTGTATCTTTTCCCAATCTTTTATATTTAACCTTTCCGTATCTCTTTATATTTAAAATGGACATTTGGTAGATGGAATGTAGTTAAGTCTTGATTTTTTTTTTATCCAGGTCTCATAACCTCTGCCTTTTAAGTGTTTGGATCATTTACATTTGATGTAACTATAAATATGGTTGGGTTTTAATCTGCCATCTTGCTATTATTTGTCCTATCTAGTATTTATTCTTTTCCCTCTTTTCCTGCTTTCTTTTGAATTAAGATTTTTTTATTCCATTTAATCTTCATTGTTACTAATTATACCTCTGTTTCTAAGAGGTTGCTCTAGAATTTACGATATTTATCTTTAACTTGACACAGCGTGCCTCAGATGTACCAATGCGTGGATAGGTAAGACCCTTCCAGCAACACGCTCTGCTTTCCTCCTCCCGCCCTTTAGTATCAAACATTCCACTTTTACCTTGTTATGAATCCCATAGTGCGTTGGGATTCTTTTTCCTTTAAACAGTCATCTCTCTTTTTAAGAAATTAAAATGAGAAAAACTTCTCACGTATTTCCCATTTCTGTCTCTCTTCCTGTCTAAAAAATGACTTTTAACATTTCTTATAGTACAGGTCTTCTGGTAATAAATTCTTTTGGCATTTCTTGATCCCAAAAAAGCCTTTATTTTGCCTTCATTTTTAAAAATTATTATTTATGCCTACAGCACCTGGTCTTCATAGGTGGTCTGCATCCAAGTACTAACCAGGCCTGACCCTGCTTAGCTGCCAAGATCAAATATCAGGCTTGTTCAGGGTGGCATGGCCATAGACCCTGGACTGTGGCTCCACTGGGCATGAACCCAGGACCTTCTGCGTGTAAAGCAGACATGCTAACCGCTATATTATGGAACCACCTCCATGCCTTCATTTTTGAAAATGCATTTTCAGTAGTGGTATGCAGAATTCTGGGTTCGTACTTTTCTTTCATTACTTTAAAGATGTCATTCTGTTTTCCTCAGACCTGATTTTTCATTTATGTGTGTGTGAATTTTTTTTTCAGCTTTATTGAGATATAATTGACAAAATTGTAAGATATTTAAAGTGTATGTCATAGTGATTTGGTATACATGTATATTGTGAAAGGATTCCCCCATCAAGTTAACACTTTATTGCCTCACTTATTTATTTTTTTTTTTGTTTGTTAGTTTAGAACATTTAGATTCTACTCCCAGCAAATTTCAATTATATAATACAGTGCTTTCAACTAAAATTATTAGCTCCTCAAACCTTATTCATCATATAGCTGAAAGTTGGTACCCTTTTACCAACATCTCCCTATTTCCCACCCCACCCAGCCTCTGGCAACCATTTTTCTACTCTCCGTTTCTATGAGTTTGACTTTTTTTTTTTTTAGATTCCACATATAAGTGATAGCCTGCAGTATTTGTCCTTCTCTCTGACCATAATGTTCTCAAGTTCCATTTATATTGTCGCAAATGGCAGGATTTTCTTTTGTCCCACACCTTCTATTCATTCACCCATTGATGGACACTTAGGTTGTTTCCTTCTCTTGGCAGTTGTGGATAATGCTGCAGTGAACATGGATGCAGGCATCTCTTTGAGATCCTGCTTTCATTTCCTTTGGTTATGGATCCAGAAGTGGGACTCCTGGATCATATAGCAGTTCAATTTGTAATTTGGTGAGGAGCCTCCGTACTGTTTTCTGTAGTGGCCGCACCAGCCGTGCACAAGGGTTCCCTTTCCTCCACATCCTTGTCAGCAGTTGTCATCTTTTGTCTTTTTGATGACAGCCATTCTAACGCGTGTGAGGAGATAGTTCATTGTGGTTTTGATTTGCATTTTTTTGATGACTAGTGATGTTGAGAACCTTTTCATGTACCTGTTGGCCATGTGCATGTTTTCTTTGGAAAAGTGTCTGTTCAGGTCCTCTGCCCATTTTTAATCAGGTGGTTTGTTTTTGCTTAGGGTGTGTGAGTTCTTTATATATTGTGGTCATTAACCCCCTTATCAGATATAGGATTTGAAAATATTTTTTCCCATTCTATAGATTGCCTTTTCATTTTGTTGATGGTTTCCTTTGCAGTGCAGAAGATTTTAGTTCAATGAACTCCCACATGCTTATTTTTGCTTTTGTTTCCTTCGCTTTTGGCACCAAATCCAAAACAATCGTTGCCAGGACTGGGGCGAATCGGCTCACCTCCTGTGTTTTCTTTTAGGAGTTTTATGTGTTGTAGCCGCCAGCCCCCGATAGACACGCGGACCACCAGAACTCAGTGAGTTACAGGAAACACACTCTTTATTCAGCCAGCTGGGTCTGCCATGGGTACGCAGACCCCAAATTAAGCAGCCCCGAAATGTAGAGGTACAGGGTTTTTAAGCCCTAAACCCCATTCTTCATTCTGTCTGAACGCAAAAGTCTATTTTTCGTCTATTTACTAACTGTCAACCCACAGGTTGGTTGTGCAAGCAGGTGGTACAGAAGCAGAAAGCTTATTGTTAGAATGTTATGTTCCCGTGGGTGATAGCCTATGTTCCCATGGGCGATAGCCAAGCAGTAATTTCCAGCGAGCAGTAATTTTCCAGCCAGCACATATGGTTTGAGGTCTTAGATGTAAGTCTTTAATCCATTTCGAGTTGATTTTTGTGTATAGTATAAGATTGTGGGCCAGTTTCATTCTTTTGCATGGAGCTGTTTAGTTTTCCCAGCACCATTTATTAAAGAGACTATCCTTTCCCCATTGTATATTCTTGGTCGCTTTGTCGTAATTATTGGCCATATATGTGTTGTTTATTTCGGGACTTTCTGTTCTGTTCCATTGACCTCTGTGTCTGTCTTTATGCCATTACCATAGTGTTTGGGTCACTAGTTTGTAACAGTGTGAAATCGGGAGGCGCGATGCCTCCAGCTTTGCTCTTCCTTCTCTGATTGCTTTGGCTCTTTGGTGTCTTTTGTGGTTCCATACAAATGTGAGGGTTGATTTTTTCTATTTCTGTGAAAAATACCATCAGAATTTTGATAGGACTTTCATCAAATTTGTAAAATTTTCAGCCATTATTTCTTCAGGTTTTTTTCTGCCCTCCCCATGATTTTGGGATACCAATTACATGTTAGACCACTTGATATTGTCCCTCACCTCACTAAGGCTCATGTTTTTTCTGTTTTTTTTTCTTTTTCTTTTTTTTTCTTATTGTCTGCTTTCTCAGTGTGTTTTGTTTTGGATAGTTTCTATTGTTATGTCTTCAAATTCACTGATCTTGAGTGTCTCATCTAGTGTATTTTTTCATTTCAGAGTCTGTATTTTTATTTCTAGAAGTTCCATTATAGTTTAGCTTTATTTTTTCCATTTCCTCATTATGTTTATTTCTTTACATCCTTGAGTATATTGACAATATTTATAGCAGATGGCTTAAGGTTCTTTTCTACTAATTCCATTGACTGTTATTTCTAAGTCTCTTGATTGGTTTACCTCCTAGTTATGTGTCCTATTTTCCTGTTTCTGTGCATGCCTGGCAGTTTTGTATTGTATGCGGACACTGTAAATTTTATGTTGTTGTTTACTGAATTTTTGTTCTGCTGTCTAATGAGCTAAGTTGGAGATCAGTTGGATCTTTTAGAAGCTTGTTTTTAAGCTTTAAGCTGATTTATGGCTGGTCCAGGGTTTTTATTCTGGGACTCACTTGGTTCCACTATTGAGGCTTGTCTTTTCAGAAGATTCTACCCAGTGCTGCGGATATTATGAAGTCTCTCTACTCCGGCTGGTGCCTGTGTGAACTCTGGAAATTGTTTTGACTTATTGGAAAAAAAAAAAAAAAAGCAATGATTTTTCTCTCCTGGCCTTGGGCTGTGGTGGTGGTGGTGGTTTCTCACGCATGCACAGGTTGGCACTCAGCCAAAGGTGTGAGAGGAACCTTTTCAGGTCTCCCACTTCTCCCTCTGTGCAGCTTTATCCCCACGGGTACTCTGCCTGCAGATTACAGCCACCTCAGCCCCCAGGAGCCCCAGTGTTTGTCTCCTCGACTAAGCAGGACCGCTGGGCTCTGTTTCACTGCACCCCCCCACAAGCTCGGAAACTGCCTCCAGGCAGTAAACTGGGACCACTTGTTTCTTTTTTCTCAGTGATTGTAGTTCTGTGCTTCCTGTTGTCCAATGCCCAGAACTGTTACTTTATATATCTATTTTTCTAGTTCTCTGATTGTTTATGGTGAAAAGTCAATTCCCATAGTAGTTAATCCTTCATGGACAGAAATGGAAGTGTTCCAAATGCGAATTTTTAGACATTTGAGAAGTAGACTCAATATTCAGATGCTTTTTAGGTGTTACCCAAACAGCTGTTTTTTTAATGCATTAAAGTATCTCATTGCTCATTCATTCTTGGATTTTTTTTAAATTACAATTTCTATTCATGAATATTGTCAATAGTCGGATTTTTGCTTTAAAAATTTCCCCTAGCTGGACCGTGTTATTGAAGGATCATGGTTATAAGCTTTTGTTTACACAAAATACTTTTCCTAGTAATAATTTCTTTTGTTGACTATTTTTAAGTTAATCTTGAGTGAGGGGGCAGAGGTAAAATAGGTAAGTGGTTTCTTATAGAGATTTCAGTCAAAAGTATAAGCATAAAAAATAATATGAGATTATGCCTTGGTAACAATAACCATTGTACTTTGTCTTTTTCACTTATATTTTGGAGAGCTTTTTTAAAAAAGAAAGAAAACTATTTTGGAAGAATTTTAGATTTGCTGAAAAGTTGCAGAAATTCAAAAAATACAAAAAAAGCAAAGAACACTTCTCTATTCTTTACCCAGATTCAACTGTTGTTAACATTTCATCCCATTTGTTTTATCATTTGTGCTAATCTTCATAAATATGTATGCATCTATCGATCCATCTAGCTTATCTGTCTATGCAATTCTATTTCTGAATCATTGAAGGTAAGTTACATGTATCATAGCCCATTACCCCTAAATATTTAAGTGTATATTTCTTAAGAATAGGGATATTTTATTATATAATTGCACTTTAGTTATTAACTTTTCACTCTTCTAAGAGCTGTACAATGTAGATAGGCCACAAGTTACTTAACTAGTTCTCTGTTGATGGAGTTTGGTATAAAAAAATAAAGAAGGCAGCTAGGTAATGAAAAAACAGCAAACAAAACTAGAAACAATCTAAATGTCTCTCAGCAGGAGGATGGATAAGGTGTGACATAGTCAGACAGTGGTATATTAAACAACAATGAAAATGAATGAACTAGACACAAGCCACGTGAATGAACCTAAGAAACATTCTGTTGAGTATAAAAGGCAAGACTCAGAAAATTACACATAGTATGATACTGTTTCTCTTAAGCTCAAAAAGAAGGTAAACTCAAGATATTTGGTTAGGTATATATATGTGTATGATAAAACTATTTTTAAAAAGGCAAGTTTGTGATGAGCAAGATTCAGAGTACTCGTTACCTGTGGAGGGCGAGGCAGAGGGAAGGCGAGGCAGAGGGCGGAGTTCACTGGCCCCTGCAGGAGTGTTGGCGATGTCCCAGGTCTTCAGTCAGGCGGTGGACTCACGAGCATTCATTTTATTATGCTTCGTAGCTTACAGATACGTTATGTGTATTCTTTTGCATTTTCAAGATTTTAGAAGCAGCTAGAGGATGTTATCTAAATAGAATTTCTGAAACAGAGTAAAGGGTAATGTAATATGGAATACATGTGTTTATTTGTATGTCTTGCATCCTTTTGAGAGTAGGGACAATATTTAATGCTTCTATTTTACCCATAATACCTAATGTAAATAAATAAGTAAAAAAATAAAATTAAAAAAAAAAAGACCTAATATAATTCTTCTGTATACATGGTAAGTACTCGGTCTGTGTTTACCGATTAAATGATTTGAAATAGCTAAAAAACAATAAATTTAAATACTTATTTTCAGGAGACCTTAAATTGATATCTTGGGGAGTTTTTTCCACCAAAGCAGGAAACTTCCGGGCTGCTTCTGATATATTTATTACATACTATATCAGGAAGCCATTAAGTAGTAGCATTTGATTGAAAAAATCTAAAACGTGTTCTATTAATATTTTAGTGGTAAATATGTAAGAGATATAATTTTTACTTATAAATGAGGATATTTAAAATGCAAATTATGGGTGTGTCAGTATCACTCATGAAAAGCATTGTGTGAGATAAGTAATCTTACCAGTTAATTTGTACTCCTTACCAATATGCCGAACCCAATAGCGAATTACTTTGGTCAAAGAATGTTTGCATGAGGTTATATTGATGGTTCTTCTTTTAGGAGAATCGTACCTCACATTTACTAAGTGAAACCAATGATTTCATGTGGATTATCTGTGATTTAGTTGGATCCAGAGCTGGTCCCCTCCAGTACCAGTAGGTTCAGCCAGGTCTCCCCTCACCTCTACTTCCCAGGAAAGAGAATGAGAACCGGGTTGTATGCTAGCCTAAAGAAAACCTAGGAATGACAAAGGTGAACCTGCTGCAAAAATAATCACATAACCCTTCCAAAATCAAAGAAATTAATGGGGGATTATCTACCCTTCTGGATATCAACTTTTAATCTTCTGTAGTACCGATATACGAAATTTGAACATAGCTGTGCAACAGTCAGCGGGGATTTTGGAGAACAGATACGTCTTAAGAAGGATGACCCCAGGAAGTTTTTCCTAGCTCTGATCCTGGGGCCAAAACAAATTACTGTCTCCTGTTCACTTGGCAGGTCTTCACTGGTCACTTCATACGTTCGTATTTATCCATAAGCTTTGTCTGTCTGTGCAAGTCGACAGACAGCGTTTCTAAGACAGTCTCATCCCCAGGCCAAGACTGTGTTTCACATAAAGTAATGTGTTTACCACAAACTTCCAGTAGACCTGACTTTGCATATAAAAAAACATGCAAAAAAATGGTAGATTTACAACCATTAAGATAATTCTAGCAGGCTGAAAATGCGAGGTGAACTGTTTTGTGAATCATAATACATGTGTAATTCATTTTATCTTTTTTCCATAAATAATGTATTACAATGCTTTGTCATTACTTCTACCATTACTTTTATGCCTTATTAATTGTCCTTTGTAATAGAAAGTCTTATTTTAAGTTGGGATTAACAGGTGCATGTAGCATTAGCTTTTTCTCAGCTGAATCTTTGCTTCAAAACAACAATAAGAATAAGGGCGAGGCACTGTACTCTTTTTTAATAGCTAAGCAGGAAGTTCACCTCTGACAGGGTATTATAATCAGGTTTATCACAAGAGCCTGCTGTTGTGTAACAGAAACTCTAGCTTGTCCTTACCTGTCTTAAGGCATTGCTTCATGAAGGAAAATAAACTCACTGAAATATTTGTGAAATTCAATAAAATGCTTTCCCAAGCACTCTGTTTTTAATGCATGCTTGGACAATTTATTACAGCGTTGTATTCTTTTTAAAAAGCATATGAAGCTTGTGATTTTTTACTATTGTAACTAAATGAATCTGTATTGCTCTGGAAGCCCTGTGTGTCATATTTATTATGCCTTTTAGACACAGCTCCTGCCCCATCTAGTAATAGTCCACATTCCCTCCCCCCTTTTTCAAGAAAAATGGGGAAGGTTTGGATGCCTTCAAATGATTGTTTATTTAATCTACAGGCAGCTTTTCTTCATTGTATGCTTGCCTTTGCTCACAAAAGTGCATTCACTCTTCCATAGTATGTTGAAACTTTTAAATGGAAACGGCTTTTCATTAACAAAGGAAGCATTTTCTTCCCTCCGTCCATGTCTTAGCTCTCTCCACTAAGTCTTGGCTTCTGCTGCAGCTCTACCTCCCCCAGAAATGACAGAAGGTGCGATTGTTCTGGGAGATGGCGTTGCAGGTCATGCCAGTGTGTGTGTGGGCTGCTGGGGACTGTTTTTCTTCTGTGTTTGGTTTTATTTTGTCTTCGTTGTTCCAGAAAGTGGAGCACACCACCTTAAAAACAGACCAAAAACAAGAAAACAAAACAAAAAAAGCCTTAAAGACTTAAACCTTTATCCTAGATGAACTATTTCTATGCATTAAGTTGTTCTGTTAGTATTTAAATGGGCCCCTCTGTCCCAAGAAAAACAAATCTGACAGAGTTCTCTTAAAACAGGGGAGTGGAATCCAGAATACAGAGAGTATTGATGTGGTTTGTTTTCTTTCTTCGAGCAGGCCGCCTGCCATTGCCCTGCCTCAGGAACAAAACTCAGGAGAGGAGACAGGTGTACGAATTAAGTTTTAGTATTTCCCACCATCTTTTTTCTGAGTTGTGATTCCCTACTCCAGGTAGATAGGCTTTTCATTTGTTTGTTTGTTTGTTCATTTGTTTTTACTTATTTAATTTGAAGACAACCTCCTCCTTTATCTGCCTCTGCCTCTTCTGCTGTTTCATGTTTGGCTCAAGTTTCTGGAGTATGGTGCCGATTCAAAGCATCATTTACTTGTAGCAAAGATCTTTTAGTTCATCTGGTGGAATGAACAAAATACTGGTGGCTTTCAGGGACAACACCTCTATACAGAGAGCCAAATGATCACTCGCTGCTCGAACCGAAGTCGGGCCTAGACACACTTGTCACTGTTACAGTTCATTCTGCCAGTGGGGCTACTTCTGGCTTTTCAGCCTTGGTTTGCTTTTTTTTATATATTTTCAGCCCACAGACCAGTTTCTTAACAGATAATGTGGAACGCACATATTATTCTACCGTGGTCCTTGACAGTGTTTGTAAATCCTCTCAAGAAGTAGTCATTTCATCATCCCTCAGAAGACTTGGCGAGAAAGGATAAAGAAGAAACTGGAGCTTCATTCCGAAGCTCATCTCCAGGATTTTGAATGTTGATCAACAACATTCTGATCTTCTCTCTGAATGAGTAAAAAGAGAAGATGTAATGCTGGTTCTGCCATACCCACTCTGCCCGGTGACTCATCTTGCCTCGGAGCAGTCTTACACCCTCTTGTGCAACCAGTCCTGTTGGTTGAAGAAAGAAAAAGACTCCTTCAGAGCTGTCAGTCACTTCTCAAGCGCCTTCAAAGGAAGGTCTTAATGGATCAAGTTTCAGTACACTCTGGGCCTTCAAACATTATTCTGGATTTGTTCACCATCATACTCTGTAGGCCACATGTAGCTCTTGGAATTGTTTTCACAATCTTTGTTAGAATAATTTGACAGATTTAAAGTCTACCTGAGGGACATTAAGGCGAGTGTAAGGATAACAGGCATTCTCGGTTCCCCTCACCCCCACTCCTTCCCTCCAGGGCTGCTCTGCCAGCATGAATGTTTTCTTTCCTTCCTGGCCCCACACAGCATCTTAATTTAACCATCCCTGAACTTTGCGAGTGCACTTCTGTTTTCAAGCTTGTGGAGTAAAACCAGTCTCTTCTCGGCTACAAGGAAAAGGAGGATGGGAAGCCACTTCATTTCGTTTGTTTTTTGCATAAGAAAATCCTGGCGAGCTCATTTAAACTCCAGAATCTTAGACCCAGAGTCAGAGATTGAGTCTGGTGTGGGAATATGCATTTTTAACAAGCATCTTGCAAATTATTGATAGAAATGGTCCTCTGAGCAATAGAGACAAGTCGTCTCTCTCTGCCTCTGCCTTTTTTTGTTATTCCAGCTTGTTCCACAAAATATTTGAGGTAGAATTAGACTAATTAGCAGATAATCAAAGTTCAGTATAAAACAAATGTTCTTGTACCTAAACATGTTTTTGTATTCTGGTAGGCCTCTTTTTCTGTTTATTCCACATACCTAATGAAAATATGGTATAAATACCTAGCAGCTTCTATGAGACCCTTCCTTCCCTCGGGTGTGTTCTGTACGTGAATGCGTTTTCTAAAAGTCAAAACAAGATTATCCTGACACAGTCATTAAATGTTTGCTGGAATTATTATATGATAGTTATTCATGTTTTAGAACCTCATCAAAATTAGAACCTGACTACCCGTTCTGGGCTAAGGACAATGGGACAGGAGCAAAACTGTTTCACTGTGGTCTTATTCTCTGAAACAACGTACGTAGCAGTGCTCTCAGCTCTGCCAAGGTCACTTTACGAAGCTAGCAGAGCAGGCCCCCAAACTAGCCTGTCTGCTTGGAATGGGAGCAGACGTGTAGGAAGGTTAGTCTATAGCAAAGCCGTGTAGGGGCTGTTGGGCCACATGTCAAGTGATGCTGGAAGCAGTAGGTAGCATTCTGATCCTTTTGATGACACCCCCTGAACAGAAATGGAGGGCAATAATGATGCCAGTTATAACTCTTACCTCATTTGAGGCGCTAAGAAGATCTCTCTCAGTCTTATTAGACCCATTACATCGTAATCAAGCATCATCTCTGGACAGAGAGGCCCTGAGCAAGAGATCTGGCAGATATTACGTTTCCTTTTTACTCGGTATATTTTGTCCACTAGGAAAGGCACCACCAAATCTTGTGTTACATATTTATTAGTTATAGTTTAATAATTCCGCCCCTCCCAAATACATGTTTCTGTTGCTAAGATATTTTATATAAGTTAAAGGTAGATATTAGCAAGTAGCATGGATTTTGATGGTAGATTTTATATATGTTGAATTTTTTAAATCTTCAGCTTCATTAGTCTAATTATGACATCTCTAATATGTTCAGTTATTTTTTCTTTAGATGTTATTTAGGGTTTTTTTTTCTTAAAATTGTGGTAAAGTAGATGTAAAATTTACCATTTAAAACATTTTTAAATGTACAGTTCAGTGGGATTAAGTACATTCACATTGTGCAACCATCACCACCGTCCATCTCCAGCCCTTTTTCATCTTTCCCAACCGAAACTTGGTACCTAAAACACACTGACTCCCCTTGCCCCTGTCCCCCTGCCCCTGAGATCTTCTGGTCTACGTTCTGTCT
Source organism: Eonycteris spelaea (assembly GCA_003508835.1). Lineage (NCBI taxonomy): Eukaryota > Metazoa > Chordata > Mammalia > Chiroptera > Pteropodidae > Eonycteris > Eonycteris spelaea. Next base: position 2,868,428 of record PUFA01000014.1, read on the forward strand.
CTGTCAATTTGACTGGGCTAGTACCTCATTTAAATAGAATTTACAACATTTGTCCTTTTGTATCTGGCTTATTTCACATAGCATAATGTCTTTAAGGTTCATCCATGTTGTAGCCTTTTGTCAGATTTCATTCCTTTTGAAGGCTGAAAATATTCTCTTGTATGGCTAGATCACATGTGTTCATTCATTCATGGACATTTGGGGTATTTCTACCTTTGGGCTGTTGTGAATAACACTGCTACGAACATGGGTGTACAAATATGTGTTTGAGTCCGTGCTTTCAGTTCTTTTGGGCTTATACCCAGAAGTACAATTCTGGATCCTGTGGTAATTCTGTTTAATTTTTTATACCACTGTAATAGGCTTTTGAATTTTTTTTCTTATTATGAAAGTAATATATTAGAATGATTAAGAGGAATGTAGAAAATAATCAAATCTATAAAGAAGGAAATTAAAATCATCCACAATCCAACTTCTCCTGGATACTATTGACATTTGGTATTTTCGATTGTCTTATTTAATGTACATCAACATATTTGCAAACTTAGGATTGAAGAATATATACAAATTTGTCTCCTACTTTTTTAAAACTCAATATTGTACTATGAGTATTTTCCTAAGTCATAGAACAGCTATAAAAACACTTTTAATAGCTGCTTAACATATATGCATATAATGTATATCTAACAGATATCCAATAATAAGGAAATAATGGATTCATAGAGGGGAATATTTTCCAGTCACTTAAAATGATGTTTTAAAAGGCCAACTCATGAAATTAAAAAATGCTTCCAAAATCTAATGTCAGGTGAAAATGTAGGAGACAAAACCACATACAGCCAATTCAACTTACAAAGGTTTTCAGGCAGACAGGAGCTTAGCCTAAGAGCAGTGTAAACTATTAGATTCTACTAGGAGGGTGACAAATCAGATTTGCACTTTAAAATATCACTCTTTGTACTAGTTGCAAAGGCAAAAGCAGATCTGGGGATATCAGGTAGGAGGCTGGTGGCCCAAGTCTGGGGTGCAGGCGGGTCGAGTAGGACAGTAGCAGTGAACGTGATGAGAACGAGCAGCATGAGGCCCACCTTCGAGGTGGCCCGAGCAGTCTGTGTAATTGAACGATGTGGTGTGGGAGAAAAGGGAGTTGTCAAGGGTGATTGCTGGGTAAGGAGCACTGATGGAGAGAGAAACCTGGGGGGTGCGGACGGTGAGAATTCAGTTTGGAATATGTAAGTTTGACACAGTTGAGAGAGATCCAAATAGAGGTGTCAAGAGGCTGTCGGGGTTAAATCCCAATGTTACAAATATGGATACGCCGAAAACGGCTGAAAGAAAAGTCCACCAAGATGCTAATAGTGGCTTTCTCTAAATTGTGAACAATTTTTTTGGTCTTTATTATACCGTTTTATATTCATAATTTTTATAATGATCGTGTATTATTTTCAGTCAAATTAAATGTTACTAAACATTTCATCATGATATTCATCATGGCATTACTTATACTAGAATGAACATTAGAAACAACCTAAATGTATAACAATGATAGAAGGCTGGTAAAAAAAAATAAGTAGAATAATAAATGTTTTCAGTATTATTTAAAAAGAAAAAGTCTGTTTAAAAATAAATGAAATTTTTTGAAGTGAAATCTACCATGCTGGAGTGAGATTAGGTAATCTAGAATCAATTGTAAACTATAATATAAATATGTAGATTTGCATTATTAGTAATTATTATATCCTCTGTTCATATGTGAAAGAATAATGACCTATATATCACAAGATATTTAATTTGATATACCAACTTTTTGCGTGGACATTTTGAAAATATATTAAACTGTGTTAGCCTACTAGATTCCTATTCGTTAAGAACCTTACGATTACCCCTTATGAACTTGTCATCCATTAAATCACTTTTTTGAGATGATTGTTTTTCTAAGGCCATATTCACTGCTCTGGTGTTTGTTTTGTTTGTAGATAAAAGCACTTAATTGCATCTCCTACCTGCATTATTTTAAAAGATTAGAGTTGTCATAAATCTTGTCAGTGATGTTAAAATTGTCTTAAGCTGAAAATAGGCTTCAGATTCTGTATAAAATGAAGCAGAAGTCTAATTGGATGAATTTTATAAAGAAAAAGAAGACATCTTCCTGCACAGGTCACTGAGAATTTGTGGTTTCCCTTTTTCTCTTTTCAATTCACAAAATAGAATACAAGTAATAGTATTTTACTATACAAGTAGAAATACTGTATATCAACATTAAAAAAACTTAAAAGGCTACCTTGCTACTTTGAATTGACAAAAATTTCCTTGTATTCTTCAGTTACGGACAATCATGTATTAATAATATAACATAAAACTCAAAAGAGTTCAGATATTGAAACAGTGGTATCAAAATAAATATTATACAAAGATCATAGCTTTGAACAAAGTAAAATCAGGCACAGTTATAAAATTAATAGTATGACTGTTTTCTATCAGCATACCCCTGTGCCATTATAAAGCATTTCTTTGTGCTTTGAAATCGCATATGAGCTAGATTTAACAAAGTAAAATTTAACAGAAATATTCATTTCTTCAGTTGGCTTCCACATTCATACATTTAGAAGATGGGCAAGACATGACTTAACAGCAGTATTTTTAAAAACAACTTGAGTTAATTGACTAAACTCAAATTGGGCAGCAGATTTTCACTTAGAATAAGGAAGAGCTCTTAAACGACTAGACCCATTAAAAATGGAATCGACCGCCTTCCAGAGCAATGCCCATCACTGGGATGTACAAGAAGAGCCAGACACCTGCCTACTAAGGATTTGGAAAGTTGGACCACACACACCTATCCTAAGGTCTTTCCAACTCTGAATTTGCCAATTAGATTATTTCTCTTACAAGGCCATATATGAAGGGGTTCTATTACACAAAATAGTTCACTTAACTGGCGTTTTCTCTTTCTATATTGTATCTCATTCCACTTTTTAAAAACTTTTTATTGAAGTAAACTACACATACAGAAAAGTGAACATATCACAGATGTACATAGCTTGGTGAATTTCCATAGGCTGAACCAGCCCCCGATGGAGAATCAACATTCCTAGCGGCCCAGAAGCCCTACCCTTTCGCTCACTTCCAGTCGTTTCCTCCCCTACCCCAAGAGTAATCACTGTCCCGACTTCCAAACGTACTTGGTGCTGAATTGCTGAGTTTTGTACTTTATATACATCAAGTCATTCTCTTTTGCATCTAGCTTCTTTCTTTTAATATTATGCTTTGAAGATTCATTCGTATTGTTGCATGTAGAGCGTTCATTTCTTTGCTGTATCGTGTTCCATTGTGAGACTGTATCAGAATTTACCTGTCTGTTCTATCGTCGATGGCATTTGGAGTTTTTCCAGTTTGGGGCTTTTACAAATAGTGTTGTTATGAAAATTCTAGTACATATGTTTTGTGGACATGCATGCACATTTTTTCCTGGGTATATGTAACTAGGAGTAGAATTGCTTTGTCATAGAATTTGCACACACGTGAGTTTAATAAATATTGCCAAACAGGTTTCCAGAATATTTGTATGCAAACTGAACAGGGCCCTACCATATCAGAAATGTTAGGTTTTCTGAAATCCCATAGCTTTTTTTTTTTAAACTTTACCATGGTATTGTATAGCTTTCTATCTTGTACTGTAGTCATTTTTGCATACCTTATCTCCCTTTCGAGATTATAAACTCCTCGAAGTGATCATTTTATTCATCTTTGTATTTCCCAAAGTACCTTGCATAGAATAGATTCTACATTCCGTTATTTCTAGTGAACAGATGAGTAAATGGGGGAAAATTATATGTAGTATTAATATCACAAATGTTTATAAATTATAAAAATATAAGTAGCATGCCCAATAAACTACAGGGGTAATCTTAAAGTAAGCAGAATTAATTTAATGGTATTAGCTTATAGATTTTCCTGAATTCTATAAGAGAATCTTATATGTTATTGTATGGGAGAGTTTAATATGAAGTTGAATTGTGGATTTTTAACTATCGGACTTAAACCCTGGTGTTATCTCCCACATAGAAGCATATGAATGTAACAATGAGCTAAATTTGTTAGCTGTGGATTTGAAGATTAAACAGAAGGTGCCTGTATTAGAGCAGTTATGACAACATTGTAACTCCATTTGGGTCAAAGCTTTATCCCTTCCACCAGATTCTTCTATGAGTGGCAAGAAGTAACGATTTTGCTGTATCATGGGCAAGGCCAGTAGAGTTTTATGAGCCAAATGGAATTTTAGTGGCTTTTAAATTTAATGTTCTTACTGATTAAAAGTGCTAAATTAGGATATTAGGAATTTATGCGTAGTCATGCTTTTCTCCACATCCCCACTGTTATTCAGTGAATACATATTTTAAAACCAAATATTTTAAAAGAATTTTTGTTGTAAAAGTTGCTACTTTGACTATCCTGCTTTTATTCCAGTCTTGGCCTGACTACGAGGATATCTATAAAAAAATGATTGAGGTTGCCACATTTTTAGATTTGCCTCGTTTCCCAGATATAACTGAAGACTGCTATCTTCACCCAGACATCTTGTGCATGAAATACCTGATGGAAGTCAATCTCCCTGGTAAGTGTGGTATTTGATGAGGAAGCTTCTACAGCTAGAATCTCAGTGAGCGAAATATGGAAGAATCCTCTCAAATCACAGACCAGTAGAGCCAGCCGACAGGGTCCGTAGAACATGAAGCTTAATTTAGAACCCTTTCTTAAAATCTTTCAAACCATTTAAAGTGGTTTAAAGGACACTGCTCATAAATGAAGAGTTCTATTTTTTGTGAAGAATATGCTTGAGAGAATAATATTTGGTTTTCACAGTAAGTTTGCTGAGTGTAACAGACATCCCAGCGCATTACCAATGACCCAGGTCCCCCGCCCCCCATGAAAGCCGCACTTCTTCAGACATGCAGAGGATGGTTATTACATAATGAATTCTAATGTTTAAAAATCCCAGAAGCTAATTTATGGTAACAGTTTTATTGTTTGGTAACATAATGCTATTTCCAGTTCCTAAAACAAATGGAGCTCAAGTCTGCTCACATCCCAGCGAACTCTTTAAGGCGATGAAACGGACTAGGAAGAGCTTGGCTAGGCCTCCTTCACAATACACCAAGACGCAGGTAACCGATAGGATCTGCCGATGGAATCCATTCCTGAATTTCTTGCTAAACTAGAAATGTGAGAAGTTCAGGACTTTCATTTTTAAGAGAAAATGCAAACATAGTGTGACTATGCGATTGCTTAAGCAATGTCAAAAATGTGATTGAATATCTTTTTAATAGAAAAGGAAAATAGGTATATGAGAAAAACAATATACAAAACCATATATATGGTACAATTTTAACAAATATAAATATGTAGTGATATATACCTGAATGTAAATATTAAGTCTATAATTTACAGTATTTTTAAAGGAACAGAAATAATGTAAACTTTTCAAATATATTACTTATTAAGCTAAGGAATGTAGGTCTCTCACTGAGATTTCAAAAATCACTATTCGATTAAGATTCCAGAATTACTATTTTGATTTTGCTTTTTAAAAAAATTTACTTCTTTAATGGTTCTTACAAAATATGGAAAGTTCCTGTGTTCTTTCATGTACTCCAAAATCGTGAACTTATAAAGGGAATACTAGGTGTGGAAGAACAGCAGATATTACTAAAGTATAAGTGACGCAGCTGGGTTACGGCAAGCCTGCAGCTCCGTTGGACAGGGGAGTGGGGGCCGTACTTTCTGGCCAGTGTGTCAGGTTTAGCAGTGCTTCTCCCCTAACTTCCTCAGAGTAACAAGTAGAATTAAATCCGTTGTAATATGCAGAGAGACTTTCCTATCGTCTGGAATTTATTAAGTGCCTTTTTGGAGACAGTATTATGAAGAATCAGGATAGAGAAATTTCACTTCTCACAAACTGTTCCATAGAGTAATTTGAAATATTATTTATATACTGAAAAATCAAAAACAATTCAAATATCCGACAGAAAGTTTATGCTTAAGTAAACAGTGGTGTGTATATTCAGTGGAATATTATTCAGCTTTTAAAATCATGTTTGTGAAGAGCTCAGAAAAGCATGGAAAATGTTTGTTATAATAAACAATGAAATAAGCCAAATTACAAAATATATATATAATAGAGCTACATAAAATGAAAATATTCAAAAATATTAGACGTAAGTATATCAAAATATTAAGGTACTGACTTATTTATAAGTATGGTAATGCTTTCTTCCTTTATGTATCTTATAAAACGTCCTATATTGAGTTTGTATTACTTTAATAGTGGGGAGGAAAACAATACAATAGATCTACAAATTAAGATGTGACAGTCCTTGCACCTTAGGATTTAGATTCTAAAATGTGTCGTGGATTTGCTAACCACCCTGAGATTATAAGGCCTCTAGGACATCTCCATTGTCACATGTATGAACGTACTCGCCACAGTGCCATCAGTTCCATGGTGCTGCTAGTCGAAGAGACCCGTGTCCTTGGCACATTTCCACAGAGAGGTTTTAGGGTTCCCAGAAAGCTGAAAGTAGTTTTAAGGATGCGGCGGCAGCAAATGGCCCCTGCCCGGAGCCTTGTCGTGTGACCACGTGGTCCCTGGAGCGGTATAGAAAGATTTCAGCAAGCGTGTCGCACACACCCTGTCTGAGTCAGCACTGACTCTGATGGCTTTGAATGAGCTCCAAGCACATTGTCTAGTATTGTTCCTCATCCTGGGACAAACGCGCCTGGCAGAATTTCTGGCGGCTGTCACACATATATGTAGTTTGTGGGGAACTTTAGCATTTCCACAGTGCCTTCACTTATATTACTTCATTGTGAAGGTGGGAAGGGAGGGCACTGGGTGTTCCCACTTACAGATGAGACACAGCCAGGCTCAGGACACACCTAACTGGTAGGTGGCAGAGTGTGTACCCACAGCCGAGTCTTCACATCTCAAAGCTGGACTTTCCACGTTGTGCTCTGAGAGTTCAGGATCCTGTACTCTTTAGTTTTTCTCTGCTGTCCCCACTTCCTCCCTCATAATTTCTTCCATTTGACTTTTTATTACTTCATACTTTTGGTGTAAGAGAAGCAGTTCAGGATATTAATTTTAAAAGATATAGGAGACAATTTTCAATAAATGTCATTCTTTATGATAATAATGTCAGCTTTTAAATTAGAAGAGACTATAACCTCTATAACTCTATACAGGTAATATGTAAAATTTTAACGAATGTATTTTTAAATTATTTTTTTTCATGTTATAAGTATATGTGTTTGAAGGTAAGAGTCCTAGCTATCGTTTATTTTTTGGTTTTCTTCATTATAGCACAGTGTGTTTGACACAGTAGGCATTCAATAAATGCTTTTGATTGAGCTTAATTTTGTATCTCCTAATCATTTTGTACCTGAACGAAGCCCATGAATAGTTCATGGAATCTGTAAGTTGACATAGTTGATAACAATAAGCCCAGATTCTCTGTCGCACAAAGACCTTCATGATCTGACCCTGCCACCGTCTCCACATGTATCACCAAAGCCTTGTCTTGAACCATCTGCATTTCCCCAAAGCACCATCTCATCTCTGTCATAGCCCTGATCACATTGCATTCGAATATGTACGTATTACTAAAAAGCGAGCTGCTTGAAAAGAGGGCTCTGTTCTATCTCCAATACCCAGAACATCGTAGTTGCTAAATAAACATTTTTTGAAAGAACGAGTGAAAAAGCCAGGTGAAAACTTTAACTGTTAGATTTTAGTAGACATATAAAAATACTTAGATGCATACTAAATTATTGTTACATATGTTCTGTTTCTCTGTGAAACAAAACATTTTTAATCAATGGAATTTTTTTACTTACACATTTTAGGAAAGAAATTAGTTGTGTATTTTACTCATTCTTCGCCATAAACAGTAGGTTGCACCAACGATGTGCAGATTCCTGCAGTTAGGAAGACATAAAACGAGACTGAGTCTGCCTTCACATGTAAGAGGGAGCAAAGACGGAACCCCTTAACAGTACGCAGTCGTGGGGTGAATGCCAGAAGGGCTAAGCGAACGCGGCCGCTGGTACTGTAGTGTTCCTAGATTTAATTCACGTGTTACTGGTGTTTTTTTTCTTCAACAGATGAAATGCACAGTTTCACCTGCCAGGTGGTAAAAATGGCAGGAATCGGAGAAGTAGATTTTCTGACATTTGATCCTGTAGCTAAAATGGCAAAAACTGTTAAATATGACGTCCAAGCCATAGCCGTCATCGTAATAGTATTGAAACTGCTCTTTTTATTGGATGACAATTTAGAATGGTAAGTGTATGTCATTTTATGAGGAAGAAAACTATATTGTTTTTACCTAATTATTAAGAGTGTAGGACTCCACGTGTGTCATCTCAATAGAAAATGGACTCTCAGCTGTTAGAGAACATTGACTAATAGCAACAGTTACTTCTTACGTAGTATTTTGATTCAGCTAGTTGTCAGGTTTCATTCTACCTTAGTAAGTTGTTTGTGTCATGCTTTATTTCTACTTTTTTAGATAGACGTGTTTCTCATTGTTCCACTGATTCCTGAGTCTTAAGTCATCATACGTAAATCCTAAAGAATCGTTTGGCAGTTCATCTGTATGCCTTTAGGCTCCCGGCACTGTGTGTCTCCAAGATTATTTCGGAAAGTAAAGAAATCTTAAAATGCTGCCCCTCCCAGAGGCCAGCAAAGGGTGGCGGTGCTCGCAGCGCCCCCTCCCCAGTCTCAGTGACTGCTGCTCCGCCAAAGTTGGCGTTGGCTTCCAGCGCTGTTACTTTTCTTTCAGAAGAATTCAGAATTTAACTGTCTTCAAATAAGTGATTCCTAAACAACTTGACTTGTTTATTGGTCTCTCCAGGTCTTTGTCCACTATTGCTGAGAAACATAATGAAGAGAACAAAGAAGGTACTTACTATTTTTAGCAATCAAATTCAAAGTGTAAACAATGGATTAAAAGATGCAATAAATGCAGGGGAAAAGCTTGGAAAACCTGCAAGTATACATACACATGTATATGTATAGAAAGTGGGTGTTTTTGTTTTGTTTTTGTTGGTGCCAGGATTATTTTTTCATGTAGCTATCTAATTATATCTCCAGGTTACTAAAAAGTCCAGTGACTTCCTACCGCGTGTAAAGGCCAGCTTGCTTTTTTTCCCCAGCTTCTGCTCACCAGCCGTACCAGGCTGTGACCTTACGGGCATTTTTGTGACTACGCCATCTGTTCTAATGTCCTAAGCCTTTGCTCACACCTGTCCTTCTGCCTGAAGTGCCCTTCCCTTCCTATCCTTGAACTCCTCAGTCCCTGGCAAATCCATCCTCATTCTTCAAGACGCAACATAAACACTCTCTTCTACCTTCTCTTCACGCCTCCTCCCCACCTCACCATTTTCTGAATCAGAACTAATAACTCCTGCCACGACTCCTCCTGCCCACACTTCTGTTACGTTTAGCACGTTGCATTACAGCTAGTGGACTAAGTATGCCTGTCCCTCCCATCAGCCTTCCTTTTTTCTGACTTCCTCACACTATATATATATTTTTACCATTCACTTCATTTTGTCTTTTCTACTCATCCCATCCCCACAAGAGTGAATAAAGGAGTGAGGAGCGCCTGTACCTGACTACGTCCAGATCTGTTATCTCGCTAACCTTGACGTCGTGAGCACACGCTCACACCAGCTGTCTAGTGCAGTCACTTTCTTACGTACTCCTAGCAACTTTGGATTTGATTCAGATTAGGAAGAACAGGAACAGGAGCTCATGAAACTAGAAGTCCGGATTCAGCTACTGTAGAACCATTTCACACACTTATTAATCATTTGTTTCTTCATTCATGTATTCTCAATCATATTGGAACATACGTGCCAGGCACTGTGCTGGGTGTCGGGTTAGGAGGAAGAGGTCTGATTGCCCAGTGACAAACAAAATATGTCTTCTGTTCTTAAGGAGGTAATAGTTAAATCTAGGAAAAACAGGCGTATAAAAAGATGGTTTCTATATAATCTAGTTAGGGCCATGATCTCAGTAGAAACTCAGGGGAGGGAGTCACTGATTGCTCAGGAGTCATATTAGAGTACAGAGACAGTGAGTGACTCCATCCATAATTTCCAAGCGCTATTATGTAAATGTTTAGTTATGTCAATGAATGAAGATTCAGATGAACAATGTATATTATTACAATATGACTTATTTGGTTAATAATTATGGATTTCATTTTTTTCAGATAAGCCATGGTTTGATTTTAGAAAATGGTATCAAGTTATGAAGAAATCTTTCGATGAGAAAAAACAAAAATGGGAGGAAGCCAGGGCAAAGTATGTTCTCTCTTCAGTTTTAGATTCACCTACTTATTTTCAAGTCTGTTACTTTACATTTGAAAACTAGAGTTAGTTACATCAGTATAGACTCATCAACCTGGTGACATTTTTCCTAGAAATATTAGCTCCCAAATTAACTTTTTCTTTAATTGGAATGTTGTCCCAAAATAAAGATTCCTATAGGAAACCAAAGCAAAGGAAAGCAGAAAGAGATTGTATTCAATTCAGTCTCAGTGTTTACTTTGAACTCTCATTCTGATGTAGGTCCATTATTGTAGAATGGAAAGCGCATAGATTTAATGCTGGGTTTGAATCCTGATTGTGTTACAGCCTAGCAATGTGACCAAGTTACTTAACCTCTTAGTCTCAGTGCACTGAAATTTAGTTGGCTCATAAATTTTTAGAGATATGATATCTTATTTAATATAGAGTACATTTCTATTGATCTCTAATTTGAACAGTTTCATATCTATTTTTAAGATTTTTAGACTTTGAAACAAAAGTCGATAGCTCTGTAATTTGTGTAAATTTACAGTAATGCTCATTTGATCAAATCATTTATATCCTTTGAGAAAAACCAAGGTTCCTCAAGTATTTAAATGATAATTCATTCCATTCTAGTTTCCTTGTAAATAGGAATAATTATGCCTACTTTATATCTAAGTATTAAATTTCTGTTCTCAGGTAGAACTAGGTTATTTCTTCTCAATTTAAGAGAGCTTTTAAATAGAGAAACAGACTAACAGGGATGAATCAAGTGCAGTGGGGGAGGATCCTTGCCTAACAGGGGAGAGGAGTAACAGTTCCTCACTGTTCACGTTTGATGGACAATGGTGAAGAAGAAGAGGTGAGAGGTGAACTTATTCTGATACCCAGGGAAGAATAAGTTCTTCCTCTTCCTTGTCTGAGAACAAGTGTCTCTTTAGTCATCGGGTCTCAGTGGCTGTTTTCCTGGAAGACACCGGCCCCAGGGAAGAAATTATCCAGGAGATCCATTACCAGGATCCCACTTCATAGAGCAGACGCTTTGGGGTAAGCGCGGTAGCGTTTGTCGATCGCTGCTGACTGGTGTTTGGGTGCGGAGCCCCTGTGCACGCCAACCACCTTGTCTGTCTCAACCTACCCCACCCCCACTGTTGCCATAAACTTCTGATTGTTCTCTCGATTCTTCTTGACATCATCTTCCATGGTGTCAGATGAAAATTATTAAAGCATGATCCAGAAAAGGAAAAAGATAAACTGGATTTCATCAGAAAGGTGAATTGCTGCTCTTCAAAAGATACTATTAAGAGAATAGGAAGCCACAGGCCGGGAGACAGTATGTTCAAATCACATATCTGATAAAGATTTATATCTAGACTGTATAAAGAATCCTCATACAATAAGAAAACAACGCAGTTTTTTAACTGGAAAAAGATTCAAACATACTTTACCAAGAAGATGTGCGATGTCACGTGAAGGGGTGCTCAACATTGTTAGAAGGGAAATGCAGATTCAAACCACGACGCGAATGGCTAAAAACCAAAACAAACAGAACACCGACCGCGCCAAATGCGGGAGTTCAGAGTGGTACAGCCACTGTGGAAGATTTGGCCATTTCTAATAAAGTTAAATACACTCATTATACTACCTAGTAGTTTTCACTTCTAGATATTTACCCAAAATGAAGACAAGTTTATACAAAAATCTATATACGAATGTTTATTGTGGCTTAATTCACAATGGCCCCAAACTGGCAACAACCCAAATGCCCTTCAGCTGGTGAATGGATAAACAAACCAGTATATCTGTACACTGGAGTAGTATTCAGCGATAAAAAGGAACAAAATTCTTATACATCCAACACTGTGTGAATCTTAAATGCGTTATGCTCAACAAAAGACTCAAAAGGTTACATGTGGTATGATTCCATTTATCTAACATCCTGGAGAAGGCTAAACTATAAGGCCAGAAAAGCAGATCAGCACTTGCCTGAGATCAAAGATCTGGGGGTTTGGAGAAGGGTTGACTGTCAAGAGGCCTGAGAGGTCTTTGGAGTGATGGAGGTGTTCTATACAGTAATCGCAATGTGACTACGTGACGATGTATGTAAAAGCTAGCAGAACTGTGCACTGAACAGGCTGACTTGACTATGTAAATTACACCTTAACTTCTAACAATGGGGAGACATATCGTGAAGACTAGATGCCGGGCTCTGTGGTTTCCCGTAGGAAACATGAGGACTTTGTGCTGTGTCTGTTTTTCGTAGCTTTTGTAGTTTGGGGGAGAGGTAAGCAGAGTAAAGTAAATTTTGAAGGAGTGTAAACAGAGTATTATTATTGCGTGGCTCGCCGAAGTTTAGTTTCCACGTAATTTTGTGGTAACCCTGATTCTGTGTCCTCTGCTCCCTGATGGTGGCTGGGGTCAAAGAGAAGGCAGTTCTCATTTTTTACTGCAAATTATGAAAATTGTCCACTTTAGGAAACTTGGAGTCAGTGAGAATGAGACTAAAAGTGAACGTTAAGTGTAATCTTTGCTCCAGAGTAGCAGTCTGCGTGGCAGGATTTAACGATGGCCACTGGAAGCAGAGATGGAACGTGCCACTTCCCTGTAGCCTGACTCCAGGCTGGCCACCCACGGTCTGGAAGGAGCCCCCATGGCTCTTGGTTTCTGCTCAGGAGGGGATGTCTTGTGTCTGTCGTGGGCCTCCACTCCGCAGCGGTGCCCCCCTGCCGGGCCTTCCCCGGGCGAGGGTAGATCAGGTCAGCACGCAACCGTTAGGACTGCGTCATGCTGGCATCCAGACTGTTCCTTCTCATTCCCACCAGGGACAGGATTGACTTCAGGAGTTAAATGACAGAAGACTGGCACTGTTCACTTTGTGTGGCTTACCAGTATCAGAAGAACCACCAGCTTAACCCTCAGCAAGAGGGCAGTTGGGCAAAGGCAAGGAGGACCCGCCGTTTGTTTCTCAGGCGCCTTCACTGTATGAGAACAGCCAGCAGGGGAACCTCCTGGTGTGGGAAGCCATGCCTACAGTTTTTCGTATAATTAATAGTTCTTCGGGGTCTCGTGGCAACTGGGAGGCTCTTGGGAGAATACATCATTCTGTCGGTTTGTTCTCTCCTTTAGTGCTACCTACTTCTAGGACATAAGCTCTGTAGACATGGGTCCTTCAAAGCCAGAGCTTTTACACTGAACATCAGGCATTTCTGACATTGCTTCAGAGACACGTCTCTGCAATGTATTTAGGTCCCTTTTTTCTCCATCCTGCTCCAGCTGTTGTTTTACTCTGTGCAGGTTCATGTGGAAGAGTGAAAAGCCGCTCTACCACTCCGCCATCGACAGGTCAGTGGCGTACAAAAGAAGAGGTGAGTTGCGTTTCCTCCTGGTAATGCCAAGCAGCAACAGCGTTGTAGGAGAGCTGAGAAGTGAAGCATAAGTACTTTTTTCTTCTTTAACAAGTGTTCCAGGGCACAGCCAAGGACGTATCCACTATAAGGAGCCTCCATAGGAATCCATTGTAGAAGCACGCCGCTATACCAAACAGAGCTTAAGTGCCCCTCAAAATCTGAAGTCCTGTCTTCTGTGACTTTCAGAATGCTTTGTTTGGAGAATTGCCTTTACGTGATCTTATTCATCTTATTCGTTTTTTTAAATTGTGGTAAAATATACATAACACAATGACCATTTTAACCTTAAAGTAGTTCCCCTCAGCCCTCATTTAGTTCCCTAATGTTATCCTCTTTGATTACCACGGTGTGTTTGTCACGTGTGTCAACTAAGAAACCAGCATTGATACGTTACTGTCAAGTAAACTACAGACAACTTGTGATTAAACATTAGTTTTTATTTTATTCCTTTTCTTTTCTCCTCCATTTCCAGAAATGGTGGTAAATCTACAAAAACAATTTAGCACACTGGTTGATTCAACACCAACTGGTGAAAAAAAAAACCCTTCAAGTTTTCAGTTCAACTGGACTGAAGAAGGCACGGATAGGACTTGTTTCCATGGACACAGCCTCCAGGGAATCCTGACGAAGAAAGGCCAGTCGCTGACAACCAAGAATTCACTCTACTGGCTTAGCACACAGAAATTCTGTAAAAGGTAAGTGGTGCTTTTGGAAATCAAAGGATAAAAACATGATAAAACCTAGTTTGGTCTGAAGTCGTAACTTTCTCTAATTTTAAAAAGTCACATGTAATTTAAAAGAGCTGGCTGTAATGAGAGCCAGGTAGGTTGTTGGAAATAGAAGATGGTGAGCTCATGATCAAGAACATCGAAATTACGCATTGAGTGTGGTTTAAGAGTTTTAGGGATGGAGGTGTTAATCAACCTTATTGTGATAATCATTTCACAGTCTGTGCAAGTATCAAATCATTACCTTGTACACCTTAAACGTACATATGTTATACGTCATAATAAACCTGGGGAAAAGTTTCAGATTATAAAGACTTTTGCCATTGCGAAAGGTCTTTTTTTACTGATCTCATTCCCATAGTGACATGGAAGTTGTCAGGCGGTTTCCCACAGGAGGTGAGAGGCGGTGCTGGGGCGCCTGGCCGCCCTGCGCAGCTCCTGCTTGCCCGTGTGTCCACAGCTCCGCCGCCTGATCGCAGAAGCAGGGCGTGAGGCTGAGCTTCCTCCTCCTTTCAGCACCGCCAGTGACTACCGTCTTCCTCAGAGAAAAGTCGAAAGGCTCAAGGGAGCCTACAAGCCCCTGCCAGTCTCTGACCTCTCCTGCTGCCCCTCTCCTGTGCTCACTGCCCCGCTGCATGCTGTTCTCTGCCCCTGGGACTTGCTGAGGTCACTCCCCACACAGGCCTTCGCCCGGGCCGTGCCTCCAGTTCGGACGGCTCTTCCTCCATGTATTTACACAGCTCACCTCTTTCAGGTTTTGTTCAGATTTCTCTTCCTCAGAGAGGCCTTTCTTAATCACCCCGTTTAAGCAGCACCAGCCCTCCCCCACACACCCCCCCCTCGTCCTTCACTATCTGCTTTGCCTGTTTTCTCTTTTCTTATAGCTTTGTCACTATTGAATATATTATAGTATCATGTATTTATTTGGCGTATTTGTCTGCCTCCCCATCCTAGAATGTAAGGTCCTTCAGCTGGGCCTCCGTCTTACTTAATGAAACGTCCCAGAGGCTAGAGCAGGTCCTAGATGCTCAGCAACTATTTGTGGAGTGACTGAGTGGAAAGCGGAAGCTGGCCCGCAGGGTTCTTAGGGGAGTTAGATGAGATACTCTTCGTCTGTCGCAGATGCTCACTAAATGATAACTGTGGCCATTATTACTATTTTAAACAAACTAATTTTCTGTTGAAGAGTTTCACTTCCTGAGGTTGTGTATCAAGATAATAAGACGAAGATGATAAAATGAAGTTACCTGTATTAAAGTTAACTGCTCAGAAAAGGTGTAGCTGTGTCTAGAGTGGTTAAGGAGTGGCACCACCTGAACAGCAGCGACAGCGAGAGGTCGCAGCCCAAGCCCGGGGTCATCTCCACTTACGAGCAGCAGTGGTCAGGGCGATGGCTTTTTCAGATTTTAGGATTTCGTTGGAGGAAGAGAAAAGAGTGTGTTTGAGGTGGGTGAAGGGCGCCCACAGGGTGAGGGGCGCCCACGCGGTGAGGGACACCCACGCGGTGAGGGGCGCCCACAGGGTGAGTGAGGGGCGCCCACGCGGTGAGGGGCGCCCACAGGGTGAGTGAGGGGCGCCCACGTGGTGAGGGGCGCCCATGCGGGTGAGGGACACCCACGCGGTGAGGGGCGCCCACAGGGTGAGTGAGGGACACCCACGCGGTGAGGGGCGCCCACAGGGTGAGTGAGGGGCGCCCACGTGGTGAGGGGCGCCCACACAGCAAGGTGAGGACGTGCCATGCTGGCGCTCTCTGCCTCAGCGGCCTGCAGAGTTGGTCCTGGCTGAGTTAGCGGGCAGCTTACATCTTTATGTCTTTCGAGTGGCACAGTCAGTGGATTTTTGAGTGTACTTCAGATATTTAATACTGTAATGCAAGATATTTAATTATAAATAGATCTGGGGATGGTCAGAGATGAAACAATTGAGATCGTTTTCTCTGCATGAACTATGCAGCTAAAAACTAAAATATGCAAAGCATCAGTGACACCAAGAGTTCATGTAATAAAATCATCTGTCAACCTTGCCTATTTAGACCGTGGCCTAGAACCATAGAGTAAGCAAAAACAGCTCCAGCCAACCAATAAAATGTCACAAAGTCCGTGACTAAAGCTATGCACCTTCCTCAGGAAGCCCCTTAGCCCCTCACTCAGAGCCTGCTTACTCTGCCTTCAGGCATGTTTCTGTCAGGCCGAATTGTCTCACTTTCAGATTCCTAAGCATAGAAAGAAACACGGTAAGAAAGAGACTGAGAAGTGTTCTGCTGAGAGGTATTTAGACAGCAAACATAAATGACATCCAGTTGACAAACAATACGAGGAGCCAGCATCAGAATCAGAAGCAGACAAAAGAACTGAAATTATAGCAGTCTGAAGTTCATTCATGACGCACAATTGCTTCACATAAATAAGTCTGACTGTGTCCCAGAATGCTGTGTACATTCTCTTTGATTTTGTTTTTCTTACTGTGTTTTCTAAAATTTCACAATAAAAGTGGACTTGTAATAATATAATTATAAAAGCAAAAAATTATGTTGGATATGCTCTAAGGTAACCAAAAAATGTATAACTCAGTTTTTAAGATTTCCAAAATGGTCAAAAAGAAATGTTTTGATACTTAAGAGAGCAGATCTTCAGCTATATAATTTTGTTACACGGAAGGACTCTTTTCTGAGAGTTCAAAGAGACAAATATCCTGTAGAATAATCATGTGAACACTCAGGCCTTGAGAACTAAGCAGAGAAAGGCTGCAAGAGCACTTCAGATGTGGGAGGTTGTTTATCCCTTTTATCTGAGCAGAGCTAAGAATCTTGATTGAGGAATCTGAATGCCCTTAATAGTCCTCACATTCATAGAAGTCCCCCTTTGTGAATGAATAGGCCAGTTGCTGACAATCAGCTAGGTCCAGAGATCTGTCGTAGGCACTGGCGAGTGGAGTGTCTGCCCCTGTCCTCCCCGAGAAGGGCAGGCAGTTCATCTGTCCTCCCACAAGAAGAGGTACAGCCAGGGTTTTTCAGGTTGTCTTCCACACGAAATGGAGGGGCTTAGGGTGTCCCACAAAAGTTTGATTTGAATTATTTAAGATTTATTTGTAACTGAAAATAGCTGAAATTAAAAATTAGAAAAGCAAGAGCCCACCACATTTGTAAGAATTCCTGTAAATAAAATTACTTATATTTTATTTCTTTAAATTAATGAACAATCAGAACTGGACATGACAACTGGCACAAAGGATATAAGAAAATGCTACACACAATTAAATGCCAACAAATTAAACAATCTGAAAAAAATGGATAAATTCCTAGAAACATATAATCTCCCAAGACTGAATCAAGAAGGAACAGAAAATCTGAACAGACCAATTACTACTAATGAAATCAAATCAGTAATCAAAACACTCCCAACAAAAAATCCTTGACTGGATGGTTTTACAGGTGAATTTTACCAAACATTCAAAGAATTAACACCTATCCTTCTCATACTATTCCAAAAAATTCAAGATTCAAGAAGTTTATTTTATGAGGCCGTCATTACCCTGAGTCAAAAACCAGACAAAGACATTACCCCCCCCAATAAAATTATAAGCCAATATCCCTGATGAACTATCAGAATGAGAAATTAAGAAAGCAATGCCATTTACAATTACATCAAAAAAATACCAGGGATAAATTTAACCAATGAGTAAAAGACTTATACTCGGAAAATTATAAGACATTGAAAAAAAGAAATTGAAGAAGGTACAAATAAATGGAAGCATATACTATGCTCATGGATAAGAATTAACATCACGAAAATGTCCATACTACCCAAAGCAATCTATAGATTTAATGCAATCCCTATCAAAATAACAATGACAAGTTTCAAAGAACTAGAACAAATAATTCTAAAATTTATATGGAACCACAAAAGATTCCAAATAGCCACAGCAATCTTGAGAAAGAAGGACAGAGTTGGAGACATCATACTAGAAAGAACAGTAGAATGAACCCCTGTGCTTGTCACTCAGCTTCAACAATTGTCAACGAGGCAAGGCTAGACTTGCCTCATCCGTGCCCCAATTCAGCCCTCTATTCCCATCCTCAGATTATGTAGAAGCAAATCCCAAATATCAAGACATTTTTTAAAGCAAAACCATAATACCATTAACCAGACATAAAACAAAAAACTAATAGGAATCCTTAATATCTCAAACATGCAGTAACTGTTTTGATTTTCTCAATTTTCATATACTTTTTAAAATAACTCAGAATCCAAATGAGGTCCATACATTGCAAGTAGCTGAGATATCCCTTAAGTGTTTTAGTTTTTAAATTCCTCCTTTATCTCCTTTTTTTCCTTGCAATTTACTTGTTGAGTAATCCAGGTCATATGTTCTGTGCAATTTTCCATGCCATATAAATGGCATCATAGGCCCCTGAACCATTTAACATGTTCCTCTGTCCCTTAGATTGCCTATACCTTGGTAGAGTTAGAGTTAGAGATTGGAAATTAGAATTAAAGATTTGGTGGTAGTTAGAGATTTGATCAGATTCAGGTTCTACTACTTTAAAGTAAGTGAAATTACTTTGTCAACTCTCTTCTATGATACCTACTGGTTTGCAAGCTGTATTAGTAAATCTGGTGTCTAATTTTGGTGGGAGTTGGGGTTATTTGTTTCCTTTAGTTTGTTTTAAAAATATGTACAGAAGCTCTCTATGTGTGCTTTTGTTTGTCTTTATCATGCTGAGAAGAGGGGACCCACCAGAGTGGCAGAACTTCAAGTTCCACCTTTGTGTCCCTTGCGTGGTAACCACGGGCAGTGCTAATTATTTTTCCTTTGTAAAATTGTAAAATTGAGGAGTTTTACCAAATCGTTCTAAGTTTCCTTTCAGCTCAGATTACTATTTGAAGCCTAAATATATATATGTGGGAGATATTTAAGGGCTAGATGCATACATTTCTAAATGGCCATTTAAAAATAACGTCTTCCTTTTTCTTTCCCTTCTAGCTACTGTAAACATGTGACAACCTATGAAGAATCAAATTTTTCTCTGAGTTATCAGTTTATACTAAACCTCTTCTCCTTCCTGCTAAGAATAAAGACCTCCTTCCTCCATGAAGAAGTGAGCTTAATTGAAAAGAGACTTTTTAAAACAAAATACAGTAAAACAAAAAAGAAATCTTCAAAATCCAGGAAAGTGAGAAAATGAAAAAAGTAAAATAGAAGCTTTCTTGAGCAAATATTTTAATAGTGACAGTAATGTCAAATTGTAATACAATATTCCAGAGAATTGTAGAAAATAGAATTTTTTGCATACATATCTGTCCATACATAGATATACATACATATATTCCATGTATGTATCAATGTACTTATAGATACGTATATTTAAAAACAGTGAGCTTTGAATTTATTTTTTAAATTCTGAATTTTCTTTGAGAAAATTAAAACAATGTTATATGAATGGTATCCAGAAATTTGTATTCATTGCATTTTAGAGCTAAATTTGCTTTTCAAACTAGATTACTTCCTTACTCTTTATGCCTTAGTAAATCTTAGATGGCTCAAACACCTAAAAACTATCATCTTTTATAGATACATATCTAAAAGTATTAGAAGAAAAACAAATGTGAATGCTTTGATGACTTTGGAATGGAATAGATCTCTCTAAGCATGCCTCAAAACCAAAAGCCGAAAGGAAAAGATTGAAAATGTGACCACAAAGTCAAAAGCGAAGGACAAACTGGGAAAAGATATTTGTAGCATATGGTGGATGAAGAATTAATTTCTTTAACATATCAATAGGTCTTGTAAAGCAAGAGGAAAAAGACAAACTGGGCAAGAGCTATGAAAAGATCGCTTTTTGGAAAAAAAAAAATACAAAGGCCAACCCAAAAACCAGGATAGGATACTCAAACTCACACATGTTAAAGAAATACAAACTAAAATAAAGAGATTATTTCCTACATATTAGATTGACAAAGAATATTAAGGCTTATACTACCTGGTGAGGATGTTATAAAATTAGGCATTTTTATCCAGTTTGTTTAGGCAACACGTGTTTACTGAGCAACTTCTGTGTTTCAGGCACATTCTAGTCACTGGAGAGACAGCATTGAGCAAGACTCCTGCTTGTAAGGATCTTCTAATTGTGCAGGGGCAGATAGTGAGCAAATATATACTATTTGGGATAATGAAGTGCAATGAAGCAAAAGCAAGGTAAGAGATAAGTGATAGGATGGGCCATTTTATAAAAAGTGATTGAGGAAGAACCCTCTGGGCAGGTGACTGTGAGCACAGACCGACTTGTACGAGGGAGCAAGCCTCGTAGCTCTCTAGAGGAGGCTCATTCCAGGTAGAGGGGACACACAAAGGCTCTGAGGCAGGCTCGTGCTTGGTGGAGTCAGGAACAGCAGGTGGATTCAGGGTGCCTTGCATGTTGCGGTCAAAGGGGAGAGGGGTGGCAGGTGGGATGGAAGGTTGTCTTCGAGGCCGTGGTAAGGGCTTTGGCTTTTATCTGAATTGAAGCCATGATAAAACGCTGAGCAAAAGAATGATGTAATCCAACCCATGGCATAAAAGGACCTCTCTGACTGCTCTGCGGTGACCAGCCTGCAGGGGCAATGGGCACAGGCAGAGAGGCCACTTTAGAGACTGGTGTGCTGGCTCAGGCTGGAGATGGTGTTTTAAACTGCAGCTTGGAGTGTGAGTGAAGTCATTGCGTCCAGATACAGTTTCAGCATGAGATAAATAAGGATTTGGTGATGTGAGAAATGAAAATGAGAATGCCAGTTTTTTCTCCTGAACACCTGAGTTAAGGTGCCATTTATCATGACAGGGCTGCTTTCATTGCCCCCTATTCATCCTGTTTGTGAGGTAAGCTCTTCCCACCCTAGGGCTGTGGGCATGGCTGAACACATGAGACCAACAGCAGTTTATTAATCACATACACTTGCACAAGGCCAGTGCGGACCCCCTTGGGAACAGCAAACAGTCAGCTTGTGGGGGATGGAGTGATCCCAGTCCCTGCAGTGGGAGTGTGATTATCTAGTTAGAATAATTTCGTAGGCTGGCAGGAAACAAACTCACTACCATGGGTTGGTTAGGCAGGAACTACTCTTGGTCTTCTTGTTAAGGTGTGTTTGGTTAGAGGACCTTATCCATGGGCGCGGAGGAAAGGGGAACTTGTAGGTAGGCCATTTGGGGACTTCTCCACTTCACCAGATATCAAGGCAGCACATAATGTTGGGTCTTAATTTTAGGCCTCATACCACAGGGAACCCTGAGAAGAGTGGAGATTAGGAAATCAGTCCTGTTTGGGGCGTGTTGAGTTTGAGATACCTGTTAGACATGAAAGAGATGTCAAAATAGACAGTTGGGGCGGGTGGGGGGCGGGTGGGTGGGGGAATCCATAGTTTAGAGGTCTGGGACAATGTAAATGTAAAAATCCCCAGAATATAAATAAGTTTTCAAAACTGTGAAACTAGATGGGATCTCCTAAGGACTTAGTATAAGTAGAAAAGAAGTCTTCATAAATGCTTTTTATGAGGTTAAGTTCCTTCTATCCTAGTTTGCTGACAGATTTTAATCAAGACTTAAGGTTGGGGTTTTTTCAAATGCTTTTCTTGCATCTACAAGATAATGGGATAGTTTTTCTTTTTAGTCAGTTAACATGGTAAATTATATTGTGTTTCAAATGTTGAACCAACCTTGCATTCCTGGGAGAAACCCCACTTGGTCATGATCTATTACCCTTTTTAGATATTATTGAACTTGATTTGCTGAAGTTTTGTTAAGAATTTTTGCCTCCATGTTCATAAGAAATGTGTTCTGTAGCTTTCTTTATCTGGTTTTGTTATCAGAGTAATGCTGGCATCTCAATGAGTTGTGAAGCATTCCCTTCTCTTTCTGTTTTTATTTTCTAGAAGCATTTGTGTAGCTATTCCTTAAATGTTTAGTAGTGAAGCTTATCAGGGTGTGGTTTGGGAAGGTTTTCAACTACAGATTCTATTTCTTTAATACATATGGGGCTATTCAGGTTATCTATTTCTTCTTTGCTCTTCAAAAGACACTGTGCTGAAAAGGAGAAGTCAAATCGCCAGCTGGGAAAAATATTTGCAAAACACATATCTGACCAAGGACTTGTGTCTATACAAATAATTCTTACAACTCAATAAGAAAGATACCAATTAAAAATGGGTAAAAGGTTTGAACAGACACTTCACCAAAGAAAATATACAGAGAACAAATAAGCACGTGAAATGTGCTCAACATTATTAGTTATCAGGAAAATGTAAGTTAAAACCAGAAGAAGATGCTATCACACACCACTAGAATGGCTAACATTTCAGAAGACTGGCCATTGTATTAGCAAGAATTTGGAGCAACTGGTGTTCCCACTGCTGGTGGAATATCATGTTAGAAAACAGTTCAGTAATTCATTAAAAGTGAATAATATACCTACGTATGTTCCAGTCACTTCACTCCTAGGTGTCTGTCCAAGAAAACCCAAAGCATATTTCCACACGAAGACTTATACACAAATAGTAATAGCAACTTTACTTGGAATAACTAAAAAAGGAAAACAACCCAAATAACCATCAATAGGCAATAGAAGTGGTATATCCATACAGTAGAATACTACTTAGCTATAAAAAGGAAGGAACAATTGAAGCAAGGAACAACAACTCTGCTCAGGAGAGGGATTTGGCAGGGTATATAAGAAGCACACATTCATTGGCCAGAACTGTGCCATTTGCCCAAAGGGGACTAAGATTACCGTGATTGGTTTAGGTTGTCATGATGCATTCCTACCTTCTTTAGGACTAAGGTTCTTTGTCTAATATTTGAGTAAAATTAGAGTACTGTTAACAGGGAAAGATGAGGAAATTGTTGATAAGCAATGAACAATGTATACGTGGTCTTTTCTCTCTCAAGTTCAAAGTCTTAACATCTTATATGTACATAATATGCTATGGCATTATGGGTGAAACAACTAATAATATCAGTTAATGTTAGAAACTTTATGGCTGTTAGCATGTAGGTTTGTTCTAGTCTTAAGATAAGACCTAATAATAATCAAAGCTAATATAATGTCTGTTACATACCAGACACTTTCCTAAATGCTTAGTACATTTTTTCATATATATATTAACTGAGTTAAATTAATAAATGAGATACTGATTTTATCCTCACAACAAACATATGATGTAGGTACTATTATTATTCTCATTTTACAGAAGGAGAAACTGACACACAGAGGGCTTGAGTAATTTGTCCAAAGTCACACGGCTAACCTGTAATAAACTATCACACGACACTGTCTCTCCAGAAACTTAAGCAGTCTTTGCTCTCAAGGAACTTACAATATTAGCAGAGTCAAAATTTATTTCCACATACAACATACAAAAACAATGTCACTTGACTTTATAATCTGTAACTTTTCCCAGGCAGCAAGGAGTGAGAAATACCACCTTGAGTCTTTAATCTTACCTATGAGGATATCTTAGTCTCTTCAGGGTTAAAACAGTCACTTTGGAATAAATATTTAGTAAAGTTATTAAAAGTTCAAAGCCCTACTAGGGCTGTTTTTCCCTTCTGTCTCCTGCCCCTGATGGCCTCTGGGTTCAAGGGTGAAAAGGCAAAAGAGCCCTCGCTCTACATGTGTCCTCTGGGTCCTTGCCAGGTTCGGGTGCAGGTGGGTGCTGGTGCTGGCAGGAGGGGCGACAGGGCCCCCACACTGGAGCCTGCATTTCGGGGACCCCTTGGCGATTGCTCCTCTCAGCTCCCTGTGGCCTCAGTGCCAATAGCACCTTCTGTGTCCTCACTGGGAGCACGAAGGTGCTCCTAGACCCCCTCCCCCACTGGGGGAGCCTGAGTAGACTGGGTGGCCATTTCTCCTCTGCTGCAGGCACCCCTCTTTGGCACAGGGCACCCCCCCAGGTGGTCTCCACAAACCCTGTCTCTGCCTAAATACTTGCCTCAGCCGTTTCTAAACTACAAAGGTACACAATTATGAAATAAGGCAGAAGTAGGCTAAGCACCATGACAGATATTCAAACAGCTCACCGGGAGCCTGGAGGAGGAAGAGGGAGGATCTCTGCCTGCAGGCTCCAGGGGGTGGCCTTGCGGGAAGGGGGGGGGTTGGGGGGGGCAGGGAGGGGCAGGGATCAAATGTCTCATCTCCTTTCAGCAGAAGTAACAAATTATTTTGCCACTAAAGTGCTATTTGTTGATTTGGGTGGAATCTCTTTATGAACAAATCTTATTTTATTTTTAAAAAATTAAATTCCATACCATGGGAGTGAAAAATAATTTTTACCGTCTAGGTGACTAACCCAAAGGGAAATAAAACCAAGTGAGATTTCACATGGTCTCAGAGCAGATACTTCGAGGGGGTGAAAATAGAATGCAGCAGATACTTCTGGGGGAAAAAAAAGAGAGTCTTTAAATTGTTACTATAAACTCATAGCCATGCAAATATAGCATTTTTGTGCTGAAGTTGAGTTAAACTTTGTGTTTTTAGTTGTTTTAGTTTCAGACCTATATCATCGAAACTCTGAAAACAGGTATGAAACACATTTTTTAAGCATATATCTTGTATGGAACATTTTGTGTTTTCTCACTTAATATTCAATATATCTAGACAACTCTACAACCGTAGCAATCAAAGGTTTGGTCACAGTAGATTAAAACAAACGCTTTAAATATTTTAAATTAAAAAATATTTAATCACAGGAGAGACAATGAGACTCTTTTCCCACGAGAACACAGAGCATTGGCCCAAATGTTTCATTAATCTACAGACATATCTCATACATTTTGAGCATAGGTATTTTTTTTTCTTAATCCTTCAAAAAAAAATGCAGGTTTCTTTAGGCAGTTCAAGGTTCTGTGTTAGACTTAAAAGCAAAGGGAGTGTCTTCCCCCTGCCAGCTTTGGCTCCTGCCATCAGCTCAATCAACATTATCATGAGGATGTAATGATGGTTAACAGGGTGCTGAGCCGTGGGGTACCTTACCTCATGGAAAGGGGACACAGCAGGCCTGTCACTGCCACCCAGGAGTGGAGCCTTCTAATGCCCAGAGAAAGAGGGAAACCCAGGGCCGGGGGTGTCTATAGTTCTTTGTTTTCCTCTTGGGTTTTTTTCCTCCATTGGCACAAAGCCACTTAGAAAAAAAATCAGCATTAATTCAACCCTATATTTACACAGAAAGATATATTGCTTAGAAGACGTGAACGAGCCTTGAATAGAATTTCAAACGTGTGGCAGCTGTAAAAGCTCTGTGAATTATTACGTATTGCAGATGGTTACAATGGTGTGTTTTTTATCTCGAGTAGGTAGATGATGACGTTTCAAAATATAAACTACCTCTGCATTCTTGAAAGCTGAGCGAATTCACACAGCAGTAAGTCTCTCACAAGAAGCTCTTCGTTACGTTTCCTGTGTTTTGTGCCCTCGTGAAGTGTTTACACACACTGATTCTAGTGCCAGACTCACCTGTTAATACGCGACAGAAGCGCTTACAAGACTTCTTGTATTGACTTTATGAATTAAGAACCTGGTCTTTTAGCTCACTTGACCTTTTGCCCTTCTGCGACAATTATTTCCTTCTGGAACAGTTAGTGCATGTTTCATGGATATTTGCGTTGACCTGGATGACTCACAGATATTCCCAAAGGAATTTTTAAGTTAAACTATCACTTAAATGTAATTACCTTTTGTCACCATCATTGTTCACATTAATTCAGATTAAGCGATTAAGTTAAACATTACTCAAAATGAAAAAGGTGGTCTCTGAATTTTAAAACTCCCAAGGTTTAAAGTAGGAAAAACATGTTCTTTACCTTGTTAGAGGTTAAGAAAAATATTATAAAACAAATTGACTTATTTTTACCTTTCTCTCCTTAGAAATTCACACCAGAATAAAAGTCTTCCTGGGAAGGCCTCTGCTTGGAGTCCCATGTGCCCTGGGCAGCCCCGCTGCTGGGCCCGTAAGGCAGGGGCCTCCTCTCCCTCTCCTGCAGGCCCTCTCTGTCCCTCACTCTCTGTCCGCAGTTTCTCAAAGTACAGCTCAGGGCCCCACGTCAGCATCAGGACTGTGCTTCGAACACTGACCCAGAGCTCTGCTCGCCCCTCCTCTTGGGGACCTGAGGATCAGTGGGTGGGATGGTCTTTGCTGCCCTTTATCACCCAGCGCCCCTAACCCCCACCCGGTGCACAGAGGAGGGGCCGCCCGGGCTTCTCCCGCTGGTCTTCCGATTCCTCCGCACTCACAGCACACGGTAGCTTCAGCATTTCCCGCAGACGACCTTTGCTTGTGCCCCGTTTTCCTAACTCAGCAGGAAGCCTTCGAGACCGGGGGCCACTTCTCATGGCTCCATATAGACCCTTCTGACCGACACATGTACAATGAATGTCTTTGATGCAAGTAATGAAGATAAGGGAACAATTACAACAAATCGTCCTACTTCCTTGTCAGTCACTGCACTGCAGTGATCACCCTGGAATGAAGGAACTCAGGTGTCTTCCAGATGTTGGTTTAGAGCAAATTGAAGTACTTTTAAAACAGAAGGGGGGAAAGTGGGCATAACTGTGCCCATGGGACACCCGTGGCCTTAGCAAACGTCCATACAGTGCTTAGAATGTGCCAGGCGCTGTTCTGAGCCCTCGACATGTATCGCCTCTTTCAATCTCTGAACGACCCTATGGCGTGACACTGTTTTTATGTCACAGATAAGGACACTGAGACCTTCTGATCCCAGGCCGGCTAGCTCGGCATCTGTGGTTTCACCAGCTTACAGCCTCTCAAAGACCGTAACCCCGGCGATGTCAGGTTTGGAATCCAAGTGCCCAAAAATGCTGCTGCGAAGAAGACATTAGCATTTACGACTGGAGCGTATTCTCACCAACCCCCTCCTCCAAGCCTACACCCCAAACCTGTTTGTCCTCCGTGCTCCCCGTCTCTCATTACAGCACCATTTGCCTAATCACCACGCTATAAATCGCCAGCCCCTCCCTATCCGTCGCCCCCAACATCTCATCCGTCACTCACCCTGACAGCTCCACCACCAGGCACCTCTTTGGCCAGTCTCCAGTCCTCCGTAGACATGGCGCTGCCCAGCTCAGGCCCTCGTCACCTCCCACCTGGTGGGTTGCAAACACTCTCTCTTTCCCAAGCCATTTGTCATTCCTTTGCCAGTTATTTTCCAAAAAGTTGATCAAATGACACTGTGAGGCTCGAAATCCTCCAGTGGTTCCTTGCTGCCTACAGCGGACGGCTTGCCCAGGGAGGTGCAAAGAGGGTGCCCGCCCCGCCCCTCTTCCCTTGATCTCAGACCACGGGCTCCTGAACGAGCCGTGACCTCTCACACCTCAGGGCCTTTGCTCATGCTGTATTCTCTGTCCGAAATGCCCTTCCTCCTCTCAGGGGAGCCCACAGTCTGCTTGTCATCGTGCTGGAATGCCATCTCCTCCGCTTTCCCCACCTCAGCCCCCCGGTGGAACCCGTCATCCGCTAAGCGTACAGCGCACGGCTACACTTCTGCCGTGTGCCCGGTCTCCAGCCCGAGCACCTTGGGTGCTGGACTGCTTAGCTGTGCGTGTACACCCAAGGGCTGGATGGGAGATTTTGAGGTTAAGAAACATGAGATCTTATGTGAAAAATAGAGTTCTCAAAGATAAATTTATATGAGCTACATGCGAAAAAGGGTGTCTAGGACATTTTACACGTCTAATCTGTGCTGATGAGGTTTGTGCCATTTCTGACCCCTTACCACGCGTGCCCCATCAGAAACCGCAGGGTCTCTTCTATGCATTTTCAGTGAGGTGCCTGTACATTTGTTTCACTTTATGAAAGGTCACATATTTACCAAGAGCCATTTTCTGTGTTTTGCCTCATCTCCATCTACATGTTAACAGTCCTCTGATCTCCTGTCTCAGTCACTGTCCTCATCTGCTGATCCCCACGGCGTGGCCCACTTGAAGTTTTGTAATGCCTTGAGGTTTTAGTAAAAAAGATTGAAGGATAGCTAAGTAAGTCATGCTCAAATACCTCCATATTCCAAAGTAATTCAGCCATAACTGTGCTCATGACCATTTCAGACCAAACGCACACCAGTCCCTTCCCCTCGTGAAACGCAAAGCCACAAGCAGAAACGCTGCTTCCCCGTTTTTTCTCTCTTGATGCTGTCGCGAAATTCTCCTGACTTTTTCCTCCTCTTTTTTGAATCGCTAGTTTTTCCCTTTTCAGTGATCACCGACAGGAGTAACTCAGAACTCCAGAGGTTGGAATTGATCACCTCATGGTTTAGAAAACACATACAAAAGTGAGTCATAAAGCACTCGAATTTCAAGTAAAGGAAACTCCGCTGGGGAAGGATTAACTATGACGAAATTTGGTTTCCTACCCTGCAAAGTGAAGCTAACATCTCAGCAATTTTAAACGGACGTTATTTTATAATGTAGGTATTTTTCACAGTAACAGTTTCTTCAAAGAGTGAACTATGCAAGCGTGAGCAGCGAGCAGAGCCCTGGCCTCCCCGCTCCCTTCTCCGGTGTTTTCTTTGATAGAGCAGTAAACATAATGGCTCCGCCCCACTCGGTGTGTCACAGGCAAAAGAAGTTTACCAGAGGTGAAGGCTGGCGCTGCTCAGCTGAGGGCTCTCTGGCGGCTGTGTTGCAACTGTTGAGCCTTCACTGAAATGATCGATCTACAGTGAAGCCATAGGAAAAGAATGTGAAATATCTAGTCGCCAGCGAGAGGGTGACACCCAACTTGATATAGCTGTTTCTGCCTCCATCAGAGACAGGGTGAGAGTCTGGGTCACGTCCCAGGTATCTGACAAGACTCACCTGAGACTGCTGTCACCTGGGCATAACAGGCAGGCGTGGTGGGGAAGGGGCAAGGCCTTCATGAGCACGCAAGTTCACAACAACACCACTAAAGACATCTGAAAACAGAGAGCATGGAGACCAAAATGCAGGGACCACGTCCTGAAAGCCAGCGCGTTCTCCGAGGTTGAGGAGA
The DNA here is from genome assembly GCA_003508835.1 of Eonycteris spelaea. NCBI lineage: Eukaryota > Metazoa > Chordata > Mammalia > Chiroptera > Pteropodidae > Eonycteris > Eonycteris spelaea. The sequence goes on from PUFA01000014.1 coordinate 2,897,924, forward strand.
GGACAGCCCAATGCCATCTCCCAGGCCAGACGTTGTCTCCAAGGAGCCCCAGCCGTGGCTCTGCCGCGTCGAAAGTGTCCAGGCGGCTGTGCGGCGGGGCCACAGGCTAGACCCGGAGTATCAGGCAGCAATATGTGTCGGCAGTGCCGCCACTTCGAAGGGCGAGCGGGTTCCAGAAATGACAGTCTGGGTCTGAGTCCTGAACTTGCTGGCTGTGACACTCTGAACACATCATTCGATCCCTCGACCTCGTTTCTCCACCTACAAGGTGGGCAGAACCCTGTCTACCTGTCGCTTTAAGAATCAAATGGGCTCAGGTAGGTGTGCAGTCACTTTGAACACTGCAAATGCTGAAAGAAGGTTAACATCATTACCATGCTGAATAACACCAGCTGTTGATCCTCTAGGATACACTTTTCCCTATGCGAGATGATGACGGATTTTTTATACGACATAATATAGTTTCTGTCCTTTAACCAGCTTATAATTTAGGGAGGAAAATGGGGAGGTGGAACATTTAATATTTATTGAGCTTCAATAGGTCTGACATTGTTTGAGACGCCCTTCGTGAAACAAAACAAAACAAACGAACAAAACCCTTGGTGAGAATTGTTATCCTGTATTCCCCAGTTGAGGAAACTGAGGCTCAGTGAGTAAATCACTTTCTTGAGTCACATAGCTGCAAGGCAAGGGTGGAGAGGCCGCACTCTCCCTTCCACACCCCATTTCTCCAGAGTGGAAGACTGCCACCTCACAACGGGCACTGGCAAACAGCACAGGACACAATGGCTCCAGAGAGCTGGGTGGGACAGACTCTTGCATGTCAGGCATGGAGGCTCTGCCATTATCCTGCCACTACTTTCGATGTCCCTTCAGGACAAGCGGCTTCATGAGGGTGAGGTCGCCTCATGTGATGAGCCCTGCAAATGGTTGGTCAGGGTAGGATTAGGTCACATGGCCAACCCACAGCGCTTGGAGGAAGTGGACAGGGTTCCCGGCTGCCTAATCTCTAAAGAAGATGGAAACCAGCTATCAAGTGTCTGTGTGCCTGGCGCTGTGTGAGATTCTTTAATGCCCCCAAACTTGATATTGTTTTCCTCATTTTACCGATGAGAAAACTGAGGACTGGCAGAGCAGGAGATTGCTTAAGGTAAAAACAAAGGCAGATCTGAGATTTGAATCCAGATCTGATTGACTTGAAATGAGGATTGACTCTCAGATTCACGCAGAACCAAATGAAGTACAAGGCAGAGCAGCTTTGTGATAAGGGCTTTAATAAAGGGCGAGCTGAGCGCTGGGGGGGGTGATTTGAACGGGATGGGAAGGGTTTCTGGAGATGGCATCGGAGGTCACCCTTGTAAGAGAGGCGGGAGTAGGGTGGTGAGGGGAGAGAAGGACAGGCATAGGCATCCAGGGGTCACAAATGGCAGGATGTGTTTAGGTGAACACTGTGATGGGGTCCCGAGCACTGAGGGCTTTTACCTGGGACATAAATTTGGAAACAGAGAAGGAACTTGAAAGTCAGGCCAGGGAGCTTAGCCTGGAGTGTGTAAACTGTGGGTAGCTAAGATCAGAACTACTGTTAGAGGCATGGGACATTGGACCTGGAAGGAACCAGATGACCTGTCCAAACTCCTCCTTTTTCTGAGGCCCAGAGAGAAGTGACTCAGCCAAGGTCACCTGAGGGTCAGCAGAACCGGGCTAGAAGCCAGGCCTTGGGACTCACCCCCTGCCTCCCGACGTCCACAAGTCTGTCAGACCACGTGTTAGAACTACCAGGGAGGCGTCCAAAATTCATCCCCTGCTCTGAAGCCCATGACTCGGGGAGGCACCTCGAAGATCCACCCTTGAGCTTAAGAGGGTTATTGCAAAACAACTCAAAAGATCCTAAACTTCAGTCATAATTTTTTAAAATGTAAATCAAAACAATGGGATGCTATTTTTCATCTAACCGACCAGCGAAGCAAAATTTGACAATGACCATGTTTGGTGAGGGTGTGGTCCTTCGGGCCGTCCGCTGTCCCGCTGGTAGGAGTCTAAAGGGGGCAGCCTTTTGCAAAACTATTTGGTGAGATCTATAAAACTCGAAACAATGCATACCTTTTTCAAAGCAACTCCAATTCTAGCCAATTCTAGGGATTTATTTAGCTTATAGCTCTACTGGATCCAGTGTGCAAAGTGTGTAGAGGGATGTTTATTGTGAAAAACCGGGGGGGGGGGCGGGACCCTTATTCACCAGTGGAGTCTAATTGCATCATCATACATCAGTACAAAGGAATGACAATGCAGCCGTTTCTCAAGTGCGATGGACGTATGTGCACTGACATGGAAAGTGTTAAAGACACAGGAAGTGGAGTGAGCAAGCTGAGGAGAGTGTGCACAGCGTGGATCTCATTCGTGTACGGAAACAACACACACACATGCTTTTAGATACATAGGGAATATCTGAAAAGATACACAAAAGCTGTTAACAGTGGTTTTCTTGGGGAAAGGATGGGAGGGGAAGGCAGGACCTCTGCCCTAAGCCCTGTGTATTTTAAAATTTCTTTCTTGTCTTTCTTCTTTTTTTTTTTTGTTCCTTTATTTCACCCTTTCTTTCTGTTTTGCTCCTTTAACAAACTGTGAGCATGTATTATTTTTATAATTTAAAAAATTAGTAAGAAAATTAAAAAGAAAAGGTTTTGCCGACAGCTCATAGGTAGAGATTTTAACTTCTGTCTAAGAGAAGCCTTAGAGACAGACTAAGTCTATATTCAAATTTACAAAATAGACAGAATGTTTTTTATTAATACACCTAAGGTCTAATAACCTTAGGCCCTGACAGCTATTGTTTTTGGTTTTATGGTTTGATATTTATTTATTCGTCCCATATTTATTTTGTGCCTACTGTGAGTCAGGCATTGGGACTGAAGCAGGAGGTCGTGAGTCTCCTGCAGCAGGGTCATTTAAATCAATCCCAGACGTGGTGCAGAAGGGAGGAGGCCGAGAAGCAGAACAGATGTCTACAGAGGAATGTACACCCTCCGTAAACACGTACTGGGTATTACCGATGTGTCCCCAGGGAGCCGGGGACATTATAATAATGCGATAGGATCCCTGCCCTCTCTTGAAAAGTTTCCACTATGGTGGAGAGAGACACAAACGGAAAATTGTCTATTACCAACAAAATGTGGCGACTGTGGTAATGGGGCGATGCAGAAGGTACTGTCTGTGCGCACAGGACACTTAATCCAGCCTCGAGGCTGAGGGAGGCCACCGGGAGGAATGGGGAGTCCTGGCTGCGTCTGGGAGTTGATGGAGCTTGATGAGCAGGAAGAGGAGCGGGAAACTGTGAGGCTCTCAGCGGACAACAGCACGGGGGAGGAGCAGAGTTGCAAAAGGGCAGATTGAGCTGTTGTTCATTTACACGCCCTGCTAAGGAGTTCTGACTTTATCTTGAGTGTAATAAGGTAACGTGATCTAAACTTTGCGCTTTAAAATGTCACTCTGGCCACATCTAGAGATGGAGTAAGAGGAAGAAGAGGGAAAGATGAGGGAAAGAGACATTGTTTCCCAACTTGAGTCACTTCAGCAGCACAACTCTGATTTGCACCCACGTCTATGGGTACCTGCACTATTATTGACTTAATATTTTCTTAAATTTGCTCATTTAAAAATATAGTTTATTTAAACAGGATACCAGTGACTAAGAAACAAAAACAGGGTACCAGTGTGGTACCCAGGCTTAGGAGACAGAAACTAGAAATGGCAGGAGGAGACATTGAGAAGTCTATAGTTGCTGACTCAGGTCCCAAGGGGCCTGGAGGACAGGGAGCAGGAAGCTGGTGGGAGCAGGTAAGGGACAGCTGGTGCTGTGCACAGGCTGCAGTGGCCGCCATGTTGCCAAGTCCTCCTCCCAGCAGCACGTGATCTGCTGACCACGCCTTCCTCCTGTCTCGCTTTCTCCTCTCAGCTTCCAAGCTTCCCCTTTTCTCCTCCCTTGGTGATCCCCCTTTTCCCTCTCCTCTGCCGGATCCTCTTTCCCCAGCTCCTCTGTGTCGAAGCTGTTGGTCCTGACTTTCCTTCCCTCACTGCCATGGAGATTCATCCCATCACCAGGCTTTCAGTACCACCTCTGTGCTGATGGCTCCCAGATGTCCATTCAGCCCAGACTCCTCCCCTGGACTCTAAACTCGTATCTAAACATCTACAGATACAGCCACTTGGATCTCTAATGAAAACCTCCCCAGACCCATACCTGAAGTCTTCCCGGCTCAGTGATGGCAAATCATTCTTTTCAGCTTTCTGTTGAAAACCTTATACTTGTTCTTGGCCTTTTTTCTCACACTCCATATCCAATTTCCAGGATATCTGGTTGGTTCTATCTTCGGAATAGATCCAGAGTTTGACCAGTTCTCACCACTCCACTCTACCGCCCAAGGTCAAGACGTTATTATCTTTGGCTTGCTCTCCCTGCTCCCATCTTTGTCCCCCTACCACCCAGCAGCCAGATTAAAGACATGACTGAGATCACATCACTGCCCAAATCCCAACCCTCCAATGCTTCCCCATCTCAGTAAAAACCTAAGACCATACAAAGGCCTACATGTCCCCTGTCCTCCTGCTTTGTCCCCCTCCAGCCTTACTGTTCTGCTTTTCACTGTCCCCATCTTCTGCAAAGCTGGGCCTCTGCCTGAACCACTCCTTTCCCACCTACTTAAAGGCCTCTCCTCCTTAAGTCTTCTGACTCCAACTCTACCCCATGCTTCCCAGCTGCCTGCCTTGCTTTATTTTTCTCCAGCAAAACTTGACACTTTCTAATATACCATATAATTTATTTTTTTATGGTCTGTTATCCCCAGTAGGGTGCTGGAGGAAGGCAGGGGTTTTGTCCATTCTGTTCACTGGCCTATCCCCAGCATCTAGATCAGTGCCTGGCAATAAATGTTTGTTGAATGAATGAGCAGACGCCTGGATAAGAAGGGACCTTCAGCTCAGGATGGACAATTTTGAGCCTGGGGTAGGGGTGAAAATGAATGAAACGGGGTGGTACGGAGTGGGACCGCAATAGGGCTGCTAGAAGGAGCAGAGTGGGTAGGAGTGAGCCTGAGGAAGGTGCACTGGAGGGGGAGGGGGGAGGGAAGGTGCACTGAGGAAGGGGGGAGGGGAGCTGAAGCCCAAACGGGGGTTCTGAGAGGGCTAAGGGGTAGGTAGAGATTAGAAGTGGGAGACTGGTGGGGATGGCAGCGGGGTGGAGCCCGGGGTGGGGGGGGTGAAGGAACAAACACTTGGACAAGACCGCTCACGTGAGGCTGATGAGCGCAATCTGCTGGTACCCACACCGGCCTCACCCTGGCTAGGAGACTGTAGCAGTTGTCCAGTGACTCACATAGTGGACAATGTGAGATGGATGAGCAGAAGGATGGAAAACCAGACAGCTACGGTGGGCAAGGCGAGGAGGGAGACATCTGACGTTTCTCAGGTAAAAGCCTGGGCCTCAGAAATTAAATGGACTCGTACGGAGACGCGAGAGGGGACAGGAGGAGGGCGAGAGGGGACAGGAGGAGGGCGGGAAGGTTCCCCTAGGCGGGAAGTGCCCGAGGCAGCCGAGCGGCGGACTGCTGGGCGCCCGTAAGAGGTGCGGCTGCGGGTGGGGAGGCTCCATCACTGCTGCAGCGGAGGGCTTTGGGGGAAGGGGGCGAGTGCCCAGCGCCAGGGGAGGCGGCGCCACGGCACGGCCTGTCCCGCAGGTGGGCGGCCCAGAGCGCCACGGCGGGGCAGAGCGGGGACGCAGCGCCGGGTGCTCCGGGTGGGCACACGGAGGCCCGGCGAGGGGCAGCAGGTGCGCGCCAGGAGCCGCGCGGCCACTCGGGTCCGCTCCCGGCGCGCCACACGGACGCGGCGGCCCCCGCCCGCGCCGCTCGGCCCCGTCGCCCCCGTCCCGGCGCCCCGCGCGCCGGCCAATCAGGCGGGGCCGCCGGCCGCCCGGCCCCGAGGCCCCGCCCCGGCCCGGCGCGCCGCCAGCCAATGGGAGGCCGAGCCCGGGCGCCCAGTGCGCGCAGCCCGCGCGGAGCCGGCTCAGAGCGAGAAAAGCGAACCCAACCCGTCGGGGCCGCCGCTCCGGACCCGCCGCCGCCGCCGCCGCCGCCGCCTCCCCCCCCGGATCGGGTGTACTGTCCCAACCCGAAAGTCCAGTTCTGCGGCCCGGCAGCGGCGAGCGAGCGCGATGACACAGGAGTACGACAAGTGAGTGAGGCGCGGGCGCGCGAGTCCGGCCCGGCGGCCCCGGGCGGCCGCTGCGCGCCGGGCGGCAGCACCTGCCGCGAGGCCGGGCCGGGCGAGAGAGGGCGGCGCGGTGCGAGGCCGGGCGGGCGCGGCGCGAGCGCGGCTCGCGCGTCCTGTCGTCGACTTCGCGGGGCCTCCGCCTCTCAGCGCCCCCCCCCGCCTTTGTTCCACCGAAGCCCCCGGGGGAGACCCCCGCCTTGGGGGTTCGGCTCCGTAGAGGAGCCCCTCTCCCCCGCCTCCGCGTCCTCGCAGGGCGACCCCCTCACGGGCGCGCCCCTCACTGCCCTGCTGGTGGCCCGGGTGCGCGGAAGGAGACGCGGGCCTCTGGGCCGGCTGCGCCCCCCGCGGCGGACGCGCCCCGCGCCCGGTGCCCCCTGTCCGGGTCGCCCTCGGTGGTTTTTGCTCAGTGGAGTCCATGGAGCTCTTTGGGACGCGCCGCGCGGCTGGACAGGTAGAGGTCTCCAGGTGATCTTGTCGCTCAACCGTGTCATTGGGCCGGCCTGCTAGAACTTCCGAAAGGGGAAATTCAGGGAAGAGCTGACGTGCTCCGATGTCCCGGCATTTTCTTTTCCCTGGCTGGCTGTGTGAGAAAGTTGCTGTCGGAATTGTTGTGCCACTTGCATCATTGATGGCAGTTACAGATTACTGTAACTCGGAATACTCAGAAAAGAACAAGGGGATGAAACTTTGAAATCCGGTGCTGTACTAGCACGCCTTTTGGAATTTGTGATTAAAGAAATATTTTGACAAATTGGGTAACGTAGTAATGTAAGACGTTAACAGGGGACATTGGATGAGGGGTATTTCTGTATTTTCTTTGCAGCTTTTCTGTACATATAAAATTGTTCCAAAATAAATTTATTTAAAACTAAGTCACACCGAACCAATTAGTATGTTTCAGATCAGTATACCTAGCGTGGAGAGGTACCCCTCCCAGTTTTATAATTATTTGCTAATGATCATTTTAAATGTGCTCTTTTTCTGGATGAGAAGGTTAGATATGTATGGAATATATTAAATAGGTTAATCTTTCGTTGTAGAATATGCAGTTAAATTGTCTCTTGAAAAATATAGTATTTCGGAAGTCTGCGAGATCATTGATGAAGTGTTTGAGATTCCTCCAAGGCAGTGACGAGCCTTTCGGGACTAGCAATAGCCTGTCATATAAGGAAACAGACTAAGAAAGGCAGCTGGTTTCATGTTTATTTCTCTCGTATAGTTTAGATAAGGCAGATTTCCAAAGCTAAATTTTGGCCTTAGGCACACTTTGGAAATGTGAGACACACCTTCAGGGTGATCACAGACACAACCATTTGCAAAAAAAATATTTAATTTATTTTTTGTTGCTTCTACAAATTTGGGATAGGCGTGGGAGAAGAAGGGAAGCTGAAAAACTAGCATTATGGGAATTGAATGAGCCAAGTGCTGTCATAATCTTTTGGAAGTAGCTATTACACTATTAATAATAGCTTAGCAGTACACCAGTAAATCACCCCAAGGTACTACTGGTTCAGTAGCTGTTATACTCTGCTCCTGATGGCATAGGAAATGCCTCTTTGTATATTTGTTTTTTCTTAAATTTGTATAGTCTTCATTTTTAAAGACGGTCTGCTTTGAACAACCCATTGTTTTATGTTAAAATAGTACACCACCATAAGACTTCTTTTTCTACCAAATATAAGGTATGATTATGCCTAGATAGGGGTAAAAACACTGGCTTTGAAATAAGACTTAATTTTGACAAGATAAATTAGGTGGTTGGATTCCTCACACACACCCCTTTTCCAAAGATGTTCTCCTTTTTCTAAATCTGTTTTTAAAGGGCCTGGGTGACTGCCAAATCCTAACCTTTGTTGATTACTTGAAAAGATAATCAGTCTTTCTACATTCACTTTTAGAGTAGGTAGGTCACCTTTAGGCCATTTACATATTTCATTTTTGTGTTGCAATGAGAACTGATCCTTAAATTTGCTTGTTAGAAGAGTGATAATTCAGAGCAGTTCTGAACATTTACATTTTTTTCCCTTAAAAAAAAAAACTTCATTTTACTGGAGGTGGTGTTCCATTTTTTTCTCTTTATTGACTTATGAAATAGTGCCAACTGAACAGTTGTTGAGACTGTTTACATATTAAGTTTTTGGGATCAGTAATGTTTGCTTTAATCTTTTAAATTAAGTCTTCTGTAAGAGTTTACTAAGAGCTACGTTGATTTTTCTGGATTTTTCCCACCGAACTACAGTATTAAAATGAAACAGTTCTTGTCCAGTTTGGAAAACTGGTAAAGATTTTTAAAAAGATTCCTCCATATATTTTCTTTAAAATCTGTTCAGTGGCTTCATTTAATGTTGTAGATTCTTAAGTGTTTGTCTCTAAGATAAACAGTTAACTCCCATGCCAGAAAATTATGCCTCCTTATTGATTTACAGTCCCCTTTGGCCACATTCCATGCTCAATCTGCTGGTAATCAGTAGAATATTCTGACTTTCTCATATACCCTGGAGGATTAAATGAGGTATCCCTTTTTCATTCCGCCCCTTCCTCCTCTCCCCCTCGTTCCTGGGTAGGAAAGTTTTTAAGGCATGGTATCAGCAGGAGAAAGGGGGAAATAACATGTAGCAGCATGACGATTGAACCACATATACTCATCTTTAAGAGGGTACAGTCCTGATTGCCTATGTCCAAAAAGAATAAGCATTCTGTTTTACATTACTTTGTCCTTAAATTATTCGTTTATGTGCGGTGTTTGAATAGCCTGCATTTTCTTGGAGCATTTTGTTTTTTTCCTGCCAAATAGTATATCCTGGGTTCCCTGTGTCAGTTAACTGCAAGTTTTCCTATGCTTAAATGCCCTTTATCTTACTAGTGACCCATTGGCCTGCATTTAAGGAAGCTGTCTTCTGGTCTTGTCTTAATTTACTTTACTAGGGTCATCGATGAAACAATGGACTGCTTTATTGACACATCAATTAATTGGTTGTTTGGTCCTTTGCAAATGAGCTTGTGATGCCTTGCAGTAGAAAAGTATGATAAATATTTTTTTAATTTCTCTGAAGCAAACGGCCAGTGTTGGTTCTTCAGAATGAAGCGCTCTATCCGCAGCGGCGCTCCTACACTAGTGAGGATGAGGCCTGGAAGTCCTTCCTGGAAAACCCTCTCACTGCTGCAACCAAAGCGATGATGAGCATCAATGGAGATGAAGACAGCGCCGCTGCGCTGGGCCTGCTCTATGACTATTACAAGGTGGGCTCACCTGCTCTCTAAAACCCTGCACGGCAGCCCACGGTGCACTTGACTCAGCGGCGTACACAACAGTAATTTGCTGGTAGAATGTAATGCAAGTTGCTTCTGTAGTGACTATGAATAGTTTAATGAGCACTTTGAATTACTACGGTTCAAAGCTGAAAGTCTGCGATCACAGAATCAAAGAGTTGTTTTTAGATCGTGTGAAGTAGCCAGCTGTTCTGGCTCTGTCTGAAAAGTAAAGCTACCATAAAAGGAGATGGAAGATGTGTCTTATTGAGATTGAACATTTCTCCAAGGTGGTTCTTAGTGCCATCAGAGTGGGCAGTGGTTCATTCCTGTGTAGGCAGAGTGATTTCCTTTTCACCAAATGATATTACAGAGCCTTTGATTTGATTTGGTTCTAAGATTCATGAAAAACTGTTTTCTGGTCTTGGACTTCCTAGTTCTAAGATCAGGATACATTCTGTCGCCTGTTTCTGGAGTTTGGGCGAGTCTTAAATATAGTCTCTTCTGCCTGGGGTTTTGCATGGTGTTCATAGCTGGACATGATAGCACTGATCTGTGTCATTGTCATTGTCCTAATAACACTAAACACCACTTACTGATTACCTGTACTACGCTAGCTGCGTTCACGATGTGTATGTTACTTCTGATGCTTCCAGAATCCCTGCAGAATACGTGGCGTTATCCCTAGTTAGCAGATGAGAACAATCAAGTTCTCAGGTCTCACAACTCCTAAGTGCTGCAGCCAGGACGTCCGGCCTGGTCCGCTTTGTGCCAGGCGTTCTCTTCAGCGTGCCATGCTGTCCCCTGCGGGATGTGCTTTGCCTGCTGGACTCACTTTGGCAATTCTCCTTTCTGACCCATAGCAGATGTGTGGGAATGGCTACACGTTACAGTTTATTTTTCCCATCTTTTGTTTTGAAAACGTTCAAACCGATGGAAAACTTAAAATAACAGGATAATTAACTGCCAAATACTGACACCTAGATTGACCAGTTGCCTGCCTTTTGTTGTATTCTGGCACTTTGTTCTTTCCTGAATATAAGGAATGCAGAGAGGAAAAAGCAAAGAAGATAGTTTGATTATCAAAATTAGGGTGGGACCTAAACGAAACATTTTAATGATTTTCTGGTCTGAGGTCTCGTGGCCAGCTTATTGTGTTTGAGAGACCAAGGTAAGTATTTTTTTGACTATGAATGGAATCTTGTACAGTAACTAATGATGCTAGAAAAACCCTTGCCTGGGAAGGGTAGCCACGAAGGGCTCCTTTGAAGTAGAACGTTTTATATATCATTTCTTTATGACATGTCTTATTGACTCAGTATAAAAACCATAAGTTCCTAAGTACTAAAGATGAAGTTTAAAGTTATATATTTTTAACTGAAACTTTTGAGAATGAGAGGAAACCAACAAGTTTAGTACCAGAAAGACTGATGTGATAACACTGAATGCAATGATTGTGTGTGTATGTTTTACATAAAGGATCCTAAAGGTATTTTACACCTTAGGAGAAGGTAAATCCTCATGTCTGTCCATTAAGGGTGACAATATTACTAGAGCTCTATGTCATATTTCTTCTGATAGATATCAGGTTATTTATTTATTTTTCATGAACTGACTTATTTGTTTCAGTTTTTTGACCATAACTGTCAGTCATTTTTACATAATAATTTTGGTAAAGCTTTAAAAGCACATCGTTACTACATGAAACGATTTATTTTGTTTTTAAGGGTAAAACAAGTTGTAAGAAGAGAATTCCTACATTCACATTGAAAAGCAGTTTCAAACTTCTTTAGCAGTCTCGCTGGGACCATGTCTCAGTTGGATTGATGTCTGCAGTGTACCAAGTAGTGTTTGCCTGCTTTCACCTTCTGTACAAAGAAGAGCAGAATCAAAAAAGGAATAGAACAAACTGAGTTTGATTTATCCTTTGAATAATTAATGATATGAATCCCAGAGTATCTAAAGAAATTTATCATTTGAAACCAGCATTTGGATCTCGGGAGTACACTGGTACATGGCTGATCCTTTTGATTTTGCATTTATTTGCTCTGAAAGGAAAGGTAGCAAAGAACAGTGAGAAAGTTGAAGAGCCCAGTTGCATTTTCAGTAGTTTCTTCTCTGTTACCTTACATAGGTAGGTAAATGGGTAAAACCTGGCCAGAGATATTTCTTTTAAGAGATAAAACCCAAACTCAATGATAGTAAGACTGTGATGCCCTGAGTTTATTTGGCCACTAATTAACAGTTGGTTTTTCCATATCGACCTGATGACCAGATCGTAAGCTCTTGGGGCAGACACTGTCTTATTCATCGTGTTTCCCCAGCATTCAGTAGACATTTGAATGATTGAACTTACCGAAAAATAAAAGGCTGTCATGTGTGTTACCATCTAAGGTTCCAAGAGAGAGAAGGTCATCAACAGCAAAGGCAGATGTTGAGCACCCAGAGGCAGATCACAGCAAAAGGTAATGTCTAACATAGAGCATAAACTAGTACTCTTGACAAATAACAGATTTCTGTGCAAATAAGATGAGAGTTTATTTAAATGAACAAACACTAGTGAAAGTGATAGTTAAGTTGGACTCTTAACTATCTAAATTCATATTTCGTTACTGATTTGCCTCTTACTAATCATGATTCTGTTACTCTAAGAAGTTACCGGTTTCTTTAGACATAGTTGCCTTTTCTGGAAAACAAAGCATTAACTTTCTCTTCCAAAGGGATGTTTTTAGTAATAACATAAGTATTTGCTGATTTGTCTTTGATGCTCTCTTAAGAAGGATGTGGCTATGGTGGAGGTCCATTAAAAAAAGTTAAGTAAGTACCAATGATCTTGAAAAACTGCCTAAGCAAGAGTTAATGAAGTACGTTCAACTTTAGTCCAATCTCCTATTGAAGTTAATTAAAAAATATTTTAGGTTAAAACTTTGAGAAAATTAAATCAAGCCTTTATGGCCATGAAAAAAAGTAAATATAAAAAACAATCACTCAGAATCCCACTGTCCTGAGGAGGTGTTTATCTATCTGTGGTCGTGGTTACAGTCATGGATAGGATGCAGTAGTAAGGCTTCTTCCGCTTTGTATGTTTGATAAATATTTTCCATATTGCTGTTTTAATCTTCATAATTACCCTTTGGTGAAGGGCTCATTGCTTTTGTTTTCTGCTTTTTATTATGGGCATTTTCAAACATAACAAAAGTAGAGAAATAGTATAAACACACATGTATCATTACCAGCCTCTACAATTACCAACATAATTCCTCCCGTTTAGTATACTCGTTCTTCTCTAACTTTTTAAATTAATTAATTTTTAAATTTATATTTGCTGAGTATTTAAAGCAAAACCTAGCTATCCTTAACATTAAGGCTGTGTTTGATTTTTACTGCTATAAAGCCTTAGTGAACAACTTTCTAGATAGTTTTTTTTTTCCCCCTCAGGATAAATTCCTAGGCATGAATATATAGTTCAAAGTTTGAATATTTTATTGATCTTGAAATGTACAAAATTGCCAAATTGCTTTTTTTCTTAAAGGTATCAGCCTATATGATTTGAGGGGGCCCTGAAAATGTATTGATTTTACCCTGGACTAGAAATCATCTTATATTGCCCAGGGTATTTAATTAACCAAAAGTAATTTTATGCAATGTAATCATTACTGGTGCAGTGTAATCATAAGTTTTCTTTTGGTGAAAGAGAAAGCCAAATAAGCGAGCGTAAGTACCAGGAGAAGTGGCGACTGGTAACAACAGCTCATACTTCTTGAGTTCTATGTGCCCGGCCTTGTTACACACGTTTCAGTGTTATCTCGTTTTATGCCCCCTTGTCACAACCTCATGACACCATTTTACAGACGAGCATGTAGTTACTACGAGATGAAGTAGGTCGCTCAAGTCACACAGAAGCTGAGCTGAGGCTGTCTGACATTAGAGTCCGTGTGTGACCCACCATCCGAGACTGCTCCTGCCAACCATGTTTGTAGCTTCAGGGTTATAATGAAATAGAATGTTATTAGGATTATGGGAAATAAAGTGTAATAGAGGAGAGCTCTAAGTTCAGTATTCAAGTGAAATTTTACTACTTTTGGATTTTACTTGACCTATAACTATGAAGTCTTTGTTTCTTTCTCTAATAATATTGAGTTGTTGTGCTTTTTTCTATTTATTTGGTTTCTACCAAGTGTATTATTATTATTGCATAGGACCCAACAGCCCGATGCCATTAGGAAAATAAAAATTGTCAAAGAACTGTATCAGCATTGAGTTTTAAAAACATAGGGTTTTTTTTTTTTTTCCCTTAAAGAAACAGCATACCAAATGTGACTGAGCAGTCCCTCATTTCTGCTGGAGAAAACAGAGTGCAAGTTCTGAAAAATGTGCCATTTAACATTGTCCTTCCTCATGGCAACCAACTGGGCATTGATAAGAGAGGCCATCTAACAGTTCCTGATACAACAGTCACTGTCTCCATAGCAACGATGCCTACCCACTCCATCAAGACAGAAACCCAGCCCCACGGCTTTGCTTCAGGAATTCCCCCAGGAGTGTATCATCCTGAGCCCACTGAGCGGGTAGTGGTTTTCGACCGGAACCTTAATACTGACCAGTTCAGCTCTGGTGCTCAACCCCCAAATGCTCAAAGGCGAACTCCAGACTCTACCTTCTCAGAGACCTTCAAGGAAGGCGTTCAGGAGGTACAGGAAACAAAAGCATCTTCCTGAGATGGCTGTGTGTTTGTATAAGTATCGGGTTCCACCTCTTCCTTGTTATGTAAGCCTGAAACTCAGCCTAAAATGAATGGATTAGGAACAAAAGTGTTTTTTTAAAGAGAAAAGCCCCATGGGTATAATTTGTAAACTAAACCTATAAACCCAGAAATTATTATCGAGAGCACATGGCTAATCTTACCAGCAGCTGAGTTAACAATTATGATTTCAGCTAAGTGATTTGCTGGATAAGGAGAAAGAGAACCATATACATAGTTTTCCATTGACAACAAATATATTCATATAGCCCATTTTCAACTTTTCCCTAGAACAAAACAAGCTCCCTGCAACTGGTCTTACTTAATCTGAGACGATCTGTCATGTATTTGCTTGGTGTTTCTGGGTTGGTAGCATTGTCAGGGAGGCAGATGGATCTCAATGCCAAATTAATGCACTGTGTGACATTTACAAATGAACTGCAGATACTTCTGAGGGTTTTGTGGTGATGAACACCTTTCTCAGGTAAAAACGAGGAACTGAAGATGTTTGAAACTCTTTAATGGTGGGGTGGGGGTAGGGATGAGGGCCCATCTCTCTCCTTAAAAAGATAGGAGCAGAGTAGTAAACTCATTTGAGAGAGCACACCAGTTCAGCCAGCCATGTGCATACTCGATACCCTGTCTTAACTTGATACAATGGTAGTGCGGACTGCTAAAAGTCTTGAGGTTTTGGTTGCAGATTCTAGAATTTGAACAGAATTGGGATGTGTGGGGAAGCGGAACGGGACAAGTGCTCTGTGGGAGTACCTACCTCGATTGTTTTAATTTAATTGAGCAACATAAAAATATTTTTTGTTCTTTTTAATTTTCTAAGTTTTCACAGAATTAAAATTTTTATTTTCAAATAAATGTCGAAAGAGCAGAGGGTTGTTGGAAGCCAGATGCGCCGTGCCGTGCCAGACGTGGTCGTGAGTTAGCCTGATAACCAGTTACACAGCTGTGGCTCACTGCGTTGATATTTCAGGTTTTCTTCCCCTCGGAGCTCAGTCTGCGGATGCCTGGCATGAATTCAGAGGACTATGTTTTTGACAGTGTTTCTGGGTAATGGTTGTTCTTTTAATTTGATTTTTAGCTTTTACGACATTTCTTTTTGTTAATTTGATACTGAAAAATCAGAGGTGGCTTTAGTGGGCTTTCACTTGTATCTTCCTACAGTTACTGTGGTCAAATCTTGCTTTGCTAGAGGACGCTTGCTTCAGTGCATTCAGTTTCGAATTCTGAGCTGTGTTTCACATTTTCTTAATTCTTGGTGTTGGTGCTTTTTCTTTCCTTTGGTTTCTTTATGCCATGGTAGTAGAATGGAATCTTAAGAGATGAGGGGATTAGATCGATCTCTGAGGTCTCTTCTGTTTCCAACAGTGTATAATTCTGTGAGAATTTAGGAATAACATCGGGTAGATAAAGACTTTTATTTTTTAATTAGCCTCACTAATGGTAAAATAAATGAAGTCAACTTTTTTCTAACCTGATAACCACTTTCTTTAAACTTCACGAAATAATATCTCATACTTACTGGGAATATGAATATTTTCCAAGTTAATTATGAGCATATATAAACACCTTCTGGTTTGTTGGCATCTAGGATTTCATTTTATAGTTTTGTCCTATGCATTTTTTATGTGTATGCGTTTTGAAATTTTAAAAAAAGTTTTATGTAAAAGTCCAGAATTTTATGGGAATCAAGACTTCCCTTAAAGACCTGTCTTTCAAGTTCAGGAGTCAAGAGCTGAAGTGCCTTTAGGATCTAGGACAGGGGTCGGCGGATTTTTCCCACGAATGATCAGACAGTAAATGTTGTAGGCTTCGTGGGCCATGCAGCCTCTGTTGCAACTGCCCAGCTCTGCTGCTTTAGTGCAAAAGCAATCATAGATAATGTGTGAACAGAGGGCGTGACTATATTTCAGTACATTTTAAAATTTTATTTGCAGAAAGAGGTGTAATTTGCCAACCCCTCACCTAGACAGGTTATCAAGCAACTTCAGGGGGGTATACGATACCGTAAGGTAATAGGAAATGTAGAGAATTGTGGGGTGCCCATCTGAAGACATTTAAAGTACAGGCAAAAACAACATAAAAGTACTGCGCTGACCAAATCAGATTTGATCAGAGGGCTGCCAGCCACCTGTTTACAACCTTTGCTGGGCAAATAGCAGATTGACAGCATGTCTGATGAGATTTCCTTCCAAAGTCTTTTTCACTTATTAGCATCTTTAATATCCTTAGCCTCCAAACTCTTGACAGTTAGCAGTACTTCATGAAATTTCTAGTAGGCATTTTGTAGTCCATCTGAGAAATTTGAGAATTTCTGTGTTGCTTAAGATTATATTTAGCTGGGAAAAAGTAGGAAATACTATTTATAATAGGACATGGTCAGTTGATTGTTTCCTGGTAGTCTGCTATTTGCATATGTCCACGCTGAAGCATTTCAAGATTGAGCTAAAGCATATAGAGAGCTTCCCAGAGAATGGATTAGAGATCTGTGACTGTTTTTGTCCTTCAGGAACAACTTTGAATATACCCTAGAAGCCTCAAAATCGCTCCGACAGAAGCCGGGAGACAGCACTATGACGTACCTGAACAAAGGCCAGTTCTATCCCGTCACCTTAAAGGAAGTGAGCAGCAATGAGGGAATCCACCATCCCATCAGCAAAGTGCGAGTACGTTCTGCTTTTAGTTCTGTTCTCTTTCTCTAGAAGAGCTGCCAGAGCTTAATATTTCCAGGTCAGAAGCAGATCTAAATGAGGATCTAAAATTGCAGTTTCAAGCCAGTTTAACTGTAAAATCTGAAACCGAGTACGTTTTCCAGAAGATACTCACCCTTTAGTGTCTTTACGTTGTCATGCACATTCTCTTCCGTAGAGTGTGATCATGGTGGTTTTTGCTGAAGACAAAAGCAGAGAAGATCAGTTAAGGCATTGGAAGTACTGGCACTCCCGGCAGCACACAGCTAAACAAAGATGCATTGACATAGGTAAGTAGCTCCAGAGCCTGCTTTTATTCCCAGAGGCGCAAGCATCCAGTTTTCTAAATCCAATTATTTTTGGCAGTGATCAGCTTCCTGCCGAAAGCATTTGAGTTTTTACGCCAGCTACTGATCCGTTCCAGACACTGTCCTTGGCCTCCTGGAATCAGTGCTCTAACATTACTTCCTTCATAAGGACATGTGCCCCATGCAGTGGCCTTCCATATGACACTGGGGCCATAAGCTATAAATAGCCGCCGCACATAAGAATGTCCTGCTTTTCGGTCTGCAAATTTTTTGAAGGGTCATGTCTTTTTAAGAAATGCATTCTGATTATTTGAAGATGATAGTAAGGTGGAGGGCAAAAACCAATCAGCAAGTGAAAAAATACTGCTGATGTGCAGTTACCTCGCAGTCTTGCCTAGTTACGTGCTGAGTTACATTGCTGAGCTCCTCTCTCTGTAAATAGACCCAGAGATTCATCACGTGGGGTTTAGCAGCAGACCTGTGCCAGTCCACAGTCAGCGAGGTAGCTTTAGAAAACTCCTACTCTGGAATTTTCAGATAAAACTGTTGTATCATAAGATGGCTCTTAATCTTAGTGTTACTTCTTTTCCTTGCCTTTTATGGTGTTCATGTTCTCTTTTCAAAAGAATTAAAAGAACTGAATTCTAATTCTGGTTTTCTGGACTAGTTTTGTGACCTTGAGACAATTATGTAAACTTTCTGGCCGTAAATATCCTAATTTTGATATTATAATGAGATAAAATTATATCTAAGCCTGCCTGTATTACAAAAATTATTTTTCTTGATTTTATGAAGTTTTTTTCAACCCAATAGAGTGTTAATTTAAGTTATCCAGAGGTGATTACATAAAAAACCGAATCTTGCTGTGAACTGCTATAATTGCACGTTGGAACGAGAAATCACAAATTGCTTTTTCTTTTCATCACTCATCTAGCTGACTATAAAGAAAGCTTCAATACCATCAGTAACATTGAGGAGATTGCTTATAATGCCATTTCTTTCACTTGGGACATTAATGATGAAGCAAAGGTAGGTACAGAAGTCCAGGGATCCTAAACTTCGGGCTGTTTGAGGGTGGTGGGTGGAGCTTAATGATTTGACAGCTGATATTTTTTACAGTTCTACATGTTTTCTTTGCTGAGAAACAGAGAATAAGCTCTTTTAAGAAAATAGGTTATAGCCATAAATCATGAAGTGCATGAAAATGGGATGGGACTTTGGGAGAAGAAATAGCCATTGTCTCATCAGCCCTGTGCCACCTTCTCACTTATGTGAGCCAGCTGAATTCTTTAGCGATCTTTCTCCTTTTTCATTATTTCACTTTTCTGAAAGTACAACTTATTCCCAGCTGTTATAAAACTATCCCTCTCCCCTTTCCTATCCATCCTCCAAAAAAGTCAGCACACTTCAGCACATCGGAGCGGGGGCATGGCGGCCGTGGCAGGAGCCTGCCCTGCTCACTGCTCGGCCTGGAGTCAGGCTCCTCGTTCACTGTGCTTCATTTCCTCGTTCACAGAGTGCAGTTAATACCCGTCTCTTCCCTCCTTCAGGCGTGTTGTGAGGATTATGGGAACAATGTCTGTGAAGCTGTTGGACTTTCCTCAGAGAGGCCCTTGAGTACGGGTCATCGTTCACAGTAGTCTGTCTCGTGTCGCTCCTTTAAAGACAGCTCGTTTAGATGCTTCCTCTCAGGCTCTACACGCGGAGCATCACCTCCAGTTCAGATAGCCGTCTGGATAATTGGAATTTTTAGCACTTTTACGAAAAACAGAGTAATATTTATTCTTTGTTCATTTCTGTCTTTCTCACAGCATTCTTCCCTTTTAGTAGAATTCCTCTTTTCACTAATTTCTTAGAGTTTTGGTATTTACTTCTTTTCATTAGTTTAAAAATTGGGAGCTCACAAAACACAATAGAAACGTATATTATTTTCCAGACAGTTGTTTAAATAAGGCCGATCTTTAGGATTGGGTGTGCTATTAGGAATACTTTTTTGTATCAGGGACCAGGCACAAAGTTACATCACCTCTTTTTCTTCTTTTTTAATTTATTTTATTTTATTCATTTATTCAACAAGAATTTTAGCAATTATGGAATAAGATACTCTTAGATGCTAAAATATTGCAGAATATCACTTTTTACTCTTTGGGATTGCTTTTAAAAAATATCGTATTCTTGAGACCCATGTTAAGTTTTATTACAGTTGCTTTCCTTTTTATTACGGGCCTCTCCTGTCCATGGCAAACGTGTGTCTAGGACTTCGTAACTGGGGTCCACCAGTCTGAGAGGAAGGTAAAGTTCTTTCATTGCGTTAAGGTTTTTGTGCCGACCACCTCAGTCCTGTACAAATGTCCTCGGCTGTTTAGTCCAGAGTTTGGTGCTTGATTAAACAGTTAATTTACCACATAGGAGCTACTAGGAGGAAAAGTAAACTTTTCATTTTATATAATTGCTGTTACAGTTATTTTGAACTTAAATGTTATAATAGGACTCAGTGTGCTGGCTCCTAACAACCTTTTAAGAAGAGTTGGCCCTATGCTCTACAGGTACTTCTGTCCTTAAAGCAAACTAGAGAAATACTTCCTCTTAGCCATTAGGGACTAATTGAGAAATTGTGGAGGAGGTGAGAATGTGAAAGGCCTGAGTTCACTTTTCTGACTTATTTGTGACCTTGGGTTAGTCTCTTGGTTCAATTTTCTCCCCATTATCCCCCTAGGAAAATAAAATGGCTATAGTGCCAACTCTCTTCTTTGTTGGAGTGTCGTCAGGATTAATAAACTCTTGTCAGAGTGCGTGGCGATCTTGGCAGAGAGGCCCTGCATATGGGCAGGGTGCTTTGTTTGTTTGATGTGTCACTCTTTTGGGTGGGAGTAAAGAAAGCCAAGACGATGGGCAGGGATAATGGCCGGTTTCATTCTGAAGGCCTTCAGTATATTTGTTTCGAAGAGAAATATTGTGGGAGGCGTGTCTTAAGTAGCCTTAATAGCATCGCTAATTGCAGTAGGTAAATTCAGTTTCATTGCCCCTTCCAGACCTCCAGCACTGATTTTTAAGCCTTGACCTGCTACTGGAAGGGGCTTGTGCCATTTCTTACTGAGGATGTGAACTTTGGAAGCTAATACCAGGCATCAACTTCGAGTGGTGTTGGAACTAAGAATCTGGATATCTTGCTTTCCTGGCCAAGCTGATGTTTTCTGTTTTTACACTTAAAGTAATTGGTGCCTTAGGGCAGCTAGAGTGAACACATGTACATGCTAAATCTTGTATAGGTTTTTTTTTTTGGTTATTTCTTTTTCTGAAAGTATCCACTTTTTTGTTCTAATTTAGGCTTCATTTGTTGATTACTAATTCCACTTCGTTCACCCCCAGAAACATAAGGGTTTATTGGAGATATGTGGCATTCCTTCCTGCCCCTTGCACACTTTTTTTTTTTTAAAAAAAGATATCCAATATATGCTTTGGCCATACCAGGATGAGTAAAACCAGAAGTCTGGCCCACTGTTGACATCTGAATCTTCCCTGTAGCTTTTGCTCACCTCAAAGGTGAGCACATACCAGATTGAATCTTGAGCACTTTGGCTTAGATTCCAGTTTGGGGAAAACGCTGTCAAAGCTGGATTCATCTTCTACTGTCCCTGTATGCGCTCCGTTCATCAGCATAATTATACAGCTACTGTTACCATAGAAACTTGGAGACGTTATGGAACTAGTATAAAGTCATTAGTTTGAAAGTGGTGGTGGCGAAGGAAGTTTCTTTGAGAAGCAGAAATGGTTTAGAAACAGCCCCACAGCCAGCACTCATCTTTCCACTGCGTAGACCTGTCTCCCTCATTTTTCTGGGCTCCACACGAAGTGAGATTTGTTTGGGTAGTCAGACATCCTTTAAAGTGTCAGAAATCTCTTGACAAGTTAAAGTTCATCAGATATTCACATTTCATTGTGAAGTAACTTAATCAGACTCCCCCTCTCCTGATGTGCAGCTGAGATCAGCCGCTTGAGGTAATTCTGGCAGGAAGAAGCAGCAGTTACCTTTGAAACATTAAAAGACGGTGCTTTGACAGGGTGCTGAAGGTTAGAATTTGTAAGCTAGGAGGGCACCAGTCACTTTGGGGAGAGAGGACTAGGGCACGAGGGAGTGCATAAAGGAAGGTGGGAGGACTGTGTAAAGATTTATCCAGAGCCAGCTGTGCATCTCTCCCCTGCTGCAGGAATTCATAATTTTATCCAACAAATACTTGAGTGCCTGCTACATCCAAGACATTGTGCCAGACCCGGCCTAAAACACTAGTGTTGTAGTTCAGGTACGTTGTGGATTAAATAGGCTTTTGTGGGCTAGCCTGAGATCCTGCACATAATAACATCATGACCTTTGGAGACACAATTTAAAAATTGTGATCATCTGTTCTGCGCAGGTCAGTAGTTCCAAAACGAATTCTGAATATGCTGCACATCTTAGCCTGGGGTTTAATTTCTTGCTTGGATTGCAAATCTAAGCATTTACAGCAGCATTGAGATTTGGTTAATGGCGTGAAGTAAGAGCCTCTCAAAGCCTGAATAGCTAAAATAAATAGAGGAAAAAGCAGTTCCTGAGAGAATTCACTTCTTTGAACGTTTGTTTTATGCTAGGCACTGGTAAGGAGCCTATGTTCACAGTTAGTAAGGCAGTGCTACCTGCTCAGTACCTCAGCACTTGGTCCTCCAGATGGGAATGTGTTTGCTGCTTGTCATCAAAATGAGGTCACCTGAGGAGGCCAGAATCTGGACCCTGAAATGGACAAAGCGCGTGTGCTTGATGGGAGAATATTAAAAAGTGTAAGAATTCTTAACAATAGCATTGTGGATTTACTAGTATAAATTCCTGTGGTAGAAGAGCAGTTTTGCTACCAGGAAATAATTTATCTTGATTGTTAGTTGAGTGATGTTTAACTACACAGGAGTGGAAATTATCAACCAAAAAATAGCTGAGTGGAATCAAGTCACACTGGGCAACCAACTCTGGGAAGCCTGGGCTAACGCTAATAGGAAGGGACGCCTGGTGATGGCGCAGCCGCATGTTTGTGGTTAACTAGACAGTGTGGCAAATAGGGAACCAGCTGGCGTTTAATGCAAAGGGCGAGATTTCTGTGCTCCTCTGTGTGTAGCTGTGATGTCCGTGAGTCTCCAGTGTATCTTTTAAAGATGTAATGAACCCCAGAAGTACAAAACATCTCACGTTTTTCTCAGTAGTGACTTCAAAATCCTTAGACTAGAACGTAAATCGTTGTGGTATAGCTGTCAGTCACAGCTGTATATAGTGAAGTTTCCTTCTTTAAACATTAACAGCAAAGAACTTGCTGGTAATCAGATCTGCACCAAGCTCCTGCGTGGAGTGAGCACTGTCAGAGGAGTGAGGTGTGGAGTCTGATTTTGTTTTATCGATTGTGCGCTCATGGCTCAAAGCAACCCGCAGATTTGCGCCTCTCCTGTGGTAGCATTCTAGAACCTGGCCGATTTTTATGTCTTCACCAGCCGTTCAGACGGAAGCGTTCCATTTGAGTGTGTCCGAGCGCCTGCAGACAGACGCAACTGCATCTTTGTCTTGATGGCACGATCTTCTCTTTGGGGTGACAGAGTCCATTTCAACACCCTTTCTGTCTCCTTGTGGTTCAGTTCCCTTCATTGTTCCACCCCCAGTGTGGTGCCTTGGTCTGTGGAGAAGGGAACAGGGCATTCAGGACAAAATCAGAACGTCGCATTCCGCAGAGGAAAAAACCCTGCCAGTGAGGGCACTTTGGCTTCTACTTTTAATTCTGTTCTAGCAGCCCCAAGAAGCAACTCCAAGGCATCCCGCAGGGTTACCCTTCTGAGCCATGTTTTATGTGTCCTGCGGAGGCTCATGTTAACAACGAAAAAAAAGAGGATTGCAGTAGAATGCAAGCCCAACCAGCGCCCCGAGCTTTGCCGTGAGGGGTTGTGTCTGCATGGAGCAGCGCTGTCTTTCCCTTTTGTCCCCTCACCTCAGCAAAATGCATGGAGTTCCTGGTGAAGGGCTTGAGGCTTGCAGAGTTCATTCTGTCGGAGGGGTGTGACCATTCTGGTAACTTGAACTTCAGACTTTCTGTGTGTGCTTGTGGGATGCAGGTTTAGGAGTTTAATAACAGTTTGTTGTTTTGTCTAAGCATATATTTAGAATTCATTGTGAGAGTAGTTTGTAATTCGTTGGACTGAGCATATTGCTCGCATTTATAAGGATTCCATTCCGGTGAAGCATCAGTCAAGTGCTCCATTAAAATAAGGTGTTGACATGTTTGGTTGCATTAATCAAGGACAGGTTTGGTTTGTTTCACAACTTGAAATTCCCAGTATGAATGAGGGAGGAGCAGAGAAGTGAGTCAATATCTTCAATATCTTCCTTACGATTGCAATTAAATGTAGGCAGGAGATTTAAAACAAAAGTGTTTACTCCCTGGCCTAAATAGAAAAAGAAATCAGGAAGCATCGTTACTTTTAAAACAAAGGATAAGAGACTTTTCAAGTCTAGGCAGATGTGAGGCTAACTCAGTTGAACTGAATTATCTATGATGCACCCTTAGACCCCTCGAGAAACTTCAGGTAGCTGTGGAGGCTTCTGAAATGATGTCCATTCCACTGCTGGAGTTTCCTTTTATGCATTTTGAAAATACGTATTTATCAAAATGAAAAATAAAAATTTGGGGTGCCAGAAAGATAGTCACATTCCTTTATAGAAATGTATTTGATCAGTATTAGAAATAGCGAGACGTTTTTGATAGGAAATTTGTGGAGAATGCCTTTAATAAGCTGATATGGAATACATTCTTGGCGATCGGAAAGTTTGCCTTGAAAAAACTGTTTCGGGTCTGATTACGAGGAAGATTTCTCCTTGAAACTTCTTTCATTTTTTTTTAAAGTGAGGTTGGTTGAACTTTAGCTTGAAAGCATGTCACAAAGCGTACTCCAGTGTCTAAGCCAGAGGTTCCGTCCGGCGTAAAATAAAATGCACTGAATCCTGGGGGAGCTTAGAATCGCAGGTAACAATAGTGTGCATTTACCGTAGCACACGCCTTGGGGTCAGGGCCAAGTGCGTGATGTTTTTGATTGGACAGGGAGACACTTGGCAGCTGAAGAAAGCCGTGGTTTGGTAGTGCAGCCTGCATCTTGTGAAACAGGTTTGAAGCGCCATGTCTCTTTAGCCACGATTTGTGCTGTCACTTGAATTCGTTTTTCCTTCTTTTTTTTTTGGTCAGATTTTTTCCCCTTCCTCCACCCTGCCACTGTCAAGAAACAATAAGCTCCTCTATAGAACTTGGTTATTTTGACAGCTCGTCACTTTAACCCTCCTTCTCCTAGGTCCTTGCTGGAAATTCCATCTAAAGTGGTTTTCTAAATCTGTCATTTCAACCAGTTTTGCTGCTTGTAAGCTAAATCACAGAGCCTCGATTCTGACCTGACATTATAGTAGTAACTGAAGTACCAGGACTAGAGATTTCAAGGCAATATGGGCACTTGAAGTTTTGGTTTCTTTCATATGGCATATCTTCATGTAAGACTCCAAATCCTTTAGTAAAAATATAAGTGAATTGTCTACATTAATTACTTACTTAGGGATTTTATTTAGCCTTTTTAAAAATGGAAAATATATCAGACTTTGATTGAAAGTCAGCTGGCCTGCCAGGTCTCCCCTATGACCCATATGCTTACTTGTCCTATTCTGTACCTAGAGATGCTGGAATGTGGTCTGTGTTTGCCTTGTGTCACACCTGCATCCAGTTCTGCATATTTCCGAACGAACATTCTACTTATTATTTTGACAACAGGTGCCAAATCACTGTATCTGCCAAGTGTCCTTAA
Source organism: Eonycteris spelaea (assembly GCA_003508835.1). Taxonomy (NCBI): domain Eukaryota; kingdom Metazoa; phylum Chordata; class Mammalia; order Chiroptera; family Pteropodidae; genus Eonycteris; species Eonycteris spelaea. Next base: position 2,923,036 of record PUFA01000014.1, read on the forward strand.
GTTCACTAGGTCCCGCTTATAGGATATGACAGAAGGAAGACGGTATGCAGGTACCTTCAGAATCAGTATCTCTTTCCCTGTGCCTCCCTCCCCCACCCCGGTGACTTTTTCCCTGGCTCTCTGCAATCTCTGCAGAAACTAAAGGTGCTGTGTGGGCGGCGTGGGAAGGAAGCGCTGTGGCAACAGTGAGGGTGATGACTAGGTCCTTGTTTTTTCTTCAGGGAAACGCCCCACAGAGATGTGAGAAGATTTCAAGTTAGTGCTTCGCTCTTCCCACATCTCTCTCCTCCCCACCCCCAGCCTTCCAGTCCTTTTTCTGTTCTCTCGCTGGTCATTTGATAGGCTGAGAAATAACACAAATACTGGTTGCACGTTCGAAAGCTTTTAGTCCGTGTGATATTCTGTGGTGGGATTTCTGTAATTACCTCGCATCATCTAGGGAGCGGGGAATTGTGACTTTCCTAGGGTTGTCCGATGAGTTAGTAGTGGAACTGGGTTCTCCTTCTGAGTTGATGACTCAGCCTTTGGTACCTTCTTGGGCTTAATTAATTAGGCCTACACACATGGAGTAAGAAGGGGAACTAGGAGACTTATAAAGATCTAAGATAATCAGGATTTTTTGTGCTTGGGGGGTCAAGGGAAGGAATGTTGATTAGCATCAGGTGTTTGCTGTTTAATGCTCAATCTCAATAAATGTTCCTTTCTAATTAGACTTCAGCCAAGAATTGGATCTTGATTTCTTAAACTGTTTCCCACTCCACTGGTTTCAGTTGACATGTTACTTCTTCTAAACATACTGGAAAATGATGATTTTATTTTCTTTAGCGTCTCTAGATTTGGGAGGAAAATAAGCTAAGTTACTGACTTCACATTGTAATTTTATTTGTCAAGAGGTTTCTAACTAAGATGTTTTAGAGCCATCTTTCTGACTGATGATGACAGCTAAATTAAAATTTGGTCCAAGGTTTCTATTTTCAATTTAGCAGATCAGTTACATTCTAGGAATTAAATTATGCATATTCTGTGTGTATTTGACTCTGCTGAATTTTAATCCTAGAGTGGGTTGATATGATAAAGACTGTCAGACAGGCTGTATCCAGGACGGCTGCCGCTGTCTGTCAGTCCCGTCATCAGCTAAATCTCATGACTTACAGGAAGTCAAATAGGAAGTTGACTTAGACTCCCAATTGGATTTGAAGGCACCTTTTAATGTCATGCCTCATGATCAAAAAACAACCTGCTCACAGCCATTTGAGGGTTACTTTTTTGTTTTCCTACTTCACCAGATAGCGTTTTCATCAGGCGCATCCTTAGCTTTCTGTGCTTCACTATGGCAGTGTGGTTTTGAGAGCACTGAGCCTGGAGCAGGAGACATGGGCCTGGCTTTGTCTTGTCATCTGTTTACTGTCTGTGTCTTCAGAGCCTTAGCCTCAACCACGGCTGGGCACTTGTCTCTCTGGAGGTAAAAGGTATTGTGTAGCCAAGACTGCGAAGCATATGATATTCATGTTAAAGTTAAATGTTTTTAGGGCACACAGCAAGGTTAGGTGCATTTTAAAAATGTATAACATTTTTTATTTATCAACTTTCTGAAGCATCTTCCATAGATAAATCAACCCTCTTTTTTCTTCTTTTTAACAGACCTTTCCTCTTTTCTTGTATTTATCAGGCAGTTAGCACTCACTGGATCTAATTGCGCATCTTAATACACAATAACTGTCTGATACTGACACAGGTAGTCATGTTCTCAGCGGTGTGTGCTGATATAAAAATCTTCAAATAATTTGATTCTCAAGAGCAAAATGCCATTCTCTCTTAGAGATTTTTTTTTTGTTATTGTATATAAATTTAACTCATTTCTAACATCTTCACAGGAAATTCTGTGCAATGTAATTTATTACTATTATGTGGAAGAACTGGCTTAAGAAGTCATACTGCAGAGTTAACTTTTTTCTTACTTTTTTTTTTTTTGCTTTTTTTGCTTTTCTATTTTTATTATGGTGACATTGGTTAACAAAATTCAGTAAGTCTCAGGTGTGCAATTCAACAGTAAGGCATGTATATCGCATTATGCATCCACCGCCCATAGTTAGATTTCTTTCTGTCACCACATATTTTGACTCCTTTTACCCGTTTACCTCCCCCCTTCCATGTCCTGGACACTGTGAATAATGCTGCTATGAACATCGGTGTGCAAATATCTTTTCGGATCTGAGTTTTCAAGTCTTTGGGGTAATTACCCAGTAGAGGGATTGCTGGATCATATGGTAGATAAATTCTTAGTTTGCCATAGTGGCTGTACCAATTTGCAGTCCCACCAGCAGTGTATGAGGGTTCTTTATTCAAAGTTGACTTTCTTAACTATATATTCATTCATTCAAGTTATTCACTGTACTTCTCTATCCACAAACTGAGAGAATTAAAAAATGATTTGAGCATAAAGCCTTCCCTCAAAAGAGATTACACTCTCCATGTAATTATACAGGTCATTAGTGAGGTTAAAAAAAATGCTCTGATGATTTCTAGGGAAAAGTGCTTTCAGTTAAGGGAATCAGAGAAGGATTGTGGAAGAGATTGCATTTGGCATGATACTTTGAAAGATTGCACTTGCAGAATATTTTTGTAGAATCTGTTTGGACCTTTTTTCTTTTTTCTCTTCCTCTGCAGAGTGTTGTTGTGAATTTAAGTGGAAAAGGGGCAACTGGGATCGTTTAGTCTGCTTTGACATGTTGAGGCCCAGACATTATATAGTGCGGGAAACAACTGGACCTTGTCTTCTGCAACACTCGAATCTAAGAAAGTTGTAGACGTTACCACACCTGTCAATATGACATGACACTTCAAGTGAAGGGATGACATATTTAATTATCAAATACAAAATAAGTGCCTGCAATTCTAAAATGGGAAGGTACTTGCTGTAGATCAAGTTTTAAAGTATAAAAATGAATAGATAAAATAGAAATTACATCATAGTTCATTATGTGGATTGATCTCTGCCCTAGAGCTTACCTTATATCTCTCCCTATACGTGTATGTCATTGAACCTCTAAGTACCATAATTTTTTCCAAATTAATTGAGAGGGTATATATAGTTAATTTACTTATTCAATAAATATTTATTTAATGTTTGGTGTGCGCAAAGAGCTGCTTGGCGTTCTGGGTTCTACCAAGGTGACGTAGGTGTTCACGTCTGCTTGGGGGAAAGATACGAACATAAGTAATGTGTGAACTTGGGCACAAATTACCTACCTCTAAGTTTTGGTTTTCTCATCTGTGAAATGGGGTCAGAATGGTACCAATTTCATAGGTTGTTTTGAGGGCCAAAGAGTCAGGTACATTGTAAGAATGAAGTAGACATAGCTCAAATATCATAGCACCGTGTAGTTTTATTTGGTTGGAGTTTAGGAATTTGGGGACATTTATTAAGTGAACATGTCTTTCCCATTGGCTGACACTGTCAGAATGTTCTGGGAATGTAAACATGAGTAAGACATGGCCCAGTTCTCAGAAAACTCAAATTTAGAGGGGGAGATTGCCGCTCTAATAAGTACAGTCATAGAAGTGAACACAGAGGAATAGAACTTGCTCTAGATTAGAAGGATCCAAGAAGGTACCTCATGGTGACACTTGAGTGCGTCCTAAAGTATAGTAAGAACTGGCCAAATGTTCAGAGCCCAGAATGAGCCTAGAAACTGGGTAAGTACGAATGCAGAAGTAACACTTCTGGAGCTTGACGTCCGAGGCAAGCAGTGGTGTGGGGGACATGAGGCGGGAGCTGGAGAGACCGGACCCTGCAGGCCCTCGCATGGCCTAGTAAGGACTTTGGATTTTACCCTTTAAATGAGCTTTGTCTCAAACCCTTGGGTCTGTGAACCAGGTGAACTGGGATTGGAGTTTCTTTTGCATTTTTAATATTGTGTTTTAAATTCAGTGATAAGACTTTTTAAAACCGGAAGTATATTCTGGATGTCAGTTGCTGCCAAGAGGTTTCAGTGCTAGTGTTTGTCTTAGGTATGCGGTTTGAGCCAGGTAAAGGCCAGATGAGTTCCTTGGGGTGCAGTGCGATCGGACCTTTTAAAGCAGTTTGATAGAATACTATTTTTCAAACTAGGGTCTGGATATATTTTTAAGGGTTAAGGAACTTTTTTCTCTTTCAGAAGGATACATAAATTATTTACATTTGAGAAATACTGTAGGTGGTAGAGGATATGGCTGGAAGAGTAGACTGATTGGCATCACAGAAAGCATCCTGAATGCTAAAGAATTTAGTAAAGAAACATGGACAGTGGTGAGCTGTTGAAAATTTTTGAGTAAGAACAAATGATTACGATTCTGTGGTGATAATAGTATTTGGCAATTGCCCAGTGTCAGCGAAGCAGTCTCTTTTTTAAATTTCATCACCTGATTTGTAGCCGTTTTATTGTTGAGAGGACTCTCTACTAGTGGTTGAAGAAAGAAGGATGAATTTGTGTAAACTTTTTTTTAATCAGTGTTTTTGTTGATTTTGTTTCTTTACGGGGACGTTACTATGTGTACTTTAAAGTTTTGTGAGGATTTGAAGCTTATTAAATTAAGATGTAGAGATAATATGTGTAGATTTTCGTCGTATACCTATGGTTTTTCTCTCATTACTAGCATTTAATTCTGTATCATTTAGTCATAGACATTGGAGAAACATAAAAAATATACTAAACTCTGGAAGAAATTTTCAAAATGAATCACACGGGAGTGGCTCCATAGTGTAGCAGCTAGCACGTCTGCTTGTCACACAGAAGGTCCTGAGTTTGTGCCCAGGGTGAAACCACCGACCATACCCTGGGTGCGCCAGGCCCCCCAAATGTGCTGGAGGGCACCGGGCCCTAGGTGCACGCCATGGGAAGAGACACCCGCCTTCAGAGATCCAGTTCTTAAGAGGAAATGGCAACATCCGTAGATCAGGGGTGGAAGTGGAGGGGAGGGAATTAAAGAGGGAGAAAAAAAAATGAATCACACATAATCTCTGTCGTCAAGGGACTTAGAGTCCTTATAATTGCAGTGTGACCGAGTGACAAGTATTAAATAAAGATGGCATGTTCGGAGTGCTCATTTATTCCTTTCCCTGACCTGGGCGACGAGGGTACAGAGATAAGACCCTTTTCCTGAAATAGAAGCACATCGAGCCAGTCTTAGGAGCATAACACTTAGTAACTCCATTTTAGTTTAAAAATCAGATCCCTAAAAAGAAAACTTTATCCCTTTAAAAACTCGGTTAAAAAGAAAACTTTACCCAGACGGTCATAGGTGGTTTTATTTTTCTTAGCAAATCTAAATGTTCACATTTTGAAGTATTTTATTCCACTGATTGAGAAACCGTATTATGAAAGTTAGAGGAAATTATTTTCACTATTACAGCAGATGATGTTAAAAACACGCAAAATTCTTCCTAAATCTCTCAGTAGGGGAAAAAATTAAGATTATATATTTGGAATTATGAGTTTTTCTTGTTGTGATGAATAATAATGTAAAACAACAATTACTGTTGTGATCAAGTATTTTAAAAAAACAGCCTTTTGGTTCACGCAAAATATCATGTACTTAAGTTAGTCACTTTTATCATTTAAGCTCTCATTCAGCTACTTAAAATTTTTTATAACTTTTGGCTGATGAATTCCAAGTGGTTAACACTTTTCTTTCTGTGAATTAGGCGGGTGAAAAATATTTCGTGATTTCTCCCCACAAATAAAATTCACTTGTCAAAGCTCACAGAGACCAGACGGCTCCCTGACAGTCGGCGTGTTTTATTGGAATTGAGCCTGCGTTTCTGGTGGTGACGAATAAGCCCCACATTGTGGTGAGCTGGGGGTTTACAAATGTGTTCTCAGTTGCCTTCGCCTTATTGCCTGGGAAGTGAAGCTTCTGATAGTGACCTGCTGTCTTCAGCTCAGTTATCTTGTGTCTTTTTCCCCTCCTTTCCCCCCGCCTTGAGGGTAACAGAGAAAGCAGCCCGCTGTGTGAACAGTGTTGTGTGGCTGCCATCATGCTTCCTGGAAAAATCATATGAATTAGTTCAAGATCTGATTTCTTGTTGGTTGTGCTTGTAAGCACTGAGAATAAAAAATCTATACCAGTTAATCCTGTGATAATGGACATCTTTATTTTGTTTTCCTCTCATTTTTTAAACTGAAGTTTGAAGACATATCTTTGGAAAAGTTCTGAGTGCATGAATTCTCAGCCAAGAATGAGGAACTGTCTTAAGAAAAAATGGGCTGGACGTTGAAAAAGGAATCTTGCAGAGCATCTTTGACCTGTTTAGCAGTTTATTTTTGTGGTTAGTTTTTTTCTCTCTTGTAGTGATTTTGGGTGGAAACATTAGTTACTCATCTTTTGAGATTTAGGTTCCATTATTTTGAATAAAAATCAAACTTTTCCTCAAAAATCAGTGGTAAGGAAGGGTGAAATAGGAAGGTCATCATTAAAGATCTTTGTATCTTTCTAGAGAAGGAAGGCCATGTGTCATCCAGCCTACTCTCATTACTTTAGAAATAGGTCATTTTAAGAGTTATTTTTTATAGAAAAGGAGTCAAAGTGTATAATAATCCTTTACTTTTTACCTCTTTTTCCCACACTCAGTAGGAGATATTGGGGTTTTTCTGTAATCACATTGTAGAAAGTACTTTTCTACATGGCGAGAAGGGTCTGAACATTTGTTTTTTGCAGACTTAGGTGACTTGGCCTAGTGTCCTGCTTGTGCAGAGGGATCGCCCGTTAGGTAGAACTAACACTAAGTGTTAACACTGTGAGGAACAGAACACGCCCGCCTGCTGGCTGCCCCGGATCCACGGGAGAGTTCAGCCTCACATTCCTACTCTTGCCTGCTTGTCTGTTTTGGGTGCTTCTGATTCAAGATTATCACCTTCCGAAATAAAAATTCCTAGATGCTGAGCTTCTCCCTCAAAACTCTAGTCCCCTCCTTGAACATGTGCGATTCTCTGGGTCAGTGAGATGTTAGCAAGAAGTCCATACTGGATGTCTTTGCAGGAAGTCAGTTGTGTGCGAAGTGGAGATACTGAATTACAAAAAGGGAAATAATACTTCCTCCCCCTTTACTACATTGTGATGATATAAGGGTAAATTCCTGTGCGAGCAATTTAGGCAATGGTTTGGATCAGGTGTCAGCAAGCTGCAGCTCTGGGCCCTGGCCAGCCAGCTGCCTGTTTGTGTAAATAAAGTTTTATTGAAACATCACCACGCCATTTGTTCACTTATTGTCTGTGGCTGCTTTTGCACTGTTCCTGCAGAATTGAGTAGATGCATGTGGCTCACAGAAATTAAATACTGACTCCTAAGCCCTTTTACAGATAAAGCTGACTCCTAGTCTACATAAATCCGTGAAAGCTATGTTTCTCCATTATACTTCCTTTCAGGCATATTTATTTACTACTCCCTCTGCATTTTCCTTTTATTAAAAAGTCTATGTTATGTGACACTCTGTACCAGGTACAAAGGGCGGGTTGAGTGTTGTCTCTGTCCTCAGGAGCTTGCAGCTCAGTGGGGACAGCATCACAAGTCAGCCTTGCACTATAGTTCAGATGCCTGACACCCTCACCTGAACACACATTTCATCCACAAACATCAACTCCTTTGAAAATCAAATGTCACCTAAGGCATAAACATAAGAAATAGTTTGATAGGTTTTTAATAGTTTTTTTTTCTGGTCCCTTATGAACTATGAGTTCTTGAGGATTTGCATGGCTTACTAAATAACAAGGTTGAGAATTTCCTTCATTAGATGTGTTTCCATTGATTAAATGAGTGTTCTTGTGTGATAGGGTTATATACCTCTGTAAAAAAAATGTTTATTAAAACCCTGATGGGATACATATAAATACATGTAAGAATATCTGAACTCTTTAAAGAAACCGTATATTAGGACTTGTTTTAATAAGCTCTGCGTTTGGGGCCAGAGGAGACCTTTTGTGTAAGTATAGAAGATTATCACTTGACAGGAGTGGTTTTTCCTGGCTGATCACTAGAATTACCTGGGGTCAGCTAAAACAGCCCTAATGTCTGGAACTCACCCCCATCCAATAAGAGTGGAACCTCTAGATGTCACTGGGTGGCAGCAAGGATTGATGTTCCCCCAGGTGATTCCAGTTGAGGCGTGGGAAGCATCCAGTCCCCAGCCAGTGCTGATGCTCCTGGCGCCACACTTTGAGAGCCTCAGCTATATAAGATTCTTAATTTTACACGAGCAGTTACAATTACTTTAAATGGCAACCTTATTATATATACTTTTAAAATAATACGATTTGTAAGAAGTCGACTGATAAATGTATTATACAAAATTATTGTCACCAGTAAACAGAGTAGGGATGTAAGATTCATCACCTTTCAATATAAATACAGTCGTAGGACTCTAGAATTAGAAGTGATCTGGAGATCGTCTAATCGAACCCTGCGCTAGACAGACGAAGGCCCTTCCCGGGGTCACAGCACTAAGTAGTGATGGAGCTGGGACCAAGCACACGTGTGCTTCCGGACCGAAGCCTGTCCTGTTGGGCACGCTGCCTCTTGCTAGAACGCACGTAAGGCACCTTGCCCTCTTGCCAGCCTTTGGTTGCGGCACAAACATGGCATGTGTCCCCTGCAGTGCCAGTGTGTCCCCATGACTGTCCTGCTTCTCCTTGCCATGGACGCTGCTGCAGGAAGCTTCGTGAGCACTGCCCCCAGTTTTCTCTTCTGGGTCTTCAGCCCTCCTTCCTTCTTGTACCTCATGTCTCTGGCCTAGCAAGCCTCTGCTTCACTTGTTTGCTGTGTGCTGGTATGCTTGTGTGTTTAGCTAGACAAGGTGGCGTTTTTAATGTTGAATTGGGAATGCTGTGAACTTTCTTTGATACATTTAGGAAACTGCTAAGTTTGGAAAGAATTGACTTAAGAATGGGAGAAAATGTGTGGAGGAAAGAGATTTTAAGTAATCGTGGGTAACGGTGAGGGCGATGCTGCTCTGAGGCCTCCATGTTCGTTATGTGGATCCCGGGACCTGGCTCCTGCCTGTTTCTGCCTTGAATAGAAACTTGACCCTGGGGAGCTAGGAGAGGCTAGGTTTTAGGTTGGATTACCACGAAATCCTCTTGTAAAGGGAATATCACTTTGGGGCAAAGACTTCCTGGACTTGCTGAGGCTAAAGCGTAACTTTCCCAGGCAGCTGTTTTTGTGTTAGGAATTGAGCCATGTGCCTAGAATGACAGAGAAAAGTTTAAGTTGTCCATTGTTGTAAAATAAAAAATACAGTGGTTTGGTTACCTTACGTGCTCAGTTGTTTTCATGGACTACTTTCTGTCTGTCTTTCTGTCAGTGCTTTTCCGTCTGTCTTTCTTGTTTGTCTTTCATCTTTTCCATAGACTCTCTCCTTCACTTTGATTCATGGGTTGTATGTGATGTGTTTTTAAAAAAATATATAGGAGAAGATAAAGTCAGAGCACTAAATTTCTGTAATGGATTTGAAATTCACAAGTGCCTGTTTAGATTTAGGTATTTAAAAATTGAATCAATTTGCTTATTTACTGAACACGAGTTAACTGGAAAGGAAAATCACAGCAGGCAGGACAAGGCCATTCTAGATCAGGCGCTGCTAAGTATTGAGAAAGGTACAAAGCAGAGAATACAGACCTCGCCTATAGTCTGGCCAGGGTAATGTAAATTTACACCTACAAAAATGGCAGACCATTTCAAGTGGTAAAGAAAAGCCAGGTGTTTAGGATAAAAAGTTGATTTGGGGAAGAGCAGTAGCAGAGTATAAAGGGGGTCCCAGGTATGAGTCCCAGTCCTTCGTTTTCATCCTTGGGGACAGTGTTAAAAATATCTCCAGACTTCTCCTGTAAAATAAGGATAATACTGTCTGCCAGGGTTGTGGCGATGATGAAACGAGGTCATGTGTATGAAGAGCCAGCACAGGCCTGGAAATGCCAGGTGCTCAGTGAATGGTGTCACTGCTGTTGGCCCCATGACTCAAGTTGGGGGTGCGCAGGAACATTCTGTGGAGGTGGGACTTAGAGATTTAGAGAGGAACTGTGCAGGTGACCTGGCCTGGCACTGGAGGAGGAAGAATGACAAGGACAGAGAGGTGAGGCAGGAATGAACATTCTAAGGTCTGAGGGGAGAGCTTGCGAAGGCACAAGATGAGAGAGGACTTTACATCTGTTCAGTGGACAAGTTCTCCAGCCTTCAGGATCTGTGGTCTTCTCTTACTTAGAAATAGTGTATAGACTAGAGCAAGAATAAAAACTATTCCAGCATTTTGCATGCTTTCTAGAGAGCGTTCTTTGACGTCGCAACTGTAGTTTTTCTCTCTCCCTACCTTCTCTTCCCACTCCCTTCTCTTTATCTTATGTTCTTAAAGTTTTTCACCCTTTTCTAATTTAATTAAGCTCATCCGTATCTGGGTCTTGGTTCAGCCGGTGGCACCCACACAACTGTGGCAGCCCTGTTCTCCGTTGTTAGAGCTTGAGGGGTCGTTAAGGGTCTTAGGGCTTTGAAACGGGCCAACCTGTTTTTAAAACTGTAATTCCAGTAATATCCACTGCATGGTGCTCATGCAGCAGAGATAAATTCTAAAACTAAATGGTTGAAAGGGAGGCTCAAAAACCTTGTGACCACACGTGGAGAGAGTAAACTCCAGAATCACAAAAATAGGGGGGAAATGGGGCACATCCATTTGCTGTACAAAGACTCGCCTGGCGCTCTAACACCCTCCAGTACCGCTTTGGCAGTGTGACTCACCGACTGCGCACATCGCAGAATGTTTGGGTATCGGCGCTGCATGCGCTCCTAAGCGATGGCACAGGCACAGATGCAGGCAGAGTCCCAGAAAGTGCGCACCGAGCCGCAAAACCGCTGCAGAGAGAACTTACGGCACTGGCACCATTTAAAAATGACGCGAACCAAGTCAGCCAGACCCGTCCACTGCACGCCGTTAAATAAGGACTCGGGAAGGGAAAATAGACGGTGGTTCGAGGCTGCTGCCTGCTTTTCCCTAACTTGACCGTGCCTATGACCAAAAGCAGTTTTTAAGTAGACCCTTTATTTTTTAAAGTTTTCTCTTCATTGAAACGCCGAGCTCTCATTCAGAACGTGTTCGAGTAATCGCAGCGATGCTGTTCCCGCGAGCCGCACTCCGCGGCCGTCAGTGTCGGCCGCTTATGGAACCTTCTTTCTGCTGCAGGTTTTCATCTCTGTGAACTGCTTGAGCACAGATTTCTCTTCCCAGAAGGGAGTGAAGGGGCTGCCTCTCAACATTCAGATCGACACCTACAGCTACAACAGCCGCAGCAACAAGCCTGTGCACCGGGCACTGCCAGATCAAGGTCTTCTGCGACAAGGTGAGGCCGGCCGTCGGGTAGGGCCACCTGGAGTAAAGCGCGTGAGGCATATGCCTCCTCACACACAAAAAGCAGGGCCTTTTTAATATTTAGGTTCCATATGAGTGTACCGTTGCTAGTACTAGATACTTTAAATTAGCAGTTATTGTTTTAGCCATGCAGAGACATATAGGGAAGAAAAGATATCTCATTTTAAGAGAAAAATGACAAGGGCCAAGAAAAAGGTTGTGTTGGGCATGTGTGGCAGAGTCGGCGTGGTGCACGCGGGCTGCGCATCGGGCCGCGCTTGGTCCGTGGCGGCCCCTCAGCTCGCTGGGCTGTAGGCGGTGGCCACGGAGTCGGGCTCCTCCTGAGCCCTGTGTCTGAAGACTCCATGTGGGTGAATCACAGAGGGCCGCATTCTGCCCGGCTCTCCCTCCAGTTGGCAGCAGCCCGCGAAGGCAGGAGAGGGTGAGGTGAAGAAGATATGATTCTTCTCCAAGTGGCAGGTAGGCCCGGATGACTTCAGTGTCATTTCTTTTTTCTGATGTGACTCTTTTTTTCTGGAGAAGAGATGATGGTTTTGCCAGGTGCAGAGCCAGAGGCTTGGCTGCATTAAAACCAAAGAGAAGCTTGTAGCCTGCTGTGCCTTGAGGACGAGAGACAGCCATGTCCTTGAGAACGGGGCAGCCCCGAAGATGGGCGTGTGGCCACTGAATGAAGAGTAAAGAAGGCTTGGGCTTTTCCCACTGAGACTCTGGGCTGTGCTTTTTTGCCAGCATTCCTGTTTTCACCCTGTTAAAAAAACGTCTGTGTTAGCTAAGACTGTTAGAGAGAGTGCTGGATAACCGGAGTGTGTTTGCTGCCAGAGGCCTGCTGTCCTGACGCTCACACTGGCTACACAGTGTAGGCGTCGCCCCGGTGGGTGGCCTGGGACCTTGCAGGTTCCCAAAGCTTTCTCAGACACCCAGATTCAGTAGCATTAACTGGGGACAAAGTGAGTTCCCAAGGTCAGTCTCCCTAGTTGTTGATGGAGAAGGGGCCAGGGCAGCCTGAATTTACAGGGCTCTCCGTGGTCATCGGATGTCCTTTCCTATTTTTGGCAGTATGTCTCATCAGTGATGAATTCTTTCAGCGTTTCTTTGTCTGAAAAAAATCTTCATTTCACCTTCAAGTTTGAAGATCTTTTTACTTGAGTATAACATTCTAATTGACTGGGGTTTTTTTTCATTAATGCTTCAAAGATGTGGCTGTGTCTTCTGGCTCACATGGTTCCTGATGAGAAATCCAGTAATCAATGCCTTTGTTCTATGTGTAACATGTCTTTTTTTTTTTTTTTTTTTACTGTTCTTAAGATTTTCTCTTTACTGGTTTTGAGCACTTCTATGTGTCTCTATATTTCTTGTGCTTAGAGTTCACTGAGCTTCTTGGATTTGTGGGTTTCTAGTTTTCATCAGATTTGGAAATTTTTCAGCTGTTGTTTCTTCAATATGTCTTCCTCCTCCTCCTTTGGGAAAGCCAATTACGTGTGTGTACAGCTGCTCGAAGTGGTCCCACAACTCACTGCGGCTCTTTTTGGGTGTTTTGGTGGACTGTTTCTCTGTTTCACTTTGGATGGTTTGTATTGTCACAGCTTAAAGTTCATCAGTCTTTGGTCGTGTCAGTCCCATCCTGTGTATTTTTCATCTCAGACTTTATTGTTTTCATCTCTAGAAAATCAGCTTCGATCGATTTTATATCTTTCAAGTCTCTGCTTTGACACGTTTCGTTTTTCCCCAGCTTTCTGACCATGCGGACCGCGGTTATAAGAACCGTGGTTGTACCCTTGTCTAACCTGTGTGCCGGAGCGGGCTTGGCTTCGTGGTTTGAATGTCTGCTTCTTAACAGTCGTGTTTTCCTGTTTCTCTGACGCTGGGAGTTTTACCTCGTTGGGTGTTGGGGAATTTTGTAATCCTGTGAATCCTCTTGAACTTTGTCCTGAGATCGAGTGAAGTTGCTTGGAAACAGTGCGATCCTTTCAGGTCTCGCCTTTATGGTTTGAGGGGCGGACTCTGGGCAGCTCTCAGCTCAGTGCCGGGCTGGTCATGCTCGCTGCTGAGGCACGGTTTTCCTAACTCTTCTCCCCGCCGCCCTGTGAATGGTAAATTTTTCCAGTCTGGTCGGTGGGAACGGGCTCTGGGGCCCTGTGTGAGCTTCAGGCACGATCCTCTCGTCTTTGCACATGTTTTTCCCCAGCTTCAGGTCTTGCTCGCACTCACGCACTGTCCAGGCTCCGAGTACTTGGGGGCCCTCTGACAGTCCCTGGAGTTCTCTCTCTGTAGCTCCTTCCCCATTGCCACTTTGGCCTGCTGCCTTGACCTCTGTGAACTTTCAGCTGTCTCCTCCCCAGGGAACCTGGCCCAAGGAGACTACCAGATGTCGCCTCTGTGTCACAGCCCAAAAAGTGTGACAGCACCAGCGGCGTACCCGAAGGCTCACTTCGCTGTTCCCTGTTCCCTAGGGATCACTGTTGGTTGCCTGGTGGCCAGGGCCTTAACAAGCCTTTTCATGCAGTTTGTGGGGGTTGTTGTTTCTGGGCGGAGGGTAAATCTGGTCTGTTACTCCATCTGGACTGGGAGCAGAAGTCCCTTATTCTTTAGAGATATAACTCATACATAAGGAGGAAAATAACTTATTTTGTAAAACTGCCTTGGGGGGGCATGTAATTCATCATCAAAATAAAATTATTAGACTGTAAAAAAAGGACTGAGAGAGATATGGACCAATTCCATACAGTAGTGGCTGGGAGATTGGGGATATTTACCTGTTGTATGTTAGATAATGTTTGTGTCAATATTAATAGCTATTTTTATAAGCAGGTTGTGCGTTTACCAATATGCTAGTATAGTAATACCCTCTAGAAGAAGCAGAAGTGGTTTTGTATTGTTTTTTTTCCTTTTAATGTGGTTTTATTGTGTAATAGTGCCAAAATCTCTGGAGTGGTTTTTATTGCTTCTCTTTGCTATCAGGACATTTACAGAAAAATAAGCCACCAGTTCATACTTAACTGGATAACATTGTAAAGAAATCTGTGCCATCCAAAAATAAACGCCAGTAGGTCAAGTCAAGTGATTAATAACTGTTTTATTATACTTGTTTAATTTCAGGTCGTGTTTATTCCTAATATGGCTCTCCATTTTTGTGGGTTGTGGCGTGTAGATGGCATACCTCATGCATGCGTGTTCCCTCTAGAGGATGCACATTTCTTCTTTAAGTGATCGTGCAATTTTCTAGTTAAATCTTTGCTCTTGTGCATTATAGCTGGTCATTTCGTCCCTTAGTCAATGCCAGGCCCTTGGAGAGAATCCCGCTTTGCCCAGAGAGGAAAGTGCACTTGAAGTAGGGTCGACTGGGACTTTTCCTTTCATTTTCTTGTTACGAGTGAACAGGAGAAGTCACTGTCTTTGAAGGTGGCGCGGTACACCAGCAGCCCTTCTCGGCTTTTCATTTAGCCTGGCCACGTCCACTGCTGAGAGGAATTTTACTCTGTTTTTTAAAAAGTGTTTCCCTTTGATTTTATAGTTAAAAATAGTTTTAAGATAGGCTTTTTAGAAGTACGGTGACAAGCTCCATGCCTATAATAAGTAATGGAGTTCATCTCCAAAGATGAGATTTTTCCATTCCCCTCCCTCCAGTGGTCTGGATAAGAGTTAAATATTTTAAAGAGGATCAGATACACAGAATCATGTCTTGTCTTGTCTTTACCTGTAGGGAGCTGAACGGAAAATCAGGGACGAAGAACGAAAACAAAGCAAAAGAAAAGGCAAGTGTACTGACCCCAGCTCCCAGTTGAATGCCTGTAAGTAGAAATGTTCCCTCCAAGCATTTCAGACCTTTCCGTGCCTTGAGTTTTCAAGCAGAAGACAGAAACGTGGCTCTTTTTTATTACTGCGAAGCGGTAGCATTGCTTTCCTTACCAGATACAAAAACAGATGAATGGCTAAACTAAGTAATTTTCTTGGGGCACTACATGAAGGATTCTTGAGTTTTTCAGAGTTTAAGCCATTTTGGCTGTTCTAGCTCAGGTTGCCAATTCCAGTCCTGAAAAAAGCACACATTCCACCTGAATAGCTGATAATAACATTGGAATTGTCTAGATTTTTAAGAATAATGACACTCTTCAGAATTCAGGATGTCTTAATTCCAAATGAGTATAGTTTGGGTATCGTCTATCATTTGCAGAATCTGTAGGGCCTCTGTTTGGACATTTTACCAGGAAACCTTTCTTTCTTTTTTTTTTTTTTTTTTAATGTGACCAATATTCATAGTCACAAAATCCTGTCTCTCTCAGCGAAAAGGAAAAAAAAATGCTGCTCAGTGCCAGTCGTGTTTCATCCGCAGTACGTGGGCTGCTGGCATCTGCTCTTTGAACATTCTGTCTGGCTCAGCAGACGTTTGCCCCGGAGCTCATTAGTCAGGGCTCTCCAACTGGCATCAAAGTGTAAACTCCCCATGCCACTTTAGAGAGCAGCTAACTAACTAGGAAAACTCGTCACGAGTGCTTCAGGGTCAGACGATGGAGGAAGATGGAGTCTGAGGTTTCATAAGTTAAAAATGAGGCAGTCGTGCTTACTCTTCACCTCAGTCAGGCTCGGTTCTGAAGTGGAAGGTGTGACGTGAAGGTGTGTGCGCCCAGGTGGGAGAAGGAGTTGCTATTAAAATGTCAATTATTTAATGAGGATAGCTAAGATGAAACCGCTTCTAAATTATGTCTATACAGTTATGTTAGCCCGTCAGACAAAAACTAAATATGCTTTGCCTTTGTTCCAAATCTTCTGTGTGTGTATGTGTGTTTAAATATACCTTTTTCTCCTCTGATTTTGATGCTTGATTGATTTTAGTATAGTAAATACAGACAGCATAGACCTTCACATCAACTGATTTTCCTCGTAGTTCAAGTGATGTGACCTGTATCTTACAGTGATATGATTTAAGTTTCTTAAACGTTGAGGAAAGTGCTATGTGGCCTGTATCCAGTGTACGTATATAAGCTGTTGATTGTGGCATCCCCATTTTTTTTCAGTTTCTGATGTTAAAGTGCCACTGCTTCCCTCTCACAAACGCATGGACATAACGATTTTCAAGCCCTTTATTGATCTCGATACTCAGCCTGTTCTCTTCATTCCCGACGTGCACTTCGCCAACCTTCAGCGGGGCACTCACGTATGTAACCAGGAGCTCAGGGTGGCCGCAGGGAAGTAGTAAGATTTGACAAAAAGAAAATCTTTGGAAAACAGAAGCCAAAATGTACTGAGATTTGGCCAGCCTTTGGGGTTAGCTTTCTGGAATATTCCATCGGGGTGACAGGAGGTCCTTACAGTGGAGAACTTTTAAGGACAGTTGATTTGGAAACAAAGTACCAAATTGTTCCGCAAATCTTGTTTGCATTTATTTATTTTTAAGCTCATTTAAAAGATGCTAGAACAGTAATGCAATTTGCAGTTTGAGTCTTTGATCTCGTGGGTTTAACTTACATGGGTCTGGACCGGAGGGGAAAGCCGGAGGAGTCCCTGGGGTTCGCAGCCTCGTGGCACAAAGAACGTCCAGAGGCTGCGGTCATGGTTTCAGTTACTGAGTCATCATTGGCACGCAGAGAGCTGTGTCTTGGCTGCCGATGCAGAATTTAACAAATAGCCCTGTCCTGCTCTGAGCAGAAGCTCGGTGGACTCAGGAACTTGAGGAGCGTGGAGCATGCTTCTGCGCTGAGCTCAAATAAACATCGAAAAGGCGGTCTGCCATGCACTGCGTGGACAGCTTAGGGGAAGCCATGGCCAGTGTATTCAGTTCCTAATGAAAAGCTTTAATGTGAACAGCAGTCGGCAGACTCTTTCTATAAAGGGTTAAGTAATAAACGTTTTAGGCATTTGGGGTCATATGGTCTCTATTGTGACTGCTGAACTCTGAGTGCTAGTGCCAAAACAGCCGTAAACAACACGCCAGTGAATGAGTGTGGCTGTGTGCCAGTCGGTGCTCAGAGAGGCGCTAGGCAAAACTTGGCTCATAGGCCCATGGTTTGCCAGCCCCTGAGTTGGAGGACTTCAAGATACCGCTAAGAATCTAGTTATTGAAAAATGAAACTAAATGGTTTTGTGTTAGATTGGTCAGATTCAGAATTATTTTCACTTTAAGAATAATTCGTGGTCTGAAATATTTTTGAGCATATACTTGAAAAATAATTTTGTTTTTGGTCTTAGGTCCTTTCCATCGCCTCAGAAGAATTGGAAGGTGAAGGGTAAGATTTATGTTTTGTTTCATTGTATTTTGTTTTGTTTTAATAAATTCTTTTTATTTTGAAACAATCTCAAACTTATAGAGAAATTGCTGGTACAATACAAAGAAATACTTTTTTCCTGAGCCACTGGAGAGCAGGTTGCTGACCCAGTGACACCATCATGCCTGAATACTTGAGTGTACATTTTCTACAAGCGAGGACACTCTCCCGCAGAACAGTCAGAGCCAGGGTGTTGGTACGGAGACGTTATTAATACCAGTCCTCGTCCCTTCGGCTTTTGCCAGTTGTTCTGAGAAGGTCTTTCACAGCAAAAAAGGATCCAGTTCAGACTCAGACAGTGTGTTTACTCTTCATGTCTCTTTTGGCTTCATCAGTGGGGAACAGTCCATCTCTCCTTGACCTTCCTGACATAACACTTTGAAGATTACAGTTGTTTTCTAGAATGTCCCTCAGTCTGGGTTTGTTCATTGTTTCCTTGTGACGAGGTTAGGTTATGCATGTTGGCGGGAGGGTCGCACACATAATGCTGTCTTCTCAGTGTGTCCTGTCAGGCGGCACACACCCGCCACGTGTGCCCTGTCGCTGGTGATGCCCCAGTGCTTCCGCTGGAGGCTGGCATGTGCTAAAGGCTGGGGCAGACTCTTCTAACACTCAGCCCGTATTCTCGAAGCGATCATTCTGTTCAAAGCCAAGTGCTCACTTTCTTCATTTTCGTTCCTCTGCCGCTTTCTTGCTCACCCGCACCGAGCCTCACCATGTGGAATACCCTGTAACTGTCTTTGACAGCCGGCTGTGCTGGTCTTCCTCTCCTTTCTTCAGATGAGGTCTGTTTCTGTCTTCCCCTTTTTATTTCCACTGATCTTACTTATTGTAACCCTTAGAATCACATGCTGTGATTGTCCCCAAAGTCCTCTAGCTGATTCTTCTGCCGACAGGACCTGGAGCCCCCTCCTGTCTTTGCTCTGCTTCAGTTATAGCATTCTCGTCTCACACAACCTTCAGGTTCCCTGACACCAGCCACATAATAAACTCCTTAGAGCCGAATGGTCAGAATGCTCCACAGTAGAGCCCACCTGCCCTTCTAGATTTCCCTTCACGTGGAACATTGTTTCCGCCAGCCTGGCCTTGCATTTTCCTGCTCACACCGTTCTCCCTTGTCTGACACGCCCCTCCTTTGTTAGTGTCTCTACATGTATCTCAAATCCTACACCCTCCATGAGATTTTCCCTGAAAAGAAACTTGGTTCTTGAGAAGACCGGGTGATGGTGACGTGGTGTGAGCAGCGGGCGCGTCTGGCAGGCGGCCGAGTGCAGCCAGCTCTGCTGATGAGTAGTAGCAGGAGCCCTGGTTCAGTCCGTATCAGTCTTTGGCCTCAGATTTTCATCCACAAAATAAGGAGGCCAGACCAGATGAAGCGTGGAGATCATTTTAAATCTAAAATTCAGTGATAGACTCTAAAACTCTTGTTTCTCGCGAGTGCGAAGTTGAAGGCACTGATGCGCGCTTTGAATCACCTGCAGATCCAACTTGAAAAGGGGGCCGTACGGGTCAGAGGATGATTTTGCGATGCCACCGCCTACTAAGCTGACCCGGATAGAAGAACCAAAGAGAGGTGCGTTGGCTTCATTTCTTAGTGGGAGTTGTAAATTAGAAGTGAGTTCTGAATCTATCAAAAGCATACATTTCTCAAACAAATCTTGTCCAGTTTGACTCTTCTTCTGTCAGACCAGCTTCTGGCTCGAGCTTGAACGTACAGCAGAGTTGAAAGAAGCCGAGCGCTGTGTCCTCGGGACACGTCACATTGGTTCATGCTTGCTCTCCGTGCTGGGGGTCTGCGTCCTTACTTTGCTCACGTGAGTGAACTGCGTCCTTATTTTTTTTCCCATCTCCTTAACTCCCGACTGGGGATTAGTGCTGCTCTATGTGCGAAAGGAGGCGGAAGAAGTCTTCGATGCCCTGATGCTCAAGACTCCATCTTTGAAAGGCTTGATGGAAGCTGTAAGTACTACAGACTTTGTGATCCTCTTTAAGAAGCGAAAACAAACTGATGTAGCACATTCTGCAGGCCATCCAGGTTCCTCTGCCGCGCTGACGCCTCAGAGGCCTTTGCTGAGCGGCGGTGTCTGTGGCTGTGGCGCGGGCCACGCTCCGCCCACCTCGTGTGGTCCTCGGTCATCTGTGGGGTCCCCACTTGGTCTCGCAGCCCTGTGCCCAGCGCACTAGTGGCAGGTAGTAATTGCTCATAATGTCTCGTCCACTGGATTGAGTGAATTTGTGATGACCCGTGAAGTCATTTAGTTTTTATCGTATTTGGTTAAAGGGAGACTGCCATTTAACACATCTTCTAGAAAGCCAACAAAAATTATTTTTAATCAAATAAAATCTTACAGACTTCATGCATAAGAACAGTGGCTCTTTGGTCTGCCTTTGAAATGCCCAGTTTTAGGGAATGACTGAATTTGCGTCGGGACCTTACTCAAAGCACATTTGAGAAAATTCAGAGGTAGAACCAGTGATGACCGTAAGTATCTCAGCAAAGGTCTGCCCTTCGGGGAGCAGTGAGAGATGGCATGAGGAGGGTGCCTGCCTGCCGACTCCCCATTTCGGCTTCACCCCAGGACGAGAGCCAAGGACACCGCCCTGTGTCCTCGTAGTTGGCAGCGCAGCCCCTCCCTGTAAGTCAGAGGAACCTTTGTGCTCAGAACGTGAGCATAGCTGGGCTAGAAGCGAGTTTCGCCGGGCGCCCCTGACGACTGCAGCATGTCGAGTCCGTTTCACGAGTGAGTGTTGAGGGCCTGCTTTGTGCCAGGTGCTGCTGTTCTAGGCACCAGAGTGACAAGAGCAAGTGACATGGCAGCAAATAGCGTTCAAGTTCTGGTTAGGAAGGTAGAGACAGATAAGCGAAGACAGCAGCGTGTAATCTGCCAGGGGCTGATAGATGCAGCGAAGGTGAGGGGCAGTGGGGTGGGGGCACCACTGCTTAGTACCCCGGGGAGCTCCGCGTCCCAGGCATCCCTCGGCACGTTCCCGCTGCGCCGCAGCCACACCGCCGTCAGGAGCGCTTTGCCACTGTCACTTCCCAGCAGTGTCTCCTGGGTTCCTCTTACCTTGTCTTCTGACAGCCCTTCCTCATTTCTTAAGAATCATGCGAACTCTTGATTATGGAGAGAGAGGAGAGTGTGAAAAAGATTGACACTCAGCTGTGCCAAATACAACTGTTCGCAACTCACAAAGATTTCATCTCTGTCTTACATCTCTTGGGGCTGGGATTTCATACATATACAAGTGTTATCGTGCTGTGGTGCAGAAAAGCAATGGACCTGTTTGTGTGGCGGGAGCTCGGATGCAGGTCGAAGTGCACGCCTGTTAGACCGAACGCGGTCTGAAGGCTGGTCTTCGGAGGTCCCGCGTCTCAGCGCTGCCTGAAGCCTCGCTCTTCAGATTGAGGGTGGGCGGTAACCCCGGGAAGGGTCGGGGCGGGAGGTGTCTGGACAGCAATTCCAAATAGAGACTTTGATCTAGACTGAACCAGCTGCTCCTGCTTGGAGGAATTCATCCTTCTTTAAAGATAGCCTCTGTGCCCAAGGACGACACCATGTGGATTTCACCGCACTGTGTAGACCATTCATTGATCATAAAAGAGGGGGTGCTGAGGCTGAGCAAAGGCAGAGGGCAGCACCCCAGTGGCTGCAGCCATGCTGGCTGGAACCCTGGTGATTTTGCCAGAGTTTTCACGGCTCTCCGAGAGGCTCTGGGTAGAACTGGCGGAGGCACAGTTCTCAGATTGTGATCAAGGACTTGGATGTTGCTCTTGGGCTATGGGATATAGAAACATTTCTTCCTTCCCATAATTCTGTATCTGAAATTAAGAACTCACACTTTGTGCTGGACACACTTTAATCCTCACAGCAACCTAGTGTTATGTGATCTGTCCTTGTACGATGAGGGGAGGCTGAGAGTCAGAAAGGTCACCCGCTAACTGAAGGTAAATCAACTGATTTGAATCCCTTGAGTCCAAAGCAAGGCCTTTGTACACTTGATCAGAAAACCTGTGACTATGGATACGCATCATCATATATTTGTCAAAAGCCATAGAGTGTACAACTCAGAGTGAACCCTAATGTGAACTGTGCAGTAATTCATAATATTGTAGCAGTGTTGGCCCATCACATGTAACAAACGCACCACAAGAATGAGAAACGTTAATAGCCAGGGAGCTACGTTGGGGGTGCTGAGCAACTCTGTGTGTTCTGCCCAGTTTCTCTCTAAACTTAAAACAGCTCTATAAAATATTAATTAAAAAAAAAACTATGACCAAATAATATATTTGTGAACAGCTGTGAACTAGGGAGAAATAACAAAGCACTCGATTGCAGCTCCCTTCAGAAGTAAGTAGCATGCCTCCCCAGGATAGCAGCTGGTTTGTATGTGTGTCTTTGTGCATTTTTGAAAAACAAAGTTGAGTGGCTGTACCACTACATTACATAATGTGTTTGTCAAAGCCATGAAGGTGACATTTTGTAATTATTTTTCATTGCTTTTTTAGATCTCAGACAAATATGATGTTCCTCATGACAAGATTGGGAAAATATTCAAGAAATGTAAAAAAGGGTGAGCACTGACATTGCTAGTACCTGCATGAGGTTAACGTGAGGTAACGTTAGTGTTATCCACCTGCACCTGTGTCCCGTCCAGAAACAGTTCCAGAAACGTCCGTGCAGGAACGTGTGTGTCCTTAAGTCATCCACAGAAAACCGGTCCGCCTTTCTAGGACACCCTGTCGATCCTTTTTAAGTATGACTTGTATTTGCTCCTCTCATGCTCGCAGTGGCGAGGTGGCGCCAGGGTCCAGCGTGCATTACGAAAGCTAGTGAGGGTGACACGGAGGCCGTGGCCCCGTCACCGAGCCCCCGTCGTAGGCCGGGCCCTGGGTCGCGCACCACTCCGCTCTTAAACGTGCACATCAGCCTCTGTGATGGGGTCGTTATTCAGCTTATAGTCAGCGGAGGCACAGAGAGCCTGAGAGACTTGTCCGGGATCAGATTAGTGCCAAGGCCATGATTCAAGGTCAGTCTTCACCGACTGCGAAGTCTTTGCTCATCTACCCTCCTCTCCTGCCCTGGATTGTGTTTCCAGTCACAGAGCATTGCTTCCTTGCATTGATATTCTGTTTTACTTAAATGTCTCTGCTGTTTGGCATGGGTAAGCAGGATAGCACGAAAGTATTTTGGCTTAATTCTAAAGCAAATCCTAATTGGAATTTTGTAGGTGGGTCTAGTGGGAAGCATTGCACTTCATAGTCACTCAGTGAAACTTTGAGGGTTGCTCGCCAGGGAACCTCGTTTGTGAGGGAGCTGCCGTAGGCTCATCCTGCCAGTGTGTTTTCTAAAGCGGACCAGCGAAGTGCTGCTCTGTGGATTGATCGTGTTCATTATAACAGCTGCTCTCCACTGAGTGACTCCTGCACGCTGAGTTAATAATAAGCTAGTGTGTTTTACTTATCGCATGCCCTGCACTGTTATAAGTGCTTTATTTGAGTCCTCATTTCATCTTCTTAACGGTATTCTACGGTAGACACTTATCCATTCCCATTTCATAGATGAGGAAATTGAGGCTTTGGGGCTTAAGTATTTTCCGTCCGGGGTCACAGCTAGTAGGCAGCAGAGCTCACGGAAATCTGGGTGACCGACTCCAGAGCAAGTGGGGCTGAGGGCATCACTCTCGCCTCCTCTTTCAGGATTCTGGTGAACATGGACGACAACATCGTGAAGCATTACTCCAATGAAGACACCTTCCAGCTGCAGATCGAGGAAGTGGGGGGTCGTACAAACTCACCCTCACCGAGATCTAAAGGCACCTTAGCCCTCCCCTCCCGACCAGCTAAACGAAGGTGGTACGTAGGTCTTGCTGTCTGGCGAGCCGCAGGTGGAGCAGTTGGCCACCTTCCACACGCCGGCGGATGTCAGTGGAAGGGGCTTCTTTGACGTGGAGATGGCACTGCGTTTGACTTGGCGATAGCATTGAATACATTGCATTGGCGTTTTTCATATTGGACAGAGAGATCCAAATACTATTATGTTTGAATTTTCTGATAGAAATACTTAGGATTAAAAGTGAAAACTTTGTTCCAAGACTTGATAGACTCTCTGGGAAACTTTAGGATACCTGCTGCATTACTGATACAAATACCGGGATGTCTGCCTTGTCTCTTCAGGGGGAGTGGGCCTGCTCCCCAGTGCAGGTCGGAAAAGGCGGTCAGCGTGGCTTTAAGGATCTTGCACGAACTGTGTGCGTCTGCCTGCCTCAGGCCAGGGAAGTGGCCTCCGAAGACAAAGGATGAGCCCTTTCGCCCTTAGTCTCTCATCCCCCAGGAAATGTTTACTCACATAGAGCGTGTTACTAAAATCTTCCTTTGCAACTTTCTTGAACATGTCAGCTGCCTTTCTTATGAAGAACTTTAGCGGGTTACAGTACAAATCGGTTAAGCTAAAGCTGCATTGTATATAAGTGCAATACATTTTTGAAGGCCTGTGTCTGTAAATGTGTACATACATGTCTTATATAAATAGATAATATATAAATGCGGTGTCTGTACAGAAGAGATGCAATGAGGTCTCCCCTAAAGACTCTCCTTAGACGAAGGGTTAAGTTATTTTTGATAATGTCTACCACGCAGATAGAATGCTCTGCTACTGGAACCCACCAAAGTGCTTTCTCTGGGTGTCCCCAACACAGCAGTTATTCCATAGCATAGCAAAACCCTCCCAAATGACAGATCTGTTTGCTTTTGAGACTGTTATTATTTGGATTTCTGCACTGGTTAACAAATGAAGTAAAGGAAAAACACTACAGCAATCACGTCTGTCGTGTATGCTAGTTTTAGTCGTACGTACCCAATAGAATGAACAAACAGTAATTACAACACATCACATACTGGACTAGTGTACCAGGTGACACAACTCAAAATGGAGTTCTTCCTGATCTTCCTCTTATAAGAAATTATTTCTGTTTTATCATGTTTCAGAGCCTGCAAGCTTTGATTATCTTGCATGCTAACAATTGTAGAAAGATTCATGAATTTATGAGACGATGCTACTTGGCAGGGGAACATTTTATACACATGTTTAAATATATAAAAATGCTAAAAAGTAATTTTATAACAAAATCACGGGTATCTTTAGGTTCAGGGAGCTAGAATAGTTCATTTGTATAAGTAGGATTGATAGTTACATTCTTACATTAAAATATTCTAATGAAGTATGTGAACTAAATTGCTGGTTTTCTAAGATTAAGATATGGGACACGGGTCATATAACAATATTTATATTGTGTTTTATGAAATCAATTTGACTTGTTTGTTGTTTTTAATTGTATCATTGAAAATGTATTTTAAACCAAAGGGATTAAATTTTATATGTCTATTTCATAATATGTCATTTCATGTTGTCCCGTTTGACTTTATCGTATCATTAGTTCGTAAAGCAGAATTTGGGATCTTATAATGACAGCTAAAAAGGATCTCATTAGCATTTTCTCCTCATTTCCCAACATGTCCTTAGGACTCTTCCTTCATCTTAGTTTTTCCTTGCAGGCATCTGTGAAATGATCTAATTGTTAAGTTAGAAAGTCCTAAATAATTTCTCAACTATTATCAGAATTTAACCACTAAAACTACAAGTGAATGCTCTTAGACCTAACAGTTTTGTGTTTTCTTTCTTTCCTTTTTTTTTAAGTATGTACTCCTGAAGCGAGCACAGTGTTTTTAGTTTTTAAAAGCTTAACAAAATGTTTGGTTTAAAAATCTGCCAATAATGTTTCAGCTTATTAGAATTTCTAAATCAGACAGCTATTGTAAGCATATTCAGGTAATTCGGGCCTAACTCTGATAGACACTAAAATATTCTTCTAGTGAACACATGATCAAATTAATGACGTAAACTTGATAGGTTTCCTATGACATCTGTGCATTTTTCACTAATTCTTGGGCCACAAGTAAAGAATCCTTAGGAGCAGGTTCCACTCCTGGTCACTCAGTGGTGCCAGAGCCAGCTCAGTGTGGGAAGCCTGTGGGGTGGGGCCCACGTGTCCCCTCCACGGGGCCCTTCCTGGACCCCACCTTCACCAAGGCTCCAGGGAGCACCTTGGGCTCCCTCATGGGGTGGGGCCCACGTGTCCCCTCCACGGGGCCCTTCCTGGACCCCACCTTCACCAAGGCTCCAGGGAGCACCTTGGGCTCCCTCACACTCCTGCCTTCCCGCAGTCTGCTGCGTTTCTTTCTGCCTTTGTCACGTATCTCTTCCTTCTGCCTGGCTTTCCCTTGGAGATGGGTCCCCCTGATGTCCCCAGTGGGTTACCCGGCTCCGTCTCCTGCCACTCACTGCTCCGTGTTGGATCAAAAACCCGCCAGCCCTCCACAGGCTCCCGTCTCCTCGGCGCTCCGGCCCCCAGCCCAAAGTTAGTGACGTAGTGAATGCTCGGCGAATGATTCTGTGGAGGTTAAGTGACCGGTCAGTGCTGGTGAGTACCCAGTGACTTGCTACATCAGCGGGAGGTGGTTTAGAAGTTAGAAGCTCAGAAATGGGTCTGGGCTGGAGCTAGCCCAGCAGTCCGTAAAGCAGAGGTCCCTAAGGGGAAGGGATCACGGGAAGGCGAGTCAGGGCCTGCAAGTGAGAGGCGAGCGGGCCCGGGCAGGACCGTGACGCGACTTGCATTCGTGATCGCCGTTGCTCCTTTAACCGCACGAGGGGAGCAGTCCACGCGTGTCATCCGGTGTCAGCAAAGTTTGCATCTCACGTGCGAATACTGGTCATCAGTATACAGCAAGTGGAGGCCACCCAGTCAGTACGTGTAGTGGGGCCTTGACTCTCCACCTCCTGCCTCCCGCTCCCTCGAAGTAACCGCAGATCATTTCTCCAAGGCTACACGAGAGTCCTCTGTGCAAAACTCAAGCGTGCCGGGTCGACCGTGTTTTGCAGATGCTTTCATGCCTCACTACCTTTAGCCCCAGTCTTTTGAAGGACTATTGTGCTCCGTTGTCTAGACAGCATTTAATCGGGGCCCCCGGTGGACGTTTAGGGTGAGATTTTGCCATTACAAACATTGCTGCAGGAAAAAATGCCGACATGTCTGCCCTTACCTATTTGTGAAGGAAGGTTATAGGCTGAGTTCTTAGAGAAGAGTGCTGCGTGAAAGGGTGTTTTCAGCCACTATTTTGTAGAAACTGCCCGATTGCCGTCCATAGCAAACGGTTACGTTCCGCGCCGCCAAGTACGTTTCCCAACGTCTTGCGCCTTGATTCGTGCTTCTCTGGGTGACGTGGAGCGTGACTGCGTGTCAGTGGCCATTTACACTTCATCTTCTGTCCGTCCTGTGTTTATGTCCCTGAGAAAATAATCTCCACCGTCCCACTTGCTCACTGGCGCATGTTGCCGGTGCTGGGCTCTGGACCAGACGGTTGGCAGCCTCCCTTAATCCTCACTGAAAGGGGCAATGTCACCCCATTTTACAGACACAGAGACTTTCAGAGGGTCACACTGCTGGGCCAACTGCAAACCTCCATTTTTTTCCCACTGTCACATGCTGTTCTCACTGAGGATGCTCTTTCTGAGGTAACCGATGGCCTGATTATCTGAGCTCTCTAGGACCTTCGATTAAAGGCCGGCTTTAAATTACTTCAGCTTTCAGGGGGTCTGCCGGCTAGCTTTTAGTCGCAAGCATCAGAAACTCTTTAAGACGGTTCGACAGTAAAGGAAGCGCCTCTCGTGACAGGAGTTGAAAGGTGGCAACACTTGACCCTGGAACTCGATGCCGTGGCTCCCTGTCCCTCCTTGGGGGCCTTCATCCTGGTTTCGTGCTCCGTGCGTGATCTCAAGGTGACCACCAATAGTCTCTCGACCATGTGTCTCCTGGTTCAAGGTCAGAATGGGGAAAAGGTCTTCACCCCAGGGTTCCCAGCAAGAGTTCTGGGCTTCACCGGGATTGGGACCTCCTGGTTCACACGTCTACCGAGGCCGTCATTAGGGCCCTGGGACGATCGCCTCCTCCCCTCAGCAGCACAGCGCTGCGGCTGGAAATCGGGGCTTTAGGGAGGCTGGGCAGGGCAGGCGGGGCGGGAGGAAGGGGAAACGCTCACCCCGCAGCCTTCTGCCTCTGCTGTGTCTGGCCTCCCGCGCCTGACCCCACACCTGCGCCAGGAGCGGTGTTTCCGGGCCCGTCCACGGTCCCCATCGCATTCTATCACTCGAACACCGGCAACTCTCAGATTTCTCCCTCCATTCTAGAACTCTCCCTTAAGCTCTAGATCCGACGCCCACGGGACACCCTCCCGCAGACACCTGGATTTATGTCCCAAACTGAACTCTTCCTCCTCAGTCGTGGGTCTCCTCCCCTGGTTCCTATTGTGAATGGCACCTGGGCCAGAAACCGGTTGCCTCCGACTCCGCCCAGTCGTCCCTAACGTCAGGCCTGGCCTTGGAGCCCAGCGCGTCTTCCTCCGCCCCTCTCACTCTCCTGCCCCACCGCTGCGGGCCGCCTGCTTCCCCACCCGGCTTGCTCACCTCTGAGCCGCTTCCTTCTCAGGCTCATCTCAGCAGTGGATCAGACCGGGTCAGGACCCTGACCACCGCACACGGCACGACGCACCCCCGCCCCTCGGCACCCCATCCCCCCCACAGGCCCTGAGAGCGGTTCCCAGGTTCCCATCGAAGCCCGTTTGCAAGTCCCCGAGCACAAAAGTCCCGCCCTTCGAAACTCCCCACTTCTGCTCTCGCCTTTCCTATTTCCTCCCGTTCTTCGCTACTCGGCTCACCTGTCACCCACTCAGAGCTTTCCTGCCTTGCTCTCTGCACCGCCAGGCAGCGGATAGGCACGCCTCCTTTGTGCCTCGACAGCATCAGACTGTAATTACCTGTTAGAGGTCTCACTACCCGCCTCTCCACCCCGCAGGACCCCGGAGGGCATGCACAGGCCTCTTCCTGGCCCCTGTGGCCTCAGCGCCCAGTGGGCACAGAGAAGGTCGCCAGCAAATACCATGTCAATTCCATGTTCTCTGTGGCCCTGAACAAACGCTCTGAAGTCACCGTCACCTTGCCTTTCGTATCCTGTACCCAATCCCCCAAAATCCTGCCTTCGAAACCCATCCAGAATCTGGCCGTCTCTCACCACGTCAGCTGTCACCTAGATTTTTGCAGTGGCCCCACTGGACTCATTTTGCCACCCAGTGTCCCCTGCATGTCATTCTCGACCCAGCAGCCACAGTGGTCCTTCTAAAATAGAAGTCACATTAAGCCTCTCCTGCTCAAAACCGGGTAAGGGCTCCCCTGGCGCCCAGAGGGATCTCGGAAGCCCTCCCAATGCGGACGAGACCTGAGCCCCTGCCCCTGACCTCTCCTCTGACGGCTCCCTCTGTCCCTCAGCCATTCTGGCCTTTTCCCTGTTCCTTAAGAATGTTTTTAATGACACCACAGTGGAAGATACTGCACGGCTTTATCTCCCCAGGTCACACGATGTGGGCAGCGCGCAGACGACAAAGGCCCCCACGGCCAGCTGTCCGTTCGGTCGCCGGCAGTCTGCCCCAAATCACGTGAGCAGGAGGAAAGACTCGCCTTTCCTGCGCCTGATGGGATGCCAGCGGCATTACTACGAAGAAAAGCACAGGTGGAGCCTCGGGCTCGCCCCTCTCGGCAAATAACTTTTTCCTCCATGTTTGTTACGAAGGCCACCCGTTCGCTCTGGGCAGCCAGAGCCAACACTGCGGCTTCGCGGCCAGCCTCAGGGGTATCCGACTCTCCGGCCCTGAGTTAGAGTGCAGTCTGTAGGGACCTTGGTCACCTTTCCATCCCAGAGGCCGTCAAGTCAGTCCATCCACTGGGTACTGTGCTGGAAGGATCGGGCCTGCCCCAGTAAAACTGGCGGGGTCTGGGGCGTGCCGAGATCCCCTCCCCTCCCGGGGTGAAGGCTGCCCTCCCGTGCTGCGCCCCGCCCCAGGGCCCCAGGCCTCCTCAGCCTCTCCCTGCTTTTCCACAGCATTTATCACTTTCCAACCTGCCATGTATATTACTTTATTTCACTTACGGTTTATTGTCCTCCTTTGCCTCGCTTCTAGAATGTTTCCTCCCCCAGAACAGGGTTTTTGTCTCACTTGCTCACTGATGAGTCTTAAATGCCTGCAGAAATGGCTGACTCCTTGTAGACAGTTGAGTGGATATCGTATGGGCCACTCCAGACCTGTACTGCATCCTTCGCCACCTGCTCTCTCCCCGCGGTGCACCCGTGCGGACCACGCAGCCCGCTCTCCCCCTGGGGGTGCACCCGTGTGGACCACGCACCCCGCTCTCCCCCTGGGGGTGCACCCGTTGTGGACCACCGCACCCGCTCTCCCCCTGGGGGTGCACCCGTGTGGACCACGCAGCCCCGCTCTCCCCCTGGGGGTGCACCCGTGCGGACCACGCAGCCCGCTCTTCCCCGGGGTGCACCTGGCTCCTCAAGCAGGCTGTTCCTGAAGGTCGCTGTTCCTCTCGGGTGGCTCCTCACCTCTCTTTCTCTCAGGTACTTCCTGTCCCTGTAGGGGTGAGCTGCCACCTGCCGGCGGTCACAGCACTATCCCCATAGGTCCCTCTACATTCCATCTTGGTAAATCGTCCCTTTAGAAATAACCCCTTTGAATTATGCCATTCTGAGTGTGCCAACTAATTCTGTTGAGATTCTTGGTTGACGCAATGATCAATAAATTTTCACGGAATGACTGAACGAATGAATCAATCCAGTGTTTGTAAGATGAACGAATGGTGGGCAGCCCCTGGAGGATCACTGGACTTTCCAAACCCCAACTATTCTTTCTAGAATATTCTCTAGAATGTTGTCACTGAAGAGGAACCGCCATGCATTATTTCAAGTTACACAGCACTGAGGCAGGGTATTCGGCAGCCTTTCAGCAGGTAACGAACCTGGTGTGCGGGTTTTCTCTCCGTGATTAGGAAAGAAAATTTGACATTCCTTCCTGGAAACCGTCCAGCCAGGGTACACCGGCGTTCAAGTCTAACCAACAGATGAGTGCTCACAGGAAGTCACTTCAGGGATCTGAGCGGATTTTTCCTCCTGGTCTCTACTCCATTCGGTGCACGATTTTCCTGTTACGCTTTATGGAAAATTAGGTCCAAAGCCCAGGGAAACCGCCTCCCACACAGGGATACCGGCCCCAGCTTCCAGGGACCTCCCGAGCTCACAGGATGGGAGGAAGGAGGGAGGGAAGAAGGAAATCCTCAAAGGAAACAGGAAGTAAAAAACAACTATCTTGCACTATTTTAGTTTTATCATTAAGATTTTCCTGAAAATTAAGCATGTGCCCTTTTTCAGCAGGTCTTGTGATGAATCAGGAGATGATCACAGGTAGCTTCTGTCTTTCTTTCTTTTTTCTTTCTTCTCTTTCTTTCTTTCTTTCTTTCTTTCTTTCTTCTTCTTTTTTCTTTCTTTCTTTTCTTTCTTTCTTTTTCTTTCTTTCTTTCTTTCTTTCTTTCCTTTTTTATTTCTTTTTTCTCTTCTCTCTCTCTCTCTCTCTCTCTCTCTCTCTCTCTCTCTTTCTTGTCTTACCATATATTAAGACCTCAGCCACTGACCAGGGAATTTGCTAGAGGTAAAAATGCTTACGGTTCCAGCTAGCCTGGCACCTAGGCCAGGAGGAATGGCCTTCCCTGGAAACAGCTATGTGCAGGGCTGAGGCGTGATTCCTTCTGGTCCTAAAGCTTAAAAAACTCACTGGAAAGTTTCTCCCACAGACTACTCTGCCTGGGCCACCACAAAGGAGGGCGGGAGGGGATAGTGCCGAGTGCAGCTCATGTTTTACGCTTTGGGACGGGTACAGATCCTCCCCTGGAAATGAATCTAGAGGTAGACCTTAGAGCCTTCACAAAAGATTAACTCAAAGTAGAACACAGGCCTAAATGTAGAACACAAAACTATTAAAGTCCCAGAAGATAACATAGGAGAAAACCTAGATGACCTTGAGTGTACAATGACCATCAGGCACAACATCAAAGGCATGATTCATGAAAGAAAGAATTCATAAGCTGGACTTCATTTAATTTTTTTTTTTTTTTTCTCTGCAAATGGCAATGTCAGGAGAACAAGATACAGGCCGGGGTAAAATATTTGCAAAAGACACATCTGATGAAGGACTACTAACCAAAATATACAAAGAACTTTTAAAAACTCGACAGTAAAGAAACTACTGGATTAAAAACAGGCCTTAACAGATACCGCACCAAAAGAAGATCTACAGATGGCAAGTAAGCATACGAAAAGATGTTCCACATCACATGTCATCGGGGACATTGCAAATTAAAACCACAATGAGGCGCCCACTCAATACACATCTAGGAGAATGGCCCAAACCGGATGCGGACAGCAGCAAACGCTAGTGAGGACCCGAGCAGCGGGAACGCGCCTCCTCCCGGGCTGGTGGGACGCGGCAGGGTGCGGACACTTCGGAGACAGCTTGGCGGGTTCTACCAAACAAACACACTCTTACAGTGACCCCTCAACCTGCTCCTTGGTATTTACCCAAAAGCGTTGAAAACATGTCCGCACAAAGACCTGCACACGGATGTGACATTTACAGCAGCTGTAGCTCAATGGTCACCAAACTGGGAAGCCACGAGATGTCCCTCGAGAGGTGATGGGTAAGTAATCTGTGGCCCATCAGACAATGAAATATCAAGCCCATGGAAAACATGGGGAACCTACATGCCTATTACTAAGGCAAAGAAGTCGATTTGCAAAGGCTGCGTGCTGCGCGATTCTAAACTCTAGGACATTCTGGAAAAGGCAGAGTTATGGAGACAGAAAAGGTCAGCGTTTGCCAGGGTTGATGGGGACGGTGAGTGTTGGCGCACGGCGGAGTCGTCTCTATAGGACATCATGATGGATACAGGTAGCACGTCATTATGCAGTTGTGCAACCTGGGATGAACCCGAATGCACCCTATGTGCATCAATGATGCGTGATTGGGTTGGTCAGTTGTGACAGATGCCACTCTGGTGAAGGACGTTTACGATGGGAGAAGCTGTGCCCGAGTAGGGGAAGGGCTATATGTAAACGCTGTTCCTTATTCCCGATTTTTCCCTAAACCTAAAACTATCTAAAAAAGTAGTCCTGATTAAAAAAAAAAAATTTTTATTCACACACGAAAGCAGACTTGCTTTCCTTCAGGTCTGAGAAGAGCTGAGGCCCTGCAAGGTTGGGCTCCCGCAGGCCCTCAGTGCCCTCACCTGACTCGGGTATCTAAACAAGGTCAGGAGTGCTCCTTCACGGCTTGCAGGCTGCCTGTCCACCCCGCGCCTAGGCAGAGTCTGGGGGTGGGGATCTATTCCCAAGGCAGACGCTGTGGGTGGCCTGTTGGCCCAAAGCTTGGGCTCAGCTGTGTGGGGAGGTGGTCCAGGCAGACTAGTGCTTCTGGCCTTCTAAGACGCAAGGCCAGCCAGCTTTCTGCTGCGGTTCCCTGATGCCCAGCCGCCACCCGCCTTCCCTCAGCACGTCCACGGGACCAGACCGGGCAGTGGACATCTTGTCCCTCGGCTGCAGAAAGGGCCCGGGGTGAGCCCAGCAGCCACGCAAAGGCCCATTACCAGGCGCCCACATGGAGGACATCGTCTCTGTTTAGATGCGGGTTTTTGGAATGGGAAAGAAACATCCCACACAGGCCAGCAGCGCGGCTGTCCAGAGGGTAAAGGTGAAGGGACAATAGTAGCCTCTCTTGGGGAGGGCCCTGGGGGAGAAACCGGGGAGAGGAGGATCCGCTTCGGGTGCTCCCGCATCATCATTTCTGCCTTTAATTCCTGGGGCAACGCGGTGGGTGGGAGGGCGGGGGCCATGATCTCCCCTTCGCAAAGAAGCAAACGGCTCAGAGAGGCTCGGCGGCCTGCCCCACATCACACGGCAGTGGACAGACAATGCGCCTAACACAGACTCAGCAAAAATCTGCAAACAACCCGAATGTTCAACAGCCGAGGCCCGATGGAGTACAGGAGGCCCATTTCTGTGGGGCTGGGCGTTCTGACCATCGGGAAGGCTTCCGGGCATTCTTGGATGAGGTGAGGTCAGGTGACAGGAACAGGGCAGTTGCCTGTGGGTTAGCTGTAGTGTGTCACCTGTTCCCAGGTGTCCACGCCCGCCGGACTCACTGCCCAGGCCCCCGGCTGTGGCCTGGCATGGACAGGCCTAGCTGAGGGAGAAAACTCTGATGCTGGGCGTGCGCCCCCACCAGCTGCTCCCTTTCCTGTCCTTGTGAGCATCCTCTGACAGCCCCTGCCTCTGGAATGGAGCGACATACAGTCAGCGGGAGCCCCCTGGGGAGGCCTCACACGACCAGACTCTCTGTTGCTCCGCCCTCCGCCTGGCTCTCTGCCCCCGGACAGCCGCCCTGTTAGAAAGCCTGGCCCGAGCCTGGCGGAGCCGGGGTCAGACGCCGTGGTCAGGAGGCCGCTGCCCTGGGACCTTCTCCCACGGCCTCCCCACACCTGAGCGCACCTGGGAGACCAAACGCTGGCCAGGCCCGCGTGAGGTTTGTGCAGCCTTCCTGGGTGGCACTGCCTGTCTCTGCTGGCCCTGGCACACGGCCCACAGCTGGCACGATGCTGCTACCTCTACCCCACTCCCAGCCCTGGCCTCCGGATGATTCCAGGCCCTGAGGTTTACGGGAGTCACATGTGGCTGGTATGGTACCGGGGCTCCCAGACTATCCCCTGCCTCTTCCTCCTACTCCCTGGACCTGAAGGCCGCCTGGTGAGCCGGGTGGGCCCAGCCACAGGACAGGGCCTCGGGCAGAGGCCTGCAGGGCTGGGACTGGCCCGGAGCCAGACGCCGAGGCCCACCCTCCGTGCAGCACGGCCCCCGCTCACAGCGCTGCCCTGTCCACCAGGGGCACCTTCCTGGCATTTGAATGCCCCTGCACCCCTGCACACGCGGTGCAGCCCGTCTTGGGGGCGGTGCTCAGTGACTCGCTTCTCACGGCTGCTGACACGGTGTGCCGGTCCTTGTCATCTGCTCTCAGCTCCGTCGACCCCCCTCCCCGGGCCCCGCTAGGCTCCCCCAGCCCAGTGTCGCAGCCACACAGGGTTCCCTCACACCCCCCGATTCCATCCCCAAGACACAGAGATCCGTCCTCCTCCCATCAGTCCTGTGACGACACAGACTGGGGGCAGCAGGGCCCAGGTGCGAATGCAGGGCTACCTGCTCCTGAGCCGCTGAGGGACTTAGAGCAGGAAATTCCAGGCCCGTGTTGGGACGTAGAGAGATGAGTCTGGCTACAGCTGGACAAGGCATAGGAGACAGTGAGGCAGGAGGCAGGGGACCGTCGAGAAGACTGTGGTAGGAATCCAGACGCAGACAAAGTGTGGAGGGGGGTGAGGCACACAGAGAAGGGGCCCCAAGAGAGGTGGCTCAGAGCCAGGGAGCCTACTGGGAACGTGGCTCCAAGTTCCTAGAAGAACCAAAAGAGAAAACTCACAGCATTTCTCTGCATTTCCGACTGTCCCCGGGCCTCTGCTCAGGGAGATGCCACACTAAAGGGGTCACCTCGCATTCCCAGCAGCTGCCAGGACCATGGAGGGAGTGTGGGAGGGGCTGAGGGCACAGGGACCCAGGAGCCCTGGGCTGTTCCCCACGGGGCTGCGCCTGAAATAGGGATCCTCAGGTAGAGGCCACAACGCTTTGCACAGTACCCGAGACCCACGAGCACTTGGGGCGTGGCCATCTGAAGGCCGCGTGAATCACACGTGTGTGCATGTGCGTGCACATGTGCTGCTTCACGCCTTTCTTCGACACCTTTTTACCAGGACCTGGGCATAGGAATAAGATGTAGCAGGGACCACGGTGCTGGAACCTGTCCTCACTGATTCCTCAGTCTCTGGTGGGGACAAATGAGTTGTTATGGGGCCGCGGAGAGTCGCAGGAGCACACAGACGGGCCAGGAAAGACTTCCAGGGCATCTAATGGGAGCTGAAGGGTGAGCAGCAGTGCGTGTGTGGTGGGGTGGGGGGGGTCAGCGTTCTGGGAAGTGGGGGGATCATCCCCGTAGCACAGAGCAGGAAGTGTATGTAGATGAACAGGTGAGGAATAAGACAGCCGCCCTGGGTGTCAGGGCCACCCGCTCTGGATTCGCGCAAACAAAGGCTAAACACAAGTCATGACAGGATACAATTGATGTGCAAAAAATGTAACTAGCTGCCAAAACAAAACTCAATCTTTAAAGAAGACAGCAAAATTCAGACTCTCAACAATGTTTGGCATCCAACCCAAGATGATTAGACGTGTGGTAGAGCCAGAAAACATGAACCATAACCAAGTTAGCCAATAAGAAGCCCCGTGAAATTCATGGAGCAAAAAGGGGGGGGGGACCTTTGGTCATTACGTATTTTCCCATGATAGATGGTACAGTTACCATGGGGGAAAAAAAAAAGGTGAACATTAAAAAGGAAGCAAAAGAGAGAGAAACACGGGCCTGAGAGCCAGCCAGAACCTGAAGAGATCCAGGTGGCCAGGAGGTGCACAGCATGGACGGACCAGGAGCCAGGCCCTGGGACCCAGAGCCGTGGGCCACAGCACCCCTGAGGTGTCCGGCCTGGGTGAAGACAGACATGGGCACGGCACAGATGGCGGATGCCATGACGGGGGTCAGAGGGCGAGAGAGCGTTTCTGCCTGGGGGATTCCAGAAGGCTTCCTGGAGGCGATTCCTTCTGAATTGAGCTTTAAGAATGGTTGGATGTCAGTTACAACTCAATAAAACTGGGAAACAAATAAGATTAAATTTAAAAATATATCTGGTTCATAAGTTAAAAAAGTAGTTTTTAAAATCACCCATAAATCTATCCATTACCCAAATGGGACCACTTTTGGTGCCCTGGTAAATTTCTTCTCTTTGCATTTTCTTTTTTTCCCCTCCTAAATGGAGCTCAACTCTATCTCCTCAAATTTGTTTTGCATTTATCAGTTAATGTCATTTTAAAAATTAATTTCTGAAAATATTTTATAACACCAATTTTTGACAGCTGAAACATTTCATTACATGTCTGTGACATGGTCCAAGGAACCAGTTCTTCATTGTTGAATATTTAAATTATTTTCAAGTCCTAATTAATGCTGCAAGAAGTACTTTATTTTCCCTTGCTTCTGACTAGTCCCTTAAATTAGATTCCCAGCAGTGGACTGATTGGCTCAAAAAATATAAACAGTGAGTGTTCCCTGATACATATTGCCAAACGACTTTTCTAGGAAGTTGTACAAATGTACACTCCCTCCACACGTATCCTCTTATGTTGTGATACGTGCTTACACGCTGTCTCTCCCCAAAGCATGTCCCATCTACCCTCCTCCTGTCCCCAGTGCCCAGCACGGGGCAAGCGCCCAATGACACCCTTGCATCATTTGTGACCATACTTTTGAGAAGGAGAAGGATTATCCAGGGTCTGGGGGAAAAGCCCCAAGAGACTCTCCGGGAGCCCAGCCTGGGCCCCGCAGGGGTGGGCACGTTTGCTCTGGAGTCTGGCCAGAACACCTGGCGTGGAGGTGGACGGTGCTTAGAGACCCACAACCCGACTTCCCACCTGAAGGTCAGGGAAACTGAGACCCAGGTGGGGCCAGTAGCTATCCCGGGGCATGACACCTGTTGCTCAGGGCTTTGGCCCAGGTGGTGTGGAGGGCGGAGCCAGGATGCTGGGGCCTCAGGCCCACCGTGGGACCCACACAGCCAGAGGCCCAGGCCCTGAGCAGCCTCCGCACCCCTCACTGCTGTGCTGTGAGTGTGTCTCCCCGGGCAAACCACCCTCAGGAAGGCAGGCGGGAAAGCCTCCTCCGACGGGCAGGAAGCAGTGCGCTCTCCTCTCTTCCACGAGCACTTCCTCTTCTTTCAAGCCAGGAAGCCCCTCAAGATGACTGCCACCCCCTTCCGAGACCCAGTGTCCCAGAATCGCACCATCTAAGGGCATCGGGAGCAGGAATCTCTTCCTCGGCCTCCCAGGCCACCAGGAAGCCAGCTTCAGCCTGAGAAGCAGGGAGACTGGGAGCCAGTGCCTGGACCTTTCCGAGCCTCTGCTTCTTCATCTGTAAACAGGGACTGGTCACTCCGGGCTCACTGTGGACATCTGATTGGCCTAGACTTCAAGGACCTGGCAGCCTCTGCCCCCCGGCTCCCCTGGAACTGGCCACCATGCTGTAAGGAAGTCGGGCTTTCCTGCTGGAAAGGCAGGAGGGCAGCTGCAAGAGTGACCTTAAAGTGACCTCAGCCGACACGGCACAGAGACAGAACCATCTCGTCAACCTGCAGAATCGTGAGAGATCATAAACCACTGTCCTTTAAGCCATTAGGTTTTTTTTGGGGGGGAGGGGGGGAGGGGGAGGTGGGTACTCAACAATAGATAAGTAACCCCCACCCCACCCCGAATCCCAGCCTTACCCTCTGGGTGTCTCCAGGGCTGTCCTGGTGAATGTTTGACAAGCAGCTCTCTGGGTGAGAGTGGGGGCTAATTTTTAGGTTTTGCCGATTTCCATGATGTAAATATCGTCATCATGGCTGATTTCAAGCTACGACATGACATTAGTGAACACAGAATTGAGAAGGTGTGCACAGTCAGCTGGTGTGAGCTGGCTCCAGGCCCCCGCCGGGCTGTCCTAGCTCGTGACAACCTGCAGAAACTGAAGGTCAGCTGCTCAGATCAGAGAGGGAGCTCCAGGCAGGCGATGTGTACGAATGGAAGCCTTCTTTTTCATAGGGACACAGAGTTCCGGGCTCAGCCTTATCTTGGGGCAGTGGGCAGGGCAGAAGGAACTTTGGAGTCACGCACCATGGCCCGCCCTCTCTTCTCTTCCTTTGAAGTGCAGAAACAGGGCCCTGGGCTGGGAACGGAGCTGCTGCTCGGGTCTGGGCAGGTGAAGGCCTGCAAAGGCAGTGGCCAGGTGTCGCCCCTCAGGCCACAGGGCAAGGGCTGGTCAGAGGACCGGAGTTCTGAATCCTGTCCATCAGCCCCCAGGCGCCATCAGAAGTCCTTCGCCTGAGTCCCGAGCAGGCAGGAACAGAGGGCGTGCCTCTCTGAGCCCTGGGCACGGGAGCCTGCCCTGCGGCTCCGGGGCCCTCATTCCCACCCGTACATCAGCCAGGAGAGTGAGGCTCCGCAGCAGCATGGCACACGCAGGGCAGTGGCGTGGGTGGGGCCGGTGGCACCTGAAAACAGTAGCCACCAGGGCCGGGACCCTGGTCCTTCTCTCCTCTCCCTACCGGGACTCCAGCAGCTCCAGCGCTGGGTGTGATGGGCAGCCAGGGTCTGGTCCCCCGGTGTTCAATCCCACACTAATCTAGGGGCTGCTGTGAAGGGGCTTTGTCCATGTGGTCAACATGTACAATCAGGTGACTAAATAAAGGGGTCACCCTCAATGACCTGGGTGGGCCTCATCCAAGCGGCGAAAGGCCCGAATAGCAAAGCCGAGGTCTCCCTGCAGAAGACATCCCACCTACAGGCGGTGGCATCCGTCCTGCCCTGTGGCCTCCAGCCTGCTTACCCAGCCCCGCGACGTGCCAGCAATCAATCAATCAATCAATCAATCTCTCATACACACACACACATACACACTATACACACGTACACATGCATGTTTACATCTCTACGTGTATCTGCTGTACACACACACACACATCCACCCGGTTCCGTCTCTCCAGTGAACCCTCCCTGCCTGATACACGGGGGGCGCTCAGAAGCCTTGTGTCACGAGCGTGGACCTCAGCAGTGCAAGGCCCTGGTCACAGCCCCTCCGCCGAGGCCAGGGCCCTCTGCCCGGTGGGTGAGGCCGGCCATGGGGCGTGCGCGGTGGGGAGCTCTCGGTCTGCAGGGCCGCGGGCGGGCCCGGAAAAGCCTTATCTCCGTGCACAGCGTGTGCCCTGAATCAGTGCTCTTCCCTCGGGGGCAGGCTTGGGCTTGGGAACCCAGAGTTTAGAAATGGACTCTGAGCTCGTGCTGTGTGCGGCCCCACCTGGCTCTCCCCCGGGAAATGGGCCCAGAGCCGCCACTCTGAACAGGAACCAGGGAGGCGGGAGCATTAGGGGGAAGAAAGGGACCCGCGAGGCGGGCCAGACGCTGGCTCCTGGGGTACCAACGGGCAGCAGAGGTGTCCCAGGAGCATGCTCAGAGGGCGTCGGGGGACTGGAGCGGGGAACTTCGGGAACAGGTGCAGAGGGCCCTACAGGCGCAGATTAGGGGACCAGGAAAGCACACAAGACGCCGCCTGGCTGGTTCCGGGGAGACGGAGGGACCCTGGGGTGAAGAGGCGGAATGTGGGTCCCCCTTTTGCCCAGACGTTTTGATTCCCGCAGAGAGTAGCTGTAGGATGTGGATTTGAATTTTGAGAACCTTCACTGTGGCAAGACTTTAAGCGTCTCAGAGGGTCAGTGCCCTAAAGCTTAGAAATGGGAGGAAAAAAAAAAGGAAAATATTTGTGAGAAAAAGAAACGTGTGCTGCAGAGGATGGCCCCAAGCCCCACTCGCCTTCCTAACAAGAACGGCAGCCTTTCCCGGGCGCTGGAGGCTTCCTGTGGGGATCCGCCCCCCACGGTCACTTGCCTGCTGTTCGTTGCCTTTGGGAAGTCCCCCAGGGGAGGCCCCGAGCCTAGCTTCCCACCCAGCCCTGACTGCGCGATGCACACTCACTGGGAAACCTAAGAGCTTCAATTCTGGGACACTTTTTCATTTACAAGGGTCAAAAATCCCAACTCAGCTAAAGCTAACAAATGGAGGCGGGGTGCGAGGGGGCGTGGCATGGATTTGCCCGCTCACGGCGAGGAAGTCTGCTGATGTCCAGGGCTCCAGTGAGTCATTCGGTCACTAGCTGGGTCTACTCGGCAACCCACCGCTGCTGACAGAGCCGCTCCCCGTGGTTATGCCGGGGGCCCTGGCACATCCTCACAGCTGCCCTGGAAAGACACTTTCATTCCTGCCAGCCCCCCCCCCCCCCCCGCACAGATCCCAGAAGGAGCCTATTGGTCTGGTTTATGTCACATGCTCACCCTCCAAGCCTTCACTGTGTCTTGAGGAAAACAAGAATTATGATCAGCCTGGGGGAAGGAGCTGGGCAGATCCCGCTCCTGTGTTTCCCATGAGGCCTTTCAGCCCTCAGGTAAATGCCTGGAGAGAAACAAATGAGCTTTGTGCAACCTCTAAACCCCCCAGGGTATGTGGGGGGAGGGAGGAAAACACTAGGTCCCCGCCCAGCAAGAGGGCCACCTACCCGTTTGTATATAAAATCCTCTTTTCAGTTTTCCACAGATATTGAGGGTGTGTACGATAG
This sequence comes from Eonycteris spelaea, assembly GCA_003508835.1. Lineage (NCBI taxonomy): Eukaryota > Metazoa > Chordata > Mammalia > Chiroptera > Pteropodidae > Eonycteris > Eonycteris spelaea. The sequence goes on from PUFA01000014.1 coordinate 2,963,966, forward strand.
ACAAGAGGAGGCTCCTGTGCTGGGCAGTTCTGAGATGGACCTCCATCTCCTTCCCTGGGCTACAGCCTGTACCAGTCCTCCCCTCCAGTGTGGGCGGGACTTGTGGCTCGCTTCTAGCCAATGGGATATGCCACATAGGATGTCATTCCCATGACCACATCCTGTCAGACAAGACCCTGTCTTAGCTGACTAGACAGAGCCTCTCCTGCTGGCCTCGAGGAAATGAGCTGCCAAGGGAGGGGCGTGTGGCAGGGAACTGCAGGCCACCTCTAGGACCCAAGCATGGCCTGCAGTTGACAGTCCGTAAGAAGCCTGTTCCTGGGCCATACAGCCTCACGGAAAGGAGTTCTGCCAAGAAGCTGAGAGCGGGAGCAGATTCTGCCTCAGTCAAGTCGTCAGATGAGAACGCAGCCCAGCTGCCGCCTGGGAGAAATGAGACCCCGCGCAGAAGACCCAGCCAAGCCATGTCCAGAATCCTCTTCTATTATCTCATGGAAACTGTGAGATAATAAGCCCCATTTTTTCTCTGCAGCAGAGAATTACTGCAGCCACAGAAGGGTCTCCCTGCCTCCCCTTGGGCCTGCTCAATCTACTCTCTGCCCTGCGGTCGGTCGGAAGCACGGCCCTAAAATGCAAATGTGATTTCCTCTTCCCCTTTGTGTCCCATTAATGCCTGCTCTTGGATCTCAGAATAAAATACAAACCTTCAGCACAGCCTGCAAGGCCCTTGCTTGCCTTATGAATGTGCCCTCCCCCACACTCCCGTCTCTGTAGGGGTGGGGTGGGGTGGGAACCAATCTCCCCCGCCTGCACGCTCCAGGCTTCCATGATCCACTCATTTTCCTCAGCACGCGCGCGCGCGCGGCACACACACACACACACACACACACACACACACCACCTTTTCTCTTCCTTTTCCCTTTCCTCTCTGAAGCTCAGCTCAGACATGGCCAGAAGGCAGGGTTCTGACCCTGGGATGAAACGCCTGTCTGCAGTGCGGTCCCGCTCCCTGCGTTCCTGCGTAGCTGCCCCAACCCCGTGTCCTCCCCCAGACTGCACTCCAGGAGGGCAGCAGGAGCCAGCTGTCAGGATCCCTGGGACCAGCTCAGGGCTGGCTGCCAGCAGGAGTCTGTTGAAATGAATAGCACGTCCACTTTCTGGATGGCACGGTGGGATCATTTACCCCTCTCATGTCCTCTCTATGAGGAGTGGGGGCTACACATGAATGGGGCAATCTTGGTGACAACGCTTCCCAGCCCCCGTGCCCAATCTGGACCACCGGGCGTCTGGGGTCTAGCTGACATCGGCTGGAATCTGTAGGCTGGTTAAAGCCCACAGGGACTGTTTTGTCTGCTCTCTGCCACCATACTACCATCCCAACGATGCTGCCACCATCCCAAAAATGTGTCCTCATAGCTCAGAGCGGGAAGCCGAGGCAGAGAGGAGCCTGCCTCCCTGTCACCACTACCCCCTCCCCACCAGCTGCTGAGGCAAACCAGCCTGGGTGTGTCCCTCTGCAGAGGAAGTGGTGACCAGGCCCACCCAAGGGCTTTTCCCCAGGGTGGGGAGTTTCCTGCTCTCCCCATACCAAACAAAGCCCTCGGTGTGCCCCCGAGGGACAAGGTGCTTCCAGCACCCTTCCCACCGGCTCCCGCTCAGAGGAATGTGCTGGGCCTGCCGCACTCTCGGCCCTCCCTTCCTTCCCCACCCAGAGCTCTGCTGCGAGCCAGGAAGCCAGGGCTGGGAACTTGAACGGCCTCCAAGCCCCGCTCTGCACAGCGCAGGGTCAGCGTGTCTGAAAACGCTCTGAGGCCTGGCTGCAGCGGAGTCTGCGCGCTGGCAGCACCCGGGACCACCTGGCCTGGGGTGCCAACTGTGGTCCCCCGCACCGGAGTGGCAGGGGTGCCGCCCCCGCCCCGTGGGACTCGGGTCCCTGGGGGGCCCATAGCTGGAGCTATCGTGATGCAGTCCCAGTACGAGGCTCCCAGCTGTCCCCTTCTCTCCAAGGCATAAAACAAAACACACACAGACACACTGGTTCTGACGTGAGGGGAAGCCTGGGCCCAGGTAAGCCTAAAAGCAGCCTGCTCTGAGTGGGAGCGTTCGGTCGCCTGTTCCAAGTGTGGTGGACGGTCCCCTCGCCCCGTTGGAACAGCTCAGCGGGGCGGGCTTCTCACTCCCGTGTTAGAGCCGCGGAAATGAGAAGCCGAAGGTGCTGGCTGGGCTCCTGAGGGGCCTGTAGGACGCATGGGCTCCGTCGGTCAGTGCGGCCCTGGGCCAGAGGCTTCCGGGACAGGACAGGACGGCCAGTGCAGTACGACATGGACAGCACTGTGCATGTGTGACTTTAACAATCCAAATGGTGTGTGTGGGGCGGGGGGGGGGGTACGTCTGCATGTAGAACAAAGTCTGGCACTGGTTACCCACATAGGGAGGCGAATGGAAGAGGGGGAGACGCACTTTTTTCTCCCTACGAAGAGAGACAGAGAGGGGAAGAAAGGGGGAGGGGGAGCAAGGAGAATTTTACTTCGTATGTTCTCTTTTGTATTTCTTTTCTATAATGAGGACGAGTTGGTTTTGCAATGGTCGTATTAAAATTTATTTAATTTGCTATGTAAAATAAAGGAATCTTCAGTTGGGCCAGCCACACAGACCTTAAGGATATAACCAGGGACTTCAAACCCCCACTGCTGTCCGGGACAGCGGCACGCGATGGCCCAGCCTGCACACCTTCACCTGTGGGCAAGGCTGGGGCGGGGCCGGGGGCAGCGAGCAGCCGCGCAGAGCAGACAGCTGTACGCCTGGGGTAAGTTCCTTACCCCCCACCTTGTCCTCAGCCTCCGCCTCTGCACAATGGGAGTGACGACGCCTACAAAGTCCACGTACCCCTTCAATGAGATCGGGGGCGGGGGGAATGTGTGTGCCAACAGCATCTGGCACACTGTGTGTGATGACAGCGGCCTACATGACCAACTTTTTCTTCACTTTGTATTAATATCGTTCATATTACTTTATATTGGTATCGTTCGGGCAAAGCTGCAAGACTCCCCTGGTCCTGCTGTGCTCTGCTCTGAGCTGGGTGGGGCATCTCCTTCGAGGAGGGGTTAAAATCCACTTCTGGACCTGCCGAGTCAGGGGGCTGGCCAGCATGGGCCACAGGGCCCCATGCAGCCTGACGGAGGCTCAGCCTGGCTGCCCCACAGGGCGGGAGGGAGGAGCAGGCTTCGGGACAGACCCTGGCTCAGGCCCCTTCTGGGCCCACTTCTCCACTGGCCACTCTGCCAACGCCTGGAGCTGCTGCCCAGCTGGGCTGGTTCCAGGGCCGCACTGGGTCACTGGGGAAGCCATGCTGGCAGCGCACCCATCACAAGCTTCCGGCCAGGCAGAGGGGCGGAGCAGCCCCGGGAACACTTGGAAGGTGGCCCTCCCAGGCCAGCAGGCAGTGCATGCTGTTGCCCAACGCCCCTCTGGCCTCCGAAGGCTTTCTTCTGGGGCTGCTCACGGGGCGGTGGCATCTGTCTAGGGGGCCTCACAGCACAGTGGAGGGCGCTGAGTTGGGAGTTCGTCTAGAGGTGTGGGCTCCAGGTGTTTTTCTGCTCACACTCAGAGATGACTGGATCGATCACGTTGCTTCCGTTCTCTGGGTTTCGGTTTCTCTTCCCACAAAACGAGGGGGTTGGACCAGAACAGTGGTGTTCACAGGACCGTCACTGGACCAATGGTGTCAATGTCTGGGAACTTGCTAGAAATGCAAATTCTGGCTCCATTCAAGACCTTCTGAATCAGGAGCTCTGGGGAGGTCCCGGCATCCGCATTTCAACACACCCTGGGGGGCGGGGTTCTGATGCTGCTCAAGGTCAAGGGTGCTGGACTGGATGCTGTCACAGCTCTTTGCTGGGGCTTCTTTCAGTCTACCGGGCACCCCTTGTACATGCAAAGGGGGTTCGACGTGTCATCCACACCGAAAAGTCACTTCCATTTTCTGGATAGTTACCGCCTGCTTGTCCCTAAACTCCTGGGGGAAGCTGTCCCAGAATGCTCTGCTGCCAGCTCTGTGGGCAGGTCCCCTCTGTGTCCCTGAACCTGTGTCTCCATTATGGCCCTTGGTATAAGTACATCACCTTCTTCGTGGGTCAGTCTCTCCTGCAACTGGCCGGAATTGAAGGTCTGAGTTGTTCTTTTTCCTCCACAGTCCCATATCACTGAGTACACAGTAGGGCTCTCCTTCCCTGCACCATAGGTTGTCCTGCCCAGTCCCCTCAGAGAAGCCTCCAGAGGCCCACTACACACACAGCCCCGTCCTGGGGCTTTCCTTTAGCAAAAGTTTCGGGCTGGGGACCTGAGGGGGGTGGGGGAACGGGGCCTGACACATAGACACAACCTGGTTCTCCCTCCTGGAAGGTCTGAAGACACAACACTCAGAGGGTGTGCCTCCCTGGGGACACAGAGAGAGAAGGCAGAGCCCAGCAGCCTCGAGGCAGCCCGAGCTGCTAAACAAAAGGATAATCAGCAGAAGCAGGAACAAAGCAGTCCCCTCCCTCACCCCTCCCAGGAGGGGCAGAGAGCTGGGAGGTGGCGCACCCCACGTCCAGGCACACTGCCAGGGGCGTGTGTGCTCTGTGCCCATCTTCCAGAAAACACTTGGGAGAAGCAAGCCCTGCACTTGGGCTGGAGAGAAGGATCCTGGCTCCCCAGCATGGCCAGTGACGAGGGACAGGCTACTTTACCTCCCTATTCCTCAGTTTCTTCATCTATAAAATGGGGCTGGAAATCATAGAACAAAAAGGGATGAAGAGCCAACATCTCACATGACTCTTGGCCCATGTTTGGTGTTTAATACGTGTCTGTTGAGCTGAAGCTCCTCGTAACTCAAACTCATCAGGGACGGCATCATTATCATTTCTCTCCTGAGCAAAGTGGCTCCGTGTGACTCACCAGGCATCGGTTTCCACATCTGTAAGGTGAACAGGTTGCTCTGGATGGTACGTGCCTCAACTACCCCTACAAACCCCTCTGCTCCCCCACTACCAGTGTCCCCAGGGGAAGGAGACAGGAGCCCTGGGGTGTTAGCAGCGGCAGACACCCACTGCCAGGCAACTGGTAGATCAATAATTGCTCAACAGCTAAGGGATTAGGGGGTGGGTGATTTCATTAATCCATCATTAGCCGATCATTTATTAAGTCATACAGACCACTGGTCAAGCAGCCAGTCAACTCACAGCACGTCCTGGTCCTTTTGCAGCCTCCAGTCTAGTGAGCTCAGCCCAGGGAGAAAGAGAAAGGCAGGAAGGATGGGCAGCCAGCTCACCTCCCAAGTCAGCGACTCCCTGAGCCACCGCCCAGCGGGGCAGGCAGGTGGTGTGGGCAGGGCAGCCCCAGGCCCGCTGTCTTCCTCTTGGCCCCATGGCTGGGCTCTGACCAAAGACTGAAAACTCGAGAGCTGCCAAGGCCTGGAGGGGCAGCGAGGGTCTCAGGGGGAGGAGTCTGCGTGCTGCAGATCCTCCCCTCTCAGCCGCTGCGGCCCGGGGCGGAGTGCTTCTGACAAGGCCCGAAACCAGCATCGCCGAGCTCCGTGGGGAAAGACCAGCCCTTGCAGAACACGGTTATCGGAGATGGAACCGACCTTCACAAACATCTACTCCAGAGTCTCAGATTTGCGCACTTCACTGACCATGAGATTTCAGAACAAACTCTGGGGTCTGCCATTGAATCGCCAATGTTTTGTTTTCATAAGTTAGGGAATGATGTACCGTCTGCTATCACCATCTTTCCCTAGAGGCAGGACATTCTACCAAGAAAATATTAGCAGTATATAACCTCTGAATAAATAATAGCCCTTAAACTGTACTTAACTACACGAAAAAAAAAATGCACTCTCTGTCCTTATGTTGAAAGCAAAACCAGGAGAGCGAACGTGCTCAGAGTTCAGGACCGGTATGAACCACAGGGCTAAGCCGACTCCACTTCGCAGGTCAGGAAATTGAGACTTAGAGATGACAATGAGACCTGCCCCAGGTGACCCAGCACTTCATTACCGAGAGCTAGGATAAGAACCCAATGCTCTGTTCAGCGTCACGCCAACATTCTGGCCAGGTCTTCAGTGCAATAGGCGATCGTTGTCACCGGTCTGGCTGAGTCCTTAACATGTTGCTCTGAGTCTATTCCAAACCCTTCTCACCTCACCAGGGCACCCTCCCCAGCAGAGAGCTTATCCTCCAATGTCACCAAGACGGTGGGTCACATGTGAGCACCCTGGCCTCCTCTCCTGTCCCAGAACCTTCTGGACCCGCAGCCATCTTCTCTTCCTGCCTGTCCTTCCTCCCCTGTGTGCCTCACCAGTCCTCCCCCAGCCCGCACTGCCCAACCTCTTCCCACCATCGGCCCCTCCCTCCCTCTCTCTTGCATCATTTTTTCTCCACTGACCCTTTCCCTTCAGCAGATAAACACGCTCTGAGTTTCTGTACTGTCGTTTAAAATTCCTTCCAAAGTTCACAGAAAAAAAGAAATCAAAATGGTTTTACATATACGAAAACTCTCAAGTAAACTCCATCAAAGGAATACACGATAATACCATGAATTCTCACTTGTTCCACTTAGCTTGGTAAAAGTCAGAAGATTCAAGAAGGCCTGCATTAGTGAAGAAATAGGGAACTGGCTTTACAAGGCACTGCTGGCAGGATAAATGAGCACCAAAGCACATTTGGAGGGCAATTTGACTATTTTTTTTTTAAGTTAAAAATGCACATACCCACATATCAGAATTGTCATAGCAGCTTTACTATTTGAAACAGCCCCAGACTGAAAACAACCCTGATGGCCATCAACAGAAGAATCAGCCAGCACACTGTGTTCCACAGCAACGAAAACAAATGAATCCCCACTAGATGCAACAACGTGGCAGGCTCAAAAGAGAACAACATCCTATATGATTCTCTGTGTTCAGGTTCAACACAGGCAAAAGTGATGCATGGTGTTAGAAGCCATGATAAGGGTCATCCTGGACGGGCGTCATGGAGGGGCTTCAGGATATTACTAACGTTCTGTTTCTTGATCTGGGTGCTGGTGACACAAGTGTGTTTTGCCTTGTGAAAATTCATAGAGTTGTGCACTTTTCGCACTTTCCTGTATTTATGCTATACTTCAATTAAAAATTACCAAAAACCAAAATAATAAAAGGAGAAAAAGAACTACAAGAGCAGCTGACCCAGCAATTCCAATTCTAGGACGTGATCCTATAGTTACCCTTGCATGTGGACAGACGGTGTGTGGACGCCATGTCTCGGCAAACTGGAAACAACCCGACCCCCTGGCGACTTAAGCAGGAGTGGTTACATAAATAATGATATGTTGATATAAGAAAATTTTATTTAACCACTACAAAGCATGAGGCCGGTCTTTGTGTACAGAAAGTAATAGCCACCAAGACACGTTGTGAAGTCACCAAGCGAGGTTCGGAAGGTACAGAGACCACTATCCTTTGTGTCATAGTATGTTTGTGTATACATAGACGCTCTCCGGAAGGACACGTGAGAAAGTGGTGACAGTCTAACCAATGGCAACCTGCTCTACTTTACATGGGCGTTATCTGTGTCCACGCTCAGTCTGTCTGCGCAGCCTTCTCTGCCAGGAGGTCTGTGGCGCCTGGTGCTGATGAGACCTCAGTAGTGTCTAAGTGAATGGCCTCTGTCTTCGGTTTACAAACATGGCCACATCCCTCTGACCCCAAGAAGGACCAGAACCTGGGGTTTGATGGCAACCACAGCCTGGAGTGAGAGAGTGGAAAAGCTTCATGGAAAAGTGATGTCTGGGTAGCGGCAGGGAGAAGGGAGGCGAGATCAGCACGAGTGAAGACCTGTCTTTCTGAACATGAGCCACAGGCAGGCAGAATCGGACCTTATGCCTTAAGGGCCCGGAGCCTCTGCTGCCCAAGTTTCCAAGCGTTCCTGTTGTCCCGGGAGGAGAAACAAGCTGAGGGGAGAGAAGCTCAGGCACCAGACTCCTGGAGAGCTGCTGCCCCCTCCCAGTCTACAGGAATAAGAGCCGCGACTTGGCCACACTGGCAGCTGGGATTTGGATCCAGGTTTGACTCCAAAGCCCTGGGTGGCCCTGCTGTTTGGAAGTCAGGCCAGGCTTCCCTGAGAAATTGCGGTGCCGTCTCACAGAGCACAAGTGGAGAAGGGTTGAGGCGTTCCATGAGAAGGAACGCCATGTGTAAAGGGGTCCTGTATTTGGGGAACTGTTTGGAAACGATGCAGGAAGCTGGGAGGCAGTGGCAGTAATCGTAGAGATCATGGTAGCCTGGACAAAGGCAGGAGTGGGTGACAGAGAGAAGTTAATAGTTTGAGAGACGTTTAGGAAGAAGAAGGGCATGAAGTAATTGGCAGAAGGGTCTACGGCCATGCTACCCTGAACACACTGGATCTCATCTGATCGCAGAAGCTAAGCAAGGTGGGGCCTGGTTAGTACTTAGATGAGAGTCCACCTAGGAAGACCAGGTGTTGTAGATGTTAAAAAAAAAAATTGGCAGAAGGCACAAGTGCAGAAAAGGGAGGATTTGTGGGTATCTGGAGGTGAGAAACCCAGATTTAGATAGAATAAATTCTGATTCAAGAACACTGAATTTGAGATGTCTGCAGACAGCCAAGCTGCAGGCGACGGGGTGGGGGCGGGGAGTGCAGTAAGTGCCTGCCTTTTATTCACTTATCCAACCAACAGTTACTGTTGGCTGCAGTGAGCCAGGCACTGAGGGTTTCCGGTGAATTAAACTAGCTCCCTAACCTTAAGAAAGTTCCCTCTGGTGGGAAGACACTCAACAAATAACTAAAGAAACAGAAAAGTTATAGGTCATGAAAGGCTCTGTGGAGGACCTGGGGAAGATGAAACAGAAAGATGGCGGTCACTGTAGTCAACCCCTCTGCCCAAGCAGCGCAGGCCTGTGAAGAACAAGTCATGGTCAGAGCCATGGGCCCCACCTCCTTCCTTCTCAGGATGAGAACGGAAGTACAGGGGTCGGAGAAGAAAGAGCAGGTTTCACCAAGCATCTTTCAGGTAGTTAATTGGCTTGACCTGCCCCCCCCCACACACACACACTTAACCGAGTGGAAACTGTAGCCCAAGGCTGTGAGGAGGGGCATCAGAGGCAGACACAGGCTTAGAAACTGCTCTGGGTGCCCGCAGGAAAAAGAAGATGCAGGTATGTCAGCTGGATCCAGCCAGCTTTCAAAGCTCTTCCTGGTCAGTGATGCACTTCTAAGAGCTGACAGTAGATTAATAAAATCTAAAAACAATTACCGGGTGAGGCCTCCAGGTGAGTCCCCTCTACTGGACAGATTCAGTCCATGGAGTCTACGACCTGGAAGACTGCAGGAGGCGGCGCCTTTAAGCGCAGTCCCTCTCCCCAGTCAGCCCAGCCAGGCCCAGGGACTTCCCTGGCTGCAGCTGCGCCGCCCGCGCCGCCCGCGCCGCCCGCGCCGCCGCCGGAACCTTTCCCCTACTTTCCAGGGCCTCAGGCCCCGCCCCTTCCCCCGGACCAAAACACGTGCCGCATCCCGCCCTGCCCGATCACACCGCAGCCAGGCTTTGATTACGCGACTCCCCTCAGCGCCCATTGGCCTGCCGTGTTCGAGCCGCGCGCGGATTGGCTGGTAGGCATCCGGCCCCGCCCCGGCGGGGGCGCGGTGTATTTTGGTTTGCCTCCGCGCTCCGCCCCCGCGGCCGCGCCCTCCGCGGTCGCCCCGCCCCTCCCGCACCGCGAGGGCTGAGCCGGGGCAGAGCCGCGCCGGCGGGCGGAGGCGTGCGTCGGCCGCAGGAGCGCGGAGTGGTGGACACTGCCTCCGCCACGCACGTGCGGCTGTTGCCGTGCTTTGAGCTCCCGCCCCGCAGCTGCTTTGTTGCCTCTGGGCCGCCGGCACCATGCATGCGCCGGGCTCCGCAGGTCTGGGCGAGACGCGCGCGGTGAGTTGCAGCCCATCTGAGCGAAGGGCCAGGCAGGCTCGCGCTGCCTGTGCGGGGCATGATCGCGAGGGAGGGCGGGGCGCGCGGGGCCTTGCCTCGGCCGCACCGTTAGGGACCCGGACGGGCTCCAGAGCCCAGAGGGGCGGTGGCCGCCTGGGGTTGGGGGGGGCGTGTGTGTGCCTCGCGCGGCTCATCACACAGCTTTGTCTCGCACTCCCGCAGCGGCACCGCCCCGCCGGCCTTGGGCGCGGGGCTATTTCCAGGCCATGACGTCACCAGGCCCTGTGAAGTGGCGGCGGTTGGGCGGGGCGCGGCTGCAGGGAGCACGGCATGCGGGTGGTGGGAAGGGCGAGGGGGCGGGGCAAAAGCTGGCGGGAACGCGGCATGCGGGCGGCGGGGGCGGGGCCAAGCCTGCGAGGGGCGGGGCGCCGGCGGCGCGGCGGGACTGTGGGAACGGCGCGCGGGAGATGGAGAGCGCGAGGGGGCGGGGCGGCAGCTGGCGGGACGGCGGCACGCGGTGGGGGGCGGGCAGGGCGCTCCTCCCTCGGCTGGGTAACGCCCTGACTTGATTGGGCTGTGGTGAGTGCGCCCGAGAGTTGACAGAAATGCACGTGTCGGGACACACTCTAGGTGGCTTTGCCAACTCAGAAGAGCCATGCTCTCAAACCTTTGACAGAGTCGGTGTCAGTTCATCCCCGTGCGACTAGCCACTTTGGCTTACACCTCAGGAATTAAAGTCTTATTAATCGTTTATCAAAGGAGACTGTGAACTTCATATCAGTAATTTTTTAAAGGAATTTTTTAAGAGTTTCCTGTGGAAACTCCTTGCCAGCCAAGTCCAGTTATTTTCCTTTCTTTTTTCGGGCATTGGCTTAACAGCAGTATTGCCGAGAGTGTTCTGTTGACACCTTTTCCTAGAACAGAGCTTGTGTGTGGCATGTGGTATATTTGTTACATGCACGGCCAAGGCTCCTGGCTGGGTATCCACATGCGCATCAGGGTTAGCCCGCTGTTTCCCCTGGACTGAGAAGCCGTTGTGTTGTGTTGCCTCTAGGTTGACATTATAGACATATGTGAGTCAATCCTGGAGAGGAAGCGACATGACAGCGAAAGGTCTACATGCAGCATCTTGGAGCAGAACGACATTGAAGCCGTTGAGGCTCTTGTTTGCATGAGCTCCTGGGGTCAAAGGTCCCTGAAAGGTGACCTGTTAAAGGTCAGACCCCTCACACCCGTCTCTGACTCTGGAGATGTCACCACGACTGTGCATGTGGACGACGCCGCACCTGAGCTACCAAAGGACTTCCATTCTTTATCGACGCTGGTAAGAGGTGGGGGAGAGGAGAGTTTTCGTGCAACGTGTACGTTAAACAGCTGTGCTGAGGAACTCGTGGGTAGATTCACTGGGATGCTGGCAAGCAAGTTCATGGCCTCCCCATGTGGAGGACCTAAGGGTGAAACTTCTTTTATCTCTCGGAAATATGTTCTGTCCATTGATAGATCATAGCTTGCAGACGCAGTGTTAAAATGTCCATAGGATGCAGCCTATAGATTGATTCAAGACAGTAAAATATACTCATTTTCCTGGGGAATTGCAGGGAGCTAGGTTTCCGCAGGTGAACCTGCCCAGGATCACAGTATGTGGGTGGCCGAGGAAAGCCTGAGCTTTGGCACAGGACACCCTTTGTTAACTGGGTCCAAATAGTGGCCTCTCGGCCTCCCTGTGGCAGCCAGCTGCTTACTTGTGTGAGTTGGCTAGAGTCAAGCACTGTTTTTTGTTTTCTTAACTTGCTACAGCTATGAAATTGCTGGGAGAAAGTGCTTCCCAGCTTGGAGGAGCTGAGAGCTGTCAGTTGCTAACAGAAGTGAAAATAGTAATCTAATTGTCCTGGGCTGGAAGCTTGCACTGGAAGGAGAGTGTGGAAAGCCGACCTGGAGAGGGATGAGAAGGCGGTAGAGATGACTGTACAAGTGCCGCCTGGCTGCCGGACTCCTCTGGGAGTTACTGGGCGCTGGGCTCTTCCGTGGGGAGGCCGAGAATAAGTGGGAGTTGTTGGGGGCAGTACAAGGAGAGGCTTGGTTTAGGCGGGATTAGAGCGTGGCCTTTTGGGATCATCCCAGGAGGTTTACCTCGCATCTAGTAGGCACTGGCTAAGTGTGCGTTAAATGATTTAGCTGGAATTTAAACATTTGTTGAGAATCTAAAGTTTTTGTGAAAAGCTCTCATTTTGAATCTAAACTTTTTTTTCTCACCTGTAGTCCTAATGCTTATATTGCTCATTTCAGCGACTGTGCAAGCCCAGCAGCGGCACCAGCATTCTTACAGCCGAGCAAATGGGTGGATTTGGGAGAGGTCAGGAAAGGGGGAGAAAACTCGAAAGTAAAGAGCCTTATGCAGCCTCGAAATCCACCGGGCGTGGTTGTGAGCAGGCTTATACCAGTCTTTTCTACAGATTTTTTAAAAAGGCACTGGGGGCAACATGATCAAAGTAAGACCCTTTTAAAATTTAACCAAAACAACTTTTTCACACAGTACCTTTTTTTTTCCTTTTTTTTTCTTTTTTTAAGTGCATGACTCCTCCTCAGAGCCCTGATCTCGTGGAGCCATCGACGGGGACGCTTGTTCCTTCCCAAGTAACTGATCCCAAAGCATGCGTGGTCACGGCCGTCCCCGGCCTCTGGTGGGGCAGCCAGAGTGCTGAACCAGGGGGCAGAGAGGGACCTGCCTGTCTTGAAGCCAGAGCTGCTGGAGCCAGCCCCTGGCCGCACCCTCTGCAGGGCTGTGGTGACGAGTGTCATTCGCCACACCATGGGGAGCCCTGCTCCTGTCCCCACACCTACCACGCAGACTCAAGAATGCCCGCTTGCAGACAACAGAGAAGAAGCACGGCTTCTGGGACATGTTGAAGCTTCGCAGGACACACACCTCACAAACAGTTTACTCAGCATTAGCGCAGTGTCTTGTCAGCCTTGCTCACATAAGTCGGGTGGCCTGATCCCCACTGACAAAGGCCAGCAGGCAGGTTGGCCAGTTGCAATTCAGACCTGCTCACCAAAGAATTATGAAAATGACTTGCCAAGGAAAGCCACTCCTCTGATTTCTGTCCCCATCCCCAGTCCCCCTGTCCTTTGCCAAATGATCCCTGTGACTGGACAAAGTAGCATATTATCAGCTTTTTTGAAGCCACCTCCCCAAGTATCAGCCGGGACTGTCAAACCCATTCTACCCCATGCTGCTCCGTTGCCCCAGCCTGTGTTCGTGGGACCTTCTGTGCCTCAGGGAACTGTGATGCTGGTTCTGCCCCAGGGGGCACTCCCCCAGCCTGCCACCTGTTCTTCGAGTATAATGGCTGTCGGGAACACCAAATTACTGCCTCTTGCCCCTGCTCCCGTGTTCATTGCCTCCAGCCAGAACTGTGCCCCTCAGGTAGACTTTTCCCGAAGGAGAAATTATGTTTGCAACTTTCCAGGCTGCCGGAAAACATACTTCAAAAGTTCCCACCTCAAGGCTCATCTTCGCACGCACACAGGTGAGTACTGAGGCAGGTAGGGCCTCAGGGATGTCAGGTCCCATGGTTAAGAAGCACACTTGAGCCCTCAAGTGGGAGGGAAGTGTGAGAACCGCAGGGAAAGTGGAAACATGGCTTTTTTCTTTAGGTTCTGAAACGCCTTCACGGCCTTGGAGGTTTGGATTCGCATTAGTACAGCTGTCGGTGGTGGTACTACCACGTGGCATCTGCTCGCCCCAGTGCGTGAGATGCAGCACAGCCTTAGGGTTGTGTTCCTTTGATGGGCATTTAGATGATGCTCGCATCGTCCTTTTCAGTCGCAGTAGACATTTTATTTTTCATTCGCGTTTGAGAAAATGTGCCCTCCCATTCAATAAACATCAATGTGACCGACTTAGATTTATTATGGGGGAAAAGTCTCCCCAAAGTAATGAAGTTTGAATTCTAGGATATATGAACTTCAAAGGGAGATATAGGTTCTTACTTTGGGGAATATGTAGGTTTTAATTCGGAAGGAGAAATCACGTAAGAAATTAACTGTAATGACAGTGATCTCTGCTGTTTTAGCTGGTCCTATGGTTTGAATAGTCTGCTTGTGAAACTTGCCTTTTAGGGCTCACATGACCACATATGGGGAGCACAGTGACAGGCCACAGGCTCTGCAGTGAAGGTGTTTCATAGACTCTCTTGGTCATGAAACCCCTTCCACCACAGTGTCTGCTAACGGCCTGTGGGACACCAGTGAGCTGTGGAACATAGCAGCGGGGAAAGGGAATGGGAGGGCATTACTATCGTACTTGGTACTTGATTCCAGAATGCGTGAGATAGAGCGGTCTCTAATTAGCACACTGAAGCTCTGATGGCAGCAGCTCCCGCTTGCAGAGGGAGGCAGAGTCTGGGACGGGATGCAGGCGCTGCAGGAGGGGCTCGACTGTGCCCCACTCTGCAGAGTGGGCTGTTGGCTTCGGGGACGAGGCTCCGCCAGCAGCTTGCCCTCTGCCTTTACTTTCTGTCTCCAGTTCCACACTTCCTTACGGGAAAGCCTGAAAGGCCTTGCCAGTCAGTTCTTGAAGTGACCCCTCACCTCTACTTTCTTCTTTGACCCTAGTGGTTTATTGTGTTTCCCACCACATTTTTTCTTTTTTTAAAAAAATTCCTTACATGCTTGATGGATCTCACTGGATATAAACTCTTGGTGTCTGACACAAGAACCTGACACTAGTAGATTATGGGTGGCCCTTGGTGCTTCAGGGTGGCTGTCGTAGCTGTATCAGAGGGCCAGGCGCCTCTGACGGGCTCACTGATTTGGCCGGTTCTATTTTTTGCTGATTCGAATGAGTGAACCTCACATCACATCCAAACACAGATTGCAGATTTGGAGAGGCGATGGGATGAGGTTTTACTGTTAACTCGTCAGCTTCACTTGGGAGAAATACAGGATGGCATAAAATGAGATGATCCACACAGGCTCTTTTCAGCTTTCCCAAAATACTCCAATTTAAATAACCATAAAAGTAAAGGTTCTGAAAGATCAACTTCTTATTGCCATTTGTCAACACGAAATTTTCATAAGAAATAGAAACTTTGGGCAAGTTTACCTTAAATAAGATAGTGTTCCATGGATTTCGACCAACCTGAAAAATGTTTTAATTAGAATAAGGTGTAAAGTGAGCAAAAGCTACATTTCTGATCCGTTGAAAACAGGTAGGGTTCTTTATAAATCCCAGGGTAAAGGATTGTTCATCTTTGTTCCACACCTGGCTGTCCTGGCACGGTGCCTGCAGTGGTGCTGGTTTCCTGGGAACAGGTGGGCATCCTTTTTATACGTTTACAACATGGGGTCTCTGAAATCCATGAACTTCAGGCCTTTTCTTAGAATGGTTCACAAAACCATTGTGATGCGGATATTCCCCATTAATTCAACTACTAAAAACATCAAATGGTTGGTGTCTCTCCAACGCTCTTTCATTCAAAAGCACTTACTCGCCACCTGCCATACAGAGTACTGTGCTGGGGCTAAGCTGTACGAAGGCGGATGAACTAGACAAGTCATCAACCCTTGGAAAGGCAGGTCACACGGCCGTGCGTAACAGTGCTTAACAAGTCATTTCACGCGGTCACACAAGCAGTGTACGATTGTCACAGCCTGATCAAGATAAGAGCTTCAGGACGCAGGAAAGGGGCCCTTCTGCTCTGTGGGAAAGGGCTTCATGTCACCTGCAGACACAGCCCCCCTAGCTCACCTCTGGGACTCCAGGGAGACACAGTGAGGGTCACCTGCTGGGGGCTCAGCACCTGAACGAATGACAGACTCTGGGAGCTGGTAACGGCAACAGGAAGGTGGCTGTTGGAATTCCAACCCACTGTGCGACCTTTTTGTTGGGTAAATAACATGAAGATGGAAGTAATGATCCTGAGAAGTCATATAGGTCCCTGGAGGGAATCTTTTAGGTGTGCAGCTTCCCGAGAGGGAAAGAATTATTATTCCTTTCAAAAATCTTTCCCCTGCTACGAGCTAACAGTCAAAGATTTATTTTTATTTAAAAATGTCTTTTGAAAGATTAGTTTGACGTCTCTGGGCCTAGGCGTGTTACATCTCAGGGGTGGCAGGAAGAGATGCGACTTGGAGGATTTCTTGACTTCTGAGTGACCTGACACCAGAATAATAGACTATTACTTTCTTCCTAGACTTTGGTGATTAAAACGCCACAAGTGAAAGGTTGAGCATCTATACTTTAATTTGTGCTTTCTCGCCCCTTAGGAGAGAAGCCTTTCGGCTGCAGCTGGGCTGGCTGCGGTAAGAAATTCGCCCGCTCGGACGAGCTCTCTCGCCACCGCAGGACACACACGGGGGAGAAGAAGTTCGTGTGCCCGGCGTGCGACCGGCGCTTCATGCGCAGCGACCACCTGTCGAAGCATGCCCGGCGCCACCTGACCACCAAGAAGACCGCTGGCTGGCAGGCAGAGGTCGGCAGACCGAACAGAATCG
Organism: Eonycteris spelaea; assembly: GCA_003508835.1. Lineage (NCBI taxonomy): Eukaryota > Metazoa > Chordata > Mammalia > Chiroptera > Pteropodidae > Eonycteris > Eonycteris spelaea. The sequence goes on from PUFA01000014.1 coordinate 2,980,418, forward strand.
CCTTGGAGACGCCCGGAGGACACCGGTGAGCCCGCCAGCCGCTGCCTGGCCGGCCAGCCGGGAGGGGGGCTGGCAAGTGGCCCACGGAGTTGTAAGGAGCCTCCTTTCAGGAGAGGGATTGGTGGCTTTCTCTGCCCCCAACCACTGTCTTGGGGGCTGGGGGAAGTGGGGAGCTGGTTCTAATGAAAATAGGTTAACTTTTCTTTTTGGTTGACCCTGTTCAGTATCTTTTGTAGTTTTTAGAAGTTTTTTAAGGAAGAAAATTTGATAATGTAAATCACCAGCATTCAAATAAACGTTTCGGCAATAAATTTTACAATATCTGGATTTTTACAACCTTTCTATTCATGTTTTGTAGAAATGAGACAGGGTACTGATTTTTATACTGTTTTTTATGAAAATATTTATATCATTGGTACTCCGATCACCAGTTTCTATATAGATGATTTTACAGTCTTGTTTCCAGTGTTTAACAATGTTTTTATAGTAATCCTGCATTTAGTAACCTTGGCACATTATTCAGCCAAAAAAAAAAATCACAAGTTTGTAATCAGGCCTTTTAGATCTAAGAATTTTTTAGTAGCAGAACTGGTTGAATAGGGGTCTCTTAAAGAAATAGAGGAAAAAACCGCAGTCAGCTTCTTCGTTCACATTTTCAAGGGAAATTCCAGGCAACCATTCCTTTAAAGCTGCAGCCTGAGGAATTAAAATTTTGGTTAAGTAGAACTAGTTAGCTGTGTCTGTGGTATGACTTGTGGAGGCTGTGCCCCAGAGCAGTGGTCCCTGACCTTTGTGGCGCCAGGGACCGGTGCTGCTATGAGAATCTGTCTGGTGACCTGAGGCGGAGCCGCGGCGGTGATGCTGGTGCTGGGGAGCGGCCGCAAACACGGATGAAGCTTCGCTCGCTTGCCCGCCGCTCACCTCCTGCTCTGTGGCCCGGTTCCTGACACGCTACGGACCAGTATACGGGTCTGTGGCCCGGGGGTTGGGAACCCCTGCCGCAGAGAATAACTTAAAACGTCCGCTAGATGCCCTGTGAGCAGGAAGCTGCTGTAGGATCTGAGTGAGTGTCCATGCTCTGCCAGGAACAAACCAGTTTCCTGTTTGTACCTCAAACGCCAAAAAATAAATAAGTACTCAAACCCAGCTGCTTCGTCAATTGTCGGTTGACTTCTTTTGCTGTGGCCTTATCCATAGTATTTTGTGGGTAGAGTAACTTCTTAGGAAAAAGGAGATATCCTTATTGGTTGGAGGAACTTTCCACCAAAGCGTAGCTTATCTGAGGTGAAGTGTCAGCTCCAGTGTTCTCATTCCTTTATTAAGAACTACAGGAAATGCAGGTTCTGACGAGTGGCAGTAATGCCATCCGGCTGCCCTTCCGTTCATGTCGTTTGAAGGAAATTATTTTAGCCAAACAAAACGACTGGGAAGGGGGCATTTTGCAGTCTGCCTAGAAAATAGCTAGTGGGCACCACTTGGAAGCTGTGTAAGCGCAAACCCTAACTACACAGAGGCCGCCCCCAGGCCCTGCCGGGGTCCAGGAAGCCACGGAGGCCGCCCAGGCAGCACGTGACACTGCGCTGTGAGTCTGGGAAGGTTTGGTTCGTGCCGTGTGTTTTCGATTTTCTCTTTGCCTCTTAGTTATTGGCATTTACCTTTGTTATTAAAATGATGGTAAGATGAAGTATTGAATAAATACAATTAGGTTCTATGTTCAGGTCTTTTCAGTGTGATTACTCTCACCCGGTCATTCATTCATTCATTCATTCATTCATTCATTATATGTTAGTTGATAACCGCTAAGTTGTCCTCTAGTATCAACTGCTAATTGACATACAGGTCTGTAAGTGCTGGCTGTGTTTAGGAGGCTTTTATGCTTTTGGACACTTCCTGAGTTGAGTATTCGTGCTGGTCATGAGACATAATACAGTTGAAGAGAACCATACTCAAATGTATATAGCTCACGTTTCCCCACCACCCAATCCTTTATCCAACTCATATCTTGAATCAGCATAAACGTTTGACTTTGTGCATGCCATAAATGGCATTAAATCTGGATATTTTTCTCAATTATACAAAGTCATGTCCCAATGTTCTGGTGGATAATGTAAGGTCTTTGAGTATTTGGTTGCTTGTCACATTGAACTTCATTCTCTGAGCAGTGTTTTTGAAGAATGTTAAAAATAGTTTTGATTTATACTTTCATTTCCTGATTAGATTTAGGATAACTTCTGTAAACAACTTTTTTTTGCCTTGTCTGTCAATTGAAAGATTGTAAATTGGGAAACCATTTCGTATGAAAAGCCCTGTCCTGAGAACCAGAGCCACGTGATGGTGGCTTCGGCGTGGGGACCCTCTGCCGGCCGCTCTGTGTGTCTGAGCAGAGCGCGTGCAACCCGTCCCCCAGTGCACTTTATTTCCTGAGCAGTTTTGCTTGATTTTTGTTGACTTTGAGCCTTTTAAGCAGTTTCAGTAATAAAATTTTAAATGTTCTGGAATTACGTTTTATGTAACAGACTTTATTATTTAAGTGAATGTGTGTGATGTAACTTTTCTTTGAGTCATATACAACTTTTGATTTGCAACTGGACTTGTGTCATGTGTCATTTAATTGCACTACAATATACCCAGTCGCTTTGCAGAAAATACTCTACTAAAAGTCATTGTATGTTGGTTCAACCTAACCTTCCTCCTCTCTGTTTTCTGGGGTTCTGCTCTGCTCTCAGGGTACCCTATAGATTCCTTGGGGGGTTCATGCCGGAAACAAACGTGTGACGAGACTTCTGTGTTGACCGCTCTGATGCTGGGTCTGGCCCTGGCAGAGGAGGCTCATGGCGCTGCGTACGCGTGTCCCTCGTCCTGCAGCTTCTCCTGTGCCTCTTCCCCTCCTCCACCACCCCCCGCCCAGGCTTTAGAAGATGTGACGGAGCCACAGAGTTCACTCCTGCTGCCGGGGGACCCTCTCTTGAGCCCACGCTGGCTGGGACGGCACCCACGCCCCACTGAAGGAGCTGCACGGACGCTGTCAGTTCTCAGTCGCCGCAGTGAGTTGTGGTAGGTGGCGCTGGAGCCAGGCAGCTCCCTGCAGGCCGCAGGCTCCTGCCCTCCTGCTGCCTGGCTGCCTGACCCTTTGCTGGTCCCTCCCTTCTCCCTGACCCTTTTTCTGCTCTGCTTCACAACTTCGGTGGTCTTTTCAGCCCTGTGACTTAGATAAAAATACCTCTGTCACAAAGACAGACCCCAGAATGTTCGTCTTTGCACCTCTCGCCAGCACCCTCCCTCCTGGCGCACACTCAGTCTGTCCCCATCCCACAGTGACGATGGGCAGCACTTCCCAGCGGGCACACATGGCTTTATCTGGCTATCCGCTGTGCAGAAGATGCTTTCTCTGAATTAGATAACAAAAAGGCCTGAGAGTAACTGCTGTGACTTCTTAGCTTTGATGAAGTGCATTCACCTTGACATTGACAAAGACTATAACTACACGAGGGGTTTTTTTTTTTTTTTAGCCATTTTACCTCATTAAGGGTTCTAAGAGGTTTCCACTGGAAAGAGTAGAGGTATCATCTTTCTCTTGGAAACCAGCCGAATGTGCTCCATTTTAACAAAATGATGATGTAAAATGGTAAACATTTTCTATCATGAAATTCAAGGCCTGACGCATCTGGTTGTGAGAAATAAAATTTTAACTTCCTTTAAAAGGAGCATTTGTATTACTAAAATGGTAACAGCTTTAATGGTTCTACCCAAAGAAAGCGCTCTGGCCTTGCAGGGGTGCTGAGCCAACCCTTCGCACCATCCTCTGACTTCACAGAAAAAACCTCCCAGCTGTGGAACATCTGATCAGGCACTCTTGTCAAATAAAATTTCATGGAAACACCCGTTTGTCCATGATGGCAGCTGGCCTGTGGGTCTGGGGACAGTGCCAAGTGGCTGTTTCTCGATTTCTGAGATGCTCTTGCATTTTGCAGGTGACGCCAGGGAGGCCACTGTGTAGTGGTCAGCTTGAGACAAGCGGGGACCTGGTCTGGCGTGGGCAAGAGCTGCCTCGGCCTCGCCAGCTGCCCTGGAGGGGGCGGCCTGTCTCCTGGCCTCCCCGGGCGTCCCGAGAGCAGCCACACCCGGCCCACGGCAGAAGTCCCCTTCCGGTCAAACTTCAGTTCTCGCCCTGTGGGGCTCCTCGGCCAGTCGGCTTTCTCATCTGTCAGCCTGGAACATTCTAAGGCTCCAGCGGCCTCACTGCTATGGTTTTCTACCTTCCACAGGGCGGGAAGAGAGTAAAAGCTCGTCAGGCATTCGTCAGGTGAGAGCTGGTGACCTCGAACACTTTCTGGATGGGATTGGCACACACCCTCCGCAAGGGAGGCCGTTCTGTGCCCCAGGGCGAGGGAACGAGGGAGGGCACGGAAGCCCGGAACACTAATCCAGGTTTTGGAGTGGGACAGTGCTCCCAAGAGCCCCCGGGACCAACTTTCTAGAGGGGGAAACTGAGGCCCAGAAAGGGAAAGTGCGAGCTAGAGCAAGAACAAGGATCAAAGTGGGGTGCCAGCAGGTGCTGCCCCACCCCGCCGCATCTTGGGGGCGGGGGAGGAGGGCAGGCCGAGGCTCTGAGCAGCTGTCGCACCGAGGTCTGAAGTTCGCGCTCAGTCCTTGCTGCTCCATGTGTGGCTGGGATCTGGCAGCTGGGGTCTCACCTGGGAGCTGGTTGGAAATGCAGACACGCAGGCCCACCACGGACCCACAGAGCCGGAGCCTGCATCTCAACATCGCCCGCAGCTTCACCCACAGAGCTGAGGGTGGCTCCCTCCAGCTCCACGGGGCGCACCGTCTGGGTGCACCCTCACAGTGGAACCTTCCCGAAGTGCCCTGGGCCCTGTGTCAGCCCAGGGGCACAGCAGGCTGTCAGAACAGGGAGTGTGTCAAGCCCCGGCAGAACTTCTAGACAGAACCTTCCCAGAGACTGAGAGGAGGGGTAGGTGCCGCCTTCCAGCCTGGGTCTGCACAGCGGACCACCTCTTGCCGGCAGGCACGATGACCAGCAGCCGCCACGTTCCGGACTGGCTGTCTGGATTTGAAAAGGTCGGTCTGCAAGACCCAGAGCAGCTGCATGTTGGCCGCGGCTCCGTTCCGCCTGGAGCGCTGGGTGGGGAGGGGGCCGCACACCCCCAGTCTGGGTTCCTGAAGGCCTGGCCAGGCGGGCCCGGGGCCCAGAGGAGGGCCTCAGCGGCAGTACTCCTGCTCGATGCTGGCCATCAGCTCCTCCTCTGCATAGTCGTAGGAGACGGCCGACTGCCTCTCCGGCCTCTTGTGGCTGCTGCCTGGGGCTCTGCGGGCCAGAAACACAGACAGCGGGGTCAGGAGGCAAGATGTCGCCTTCAGAGTGGTTATCTCTGCGGGACAATCACATGACCCCTGTGCGGAATTCTGACCCATTCTAAAACCAAAACCAAAGCCACTGCCCCGGGGACACCTGCTGGGTCTCTTACAGGAGCCTCCGCCTGTCCTCTGGCTCCTCCCCCGCCTTCTGCACCAAGGCCTTACCCTAGGAGGAAACCAGCACCCGCAGGCCATGGGTGAGGGCTCCGGGGGTGGGAGGACCCAGTTCAAGTCCCAGCTCTGACACTTACTGACTTGGTGACAGTTTGTTCTTTAAATGGAGTTGTGTTCATAGATCTGTGGTGAGGCATAAAGAAGATAATGCACGGACAGCACGTGACACTGATCTTGCCCTCAGCGAAGTGAGCTGTGGCACCACGATCATTTGCTGACTTACTCCCTGCGCCTGCACCTCTGGGGAGGGCGGGGGGCAGGGTGGGGAGGCTGTCTCCCCAGAGCTGCTGCCGGAGGACAGGTCCGGGACTCTGAGGGTGAGATGTGGTACTGAGCATCACGTGTCCAGCACAGAGCTTGGCACCGAGGAGCGTGGGGGGCATAAACGGCTCCCCGCACGGTTAGCCTTATCATAAGGTCCCAGCAAAGCACCTGGTGTGGAGGACGGGCCCAGCCAGTGCCATGTCCTGTTCCTTCTGTCCCCTCCTAGGCTCAATGACGGTGGCCAGGGAGAAGACATGTAGAATGAGAACGAGGCGCCTCAAACGCCCTCCAGGGCGACGAGTCTCTGCCAGGCCAGGTGTCCTGCAGGCACCCCGGGGCATCACTTCTGGGCCTGGGCATCTCCAGGCAGGAGAAAGGCCTCTCTGGAGTCACCCAGGCCAGCCCCACTTGCCGACCAGAAAGCTGCAGGCCTGAGGGAGAAACGTGCCCGCGGTCACACGGTGACCCGGAAGCAGACTCCTCCGCTGGCAGGTGCGAGGCGGCGCCACATTGTCTGCGTATCGCGTGAGAAGGGGGAAGGGCCAGGGCGGGGACGGCCCTTGTGAATGTCCTCCCTGCGTCACCTGTTGCTGTCACGGTGGTGTCCCAAAGCCCGGAGCCAATTCCAGCATTCTCCTACGTGACAGCAGTGGCCAGCGGTTTTGGGCTGGCATTCGAGGCCCTCTTTACATGTCAAAACATCCCTCTTTCCACTCCCTTCCGCTGAGCCTGTGCTAAGCGCCGCCGGCCTGAGCACAGTGTCCTGAATACAGGATGCCGCCCAGGCCAGGATGTCTCGCTCCCCCAGTCTGCCTCCCGGAACCAGCCTCCTCTCCTGGGTCCTCCGACTGGTGCTGCGAACCATTTCAACACCCGCTCCCTCGGGCTGCTCCGTCCCCCCTCTGACCTCCCTTGGCCTGCGCTTCTGAAGAGACCTCACTCTTCAGGGAATGACCTCTGCAAAGGTTTGTTCAATACGGAAACCAGCAAGGTTCCTGCTCCAAAACTGTTTAGAACTGGTAATAAAAATAGCTGTTCTAAGCCAGAATTTTCATGACTTTTCGCATCGATGGTTTTGAGCATCAGTCACCAGCATCCCAGTGGTGAGGGGTGACTACTGCCACCCCATTAGAGACAAGAATGGGCCAGGGTCCAAGGTCATCCCAACCTATCACCCCAGTGTGCCCCTCACGCTGGCTGCTCCTAGTGCCCCGAAAGCCTGCATCCAGGGCTGCTCTCTGGGCCTGGGGTCCTCAGTAGGTACTCTCCGTGGTCTTTAAATGTGGGGGTTTTTTTGATAATACTGGAATGGGATCGGGAGCAGCTGTCGCCTCTCTAGGCTGTACTCTCCTGAAGGCCAAGGGCTGTGTCTCCTTCTGAGTGAATGAGTGGGTGTGGGTGGGTGGGTGGGAACGTCCTGTAGGACCTGTAGGAAGGTCAAGCTGTTAGACACCTGCACTTTCCCAGGACTGGGCCGGCCCGGATGCGTGGAGCTTTGCCTCTCTTTCAGGGAGCTGCATCTGGGAAATGAGCTGGGGCCCGGAGAAAATGGAGCCATGAGGGCTGTGGGCGCAGCTGGTGGCTTCTGGCAGAGATGAGTTCCTTGTACTCACTCGGAGATGCTGCTGTTCTCTGGATGGTCCTCAGCATTCTGTTTTGGGGACACCTTGAGAAGGACAAAAGGAAGAGGCATCAAAAAGGTATCAGTGGTGCAGCCTCCTCATGCTCGGGCTTCCTGCCGACAGACGATGGGACCACGTCCTGTCCAGGACCAAATAAGCCAGAGCCGAGAAGCCTCTGTTGGGCTGTCTAGTTCCACCTGCTCATTTTACAGGTGGGAAATTGAGGCTGTGAGAGGGGAGTGACTTTACAAAGCTCACACAGCTCCCTGCCTTCCAGACAGCTCCCTGACCAGCACCCCGATCGCCCACCTCCCCACCTCCACCAGAACACCTTCCCGGAGGCACTGCAGTGCTTCTCGGTCCTTAATCGAAGGTGCACACACACAGCACACCATAGGCTTCGCGTAAGCCTTGACGCCTGCCAAAGCAATTCCTCCCACCTTTTTTCTTTTTCTTCAAAAGCGTCTTGACTATTCTTGGTTCTTTGCACTTCCATATACATGTAAGGGACTCAGCTTCTCCCCCTTGGAGATTTTATTGGAGTTGTATTAATACACAGATCATTTTAGGGAGAACTGCTATCTTTATAGTAACGAGTCTTCAGATTTATAAACAGGGAATATTTCTCCATCCATTCAGGGCTTCTTTAATGTCTTTTAAGAAATTTTATCATTTTCCCTGTAGAGGCCATGGATATCTCCTTTTAGACCAATTCCTAGATACTTCATATTTGTAATGCTATTATCAATGTTATCTTTTTAAATAAAAAAAAATTTTTGCCTGCTTGTTGCTGCAGGAATAGAACTGAGATCTGTGTGTGTGTGTGTGTGTGTGTGTGTGTAATTTATTTACAGATTCTTTCTGGATTTCCTTTGTTCCCATTCACATTAGCTGGGAATAATGACCACTTGATTTTTCTCTTTCCAGTCCGTACACATGTCCCCTGTCCTTTTTGTACTGGCTTAGACCCCCACCGCCACAGTGGAAAGAAATGATGACGGCACGCATCTTTGTCTTGCTCTTTTATTGAAAGGGAAAGTTTTCATTGTTTCACAACAATATTGGGTTTGCTGTGGTCTTTTCCTTGCGATATCCTGTATCAGATCTTGTCTCTCTGTGCCATGTCCTGGGTCATTTCTTCAGCTCTATCTTCCAGTGTACTGATCTTCTCTTCACCTTTATCTAATCTCCTATTAACCCAAACCATCAAGATCTTTAATCGTATTTATGGTATTTTCCATTTCTCCAAGTTCCATTTCGTTCTGTTTCAAATTGCTAGGTCACTTCCTATAGGTCCCTGTTTTTTTACAAGTATTTTCCTTAAACATAATAAACACAGTTGATTATAATCTGTGTCTGGTAATCCAAATAACTAAAGTCTTCATTGACCTGTTTTTGTCGTCTATTGTTTCTTCTACCTTTCACTTAGTTCCCTGGGTAGCCAGTTATTTTTTATTCGCCGCTTTCTTATCCTTGAAATGTCTTCGTGGGTATTCTCTGAGGCCTAAGAGAAGATGACTTCCTCCAGAGGGGACATGCATTTGCTTTTGCCAGGCACCTGAGGAGGCATTCCCAGTCTGGAACTACTTGAAATTAAATCTATGCAGTCAGGTGTTTTGGACCACCCAGGTAATGTGGATTTGGGCTGCGAACCTAAGAGGTGGCTAGATTGTGGGTATAACTTCTCGGTGCTTTGTTACCCTGCTCTCTTCCATGTTATAACACTTTAACTTTCAGTCCCCTGAGATACATACAGTGGAATACCATTCAGTCTTAAATTCAGCTGAGGGTCCTAGCTTTATGAGGAAAGGCTCTACCATAGGACTCCTTACTTTCATTGGGCCTTAAATTCTGTTCCCTTTTCTGTTGGACACCATCGGACCCAAAGCCAAGTTCATTTCAATGCACTGGCCAGAAAAGGTTGTTCTTGCTTGCCTGGTACTATCTCCAAGTTTCGGGTGGCTGCATAGCAAAGGGGCACAGCCCTGTTCCAGGGGTACCCAAGGAGCCAACTGGGGCTGCTGGTGGCTGCTGATCTTATCATGGGAGTCAATATTCACTGAACATTTCTTCGAATACTCATCGTGACTTTGAAGAATATAAAGATGAAAATATGACTCCCAAGTCGGCAAGGAATTCATAGTAGGAAGGGGGACAGAGAATGGGGACAGGGCAACGAAGAATAGAGAGAGGAGAGAAACACAAAACACGGCTTGCCGTAGCGGCCAGGGGAGCCTGGATGAAAAGCAAAAACGCAGCAGCCCCTGGCGGCTGCTCCGGGCCTAGTGCAGGCGCGAGTTCCCGCCACCAGCCAGCTGGCCGCCTGCCACCTTGCGGTCAGACATCTGCACCCTGGGGAGCGCGGCGCCTGGGCTGGGGCCGTGAGAACGCGGCTGAGCTCACGGAGGTGTGAGTGTGTCTGGGCGGGGCGAGGACGTGTCTTCGCTGGAGACCCTAGGGAGGCCCTGAGAAACCACACCGCAGCTGAACAAGAAGCAGAGACCAGATGAGGAGGAAGTGAGCAAGATGATCTCTTAAAGTCTCCTCCGGCTCGTACAGGTAGGGTTTTTTGTTTTTTTTTTTTTTTGAGAAAAGTGAAGGATCCACAGTTAATTTTTAGAAAATGCACTACATATCTACTTATCAAAGTGTATTATATGCTGCTGCTTCTGTTTAAGGAGTTCTCTCCTTAACTCTTAATTCTTAACAGCTTTGTATGTATTTATGTGCACATACCACTGATACATGCATATGTAATCCACACAGAAGCAGCAGCAGATGTTTAGAGGATACGGTTCGTCAGGGCCTGACCTGTGCATATACCTGTGAACCCATCACACAGTGACCATATGAGGGGTTCACAGGTATATGCAGAGGCCGAATCCCCCTCCCCCCCCCCCCCGCCTGGCCACCACTGCTCTGAGGGACACTCCACTGCATGGCAGACTTCCCCCTTCCTCTTCATCTAAGAATTCTCCTTCTTTGAAGCCTGGGTTTGTTTGGTTGGTTGGGTTCCCTTACGTTTCAGTATGAAAATTTTAGCACGCACAGCAGTGAGAACAGTGTCCTGGCCCTCCGCGGCCGGCGGCCCCCAGCCTCAGCAGTCGCCAGCGTTTTGCCAATCAGGGTCCGTCCCCTCACCACCAGAGGACGCTGTTGCCCGCACCCACTGGCCTGCCAGGCAGCAAGCGCTGCGGGGCTGCGGGCGCAGGTGGACTCTGCTGTTGAGAGCTAAAATGACAAAGGACTTCAGAAGGACGCGCTGACCCTGAGGCCACCAGTGCTAGGGCCCCCACCTCCCTCCACGAGGCTTGGCCTTCAGGACCGTGCTTCTGAAGAGGAGGAAATTCAGGGAGACGTGGAGAAGGTAAACGGGGTAGGACGGGAGGAAACAGCGATATGTTTATATCGCGTTTTATCACCTTATAAAGCACATTCACCGACGTTTTCACGTAATTCCTCCAAACCTCCAGTCAAGAGACACTTACCGCGTACTTAACTAGAGTCAGGGACAGGCGGTGGGTGCCCGTTTCCCACCCTGGGCGGCCTCCCTGACCCAGCAGGGGGTGTGAGGGGATGCTGGCCAGATCCTTGCACGGGAGGCAGAAGGCCTGGCGAGGATCCGGATTCTGACTGGGGACTTGGCCAGTCACCGCACTGGGCCCAAAGGCCTCCGGTGTAAATGAGAAGGTCACCGTGGGCGGTCGCTAAGGTCCCTTCGGCTCTAGAAATCTGTGACTCCCAAGCTGTCAAGAAAGTAAAAGGGTCCTGGACGTCGGCTGTAGGAGGCAGTCCAGTGGGAATCCGAAGTGGTGGCTTTGGGCTGGGGCTGCCCTCACAGGTAATGGGCTCCAGGTATCAGGTGTGGAGGAGCCTCTGTTCTGGCCAAACTGCTGCTGACCCAAAGCAGAGTCCACTCAGGGCTCGGCCCACTACGGAGGAAACCGGACCCCTGTGGCAAGGACCCGTCAGCATCTCTCAAGCCAGCGCTTGCTGTGGCGACGGCCTGTCCACTTCATCACTTCATCTCGACCTTCCCACACTTGGTGGCTATCGCTGAGGCCTGGCATCCCGCAAGGTGCTGTGGGACTGCCTCCACCCGACAGCCGGCTGCCTCCCGGCCACGGACAGCCGCCAACATCGGCAGCGACCCCCGCGGCCCCGCCACCAGCTCTTGGCAAGGGAGGTTCCCTCTGCGCCCGGCGCTTTTCTCCGCTCCTCCGCCTGGATCACGCCACAGACCCTTCCCGAATCAAGCCAAGCACGGTCCTTCTGGAAAGTGGCCCCAACTTTTCCAGGGCTCAGTTGCTCCTCCTGTGACTCTACACAGATCTCGAACCACACTGTATTCTATTTTCTGTCCGCTGATCAACAGCCCCTGCCCCCCCCCCCGCCGGCCCGCATGGTCCCCGCCCCGCACCAGACCGCAGACTGTGCCATCTGCACTCATCCCCAGCCCAGAGGGATGCCTGGCACACAGGTGCTCAAACAGTACCTGAGAAATGACCGGAAGGGCAAGGTGACCCCTGCACCCTGAGAGTCTGTGACACTCGGTGAATTGGGGGGGGGAGGGGAATCATTCCTTTTTCTTCTCATTTTCACTTTTCAAGTTTCCAAGGCACTCAAAATTGAACACTACAAGATTGCTTCCATGCTACCTCAGAATTTCCCCAAATTTCTCAACTGTTTTTATCCTTTTTTACTGTTATATAACAACTAAGTGCTGATGTAGCCTTAAAGGAATCCTGTTATATAATTCGGTCCTGCTTACTGCAGCTCACTTCGGGAGGTGTAAGGGGGTGGGGGTGGGAATGGGCGGGAGGGGGGGAGGCTTTCTGCACTGTCCACATGGGCCGGTCCCCCCCCCCAACATCCATCCCCCGGCGGAGGCCTACCCAGGGTTCTACCGCTTTGTGGCTGCCCAGGAGACACGTCTCTCAGGTCCCAGCAGTTAAGCAGAGTCTGAAAGCGGGATTTGGTGGCCTGGGGGGGGGGGGAGGGGCGCGGAGTGGGCTCCAAGGGTGGGGTGCTGCCTGGGGCTTCCTGGTCAAGCCTGGGAGCTGCCATTAACGATCTTGTTCGTTCAGCTCTGCTGGAGTGAAGGCTGTTGCCAAGCCAGAGTGCTCGTTTTTATTGTTTTTCTACAACAGCAGGGCTGGTACAAGCGTTCTGGAAGGGAGGCGCGGGAAGCCAAAAAGCGATTCCGCGGCATCTTAAAAACGGGCAGCGGTAGGCGAACTGCGCGGGGCCTGACACGACACGCAGAGCATCTGTGAGCCACTGTTTGGCCACCGGCCCCACAACCTCGCACCTCCGCCACCAGTGTCCGCGGGGGCGGCCAAGGGGCAGGCGGTCGGGAGACAGCGGCTCCCCGGGGCAGCTCCCACCCAGGCTGGACGCGGCCCAGCCGGCTGCCCCGCGCGGCGGGGGCGCAGGTCCGAGAGGACGGAAGGGCGAGCCCTGGCCACAGGCAAGCCCGGGAGCCGCACTTCTGCGCAGAGGCGTCTGTCCCCTGCCCTTTAAGCTGCTCCCAGCACTGTCACCCCGAGCCGAGCCGGAGGCAGTTAAACCAACACCCGGAGGGGGCGGAGAGGGAGAAACTCAGAGGGGAAGGAGGGAGTCGGACACAGCGAGGCGGCGGGTGACCGCGGGCAGCGGGGGCCAGAGCACCGCGCAGGCCGAGGAAGCCCGGCGGGGACGGGAGGAGCCCCGAGGACCCCGCACGGGCGCGGCCGGCAGCGGCGGGCTCCGGGGAGACGCGGGCGCAGCGACACTCACCGGGCTCCGCGCGCCCGCGGCGGGTCGGGGCGGCGCGGGCCCCGCGGGGCCGGCTCCCCGGGACCCCAGGCCGCGGACTCGGCCAGCAGCTGGTCCAGCAGGCGCAGGGTTTCGTCCCGGCCGTCGGGGGGCGCCGCGGGGCCGGGGCCGGGGCCGGGCCGGGGCGGGGCCGGGGCCGGGGTCGGGGTCGGGGTCGGGGTCGCGGCCGGCTGCCTCCGACGCCGCCGCCGGGGCCTCCTCCCGGGTCGCCGCGGGCGCCGCGGCCGGCGGCCCTGCCCCGCCCTCGGCGGCCGCCCCGCCGGGCCCTGCCTGCCGGCTCTCCGCGCCGCGCAGCCGCCTCAGGGCCCGGCCGCTCCGGCTGCTGCCGCTGCCCATCGCGCGCCCGCCGCCCGCGGAGCAGGCCGGTCGCCGCCGCGGCGGCCCGGGGGGGGGGCGGCGGGGGCTCCGGGGGCGGGACGCGGGGGCGCGGCCGGGGCGGGCCGGGCCTGGTGGGGGCGGCGGAGGCGCTAGTGCTGGGGCGCGGCCGGGGCGGGGTCCAGGGGTGCTCCGGGGGCGCGGCCTGGGCGGGGGCGGGGGGCTCCGGGGGCGCCGCCGGGGCTGGGGGCGCGGCTGGGGAGCGGGGCGGACCGGGCCCAGGAAAGTGGTGCGGGCCGCGACAGCCCGGGCAGGGGAACTGGATGGGGGTGCGGGGCACTCGGTCGTGGCCACCCCCCACTCCCCCGTCGCCTTGTTCCCCGCCACCTCGGGTGCGACCCCTCGCGGCCGGGTCCCCGCCGCCGGGGAGAAGTGCAAACAGCGGGGCGCGGCCGGGCCTGCGCGAGCTCCGCGGGGACCCTGCGCGTGGGCGGAAAGCGGCCCGAGGCCCGCGCTCAGCGACCCGCCTGCGACTTCGCCCCTCCGAGTCCCTGCGCCTCACACCTTAAACGAGGCAGTAAAAGTACCGCTGAGGGTCGAGTAAGATAAGGAACGTGCAGGGCTCGCACCGCAGTGCTCCCCCATCCCATTCTCCGATGTCAGCCCCTCCGTCCCCGCACCGACAGACCTGAGCGCCCAGGCGGGACAGAACGAGGGAAGGAGGGCCGCACCGGGGTGGCGGGAGCGCAGCAGCGGGCAGGGGGCGGGGGACCCTCTGTTTCTCATCGGGCTCCTGTCCCATCACAGACCCGGCGCCTGAACGCTGAGCCTCACCAAAAAGTAATCACTGTTGGGAAAGGAAAAGATTAAGAAGTAGGAGACAGAGAAAGTATTCCCTCCTCCCAGGAAAAAAAGCAAAGGAAATACCAGTAGGTACTGATCATAATTCATTCTAGCTTTTGGTCGCTGGATAGTAGAAAAGAAAGAAAAATGCTTATTATATTTAAGTGAACTAACCCCACAATAAGAGCAGAAAATGCCCCGAAGCTGTCGGGCTCAACCCCAGTGATGTTGTCGTTGGGCATGCTTGTGTTTTACTTTGACTTGGTTGCTCCGTTTCCCTCCCTGCTTATTTTGGAGCCCAGCCTTTCCAAAGCTGGACGGCTCAGATATCCTGGGTTTAACTTGCGTGTCCAGACGTTAACGGGAATCCACACCGGATTGCAGAATAATTGTTCAAATGAAGTTTGGGCTAAAATTTCTCAACCACACACTCGAAATTTTACTATTTTATCACTTTAGGAGGAGGCATTAAAAACTTTACGCCCAAGAAAAGGGAATAAACATAGGACTCAAGTCCATAGTCATGTGTTTTATTACCAAGAGGCCACAGAAGTATTTATAACTCCCCGTCCTTTTTTTCTTCTTTTTTTGATGTGCTATCTTAACCATGCAGATTCAGGACTTGGGCCAGACACATTGCTTGGTGCCATTTGGGTGTTCTAAGCCCACAGATGTGTCTAGTTTGGAAGCTATTGCTGTAAGTTTTCTCTTTAAGAAAACAAATCTCATATTGAAATTCTTTAAGCCTGGAAAAAAAGCGTAGAGAAGGAAAAATTTTCTTGAACTAAGTTCAACTAAGTTTAATCATTTAAAGGAAAACATGCTTTACCGCTGCCTAAGTGGAGCCTCTCGTCATGTGACTCAGTTTCACTGTGTTCACTTCCCAGGGCGATGGATTTTTCCGTCACTCTTGACCCCAAGCTTGTTTCCCCAGACCTGTCTAGCTGCTCACTTCGGCGAGAGGACCGCCAAGCCTGTGTACTTCCCACCCTGAGCGCACACTTAAAACCAGCTACATGTGGACTCCTGGCTTCCATCAGACGTGTGACAGCCCCAGACTGAGTTTATCAGGAGCTGCCCGTACGCAAACAACCCAAGCTTTCCCACATGGTTAAGGCCGCCTGAGATCATCTCTAGAAATAAACAAGGATCTCTTTGTCCCAAAGGGTTGGCACAGTCCCAGGAATATTGGGACATTGAAAATGGGGTCTAATCCTTCGTAAGGAAGCATCCTGGCAGCCACGCCTCCCTGGCTAAGGACTCCTTTAAGCAGTGACTGTGGTGGTGGCTGGTGAGGTGGGAGGAAGATGAGGCCCCCGCTTGGGAGCTGTCTGACTAACTCCTGGAAAATAAGAACTTCCTTGCAATGAACAAAGTACACTCTGGGAGAGAACCGCAGTCGTTGGTACTCAGAGCAGGGCACGTATCCTGAGTGACGTTTTCCTCGGCAACAGGACTAGCCTGGCATCTGGAGATGAAGCGGTCACAGGACCACCGGTATTACATGGGCGACCAAACCCAGCCCCGTCAAAACCCCACTCAAGTGACCCTCCAGGTCTACTCTCCCCACCAGAACCTCTGATTCCCACTATTCCTGACACATCGCCAGACGTCACACAGGAGACATAGAATGTGTATGTGCTGGCTATTATGAATATGCAGAAAGACAGAACTTATATTCAGATGAGAAACAGCATTTGAAACACAGGCAAGCTGTGTTTCCGTTTTTAATGCTTAATGAGTAACCGGAGAGAGCCGTGGTGCTATCAATTATTGCTGATCTGTTTGGATAGCAGTATCCCATATAATTGCTATGGTCTTTGTGCAGAGTGTCCAAGCTTTTGAGTTTGGCGTCATGGTTTCACCACTGAGAGGGATGGGGGCAGATGTAAGGAAGAGCATCATTCCTTAAGGACAATTAATGAGTTACAGAACCCTTTTGCAGTAATTACTCAGAAATAAGATTAAGTCCTTAGACTTGGCATGTATACATCGTGATTCGGCCCACTCTATAATACAGTATCCTGTTGGTTCTGTTTCTCTGGAGACCCCGACTAATTCAGTAAGTCACATAAAATCTCTGCGTGACAGAAGCAAATTTATTTCCCTACCTTTCTCAGAGTTCACCTTTCTTGCTGGGACAGTCTTGGCCTCCTTCTGCCACACTGCTGGCCCAAGGTTCTGATAGTCTCGTGTTGTCCTGACTCTAAAGTAAACCAACACAGACAGCAGACTAGACTCCCTTCTAGGCACCAGAGACCTAGAAGACAGTAGGTGGCTGGGGGAGGGAGGGATCAGTGACAGCAGGAAGCCGGCTCTGCTCAGACAGGGAGCCCGTCAGTCTTCTGGATCAGGAACTGCCATCCAGACACCCGAGTCTGTGGCCTCCCAGCCCTGAGAGCTGTGGTTTTTTCACTCAAGATTCGATCATTGGTGTTAAAATTACAAATGATCACAATGCTATATAACACCTTAGGACTTGGTCGACATGGCTTCCTTTTATATGTGCACAGTGTGTTTAAGAGAATGGATACTTAGACCTGAAAAGGGAGTGTTTAGTTCAGGGGTGAGCAACCTACAGCTAGCAAGCCGAATCAGCTTCCATCTGTTTTTGTAAATGAAGTTATATTGGAACACAGCCACACCCCATTTGTGCATCTCCCCCTGATTTTACATCACTACAAAGGGCTCAGTCGCTGCTTCAGAGATTGTTTGTCCTGCAAAGCCTAAAATATTTACCATATGGCCCTTTACAGAAGGTTTGCCAATCCCTGGTTTAGGCGAAAGCCCTCCGCGTTTCACCCATTCGTTCCGGATGATATGGTTTCTGCATGAAATAAAAGGAAGTTAATATTAACCACCAACAAGTCTTAGTAACTTATTTCTGCCTTCATGCCTAACTCAGCGTTCTCACCTGGGGCTCCAGGTGAGCTGTTGATTTATGAAACCCAAACTGAAAAGGTTCTTGTACACAAATAGGCCTCCCAATTTTTAAATTCCTTCTTTTGTACAAATCACAAACCAGATCTGAAAGTCACCTTTATTTTTCTGTCTTCTACAGTTTCTTTTATCTCAGAGATAAAATGTTAAAAGCATTTGCCTTCCCTGTTTGTTCTCTTATTCAGACACAAATAAAAAGGGAAAATCTTTCCGATGTCCAGTTTTGCAAGCATCGTCACTAAGAATATATTATTTTTCACCACTCAAGAATACTTATCCAAATGTGTTTTGAATACTTAAACGGAAAGCAAAACTACACCAAGATGAAATTATCAGAAAAGAAATTCAATCTGTTTGACCAAGTATAAACACCACATATAGTCTATCTGATTCCACTCTACAAACAAGGAAAGCTGTGTTAGACAAAATAGAGAAATGTAAACAATAGGTACAAAATACAGAGAAAGAATTAATATGAGTTAAAGATGCTGGGAGAAGTCAATAAAGGTCACAGAGAAAACACCAGAACTGGGTTTTAAAGCAGGAGAGTCTTACGAAAGCAGAGGTGAAGGTACTGACAATGGAAGGCTCGGGACATCGGGACCAGGTGTACCCAGAGGCGAGGGCAGGGAGGTGCCTCAGGGTACTTACTTACTGCTACAGCGGGGGAAACTGCACTAATTTCTTCTTTTTAAAGAATCCTGCATTTGGAATGAAATAATGTACTAAAGAAAGACTTGGCCCCAGCCCATCTCCTGTTCACCGTGCCATGTCACTCTGCCACTTGGACCACTGACCTCGTGTTCCTAAGTCTCTCTAATGTACCGTGTTCCTAGGCCGTGTACTGACAGCCAAGGCCCGGAAGAGCATCCAGCAAATGCCGGATCTCCAGTGGCATCAGCGCTGGAAGGATCCCCTGGAAAAGGAACCGTGTCTCCTCCAAGGTCCCATGCTCGGACTGCAGAGCTACCGTTTATCCAGGGCTGCAGTGTCCTGGGCACTCCCTGAGGCTCTGACGGTTTAACCCTCGGCAGCAGTATGGGTAGTTTCTGTGGCCCTGCGTTTGACAGACGGGGCACTGGGGCTCAGAGAGCCCGAGACGCTTGCCCACAGTCACACAGCTAATCAGTGCTGGAACCTGGGGTGGTCTCACGGCAGAGCCCAGGTCTCCTGGTCCCTGGCTATGCCCTCCATCACCCATGAGCCGCCCCAATAGCAGTCCGGCAGACACTTGCGGGAATGGCTTTGATGGCATTTACAAAGCACGTGCCCCCTGCTGCGAGGAGCCTCTCTCCCAAACCAGGGCTGTACCAGCATCTTCCACCCTCCAAAAAGGTCCCAATCCACCTTTCAGTTTGTGCAACCTGGCACCAGAGTGCCCACCTCGCATGGCCACCTGTGAATGCGTGTCGCCCCGCCCCCACCGTCGTGCCAGCGTACATCCCTAAGTCTCTCTATTATATCTCCAAGTCCAAAGAAGATCTGAACACCAGCCGGCCTTGCAGCAAGCGTTGGTTCCCATGGTAACCGGGCCATCATCTCTTCCTGACTTGCACAGTGCTCGTAACACCACAGTGGTCTTGGCTCCAAAACGCCGCCTGCGGCCGGTCACCTGCGTGAGGAACTGCAGGTGGGCAGAGGGGGCCTCCTTACTGGCTGCAGCGTTCAAGAGCGAATCGGGGCGTCAGGACTTTACTCCTGGTGGGGTTCAGGAGGACTCCGCCCTTTCCTTAGCCATCTGTGTTCTGCCGGGTGGAAAGCAACGACAACAGGGCTGTTTTCCTGCCTCCCAGACCCAGCTCTGTGGATCAGAAGTGGCCGTGGTGACCAGGCACATGCCGTTCCCAGAGGCTAAGTGCTGCCACCGGTGAGCTGGAGACCAAGGTGGTGGCCCAGGCCAGGGAGGCGGACCCAGCTGGGGCTGCTCCTCTCGTGACGGTGACTCCCTGCGTGGGTGGGTGGCCAGAGCCACACTCTTGCCCCAGACATTGCCCAGTCCTGGGGCCCCGAGGAAAACAGGAGAGAGGTGCCAGGCGGTTACCAAGGAGACCGAGAAACTGTCTCAGATTATAGGAGACTCAGGAGACGTGACAACAAAACACAGGCCCCGCATCCCAAAAATGACAGGAGGGCGAAAACGCAGGAAATCCCAATACAATCTGCAGGTTAGTCCATAGTGTGGCACCCAGGTTAGTGTGTTCTTGTCATTGCACTGTGGTCATGCCACATGTTAGCAGTAGGGGGAGCCAGGGCGCTCAGGAAACTACTACCTTGGCAATCTTCTGTTAAGTATAAAACTATTCCAAAATGAAAAGCTTTTAAAATGGTGTATTTTTCTTCATAAAAATAAAAGGAGGCACTGGCTCTCCCCTCTTGGCGCATTGTAAAATGGTACTGTCACACTGCCTGATTTCCTTGTGCCTCTCACAGTCCCACTTGTGCCTCTCACAGTCCTTGTGCCTGGCACAGGTGAGGTCCCCAGGGGCCAAGGGGAGCCGGCAGCTTCTCAGTGCTACGGCATGGTTCTAAACTGTTTATCATCCCCGTGGCTTGGGCCCTTGACTCCTCCTCTCTCACACCCACCTTCAGAAACCAGCAATTCCTGGGTCTGCCTTCTGACGGCCTCTCTGGAATCTGGCCGCTTCTGACTGCCCCACTGCCCTCTCCGATTCCTCTCTGGCCCGGGTCTCCACTCCTCACAAGGAGGCCTATTTTAAATCACACGCCCCCCCCCTTCAGATCCTCTTTATTTTGCTCTATTTTCTCCCCATGGCCCTTTCTCCTTCTAATATACAATTTAATACTCTTATTGTTTGCTTCTCTTTTCCTCCTGCTGGAATATAAGCTCCCAGGGGCAGGGCTCCCTGTGTGGCTTCTTTCCTGCTCTGGCCCTAGCACCTGGAATAGTACCTGGCCCTCAGGAACTACTCGTTGAGTCAATAATTGGTGCGTGATGAGGGCGTATGAGAGCTCCCCTTCCTCTCCAGGTCGAGCATGGGCAAACCGTCCACGGAACTGTCCTTCTGTGGGGCTTTGTTCTTCCAGAGCAGAGATGTGGCCGCGTGCACATGTCCAGCCAATGCCCACACAGAACAGGGGTCTCGTCCCAGGTGCCCGCTTGATGGAGCAGTGGCCTTTTGAAAAAGGGGACACGTGTGTGAGCGTCTGGTCTCCACCAGCTGTGCCGCTTTGGACAGATGACTTAAACTCACTGTGCCTCGGTTTCCTCCTCCGTCAGATGGGGATTACTGACGCCTGCTTCCTCGCGTTGTGGAAAGTGAACAAAACCAAGCACGGGGAGGCCCTGCAAGCCATCGGCGCGTGACGGTCTCATCCCCAACAGGGACGCGAGCTAAAAACGCATCTGTCAATGGCAACTGTTCAAATTTCACAATACACGTTTCCAGAGAATTAGTGGAAAACACTATACTCCCCAGAGCTCATGAGAAAAGTTTGGTAATTGAACTGAGAACGGATAATCAGCTAACGGCTGGTATTTCAACGAACTTTTATCAAGGCCCTACCACATGCCGGCCACTGTACTGGTGACAGTAGGACTTATTTCTGGCTCGGGACACAATAGGACAAGAAATCTGAATCGGATGGAGCTCACAGGACACTCAGACGAATCAGTCTAAAGGCCACCCTCTCAGATGAGTCTGAGAGGGTGTAAATGACCTGCCCAGGATCACATGACTGGTGTGTGCCACACACCACGCGTCCCCCTGCTGTAAGGACAAACCAGGTACTCAGGTGAAGCACCTCAGCCAGGTGGCTACAGATTGGGTGCACAACTTGCCTTGTTATGCGAAATAAGTGTCTCCTTTGTCATAAAAGTGTGGCCTGCTGTCTATATAATGAACTGCGTCACTGCTCTCAGCCTCTGAATGT
Organism: Eonycteris spelaea; assembly: GCA_003508835.1. Taxonomy (NCBI): domain Eukaryota; kingdom Metazoa; phylum Chordata; class Mammalia; order Chiroptera; family Pteropodidae; genus Eonycteris; species Eonycteris spelaea. Next base: position 3,001,660 of record PUFA01000014.1, read on the forward strand.
GAAGCCTGAGCTCCCTTCCCCAACGTCTTTATGTCACATTTCTTAGCAGCGACCCTCAGTTGCCGGGGAGCAGGGGGAGAGGGTTCCTCCAGTTACCGCTTCTGGCCTGGAGGGAAGGACGAGATGATACAAAGGCCGACGGCGCCCCCTGCTGGCCATTAGTGGCCATACAGCTTCCAGGAGGACAACCCCAGCTCAGGCTGAAGCGGGGGCTCCCGGAACTCCCACGGGGGTGGGGATGGGGGCGCCGCCACTCTGACCTTCAGTGGAGGGCTTGAGAGAGGCTATGAGACTTGGCGGTGCCCTTTGGAAAGCGCACTATTTGGTGCGGGCTGTCCGTGTGCGTGAGGAGGGCTCAGGAGACGAGCCCCGCCTTCCGCATCCTGCACCATCACCACGCTCGTTCCCGCAGCGCCGCGTTTAACCAAATTTACTTATCAGGTCCTACCACCTGCAAGGCGCTGTGCTCAGGGCTGTAGGAAATCCGGAGATTAACAAGATCTTTATATCTACTCACAGGGATGAAAACACAGCTCGTCGTTCCACGCGCCCCATGGAGCACCCATCCCAGACCCGGGAGTGCGCTCTGCGTCGGGGACTGTAATCCCCAGGTGCAAAGACCGTGCTGACCGCTTAAAACAATCCTTGAGGGCCAGCAGGGTTTCCGGCAGCCTTGTCAGGCCTCCCTGACTGATCCCTTATTGTCACTGTAGTAGAAAGCCTTAGTTGCCCATGAAACTTTGCGCGCGCGCGCGCGCGCGCGCACTCAGTGGGCTGAAACCCTCAATGTGCAAAAGTGGAAAACAACAGAACTCACCACCTTAGGAAAACATCTCATTTCCGGTTTCCGCCTCCGCTAAAAATGGCTCAATAACAACAGCACTTCTGCCCACCGCCTTCCCTCCGAGTCCCACCGGGTTAGGGCCTTCAATACTGTTTACCATCCGAGCGACCCCGCTGTGGGTGGGCAGCTGACTCCCTGTCCTCCGCAGGAAATAAATCAGGATGAGCCGGGAACAGCTGGCTGTCACCAGAAATCCAGACCGCCAAACACATCGGGGGCGGTGTTGATGGAAGACTGACCTCGCTGTGCCCCAATACCAATATTCATTATACATTTTTATTGAGGCGTAATGGACACATAACATTATATTAGTTTCAGGCATACAACATGATCCCATACATGTGTGTATTGCAAAATGATCACCACAAAAAGTCTAGTTAACATCCATCGTCTCTCACAGTTACAATTATTTTTCTTATGATGAGAAATCTCAAGACTCACTCAGAAACTGTCAAATATACAATACGGTATTTTTAACTATAGTCACCATGCTGCACCTTACATCCCCAGGACTAACTTCTCTTGTAACTGGAAGTTGGTACCTTCTGACCACCTTCACCCATACCATGCCCCCTCCCCACCTCTGGCAACCACCGATCTGCTCCTTGTATCTGAGTTCTCTTTTTCCTTTTTTTAAGATTCTACATATATGTGAGATCGTACAATATTTGTCTTGATTTGCCTGACAGAGCCCGGGCCTGTGGAGAAGGCTGCCGGACAGGAGCTGGGACCTTGGTCAAGGTGCCAACGGCCAGGGTGACCCGTCAGGCGGAAAACCAGGAAGATAACCACCCCTCCTATCTCTCTCCCTCCCATCTCCTAGTGATGCTGCCAGGAGGTGGCTCCTTGGTGCCGTCCCCTCCCCAACACCGGGCAGGCGGGGTGGGGTGGGGGTCCAGGTAGATGTGCTGGGGCCAACGGCATCCAGTGTGGCACCTACAATAGTTATGACACACTTGTAAGTATGGTTAAACTCCTTATGAGAATTTAAATACGTGAGCAGTAAAAATGTCTTAACTCAAATGTTTAAGAACATACGATCTTTAAGGTTTTGTTATGTACATGTGTATGTATTCTGCCTATGTGTATTTTTTTAATTTAAGGGAATATTGTCTAAATACCAGGGATATGCCTTTTTTTTAAAAAAAATCAGGCCCTAAATCAATCATTAGGCTCTTTTTATGAAGAATTAAGTAAAAAGTTCAGATTTTAAAGAACTAAATAGCAATTGGATTTCTTTTCTATACAAGCTAACATTAATTGATGTTTAGATGTTTCCCGAACTGACTTTTAGCTCTCCTTGAGGTGTTTTCTGTGTCAGAGCAGAACTGGGGGGTCTCACCCACACGCCCTCTGTGTTATAAGGGGCAGGAGGGAGACACGGGTGGGCCACCACGTGGACGATGCTCAGGAATGAAGTCGGCTGGGGGTGGGCACAGCAGCCCGGCCAGCACTGAGGAGGCAGAGGAGGTGACTGCCCTGATGGGTGCTGGCGGCAGGCACAGCGGGGGGTCTGCTCCTGGCTTTTCAGGCACATAAACCAATAAACACCCTTTTTTGCTTCTAAGCATCTGTCACTTGCAACCAAAAGAGCCCTAACATCTCTGCCGCCATCTCTGGGTTATGCTTTGCTCTACATTGCTTCCACTTTCCACTCTGGGCTCCCACGAGTCACAGGCTTAGTTCTCCAAGTTCCAAATGCCGCAGGAAGTCAGCTGCTCTTTCCTCCCGTGGCCCACAAATGGCCTGACATTGGGCCTCCTTGGGAAGGCCTGAGTGGGTTGCCCACTCTTACCAGGTGGACAGAGTAGAAATTGCAGGGGTCACATCCCTCCTATCCTCTTAACTCTCACGGGCCTTGCAAGGACTTGGACTTCTGCTTTGCGTGAGATGAGACAAGTGAAGTCAAAGGGCGTCAGGACCAGGGCTGAGTGGGGAAGCCAGGCGGCCTGGCCCCCGTCCACGCTCCGCCCACTAGGGCATCCTGTCCTCTACTTCCTGGAACACTTTCCTGCCATTCTGGATTAGCTCGACCCACCCTAAGTGCGATTCTGCAGGTTTTTGATAACCTCTCTAGTTGCCCTGCACTGCCCTGGGGCCGACCCCAGATAAGTCTCTCCGGCCTGCCCATCAGGCACCGGCAGAGAAAGGACACCGACACCTCCCCTGGGTATCGTCGGGCAACACAGTGGGGCTGCTGGATAGTGGGGATGGGGGTGCGGGCGGGAAACCCTTAAGCAAAGCCCACGGTCAGCACAACAGCTGCCAAGGATTACGACACATCAGGCACTGTCCTAGATCTGCCATGAGGGAAAGCGCAGCGAAGGGAAGCTTGCCCCGGTGACCCAGCCAGGCTGTGGCAGACGGGGTCGCCTGGCCCGTCTGACTGCAAAGGGCCCTCCGCTTCCAGGTCCCACCTCCAGCGGATGTCTGGTCTCTTATCAAACGTTGCCAGCCTTTGTCACTAAGCAGAGTTATGTGACAGGTGGCAGATAACAGTATCGATCGTGTTCCAAACTCTACAGTGGCGTCCTATTAAAACACGCCTCTGAAAGTTAATGCTAGAAACGTAAATCAAAACCACATGGTTATTCTGTTAAAAGAACATAAAATAACGAGTGCTGGCGAGGATGTGGAGAAATTGGAAGCTTATGTACTCTTGGCGGGAATGTGGACAGGTGCAGCCGCTGCGGGAAACGAGACGGCAGTTCATCAAAAACTTAAATGATTCTCTGTACTTTTTTTTTTTAACTTTTAAAAAATGAGGAAGGAAAGGTACATGCCATGCATTTTCTGATGATAGAGCAATAACGACAAGAGAAATGAAATTAAAAGACATGAAACCACATAGAGAATTAACATTGTTGACCTTCCAAAACACTCAGATCAAGGTGGAATGCAAAAGCAAAAATTCGGACTATTTCGAAAAAAGGCAAAAGTGAGATCACTACCTATTCAAACCTGTGGGATTCGGCCAAAGTGTACTCAAAGGAACACGCACAGGCTTCGACGACTTCATTTCTGTGAAACGTTAAAGGCCACGTGGGGCCCTGGGTGGGATCCTGGAGCAGAGAAAGGACCTTCGTGAAGAATCTGCTGGGACCTGAATAATGTCCGTAGTTAACCGTTTGGTACCGATGCTACTTTTTTTTTTTTTTTTTTTTAGTTTTAACAAATGTAAGATGTCAGTATTAGGGAAAGCCAAATGAAGCGTAAATGGGAAGCTTCTGTGACATCATTGCAATTTCCCTGTAAATGTAAAATTATCCCAAAATAAAAAGTTCAAAGAAAAAGATAGCGGTTTATAGCTACAGGGGTGTCACGAGGAAGGCACAGAGCATCCTCTTGGTGGCGAAGGTCCTGGCTAGGCGGTGTGGACCCGGAGTCAGCAATGGGACACTCACCTCCTGAGAGCAGCTCTCTGGGGGCCAGTTCCATGGTGTTTCTGGAAGTTGCCCCTGGTACCCAATCCTCTAGCCCTTCCAACAATTTCCTAAGCACCAATTCTCCTTAGTAAATTATTTTCTGCTTAAATTGGCTAGTTTCTGTCATTCTCAAACGACCTCTAACTGATACACAGATAGAAACATTGAATATATTCACCCCATGGGGGAAGTAAAAAGGTTGTCAGATATTCACCTCCCTCCACACACAAAAAGGTGCTCATCCTTGATAGTTTGTATGGGCAAATTCTATCGAACTTACAAGAGACAGATAATTTAAACTATATTAAAGAAAAATATGTAAAAACTCTTAACTTTATTCATATAAACTAAGGAAACTACCTGGATTCCAAAACACATGAAATAAAAGATGAACAATTCTATTAATGAATGTTGCAAAATCCAAACAAGTCTACTGGTTCTAGTAGAGTCGCAGAAGAGTAGAGACTGTAGCAGATACAGACTAACTTTGCAGTCAAAAGCCAGATTCCCAAACAAGACTGGGGGTTGGAATCCTGCTCTCGCCTATTCGATTTGGGGTAAGTTACTCAACCCTTTGTGTCTCACTTTCTCATGTGCAAAATGCGGATGATGACGTGCCTACCTCATGGGGTTGTTATGAGTTCAATAAGTAAATACAAAAAGTGCTCGGGACAGACCTGGTGTTACGGTAAGTGCTGTGTAGGAATTGGCTGTTGTCATTAGTATCATTCCAGGATGCAATAGAGCAAAGTACATCCACAGATTCAAGGAGAAAAATCAGTTTCATCGGTAGATGCCAAAAGAGTATTTGATTAAATTCAACATTCCTTATTAAAAATACTTCTCTGTGATCTAGGATATGATGAGTTTATTTAACATAATAAAAGAATGTGTTTAAAACATTAATAGATATGTCTGGGTAAAGGAGGGTGAAGTGAAGCCACATCATGGATTCTCTGTCCTGTCATTCATTTGATGAATATTTGTCAAGAACATACCAAGATCCTGTGCTGGGAACGTCAGCAGTAAACACAGCTCGCTGGTCCTGGCTCTCAGTGAGCTTATGTTCTAAATAAGAAACAAGTTCCAAAGACTGACGAGTGTCATGCAAAACATTACAATAGGGTGGTATGTTAGAGGGAGAGGCGAAACAGGTACACTACGCTGAGGTCTGAATGAGAAGAATGAAGGGGACCAGGAGAAAGGCATCTCAGCCCCTGAGAACAGCTACTGCATGGCTCAGAGTGGGAGTCGGCTTGGAAAGGTGACAAAACAGAGAGGACCATGCACTAATCTATAAAGATACTAAGAATTAAATTCAATGAAAAATGTCCAAGACCTACAAGAATATTCTAAAACTTTATTGGTGGTCATTGAACAAAGCCTCAATGAAGGAGTAAATATGTTCATGAATGGGAAGACACACTGTTTAGATAATATTTTCTCCCAAATTACCTATAAAATCAAAGCAATTATAATTTTAAAATTCCTTTGCTTTTAGTTTATTTTAGTTTGGACAAATTAAATTAACTTGACAAATGAATTGTAAGGTTCGTCAGAACAAATAACTGCAAGAACAGCCCTGAAATGCTTGAATAAAAAAATAATAATAATGGAGCCATGTCTTAGCTGACATAAAAAGAAGATACGTAACTACAATAATTAAAAGAATGTGGAGCAGGTCTGGTGACAGATCAGTGAAACATGATTGAGAAGCCAGAAATAGACCAGGTGCAGATGGCAGTTTAGTGTTGTGTTCTATAGGACAGAGATACTTTTGAAGTTAGTATAGAAAGGATGGATGGCTTATTCAGTAAGAATATTGGATCAATTAGCTATCAGTTACAACAACAACAACAACAACAACAACAACAACAACAACACAGCTTGGTCCCAATCTTATCAGTAAACCAGAGATTCAAGTGTAAAATATAAGCCATCAGTGTTCGACAAGAAAACAAATCTGTGGTGTTTCAGTGGGCAGCAAAACCGGAAACCAGGAAAAGAAAAAGTTTAAGTTTTACGACATGAAAATTCGTTAACATGATAAAAGACACCATAAATGATACTAAAAGATGAATGGACAAGCCACAGACTGGGAGAAAGTATTTGCTGACCATGTATCTGACAAAGGACTCGCCTCCAAAATATAATAAAGAGCTCTATAAACTCAACAATAGGAAACAACCAAAAATGTCTCCAGACATTTCAAAATCACCCCCAGCTGAGAATCACTGGATTAGAAATGAGCGAGACTTGAACAGACACTTTAGTGAGAACACTATACGGACTGAAAGTAAACGCACACAGAAAGATGTTCAGTATCATTAGCCACGAGGGAAACGCATGATAGAGCTATCTATAATAAGATATTGCTATGCAGCTTTGGAACAGCTAAAATTAAAAACTATGATTATACCAGGTGCTCATGAGGAAGTAGAGCGAGAGGGACTCTCATTCATTGCCGGTGAGAATGCAAATGGTACACTCACCCTGCAAAAGAGGTGTGGCAGCTTCTTGTAAAGTTACACTGATGCCCTATGACCCAGCAAGTACATTCCTGCACATTTATCCTAGAGAAATGAAAATGTATAGTCACACAAAATCCTGTACGTGAATGTCCACAATGTCCTGCAGCTGGGGAATGGCGAATGCACTCAGCAACCTGGATCCCTCTCCAGGGCATTGTGATGAGTGAAAAAAGCCAGTCTCACAGGGTTACACGAAGTCTGGTGATCCCATCGACATGATGATCTCCAAGGTTCAGTGATGGAGACGGAGAGCTGGTTGCCAGGGGTTAGGGTGGGGGAGGGTGTGACTTAAGATTAAAGAACAACCCAGGAATCTTCCTTGTGCAGATGGAGCAGTTTCACAACCTGATTTGGTGGTTGCTGAAATCTACACATCAGAAAAAATTTCCAAGAACCGTGTACACAACCACGGGCGCGTGGAGAAATTGGTACAATCCCAATGAGGTTCGTAATTTATTTAACAGGATTGCACCAACGTCAACTTCCCAATTTTGACAAAAACCACAATTGTCACTGTAATTACATAAAATATTGGGGCAAACCTGGGTGAAAGGTACACAGGAACTCTGTACCCATTTTGCAACTTCTTCTGTGTCTTAAACTATTTTGTAATAAAAAGTTATAATTAAAAAAAAGAGAAAAAAATCCCAGGAAATGTAACACATATTATATATATAATTGTATGATTCCACTTAGACGGTACTTAGATTTGTAGACAGATAGCATGGTGGTTATGAGAGATTGATGGGAGGGGATAAGGGAAAACTGGTGTTTAATGAGGACAGAATTTCAGTTTGGGATGATCAGAGTTCTGGAGACCGATGCTGGTGATGGTTGCATCATGTCGTGTTGTGAATGTACTTAATGCCACTGAATTGCACACTTGAGAATGGTTCAAAACGTAAATTTTAGCATATGTATGTTTGACCACAATAAGAGCTAAAGCTAAAATAGCCTTTAGATCTAACTTCTAGTTTACAGTAAATACAGGGGTTGGAAAAACAAGTTAAACTGCACTATGAAGTCGCAATCAGGAACATGCAGAATGTGGGAATGTGGGACACCGTACAAGAAAATTGGCCTGTACTTCAAAAGGTCAATGTCCTGGGTTGGGCCGGGGGAGGGGGTGATGGCGTTGTTCTAACTAAAAGCGACCTAAAAATACAAATGTAATGCATGCGCTTCACTGGATCCTGTGTCAAAAATGAGCAAACTTAAAAAGACATTTAAAACGACTGGGAAAATTTGATTCTGGACTAGATGTTGGTGACATTAGAGAATCAATATTAGTTTTCTTAGGTCTGAATACGGTGTTGTGGTTATGTTAGAGAATGTCCTTATTTCTAGAAGCTACATGCTGAAATATGCTGAAATATCTAGGGGTGAAGCTATGATCCAGAAAAATATAAGCCTCACACACCACACAGAGAAGCAAATACAGCAAAACGGAAACCAGTGTTGAATCCTAGGTGGCGGGTGAACCCTGCAGAATTCTTTCCACTTTTTCTGTACGCTGAAAACATTCTTAAAAAAAGTTAGGATACAAAAGCCCTAACTGTACAGTTTTAGGAGCCACGTGACCTTGGGCAGTCTCCTTGACCTTCACTCAGGCCTTAACTTCCACAGCTCAGGAACCGAGCTAAGATTACCAACCTCACACTGTGGTCTGGAGAACAAGTGTAACACACCAGGCCCAGGTACCCAGTGGCTGCGGGGTGACTGTCAGTGTCACTACGACGATCCCAGGCCGGTGTCTGGTAGGGAGTGACGGGCAGCTCTAGAAACACCACTCGAGCTGCCCCGCCTCCTCGCCCGCGCGGCGGGCGCAGACAGGACCAGTAGCCAAGTAACCGCTGGGGGCGTGGCCTCCGGAAACGCGCGCCCCGGAGCCCGGCCGGAGGGCGGGGAGGAGGCCGGCCCGCCCAGGGCTGCAGCCTATCGGGAGTTGGGATCCGGCCGCTGTCAAACCCGCGCAAAATTGAAAGAGTCCGAGCGCCGCGCCGCGCTTGGCGCCTGGCTGCGGAGGGGGCGGCCTCTCTCCTCGCCGCCGGGTCGCCTGGCCTGGCCGGGCCTGGCCTGGCTTGGTCGGGCCGGGCCGGACTCTCCCCTCTCTGGCCTTGGGGGTCAGAGAGGGGGGCACTGCGGACCAGAAGGCCGATCTGACGACCTCCCTCCCCCTCGAGGGGCAGAGCCACGTAGTTTTCTGCGCCTGCTTCCTCCTTGCAAGTAAGAGCATTCAAAAACGCGGTTTAGGCGGGAGGATGGGACATGCCCAGATGACTCAGGCGGGAGACGAAGGGGAGGATGGCGATCCCATCCCCCCCCCCCACGCCTCGTGGCACTGCTGCTCGTGTTTTCCAAGTTTCTACCGCGCACATGTGTTATTTAGGTGCCCGGGGGTGGGCGAGTCAACCAAAACCGGGCATGATCTCTTGTTAGCTCGCAAGGTTACCCTTTAGGGTTCCTGTACCCACAGAGCACAGTAGGGCCCCTTCACTCATGTCTAGCATTTTGGCACTTGCAAGGCACACGTCTTTGACAAATCCAAAAAAGCAAACACCAAGTGCAGTGGAAACTAGGCCGCGTGCCCACCCTCACCCCAGTGGACACCGTCAGCCTCCTCTTCAGCTCCTGGGTGCCCGATGAGCAGTGAGTGAACCCCCAGGTCTGCCCTCAGTCCCTGAACTTTCTCTCAGGAACTTGCACTCGGTTTGCCATTCTTGGCACCGTGTTGACAGAGGGGACCTCGGCCGGACAGCAGTCACAATTGCAGGGGAAACTGCACCAAAGGGTCTCTCTGTCATTTATTTAGTTAACCGGACGGCTTACAAAGGACCGAGCATTTTACACAAATTCTCTCAATTAATCCTCGCCTTAATAATCCCCCAGGTTAGGCACAGTTACAAGTCCCATCTTTAAGTCATCTGACGTGTTCCTAGTGACTCAGTAGCCTGCAGCCCTAACAGGCTGCTCGGTTGGCGCCAACCAGCACGAAATTGCCGGGTTTCAGGGACTTTGCATCTCCACCCCCTGGTTAACACGTATCTAAACGTTTGAAACCAGGGCTAAACGGTCGAAACAAGGCGTTCCTTCGAGGCAGGGACGGTCTTTGCATACATTTCCACCAACCTAGGCGCGCAGAAGCCCTTAATCTCCGCCCGAGGAGCGAGCTGGGGGAGGTGGGGCGATGCGGCGCATCCAATGGGCAGGCCTGTCAATCCCGAGGGTCTTGTTAAAAAGCCGAGCGAGAATTCGCGGGAACCCTCTGGTCCCAGCGCCGCCTCACCTGTGCGACCTCCGCCCCGCCGCCTCAGCCATGCACTGCGTCCGCGTCCCGCTCGCCACCATCGGGGCCCCGCAGCAGCCGCCGCCGCTGCAGCTGTCGCCGCTCAAGGGGCTCAGCCTGGCGGAGAAGGAGAACACGGTGAGCGTGCGGGGCCGCGGGGCCGGGGCGGCGGGCGCCCGCGGGCTCTGGACTTGCCCCTCACCGCGCGTCTCCCCGCAGCCTCCCGCCCTCAGCGGCGCCCGCGTGCTCGCCAGCAAGGCGGCCCGGAGGATCTTCCAGGAGCCCGCCCAGCCGGTGAGTCGGCGGCGTGGGACCGGGGGAGGTCAGTCGGGGCCGGTCCTGCAGATAGGGGGCGGCGGCAGGTTGGCGCCAAAGTCCCATTGTCTCCTTTCAAACTCGAAACTTCCCGGCCCCGCGCCTTTCCCGCCCAAGAGCTCCTGCGCTCTCGGGTCCCGCTCCCTGTCCCGCTCGGGAATTTCAAGGCAACTGTGCGGATGCCGCCGCGCAGCGACAGCGAACCCCATGAAATTGCCGACGGCCGCGCGAGTCCGGCCTGGGGAGCGGCGATTTCATGGGGTTCGCAGGATGCTTCACAGCTTCATTACTTTGTCCCCTCCTCAGAAGACCAAGGTGCCTGCCCTCAGCGTGCAGGACGAACCACTGCTGAGAGAAAACCCCCGCCGCTTCGTCATCTTTCCTATCGAGTACCATGATATTTGGCAGATGTATAAGAAAGCCGAGGCTTCCTTTTGGACAGCTGAGGAGGTAAATCAGATCCCTGAGCTAGGAGACTGAACGTTGAGGCGTTGCCCCTAACTCCAGAGGAAGGCCCCTGCAGGAGCGGTCATAGCTTGTCTGAAATACACTTTCTGTCCTTGTTCCTCTCCTGGCCGGCTGCCCGCTGCGGCTGTTAGATGGTCTCAGTGGCCAAGGGAACTCTGAGGGGTATGTGGGTCCAGCGGTGCCAGTAGCCTTACAGCTTAAGAATGATTCATCCGTGCGGTCCTGTGTGCTTGAATCCCTTGTGAACTTCTAAACTTCAGGTGGATCTTTCCAAGGACCTCCTGCACTGGGAAACCCTGAAGGCCGAAGAGAGACATTTTATATCCCACGTTCTGGCTTTCTTTGCAGCAAGCGATGGCATAGTAAATGAAAACTTGGTGAGTTGTCTCAAAATAAAGTCTGTTTTCCCACCACAAGATCTGAGGGAGAATGAATTCTCTCTTTCCTTGTCTCCTATGTTTTTCCAGTCCGAACATATCCATAAGCTAGTATTTATGTGGGGTTTCCTGATTTATAATATACTTTGCTGTTATTTCTTCCTTATGGCATTTTTCTCCGACTGGAGAGGCTCAAAGACGACATTAAGTGGTAATAAATAGGTTTTACTCCTGAGGATAGCACATTCGCTCTTCTTTTTGCTGTTTTAATCATTTGGTTGCGTTTATGGCTTATTGTGAGTGGCTCCTTCTCAATGAATCAGGAAAGAGTGAGTCAATAATCAAGTGTTCTCGAAAACCTATAAAATTAGGGTGACCTATTTCCCGACCTGTAAACCGAGCATATGACATCAAATGTCCAGCTTTATCACAGAATAATGAATTGCGCAGAGAAACAAACCTTAAAATGAAAAGGAAGTGTGACACAACCACTGGCCCGTTGGCCAATGTGCTGCGGGTGGTTTTTCCTCAAGCTGAACTTTGATGCGTTTGCCACTAGGTGGAGCGGTTTAGCCAAGAAGTTCAGATCACAGAAGCCCGCTGTTTCTACGGCTTCCAAATTGCCATGGAAAACATACACTCTGAAATGTACAGTCTCCTCATTGACACTTACATTAAAGATTCCAAGGAAAGGTGAGTATTTGGGTAGCATGCCAACAGTTTTAGGACTCACCGATCGTTTCTTTGAGGTTGTGAATTCAGACGGGTAGAAAAATGACTCTAGAATGACTAAATCAGTGGCATTCCTAGCACCCACTGTCATGTCTGTTTTGAGGAAGAAGCCTGAATTCACTTTATTGTTAGCCAATCACTTCAAGTTATGATGCGTTTACTCCGTTTTTAGACAAAACACACTGAGGCTCTGTATGATGAACTAAAACCTAGACCTAACAGTTTTCACTCGGAGATCTTGATCTACAGTGTGAGCTGAGACAGGGTGGAGTTGAAATAATGAAGCCAAGAAACGCTCTTGGTGTAATGGACTAAGTTCTAGTGTTAGATCTCGGGGCTCAATACGAACTAACAAATACCTCAATTTTTACTAATGTAAACCCAATAAATGTTGAGATTTAAAAGGAGCAGTGAAGGAGAAAGCAAACCAGTAAAACATTTCAGTTCGAGCCCCAGTTTGGCTGTGGTCCCAGCTCACTGATTCGAGAAACCTGTGATAGAAGGTGTTTGCCAGAGTTGCTGACGCTCTGTTTGCCTGCCTATCAGGGAGTTTCTCTTCAACGCCATCGAGACGTTGCCTTGTGTGAAGAAGAAGGCAGACTGGGCCTTGCGTTGGATTGGGGACAAAGAGGCTACCTATGGTGAGGCTACCTGTGGGCCCTCCTCACACCTGAGCTCTATTTTCTAGGTGACGTTATTGGTCTGGTGGCCCTTATGAAAACGAACAGTTACTCACTAGAAATATTTTGGTGCTAACTCTTCAACAGGAGAACGTGTTGTCGCTTTTGCTGCAGTGGAAGGAATCTTCTTTTCTGGTTCTTTTGCATCGATATTCTGGCTCAAGAAACGGGGACTGATGCCTGGCCTCACCTTTTCCAATGAACTTATTAGCAGAGATGAGGTGAGTCTAGCTCAAGTAATAGGCTAATCCACACCACAGACGCCAACTCTTAGGCACGCTCTCGTGTTCACTAAAGGGGACCCAACATATCAGGTTGTCTTATTTCCACATTTCACATGTGAATTCAACCATATACATACTTGGCGGGGAATGAAGTATTTTAAATAACCTACCAAAATTATTTTTTTACTCGTATTCTCCGTATATCCAGCACATTTATACGTAGGTATTCCTTTGTGGATGATGTGTTATTGTTTTTCCTGGTATTCTGTATGATCGGTTCTACAAAGTTAGTTGATGGGCATCTCGTTAGAATGAGAACCCATTCTGGTCCAGTGTGTGTGTTTGAATGCGCTTGGATTAAACGCAAACAGCAGGGGAAGGTGCCCAGGTTTTCTAGTTTAGCACATCAGCATTACTTGGGGTTGAATGCACCAAGACTTGCAGGCTTGAGTCGCTGGAAATTATTGCATCACTGATTTCCCGCGTGTTAGGTTGTAAATCTAAAATGTTGCCTACTCAGAGTTTCCTTTTCTGCTAGGCATAGCGGCAACATTAGAGCTCATGGCTCTAGAAGGAAAGGATGCTTGAGGTAAAAGTTCTGCCTCCTCCCTTTGCCACATCACAGAGGAGCGAGGACCAGACCTGGCCCGCCCATCGGCATCTAGGCGGCAGCTTAGAGAGCCTTGGGTGTGGTTGAGCTCATCTGAGCAAGCAGAGTAGGCAGCTGTTAAGCTGGTCTTCCTTTCAACAATTGAAACACTTTTAGTGTGGCCGAGCGGGATGTACAAGAATGCAGAAAAAGATTAAGCCATTTCCTATTCTATTCTGGTGACGGAAGTCTTCTGGCTTTATAGTGACTGACCTTAAGCCTTTTCTTCTAGGGTTTACACTGCGACTTTGCCTGCCTGATGTTCCGACACCTGCTACACAAACCTTCAGAGCAGAAAGTCAGAGAGAATATCAATCAATGTAGGAATTGAACAGGTGGGTGATGTGACGTGCTTGCCGGGAGAAGGCGTCTTTAATGCTTCCGTTTTACTGAGCAGCTGTGTCTGGTCCCCAGGAGTTCCTCACGGAGGCCTTGCCAGTGAAGCTCATTGGGATGAACTGCACTTTAATGAAGCAGTACATTGAATTCGTGGCAGACAGACTCATGTTGGAGCTGGGTTTTAGCAAGGTAAAGGATTGCTCTTAGCCCTCTGGTTCTTTTAAAAACTGGGTGTCTATATGTTTCGCTCTGAACCCTTTTCAGGTCTTCAGAGTAGAAAATCCATTTGACTTCATGGAGAACATTTCACTGGAAGGGAAAACTAACTTCTTTGAGAAGAGAGTGGGCGAGTATCAGAAGATGGGAGTGATGTCAGGTCCAACAGAGAATTCGTTTACCTTGGATGCCGACTTCTAAATGAACCGAAGGTGTGCACTTTGCTCATCTTTTCCCCCTTCTCAGCAAAAGAAAAACCCATTTGGACTGTATTGACCAGGTACAACATGAATTTGTTGGTGATACTCATTAATGACATCTTTCAAACGGTAGCTACCTCGATATCAGTACTATGAGTTATGCCAGTGCTGTCACCTAGAATGAAAGTATAGACAAACTATTCTGATGAAAGTTTTTGTCCGTGTTTGGCTTTTGTAAGCAGGCTGGCTGTATGTGACTCCCCCGCACTCTTAACAGGTCCTGGCCTCAGTGTGCGGACTCTGGCAAGTCTGATGAGCCAGGGTTAAGCATTCAGTCACCACCCCAAGGCCACTGGAAAATGCCAGCCTTGCTGCTGCAAAGCAGATTTTCAAGTTTTACTCAGAAAAAAGTGGCACTTTACACACAAATAACCATCGTTTATATTGTTGACATCAAATCCTGATTTAACCTAACGGTTTGGTTTCTGTACCAAATACAAAGTGTTCTTTAGACCACTGAAGGGAGCCAACTCAGAATTTACTGGGTAACCAAAATAAGTGAGATCTATGTAATCTAAGCATGTTATTTTTCTTCTTTATTCTCTTTAAAGAATTGCAGTCTCTTTTCATCAATTATTATTAGCTGGTTGTGTTGCGTAGAAAATGGGTGGTGTCACCCGGGGTGGTGTCCTGGGATAACAGATAAAGGGCAGGAGCTTCTGGCTTAAATCATTAGGAATTGAACTGTGATCTGGGCCGACTGCTGGTACCATGGGTGTGTGAGGGTCAATATCATATTATTTCTCAAACTATTTTCCCCAACTGCAACTTGGTACGAAAGATCCTTGAAGACTCATCATAGCTGGGGT
The DNA here is from genome assembly GCA_003508835.1 of Eonycteris spelaea. Taxonomy (NCBI): domain Eukaryota; kingdom Metazoa; phylum Chordata; class Mammalia; order Chiroptera; family Pteropodidae; genus Eonycteris; species Eonycteris spelaea. The sequence goes on from PUFA01000014.1 coordinate 3,016,815, forward strand.
CTAATAGTACTGTAAATTGATTTTCAAATCATCCTTGAACAAAATGACCCAGCTAAGACTGTGGTCCTATTAAGTGGTAAAACCAGGACTGGAATTGGCTCTCCAAATATTGTTTATTCTGTCTGTTAATAGGTACTATTGTCTTAATGCATCTATGTTACTAGCTGTTTTAAATTAGGAACATTTTTTTGCTCTATTTCTCTTTTTTTTAGATTATGTCAAGTAGTTTATGCTTTGAAATAATTACTCACCTTACTTTGCAGTCATAATTGAGTTTCTCGTTCAGTGTAATTACTTCTAGTGTTTACCTAACTCTGAACGTCACCTGGTGAAGTGGTGCTGCTTGAGCTACGGGTTCCATTCAGATATTTCAGAAGCATGTATAAAACTAATACACAGCAATGCTTTGTCCGTATTTGTTAACGCATGTTGCGTGTCGGCCGACCACTGGCCTGTTCTACATTCTAGTGTCGGCTTTCTTCATCGCTTATTGTATAAATAGGCAAAGAGTCCATTTAAAAATTTCTGTACCATGCGCCCCTTTTTTTTAAGTTATTGTTAATTGAAGTTACTGCAGACATTTGTACAACGCAAAAAGAATAAACGCTTTGCCTTGCGCCGTCAGGGACAGTGGAGGTCGGAAGCAGGTGTTCAGGTTCTACCTCCCGTTAGCTGTGTCATGTGAGAATTCACTTCTTGCCACTGGGACTCCGTTTCCTGTCTGTTTTAAAGGGGAACAGAGTTGAGTCTGAAGCATTTCTAAGTCTTTTGAATTGGATACTGCACACATGTTGAATGATGAAAATGAAGCTGTCTCAGTGGATGGGCGTGATGAGGAGGGGCCCGGGCAGGGCGGCGCTGGTCCCTGTGGTGGAGGGGGCCTGGGGTTGGCCTTCCTGGTGGTGGGGCTCCTGCCCCGCCCGTTCCCATGGGGTTCCTGCCGGCCCAGAAGGTGCAGGCTTTGTCTCCCTGTCTTAGCACGCGGCCTCCGAGGTTCAGGCTGTATGAGGAATGGATTTGAGCTGAGTGTTTCGAGGTGGATACTCTCTTGGGTAAGAGTGTGTCCTGTGTCCGGAGGAAACTGGAGAGCCATTTGCACCCCAGAGATGCTCAGTGAATGTTGCTTGATGTGTCATGTCAGGGTGGAGACACCTTTGGGGTTCTTCAGGGTGGCCTTGCTCTTGGGTCATCAAACTATTAGAACAGCCTCCCGTAGACAGCCCACAGTCAGGTTTCCACTTGCCGTCCACCTGTGCCAACCACCCGTGCTCTTTCTGGAACACACCTGCATGCTTCTCTCAGGCCCTGCATCAGGGTTGCTGTGGTCAGGCCAGTGCACCTGAGTTTCAGGCATTTGACAGATGCAGAGACTCGTGGGCCTCACCTCCGAGCATCTCATAATTAAGAGATCCGGATGAGATGGATCTCGTTATGGATCCTTGGATAGAGTGCAAACCAGTGATTTTCAACTCCCGGCTGCATTATATTCACCCATACACTTGAGTCCGGCCACTTACGAGGCACTTTTCATTGCATGTGAACATGGCTTCCGCTCACTTGGTGTGGCTAAGCCTGGCTGCCTACAGCTGACCTTGAGAACCGTCCTCTGACCAGGGAGCCATTTTTCTATGTGTCACTGGGGTTCGGTAGCCCTGCCAGTGCTGATCCAAAGAGCCCACTGATGCTCTGTGTATGCCCAGCCGTCCATGAGCAGCCCTGTGGCTTTGAGGCAACAGGATGGCATGGCTTGGCCAGGTTAGACCAGAGAAGATGGGGGGGGCGGGGATTGCACCCTATGCCCCACCCCTCTGTAGAGGGGTCCACCCTGGCGTCCTGGGCACTGGAGAAAACATGGTCAGTGGCGTCTTTGTCATTTCCGGGAGGGGCCTGTGAACATCAGGATGTTTTATGCGAATGGTTGCATCCATCGTTGTGCATAAGGGTCAGTAACTGGTCACCTTGGCGTGGCTGTAAAGACTACACGGGCTCCTGGATGACAGATTAAGGGACTCTGAAAAACCCTCCTGCTTCAAACACTTGCCAGTGATAAAGAGTGAAATGGGTAATGACTTCTCAAAACTTGCCAGTTGATGGAGGAGACATGGAATATGGAAGCCTGCGCTTAAACTGGCCCTGGGGTGGTTATTAGTCCCTTACGAGTCCGGTGGCGGGGGCCCCAAACCTCTTCGGGTCTGGAGGGACAGGTTGGCCTGCTCCAGGGGTAGAGTTGGGACCAGAACCTCTGCCCAAAGCCAGACCCCCTCCCCCTCCCCCACCCCAGTGAAGTGAGAGCCAAGGGGAGAATCAGACCAGCCCGGGGAGGGGGAGGGGCCATCGGAATCAAAGCCCGAGGCCTGCACCTCACGCGTCTGGTCTGAGAACTCGGAGATTCCTCACCCCAGCCTGCTGCATGTGATCCCATGGGTGGGGCTCAGTCATAAATGACAGCATGTGACAGAACAATGAGTACCAAACTCTCTAGAATACATGGCTAGGAAGATAAGAATATGTGATCTGAGGGGAAGAAAACCCCAAACCTGCAAGACGGTGCTATACAGGTGTAGAAATTCTAGGTGGTTCTTTTTAAACAACAGCCACTGGGATTAAAATGAGCTTTGAAGTTATTTCTAAGGGAAGTTGCACAATGAGGTGATGCCGTTTTCCAAAATTGATGACCTTGGAAAGACCAAGGAAGCCAGATGTGAGAAGATGCCCTGTCTAACCCCCGCCCTGCCCCATTATCCGGGCTGGACAACCAGGCTGAGGGGCTGGGGTCCAGCGTAGTCCAGGCAGGTGTCATCCGTCCACAGCAGCCTGGGGTCAGACAAGGCAAGGAGGCAGGCCCGGATGGTAGCAGGTGAAAAGAACCAGACGGGAGAGACTGGTCCTGGCACAGGCTAATGTGGGGACATCAGGGCCCTCCTAGTTTGGGGTGGGTGACCCTTGCTGGGTGGCCGTAGCCTACCTGACCTGAGTTTAAAGGATCAACCACAGGCTCCCTGTGAAATGGGGAAGCCTCTTTCACTCTGTACCCCTCTGATCAGACAGAAGGGAGAGGGGCTGTTGTCCCTCCGGCTTTGACAAGCCAGTATCCGCTCAGGAGTGGGTAGGGCTTTAGAAAGGTGTGCTCTGTCTCCAGAGGCCACTGACTGACCCCTGTTGCCCACTGAAAAGTTCCCTGGTCACAGCCACTAGGATTCCAGACTCTGCAACAAGGACCCGGATCCTGCCTGCTAGGGCCAGGCTTAGGACTTGTGTTGAGTTCAAGGGTGGGGGAGGCCTGTTCTATCCCCTGGCCTCGGTGTTTGGGGGACAGGGCATCTGGAGCTGCAGCAGCCACTAAGGCAGGCCTGTCTGGAAAGGGGTCCATACTCGAGGAAAAGGAGAGCCGATCTACAAAGAAATGGGGTCCTCACGACTTTGTTTTCTGGATCCAGCCATGCCTGAATTCCATACTCCAGACTTTTCACTTAAATAAGCCAATAAATTCCTCATAGTATCAGGCTGAAGTTCCTACCACAGGCCACAAAGAGTTAAACCGGAAGGGAACCCACAGCTGGGAGTTTATCTGGTCCTCAGTCACCCTGGGACAGGCAGATAATTAGCCCCATTGTACAGATGTGGCCAAGAGGCTCAGGGAGGTCACAGTGCCTTGTCGAGGACCTGGCAGAAAAGCGGACTAGAATTCAGGTGTGCCAGCCCCACATCCCCGGCTCGATGTGAGAACAGGGACCTCAGGCCTGGCAGGGAGGCTGTGCTCTGCTGTGGCCATGCGGTCTCGCTGGGCAGCAGCTTCTCCTATTGTCTGTCCTCAGGCTTCAGATCTGAGGACACACTTCCCCTTTGCTTCTGCCTAAGACTCCCAAGTAAGGTTGCAGGCCTGTGACAGGCCACACGCCCCTAGGAAGGCTGAGGAGAGAGCTGGGGTCCAAGGTTCAGTAACAGGCTGGGTGGGGAGCAGTAACTAGCCTTGGTGGTGGAATAGGGAGGGTTCCAGCTGCTTCTAGGAAGTGCCCTGAGCAACAGCTGCCTTCCAGACCCTCCCGCAGGCCCCTCCCCCTTGCTCCCCGAGGACTGGGACTGCCATCGGGGCTGATGCCTCCAGGTGGCTGAGCTGCATTTCCTCACCCCAGAAAGCCCCTGGGCTCCTGTCAGGGCAGGGGCAGTGGCAGCAGGGGCTGGCTCTAGGAACTATCAGCCGGAGAATTGGGTGACTAGTGCTGGCATGTTTTTTAAGCCGCTTTGTTGAGATCATTTGCATACCATTTCATTCACCCATTTAAAATGCGCAATTCAGTGGGTTTTAGTGTATTCGCAGGGCTGCATAGTGACTGTCACCACAGTCAGCTTGGAGCACCCTCACTGCACAGAGAGACCCGCTCCCATGAGCCCCCTCCCCGCCTCCGCCCCCGGCCCCCCGCCAACCACTGAGCGTGGTTCTGTCTCCATAGATTTGATCTGTCACTGTTTTGAGACAATAAATAGAAGTTACTAATGGAAAAGGCGCTGGATTTTATTTCTAAAATATTATGTAGACTGTTAGAGGCAGCAAAGGGGATGCTTTTGCCTCGCAGAGAGAGATTTGATTAATGTTTCAGAAAGCTTTTTTTTTTTCCCCCTTGGCATATTAGAAAAACATTTGGCATTAAAAAGGATTCGAGACATTGCCTAGAGGGGGATTTTGCCTACTGACAGCTTGTGAGGTGGCTGGTGGACCAGCTGACCAGCATTCCTTCATTCCTGGTCGGCAAACATTAACCCAGCCGGGCCTGTGAGCTGGGGGCGGGGCAGAAGGGAGGCCTGGGGTCAGATCCGGCCCACAGCCAGTCCTACAGACTCCCAGCTAAGAGCGGTTTAAAATATAGCAGAAGAATCATAATATTTCGTGACACGCGGACATTACATGAAGCCCATATTTTGGTGGGTTTGAAGACCTAACTGGCGTTCTTCAACCATTCATTGTCGGGGCAGCATCCCATCTAGCAAGCGGAATCTCCTAGGAGCTGTACAGGCAGAAAGAGGGTGGGACGAGGAAGTTAAAAGAGTGGATTGTTTCTGGAATGGACACGTGCCCTCGGGGGCAGGCAGAGGATCCTATCAGGGGCTTAGTCACTGGTGCTCACCAGCAAATTCCACCCTGGTCGATTCAAAATCCCTCCCTAGGAGAGGCTGAAACTAAGTCAGCCAGGGGGGTTAAGTGTTGGCGGGGACCACAGCCACTCGTTCGGGGCCTGTCCTGTCTTGCCTCGCGAGTGCCTGTAGGTAGTTTCACGTGGCCTTTCGGTGTCGTCCGTGGTTGCTTCGGTGTGGCATGGGCAGAGGCGAATCGTGGCACAGAGGCCGTGTTCTGCCTGCAACTACGATCATTTCCGCCTGGACCTTTCCGAACAGCGTTCGAGGGCCTGAAAGTGAAGCACGACCCGGCCTTGCAGAGTCCATGGTCCAGTCAGGAAGCGGGGAGGTAGCAGGTAGTCCACACGGCGGTCTGGGGCCAGCAGTGCCCGCTAAGTGACTGACTGTGTTCGCTGGCTCAGGCCGCCATGGTGAACTACCCCAGGCCGTGGGGCTTACACCACAGGAATCTGTTTTCTCACAGCTCTGGAGGCTGGAAGTCCAAGGCCGAGGTGTTGGCAGGGCTGGTTTCTCCTGAGGCCTCTGTCCTTGGCGTGTGGATGGCTGTCTTTGTCCTCACCAGGTCGTCCCTCTGTGTGTCTGTGTCCTAATCTCACGTAAGGACACCAGCCAGATCGGATTCAGGCTCGCCCATATGTAACTTTCATCACCTCTTTAAAGACCCTCTCTCCAAAACCAGTCCCATTCTGAGCTATTGGGGGTTGGGACTTCAGCATATGCCTTTTGGGAGGATTCAATTTAATCCATCTCACTGAGCTGGTGGACAAATATAGCCATTCTTAAAAATGAAATCACCGAAGCCTGCAGTTAAATAAGGTAACGTTAAAGGCAAACATAATAAATACTCAAAAATCTTCTTTACTACGTGTTACTATTACCTGTGCTCCTGAAGCTGTTGACACCTGTTCCCTCTGTGCTGGAAATAACTGTGTAACGTGTGTTATTGAAAATCTCTCTCCAATTCCGTGACGTCGCATTGGTAGCTCAGAATCAGCTTTGGCGGGAGAGTGTTTCTACCGTGGAGATGGGTAAATGCTAGAATTCAGGGTCCCCCCCACCCTCGGAGAGTTGGTTGTTAAACATTTACCAGCACACCACGGATGCGGGGTGCTCAGTGCTGAGACAGAGGCCAGCCTGGCACCGTGAGGGCCACGGAGGGGGACGCCAGGCCCTGGGGAGTCAGCGCGGGTTTCGCAGACCAGGGATGCCGGTTGGCCCCTGGGAACGTGAGTAAGGGTTGGCCAGATATGGGGGCAGAAGGGGTGCCGTGGGTTTGCAAAGCCCTGAGACAGGAGAGGGCACCCTGTGTCTGGGGCTGGGGCGGGTGACGGCAGCTTCGTGCACCTGTAGCTGGTGGGAGAGGAGCTGTGACCGGAAGGCGGTCAGGGCCTGCAGCACCGCGGGGCGGAGGTTCCCCGTGATCTGGCAGTCACGGGGAGCCACGGAGCGTCTGTGAGCCAGAGCGAGAGGGACAGGGTGGTGTGGGAGGTCACTGGCTGTCAGTGGGGCTCGTGGTTGGACGTGTGGCCCGCTTTCTCTGTGGCCTCTGCGGGTGGCAGGTTCTCGGTGAGTGCGCATCGAATGGCCGACTCATCCCATCCGTTTTGGGGTCTGTAGCAGGGGCTCAGCCGTCCACCTCCAGTTCGGCCTGGAGCCGGAGACAGTACTGGTCATGCAGAAGGGAAGTGGCTGAGCAGATCGTGGGGCTCCCCGCCTGGAGTACTTGCTGGTCATCACCCGCGATCCGCGGGAAGGTCACGTCGCAGAACGTCAGATGCCAGTGCCGCGGTGACGTGACAGCAGGTGCTCACGGACAGTGTCATGAGAGACGAGACCTGCGTCTCAGGGTGGCGGGGCTGAGCAGTTTTTCTTTCCGTTCTGTGGTGCCGTGTTTGGCGTCCCGGTCCCAGACACCGGAGAGCAGTTGCGGCAGCTGAGGGCGGCACCTGTGCGGGCAGGTGGCCCCCCGGAGGCGTTTGAGGCCGAGGGAACGCGGTCCCTGCCCCTGGAGGCCGGCAGGTCTGGAGTTTGGGCGGGGAGCGGGGATTGGGGCCTCCCTCTCCCCTGCAGTTGCCTCTGGGGGTTGCCTGCAAGGCTCAGCATCTCCCTGAAGGGAACCAGTCACTCCCGGCCGAGATGCTTGGCTTGGGGCGGTGCCCAAGCCCTGTGCAGGTCAGAGACTCTTGGGCCTTGGCGCCTAATGGATGCCACCACGTCCCTTCCCTGTGCACAGGCTCTGCCAGGGGCTCCGAGGGGTCACGTCTGCAGGTGGCAGAGCCAGACGTCACCTGGGGTGTTGGGCCCTCAGTCCCCTACTCCCAACGCGTCCCCCTTGGAACTTCAGAGAGTTAGTGCCACCGAGCCACACTCAGTGACTCTCACCTTGCGCCGTGCTAGGTAGGATAAGGTCGCTTGTATGACTGTGGCCTCTCGGGGGAGAATGTCAGTGCTTGCGGGCAGGACCCATCTCCTCCTTTCTCATCCCCAGTCACTGCCAACAGAGGCCCCGTGGCAGACAGCGGGGAAATACTTCTGCCTGACTGAATGGAGGGATCCTGGGCTGAAGACTGTGCAGTAAAGGGTCACCTGTTCCCAGGTCACAGGAAGGAGGGTGATTAGTGCCAGGGAGGGGGGAGGCGGGGGAAGAATTGTGTCTGTTCTTGTCGGGGAAAGAAGGGGTGGGGGTGCTGTGTTAGGACCAGAGATAGTGAGCACAGGGGCGAGACACAGTGGTCAGGAGGAGGGGTGAGGCGGGGCGAGGCGCGGGGCTGGGAGGCTGCTGAGTCGCACGCCGAGTCATGTGCATTTACCAAGAGCCCTACTCTGCTTCCTCTCTGCTCAGGTGCTGGGGTGACGAGAAGCACAGAGCAGACGAAGGCCAGGCCCTCTGCAGGCTGCGACACACAACATCAGCCCCCTGAGCGATGCGCAGTGAGCCGGGCGGTGACAACGCTGGAGGAAGTGCAGGTGGGGACGAGACACCGGGACGTGCACATGCTCTCTGGCTCGTCAAGGAGGGCTGAGCGCAGGGGAGCTGGAGGAGGAAGCAGGGGGCAGACCGCGTGGTCTCCAGCGGCACCCCTGCTCCCCAGGGGTCCAGAGGGGGCCAGGGAGGGGCTCTCTGCTGCTGGGTGGGGGGCTCCAAAGTCCCCTCAGGTACAGGGCTTGGCAGCGGCTGAATGGATCCCCCAAAGGGTATCACCTGGGTATTTGCTAGAAATGCCAGTTCTCAGGCCCGCCCCACACCTGAGCCAGGAGCGCAGGGGTGGGCGGGGCGGGGGGTGGGTGCGGGCTGGTGGCCTTGGCATCTCATTCTCTGCTCCAGTGCTTCCCAGCTGGGTGGCCCGCTCAGGTCTCCCTTCCGTGAGTGGCCCCAGGGAGCCCCGGCAGTAATTACACCCCTCCCCCACGCCTCGGACCTCGGTTGGTTTGGGTCTGAGAGTCCATTTTCCTGGGAAGCCACTCGGTCCGGGAGAGGGCGGGTGGGGGAGTCGATGGAGGGAGAAGCCCGGGGTGGGGTGAGGCTGGCAGCGGTGCGGGGTGCAGGGGCTGGGCCCCTCGGAGGTGTTCCTGACCCCAACTCTGGGTTTCTTTTTTTTCTCCTTCTTGGGTTGTGCCCTTGAATGGCGACATCCCCAAGAGCTGTTGAGCCGGCCCCTCTCGCCTGCTCCGCCCGGCCAGCCCTCCCGAAGGAGGAGTGTGTAGTTCCCGCCACCTTCCCAGTCCCCTCACACCTCGGTTCCAGCTGTCTGGCTTCCCCCCCGACCGCACACGGACCCTGCGTCCCCAGGAGGCGGACCGGTCATGGCTCTGAGTACTTTTCAGGTGCTGACTCAGTCCTCACGACAGATAGTCCTGTCCTTTACAGGGAAGGGGCTGGAGGCACAGAGCCGGAGAGTCACTGGCCCAGGGTCACACGGCCAGTAAGGAGGGGAACTGGTATGTGAGCCGGGCAGCCCGGTTCCAAGTCACTGGAACCTTCATGTCCTCTGCGCCGTGCCCTTGTGGTCAGCGACCCCACCTCAGCTCGCACCGAGTCCACTTGTTTCCACGACCCGCCCCGGCCTCGCTTCACTCCTCCGGTCCGATGGCTCCTTCTCAGTCCCTTTTGTCCTTTGCCAGCCCCTATGCACACCCACCCTCCTCTCTCTACTCCCGCAGGGTTTTTCCCTGGAGCCTGTTCACACCTGTCTGTGGAATCACAACTCTCTCCTCGACGCAGGTTTTGAGTTCCAGACTTAACGTTCACTGGGACATCTCCACTTGGGTGTCTCATGGTGTCCCTAACTGCACCCCAAATATGCTTGTCATCTGCTCTTTCCCTGCTCAGTGAATGGCGTCCCCAACTCTGGGTGCTCGGTCAGAAAATCTGGGAGTGGGGCGGGGGACTTGCTATTCCACATGTGGCCAGGAGGGGGCGACCCTTTCCCTTCCTTTTCCTCAGCCGGTCAGCAGTCTCTAGCTGATGGCTCCCAGGCGGGACTCCAAGGCAGCCCCATCCTGGTGGAGACCATGGTTGTCTCAGCTGGGTCACCACCTGTGTCTCGTCTGCTCTTTCAGGTCTCAGCCTTAAGGTCACATTTCCCAGGCCCACAGAGGCTGGATTTGGGGTCCCTTTTGCTCCCATGGCCTCCGGCAATACCTGCTCCAAGGGAATCATCGTACAGAATCATACTTGTCTGTCACTTTTCTGACAACGCCCCCCCACACACACTGCCACTGTGAGTCCCCTGAGGTCAGGGATGGGGTCTGCTGTCCCCACGCGTCTTCGGCCAGCATCTGGCACAGGCGTGGCATCCGGGTTCTCTCGATAAACGTTTAGTGAGTGAACGAATGAGCAGGTGGGCCCTGGCCGCTGAGGAGTGCTGAGTAAAGGGGGCTCGCTCCCTCACCCCGCTTCCCCCCTGCCCGTCTCCCCGGCCCATCCTGTGAGTGGCCGTGGGTGCTAAACTGCCCCCACTGCTCACTCCCGGCGCCTGCAGACCGTCCCCTAACCTCGAACGGCAGGCCCCTGGGGGCCGGGACCTGTATGGGAGGCGGAATCCTCAGACACGCTGGCTCTTCCTTCCACAAGCGATCCCAAGTGTCCCCAAGCGTCCCCAAGGTCTGGGCCAGGCTCCCTCCAAACGACTCAGAGAGGACAGAGAGCAGCCAGCAACCATGGCATCTCCTTGCTTTCTGCCAAGGTTGGGGACAGAGGCTCACAGCCACTTGCTAATAATGCACGATTTCTTTTTTTCCCCGTTTTCTTCGGAACCTGTGCTTGTCCATGTGTTCTCCTGATGTGGCAGGAAATGAGCTTACGAAGCTGTGGGCAGAGCGCCGTTGGGCGTTCCCCTGGTTCTAGAGACTTTTGGGGGCTTGGGGCTGTGGCTCCAGCCACCGCCCGGGGCCACCTTCTCATGCTTTTAGCTCCCAAGCCCAGCGGCATCCTCGTCCCCAAACATGCGAGGGACCTTATGGTTCTGGCCCTCGGTGAGCCTAACAAGCTGTTCTGGTGTGTAGGTGGGATTCCTATTTTTAATAGCCAAGTCGCTGAGAAATGGTAGGGCTTCTGCTTCCTTCCCAGCGAAGGCTTCCAGAAATAGCCACATCTTTGCTGCTACAGAACCCGGGAAGTCATCGTAGCTCAGAGGTCAGCGGGCAGAGTGGGACCCTGTAGGCAGTGGCCCCGGCGACCTGGCACACTGCTCGCTTAGTCACGCGTGCTCTGGGGAGACTGAGCGCACGGGGACTCGCTGGGCCTGCACCACGCTGCTCTCTAGTGCGGAACGAGGATGGACAGGGGCCAGGTCGCAAGGGCGTCAGTGCCATGCCGCGGGATCCGAGCTCCGCCCCCAAACCCTCACTGTGTCTGAGCTGGGGGGGGGGGTGGTGACGTGATCCCATGCGCACGTCCGGAGGGGCTGGGGCGGTGGCCGGGAGCCGCGTTCCGTCACTCGTTTTGCAGGGACCTCGTGCTCCCCCTCACCGCCGAAGTGTCATGACACCGCCGTCCCTGTTGCCACGCCCGTCCGTTTGCTAGTCTGTTCCGTTTCCTTCGTTTTTCCGGAAGTGCCGTTCGCAGCCCTCTCCGTCGGCTTGCCGTCTGATCTGCAGTTAGGTCGGCGCTGGACTGGAGACAGGGAGAGGGCGCAGAGGCTGCTGTCACTGCCCGGGGCGCGGGGCGCCGGGCCCCGCGGCGGCCAGAGCGCAGGCGCCGTCGCAGCCGGCATCGGCCCCCAGGGCTGTGCATGTTCCCCGCCCCACTCTTCAGGCTCGGCATGTTCCCCTCAGAGACTCGGGGCGGCTCCCGGAGCATCGGGAGGGACTGTCGTGGGCAGCCGTGCTGGGGGCGGGGGATCCAGAGCCTGTGGTTTCATAACTCAGGCCGCTGCTGCGTGGGGCTGGAAGTCATTTCATTAAATGTCGCAGGGAATCAAAATAGAAATCGCATCTTTGGGACAGAGCCCACTGAGCCGAGAGGCAGGCATTCTGCGTTGGAATTAGAAGAGTCTCGCACGCTGGAACTGGACCCGAGGCGGCCCTGTCTCCACCCCCGGCCTCCCCGGCTCTGACTCTCATGCTGCGGCCTCTCCCTCGCTCATGACCGAATCCCCAGGGATGGCAGGTGGCCCTGGTGCCCAGTTCTCTTGTGGGAATCAGAGGGAGGCACAGGGGGGATGGTAACTAACAACAGTCCCTCCTTGCCACACCCCCAGGTCGGGGCACTGAGCTGTTATCGGGATCCCCACCCATCTTCTTGGAAGGACACTTCCTGTATTGGAGAGCACTGAGGCTCAGCGAGGTCACACAGCTGGTGAGAGGCAGAGCTGGGTTTGAAGTCCAGACGGGCTCCCACGCCCACGGTCCCGCTCTGTGTCCTGGTTCATGACGGAACACTGGGTGGGGGAGGGGTGCCAGTGGTCTCCGAGTCTGCCCCCTCACCTCCCCAGTCTCCCCCAGGTGGTCCATTCAGCCAGCCAGCATGTGACGAGGGTCCTCTGGTGGCCTAGAAGCCCTGTGAGCTCCAGCTCACCCCCTTCCCGCCACCATCTCTGCCCCCAGGCGTGTGCTCATCCTCCCCCTCCCCTGGGTGGGTCAGGCGGGGAGGGCTGAGAACTTGAGTGGGGTAGAGGGAGAGTTGCCCTGAGGGGTACCTGGTGAGCCCAGAAGGTGGGGACAGCCTCGCTGGGGCCTGCACCCACTCTGACCTGGGGGAAGCGAGGCCCTGCGGGACAGCAGGCAGGAGTGCCTGGGCTGGGCGCTCCTCATCCCTTACTTTTCACTTTTATATGTTCCTTCCTAATACTTTTCCAGGTTGCTTTTGTTCTTTTTCTTTCCTTACATTTGGGACACAGAATTGATCTTCTTTTCTTTAGTTGTTTATTTAAATATAAGTCTTTAGGACTATGGGTTTTCCTCTGAGCTGAACTCTGGGAGGTGATACGCGGTAGTTTCATTATTCTACTTTCTACATAGTCTGTTGCAGGAAGCGACACCTGACGGAGGAATTCGGAGGCTCAGACAGCTTCGTTAGAGGGAGGAGAATTTATTGCCGGCAGAGCACGTGAGGCTTTAGACAGCACAAAAGCACGATCTCCCCTCGGTTAGATTTCTTACAGCTCATACACCTCTGCAGTGTCCATGCGAGGGCCGAGATCCCTTTGTCTGAGGGTCTGGGGGCACCTCCTGACTCAGGATGGGAGGGGGAGTTTTGGGGGGGAGCTGCAAGGGGGAAGGAATTCCTGGACCACCAGTCCGATCTATTTACCTTTCTCTCCTAGGTGCAACAGGAGTTTCCAGAAGGCCATTCAGAGGTCTGTGGGATGCGGTTAGCCGTCCCTGGCTGTGTGGGTCGTTCCTGTAAGCCCCTCCCTCTGCATTTCTCATGCGCCTCCTCTCTTAAGTCTGCAGTTTGGGTTTTGGCCGCTTCTGGGACTCGCGAGTTAGAAGAATTTTCCTCGCCCGGGATGGTGGCCTTTCTCTCTCCCTTTTGTCATCAATTTTTAGCTTGATCGCATCGTGATTAGAGAATGTTTCCATTCTTTCTGCTTTGGGACTTTATTGAGATTTTTCTCCTTGTTGTGTGGGGGGATCATTCCCCCACCCCCAGCTTTATTAAGGTGTAAGCGACATCTCATAGGCTGTGCATATTTAATGTGTACTGTTGAATGAGTTTGGACGTGTGTGTACACCCATGGAACCAGTCAAGCTCATGACCGTCTCCCTCACCAGACTTTCCACACGTCCCTTCGCCATTTCTCCCCCCCGTCACCCCATCCCCGGGCAGCTGCTGATCGGCTTTCTGACCCTATAGGTTAGTTTGCATAGTCTAGAAAGTTATATAAACAGACCCTTAGAGTATGATTTGGGTTTTTTTGTCTGGCTCCTTTGCTTATCATAATCATTTTGAAATTCATCCAGTTGTGTATAACCAGGGTTCATTCCTTCTTATTGCTGTGTAGTACGCCGCTGTGCGGACGTACCGCAGTTACGTATCCATCCCCCTGTTCTTGGACATTTGGATCGCGTCCCCTCTTGGTCTATTAGAAGCAAAGCTGCCGTGACCCTTCACGCAGAAGTCTCTTATGGGCGTGTGCTTTCATTCCCCTCAGGGAAATACCAGAATGGCTGGGGATGTGGTAGGCATAGGTTTAACTTTTCAAGAAACTGCCAAACTTTTTTCCCAAGTTCCTGCCCACTGTGCATGCCCGTGAGCACGTGGGGAGCACGTTGGGAGCATCGTGAGCAGTCTAGATACTTCGCCTCTGGGGGTGGCCAGTCTTTCTTAGTAGGGGGTCTCGTGTACCCCTGTGGTTCTAATTTACATTTCACGAATGACCAAGGCTTTGAGCATCCTCGCATGTGCCTATTTCCCATACGTAGCTCTTCTTCGGTTAATTGTCAGTTCAAATCCTTCGTGCGATGCAGGCGTAAGGATTCTTTACACATTCAAGATACAAGTCCTTTGTTAGATGCATGCTCTGTATATGTATTCTTCAGTTCATGCCTTCTCTTTTCATTTTCTTCACAGTGTCTTGAAAATCAAAGGTGTTTAATGTTGGTGAAATTCAATTTATTGTTGTTGTTTTTCCTTTATAGTGTGTGTGTGTGTGTGTGTGTGTGTGCGTGTGTGTGTGTGTGTGTCCTGTCTAGGAATTCCTTTCACAGCTCTGAGATCACGAGGCTCTCTTCTGTGTTTTCTTCTAGAAGCTTGGTAGTTCTCGTTCTTCTGTTAATTGTCGTGTATGGAGTGAGGGAGGGTCGTGCCTTATTTTTTGCATGTGGCTCTCTCTTTTTGAGTGGTTTCTGAAAGGGACCTGCCATATCCTCTGCCGTGTGTGGGCTGCGAGGCCCCACTCTATTGGGCTTTTTTTAATTGGCAAGTTTACATTCTCCAACAGGGTGGACGAGTCTCGTGAAAATGGTAAGATGAATCACAGGGAAATAAATAAACTAAGCGTTTTGTGTATCTGAGTGTCACGTGTTGAACAGCAACCCGGCCCCGTGAGACTTCCTGAGCTAGGTCTCTTCGCCGTGCGGCTCTGTTCTGCAGACAGGAGGTGCCAGTTCCTCCATCCAGCCAGCTGGTCAGCTACGAGGCAACAGGAGTGGAGAAGGACTCTGCTGGACTCAGACCGAGCTGGCTGTGTCCCTAGCTCAGGCCCCGCGGCCAGACCTCGCCTTGCTCCCTGTGAAGTGCGGGCGGGCAGCATCTCTGCCCCCACCCCAGCCCACACTGCAGTTGGTTCTGGGCTTCTCTTCCACTTTTTTCTGACTCTTTCCTCTCTTCCATTTTGGGCCAGAATGTTTCTTTTCGGCCCCAATACCTCTGATTTTCATTCACCAGCAGCAGTAGCTGCTGAGCTGTGGGCCATTGGGCCGGGCCTGGGTGACGCCGGCCGGCCCCCTTGCGCCCCTCCGCATCACACAGTATTTCCTACGTGGAGTCCCGCCCCCAGCCAAGGAGAGGTGCTGAGCCAGGGCAGTGCGAGCCCCCCGTGTGCCCCCAGGAAGATGGAATTATGCCATCTGCGGCCCAGAGAGGTTGTTCACTTTGTCCGAAGTCACACAGGACAGACCAACTCCAAAGCTCCTCACCCCCAACTGTTCTCCAAGGGTTTGGTTCTAGCCGGAGTCTGCCCGGGTCTATGGGAAGAGCCCTGGAGGCCTCCCAAGTTGCTCTTCTAGACTTCGGCTAAGTTTCAAGTCCATTTATAATGGAACAGAGATGTGCACAGTTTCTTTACAGGGAGAATGGCTTCCAGGCCTGACAGACCTAAGGGGACAGGCTCTGGGGCGGGGACGGCAGCGGTGGGGTGGCCGGGCGTGTTTGCTCTGGGATCACCACCCTGCTCAGGGTCCGTTGGCTTCTCCAGGGAAGTGCTCATTCGGGGAAGAGAGAGGTGCAAACGCGAGGCCCTGCTCGGCTGCCCACTTGTTCCCTGTTCATTGAGCTTCCGCGCGAGACCGTTTTGGACTCCGGAATGAGGCGGCGAACAAAACGCCGAGGGGAGGGGAGGGAGAAGCGTGTCTGAGCTCAGCCCACAGCCAGCCCGGTCACGGTCACCGGCCTGGTGCTCCGTGCCCGAGGGCAAGGGCTGCCCTGGAAGAGAGGCACAAAGGCACCAGGCGGTGGGCGTGGCCTGGTGATGGGAGGCGGGGCCTGAGCCTCCGCAGCGTGGGGGACGGGTACAGCCCAGGTCACCCCAGGGAGCAGGTCGGGAGGGCCAGGCGGGCCGGCCAGGCGAGGGCACTGTGCCTGGAGCCCCGCAGCCCCGCCCAGAAGGAGGCCCGTAGGGAGGAGGAAGGGAAGGGTGCTCCTCGGGAAAGCAGCCCTGTCCTTGTCAGCCCGGCCGCTCATTGTCAGTGAGACAGGTGGCTCCTGGCGTACACGCCGGCCTCGCGAGCGAGCGTGGGTGCTGTGTCTTCCTGCACGCGGATCTGCGTGCTGGCTCTGGCATGGCAGCACGGTTTCTGCGCTGGGTCACGGAGGGGGGACATGCCGCCCCAGGAGGCTCTCGGAGGACAACCAGGCAGTCTCTGCACCGGCAGCTTAGAAAGCAAAAGGTCATGTTTAGTTCAAGCACAAAGACCGTGAAGCTCATGACTTCCAGTCGCCCAGGCTTTTCGCCAGCTTTTCGCCAGCCTCTGCAGCCGGGGCCGGGCCAGAGTCACCATGCGCGCCGGGGAGACGCCCACATCATCTCAGTTGTCCCCCGCCGTGGGGGCCAGGGCGGCCAGGGCCTCGGTCCGTCCTTCCTTGGTACCTGTGCTGCTGTTCCAGCACCTTCTGAGCACTGCCATGCTATGTGCAGGACGCCGCCTCAGCCCTGAGTGGCAGAGAGGAGACCTCCCCACCCCCACCCCAGTTCTTGTCCTTGAGGCCATCGGGGTCTTGGAGGGGGCTGCGGGGGCTGGAGAACCAGCCACCTGTGTGAGAATTGGGGGCGACAGGCTCCCCCGTCCGCCTCTGCTGTCTGTGTTTTCTTACTCTGGACCGCGGTGGCTCAGGCCAGATTTCTGTAAATTCCACGAAGCTGGTGTTCAGTCTGTTGTGGATCTGCGTGACGTTGTTTTCGGAAGTTTTGACAGAACGCACAAGGAGCTAGATTAAATTACAACAAAATTGCAATCACTGTCTTAACGACTGTGACAATACAAATAATTCGCAACCAAATTAATGCAATACTAGGTCTCATCATCACACTAATAATCTCACAGCAACACGAAAACGACAGTTGTCTGGGGAGGAGTGATTCATTACTTGGGAAGACAGAGTTCTAGAAAGTCAGAATTTCCTTCTGCCATCTGAAAAGAGAGAGGAGCTAAGAATTCCGAAGCACCTGCTATGTCAGGTGCAGGGGTGACAAAGGCACAGTCCCTGCCTTCTGGGAGTGCCTGGCTCACAGGGTGGGGACAGCCTTAAGTGACATGGCCCCCTTAAGTGAAAGGGAGAGGGCCATCGGGAAGACTTCCTGGAGGCGGTGGCCTTTGAGCTGAGCCTGGAAAGCTGAGGAGGCTTCGTTAGGTCTTGCCCTACTCCTCACTTCCCTTTTCTCTGCAGCCAGCTGTGATCTGGCTTTTGTCCCCTCTTCACCTTCGAAATGCTTTTCTCCGGCAACCTTCAGGATGCCGGGTCCCACGCCGGGTCCTCAGTGTTTGTCCTCCATGACTGCCGGCAGCACGCCCTGCGGGAAGCCTCCACGGCCTCTGGGGTTCCCGCGAGCATCCCTGGCACCCTTCCTCCGTCTCCTCTGCGGGGTCCTGTCCCCTCCCAGCCTCTGAACACCAGTGGGCCCCAGGGCTCAGCCCTCACCTCCTCCCTTCCCTGTCTCGGGCTCCCACTGATGACTCGACACTCACCGTCCAGCCTGACCACCCCGCTTCGGTGTCTAAGCAGGACTGTGTTTGACATGAGGAGGGGAGGGGCAAGGCGACGTGTTTTAACGGGGACCTGCCATGCCCTGGCCGAATGGGGTGCCTGCTGCCGGACTCTCAGGTACCACGGCTGGCCTTTTCTTTTAGAGAAATGCGTGCACGAGTTAACGAAGGATAAATGAAGGGAAGGAGTGACGAGTGGATGAAGGAACGCATGCATTTCCGAAAACGTTGCGTGCCGCCTCGCATCCGGCTCTGCTGGTGATTTTCATAAGTGTCTCCTCGTTTAGCCCGAGTCGTGCTCATAATGTTCCCGTGTTTAACCCCAGCCGCAGCCCTTTGCGGTGGTGATGAGTCCATCGCTTTTGTGGATAAAAAAACGCTCGAGGCACAGAGGACTCGGGCCACTTACCTCTTCTGGGCTCGGTTTCCCCATCTGCAAAATGGCAGCCGCGGATCCCAGCCGGGAGCACGAGCGGGGACGCGTGTGACGCCGCCTGCACCGTCCCGGCACCGGAAAAGGGTCGAGAGACCTGTGCCGGTCATCGTCACGTTCAAGGTCACGCTCCCCTTGGCTGGTAGAGTCTGCTTAGTGTCCGCTCCTGCATCTGATTCTCGGGAGCCCCCTCGGGCCCCCTGTGGGGTTCAGGCCACCAGCCCCCCGGGGCCGGCCTCTGCCGGTACCGAGATCAGACTCCAGGGCTTCCCACGAGGACCGCACAGAGAGGCACGGCCCGGAGCGGCGCTTTCCGAAGCAGAATTTTAACAGAGCAACCAGAACACAGCCCCAGGAGCAGCGAGGTTCAGGAATCAGCAGTTCGCCAGACCCTTCCTGCGGGGCTTGTTGGAGCCTTCATTGGCTGCTAACCAGCATGGCTGTCCGAGGTGCGGAGTGGGGTGCTTCCCGAACATGCACCCGTGGGTGGGCGTGGCCTTCGCTGCACGTGTGGCACGTGGTGGCCTGGACCAGACACTCTCCCAACCCCGTGAGGTGGGCGGCAATGTCTGTGTCTTACAGGTGAAGGACAGAGGTGCCAGCAGGTGAGGGACTGGCTCGTGTGCACAGAGCTCTGAGGGGAGCAGCCAGATTACAGCCGGGGTCCCCTCGCTTGGACCGGTCGCTTAAGCTGCTAGGCCCTGCGAAGCTGTCGGTTTGTGGAAGGGCTTAGAGCTGCTGTGCCAACGGCGTGGGCTCCTCTGAGTCATCACATGCCGTCTCGTTAGAGACAGTGTTTGGGGGGTGGGGGGGTCACTAGTATCAGTGGTGAGTGCTGGCCCAGGAGTCAGGAGACAAGATGAGTCTCAGCGCTGCTATTTATGGGCTGTATGAGTTGAACCAGTTCCTCCTGGGGCTTCGTTTCTCCACATGGAGATAAAGGACCCCCCTCTCTGTCCCCAGGAAAAGTGCTGGCAACAGTTTCCTCGGCCTGTCGTCAGTTTGATGCATGCGCCAGTTTAGTGGGGGGAAACGGTTTTCCTTAGTTGGCTAGAAGTGCCGACTCTTCTGGCCAAGATACATCTTAAACTGTCCTGTGGTCAGCCCGGGGCGGGCGTGTCTGCAGGAGACTTGCATTCGCGTTGGGGGCCCTGCCTGAACTTGCTGCGCGACCTTGGGCCTGGCGCCTCCCCCCTCCAGCCTCGGCACTCCAGCCTCACAATGATGACTTGATTGGACTTGCTGCTCTCAAACATCCACGGTCTCAGCACTTCACGGCTGGAGGTCTCCAGGCCGGGGACCGGTAGCCTGCGGTAATGGCCAGCCAGGCCTGACTGGGGCGGGCCCTCAGGGCATCATCCCTCCCTGACCCCTGCATCACACAGCCTAGGAACAGCCGCCCCACCCCACCCCAACAGGTGAGAGGTGGGGTTCTGGCAGGTCCAGCTCTCCTGCCCGCAGGGCCCTGGGGTCCAGTGCTCATCAGCCGAGCAGGTAATTACGTGTGTGCTTTGTTCCCCTGCACAAAGCAGCTCTCAGAGAACTTCCGAGAGGCTCTGCTTCCTGGCTGATTTGATTTTTTTTTTTTCAGAAGCGGAGTGTGAAAGCCAGGCTGAACCTGCCTAATTGTGCCTGCGAAGGCTATTCAGAGAGACCGTTCTTGGAAGGGAATCAGGACAATTAGCTCTTGGCTGCGGGGAGAGGGGGAAGCGAGCTAATCACAGTGAATGTCAGCCTGTTCCCAGGGGAGCCGAAGGGCACAGAGTTGGGAGAAGAAATAGGAAAAAAAGAAGGGCATCTCCTGGGCTGCCTCTGTGGGCTGCGGTAGACCAGGAGGGGGAGCTCGGGGGGCGGGGGCTCACCTCTGCTGCTGGGTGACCCTCACAGACCTCGGACGAGGCACTCCGCCCCTGGGGTCTCAGTTTCCCTGCGCTTGCAAAAGGAGCAGATGGAGCCCATTCATCATGGGAAACGACAGGTGGGAGCCATGGGGTCTGGAGCAGATGGTGCTGGGCGGGGCTGAAGAGAGAGCTCCTGCCGCGGAGTGCAGGCCCCGCTCCCCTGGCCGCGTCTTGGCCTCTCCTCCTGGACCGAAGGAAAATTTCTGATCCTAATTCAAGCGCCTTATCGGGCTGCTGCATCAGAGGTGGAAGTCCAGATCTCAGCTTCGCCTCTTCTTAGCTGGGTGGCATCAGGGACGTCCCTCGTCCTCTCTGAATTCCGGGTTCCTAAATAACTACGTTATAGAACTGTCAACCTAAAAATAAAAGGCCAAAGCGAGAGGCAACAACACTTATTTGAGATCCAAACGAACAGCTATTCAGGAGGCACTGCTTCAGCCCAAATAGTGATCCCGTGAGGAGGCACAGCCGAAGGGCAGGTATTTATGAGACAGGGAAAGGGGACAGTGACATCAGGAGAAGGAGGGCAGGTCAGCCAACAGAGCGGTGCTAATTCTAAAGCACCGTGTTCATTTTCAGCCCTGTCGTCGTCGTAGGGGCAGTGATCGGACTAACTGCTCTCTCGTGGTGGTGCAAACAGTCGTCAGGGACACCATGTGTTTTAGGCCCTGTCCAAGGCCACCCCACCCGGTTTCGGGGTTCCAAAGGCTCCGGGAGTAAGTTGCCCAAGGCAGCTCCTCTGGGCCGGCAGCCGGACTCCACCGTTGATATTACTTTTTACAAGCACTAATGCTCTGCCCCCCAGGAGATGGTGAGCACTTGTCACTGCTGCAGCTACCGGAAACCAGGGTGCCAACGGGCCCGTTTGCCCATCACCGAAGTGTGTGTGTGGGTGTGTGTGTGTGGTGTGTGTGTGGGTGTGGACAGAAGCGTTTCCAAACGAGTTTGTCTTTTTCCACCTTTTTGAGTAGAGCCCAGCGTGCATATTCCAATATCTTTTTCTTTTGAAGAGAGGCCGCACGGTTACCACCAAGCACCCACCTGGGGGCGGCCACCCAAGTCAGCATCCGGGCCCTGCCGCTCACCCTCCCTGTGGGACAATCGCTTTGACGGTCCAGTTTCCCCAGTTCTCAGTAGAGATAATGGTCATGCCCACGTCAGGTGCCTTATGGGGACCGAAACCGTCCGGACGCTGAGCATAGGGACTGGCTCTTAGCAAGTGCTCGGTACGTTTTAACATCCGTCACCCTTATGACTTGAGAGCTCAGGGTCCCACTATGGAATCCACATGCGCCAGCAGGTGCTGAGGGATCGACCCATCCCCCTGAGAGAGCAGGCCGGGCCAGTTTGCACTGGGGTCTGCTTGGCCCACATTAGTTGTGAATAACTTTGAATGCCACCGCCGGGCAGAAGAGACAGACAGACAGACCCTCACGCTACCTCCAAGCACAGGGACTGAGGTGACAGACGTCAGGGTGGCCAGAGAACTGGGCCCAGACACGACCCGCCTCCGCTGCGAGGAACCGGCGCCCTGTGGGGCCTTTTTCGGAAGGCGCCCCACTGCCACTCCCTCGTCCCCAGCCGTGCGCCGGCACGGGGAGCTGCTCTCCCAGCCGTGGCCGCGAGACGCAGTGGCCTCCGTTCACCCCTCATCCTTCGGCTGCTCCTGGCGCGAACGGCTTTGCACTCCACCCGCTCGGAGGGGCACTGCGGGTGCTTGGCACCCTCACCCCCGCTCACCGGAGGGCGCGTTCCCAGCGTGCGCCCAGGGCTCTGTGGGATGAGCTCTCTGGCCAGGGCTGACGCCACACGTGGGGACCCCCAGTGAGGGGGCCTGGAGCCGACCGCCCTCTGGGCTGGGGAGTGGGGTGTGCGGGGCTATCTGGGGGTGCCAACACGACCCAGGGGGCCGGCCGTGTCTCACTGCCCTCGTCTTAAACACGAGGGAGACGCATTGTAACGCCCGCGTGACATGACGGTTCTAAACGTCTGTACGTGGCCCGAGCTCGCGGTGGGCACGGCGGTGCCCTTTCCGGGTGACCAGCGTGGCAACACTAGAAAACACGACAGGGCCGGCGGGGGGGGGGGCGGCGTGGGGATGGCGAAGATACCCGGGCGGATCCGTCCCCCGAAGGGACCTGGGAGAGACGAACTTGACTCGCCCGAACGAGTGTTGGGTTCGAGCCGGTGTTGGCTGCTTACTGTGGGCACGCACGGAGGGGGGTGCTCGTTTCGCGGGCGGTGGGCGGCGGGGTGGGCTGCGTGCGGTGCCCGAGACGAAGGGGCAGTGAGCAGCATGGGGGGTGTGGCAGCGGGGGCAGGTCGCTGGGTTGTCACAGGGTGTGTGTGTGTGTGTGTGTGTGTGTGCGTGTGCGTGCATGCATGTGGCTTCGGGGGTCTTTGGGCCTGGGGTTTGGCCCAGCGGCTGGCTTTGACGTGCAGCCGGTGGAGCCCTGCTCTCTGGACCCGGCTCTAACTGCAACCTGCCCCCTCCCCCAACAGCCCCTCCTCGCTGCCTACCTGCCAGGAACACACAATTCCATCTTAATGCCTTTTCAATAAAGCCTTAAAGACGACAGGCCCGTTTCCCAAGCAGAGCAGAACAGTTACTTTATACTTCTCTAATTGATTAAAATGACTCCTCTAAATTAACCAGGCTTTGCAGAGCTGAGGTGGGTGAGGCAGCGAGACCCAGAGACAGGCGGAGAGCGGCTGTGGGAGCCAGACAGGCGGGGGAGCCGGTCAGAGACCCTCGCGGGTGCCACCCTGCTCCTGGCCCTGCTCTGCTCCCCCCCTCTCCTGGGAACCTGCGAACCCCTCAACCGGCTCCTCACAGGCCCCGTGCCGTCCCCCGACACCAGGTTGTTACTAAGTGGGGCCTCTCCTTGGGGTGGGGGCCAGGGACATGACCTCTGCTCACTGCTCACTGTGTGGCAAGTGGGCGAGACCTTCAGCATCCAGGGTCGCCTTGGATCCTCCAGACGGTCCCCAGAGAGGGAGCTTATCATGATCCAGTTGTACAGCGTGAGAACCTGAGGCCTGCCCCTCGTCCGCAGCCAGGAGGCGCTGGGGACTAAGCATCGCCCCTCGGACTGAGGAGCCCACACCTGCTCACGGCCACCGGGCTCCGGCTCCGCCATGCAGGGGCCGCCGTGACTCCCCCCAAACCTCGATGGGCGTATGCTGCGCCCTGCAGTGAGTGCTCCAGGCCTCCGGGAGTGGACGGTTAGAAGGGGGCCGGGTGGCTCACAGTCTCTCCCGCCTGTGAGGGGCCTGGGAGAGGGTGGCTGACCCTGCGAGGAACGGGTGTGTCCGCACGAGGGACGCCCCTGGCTTTGCTGGGACCGTGGCGGGGGCAGCGGCCTGAGAGCTTACGCCTTCACGAGCCGGACGTAACCGCCTGTTAATGCGCACACATGTCAGAGAGGCTGTGGCAGCCTCTTCAGGATGGGCTCGGATGCCACCTTCTCTGTGACGTGGCCCCCGGAGCGTCTCCTGGCTGTGGACATGGCGGTGGGGTGGTCGGTGCCCCGCGGCACCCAGCTGCCCTGCTGCTCACTGCCTCGCCTTGGCCTCCCCGGGCCCGGCACGGCGCCTGCCCCACAGTAAGCACTCAGCAAACGTGTGGGCGACAGAACGGGTACACTGGGGACGGAGGAGTGGAGAAAAGAGCCACTGGAGCTGGGGGAACCAGCCGCGAACCCCGTTCGCAGCCGAGAAGATGCTCCGGGGGGCTTCGCAGAGAAGGCGGCGTCGAGGGATGCGAGTGGTCCCTGGACGAGGCTGGGAAGAGGCTTTGCTCGGCAGGCCGCCCCCGCGAGAGGGGCAAGGTGACTGGCCACGCGGTGAGGCTGGACCGAGCCGGGGTGGGTGGGATCAGGGCCCCCAGCCCCGGCGGCCACGTACTCCCACCTCGAGTTCGCCACGGCAGATGCTCGTGGCCTGGCCCTTCCCGTTTTCCATGGTGGCTGTTTGGTTTCTCCTCCCGCGTGGGCCACGGTGGCCCGGCCACCACCTCCACGCACTTAATGAGCCCTTTGGCTAAAGGTCCACTTGTCCGGAGCACCTGTGCTTGCCCAGGGCTCGCTCAGAGACAAGCCGTCAGGGCACCACACGGCGACAGGAAAGCCTTTCCTCCGAGAGCCTCGGTTCGTTTCTGGAGTCTGTGCATTTGACAACAGATGCGCAGGAGATAAAGCACATTCATTCATAGGCACGTGATGTGCACAGAGGTGCGCTGGGTACCTGGGGGGCGGGGAGGTTTGTGACCCAGCACTGGTAGGGCGGGGGGAGGCTGGAGGGAAGGAGGTGGCTTCCTCAGGGAAGACCATGGCCTTTAGGGGAGCCCGTGGGAAATACGGCAGCTGTGATGACAATGACGTGTGTTTATGCTGGTGGAATCTCAGCTTCTTCCGGGGGCGGGGGTGGGGGGGCAGACGTCCCCAGGGAAGAGATTCGTGGCAGCCTCATTTCCAGAAGTGTCTGCCTCTACTCAGGGAAGAAAGCTCCCAAAAGGCTTCTTTCCGCACCTGTTGAATCTCCTGTTTTGGGCTCTGAGTGGGTTCCCACCTGGCCCCCGGCCTCCTCCGCCAGGGCCCTTCAAACAGCTCTGCAGGGCGCTGACCTCTGGGCGGGTCTGGGGTTCCACCTTCCAGCCCCACCTCACTCCCGCTTTGTATTCAGCCCTTCCCTGTCTTCTCTCCTCCTCTTTCCCCTTCGTGCATCCAGTCATCCTTTCCTCCCCACCCGCGCCCCGCACCTGATCACCTCTTACTCTTCCCTCCTTCGATCAGCCTTCCCCAGGAGCCAACACGTTCGCCCGCCCGCCATGGGCGCCTCGGGCGAGGACTCCCAGCCCCGCGCAGCGCGGCACCTGACTCGGGTAGCCAGTAGCCAGCCCGCTGGGCCCTCATCACTCGCTTCCCCGTAAATTCTCAAGTGGCAGCACCTGTCTGGGTAGTGACAGATGCGCAGCAGAAAGGAAAGGTGTGTTAGGTTCACGCCCGCGTCTGCAACCGCTCTGAAGAAGGGGACCGTCCGTTCCCAACACTGCCCTCGCACGCCATGGGGACCTGGGCGTCCTGGCACCCACCCACTCAGCGGGGTACTGAAGGGCACTCCACTCCAGGTGGGTTCTGCGTTTTGGGGCAGAGACAGTAACAGCTGAGAAGGCCGGGGCGATGGCGAAGGACCAGGCCGGGGCCGGGGGGCGGCGGGCGGCGGGCGGTAGGCGGCGGGTGGCCAGGCGCTCCCAGCAGACGGCATTCAGACCGAGCGGGCTGCTGCCCCTTTAAGCTTGCTGGCGTGGCCCCTGTGCAAACTCCCCTTCCCGAGTCCCCTTGGCATCCTGAACACTCTGTGTGAATGACCTTGGAGGTCACGTTCTCTGAGGTCGAAGGAGAGCCGAGTTCCACACCTGGATTCCTCAGGGGTGGAGCCTGGCGGCCGAGGCCACCAGGACAATGTGGCCCCCGAGATCTGAAGAAGTCTTGGAGGCTTCGAACTGGGAGAAGAGGCAGAGGAGCCGGGATTTCCTAGCTCCTGAGTCCCCAGCGGCCTTGGCTGCCCTCCAGCTTACAGAGATCAGGCGGCCCCACCCGCTGACTGAAATCCAAATTCTAGTGCCCATGGGAGCCAGGCCAGGGCCAGCCCGGCCTGCCCGGCCAGCTCTCCCCAACTCGGACACAGAGCCCACGCTAGCTCCTCGGGCCACAAGGCCAGCTCGGGGAGACCCAGGCTCAGATGGCCTTCTGGAGGGCCGCCTTTCCCAAAGGCCTCCCAGCTCTCAGAGGTGCTCAGAAACCACCCCCCCGCCGGCTCCCGGCTGGGCGCTCCGGTGCCTGCCAGCACCCCGCGTCATCCTTCCCGCCTTCCAGAATGACCCATTGGCCATTTCCCCATTAAACTATCACGCTCCCCCGCAGGCTGGGCCTTGGAATTCGTTTCTGAGCCTGAGCAGGTGGCTGGAGACATAAAATATAAATGCACCACGATGCAGGGCTCAGCTTCTTATCGCGGAAGCAGAGCCAGCTGTCCTCACTCCCGGGCGGGGGCGCTTGGCCGCCTTGCCCCACAATCCCTCTCCTGGCAGCCCCCAGCCCAGCTCTTGTGGACGGGCTGTGCCATCGGTCTTGTTGTCCTGTGTGCACGTGTGTGCACATGTGTGTGTGTGTGATACAGAGGGAGAGGGAGAGGGAGAGGCAGAGAAGGAGAAGGAAGGAGGCCAAGGAGGCGTCTGGCCAGCTGATTCGCTCAGCCACCCTTGGTGGCTACAGTTGGTGGGGCCTGTAATAGGGACAGAAAGGCCCCAGCCGGGAGGAGGGTCATTTAAGACTGGGGTCTCTCTCTGTCCCCTCCCTGCTCCTTCCCCGCACCCGACTTCCTGCTGGAAGGAACCGTGACACTCCTGGATGCCTGAGCAGCGGAGAGAGTGGGAGACTCGGGCCTCTGCCCCCTCCCAGCCACGGCCCCTCGAGAGCACAGGAGACAACACTGATTAGACATCAGAGGCCAGAAGGAAGGCTGTGCTCAAAACCAGCTCAAAGCCAGAGGCCTGGAGAGGCTGTTAAGATTTCCCAGGCAAGGGCTGGCACCCCGGGGCTGCAGGCTGCTTTGAGAGGTGGGGCCCAGGCCTCCTCAGGAGGACAGAGGCCACTGTGATCACCCTCTGCTCTGAGCAGACACGTGGGAGCCTCTCATTGCGGGCAGTGAGCACGGACCCCGAGCAGAGTGTCTGCAGGGTCCGCACAGGCAGCTCCTGGCACCGCGGCCGCCCCGGCCGCCCCTGCTGCTCGTTTGCGGGTGGCCCAAGTCCTGTCGCCCCAGGGCTGCTGCTGGGATCAAGGAGATAGTGGGAAGAGAGATCCGGTAGGTAGGTAGGTAGGTCGGGGGAGGCTGCTGTTCCTGGCCCAGGAGCCCCGAGGCCAAGGCCAAAAGATAAGAGTGGGGCCCCAGCAGGGACTGAATGCATTTTTGCAGAATACACGGAGCGAGGGAACGGGGTGAGTTTGCAGGACCTGGGTTTGGAGCCCGAGGAAGCCGGGCTGGATCCTGCCCCGACCCCTCCCCTGCATGGGACCCAGACACATTCCTTACAGTTTCTCTGCTCTAAACGAGGGTGCCCATCCTCCCCTCACACCATTCGGGAGAGGGTCAAAGAGTCGCGGAGGCCGAGGGCCAGCCAGCCTGGCGTTGGCCCCTGGGGCCCTGGGTGGTGCCGCCTTCCTCCTGCTCCCGGGGCCAGAAGCGCTGAGCCGCAAGCCGTTTCTCCTTGTCAGTGATTTATGGGACTCCAGCTCAGCGCAGAGCTCGGGGAAGACACAGTGAATGCCCTTTCGTTTTTAGTTCAATTTTGTAAGCAGAATGCTCCTGGGGCCGATAGATTTTTCCAGTAATGAAATTGTAAGCAGAATTGAGTTATGCCTCTCCCGCCTTAAAGGACAACCCTTGCCCTTGCCCCAGACAGGGCCAGACACTCACTTCCTGTGCCTGCGACGGGCCCCTTCCCTCTCCCTTCTGACCTGGGGGCTCGGCCTCTAGTCTCAACCATAATCCCTGCAGGGGAGAAATTTGGGGTGCTTGCTTCATGATTACGCGCAGGACTAGAGACATCCTTTGAAAAAGATAATGTCAGGGCGCTTCAAAAATCACCAAGAATTTCAGCGTGGAGACAGCAGAACCTTCATGCGAGCGTCGGGCCCCGGGCACCGGCATGTGTGTGTCCTCGGCCGCCCTGACCGTCCCAGGGCCTCCAGCAGGGCCTGGCAGGTAGGAGCTCGGGGACACCTGCTGGACAATGACCGATGACTGGGGCTCCTCCCCCCTCCCCGTCGCCCTCCCCGCTGGCCCCTCCCCCATCTGCTGTCCCCTGACTCCCCGTGGCGCTCACCAGCACGGACCCCGGCCACCTGGGTCCTCATCCAGCTCCGCTGCACGTAGCGTCAAGTCCCGAGTCCAGTGGCTTCAACCCTCTGTGTCTGGTTTCCCCATCTGCAGGTCGGGAGAGCTATGGCCATCGCTACACCACCCCCCCCCCCGCCCCCCGTCCCCCGCCTCCAGGGGCGTCAGGAGGGCTCCCCGGACGAGGCGTGGCTGTGGCTGGCCTCCTCCCCTCCCTCCTTTTGTCACTTTCCTCTGTTTCTTTTCTCTTTCTGGGGTCTCCTTTCTCCTCCAGCACACCGTAATGGTGGCGGCTAATGCTGACCTGTCGTTGCTGCCCAAACCCTAATTCCTGGGGTCAGCATGTCACCTGGGAGCAGGCTGGGCCCTCGGGTCTGGCTGGAGGGAGGCCCAGCTCCAGCTCTCCACTCTGCAGTCCCCCCCAATCCCCCCCCAATCCTTCAGGCCGAGGCCTCACCCGGAGGCCCCCCCACTGGAGGGAGCAGCCCTTCCACCAGCCCTGGGCCTCGGGGTGCCTTGGAGCTTCATCCAGCACGGGGTCTCAGGGCTCAGCTGCAGGAGAGGGAGGAGAGGGAGGAGAGAGGTGGCAGGGCCCCCTCGAGGTGCCCCTGCAGGCCGTTAAGTTGCCTTCTGTTCTTCAATCTAGGCATACGTGTTCTTTGTCTCTTATTTGAAAACGTATATTGAGCTATAACACACAGCGGAGTGCACAGAGCTTATGCGTGTGGTTTGACTAAGTTTTACAAATATGCAGGCCCGAGTGCCCCGCCCGATCAGGGCGATCGGCGAGAGAGCCGGCCCAGCGCCCGGGGCTCCTGCAGGCCCTCCCAAGCCGCCCTTCCACCCTCACCGACCCCTGTTTCTGACCCATCCGTACAGAACGGTTTTTGCGGTTCCCGAACTCGAGGTACATGAACCCTCCGTCCGTGGCTTTGTGTCTGGCTGTTTTTGCTCATCTTCCGCTCGGGGGGTCCTTGTCAGCATTGCGTGAAACAGGTAGATTGTGTGTTTTTATTGCCACGTTAAGGATTCCACTGGCGACGAAGGTAACAATCGATTTCTTCCACTATCGATGACATGAGGATCGTTCTTGACCGCTGGCTGCCAACCTCGCGCACGCTTCCTGGTCCGCGCACCCACTTCCCTCGGGCATACGTTTAGGAGTGGGATTGCTGGCTCGCGGGGTGGGCCGCTGTGTGGGTTTGGTAGACGGGTGTACATTTCGAGGTCTTAAAACGTGCCATTATAATACACATCGAGTTTCGCGGTCTACCCTTCTCACTCAGCAGTCCGCCGTACGTATTTTTTCAAGTGAAATCTTTTGTTTTGAGACCATTGCAGATCGACATGCAGCTATAAGAAAGAAGCCAGAGAGAGCCGGTGAACTTCCGGCCCAGTTTCCCTCGGTGGTAGCAGCTCGCGAAACTCTGGTACCACACGACGACCAGTATGTGGACATCCATGCCACACGCCATCTCATTCAGAGCCCCGCTTTCACTTGTGTGTGCGTGTGTGCGTGCGTGTGCGTGTGCGTGTGCGTGTTTAGTTCACGCATCTTTGTCCCCCGGGTAGGTTTGTGGCTCTACCACCACCACAGCCGAGACCTGGACAGTCCCAACACCCCAAGGGGCGCTCCGGCTGTCCATTCACAGCCTCACCGCCTCCCTCCCGCCATTTCAAACGCATGACTTCTCCATCTTTGTACTTCCGTCACCCCAAGAACGTTACGCGAGTGGACTTAAGCCATCTGCAACCTTCTGGGATTGGCTTTGTGCGTCCGGCGGAGCGCCCTGGGGACCGCCCGGGTGGCTGTGGACAGGGTGCTGCTTCTTCGTTGCCGACAGGTGTTCTGGGGCACAGACGTGCCAGTGCGTTCACTATGCACCCTTTACCGGACATCTGGCTGTTTCTAGTTTCGGCCCGTGATGAGTAGAGCTGCTGTGAACATTTGTGTCCCTGTGTTCGCGTGAACATAACTCCCTTCACTGTCGAGACAGGCCGGGTATGACCGATGTGTTTTCAACATCCCAGACAGAAATCAGTAACCACATAGTTAAAAAGATTCCAAGCCATTTCTTATTTACCCTGGCTGCGTAATGCATGAAACCCACGAGCCAAGGCCATTTGTTATTTTTCAGCATTGGCCTCCCATGTCAGCCCGCCGCTTCATGCAGCCACCCTCCGAAAGGACCTGGCACTCTTATTTTATGGGGAAGTGGCAGACCGCAGGCCTGTGTCCTGCTCCCTGAGCTCCCAGCCTGGCTCGTCCTCCCTCTTGCTCTAAATTCTCCTCATCCCCCAAGGCTTGACCCAGAAATCATCCCTCCCTGATTCCTCCCAGGACAGGAAGTCCTCCCTGCCCCGTCCCCTGAAGCACTTTGGGGCTCCAATAGGACGTTTATAGCCACGATCGCCACCGTGACAATCACTAGTATGACTTATTTAGTTTCTGCTACCTGTCAGACGCTTAACACACATTATTATCGCATTGAGTTCTCCCAGTAGCTGATGAGGCAGGTATTATAGTTCTCAATTTTAAGATGATGAAGCAGGCTCAGGGAGGTTGATTAACTCACCCAAAGATGCACAGCTATTAAGAGGCAGAGCTGCAACTTGTCTGCAGGAGGGGAGGAACTGTCGTCCTTTTAATTCTAGATCGTTTTCACCAACAGTTTATGTATTTGTTGTCCTTTTCAAGAAAACAACTTCAGGTTTTACCGCTCCCCTTCGTTTCTTGGTTCATTCATTTGCGTTCCGATTTTTACTCCTTCCTTCTACTTTCCTTGGATTTATCATGCTGTTCCTTTTGTAATGTCTCGCGATGGATATGAGCTCATTGCTTTTCCATCCTTCCTCTTCTCCGCATTAAATACAAGGAATTTCCCTCTAAGTCCCACCGTGGCTGTACCCCACGCTTTTGCTCTGTAGGAGTTTATTATTCCATTCAAAGTATTTTGTAATTTTTATTACGATCTCAAGCTGGGGCAGTACTCACATTGGACGGACTCACAGCTTGCTTTTTATGACATATTTTCTGGGCACCGAGCAACTCATTTTCGCACTGTCCCTCCCTGGGGATCAATGGCTCAGGTTTTCTTTGGTCCCACTGCAGGTGGCTTCCGGTCTTCGGGCCCCACCCCTGTAGTTTCCGCCAAATCAGAGGCCTTGACCGGTAGGTGGGCTCAGGTTGCATGCCTCTGTGCCACCTGTACCTTCTCTCCCACCCGAGGTCATGACAACTGGGTGAGGGCGATGTCACTACAGGGGTTCCACTGTTCAATACACCCAGCAAGGAAGCCGCTCATGACCGTGGAGCGTTAGTCACCACTGGCCATATATTTTGACGAGGGACAGCTTAATTTGAGAAGATCGAGCCAGTTACCACCAATCATTCCCCTTTTCCAGAGGGAAAAGGAGGCGGCGATGATGAAGAAGCGGAGGGGACTCTGGGAGTGGCCTGGTCTTTACGGTCCGGTCTTACTTTTATACATCTCAGTCGAACACAGGCTCTTTCCAAAGGGGGGGCAGGGGCAGGTCCGCGTTTGGAGCGTCGCGGGCAGAGAGAGGGGGCAGCACCAGCTCTTCTCCGCCTTATCATTCCACGTCACGGCATGGGGACTTCCGGGCGCCCTCGGGATGGGTGGGAAGCTGGCAGAGACGCAGCGATGGGCGTCGGCCCCTCTGGGGTCTCCTCGCCCTGCCCCTGCGCCCCCCCCCCCCGGTTCGGTTGCGTTTCTCATTGCACACGCAGAGCGGGGCTTCCCCCTGTGGGCCCCTCGGCCTGGAGAAGCGGGGTGCTCCCCTTGGCTCTGCTGCTTTCCCAGCCTCAGGGAGGCAGTGTCCAGTAACATCAGGAATGCAGACGTTCCTGTGGTCGGGTCTCGCCGACCGGCGCAGGCCTGGCGTTTCGCTGTGTTAATCACAGAACTTGCAGTTCATAAACAGCCTCGGCTCCCCAAACTGGGTAGTCACAACCAAACCCAAACTTCCTTCCCTCCCAGAACTTCTCTTTACTGATGATTTGCGCAACTCTCTTGCCTGGGCGTCGGGTGACCAGCTCATCCAGGGTGCCTGGGACTGTCCTGGTTTTATACTGAAAACCCAGTGCTCTGGGAGCCCCTAGGGCTGAGTGAACTGGGACAACCAAGTCATCCCACCTGGGAGGCTCAGATTTGGGAGAGTTCAGTGACCTCTGTGGTTTGTGGCCAGCAGGAGTGAGAGCGACCCAGACCGAGGGCCGAATGGAAAGGAGGTTTGGTCTTGTGGCCCCAGCCATGGAGTCTCCAGCTGAGCCCTCCTGACCTCCCATTTCTCTCCACGGCTCTGCACAGTGACACCAGCTGTCCCCACCAGAAAGTTAGTGTTGAGCTCGTCACATCCGGGGGGCTGGGAGGGGCTTAGTGACCGTCTCCCCCGTCTTTGATTGGTGGGGAAACTGAACCAGGAGAGGGAGACTTCCCAGGTAGTAAGAATGGCAACCCGACTCCTCTTGCAGCAGTTATAGGTATTGGGATAGCCCCGAGTGAGGACGGGGCTCGGGGTTAGCCCCCCGCTTCTGCAGTGAGAACCAGTGTGGAGGCAGCTAGCGGGCTCATGCACAGCCCACAGGACAAATGGCCGAGTCGTCACACTTCTAACATGTATAGCTAATTGTGCAGGATCGGATGGATTTGGAAGGTTTCTGTAATTTTTTTTTTTGACTAATATTTATTTGTTCTTTGTGCCAGTATTTTAACCAATGTTTTGGAGGAAAGATAGAGGATGATCTGTATGCAGCTGCTAACCTTGGCTATTGACGAAAGAGAGAGAAAGAGAGAGAGAAGAGGGATGAGTGAGAGGCAAGAAAGCCCATCGAATCACTGTGACGTTGTGAGTCCCTAGAATCAATGTCTGTGCTCATTGGATTGGGCTTTTGAAGTGTGGGTTTAGAACTGTGTGATCTTAGATGGGTCGTTTCACCTCCCAGAGCCTCAGTTTACCTCTCCTTAGATGGGGAAGTCAGACCACACCAGTGGTTTACAAACTGGTTTTAGAAGCAGAGTCTTGTTTTTCCATCCAAAGCCTTGGCGAACCCCAATGCATACAACGAGCACAAGCGAGGCCAGGGTCCACGGGAGCGGGCGCTGAGATGGGGCTGCCTGGACCCAACCCCAAGCCCCTCTGCACCTCAGCTGCTCATCTGCCAGATGGGTCTGACGACAGTTGAGTGCTTTGCTGGGATCAGACGCGTCAAGGGGCTTCGCTGGGGGCCTGGCACTGGTCAGTGCTCAGCGAACCGCAGCTGTCACTACGATGTGTGCCGTGTGTGAGGCGGGATGGAGCCAGGCCGGGCTGGGCCTTGCCCACTACCCCTCTCCTCACCTTGGGCCAGCCCCCACCCTCCGCAGGGGCGCGGGGACATCTGTCTTCTGCACTCCGTGTTCTCGGGTCCCAGAGAGGCAGCACTCTGAGCCACCCGAGTCAGGCAGAGCCGGGACAAGGCCCCGGGTGCTCTGGGGCCCACGACCCGGACCCCTGCCCCCAGACACCCCGGAGGGGACTCGGAGGAGGTAAGAACGGTGCTGGGCGGCAGGGCTACTGCCCAGGTCCCCACGCAGCTGCCCTCTGGGGCTGGGGTCTCCGCCAGCCGGGTGGTGCCCCCCGCCTTGCGTGGATGGTCCTTCTCGAGGTCCAGGCCCAGGAGTGACCCTGACGCTCTGACAGTTAAGCCCCTCGCCCCCCACTGCTGCCAAGCGCCGCCGCCTCCTCTTCCACCAGAGGGTCCAGGAGAATGATCAACTCAGAAGTTAATTATAATTACGGACCACGGCAGCCGGTTGTCATAGCAACCCGCAGAGCAGGGCTCGGGCTGTGGGACCGCAGGCCCTGCAGCTTCCCCACCTGGCAGCGGCCACCAGGGACGCACACCTTCCCCGCCCCCGACCTGGCCTGGATGGCAACAGTCCTGGGGGGCGTGCGGGAGGAGATGGTGAGCACCAGAGCCCCCTCCGATCCCAGTCCCTTGAAGCTGGCAGAGACCCAGAGCCCAGGGGGTCAGAGCGGGAGGCTTCCTCCCCGTCCGGATCCGCATCTGCGCTCCTGCTTTGGCTGCAGCGTCTAAGGCGAAATGGATGCCCCGAGGCCTGGGGCTGTCCCTGGGTGTCCCAGGTCACAGTGATGAAGGGTCACTGGGAGAACGGGAAAGGCAGGGGTTTGGCCCCGTCCCGTGTGTGGGACCCCAGACACAGCAATTCTGTCTGCAAAATGGAGTTGGGGACACCCCCCCTCGGTTTGTCCCGAGACGGAACGGGCTGGTGCGCAGCCCAGCCGCACGGACAGGGGCCCGACAGGTGTCAGCTCCTTCCCCTCGCCTCGCTGCTGTCTGCCATTCGGGCAGTGGGGGAGGGGCGCCTGTGCTCCCCGCCTCTGACCTTGACCATGTGACTCCACACTCCCCGGAGCCGCAGCACCTCGGCACCTGGGGACCCGCTAAACATGGAAATTCTCAGACCCCACCCCAGACCCACTGAGTCAGGACTCCGGGGGCGGGGCCCAGCGGGCTGTGTTTTGAGGCATCCTCTGCCCCTCGAGCCTGGGAGCCGGTGCTCTGAGGATTTGTGGGCGATACCTCCGTGCTTCCTTCCCTGGGGAATGGCCTCCCCACGCCTGCTCGCATCCCAAACTGCAGCCCCCCGCCCTTCGCCCGCCCCCTTTGGGTGAACCTGAGCCGGGTCAGGTTGTCAGGGGCACGGCGGGCTCTGGGCGCGGGCAGGGCCTCCCGCTCCCTCTGTGACGTAGCTTGGCTGCCAAACAGAACACACGCCAGACATTTGGCTCTCCTGGTTGTGGAGGCTGGAAGTCCAAGGTCACGGCGCCGGCAGATTCAGTTTCCGACGACAGCTTCCTGGCCTGTAGACAGAGGCCTCCTCTCTGCGCCCAGTTCTTACAAGGACAACTGTCCTATTGATTAGGGTCCCACCCTTAGGACTTCAAGGAACCCCAATCACCCCCTTAACGGCCCCATCTCCCTGGAAGTTAGGGCTTCAACATGCGAATTTGGGGGGACAAACATTCAGCCACAACACTCTGCCCCTTCGGCTCAGGGCGCCTTTCTGTTTGAGGGCAGCAAGGGACAGCTGGTCTCAGGGCCCGGGTCCTAGGCCGGAAGGTGTGATGGGCTGGCCTTTGTGTCCCCTGTCTGCACCCCAAACATGCCACATCTCTGCGGAGAGGCCCGGAGGCCTGGCCAGGAAGACAGCAGGCAGGTCACCCGGCGGCTCTCTGCTTCCAGCAGGAGGGTCTCCCTAGAGGTGGGTCCTCCTGTGTCCCCGGAAGCTTTCGTCTGAGGAGTCGGAAGTCAAGAGGTCCCAGGTCTGGCCAAGTCAGGAAATGTGAACCCCTTTGAGAGCCTGGTTTGTGTCGAGCATTGACTCTGAGAGCTGTGCTGAGCGCTTTCCGTGCCTTAGAGCTGTGGGGGGGGACGTGGGGTTCCCTCGGAGGAGGGAATGCGGCTCAGGCGGGCTGGACAGCGCCCGAGCCGTGGAGCTGAGACACGACCCCAGGCACCCACGGGCTCCGGAGCGCCCGCAGCCAAAAGGAGAGGGCCACTCTCAGGGCGTCTGTCCCCCAGGTCGGCCCGGGGCGGGCAGCGCCCCACTCCCCGGGTGGTCTGCCGGCTGGCCGACGGCGCAGGCTGGAAAGGTCAAGAGGAAAGCAGTCTGGGAGGGAAGAGGGGTTCGAGGAGCTTTCTGGAGGAGAGAGGATGACTCATCGCCATTAAACCAGAGGAAACTGGAAACTGGAAGCTCAAGGTGACAAGGTCACGCAGGACAAGAAGGGACAATAAATAGCTCACGCTTTGAATTTATGGTATTCCGGGACCTGAGCGTCAGCTTAGCTTGGCCGGGGCTGATGACCCCTGCTGGGCCAGGATCGTGCTAACAGATCCCTCGGTGGCTGGCGGGTGACGACCAGCCTGGGGGCTCAGGCCCTGCGGCTGGCGAGTGCCCGGCACAGCGCACCCCACCCCCGGAGGCCGTGGTGGGACCCCGCGCAGGCCGCTCAGCCCCTCTCAGCTTCCACGTCTCATTCGTGTCAGGGAGCGCGGTGCCGACATCACATGGTGAGGGCCAGATGGGACGATGCGTTTAAAAGGTCTGGCTGGAGCTCGGGGACGCCGGACAGGCTCGGAGGACAGGCCTGGAGGCCCGGCTCTGCGTCCCCGCACGCCCGCACCGGAGCGGCAGTCTCTCAACCACGACCCCGGCCTCCCTCCAGCACAGCGGCTGCCTTCTGCAATAAGTAACCCCAACCTCTGGGGGTGGGGGAGGCCGTCCACGTGGAGGGACAGCCCTGAGCATTCTCCGGGAGCCACTGTCCCTCTGGCCTCGGTGCACGGTGCTGCCCCGCTGTTTGCACGGGGACAGACAGCTCTTCCCTGTGAGCCTCGTGGCACAGCCAGGTCGAGCCAGACGCGACCTGGGGCTTTGCTAAAGGCTCAGGCCTGGGCCAGGGAGGCGAGGGCCAGGGCGACAGGGGTCTAGAGGGCTCCTCAGGCGTGGAGGCTGCTCTGCTGCCCAGGGCTCCTCCCAGCAGCAGTGCCCGAAGATGCACGGGTGCTTCGTCACGGCAAGTCACCGTGGACAGAGGCCCTTCTAAACACCGGGGCTCAAGAGTTCGACGAGCTTTCTCCCCTGCGGGGTTTATCAGAACCTTTAAGGCAGCAGGGCTGTTGTGACACTCAGGCAGCAGTAGGGTGGGCAGTGCTTCCCACCGTGACTTCTGTGACTGCAGAACCCTCTCCCCTGCAGCGTCCGGGGAACACGCTTTGGGAACCCCCTCCCCTGCCCAAGGGGTCGGTCTCTTGCTGGGCTCCTCGCCCTGCCCACTGCACCAACGTTTTGAGCCCCTCCAGTGCGGGAGTGGGAGCGACCCCAGGCCGACGAGGCCTAGGTGGGAGAGAGCCCAGAGGGAGCGTCGGGCACCCCTCTGGCCCCTGGGGCTGATCTCCTGGGCCCCTGCTTCCTGTCTGAGGATCTGGGAGGAGCCCCGTTTCCACCTGCTCTGCAGGGGAAGCCTGAGAGGGTGACAGGGACTCTCTGGGGTCAGTCCTGTGGGAGCAGGAGCCTCTGGACCCCGGGACTTCTCCACGACTCAGCCGCCACCTCAGCGACCCTCCCACCGAGGCTGCACGCTCCAGGGTGAGGCGGGGTGGGCCTCTTGGCCTCTGCCCGCTGTCCCTCCGGCTACGCTGTCCCTCTCACGCAGACCTGCCCCGGGCTCCCTCTCTGCTCAGGGGACTCACGGGGACTCTGGCAGAGGCCCTTCTGCAATGAGCTGAGGTGACAAGCCAGGGGTCTTGGGGTGGACGCGCTCAGGCTTTTTGCCAGCCCTCCCCCATTCGTCCTCCACTCTGCCGGGGTCCCAGGGGCTGGCCTGCAAGGGTTTGCCAATGACTCGCCTGTCCCCCAACACCCACGGGCTTCGGTGGGCAGAAAGCGCCGTGTGGAGAGGCAGGTGCAGGCTGGGTGTCTGTGCCCCGCCTTGCCTCAGCGCTGCCGTCCGGGCAGGGGCCTCACCTCCTGTTGAGCTGGGGTGGCACCGGCTTCCCACAGGGCCGGATGCCAGGTGCTCTGACATCCCACCTCTCACGCCAGCTGAGTGTGTCAGCAGGGGTCTGTCCTCCCTGCTCAGGGAACAGCACTGATACGATCCTTCTCGCCAACATGACTCAGCGAGTGCCTCCTGTGTGCCGGGGACCTCGCGGGCCCTCGGGGAGCCATGGGCACGACCAGGCTCTGAGAACCTCAGCACCTCAGGTCCGGTTACTCCAGGGCACTTCTATCTTGGGCACGTCTCCCCTAGGCAATGACAGACCTGGGACTTCAGGACGTCTCCGCAAAGCAGGTGACCGTGGCACGCGGCCTCTTTCCACCCGAGGGATCGCAGCAGCACACCCAGGGTGGCCGAACAGGACAGGAAGGAAGGCACACGGGGAAGCGGCAGGGAGGCGGCCTAGGTGTGCTGTCCCCGGGCAGTCACAGCACAGCGGATCCCGGGCTGGCGCGTGGAACCAAGAGACAGTTCACACATTAAGATATAAACCCCGTGAACCCTCAGTCCATTTCAACACTTAATGCAAAACATAAACACATTAAAGTCATTTTGGAATTTGGAGGAGTTTGAATAACGCAGTCCCATCATCATTTGCTCCAAAATGCCTCCTTTCATTTTATGAGTCATTTTTGAAGAGAAGAAAGAGGTGCATGGTGGCAAATAACTCAGGATGGGAATCAAGAGCGCCGGAGAAGCGACGAAGAGGGAGCTGCCAGCTCGCTGGGTGGACACAGCCCGGGGCCCGTTTCAGAACCAGTGCCGGAAAGTCGGGGCAGGGTGGGGACAGGTCACCGAGGGAGGGGCAGACCTGAGTTCGAATCTTGTGGCCTTGGGGCAGAGTCCTTGCCCAGCCAGGGCCTCAGCCGTGAAACAGGAAGCACGGCTCCTGCCCGCCCCTTGCCGCGAGGCTGGAGTGGCACGTGCGTGTGGATGAGAGTGGATGCTAGTGGACGCAGAGCAGCTGGTATCAGCGACCTCCAAGATGGCCACATCGTCCTGCGGAGGGTGGGAAGGGAGGGAGAAGCTGGGTCGTGTAGAAGCTCGGGTGGACCATTCTGGTCATCCTGGCCACTCCTCAACACTTCCTCCCTGATTTTGTCTAGCTGTCAGGGCATGAGCTGGGATCGGTCTAAGGCCATCCTGGCAACTCCGTGCCAGGTGAGTGGTTTAGAGATAAGCAGGTGGCCTGGTCTGACCAGTGAGATGTTAGGGAAAAACAGGCTGAGGAGGTTCTGGAAAGGCGTTTCCTGATGGAGCAGAACAGAGCATCCTGAGGAAACCTCTTTGTTCTCAACGTGCATTTTGGCTTTGGACACGATCCTGCTGCAGCCTCTTCCAACACGGCCCTCTCTCCCCCTGGGGTGAGCCAGAGTGGATTTCTGTTGCTTGCGTCCCAAGAGCCCTAACGGGTACAGTGCCCTGTGGTTGCGGGAAGCGGACGTGGGCACCTTTCATTTGGGGTTTGGCTTCTTCCTCTGGCAACAAAGCCCAACGTCTAGGGGAGACTGACCAGTTTGGGAGCTGGCAGGGGGGTTCCGCACCCAGCTTGTGGGACGGGGGAAGGCTCCCTGGAGAAGGACAGGCCTGGGGCGAGCGTTGAAGGAGAAACTGCATCAGCCCAGTGAAGAAAACAGCAAAGGAGACTCCAGGTGGAGGGAACCCAGAAGACAATAGGGCGGAAGCGACAGCCGGTGGGTGGGCGGCTGTCGCGCTGCCCACTGGCAGGGGAGTGAGGCAGGTGCTGGTGGAACGGGGAGCAGCCTGCGGGCCCCCCGCCAGCCCTGCTCAGCACCTGCCGCAGCCCTGGTCTGGGGGCGGGGGTTTGGGGGGGTTGCTCTCAGA
Organism: Eonycteris spelaea; assembly: GCA_003508835.1. Classification (NCBI taxonomy): domain Eukaryota; kingdom Metazoa; phylum Chordata; class Mammalia; order Chiroptera; family Pteropodidae; genus Eonycteris; species Eonycteris spelaea. The sequence continues at coordinate 3,055,983 of PUFA01000014.1, forward strand.
GTCACAGCCGAGGCCATTAGGGACAAGACGCTGATGGGTCTGCGCCGGTCTCTTCTCCCGGCTTTGTGAGCATGTCTGCAATGACTAATTGGCTTAATGACCCATCGCGCACTGGTTTTGAGCTGTTCTTTGCAGACGCTCAGTCTGCGGCTGGAAGTCAGAACTCGGGGTCCTCCAGGGCGGGGGCACTGGGAATGAAGGCCACGGCACCCGGCACCTCCCGACGAACTCAGAGACGTCACTCCGTACTGCTAACACTCACAGGCAGGACTGAGGCCGACTGGCTGTGGACATTGGGAGGGGCCTGTGGGGTTCTAGCGGTGCCTGAGGCTCAGTGCACAGCGTGGCAGCGTCTGGCATAACGGACTCAAGGTCGGATCCGATGTCAGTCGCGGCCCTGTATCAGCTGCTTGTAGCCCTGTCTCAACGGCCTCCTTGTCCTTGCCTTTGCTTCTGGTCTCTGCTTCCTCCTGACTATCAGCTCTTGTCCCACGGGTTCTTGCTGGCAGCCGGAAGTCAGACACCTGGATGGGAGGGGAGGGAAGTGAGGAGAGAGCATGGAGTAGCGGCTGAGGCCTGAGCTGTGAGGCGGGGGCTTGGAATTGACGGACAACCAACGATCTAAACTAGTGGGGAGTCAACAGAAGCGGGGTTCACGATGTCTCCAATCACTGCCTCGCTACGTTCTGTTCACTCCGCCTTCCTCTGCACTGAACAGCGTGTTGGGCAAATCCGGAGTTTTCTCATCATTAAAGCCCAGCTCATTCAGATGCAGTTTAACGCTTCCGAGTCGCATGGACTTCCGTGGTTATTGGGCCAAGGACTTCAGCAGGCTGCGGGGATGGGAAGGTGGGGGGAGGGTCTGACCTTTCACCTTCCTAGTTCTCCCTTCTCACGGGTGACAGGGAGGCGCGGCCCTTCCATTTCTAGGGACACGGTAGTCTGGATGTCTGAAGAAAGCGCGTGGCACCGATGCTGGATGAAAACCAAACAATATCGTTTTTTTTTTTCTTGGGGGCGGGGTGTCTTATAAAGTTAAACACATTGATGCTGTGACCCAGACATTTATCCAGCAGAAAGGAAAATGGACATCCGTAATAAAAAAGACCTGCGTAAGATTGTTGGTAACACTTGATTCATGACAACGAAAAAATGTAAACAACCTAAACATCTATTAATGTGCGAAAAATGAACGTGGAATACATAGATTGGAATGCAACGCAGGCATAAAAGATATCTAAAGAGAGCAAGACTGCAGGGCATGAAAAACATAAAAATAAAAAGACGCGGGGCGGGGGTAGAGCGAGAAGATCTGATTTCTGAGGAGCCAGAGTTCCAGAAGGAGACAGCAGAGAGAATCGGGGGACAGCACTGGGCAAAGCAGGACGTCAGCCCTGAGCTGCAGGGGCCGTAACGATTGCTCCAGGCTCTTCTTTCTGCTGCGTTTGGGTTGGAGTCTGGCTTTTTCTACTCCAGTGTTTACTGAACACATCTGCAGGTTAGAAGCACCTGGGAACTTTAAAAAATGTTCTTAAGCCCAAACACAAAACCAAACCAAACCCATTCCAAAGAGAACGAATGAACAGAAATCCACACCTGGATACACCGTAGCGAGCCTGCAGAACACCCGAAGGCAAGGAGAAGATTTTAAAAGCAGCTGGTAGAACAAGACAGACTGTTCTCAACAGCCAACCCTTGAACAGCAGTGATGGGAGGCACCGGAAGGAAATCATGCCAGTTTAAATCCGACAGCTGGCAAAACTATTCTTCGAGGAGAGGGGCCAGAGAAAGACACTTTCAGATACAAACTGAGTGTCGTTACAAAGAGAACCCCACTAAAAATGTACCTCAGGAAGACGGAAGAGGGCTTCCGAAGGAAGTCTGAGATGGGTGTGGGAGTGGCCCTTCCGAAGGCCAAAACGGGGCTCATGGTTTGCTCCTCCCCTCCCCCCCAGCCCGCCCTCCTGTGGGGCTTTCCGCTTGTGCATGGTGACTATAACTACCCGACACACAGGATCGGGTGATGCCCCTTTCTCCCGTGCCTCGCTCAGATCCAGTCTCCCCCCAAGACCCTCCATCTTTGCCTCCCGAGCATCTCTCAAACCCACCACCCTCCCACCTCGAACAGCCCATGCGGCCGCCACGTTTCGCGAATCCGCTGCAACCAGCTTTCTAGCACCGGGTGTTCCCCTGTGATTTGTCCTCAGCAGCCCCTCTGTTTACAATGCAAAATAGCATCCCGTTACTCTTGGGAGCAAACCCAAACTCTCTTAACAGGTGAGAGGAAGTCTGTTTCCGTGCCTGCCCGATTCTCAGGCTCGCCTCTACCTCTTCCCCTTCCAGTCCCTCCAGACCCTCTTGGTCCCTCATGTGTGCCACCTGCTTTGTCCACATACGCTGTTGCCCGTGTGCTTCCGCCACAGAGCGGGTCCTCCCCTTCCTTCCTTGCTCGTTCATGACGCTCAACCTTCAGATCCCGGTTCACCTGGCATGGACTTGGCACTTCCTCCAGAAAGTCTGCCTTGGTCTCTGCGATGAGGGCAGCTCTCCCGCACTAAATGCATGTATAGTGCCGGGGGGCCTCACGCACGACACTTGTCACAGGAGCAATTTCACATTCGTTTGTGTAATTAATTATGGTCTGGCTCCTCCAAGGGTTTTCTATTCCAATAGGTAAAAGCCTCCCCCTTTTTTGCTCACAAATAAATCTCCAGGACAGATATAAACATTCGCCAAATAATTGTTAAACTTATGAATTAGTGCATGGTGACCTCTGTCCTGGAATTCCCCTTATGTGAAATTCTAGAATATAGAGATTCACTCCATTTGTTTGTTTGTTTGTTTGTTTTTTTACAACCATGAGAACATTGGTTCTTGTTGAGATGAATTGTCAGTGCTACGGAAGATAATTGGAAGAAGGAAGAATTGGGACTTGGGAAGAGAAGCTGAAGGAAAACTTAGCACGGAAGTCGTGACTTTCCACAGTACAGCCCGGGGGAGACCAAGGCAGGCGGGAGAGTGTCCGTGGGTAGATGGCAGGTGTTCTAGCTTCGAGGTTACAGAGCAGAGCTGAGACACCCCGGCCCCGCTGGGGGAGGCTCTGGGAAGGAGACCGCTCAGCTCTGCCAAGCAGGTTAAATAAAGACCAACGGGGGCCTCTCTCATTCTGAAAACGCACATTACTCCATGTTGCTGGGACTGTGGTGAGACCCAGGAGGCAGGAATAAACAATTCTGAGTCATAAAATCACTGAGGCGTCGAACGTTTGGCAGATGAACAGACAGGCATAAATGTGCTTCCTATATACACGTGTCCCTGAACAACCAAGCCTAATATTTTTGCAAGTATCTCAGTGACCCTCTTGGGAAGAGGGATTCTAAAATGGAACATAATTGTGTTTGTTAATTTAAGAATGCGTAAAGGGCTATTGAGTCACTCTTTGTTTCGTGAGCTGCTTTAATATTTAATTTCGACGAACAAAAATGTTTTCTAAGGGTTTTCACGGGTTCACGAGTGACCGTCATCTCCCCGGAGCGGCAGAGCCCCCTATCCTGCTGCCTGCGAGAAGTCTCTGTGTCACTGTCTCATGGGCCCCTCAACTCAGCTCGCCCCGCCCCCAGCTGCGCCTCCTGTTGTGCGTCCTCATCTTAAGATCGAGCCAGCCATCCAAGAAAACCCGAACACCGTCCCGATGCCTCCGTACCCCACCCCCATCCAACGGATGCCAAAGTCTCGTGCATTCGAACTCCCTAAGACCCCCTCCGGCCTGAGGCCCCCTCTCCCACCCGCTGCACCCTGACTCAGCTCCTGCCTGGCTGCCAGCCGGGTCTCCCCAGTATTCCCTCTCTAGTTCATGCTTCCCGCCGGGAGGAAGGGCAGGGGCCGTGGGGAGAGCTGCTGACCCAGGGGAGTGAGGTTGAGAGGGGAGGCTGGCCAGCTCTGGGACAGCCTGGTGACCCCTGGGGCCAGGCCTGCTCGGAGCTGGCTTTGTCCTCCAGTCTGCGCCTGGGCGATCCTGCTCCGTTTCATAGTACGGGCAAGTTACGATATTTATCCATTTCACAAATATTTATTGAGCACCTGTGACGTGTGCCAGGCCTCATTATGTGCTCCTAGGACGTAGAGACAAACGAGTCAGACGAGATTCTGCCACGCATGATCCTACAGCCAGGAACGAAATCTGTTATGTTTTAGATAGTGATAGCGCTGTGAAGGAAACAAACAGGAAGGAGGCAGCGGCTGGGCAAGAGGGCATGGGGAGTGGGCCCTTGAGATGAAATGGTTTGTGCAGAAGCAGCGGCAAGTGCAACGGCCCTGAGACAGGAAGGAACCGGGCCCGTCTGAGGAACGGGAAGGAGTCCCTTGTGGCCGGAGCTGAGCGTGGGAGCGGACGGGGCCAGGGAGAAGCAGGGGCCCACCTGGCCCTGAAGGGCCTGGAACATCGCTCTGCAGAGGTGTGACAGAAAGTCGACTCCTTCACACAATCCCCAAGCTCGTGGGCGTTCTCAGGAGCCACGCCGGGGGGTGTCCATCAGTTTGTGGTGGTCCCCTGGTGTCCACTGCACGGCTAGGTACGGTGACGCCGGTGGTGCACACAGGGCTGGGTATCTGTCTGCTGCCCTCGGCGGCACACTTAACAGCTGGGTTCCAGCTGGAGCTGGACTGGGCCCCCCCCCATTCCAGCGTGACCTTGTCTTAACTAGTCATACCTGTGACGACCCAAGCTCCGAATGTGGCCACGTCCTCAGGTGCTGGGGGTGAGGACTTCACCGTCCTCACTTTGTGGGGACGTAATTCATTCACAACGGTGGACACAGGTATGAGCCGCTGCTGGGCTCCCAGTGGCGGCCCCGGGCAGCAGGGCCCCGGGCAGCAGTGGCCAGCGCGGGCTGTGGCCCCAGCTCGGGGAGCCGCCAGGGCCCTCATCTCTGCGCAGCACCCCTCCCCACCAGTGCTTCCCCCACCTCGGGCACAGGCTCCTGCCAGGAAATTCCTCTTTGCTTGAAATAGTTAGAGGGGTTTCTATTCCCCGTCTAGCCAGGGACTGGTACGTCCACGACGTAGCAGCGGGGGACAGACACGATGTTCACAGCGTAGCAGTGCAGACACTATGTTCAGAGCGCATGGCTGGATCTATGAAGCAGTGTTGACAGGGGTGTGTGTGTGTGAGAGAGAGAGAGAGAGAGAACGAACGAGATGATTCTAAAATTTATACAGACATGCAATGGGCCAAGAACAATTAGATGATCTTAAAGAGGAGGAACAAAGCTGGAGGATTTATACCACCAGATTCCAAGATTTATTGCGATGCCACAGCGAATAAGACGGCGTGGTCATTGCCAGGGTGACGGGGTGGGGGGAGCTTGCGGCTGGCACGGCCCCCAGACGCACAGCTGCTTTGAGGATCCTTTTGCTCAAAGGACTCGTGGGTGTGGTGTGTTTGGAGGTGGTGGGGGCACTTTTTCTGCTTAAACTGTGCTCGGAACAAAATCGCAACACAGAAGCCAAAAGCCAGAGAGGCCCCTCTGTGTGCGGCTTGAAAGGTGCGAATGGAAAACAGGTCTGTTTGGGAAGGTTTTTTTTTTTTGGTGTACTTTCGTTTTTTGGTGAGTTTTGATCCATCGGTTTACGTTTTCTAGAATGCAATTTTAAAGCGCTTTGGTAGAAAAACATTTTAATTATTTAAATTCCTGCAAGGAAAGGAGGTGTTATTGCAAACCCGAAACCCTCCAGCTCTTAACTCCTCATTTCCCAGAGACGATGGCTTTCCTGACGTGCGTTTCGGCCACGCGCGGTTTCTCGGGGACGGCCCGAGTGTGCCACCCGGCATCACGGCAGAGTGACGGGGTGGTCACCCTGGGGGGCTCTGTCAGCCTCCGTTTTGTGTGCGTCGTGACGTGGCCCTCGTTTGGCACCGTTCTGTCTGTGGCCTCATTCGAAGGAGTGAAACCTTTCCTCTAATTTTGTCACCGATACTGAAGGGCCTATCCATATTTTGACGCGCTGAATCACCACGTCTGAATGCGTTCCGTTATTCATGACGGCTCACGTTGGGGACGGTGGGCGAATCACGCCTTTTTTCACGCCCCTGCCTCCCAGAGCAGCCCTCCCTCCTCTCCTGCTCAGCCCCTCTCCGAAGCCGGACCCCTGGACGGGGTCAATACCGGTGAAAGGGAAGTTCTGGTATGGCCCAGGCCTGGGAGCAGGCAAATCCCCATCCAGAGGACAAATGGCCGAAAGGCGACGTGCGTCTTCAGGAACTCAGAGCAGCTCTCACCCAGGTCTCCATGGCAGCTGGGACGGAGAGAAAATAAGCTTCTTTGCTGTGAGCCCCAGGACGCTGAGGGAGCCGGGCGCCCCGAGAGCCGAGCCCAGCTGCAGCCGCACATCTGGGCTGTGACCACGCAGTTTTCTCTCGGGAAGATGTGCCCTTCACATGACTCAGTGCCAGTTGCCTCAACTTCCGTCCCCACCGAGCTGGGGCAGCTTCCCCGGGAGCCTAGGCTCCCTCACGCTTCCGCAGCCTCGGTCCGGTGACCCGGCCTGGGCTGGCGTGGCCGGGAGGCCGGGCCCAGCGTCGGAGCCCCTCTGAGCCTTGGCAGGACGCCGACTGGGTCAGAGGAGAGCTCGTTGGTGCCACACCCAGCCCAGCCTGTGAGACGCCCCCCAGCCTGCCCCTCTCAACTCGGTAACCGGTAACCGGCGGCTTGCTTTTACTTCCCTCCGCACCGCCCTAGGAAGACTCCTGGGGCCCCTGGGCCGGGGCAGGGACTTCCCTGTCCCCTCTGTTTCCTCGTCCCCTCAGACACGGATTACCCTTCACTGCCACCTCGGTCTGGACCTGCCTCCCCCGTGAGACGGGGAGGTCTCTGAGTGGGGACCGTATGTCACTCGCTCTCCCGCGCCCCGTGCCTCAGAGCACCTGCCAACCCAGAGCCGCCGGGGCTGAAGCAGGACACCCCCCTGGGCGGGCTCTTCCAGAGCAGGCTTTTCACCCCTGGGAGGGCCCAGCCCACCCGCCGCAGGTCACCTCTGGCCAGAGCGAGGGGGCAGGACCCAGCAGTGCGGGAGAAGGCCGTCCTGATGAAAACGCTGGCCCCGGCCGCCTTCCATGCAGCCTGCTGCTGGCCCCTGGGCTGGGGTCCAAGCCCCGGCCTGCTGTCACCTGGCGAGCAGGTCCCTAAGGACGCCAGCCAGGCAAGGCTGTCATGCCGAGGAGCACAGGCTCTGGGCACGACACCTGGCCCTGGACATCGCCCCAGGGCCTGCCCCTCACCCCGGGAGCCCCTATTTAGGCTTGAGCTTTGCTGGGCACCGACGCGTCCTCTGCAGCTATGTTGGGAGTGGGGCGCCTCCCAGAAAGACCCGCGGTTTATACCCTCTCAGGGCGCTGTTTCGCTTGGGCCTTCGGGTCATCTCACCGAATCCTCGCCAAAACGCAGCAAACGGGGGCTGTGTTTCTATTGACAGAGGAGGAAACTGAGGCACAGAGGAGTTTGGGGCTCAGCATCCCCTGTCGTGGCTGGCAGAGCTGGGGTTCGAGCCCACATACATCTGTCTCCTGACTGAGCGTATGTGTCAGGCACGAGCTTTGTGTGGGTTGTCCTCTGACGAGACCTCACCAAACCCTAGGAGAGAGAGAGGTACAGTTACTGTCTCTGTTTCATAGGCGGGGAGACGGAAGCAGAGCGGTCCAGCCACTCGTCCCGCCCCGTGCTCTGCCTCCTTAGGGGAGCAGCCTCATCCTCGGGTGCCAGGCAGGCCTTGCCTCCGGCCGCCGATGGCCTTGGCACCCTGGGGTGAGCTGCATTTTCCTTCAGAAGGCACCCTCATGCTCCCCGGAAGGACCAACCGTCTTCTGGGTGACTCTTGAGCGTGGCGGCCTCCCGGCACCCACGGCAGGGCACAGGCAGACTGGTCAGGAGAAGTGGACGGGCCTCAGAGCCCTCAGTGCTCATTTGCTGTGCAGCCGTGACCAGCGTCGAGGTGAGGCGGCCAGGACTCGTGACTGGTTTTGCAGGTCAGCAGAGTGTGAAGGGAGTTCCCCTGTGGGTAAACAGTTTGGCGATTGGAAGAGCAATCGTGGCTTGCACGAGCCAGGAACATGGCAGGCCATGCGTCTGGAAAGGCTGAGGAAGGAGGTGTTGTCTGCAGCCGGGGGCGGGGGGCTGGCAGGAAAGAGGGGGTGGCGGCCAGCATATGGACTCAACATGGACTTAACGTCACCGCCACAGATGTCCGGCCCTGTGGCAGGTGCCCCGCTGGCTGCACAGGGGTCTCGTCCTTAGGATGTTGGTCCAACAGGAGACAGATGTGAGGCTTGTACACAGGCCCTTGAAACACAGTGGCACAACCACAGTGAGATGCCACCTCACGCCCTCTGCGACGCTGTCATCGAAAAAGGGGGCGAGCGAGTGCTGGCCAGCGCGTGGAGAAACGGGAGCCCTGACGCAGGTGGGCACGTGGCGGTGCGACTGCTGTGGAAGACAGTGTGGCGGGCCCCGAGACCTTAAATTGAGACTTCCCACGTGACTCAGCGTTCCGCTTCTGAGCATCTGCCCGAAAGAACCGGACACGGGGGCCCGGAATGGGCGTCCGACATCGATGTCCGCAGCAGCATTGTTCACAATCGTCAAAAGGCCATCCATGGATGCGTGAATAACGATATGTTCTACACAGGGAATATTATTCAGCCATGAAAAGGAAGAACATTCTGACACGTGCTCCAGCCTGGACGAACCTTGAGGACACTGTGCTAAAGTGAAACAAGCCAGTCACAAAAAGACGTGTACGTCACGATTCTACGTAGATGAGGTCCCTAGAGTCATCGAGGTCATAGGGATAGAAAGTAGAGGGGCAGGTGCCGGGCCCGGGAGGGGAGCGGGGAGTTATTTAATGGAGGTGGAGTTTCAGTTTGGGGGGACGAAGACCCCTGGAGGTGGGCAGTGGTGACAGTCGCACAACAATGCGTCGTACTTAATGCCACCGAATTGCGCACTTGAAAAACGATTAAGATGGGCGAGTTTGTTAGATACATTTTACCGCAATAAAACAACACACCGCAGAGCGTGGGCGGGGACTGGGGAGTCAGCGGCTGTCACGGGGGACAGTGACCGGGTAGCAGCCGGTGCCCCCGGGAGAGAGGCTGCGGACAAGTCGGGGTCTGGTACCAGGTATTTTGGGGGTGAGGGGGACGGGTTAGCCTGTTCTTAATCCAGCAAGCGCTGACCTCACCATATCCCTCCCCTGCTGTCTGTGGGACCCCACGTCCGGCCCCCTCTGGGCGGCCCCAGGACCTGGAGACAGTGCAGCTGGGGACATAGGGCACAGGGAGGGGGGCCTCCCAGGCCAGCGCCGTGGCAGTCTGCCTCAGGGACACTGCGGGTGTCCCAGTGAGAGACCTTTGCCTTTGCCATTAGGCCCCATCAATAGCTCAAGTAATTTCGGGTTTGGCTGCGAAGAACGCACTCAATCTGCCGGCGTCTGTTATTTCCGGCAACGACCCTTCTGCTCTCACTGTGAGGTGCCCTGCGGCACTGACGTCCTTGACCTCGGGAGCGGCTGCCGGCTGCCTGTGCGCGCTCTGGTTCCAGGGGTCCCGGCCCAGGCCTCTCCTCCCGCAGAAATGGAGCCGTCGACGTCTGCAAATGGGGCCTGTCTCCCGAGTCACCTGTTCGGCCCGTCATGACAAGGCCTGGCTGCTGCCTGTGGCCTGCCTCTGAGGAGACGCGGTTAGGATGGTGACGGCGATGACGATGGCGATGAGCCACAAGGTGCATCGCCCGTCCAGGGCACGTCCCCACTCGCCGGCTCATGTCATGTCGTCGTCACTTCCTCCCTGGGCCCAGCTGTACCCCTACCTCGACCCTTACCCTGACCCTCAAAGATTATCTTTATTTTCCAGGCGAGGCTCAGAGAGGGTCAGGAAATGAATGCGTCACCCAACTAGTCACCAGTACAGATGACACTCCACTCCGATGTGACCGATTCCAGGACAGCGCTCACCCCTCCTCAATGGGGTGCAGGGATTTTGAGGTTCGATGACACACGCGGCTTTTCTCCTCCTTAAAACGCTGGGACAAAAACCCTCCCTGCTCGCCTCGCAGACATGGGACTAGAGACATGGTGGGGGACGGGGCGCGGGGGGCGCAGAGCTGAGAGCGTGGGGGCAGGGCTAGGGTTGGCATGGTTACGTCACCTCTGCCTCAGGACAAATTTGGAGGCTGTGAGTCACCCTCTGAACACAGAGAAAAGAGGCTGGGGTCCCAGGATCCCAGCGGTGATGTGTCACTTCACATCAGTTTCTAATGAAAACCGGCGGCTCCTTCTGAGATACAATCAAGCACATTTCAGTGGAAGCCAGTGTCGCAGAGGGGGCTGATGGCTGTTAATGCCAGGACACTGATTGAGGCTCCGGGGAAGAGGCTGGATAAAGCCCTTAACAAGCACATGCTGACTCGGGGTTGATCGCTGGGCCTGGCCTGCCCCGCCCTCCAGGGCTGGGCGGCAGAGCCGATGACCTCATTTGCGCAGACCTAGGGACCTGGGGTCTCATAGGTTCTGCGGCTTCTAGGAACTCCGCTGAGCTGTGTGACTCGACTCACACTGTGGTAAACCCCGGGTCCTCCTGAATCGAGGGCCAGGGGAGAGGCACTGCCTCGCTTGACCGTCCCAGAACCCTCTCTCTGATGGGGACCCGTCCCTTACCCACTCATAGTCCGTCCCTTCTGTTCAGCGCCCACCCCGTGCCCCTGCCCTGTGCTGGTTCAGGAAGGGACACGAAACCAGGCCCGGCTAGCTAGAGCCCCCGTTCCCCGCGTCAGGATGGGCAGGACCCAAGCTGGCAAGCTGTCCCCTGGCTGGGGTGAGCGGGGACAAGGCGTGTTGCATCCTCAGGTTGTTGAGGTGATGAGCGAAAGGCTGGAGAGGCCACTGGACGCCCCTAACCATCAAGGGGAACGGAAACGAAGGCCCAGCTGCGGGTCCCTCATTCGAGCCCCCGATCAGCTGTGCCAGGCAGACGTCTCCTGACGGTCTTAGCATCATGAGCCGCTAAATTTCCTTTTCTGGTTAAACGGGATGGAGCTGGGTTTCTCTCGTTAGCAATAGAAGTGTTCCAACTAACAATACACTAGGTATTTAACTTCTTTAAACCTGCCCTAAATTATGTATCACTTTTAAAAATATAATCATCAGCGGGTAGTAATAATTTGTCTTCAGGTCTTTTAATAAAATGTTCTGTTTCCTAGAAAACCCTAATTGAGTGGAGAAGCATTTAACCAAGGCGGCCTTGCTCCCGCACGCCTGGGGGGAGGCCCAGCTCCGGAGAAGGAGGCTTTGGCCAAGCCCCCCGCGTGATCGAAGCAGGGGGTGGGGGCTTCGGGGCCCCGTCGGGGAGTGACCCTGCTCCAGCCACGGGGAAGCAGTGGCACAGCTCCACGGCTGGCTCGGGCGCCCGGCTCCTAGAGCCACAGGATCTTTCCATGCCTGGCAGGTGGGCTGCAGGCAGGTGCCACTGCCTCCTTCCTGCTGTGGAGAACCAGAGGCCCGGACCCTGCTGACGCCTCCAGCCTGCGGCTGGTCCCTCGCCTTCCACGGGTCAGGAACGCTTTCATTCTCTGTCTCCCTTCCCGGAAGTCGTGTCTGTGACGTTTTGCTTTGACCGCCTCTGAGCTTGCCTTCTTGCTGTGTTCCCATCGGACCAGGGGAGGTCATCCTAGAAGTGACCTCTGGGCAGTGAGATTGTGGCCAGAGGCCAAGAGGAATGTGAGGAATTTCGCAAGCTGGTTGTGCAAATGTAGCAGTTTGGCGGGGGTGTTTACGGGGCTGAAAGCGGAAAACACTGCACCTCAGGTGTCAGCCCCAGGTACAGCGCCAGGCCCCCGCCCCCCGGGGCCTTCCTAGCTTAGCTCGGTGGGTTTCGGCCTGACGGTCGCCCGGGTCCTTCCACAAACCAACTCAGTCAAGGGCTGGGACTGGGGACTGGGCAGCAGCACTTATATACTTCCCAGTGGTTCTGATGTGCAGCCAAGGCTGAGAACTAAGACTGGGGCTTCCTCTTCGGAGCCCTTCACGCCCAGTAGCCTAGAGGACTACTGACCGAGGCCCGCTGTCCTGTCCGCTTCCCAGAGCGGGGCGGGGTCTGTCTGGGAGCAGGGAGAGGCTGCTCTGTCATTGGAGGACGCTTGTTGGGGCCACAGACCAGCCCGCTGGTTCCAAGCCCAGGCATTTACCCGCCACTTAACTGGTTCTCTATCTCCTGGCCAATAGAGGGCATCATGGAAACTCTGGCCCCAGGGAGGGGTGGCCTAGCACACCTTTGTAGCACACACCTACTTGTGAACCTGCCTGGTGACCTCGGGAGAGTCCTGCCCTGACCTGGGCCTCTGCCCTTGGGTGTGGATCAGGGCTGAGGTGAGAGACAGCAAGGCTCGCTCCAACCTTTTGCCCCTGCAGACTGCTTGTCTGCAATCACACGGATTTCTTTTCTTCTCATCAGAGCATCCAGAAAGGGTGGTGGTGGGTGGGAGATCCCTAGGCCCCAGAAGCAGGCAGCAGGGCTGGGCCTGGAGCCAGGCCTCCTCTGAGCTGCCTCTGAGCTGTGGGCTCCGGGGACCCTGTCTCAAATGGGCTTTCCAGGAAGCCCCGGGACTGCGACTTCAGGCACCAAAGGGAAGTGTGAACAGGAAGGGAGGATGGGGGGCCCAGTGGGGGCTCGGGGGAGCTGGGAGATTTGGGGAGCAACCCAGGAGTCCACCATTTGAGGCTGTCTTCACCCCTCTCATTGGCAGAGCCTCGAAGGTCCGAGTGGAGCCAGCTTCACCTTGACAGGACCTGACTGGGGGGCGGAGATCTTGCTGGGGAAACTGAGGCCCGGCCACCAGCAGGTGGTCATTCCCCCTGGTTCGCTCCCAGGGGAGAGCCGCACCCACACTGGTGTCAAGGCTGACCCTCGTCCCACTGCCTGCCGCTGGCATCATCACGACGCGAGACCGGGTGACGCTGCAGTCCGGCCGGGAGGCCGCTGGGTGCTCACGTCATGGCCCCCGTGCCACGCCGCCAGCCCCGCTCCCCGCAGCACTGACCGACCTGCCCGGCCCGGCCTCGCCTCCGACCTCCCTCGGGCCTCTCGGCTTGGCGCTTCCCACCCCGTTACGCTCCGTTTGGAACCATTCTCAGTGTCCAGGGCTTTGCTCACGGGGTGGGGCGGGGGACTGTAGGCCCCACCAGGAGAAAGGCCACTCGGTGTTCCCCCCATCGTGGATTCAGGCAGCATGGGCGCACGGGCGGGACGTGGGCTCAGACAGACGGGAGTCCAAATCCTGATTCAGCCCCTGACCAGCCACGACGGCCTCGTGTTGTTCATCTTAGAGCAGGCGACCTCTGCTGTAGGGGACACTGCGCACTGCTCCCCAGGTCCCTTTCCTCGTCCTCCTGGCTGGACACACTTTCCAGCCCCCTCTGCAGCTCCGCGTGGTCACAAGAGTGAGTTTCGGCCGGTGGAATGCGAGTGGACGTGATGTGCGCGATTCCTCGGCAAAGATCGTTAAGAAAGACGCATGGCCCCCCAAGCCCTGTTCTCTGCCACCTGAATGCGGGTGACACGAGGCTGGCGGAGCCCCAAGATGGAAGGAACCAGGGTCTCTGAGCATCCGCCTCGAGTGGTAGGAGCGAGAAGCAAACTCCTGTTGTTGTTAAGCCATTATTCATTTGGGGACAATTTGTCTTAGCAGCTAGAGGTATCCTAAGTAACACCTGCCTCACAGCGTTGTTGGGAAGATGAAATAAAGTGCTTGAAGGGTGTAGCACAGTACCTAAAACACGGGGCGGGGTACTTAACACATGTTAGTTTATTTCTTTCCTAACTAATACTACTTTTTCCCAAGCACATAGAATGGCGTGGCCTCGGACCATTCCTATGACTCGATGGCTTACCTTATTTTATAGTTATATTATTAACTAATATGAATCATAATATACATGATCATAAGATGATGCTTCAGAGGGCTCTTCCACCTTCTCCGTTCACCTTCCTCTGCGGCAGGCAGGTCGCTCTGCATAAAGGTTCTCCTGTGAGGTGGGAAAGACGCCCCCGAGCCATGCTATGGCCACACCCTGTCACCTCAGCACCCAGCTCAGAAGAAAACCTCTCCCTCCCCAACACTGCACTTTGGGGATAGGTGTTTAAATTCTGAGTAGCATACATTTGGCTGCAGAGATCGAGGCTCTGCCACTTGTCAAGGGGCAGTTTCGCCGAAGTCCCCAGGCCCCTTCCTAAAAACGCAGACCTGAAACACCCTCTCACTCCCGAACCTCGGGCTTGCCAGACAGAGAACCAGGTCGCAAGGCAGCCAGCCAAAGACATGGGGAAGGGTTTAGGCTGGAGAAGCGATGCGTGAGCTGGTCCCGAGCGCCATCTCCGGCCTCTGAAGAAGCAGCTGTCTGTGAGCCCGGGTCAGGAGCCAGGGGTGGAGTCCTGGGACCTCCAGAGCCCAGAGTTTTCATCTGTCTAGAAGGTCCTAATGGCTTCCTTGTGGGGAGACGGAGGAGGGTCGCTGGGGCGGGGCTTGCACACAGCAAGCATGCTCAGCCCCACGACACACTCAGCCCAGGAACCTCAAGGGCAAGTGAAGGGCGACGGCGTGTGGAGGGGAGTGGAGGGGAGGCTCACGGGCTGGGGGTGGGGGGTAGAGTCAAGACCTATGAGGACAAGAAAGCGCCTGCGAGCTTTGGGTGCTGATGGGGTGCCACTGGCTGGAGCCCTGTGGAGGCCTCGGATGAGTGTCTTCAGGTTCCTACAAAGTGCCTGTCCTCTGGGAGCCCAAGCCGTGGGGGAGAGGGGGGGACAGAGACCAAACGAGGACGGAACGAGCGAGTGAGCTGCATGGGTCGCGCGGGAGTCATCCCTGCTGGGGGCGCGTGCGTGCGGCGGGGTGAAGGAGGCTGAGCGCATGCGCCTGGCGGGTGGCGCGGGCGCCCGCCTTTGCTCACCGCAGCGGAGACCCCGCCCTCGTGGGCGCTCCTGCTCGCAGCCTGCCACCCTCCCTTAATGGAGGGGAGCGTGGGAGCCACTTGGAAGAACGTGGGGCCACGGGTGGGGGTTCTGACTTGGGGGGGGATGTCAAGGCCGAAGCCGCCCCAGGAGGGGAGGCGTCTTTCCCAGGACAGATCTGACTGACTGAGCCACCGCATTCCAGACAGGAACAGGGTCACCCGAGGTCACCGCAGGGAGGGGGGATTGTGGGAGGGCCAGCGGGGCCTGGAGACATCATTTATCAAACTCTCAGGAAGGAGTCCGTGGGTGTCCCTTGGCGGCTTCCTGTCCCCCTGCAGGAAGGCCAGACCCGCCTACTTTCCTGGGAGGGCCTCAGAGGAGGCTGCGGGGTGCAAAGGCCAGCAGAAGGAGGTTCTCATCCCGCCTGACCCTGGAGCGGGGGACTCCACTTTGGGGACCTTTGATTCCTTCCCTGCCATGGAGGATGACTCCTCCTAGGTCAAGGGTCAAGCAGAACGGTTACCGTTGCGTTTTGCCAGTGCCTGGCTCCTGGGACTCTCTGGGCAGTGCCCAGTGTCCGGGGAGGCAGGTTGGAGGGATGGGGCTGGGAAGCAGCCCTGGGTGTCTGGGTACTGGCTACGGGACTGTGGGCGACCCTGGCCCTCCTGCTGGACAAAGGTTCCTCATCCAGAGCTGGGAGGAGCCATGCCAGTTCCCCCTGGGCAGGACAGTGGGGACCCTCCCAGGCGGTGACGGTGGCCCTGTGGGGACCCTCCCGGGAGGTGACGGTGGCACGGGGTTTCTCAGGAAACGTGAGGCATTACCAAGTGTCCCTACTTGGGGCCACCAGTGGGAATTTTCCAGGGGCTCCTCGCTAGCTCGCTGCCCTCAGAAATGCAGGCGTAGGAAACGCGCCCACGGCCGCTTCCTCCCTCCCCGCTCGGGCACACCGGGTCAGAGCATGTGGCGGTGGCTCCGATCAGTGCTGTGAAGTTTGCAAAGCCAACCGCATCGCTTGCCCTCGGACGGCCGGACGTCGCGCGAGTTACGCCCTGCTTACCCATTTCACAGACGGGAGGACTGGGGGCTGCAGAGAGGGCTGTGCTCGGGGGGCACGGCTGGTGAGCAGTACGCCTGGGCTAGGCCAGGTCTCCTAGAACAGCGCGGGCACACGCCCTGCGTCCGGCATGTGTATCACCCAGAAGGACAGTTAAGAGACCCTCTTCCACTCTCAAAACTCCATGTTCGAAATCTAAATTACATGCCACAGGAGTTTCTACTACCTCCCAGCTGATGTGAAGGGGTTCAACTCGAAGGGGGATCACAGCCCACCTTGCAGAATTAGGGGGAAGAAAGGGGAAGAGGCATCCAGATACTCAGCCACCCCCCGCCTTCCGCTTCGGGCAGATTGTTCTCAGTCTGGCCTTTTCCAGCACCAGGCGGGCACTTCCCTGCCCGCCCCCTCCCCGCGTCCTCCCTCCTCCCAGAGCCCCCTGCAGCTCTGGCCACCTGCTCCCCACAGCCACCCGGGGGTCCGCTGCAGGCACCTCAACAGACGCCTCCCACTGGGCATTCCCTAGGGACAGCTCTGTCTAAAGATAGTGACATGACCCGTCTCATCCTGACCGCCCTGCATCCCTCATCCAGGACCCCCAGTCAAGCCACCAGACATCACCGGGTGCCGCTGCCCGCCCCCTTCTCAGCCACGTCCAATTCACTCAGGGCTCCATTGCACCAACGGGCCATCAGCGGGATGTTCTAGATTCAGGGGGTGCTGGAGGATGGAGGAAGGGAGCCCCCCAGTTGCAGCCCAAGCCTGCGGGGGGTGCAATAGAGCCTGGGGTCCTGTCTGTCGTGGAAGGTGGGGCCCGAATCCAGAGGACAACGTCCGCAGACGTGGAAGGCATGTGGCTCTTGGCTGAGGGCAGGGAATAGGCCGTCGTGGGTGCAGATGGGTGGCGTGTGGCTCTGGGATGGGTCCCCGGGCATGTCCTGGAGAAGCACAGAGCCATCATTCACAGGGCAGCGTGACACTGGCTTTCCTTGACGTCGTTTGTTGCCAGGCTGCTGCTGCTTACATTTCGGGAAATGCCTCCGGTGGGTGACATTTATCAAATCAAGCGCTTTCCAGTTTTATTCCCCGAATACATCGACAATTCTCTTTGTGGATGATGTTGCCAGCCTTCCGGGCCTGTGCAGCTGAACGACCTGATTGGAGACGGTGCGCCAGCCGGGGGAGGGGGAGGGGGCAGGGACTGGGGACCGCGTCAGATGTGAGAACAGGCCCAGTCTGTCCTCGTCACCTTTCTCTTCTCTAAGGGTGGCAGTGTCAGTGGTGACGGGGGCCTTGGAGGGTCCTATCCCTGCTGGCATTGTGCATAGAGCTGTAAAAATACCCAGGCCACCCTTGCATGCCTTCCGGCAGCTGTCCCTGTCACCGGGCACCACGCCAGGAGGAGCCGGGCTGCGCGGGCCGCAGCTGTCCAGTGCTCACACGCCGTCTAGCCGGTCAGCCGAAGGCGCTGTGCCGTGGGCCCGCCCCGCCCGTCCGCAGCAGCAGGAGTTGCGGCCGGCCCTGCCCACCACCCAAATGCCCCTCTCTGCCGCTGTCTGAGGAAGCGCTTGCCAGGGGGAACGTGTGGGAGCCTGCCGCCCGCCTCGGCTCTGCGCACACCCCCGAGAGACGCATAAGAATGTGTACTGCACTCTCTCCATGTGCCGGGCCCGGGGCCGGGCTGTCTGTGGTCACCCCATTTACCCTGGAGGGGTAGATTTCGTTCTCTTCCAGTGTATCAGGCAGAAGTGTTTTTCCTTGCCCGAGGTCATTCATTCAGTGTTGGGCAGAGCTGGTCAGACCCTCTCCTGTCCTTCTGCCTGAGCGTTTGACCTTGACGTTGTTACACTTGCCCTCCCTCTGTGCACACCGGGGCCACCAGGCCGAAGTCCCCTGGGCCAGGCTCCTCCACGGCTGACCCTGTGTCTCACTCAGGACATGCTGAAGGGACCTCGGCAGAACCTTGAGTCGGACGTGACTGAGACTTGACTCTCAGACACCTCGCCACTGACCTTTGGGAAGGCACCCTCTCCTCTGGGCCCCTCCAGAGGAAGGCCACAAGAGGTCAAGAAGGTCACGGTCACCCTCTGGCTCCCTCTGCCCGAGATGTAGGGTCTGGGAGAGGGACGAGGCCAGTCCTTGGAAGGAAGATGGCTCCTTCGGAGCACCCTCTAAACAGCAGCAGCAGCAGCAGCAAAGTGCCCTGTCCTGGACGGCACGGGAGGGCTGACGAAGCAGCCGCCACCCCTGGTCCGTAGGCTGCTCCTCACCTGTACCCTCCCAGGCTGCCGAGAGGTATATCCGTATCCGAATGCCAGGCAAGGCAGGGACGACCAGGCCGTGCCCCCTCCCCAGCAGCGAGAGCCCCTTCCCGCATGGCCGTAGAGTGGACGACATCTCTCGTGGCTCCGGCATCTCAGAGGTCTGCGCTCATCTACTTCCGCTCCCTCTCTCTGCTGCTGAGACAGCCGAGGCGCTGGCGGGTGGCGACCTGCCCAGGTTCCCCAGAATCGGCGGCAGAGCCATCCAGAAATTCCACCGTCTTGGACGGGTCTCCCGATTTCTCATGTACATCTGTGGCAGGTCAGCCATGGCCACGTGCTCTGGTCCCAAGCCCCGGAGAGGCCCGAGTGTCTGGGCTTGCTCAGGGACACAGGGTCAGCACGGCACCACCCTCCTCGCTGCAGAGGAAGGTCAAAGTCTTGGCGTTCTGGACCGAGAGGAGGCCTGGACGAAGCAGGGCAGGAAGGAGCACCGGCTCCTGGGACGGCCCCACCAAGGCCTTGCTGCTAGGTCTTTCTACAGCCCCCCAACTGGGGGACAATTTCCTGGACGCAGAGCTACCCGATGAGACATTCGGTCCCCAAATGAGCTGTCTTTTCTGGTTGGTTCCTGTAAAGTCCCATAAAGCCCCTTCCTCCACAGGCCACCTCTCTGGTCTAAAAGGGACCCAGGCAGCAGGCTGTTGCCTCCTCAGGGCCCCTTCAGAGGCCGGCCACACCGGATGGGGTGGGGGTGGGGGTCACCATGCCTACAAGTCGGACTTCCACCCCACCCCACCCCAGCGTGCTCAGGCTGCATTTTCCACACCTACTTAATTCTCTCTCGAATGGAAGGGAAAAAATAGCAAAGGACAAAAAGGTCCCAGAAGCTCTAAAAGGCTTTCGCTGGCTCTGAGCAATTAGGCAGCTGAGCTGTGGGAAGTGGCCGAGCGCTGGGAGGTGCTTACTCAGGAAAGCAAAGTCACAGGCAGAATTTTCCATCACGTCCTCCTCCCCATGACGGTGCGTAGCCATGGGAGGGGGTCCCTCGGGGCAGGGGTTCATGGTGACCCCTCTGAAGGTGACCCGGCATGATGCGGCGGCAGGGGCTCCCCACGAAGGGAGACAGACACCCCAGTGCCTAGCTGTCTTTGGGAGTCATTCGAAGCCTCTTCCTGTCTTCTTCACCTACTGCGGGCCCTGCCCCTGCCAGGGGAAGGAGGGGCCCCAACACCGAGGGGAGAATCAGGGGTGGACCAGCTCCTGGTGCTGAGGGGCGGGGGAGGGCAGGCAGCTCGCACCTGGACTCAACCAGGCTGCGGGGGGCCTGCTGAGTGCAGCCAGGAAGCCTGGGGTGTGAGCGGGAGCACACCCCGCCCTGAGGGTCCCTGGCAGAGCCCACCCTTAAAGAGTAGCCCCTTTGTCACATGTGCAGGCCAGACTCACAGCCAGGTGGGCAGCTGCAGCACCTGGGCAGCACCAAGCTGGGAAGGGGGCACACCTGCGTGACGCTCTCTGACCCCTGTACCCCAAGGCGAGAAGGACTCACTCAGGAGGGCGAGGAGAAGCGTAGCTATTCCTACCATACACGCGTCTGGCACACATGCGTCCACACACATTCAGCACACGCACACACATCCACACACATGTATACGCACAGTACTCGTGTGCACAAACACACACGACAGAATCTAGGTCAGGGAAGTCGAGGGCTGAGCAGAGGTTTCGCAGGAAGCCGGAACTGATGGAGCCCGTGGAGACCTGGGTCAGCGTTCCCCAGGGGAGGGAGCGGGGGCCGAGGGCCTGGGGCGTCCCGCTCCTGAGGCGCTGCGTGGGCCAAGCTGGAGTTAGGTGGCTGCAGGCCTCCCCCGGAGCCCATCTTCCGCTGGTGCGTCCCTGTCTCCTGAGATCTCCTGGAGCACCCACCCTCTTGCCGTGTCCAAGTGACGAGGACCAGATCTGGAAGGGACTGCAAAGAAGCTGTCCCCGGGCCCTCTCACCTCCCAGCCCCTGGTTCAGATGAGGCTTAGATGAGGCCATGTCTGAGGAAAGCCCAGCCGAGGACACACGTGGAGGGCGAATGGGTGCCCGTTTCTTCCTGGGGACGCTCGGCCCTTCCGCCCCATCCTCTGGTCCCCAGGGCTCTAGGAGCTCTCTTTAAAGCCGTGCCCAGGAGTGTCCTGCCCCCCAAGACCCCTGAGCCAGGAGCGTGCCTCAGGAACGGCTGCTGGTGCCTCTGAAATGTCTCCAGTAACTGAAAGCCCGGCCTGGTGGCTGCAGTCTTCATTCTCCTGAGTCCCGGCGGGGAGATTAATCATCATTTGCAGACGCTGCCCACCTGTGGGCGTGGTGGGGCGTGGACCCTGGCCGCACTGAGAAGCCGCCCCCCCCTTTGCGAGCCTCAGCACCACAGCTCCCAGGATAGTCTGGGACGCGGGTGAGGAAGGCTGGAGCTTCGGTGCTGCGAGTCAGTCCTCCTGCTCACCCAGGGGTGCGGCTCGCAGGGGGCGCCCGTGGGGAGCTAGGTTGTAGCTGAGCGAGTCCACATTCAAGCCCAATTGGCCACTTGATGAAACCAGTGCCCTCAAAACTTCCGCATGACCGGCCCCCCTGACGCCCCCCCAGGCCCACTCAGGTGGCCTCTCCTTTGGGCCCAAGTATCTTGAAAACCAGGTCCACCAAGGGCATTTTTGACTCCACCTTGTGTTTCTAAGAAATACTCAAATTCAAGCGCAGCAAAGACTGGACGCTGGCCTGTGCTGCTGGATACCTCGCCACTGGTCCCTGTTCAGGGCGACGCCCGGCCCAGCTCCGGCCACCCACAGGCCGCACACAATGAAGGGGGCTGCTGTGTCTCCCGATTATTAAGTGGGGGTGTTTAGCTTGCTGTGGATGTTGGGGGGTGCTTGAAGCTGTGTGCACAGGGAGTGAACCCACTTCCCTTTCATTTTTCTTGATGCCGAATCGTGGGATCACGGGTCCGATTTAAGCCAGATCCTCTCTCCGTGCCTCAGTGTCCTCCAGGGCAAGTGAGAAGGTTAGAGCAGAGACCCCGCTTAGGCCTCTGGCAGCTCTGGGCCTTTCCGGTGGACACCCAGACCGGCGCTCACCAGCCACGACTCAGCATGGGCTCAGCCGAGCAACTCCGTGCCGGGGAGAGGGCTGTGCCCCTTTGCCCAGACGTCCCTGCCACTGAACGAGCGGCAGAAACAGCCTGAAGCCTCGCTCTGCGAAGGTAGTGGGGGGCCCTGAGAAATTGCAGTTGACCTTCGCTAAATCAGGTTCCTGGTCCCAGGGGGTGATGGAAATGAGGATGAAAATGAGAAAACAAATTGAGGGCATTAGAGGATGTGGAAGACATGAGTATGTATTAATGGAAGCAGTGAAAACGAGGCCTCCAAGAGGCAAGGGCGGCCCGCCCTCGGGTGGCTGGCGTCATTTTAGTGGCGGAATCAGAAGGGGCGGGGCGGGAAGGGCCCCAAGGGATCCCTTCTGCAAGTCTCTCATCCTGCAGGTGGGAAAACTGGCCCCTGTGTCGTGGTGCGATCCAATCTAAGACCCACAGAGCCAACTGAGATGAATTGTGAACCTTTATTAGCCGGGCCGGGGACTGACTCTCTAGCACGCAGGGTTAGAGGAGATCAGCCCGGCGCCTCCAGGGGGGTAGCTTAAAAGCCCCCCAACCCCCTCTGACAAGCAAGCAGGTTTACAGAAGCCGAAGTTGGCCATTAGCATATCTTTGCACAGAATCTCTCTTAGAACTACACCCTGTTTCCCATTAAACAATGGAAGCAGCAGTGGGCCATTGGAAAATCTTCCACCCTTAACACCTGAAGGCGGGGATGCCTCTGGGGACTTGAACAGAGCAGTACCAGAGGCCGGAACACGTGGGCCCAACCCGCTCTGGGCCCCTGAAGGGCTGGGCTCCTGTGGGGCACAGAGGGCCTGACTCCCTGACTGCGAAGCCACATCCCAGCCCTGGCACATAGGAGCTTCTTACTGGGTCGTCACTTTCATTATTAATGTTAATCAGTGCAGTGGTGCGATGTGAGCACAATCTGCAGGAAACAGTTTTTCTTCCCGCAGCCTGATAGCAGGACAAAAGTAGGTCAGTCCACCCCACCCCCATCCCCTGCCCCCCCCCCGGGCAGGGGAGGAGGTGGGAGAGGTTGCAGCGTGTGGGCCAGGGGGGTACTGGGTGGGGGGTGTTGGGAAGAAGAATGGGAGGGTGCAGAGGGGCCACATGTGGGCGAATGGGGTGCGGGAGGCCGAGGGATACCAAGGTCCATGACAGTGACGGTGACCTCTAAGTGGGCGCCTACTAGGTGCTGGCACCTTGCCGGGCTTTCATGCACGTGTCACCGTCAGTTCTCAAAGCAACCCCGTCACTTTCCCCACTTCACAGACAAGAACTGGGGCTGGGGGTCCATTCGAGCCACTCCTGGGTGCAGCTGCACCCACGTTCCTGAGCTCCGCACCGAAGCACTCACCTTGCCCCGTGCACCCCGCCCTCGGCCCAGCCCGAAAACCTGCCCTGGAGCTGGCCCTATCCTAGGGTCCTGCAGGGGCCGGGGCCCTGGTGGACGGTGCCCCCGCCGCTCCACATGGTCTGTGAAATGAGCCACTGAATAATCCCTAAGGGCCCCTAGGGATCATCTCCTGCCGGGGTGTCCAGGTCTGCCACAGTGCCATCCCCGTCACTGAACGAGGAGAGACCAGGAGGGGAGCAGAGCTACGCGGCAAGGCCCCCAGTCAGTGCCCCTCCCCCTCCGCCCACCTGTCAGCCCCACCCGCCTGCCCAGCACAGGCAGAGCCACCTGGACCCCGGGGGCGGGGCAGAGAGGTGGAGAGCGGAAGAGAGAATAGGAGAAGAACAAGGACGGTGGGGGCTCTCTCCTCCGCACCCCTCCCCGGCTCCAGGTGACTCGTCTGTACCATCTGCAGGTGTATTGGAGTGATTTTCACTGAAAGTAACAAAACCCAATGCTAACTGACCTATGTGAAAAAGTCAGTTTGCTATTTCAGTCTCTGTTGGAAGTAGTTCTTAATACACATACGGAAAGGAAGGCTAAAAGGGAGACTGGCCTCATGGAGCGATCGATCGAGGAGACATAGTGGCTGTGCGCGAATCAAAAGCCCAGGCCTGGTCAGAGGAGTTCCAGCTCTTTCTCCGCAGGCCTCGGCTCCGCCTCCCCCGTGTGCTGGCTCAGGAGGGCTGCTCTCCGCTGCTGGGGTGAAAGTGTCCTTGCTCTCCCTCTGGGGATAGGGGGGCTTCCCCACAACCCTGATTTGGGACGGAGCCCTCGTGAGAGGTGTCCCACGGGCCCGGGAGCGCCCCGGGCGTGGACGAGGCTGGTCAAAGCGGGGCTGGGCGCTGGGCCTGAGCTTTGCCCCCTCGCTCTGAGAAGGCACAGGCGGTGCTGGCCCTGCTATCTCCCCTGGGGAAGATGGTCGTTGCCCGTGATGACGCATGAGCTTGGCTGATCTTGGGCACTCAAAGCCGTTCTACTAGCTGGGACCAAGGGAGAGGGTCTGACAAACCCTGACAAGCTGGCATGATGCTTGGCCCATTGTCAATCCCTTGAGCATAGAGGGAGCCCCTGCGAAAGTCTGACCCCGGGCTGGCACCAGGGAGAAGCAGAGTCAGAACAGACCCGGTCCAGGAGGTCACCGTCTGGTGGAAAAAGACAAGCTCACCAAAAACGCAACCAAGGAAGAGCCATGGAGGGAGAGGCACCGAGGGCTCTGGTGACCAGGAGGAGGAGGTCACTCCAGCAGGGACCCAGAGGGCTTCTCAGAGGAGGTGGTCTTGGGCTCGGGCGCCCTATCCATCTGTGACTCACAGCGCAGGCAGGACAGAGATTAGGTTCAGAGATGCTGTGTGACTTTCACGAGCCCACACGGCAGTCGGAAGGTGGCAGAGCCAGACCCCGCAGCCCCGCCCGCAGAAACGTGGCCTCACGCGTGATCCTTCGCCCCTTCGCAGCCCCCGAACCCCGAAACCAACGACCGAGGCCTAGCAAGTCCCCTAAAACTCAAAACGGTGCTCCCCCTCCCTTCCTCGTCCCCCTCCCCAGCCCAGGCCCCTGTCCCCTTCACCTGAATTGTTGCTGAAGGTCCCCGAACGGCCTCCCTGTTTGGATTCGTGCCTTGCTGTGACCTGGTATTCCCACAGCAGCCGGTGTGCGATTTCGAAATGACATCTCACTACGCCCCAGGGGCTTCGACCACAGGGAAAAGCCAAAGTTTTCATAACGTCCAGTGAGATGTGGGTCTGGGCTGGCTCGCCTCTGTCCCGGCCTCCTCTCCTGGCCCCTGTCCCGTCTCCTCCCCGTCCCCAGAGCTGCCTCTTCCTCGGGGCTTTTGTTCCTCTGAACAGAGGCTCTCTCCTCCGACCTCAGGTCTCAATGTCAGCCCTGCGAAGACGCCCTCCCTGACGGGAACCGTAGAGCTAGGATGTATGAAAAGTTTGCAGGGACGGAGGGGAATTGCAAGAAACCCGGCTACTGAAAAGAAACGCTGCCGGAAGTCCCATGTCCCCTTCCCTACGACAGCCCCCAGCGGTGACGTCTCACACACCACAGTGCGAAGCCAAAGCCCAGAAATTGTCACTGGGCAATCCATGGAGCTCCTTCGGTGCACCTGTTCCTCACGTACTCTCTTGCGTGTGTGTGTGAGTGTGTGTGTGTGTCCTGCGTGTCGTCTTGCACAACCACTGCCAGTCAAGACGCTGCATCGTACCAGCCCACAAGGCTCGCTGTGCCAACCCCTTGGAGCCACACACAAGCCTTCTCCTCCCAGCAAACACGAATCCATTCTCCCTCTCCAGGATCATGTTACTTCCTGATTGCGCCGCATCCGAAATCATGCAGTCTGGACCCTTTGAGACTGGCTTTTTTTTCACTCAGCAGCACAATTTCCTTGAGTTCCGCCTACAGTGCGTGTATCAATAATTCACCTGCTTATTGCCGAATGGATTCCATGGCATATGGGTGTAGTGAAGTTTGTTTAACCATCCAACTGTTGGAGAACATGGGGTAGTTGGTGAATGTCAGATAAAGGCTGAATCACTTTTTTGAAACGTCCCAAATATTGCATGGCCGTCCTGTATTTTTACTTGCTAAATCTGGCAATCCCACACGCGGGACGCCAGCCAGGACATCTAGGCAGTGCCTTTCCTACGCCAAGCGCTCCGCTGAGTAGACGCTTCACTGCGCTTTCTGTTCTGTTAATAAATATTGATGGGGCAGTGTTGATGTGCCACGACTGTTCTAGAGGGAGACAGAGATTCAGCAGTGAGCAAAACAGACATAAACCCTGCCTTCTTGGTGCTCACAGTTGAGGAGGGGGCAAGAAATAGACAAGTAAGATGCACCAGGTAAAAGGGATAAGGAGAACATAAACCAGGGACAGAGGGGCAGGGGCTCTGTGTTGCTAACCTGCGCAGGGCGGATGGAAGTCTCCTCTGAGCAAAGACAGGCAGGAGGTGAGCACACCTGGGGAGGCAGCGCAGGCAGGAGCAGCTCGTGCAAAGGCCCTGCGGAGGCTGTGCTGGGAGAAGTCAAGGAACAGAGAGGCTGGGGCCGCGTGAGCAGGGGCCAGATCTTGTCAGACCGTGTGGGCCATGGCAGGGAGTTCGCCCTGAGCAAGATGGGAGCCGCCCGAGGATTTTAAGCAGAGGAGACGCAGGACCTGCCTTGCACGTTGGAAGGCTCGCTCTGGCTTTTGATATGTGATCTCAGTCCATCCTCACAGCCGCCCGATATACCCTTTACAGGTGGCCAGGAGGGGTCGGGCACTCCAGGTTGGTGCCTGCTCTCCCTCCTCACCGAGCCCCAGAACCCAGCAAAGGATGGGGACTTGGGTCGGCACCTGTGGGCAGTGGGGAGAAAAGGCTGGTCTGAAAGCCGCTTGCTCTGAGTGAGAAAATGTCACTGTCTGCTCATACCGAGAAATGGGGGTGGGGGATGAGGCAGGCCACCCTCTGCCTGCCCATGCTGGCCCCTGTCACAGCACCAATGGCAGGGCTTTATGGAGTGGCACTCACCCTCCCCATTGCCCCGAGAGCAGGTTGGATTCCAGAAGGACAAGCAGCATCTCACTCAGCATCTCACGACCAGATGGCCAGACACTGGTCCAGGAGCCCCGCAGATGCCAGGGCAGGAAGGGCCCTTACAGGTGCTCGCGCTTTCTTCTTCCCTTGTTCCCTCACTCACGGGTTTCATTCACTGCCCCTGACAGGTGTTTGCTGAGGGCCTGGTAGGTGCTAAGCGCTCTGCTAGACGGAAGTACAGACCATGTCAGGATCCACGAGGCAGTGACCAGGGCAGGGTGATGGATGGTGCAGGTGGCGGGTCTTAGGTGGCGTAGGTCAGGGAAGCCCTCTTGGGAAGGTGGCATCTAGGAAAGAAAAGAGAAGAAAGCGTGGACAGGGCCGTGGGGACCCACAGTCACTGAGCCCTGTGTCACCTGTAACCGGAGACCAGGAAGCAGGTGGGCGTAGGGCCCTGCATTCCCGGGGAGGAAGCAGTCCAGTGAGTTCCCGGGTGGACTCAACCCTGGCCTCAGGGACCGAGGTCTTCACTCTTACGGGCAACTGGGCTGCAAGTACCCCAGGAGAGGCGGGATCACCTTACGGTGGCCAGCAAAGGCCAGCTATCCGTGCCCGTCCAGTTCCGGCCTTTCCCGGCCTGTCTGTGGTCCCAGCACCGCTAGCCACCCTCAGGCGAGCATCCCTGGCTAAAGGGAGCTTCCCTCTTCCCACCCCGGGACCAGCCCTGCGTTTCTAACAGATCCTAAAGTCTCTGCTTTGTGGGCCCTTTCCAGGCTTGGGGGTGTTAGTGGAGCCCCTGCATCTTGCAGGGTCCTTGGCTGGCACTGCCCCGTGTCACCTCCCTCGGCAGCCGTGGGGGCTCAGAGCAGCCTTTACACATCTCTCTGCAGCCGCACCCCCTGGCCCACGTCTCGGCCAAGCTGACTGCCGGCTCCAGGATAAGCTTTCTTCTCCCTTAATTGGCAGGGCCGCTGCCAATTGCAGTGGGATGAGTCACAGACAGGCGTAGGGGGGCGGGCATCCGCTAACAGCTCCGTGCCACCGCGGGCTGGGGGCACTGAGCAGACCCTGGAAGGAGCTACCTGGTTCCCCTTGAAATTTCTCCGGGAGGGAGCTGTTTCCTGGGCTGTGTTTGTGGCTATGTGTGGCGTGTGTGTGTGTTTGTGTGGGGTATGTGTGTGCGCTGTGCGGTGAGTGCATGCAGTGTGGTGCGCCCTGCCTCAGTTTACCCAACCCAAGGACATCACCTCTGAAGGCACACAGGGAAAATGAAAGGGAGCCTTCCACGCTGCAGCTCACGGCCACCTCTCCGGAAGGATGATGAATGCCCTTTTTTTTCCTGGGCACACCTTGACATCTGGCACCCAGAGGTGAGGTGAGCGGTGTTGGGAGGGGTGTCATTAAAACTGTTATTGCTCTGTTAAGTTCCTCGAGGAACACAGAGAGCCTCCGTCATCCGGGGACACCTGCAATTAGAGCCGAACAAATTAGCGCCTCTACACAGCCCCTGCAGCGCCCCTGCGAGCCGCCCTCACCCCGGCCGACCCCGCGCACCCGGCGTTTCCCAGCCTCCCATTCCCAGCCTCCCCTCGTTCGCACCCTCCCCCCTTCCCCCGGCTGCGTTTGGGCATTGGTGTTGATTTTGCAGTGAAACCCCAGTGACCTGCACTATGCTGAGGATGCAGGCTCTGGGCGTATCGATCCCAAACTGCAGCACGATAGACAGGCAATTAGACGGAGACGAGAACCAGGAGATCGGCCCGAGGCCTCCGCCTGACTACCGTGCCCTGGATTTTTCTAGAAAAACGCTCTTCAACCATCAGTTGGAAGATCCTGTGACTTTTCTGGTTAGGTCGGACAACGCCGGGCGATTCTCTCTGGTTGAACATGTATTGTGGGACGTTTACGAAGCTGATTAATCACAAGCTCTGGGATGGCACTGTGCTGTGCTTTGGAGATGCTCGGGGAATTAAGCCAAGTCATCGCCTCTGAGAAACTCGGGACAGAGAGAGAAGAGAAGCATCTTAAGAGCCCGGAGCCTTGCAGGAGCCCATGGAAGAAATGTAGACCCGAAAGGAACTGTCTTGCTTTGCGTGGCTGGGGCGTCCGGAAGTGGGACCCAGGCCCGGATGGCCTTGCCTGGGCTCCCTGTCACCTCCGTTTCCCAGCTCTGTTGGTCTCTGTGTTCTTTGTTTGTCAGCGTCACTCCCTCCTGCTTCAGACATGCTCTAGACCGAAAGGACTCAGCGGTTGCCCCCAGCCCTAAGCCAAAGCCAAAAGTATAGAGAACCTTCTCTTTCAGCAGGCACGTACGACATCGCATGAGAGAATCATTGTACCTGTTACCTTTGGCACCTGAGCAGACCTCTGCAAAATTCAGTGGCCGAAGGGTTGGCTGGGCTCAGCTGGCGTCCCTTCGATTTTTGCTTTCAAGTCCCCTCTGAGGAGGCTCGGGCTGCTCCCCCTGTGTGTACTTAGGGGCGTCGGCTAAGGGGACAGCTCATCATGCTGATGGCGGAGCTCAAGACTTTGAATAGAGACGCGCCAGGCTTCATAAGCCCAGGCTCAGAACGGGCACCCTCTTTTTCCCACCGAATTCCATGGGTCAAAGCAAGTCACGTGGTCTGCACGTGTCCCCCACACCCCCCAATTCATGATGCATTCTTAACCCCAAGTGATGATATTAGCAGGTGGGAGTCCTGGGGACTCCCGGTGTTTTGGGGGCTCCCAGCTGTGCCCGTCCTGGTAGCCACCAGGCCAGGTCCTTGCTCTTTTCCAGTAGTCAAAGGAAAGGGTCCAGGGTGGAATCTGGTGACTCCGGGCCAGTTGCCTCGTCCCCAGGAGCTTGGGGTTCTCTCTTACAGCTCCGAGTTCTCAGCAGGGCCAGCCCCCAGTGCCCGTGACCGGCCAGCTCTAAAGTTAATCAAGCCTAGACAGCAATGAGGTCTTAGCTTTTAGTGACTCAACAAAGTGCCCTCTCAAACACTTTTGTTTTGGCATTCACTTCCATAAAATATCCATTTTTAAAAAATATAAAAATCACGCTTTTCTTCCCAGTCTGTGGACATAAGATGCCCCAGCAAGACGAAACATCTAGCAGGTGGCTTCCTGTTCTCCCAGACCCCCCACAGGCCACCCACGAAAGTGCTTACACCCCAGCCTGAAAAGCCACTGCTTCTCAGATCCAGTGTTCTTTATAAAACAGGTCTTCATCGACTTTGTCTAAAAAAGTGAGTCATTAACATGGGGCTTTTAGAAACTATTTTGGGAAAAACAAACAGACGTGTGTGAGGAGGGGTCTTTTCTGAGCCTGCTTCGCCGTCCACACCCCCGGACGCGGATGAAGACCCAGACACACGAGGAGAACCCCTTTCCTCTGCTGGGTTCCCAGAGGCTTAGCATGAGCCAAGAGGCTGTCCTGGTCTCCGGCCATTCTGCCTTTCACCTCTCTTGAAGGCTTGTGAACGTTCTAGACTTTTCCAACTCACAGCTGGCATCTCCAGGAGGAAACCCCCAGGGGACCGCCCCAAGTCCCCTCCGGAGGTGCTGGCCACTGGACGGTGCTTCGCCCAGGAGCTCAGGCCCCTCGGCTCCCAGGGCCTTCCTCACCCGCTCGCCCTCTGCAGGAATAATGCAGCTCGCCCCCCCCCCCCAAGACGCCCGCCCAGCTTGGCCGAGAGTTCCTGACCATTCCAACCGCCTTAGCCACCAGCACCCAGTGGGCTCCATGTTAAGAAAGCCTGATATAGAAAACGCCACATGAGTCAGCGAGGGCCCCCTCTTCTCAAGCCCGATTAAAACTTCCCTTGGCAGCTAAGTCACCTTGCGGTTTCTTTTAGTACATGTTTCTTCATGCATTTAAAGTCCTAAATTCTACAACTCTTCCTAGGCGCCAGGGCTGTGATGGGTGTCGTGCTGAGGGTCCTGGAGGAAACAAGCATGAGAAAAGGCCCCCAGTCACTGGGAGAGGCAGGGCGCTGTGTCCAGGGCAGGGAGAGGCTACTGCGGTGTGAGCTGAGGTACTCTGCCAGGCAGAGCACACCCTGTGTGCGTCCCTGGACCCACAGTCTTCCGCGCTGGCTTTCTCACGCGGCTTTGCAGATGGCGCCCCTGGTGTGGAGCGGGGCTCGCCGTGTGCCCGCCCCGCCCCGCCCCGCTTGGCTGGAGAGGCGCTGACCAGCGGCCGGAACAGGACTCGGCTCTGCGCAGAGTTTCGCCCTGGTGCTGCGGCCCAGCAGCGGCCCCGCGGGCAGCGCCCCCTCCTCGCTCCGCCCTCCATCTGCTCTGGGAACTGAGGCTTCCTGCCTGCCAGGGCCTCCTTCCTCCTGCAGCTGCGGGTCGGCTCCGCGCCAGGTCCCGGGCCTGGGGACGGGGCCGTAAGAACGGAAAAGACAGGCTCTGTCCCTCCGGGCGGCCACAGCCGGGTGCGGCGGCCGACCCAGACCTGTAGTGTGCAGACACACGCCCTGGACAGACACACGCCCTGGAAGGAAGCGCGGAGACCCAGGGGGCGGCGGTGCGCCACGTCGGGACTGGGCCGCTCCTCCTGAGGTCTGCACGCCGGCCTGGCCAGGGCCCCCCCTCCGCCCCTACCCAGCGCCTGCACCCCAGCCTTGGCTCCATTTCCGTCCCAGCCGATGTGTGTGTGGGCCTTGTGCTGGGAGCAGTCTGCGGTCTCTCCTTACTGATGCTTACGGTCCAGTGACCCCGATTCCAAGGGGCCGCCCACTAAGAGACGTACCTGTGATTAATTGCAAAAGAGCATGGGGGAGGGGACACATCACATGCAACTGCAAGATTCGCCAGGATTTCACAAATATTATCGTGTGCGTGGGCGGGGGGGGGGTGCAGTTGAGAAAGACGCAGTGTGAGGCGCTGACCTCCGAGAGGGTAGTGCGGTGCTTCTCAAAGTGCGGTCCAACGGCACCCCCGGGGGTGCCTGAGACTCTTGCGAGGGGTCTGAGGATCGAATGTGCTTCCACAATAATACTGAGGCATCGTTCGCGTGTATTAGTCTCATTGCCTTGTGACTGCACAAGGGAATTTTCCAGCTTTGTGCCCTATCCCAATAGATTAAATGCAGAAACATTTAATAATGTATGATTTTACTAATAATCTATTATTACTAGATGAAAATTAATTACAAGCTGAAGAATTTATTAATCATCAGCTATTATTAATAATAACCTATTATTTTTCAACGCAGAACCCTCTATCAAGCCAAATATCAAAGATATTTGCAAAAATGTAAAACGATGCCGATCCTCTTACTATTTTTTTGTTTTGTTTAAAAATGTATAGTTTTTTTTCCATTTAAAATGTTATTATGCTAACATGTTGCGGATTTTATTATTTTTAAGTGAACTAATAGAAATCTTTCTGAAGTTTTAGTTTTAATTTCTAATCTAGTGAATCTCGATAAACATTCTCCTCATAAGCAGAGCATCTTTGAGGTCCCCAATAATTTTTACGCATGTGAAGGGGAGAGCGCTGGTCTGGAGCCAGCCCTGGTCACCGCATCGAAGCTGCCGAGGGGTGACACGGGACGGCTCTGAACTTGGATCGGGGCACGGGAGTTTGGGCGCTCTGTCGCACGAGGCCCACGCGGCTCTGGGGAACCCACTTCGTCTCACTGGACCTCCCGTCTCCTCTGCCCCGGGAACGGTAGGTCCACCTCCAGGGCCCAGGATGAAGCTGAGTGTGGGGTGGGGCGGGGGGGGGCGGGGAGTGTGGGAGAACGGCTCTGGAGCCGTGAGCTCTGTGCAGGGAACGGCTCTGTCACCTCCGTGCTCCCCTCACTGCTTTCCTGGGTGTCAGGAGCGCGTGGCCAACAGGGAGCCAAAGCCACAGAAGCTGTGTAAACGCCAGGCAGAGAGTGGTCTCATGCGCATGTGCACACACGCACACATACACACACACACACACCTGCTTCGCGAGGCTGCTCAGATGCTGGCCTTGTCTGGTCCCCCAGGCTCTGGTAGAAGCCAGGTGAGCCGGGTTTCCTGACTTTGAAAGGTGGGAGGGGAGTGTGGACAGAGAGAAGGCCAGGGGTTTTCTCCTTGTCCGGTCCGCAGTCTTGTAAACTGGGATGGGCCAGTGAGGCCTGGCAGTGAGGACACCCCCGTCCTGCAGGCGCCTGCTGTGGTCGGGCCCTCTGTGCCTCTTGGGCACCCAGGGCTGGACGCACGGGCACGGAGGGGCAGACAGGCCTAGGGTTGCAGTGGAAGAGGCTTGGGCTGACCAGCCAAGTGAGCTTGGGCGTGTCCCTCCAAGACCTCAGTCTGTCAGCTGAGAAATGAGAGGGTCAGAGTCTGCTCTGGGTTCCAGAGCCTTCCGTGGGGAAATAAATCACCCTGATTTCTAAGTGTTTCTCCAGGAGGAAAGTGTCCAGCGACCAAGCCCATAAAGGTTGCCTGGCTCCACCTGGCAGACAGGCCAAGGGTGTGAGCCAGCCCCCCGAGCTGTGCCAGTCAGTCCCCCCCGAGCCGTGCCAGCCAGCCCCGCCTGGAGCCAATCTCCTTCTTCTGGCCAGCATAGGAGCCTTATCGGGCCAGCCCTGCCCAAGACACTCTGAACCTTGCAAACCTGGCCCTCAGGCTGAGAGGGAAGTGTGTGTGTGTGTGTGTGAGCGAGAGTGTGCCATGCCTCTGTTTACACCAGAAGGACTTATCTAATCAGCTCCTTGCTGACCTCAGGAACAGGGCAGAGTCAGACGCCTCCCAGCAGCACCTTCGTCTGCTCCTGCGGGGTGAGTGCTCGTCCCCAAACCCTGCGGAGGGTGGGGGAACGGAGGGGCTTCCTCAGAGTCCCGAAAGCCAGGCAGGGGTGTGGGCTCTCCGTGTTGTGACCACGGTCCCCACAGCACGCCCTGTGTGCACATTTCTTCATTTACATATGACACACAAGTGTTCCTGCGCCAATGTATTGCGTAAACGATGAAACATTCCCCAGTGAGAAGTGTTTAAAGGAGGAGCCCTGTGTTACAGCGCTGGCTTGCCCCGCCCTCCCCCCCCCCCCCCCGACCCTGCAGGTCCACACCGCACTTAGGGGACCCTGTCTTTTCGAGGGATCTACCTGTGTGGGACCTGAGCCCGCTCTGTTTGCTCTCCCAGCCTTTGCCTCTGCTGGCGGCATAAGCAGACGGCCACACTGTAGCTGTCCCCTGAGGTCAGCATTCTGCCCTGACTCTCGGCCCCTGAAGCAGCCCCCACCTGACCCAGGGGTCCAGCTTGGCGCCCAGGGTCTTCACGTGATGGTCAAACTCTGCCCCTGAGGGGACCGAGGCTCGGCGAGCACCAGATGCGTGGAGGCCTGGCCAGGCCTGCAGGGCTCTGAGCTCCTGCTTGACGCGTGTGTGTTCTCTGTGTGTGTGTGCGCGCGCGCACACATGTGTGTGTACGCTCCCTCAGCTTCCTGTGGGTGCTTCCGTTGAGAGGCTTAGATCATGAGAAGGATCACTTTATAACCTGCCTTTTCCCTCCCAGAAATTGAAGTCAAACACCCTCAGCAAAGCCAGCAAGAGGAGACAGCGGTCCTGGTGTGAAAGTTCTTTCGAAGCGGACACCGTTCCCCGGAGCTGCACCCTACGCGCCCCCCCACCCCACACGCGCCGCCCCAGCGAAAGCACAGGCGGGAGGGGGCTTGCGGGCCCTGCTTTTCTCTTTCTCCTCAGACCGGCAGATTCATATTTTCCAAAAGGCCCAGTGACCTCACTGTCTCTTTATCACTCCTGTGGTTGGAGCGAGGTTAAAAAAATTTTTTTTCCAACTTCCTTTTACTCTTTCCAGTTCATCGAACTTTCCATGCTCAAGGCCAAATCACGCACAGGTTGCTCTGTCCCAGTGAGCAGCGCCAGTGTCGGCTCACGCCTTGGAGCAGGCGTTGGGTTCGCAGGACGGGCCCTCCCAAGCCCTCTTTTCCTAGAAGTGGGAGCTGAGCTGAGGCTCCGAGGAGGGAGAAGGCAGGGCTGGGCGGAGGGGACCGAGGCAGCCCAGGTACCCGTACTGCAGTAAGAAGGGCCTCTCCGGCCTGACCCCAGGCTCCACGCCCTGAACCACCGGGCTGCCCTTCATTCCCACCCATCCCTTAGGACTGGGCGGGGGCAATGCCAGCTCTGGAAGCCGACCTGGTCCCACGGGGGACGCTTGCCCCTCTGCTAGGGTTGAGCTGTGTCCCCTCCAAATTCATGCAGGGACGCCCTAACACCCACCACCTCAGAATGGGACTGGACTTGGAGACAGTTTTCCTGAGTAAGGAAAGATGAGGACGGGGCCCTCGCCCAGGGGAGCGGTGTCCTCAGAAGGAGAGACTCGGAGACAAAACACAGCTGGGAGGGTGGCAGCGTGGGGGCAGGGGCGGCACCGCTGTCCATTCGTGTGCTGGGCGCGATGCCTCAGGGGGAATCACCCCGCCAACAGCTCGACCTGGGGCCTCTGGCTTCCAGAACTGTGAGAGAATAATCACCTGCTGGGTAAGGCCCCCCCGCCCCCAGCACCCCCTTCCCCGTCTGTGGTGCTTTGTTCCGCAGCGCTCAGGGCACGGCTTCCTCAGAGAGGAATTTGTCTCTACACCTTCTGTGCCCAGACCTTTAGGAATTCAGGAGATGCTCATTGGAATGAACGAGACTTTTCTTGGCCCGAAAACACAGGTTTTATACATCCCCTAGATGTGTACATCACGAAGAAATGAAGAGCGGGCCTGGGAGTGTAGACTCTTCAACCCTCTCGAGGGTGTCGGGGGCACTTGGTGGTCCCTTAGACCCCGTCGAGCTGGCTCCCCACGGCCCGTGCCTGCTCCTGGCTGCCGGCGTGCCCGCTTCCTTGGGCTGTTACAGCTGCTCGTACCTGTTCGCCTGACAGTCGATTCTGTTCCCAAACCCATTTCTGTTAGTTAGGCGTCTTAGTATAATGACACAGAGTGATGAAATATACACAAAACGATAACATAGGGATGCAAGGAGAGAGATTTTCTGCAAACACTAAATTAGATGCTTTGAAAAAGACGCCTTAAAGGTGCAGTGCTTTAAAAACATCGCTGTTGAGTTCAGCGTGGTGCGTTAGCCTGTCTGGCGCTGTCCCACACGGAGTCAGGACTGGCCTGCGAGAGGGAGGGAACAGGGTGACAGTGGCCCAAGCGGCTTTCGCGGCGAAGTCACAGAAGGCATGGCAGCTTGTGCCCGGTTCTCCCGGGTGGCTTGCTCTGGAGGGAGCCGTCACATGCTGAGGACACTCAGAGTCTTGGGAGAGGCCCACACTGGTGGCCCACGCCAGCCACACGTGTGAGCGAGTGTGGCAGGGGGCCCAGCAGCCCTGGGACCTCTCGGCATGAGGCAGGTGCAGACTCCTGAGAAACTCGGGGCTGACCTGTCCGGTCCCGAATTCCTGACCGCAGGCCCCGTGAGAGACAGGGGACGGTTCCGGTCGCTTCGCGGCACCGCGTACTGAAGTCGTTGGTTGCTCGGCAGCAGATGACGGGGCACACGCGGGGAGGCCTCCCTAAAGCCGTCACGGAGTAAAGACGATGCCGGCATCCGCGGAGCCTGCATCCGGGTCGTTCCCCCAAATGCGTTCCAGCTCTCGTTCGATTTCGAAGGAGCGGGAAGTAGGCGTCGGAAGGAGTAGGACGCAGGTGCCACGGAGGCGAGGAAGGCCACGCCCACGCCAGCCACGTGACCCCGAGGCGCCCCTTCATCGCCGCGGACCGCGGAGTGCGCTCGGTACGGCGCAAGGGAAAGATAAAAAGGTTCAGGTACGTTCGCATCTTTAAAAATAACTTTCCGCTTTCACCAGCTCTTCGATGAAATGAAATGAATGAGCACCAGCCCGGAAAGCCCGGGAGAGGGCGCTGCTGCGAGGGTCCGCACCTGCGAGCAGGTGTCGGTCGCTCTGAGCAATGACGGGAACGACTGGGTGTCAATCAAACGTCAGAACGTTTCGATTCTGCTTCAAATGTCCCATTGGATGGCTTTACACAGAAAGGGCCCGTAATAAATCCTGGGGCCTAATCTGGGTCTGGCACCCAAAGTGGCTTAAAAGAGTAAACTTCTAAGTAGACTTCACCAGAAATAAGAGGTTTCCTACAGAGAGCTCTTCTCTATTGTTCCCGCCCGCCCTTTGACTCTGCCGGTTTCTTGAAGAGAACCACTCGTTTCTTCCTTTAAGTTTTCACAGACCGGAAAGGGTAGAGAAAAGGGGCCGGCAGCCCGGGGCAGGCCCAGCCTGCTTTCCCCACGACTCCACCCCGAATCCTCCCTCCCCCAGGCCCCTGGGGTGTCTTACAGATGTCCACAGCTCCTGCCAGGACCTCCTCCCCCAGCCCAACCCTCACCCTCCAGTGCCCGCCCCCCGCAGCCAGTGCTGCCATCCCCCCAACCCCTGAGCCAGGAGCCCAGCCCTGTCCTCTTCTCTCCCTGGCTGCCTCACCTCCAATCCGGGACAGAGCTCTCCCATCCATCTCCTCTCTCTTGCTGCTTTCAGGTCCCAAGGACCCACTAAGATTGGATGCCTTGGGGCCAGGAGCCCTGGATCCCAACTCCTGCTCTGCTGGACGCAAACACTAAGCACCTGCTGTGTGCCCAGCGTTGTTCTAGGCATCCTCCACACTGCAGGTGGCTCACGCCTGGTGGGGGAGGTAGATATTAATCAGGTAATAACACCCTGGTTAATTGATCGCGATTGCCTGGGGTGCTATTAACATGTGCAAGGCAGATCTTGTTGGGTGCGGTATCAGGCAGGCAGCCTGACAAGTGACATCTAAGTAGGGACTAGGGACGGAAGAAGGAACAGGGGCTAGGCAGGGGTGGGGCCTCCAGAGCTGGAGGCATTGGAGCAACAGGAAGAGGCTGAGTTGTCTCTGCCTTGCAGGGAGGGGAGGGAGGCGGGAGATGAGGCTGCGAGGTCATGGGCATTCAGGCAACACCTCATAGCCTCCGCCGTATTTCTGAGACCAATGGGAGGCTTTGGGGACTTACGCGGCGGAGAGACATCTACTCCTGATCTAAGAGCTGATCTGTTCTGCAGGGTAGTGAGAAAAGATTGAACACCAGAACCAGAGAGAAGCTTCCCCTGAAGGCCAAGTGCGAGAGGCTGGCAGTGGTCATGGAGAAGGAGAGAAGTAGACAGGCATGAGGAATATTCTAGAAGATGCGCCATGGGGACTTGGTGGTGGATTTGGTGGAGGAGGTGAGGGAGGTGGATGGGTCATTGATGATGCCCACCTTTGAGCAGCATGAGGCCTCAAGTCAACCCCAGCTTGGACCAAGGGTGAATGGAAGGTGTGTGAGTGGAGACCACGAGTCCTTTCACATTATAAGACGTTTGAGAAAGAAATGGACGAGAAAGACAGGGCAGGGAGTGGGAAGGAGCGTGGGCTTCTGGGAAGGGCTGTTGTTCTTGTTTTTTCAGTTATGTCTGGGTTTGGCTGAGAGCCTGTCATGGACTGAGTGTTCGTATCCCCCAGCTTCACAGGTTAAAGACTTAACCCCCAATGGGATGGATTAGGAGGTGGGGCCTTTGGGAGTTGATTAGGTCATGAGGGTGGAGCCCTCGTGGAGGGAATTAGTGCCCTTCTAGGAAGAGGAAGAGAGATCAGAGTCTCTCTCTGTCTCTCACCACCCTATTAGGACATAGTGAGAAGGTGCCATCTGCAAGCCAGGAAGAGAGCCCTTGCCAGGAGTCAAATCCGCCGACACCATGATCTCGGACTTCGCAGCCCCCGGAACTGTGAGAAACGAATATCTATTGTCTGAGCCACACAGTCTGTGGTGTGTTGTTACAGCAGCCCAAGCTGGCCACTCCCGAGACCTACTGCGGGGGCTCAGACTCACATCAGGAAGGACGTTCAAGGGTTGGCTGTCCAGGGCAGGAAAGACGTGATCCCCTTGTGTCTGCTGCCCTGTCTGGCAAGTTTCCCGGGGCACGAACACGCGTCTCACACACGCGGCCCAGGGTTATCACTGCCTCCTGATCTCCCTCCCACACTGGGCCTGGAACGAGGCTGCCACGTCCCAGCCGCAGCCCCCTAGGGAATCAGGCACCAGGCAGAGGTTGACCAGCTGCCTTGTTGTCTGGGAAGTGGAAGCCCTGGGCTGTGTGGTCCTTTACACATGACCTTGACCGTGACTGTGCCGCTTCCCCAGGGGCAGGCGGCGCGCATGGCGGGTCACTCCACAGGCTGCCCTCCCTGCACGCCCTCACCTCCTGTCCCCGGTGGCCCAGCTGGTCCTGTAAGGAGCTCCCTGAGCTGAGTGCATCCTCTGGTCCCTTGGGAGGCAAAGTGGCCGGTCCCGCAGAGAGAAGAGCAAGCAGCCAGGAAACCTGGGAGTGCCCAGTCGCGGACTGAATGCATGTCCCCCGGAAATTCAGATGCTGAAGATTAACTTCCATGGTGGCTGTAATTGGAGATGAGGCCTTTACGGAGGTGACTGGGGTTCCATGAGGTCATCAGGGTGGAACCCTAATCTGATAGGACTAGTGTCCTTACAGGAAACGAGAGATCTGTCTGTCTGTCGTCTGTCTCTTTCAGGTGAGGACACAGCGGAAAGGGAGCTTTCTGCAAGCCAGGGAGACCCCTCCCCACCAGAACTGAATCTGGCCAGCACCCGCATCTCAGGCTTCCAGCCCCCAGAACTGTGGGAAATCAATGTCTGTTGTTTGAGTCACCCAGCCTGTGGTGCATTGTTATGGCAACCTGTGAAATTGCGATTTTTAATAAGAATAGATATTTGGTCTTCATTTCCCCCACCCCCACTTCCTGG
This sequence comes from Eonycteris spelaea, assembly GCA_003508835.1. NCBI lineage: Eukaryota > Metazoa > Chordata > Mammalia > Chiroptera > Pteropodidae > Eonycteris > Eonycteris spelaea. Next base: position 3,095,100 of record PUFA01000014.1, read on the forward strand.
CACCAAGTTGCTAAAACCCTCGGGATTTCCTAAGTGATCAGAGAGAGAAAGGTATCTTTTGTTATTCATAACAAGCCCCTTTCAACCACCCCGGAGTTTATGTTAATGAGGTGACTCTCGGTCAGCCCCCTCGGCCTGGGGGGGTTGCTGGGAAAACCTGATAAACGATTAGAGGGTTGAAACTTTCGGTCCCACCTTGTAGAGGGCTGAAGATTGAGCTCAATCACCAATGGCTGGTGATTTCATCAATCGTGCCTGTGTAATGAAGCCTCCATAAAAAACCCAAAGTATCAGAGAGCTTCCGGTTATGAACACCTGGACGCTAGGGCCCTCAGCACCTGCGGAGGGTGTGGAAACTCCCGCCCCCTCCCACACACCTTGCCCGGCGCACCTCTCCTGCCTGCTGCTTCCGAGTGGTGTCCTTTTATGGTAATCGGTTAGGAAACCGTTTTCCTGAGTTCTGTGAGCCACCCTAGCAAATTAATCAAACCTACCGAGGGGGTCCTGGGGACCTCCAATCTCAAGGCGGTGGATGAGAAGCACAGGTGGCGACCTGGACTTGTAATTGGTGTGTGAAGGGGGTCGCAGGGGGGACCGAGCCCCTAATCTGTGGGATCTGCCGCTATCTCTGTGTAGAACGCATCAGGATCGAGGTGAACTGCAGGGCACCCGGTTGTGGAATCGCTTGGTGTGGGGAAAACCCATTCACTGGGGGTGCAGAGTCGGCTGTGAGTAGGTGGAACACGGGACCAGACTAACACGCCAGGCCCGTGCTCAACACCACGAGCGACGGAGCCAAGTGCACGTCTGCTTCCCGCACAGCCCCTGACTGGGTGCCTGGCCCCAAAGCCCACAGTGGACGCGACCCAGGGAGGGAGGGGACGAAGGTGCCTCGGCGGCAGCGACGTGTGGTGGGGAGGCGGGAGGCCATTCACGCGCAGCGAGGGTCCACCGCCCCCTCTTTCTGTGCCGGAGGGAAGGGGTCCTGGCCCGGGGTGGAGGGGAGTGAAGGTCAGGTGCCCAGAAATGGGTCTGGCGGAGGCAGGGGCGTCACAGCCATGGCCTTGAAGCCAAAGGAGCCGAAGGCTGCCCCCTGAGGCCACCACGCCCACCTCTCTACCCCACCCCTCCCCCGCTGACCCAGTTATCACGAGGTGTCACCAGGCACGCCCAGCTCAAAGGCTTCTTCCCGGCATCGGCCCACACCTGCCTGCCCAGCAGGCCCCCTCTGTGGCCGCTGGTGTCCTGGGCATGGTGGGAGGGGTTCACAGGTCCACAAGCGCCGACCTATGGGAAGGGGTTTGTTCATTGACGATTGACTCCCTGGTCAGCTGCTGGATCCTCCAGCTTTGTCCCCAAGTGGTCCTTCTGGAAGCCCACTCACAGCCCCTCCCAAGCAGTTCACCCTCCCCTCCCCACCCCCGTTCCCCACCCCTGTCCCCCCCCCCCCCGTGCAGGACCCCTGCGGCAGGATCAGCTCCCAGCCCGGGGAGCTGGCACCCTCATCCTCCTTCTCCTCCCCCCGAAGCCTTCTCTCCTGCTCTTCCACATTGCACCCTGGGGACCTGGGTTTTCGTCCGCAAGGCCAGGCTCACGGGGCCCGCTGACACTGCCTGGACCTGCGTTTTCTCCTGGGAGGCGCCTCGCCCCTGGGACGGGGCAGCCTTCTTCCGCGGCACAGACAGCGAAGAAGAAAAGTCGTGGTTTCCATCTCGAGCCAGGTTGTCCTGTCTCCTGTCTTTCAGACATTTGTTGTCTGGGCCCTAACAACGTGCCAGGGACGCCGGGGAATAACACCAGCTCCTACCCTCAGCTCCACTGGGGCGGAGTCTGAGCAAAGGCCTGTGTCCCAGGGCGGAGGCTGTGCCAGCTAAAGGTGGCTCAGAACCCCCGTGACTCTGGGGCGAGGGCGCTGACTGACCCTGTGCCCCACAGCAGGGGCCCTGAGGCCCGGCAGCTGGGGTGCTTCGGCGTTCCCGGGAGAAGATGCCGCCTATGCCTCCCCTTCAGGGAGACTCTGAGCCCCACACCTCGAGCCCTGAGACATGGGGGGTTCAGTGGAGGCCCCTAATACCCCATGTTCCAGGACCCTCCATCATTAGGGTGTAGGGAGCTTAGACCTGTGACAGGTTTGCTTGGTCAGAGCCTGGTGCACTGTCCTCTGGCAGGTGCTTATTAATGGACCCTGTGCAGACTGCCAAAACCAAGTGCAGCTTGGAGGGCACCTGGCCCCCGGGGCAGAGTGCTGCACAGGCCCCCCTCCCGGGATCTGCCTCCCGCCTGCAGCCGCACACCTGGCAGGCACACCGTGGCCGCCTCAGACGCCAGGCCAGCTTGTACCCCAGGAAGCGGATTGCTGTGACCCTCATGACCTGCCCCACCCTGATTGCACTAACTTTCCAAAGCTTCCATTTTAGAGAGCACTTCCTACAAACGGGCCATGCATCCCCCATGACACCCCTGTGAGTGAAGCCCTGGCAGCTACGCCAGCCTCCGAAGCTGGAGCCTAGCAGCGGAGTGAGCGGGTGACCCGCCCCGGGGCACGCGGCAGAGGCGGAGACCTGTACCCATGGTCCAGCCCCGGTCAGTGCCCCGGGTCCATTGCCACCGTGCCTCCCCTCTTGCAAGAAGGCAACTCCCCCAGAGCCTCCCTGGGGCCTCCTGGGGACACATGGAGAGCCACCACGTGGCGTGTTAGGTGCTGTCGTGGGGAGGGGTGCGAAGTGCCACAGAGCAAGTCCCCACCCTGTGCACGCGGCCTCCCCTAGGCACGGCCGAGCTGGGCCTGAGCGCGAGTCACCTGCAGACAAGGGACGGGTCGTCCGGGAGGGAGGCCGCTCTGTTCTGGGCTCAGTGTCAGGGGAATGCTGACTTCCAGTCCCTGCTTCTCAGGGACAGGAAACCCAGACTCCGAGAGGTTGTGCAACACGCCCAAGGCTACGCAGCTGCGAATGGTTTCTCCCAAGTTCAAGTCCCAAGGTCTGGTGCCTGGTTCAGGGATGGCATCTCAGAAGCAAAGGCCCCGGGCGCTAGGAGGCAGAAGGCTCCCTGCTGGCTGGCGGAAGTGGCAGCACTCGCAGCAGGAAGCCTGTCTCCAGTGCTGAGTCACTCTGGCCCCTGGCTGGTGTCGGACAAGAGGAGGTGGCTGCTCAGGGTGCAGTGACCGCTCCCCCAAGGCTCCCAGCAGCCCCACGGGCCCTGTCCAGCGGCGTACGAGCCAACCCACCGATATTGCAGGGCCTGGGGCTGCCCCGTTCCCCATGTCCCACTGCGTGTTCACTGGGCGGGGGCTACCCCACGGCCATGATGGACCCCCCCCCAGATGTTCTGAGTATGAGGATGGGGGTGCAGGCAGGCAACCAATCGTTGCAAAGCTGGGCCATACGCTGTGAGGGAGAAGACAGGAAGTAGAGACGCAGAATCTGGGGGACCTGGTGCAGGCTGCCAGAGAGGGGCTTCGGGGGCCATCTCGGGGCGTTGAGACGAGCTCTGAAGGATGAAGGATGCTCCGTGCGTGGAGAAATGTGGGGAGGGTCTTCCCAGCTTTGGGGGGGAAGGACCACATGTGCAGATGCAGAAGGGGTTCCATGCCAGCTGCTGCAGACCGGCCTGCAGGAGAGGCGAGGGCGGGGGTGGCCACCTTTCAGGCTGTTGAGCACCTACACGTATGGGGGACCCCGAGTTCTCAGCATGCTCCGCGGTGATCAGGTGCGGGGCGGGCTCCTGGCAGAGAAGGCTGGCTGGGTGGCCGAGGGGTTCTGCCTCGAGAGCAGCCGGGGGTGGGGACTCCTAAGAGGCCTGCGGTGTCTTCATGTCTTCACTGAGGTCAGAAGACAGTGGTCTTGGGTGCGAACCCTGAGGGAGGGTTCCTACCCCGTGTCTTCCCGGAGGTGAAGCTCGGATGGAGAGTCCCTTCTGGAGAGCAGGCCCATCAGGGAAGGGAGAGAGCGGCCTCACCCGACTCCCCGTGGGCGGGCCCTGACCCTCACTTGCCTCGCCCTCAGCCAGGGCAGCCAGGCCTGGGGCTACAGAGGGTCCATGGGCACCAAGACCTGCTCCCTCTGAGCTGACACCTTTCCTGGCAAACAGGACAGTCGGGGCCTCCTGGGTAGGTGGTAGAAGGAGGAGCAGCCCTTGAGCCCAAATCAGCAAATCAGCAAAGCAGAGCTCAGTGCCCGCCAGCTCACCCAGCCTGCCCGCAGGTCTGCAGGAGAGGGACAGCACAGGGTGGGCGCTTTTGGGGTCCTTTACGGCCAGTGTCCCATCCGCCCCCCACCTGAAGTCAGCAGCGTGGAGAGCTTCTGGCCTGCGGGGCTTCTTTGGGCCCAGTGTGGGCACAGCGCGGGTGGGACCAGCAGTGGGGGGGTGGGGTCAGGGTGCTCTCGCCCTCCTCCAGCGGTAGCTGACACGGTGGGATGTTTCAGACTCTGACACCCTGGAGCCTCCTGTGAGGCTCTAGAACAGGGCGCCTGAGCAGTGCGGGATGATACCTCAAAGCTGGGTGTTCTGTTGGCAGTGGTTCTGAACTCCAGAGACAGTGGGTATAGATAGGACCACCTTTTCCCTGAGCCAGGACACGATGCTGTCCAGGCAGCCCGCGTTAGCCCTGACATAGGCCCAGGCTCACCCAGCTTCTCAGGTCCCCAATGGCTTTCTCTGGGAGAGAAGATGAACTTATGTTACTTCTCTGTTTTACTCTCTCCGGGAGGGGGAGGGGCGGGCAGGGGGCCGGTGTTTGAGTGCAGAAGGGAGAAACAGCCAGTAATAACGGGTCCTCAGTTCCTTAACTCAGCCAGCGTGAGTGACAGCTGCCTCTGTCACGGCCTGCCTAGGCTTTGGGTACAGAGATGAATATATAAGACAAGCTCTGGCTGCCAGGAAGCTCACATCTGGGTGGTGGAGACAGGCAAACGTTGAGCTGATAACAAAACAGTGGGATCGGACTTCTAGAGAAATACGGGCAAGTACAGGAAGGTTTCTGCAGGGCCAGGGGCAGGGCGAGCGAATGAGGCACCCAGCTCACGCACAAAACCGAAAGAGGCACCAAAAACTCGGTCATCAAGACAAGTTCTGTTTTAACGCTTTTAAAACCCAAATTAATGTAAGAAAATTTGTGCCGAACAAAATTGCAGTTTTAAATAGAGACAGGCTGTTGTTTGTTGTATGACCCTGAGTTACTGTGCAGTGGGTCCAATCTGCCTGCGGTCACGGCCATGGAGCCTCTGAGTCCCTGGGTCGGTCTCACAGTGGCACAGACGGTTGGTTGACAATGGTCTGTGAGCAGGTAGGGTGCACGGTCTGTCAAAGTCCCCGGGGGCAGGAACGCTATTCAGTTGACCCCTCAGGAGGATACAGGACAGTGAAATCTTTCTCCTTTTTTGGGGGGACAGCTTTATTGAGATATAATTCACATACTACACAATTTGCCCATTTAAAGTGCCCAGTTCAATGGTCTTTTTAGTATATTCACAGAGTCATGCAGCCATCACCACGACCAATTTGAGAACATTTTCGTCACCCCCAAAAGAAACCCTGTACGTGTAGGAGACACCCCCATTTCACTCCCATCGTTGTCTCCAGCCCCAGGAAACCAGGAATCTGCTAAGAAAATACAATGATTTTTACATTAGATGTTGGGTCTTTGCAGATCGACAGCGGACGCAGGTGTGTGAGTGACATTTTCATCCAGTGCCTTCCCTGGAAAAGCCGCCTGTTGAAAAGACTATTTCTTTCATAACATTGTCTTGGCGCCCGTGTCAAAACCAACTGATCACTCGTGGGAGGGTTTAGTTCTGAACTTGGGGTTTTATTCGCTTCACCGACCTGTCAGTCCTTACGCACTACCACTCTCAGTCACTGTAGCTTTGTAGGAAGGATACAGTTTTCCCAGATGTAAATTAGAAAGCGCATTTCTTGCTTGCCTCTGAGGCCAGTGGAGGCCAGTGGTCCTCCTCAAAGTGTGGTCTTCTGACCAGCACAGCCAGCCTCATCTGGGAACCTGTTAGACATGCAAATTCTCAGGTGACGATGGCCCAGATTTTGCGAACCTGAAACTCTGTTTTTACAAGCCGGTCAGGGAACTCTGATGTACCCTGAAGTCTGAGATCCACTGACCTACATCTGCACCATCTGTAAAATGGCCATCGGCCACGTATGGCGATTAAGCACTTGAACTGCAGCTAGTCCAAACTGAGATGTGCTGTAAAGTACAGAACACACCCCGAATTCCAAAAAGACTTTTAGTATAAAAAAACCCCCCAAACATGTCATTCAAAATTTTTAGATTGATCACACATTGAAGTTATCCTATTTTCTACATATGGGATTAAGTAAAATATATCATTAAGATTAATTTTACCTGTGTCTTTTTACTTAAAAAAAAAAAAGTGTCTCCCCATGTGGGTCGCATTTTCTTTCTGTTGGAATTTGTACGAAACGAGAGACACGCGGGGCTGGGAGGGTTCCTTCCGCCCCACATGAATTGGGGGGCTGTCTCGGGCAGACGCCTATTGTCCTGTAATGATTTCTCAGGCATCAGGAGCTCTGTCTTCTGGAAGGGAAGCCATCGGGAGCAGGGCTGGAAAGGTGAGCAGCCTTTTCTGGTTTGCACTGGCTTGAAGCGGCGGTCCAAGCTACTGCTTGTGTTTGGCTTTGGGCTTTGTGATTGAGCATGAGAGATGTGCAGCCAGACACACTCTGGGTTGCTCCCCTCATGGTTCAGCGACATGGAACAGGTGTCAGGCTTGGTGCGCAGAGCGCTGGGCTGGGGGAGCTTACATACGGGGGGCTGGCAGGCTGCGCGGGGCAACCACGTTATACACGGATGATGAGGGCATGGACGCAGGCCCTCGTCCACCCAGCTGCGCGAGCCAGCAAGGAACATCTGCCCTCGGGGGTCTAGTCCGACACGCCCAGGCCACGCTTCGCTGAGTGGCTCCCTTAGTGCCTGCGGTCCCCGGCGCGCACTGCGGACCCAGCCGGGTCCCTGTCCTTGGCGCATCTGACCCTCTCTCGTCCAAGTCACCCGAGCGCGGAGCACTCGTGAGGAAACAAGCTCAGCGAGGTACAGTGTCTCGTTCAGGTGACAAGCTAAGACGTGCCAGAGTTGGGACCAGAACCCAGGTGTCCTGGAAGAGTCGCCGGGTTGGTCTTTGTACGTCTGCAGCGGCCCGTGCGTCTGCCTTCGGTGATGACGGAGGCAACGCGCTTACCATTTATCGAGTGTCTATCACGGCCCTTTACGTGCATCGCTTCTTTTAATCCAAGGGAGATATTAATATCCACATTTTACAAATTAGAAAATCGGACCCTGGATTAGGGTTCCACTGGGTTGCTGAAGAGAATGTTCTAGGCTTGCTGAAGGGAAGGAAAGGGGAGGGAGGGAAGAGGGAGGATTTGAGAATGTCCAGTGTTGCTTCTTTAAGCCTCTTGACCACCCCTTGAGGTATTCAAGAGGCTAAATGAGGTTAAGGGACCTTCCAGGGTCCTGATGTGAGTGACTCCAGGAGTTGGAACTTGCCAGGTCCACCTGCCCTGGCTTCCTGCTCCTGAGCCCTCACCGGCAAGCCGGCCTCCTTTCCACACCCTCACCCCGTTCCCTAGAAGCCAAGGTTGGGGAGAGGGTGAAGGAGCAGGGGCACGAGGGCAATGCACTGCTCAAGGAACGAGGTCCTTGAGCCCCTGGCCCTGAAGACAGAGTCCCAGGAACCCCAGCCTTGAGATTGAAGAGGGCAACAGGGCCGATGGGGTAGGAGACAGAAGAGGAGAAGACACATAGGGTGTGTCTTAGCTCCAGCTGCCACAGCAACATACCTGAGAGTAAAATACCTTAGGCTTAAACAACAGACATTGATTTCCCGCAGCTCTGGAGGCTGGAAGGCCAAGATCAAGGTGCTGACCGACTTGGACTCTGATGAGGACCCTCTTCCTGCCTTGCAAACAGCTGCCTATGTGCTGTGTTCCCACATGGCCTTTGTTGGGGAGAGAGAGAGAGAGAGAGAGAGAGAGAGAGAGAGATCTCATGATCTCATTCTTTCTTTCTCTTCTCATAAGGCCGCCAATCCTGTTGGATCAGGACCCCACCCTTACGAACTCATTCAACATTAATCCCCTTCTAAAAGTCCTGTCTCCAAAGCCATGTGCCTTATGAGTTAGGGCTTCAGTGTATGAATTTGGGGGCGGGACACCATTCAGTTCATAACAGGGCAGTTGCTCTAGGAGAAGGGACACTCCCGTTTATGTCGATCCCTCGGAGCTGGCAAAAATGAACAGAGAAGGGGATTTATCCTAATGTGCCTCTGAGTCACACTTCCTGGGTGACCCACGGGCCACAGCATCTGCTTCAGGGGCTGTCATGACCACTGGCGGACTTCAGGGATACGTGAGACGGCCTGTAATTCAATTTCCCCGCCTCTGACCCACCCACTGACACGAGGCAGAGTCCGGTGACACCTGCCGCTGGTGCCACCAGCGTGTTTTCTGGCTGTTTCCTCTGCTTTGAGCTTCCGGGGTCAGGAGAAGGGCGGGCAGTCAGAGGGGCCACCTCTACCCTAAGTTAGCATTGCCCAGTCTATTCCCGGCAGCCACGCTTCTCCCCTCTGTAATTACAAATGAAACAGTGACAGAATCAAAGAAGGACCCAGAGAGAAGCTGCCTCCACGTCCTCCAACATTCGAGAGCAGGGTTTTGTGAGTTAGAGCCCTATTTATTTGAAAGAACTTCCCTAGGCGGATACGTACTCAAGTTCATCAAAGAACAACAAATAATTTTTTTTTAAATAGTATTTTTTTTTTTTTCCCAAAGCCTGTGTGGGCCCAGTTTTGAGCCTGGCATTGAGTCTGGATTTTAGACCAGGCTGTCACTGGTTCTAATATGTGACCTTAGCCATTTCATTTTTCTAAGCACAGGCGTCCTCATTTGTCAAATGTGGAAAGAATTTCAAGAATGTTGGAGGTAGCATATGCCAAAGTGCTTCACAAATAATGTCATAAAACCAAATCAGACATTATTATTCATAATAATCAGAGTCAGTTCTGCCTTTAAGTGTTTACAGCCATCGTAGGGAAGACAAATTGTTTGTATAACATGGCACCTGTCATGTGTCAACTCGTGTCCCCCGTAAAGATGTTGAAGCCCTTACCCCTGGTACCTGTGAATATGACCTTATTTGATTGAAAATAGGGTCTCTGCAGATGATCAAGGTAGGAAGAGGTCGTCAGGGTGGGCTCTAATCCAACATCACTTGTGTCCTTATCAAAAGGGGACATTTGGACACAGAGACGGACACACGCAGAGGGAAGAAAATGTGAAGACACAAGGAGGAGACCAGACCGTCAGGTACAAGCCAAGAAACACCCGAGGCTGCAAGGGCTGGCGAGAGGCCTGGACCAGACCCTTCCTCACAGCCCATGGGAGGAACCAATACTGCTGACACCTTGACCTTGGCCTTCTAGCCTCCAGAACTGAGCCAATAAGTGTCTGTCATTCGAGGTTCCCAGTTTGTAGCAGTGCTTGGTTACAGCAGCCCAGAAACCAATACGCCTTAGTCTGAAGTGGCTTTCTTACTCGCTCTAGTGTATTAAATGCCAAAGTACTTATTGAGAAACGATGATATGCTCTCCCTCCTCCAAGGTGCCTGAGGGGTTTATAGTCCTTGCTCTGAAGGTGCAACAGACACCAAAAGAGACCAGGTTGTGTCTCACCTGAGGGAGACACACGCCTTTTCAGAAGGTCAGAGGACAGAGGCGTACAGGTGAGCCGAGAGGCCGGATGGCTAGGTGAGAGCTGAACTGAGCCTTGAGGAATAGGTAGGTTCCAGATTGGTGGGGAGAGAGGGGAAGGCATGCCAGGTGAGAGGACCGGCCCGCAGCCGGGGCGTGGAGGTCCGTGTGAGAGGCGGGGGTCTGGGGACTCTGCTTTTGCCATCTCCGTGAGCTTCTTACCGTCCACCCTGCCTCTGGCCTGCGTCTGCCATGCTCCCCGCTTCGTCTTTTCAAAAACTGTCACCAGCTCTGGGAGCCTTTCCTGACCTTCTTCCAAGAGCTGGGTTTGCAAGTGGTCATAGCTCAGGCCTTGATGACGGGAATTAGTGTGCTTCGTGTGGACGTCTGTTGCCCTGTGACTGAGCGTGAGAGAAGTGTGCCCCGTTTCTGTGGCAGAGACATCGTGATGCCCTCAGCAAAGCAACCGTCTTCTCCTGGGCAAATAAGAAGCCTGCAGTTCCCAGACCCCTTGCATCCAGGGACCACGTGACTAATTCTGGTCAGTGATTGTGGGCAGAACTGACGAGCAGCCCCTCCAGGCCAGGCTCCTAACGACCTGGAGACCCTGGCTAAGGCTTTCCTCTTGCTGTTGGCTGCAAGTCGAGGGGCCAGTGGAGGCTTGGAAGCTCCAGAGGAGGGTGGACATCTCCAGATGGAAGGTTCTGGGCTTCCTGACACCTGTGCAGAGTCTTCTCCATGTCCCCCAACCTGCACTGAAGTGGGCTTAGGTGGGTGACCACAGCAGAACATAAGCTATGCATGCTAACCCAGCGTCTGCAGCTACCTGGCTGATGGGCCTGGTCTGAGCATCTGACGGAGGGCTCCTCACCTGGAACCCTACGCTCTGCATGGATATGCTGCAGGAAGCTATGAAATGACCTTGGCCGCTGGTCTCTGCTGAGAAGGAAGGGTGGTACCCCAGGTACCAGAGCCGGCTCTGTATGGTATGACCACCGTGGGTGCCTCTGATGCTCACAGACATTATTCTTGTGATCTTCACATCAGGGCCAAGATGAGACTAGCAACCTCTGGGTTTGTTTTCACCTTCTGCTTATAGAGGGGTCTGGGCTTGGACTGTCTTGCCTGCCAGTCCCCAGCCCATTGCCCCTCCAAGCCACCCACCAGTTTCTCTCCGCAGCCTCCTGTGTAGTGGGAGTTCACTCACTGTGTTTTTGTGGAGGAGGATTTGAGTTTTCCCCTAGAGACGCTAGGAAGACAGTTTGTCTCAGCCTAACACTAACGCCCAGCTCCACATTTACGGCTGTTTCTGTGGTTACCTTTCTTCAGGGATGTTTGGGGTAGGTGGCGGTGCTAGTGGGGGTGTGTATATATTTGTTCTGAGGCCTGGATATTCAGGAGCTGCTGGATGAAGATCTGTTGGTTACCTTTCTTTTCAGAGATGATTGGGATTGTCAGGGGATGGAGGAAACATGGTCTGCCTCTCCTAGGAGGCCACCTGTCCCTGGGACTGAGATGCCAACCAGTCCCCTTACTCAGCAGAGACTGAAGACCCACAGCATGTCAGGGAGGGAAAGGCCGGAAGAAGCCTGCTCCTCCTCCTGTCCATTTTACAGGTGGGGAACCGAGGCCAGGGAGTCTAAGGGGCCTGTCCAAACGGCCTGGAGTCTGCCAAGTCAACTAGAGCCGACGCAGGTCTCCCTCCACCCGGGCCCAGGCTCCTTCCTTGAAGGTGGCCTAGGAAGGCTGGTGGTACCTGCTCAAGGGAAGGGAAGGGACGGACGGTGGGGGGGAGGGGAAGCAGGGACAATGGGGCCCGGCAGGCGGCCTGGCACGACTCTGCCTCTTCCCCTTCTGGGCCACAGGGCCCTACTTCCTGCAGAGGACTCCGGAGGCGGGGAACCGGCGCGGGGCCGGCCCCTCCCGGGCGCCGCCTCCCGGCCTCTCCAAAGCCGCAGGCCAGAGGCCAAGGGTTTGGGAGGCGGACTCGGTGCTCGGCTCCTCCCCTTGTCCGAAAATCCCCGTGGGGCCGGGACCGGGTTAGGGCCGCGGGCTGAGCGGGGAGCGAGCTAAGAGGATGGTCGGGCCAGCGGAAAAGGGCCGGGTCCCGCGGCCCAGGGAGGGAGGGGGCGTGGCTCCGGACGGGGCGTGCTCGGGGCGGCGCGGACGGGGCGGGGCCACCACGGGGCGCGGCCGCGGGGGGCAGGTCCGCAGGAAACTTGCGCGCCCGCCCCCGCCGCGCGCCCGCCCCCCGGCCCCCGCCTCCGGGCCCCGCCTGCGCGTCCCTTCCTTCCCGGGGCTGGCGGGCAGGCATCGCAGGCTGCAGGCGGTGGGCCGGCGGACGCGCGGACGGACGGGCGCCTCCACCTCGCTCCCTCCCTCGCTGCCGGCTTCCTTTTGTCTTTCTGGGCGGCGATGAGCTCAGGGCTGGTGCGGCGGCTGCGGGCTCAAGGAGGCCCGCGCTCCTAACCACCCTTCCCGGCCTTGGCGCGCTCGTCCCGGGAAGCGGCCCCAGCGCGGCGGCGCCGAACTTGGGCTCGGGAAGCCGGTGGTCCGCGTCCTGCGCCGGAGCAGGAAGGGGCGGGCTGCGGGGCTGCGGGGAGTGCGGGCGTGTGCACCAGCGGCCGCTGCGATCGAGCTCTCTGCGTGTGTGTGTGTGTGTGTGTGTGTGTGTGTGCGCGTGCGTGCGTGTGTGTTGGGAGGGGGCGCCTCGGTTTCTCCGTGCTGTGGAGTGTTGCGGGTGAGGACTGTGGTGTGCCCCTGGGATTGCGCGTACTCGTGGGGGTCCGTGTGTGCACATTTTGGGCTGCGTTTGTGGAACTGTGTGTCGGAGCGCAGTTGCTGGGGCGGGGGGACCGGTGCCGGGCGGGTGTCCAGTGTGAGCGGCCGTGCGTGGGACGGGGAGTGGCGGGGTGGGCGTGGGCGGTCCAGCCCGGCGCGCGGAGCCCGGGTCCCCAACGGCCCGCACAGTGAGGAGCTCCAGAGCCCCGGGGGGACAGTTGGGATCTCCGGGGGCTAGCGTGGGTCTCGGGGACAGTCCGGGTCAGCCGTGCGGGGGGCGGGCAGGGGGAAAGGCAGGTCCGCGCGGCCCACGTGGGTCGCATTTTCGCTCTGGCCTGGGGAAAGGGTCGGCTATCCGCGGCGGAGGGGCGACGGACAGAGCCCTGCTCCCGAGGTAAGAGCCCCGCATCTCCGAGAACCCGCACTGTGATCTGGACCAGACACTCCGCCTTCCCTGGGTCGCGATTTGCTTCCCTATCGAATGGGGACAGTTTCACCCTCGGGGTCTGTCGTGACAGCTGTAATGAGGACGTACTAAAGACAGCTCTTGACCAAGCTCCTGGCACACGGTATGTGCTACGTTCATTGTATTGGAGTCTCTTTTTTAAAAAATAGGGTTTTTTTCTTTATCGCGGGTGGGCCCTTACATTCCGCCCCCTACGCGTGTTTTGTGCCTGTCTCTCGGCCCTAACTTAACCGCAAAGCACCCAGATCGAGAAAGTTTCTGCTGCTGGGCCCCGCCTCCTCGCCGCACCTCCCGGGCTGGGGCTGCTGCAACTGGGGTGCGCGGGAGCGCGCAGCTCCCGCCCTTCCCTGCCCCAAGGCTTCCGCGCGGGAGCTGGTGCCCCTCTCCCGGCCAAGGCGGCGGCTGCGGGGGTCAGGGAGCCTTTTTGTTCAACAAGTGCCTCGTCCCCGGGGCTTGCAGGTCCAGGAATCTGAGAGCCAAGGTGTGAACGTGGCGCTCCCCGCAGGGGCAAATCTTGGGCTCCCGCGGCATCCCGGCTGGGCCTGGTCACGGAAGGAAGGCCGCCCCCTTTGCTCCAGGCCAGTACATGTTCCCCTAGAGGAAGGCGTTTGCCAGGACAGAGTCTGCCTTGGGCCTCCGCATTGGACACCCTGCGACGCCACCCACCCCTCCCAGCCCGCTTCCTTCAATCAGCCTTTCGCAGGAGGCTGAGCGCGTCCGCCTGGAATCCTGCCTCTTAGTCCCACACCTTAGTTTTTTAAAATATTTAGTGTTGAAACCTACTCGTAACACAGAACTGCAGTGAACGTGCACACAGCTCTAGCCGTGGTGTGCTCTTGGGGAGAATCCTGCCAACCGCCCCATCGCGCTGGCTCAGACCCAGCAGGGCCAGCTGGCCCCAGCTGCTCTGCCACCTTCTGCCAGAGCCAGTGGTTCCTTCCCTCCATCTCTGTGGTTTCTTCATCTCAGGACCCTTCCCGGTCTGAACGACAAATGATCTTTCACCAAGGGAGCAGCTGAGCTCACAGGTGCATGAGGCTCTCAAAATGGAGCTGGCACCGGAATGGGCAGGGGCCCCGGGTGGGCCAGGCTGCTTTCCAAGTGTCAGGTGCTCCCGCTGGTGTTCTCGGGGAGCTGGACTACTCTGCATGCTTTAGGACACAGGAGCAGAAAGCTCTGTTTGTCTTCCAGCAGGTCGGGAGCCCTGAGATCTCTGCAGTGATGAGGCGGGCTGGGGCCACCGAATAAGCTAAGTCTTCATTCGGGTTTGATGGTAAGGGCACACTTAGAATGTAGCCTAGTTCATAAAATGATTTTATATCCTAGAGAAGTAAGGGCTTTTCATCTGAATCCTACTCTCTTCCCTGTAATCGGATTCAATAATGATATTAAAAAAAAATCTGTCTGGCTTTCTCAAAAGATAGACCAAAGGCTGTCCCCCCCCCCCCCCCCCCCCCCCCCCGCCCCCCCCCCCCCCCCCCCCCCCCCCCCCCGTTAAAACCAACCCTTTGTCTCAAGCAAACCAGTGTTTTGGTCCTAGATCTATTTCTGTTTCACTTTTGAAAGTGCCTGTAATTACAGAGCTCTTGAGGTTTTATTGGATAATGTGCCAGCTTCTCGCCGGCCTGGGGGCTCTGCCTCTCGTTGGCTGGGATATAGTGCTGAGATCTAGCTTTGCCTGCCCCCTTTGGGTTCCACTCTTACGCCCTTTGTAAGGTGGAAAATAGATGTCAACATGCGATAAATTGGGAGACTTAGCATTGGGAAATCAGGTGCCCAGAAGGTCTTTTGACTTGTGGAGAAATAAGAATAAGCCAGAAGAACCCCAGAAGAACAGAGATTCGCCCAAACTCTAGCCGACCATCCATTCATTTCCAACAAGCCCTCCTAGAGAGGGACTCTAAGAGAAATAAAGAACTTGGACCGATTCCTTCAGAATTGATCTAAAGGCTCCCTTCTGGCCACAGGGCTGTGTAGAATGAGAAATACAAGGACAGGAGTGGACTCCCCTGGTGCACACGCCCGAGGCGGAGCCTCTAACTTACCTAGCTTCATTTCTACCTGGAGCTCCTGTGAATTTTCATCCAGGTGAAGTGGTAGTGCTTGCTTCGGGGGCTGCGCCCACTGCCTCCAGGGCCTCACATGCACAGTTCCAAGGGCTTCCAGTCACATAAAATACCATGTTGAGTGTTCGTGCCTGGGGCAGTCTGTGTCCCCATAACTTCTATGGTCCTTCCAGCCTTGTTCTAAGACCTTGTATTGCCAGTCATGAGTCAGGTAAAGTGCCAAGTTCATAAGCAGCAATTTACGAACCAGCCATAATCCGGGATACTAATCAGGAGCCCCAGAGTTTATTTGGCACCAAAGGGTAGGCTACGTGGCAGCTGAAATGTTATCTAGATTGGGATCAGGTTTGTATTAGAATTTAGCATTCCGGTGAGCCCTAAATTATGCTTGTTTGTTGTGGGATTATGCTTCCAATTTATGAGTTGCCAGCCCAGACTTGATGGGGGATTATGTGTCTTTTGCTAGCATGTGGCACCTGATGTCATTGTGCTTGGGGAAGGAGGCACTATAGACTTTACCTGTGCTCAGCTTGGGGACTCACCATTCTCCATTCACCGTCCTTGGGTTTCTTTCGTGTTTCTGTGCCCACATGTAAGGCTGCACACCTGCTCATCTCCTGTGATCCTTTGGGTCGGGTTTCTAATTAGGGGATGACAGAGGATAATTTTATATGGAGATAGCAGAGCGGGCTTAGGGAGCCTCTCTTGGTGCTACTTGCCCTATGGGGGGAAAATATGTCTTTCAAATCACTTCCCACCACACGGAGCGGTTGGAATCTAGCGGCATGGGTTTTAATGTAATCATTTCAGGTAATCAATAAGGACAGTTTTGACAGGTGGATCGTTTCTTAGGCACTGATGAGCAAGGTCCGACTCTAAAGAATTATTATTTTTTAATCATCTGAAAAGCACAGTAAATCCTTTAAGAGAGCCATACCTTGGCCATGCTGTTTCAAGTGTAATTGAATTTCCAAGGCAAAGCTTCGTAGCTCTGCTCTGATGAGGCATGACTAACTAAAGACACCTTCCGAGAGCGCTCGGGCTCTCTTCCCGCTGCATCCTTCCCCGGCCTGCATCAGGGCCGCAAAGATGCCTTCTTGGGTCACTTTTCACGTTCCTCTATAAGCCAAGCGTACCCCTTACACTTGCTAATCCACTGCTGTTTGGGGGTATTTGTTTCTTCTTCGCACTCAGATGGAACCCAGGTGGCAGGAAGCCAGGAGACTGGGGTAGGGGTGCCGGCGTCAGCTCCTCCAGCCTCGTTAGATGAGAAGTCTGTGAGGAGCGCGGGATGGGTCTCTGACTCTGGCTAAGAAACACTTAGGATCGTCAAGTGCTTATTCCACGGATAAAGCTGCTGTGATCCTGAAGACAGGAAGAAGTCGTTGGGGGTGTGTGGTTCCCCTCGAGGAAGCCTTCCCTGATGGCCTCCATACCCTGCTGCTCTAACGGAAACCTCCCCTTGTCCCCTGAGTCAGGCACCATGCCAGGCGCATTGACAGGTGAGCAGCCTGAGCTCTCCCAGCGCTCAGACCCAGCGCTGTCTTCCAGCACCCGTGAGGCAGAGCCCTGCTCCCACCCCCACCCCAGCACCGAAACCCATCTTCCTCCGGTTCCGCAGATGACTCTCATCCAGTCGTTTGTTACAGCTGGAAATCCCAGGAGTGCTTTTGTGCTCTTTCCCCTCTTTTTCCACCCACCTAGTCGGTCAGTTCCCATCAGTTTCTGTTCGCCCCCGCCCCTCCCGCTCCGGCCCATCCCCACGCCTCCTTTTCCCAGGAGCCAAGCCTCTCATCCCGTGGCCCGGAGCGGGGCTTCCGGTTCCTTCCCTGCTGTCATGCTGTGGTCAGGTCAGTGTTTAAAACGGGTTTCGTCATCTTGCTCTCGCCACCCCGCCACCCCCCAGGTTCCTTCTCTTCCCCAGTAAGTGCTCCTCTGAAGACCTGCGGTGCGCCTTGCTCCGAGCCGGCTCTCGGAAAGCTGGACATAGCCTCATCCCTGCCCCAGGTGACGGTGGCCTTGGCCTTGGGGTGGCGAGAGCACCAGGCAGGCCCATGGAGCGTGACAGGTGCAGTGGAGGGGAGCGTCTCCCTTCCCCGGCCTAGGGCCAGGGGCCTCTGGGAGATTCATGGTCTAAGGTGACCTCTGGGAGGGCGTGGGGACAGTGGCTGCAGGCGGGACCGTGGGGCTGGGTTGGTCCAGGGCCTGCCTTTCTTCTCTCCCACCCTGACTTCTTTGTCTGCTAAACTCTTACTCATCCTTGAAAAAATTTTTTTTTTAACTAACAGCTTTATTGAGATATGATTTATATACTGTGACGCGTACCCATCGTAAGTGCACGATGCAGTGCTTTTCGGTAAATGCACGGAGGTGTGCAGCCGTCACCACAATGCTGTTTTAGAACATCTCTGTCACCCGCGAAAGCTCCCGGGTGCCCATTTGTTTCCTTGTCCGTTCCCCCCCTCAGCCCCAGGCAGCCATCAACTGGCTGTCTCTGGATTCTCCTTCCTCCCACCTCTCCTTGTACATACAGATCGGGCTCCACGACCTCACTAGTCCCGTGGTCTCCAGTTAGAACTGATCGCTCCCTCGGCCCTGGTGGAGTGGAGGGGTGTTTGTCCTCTGGGGGCTCAGAGTCCTTTCACTCAGCGTCTGGTCTTCCTGGCCCCTCGTCCTCTCCTAGCGAGGCGCTGGGCACCTGCAAACGCCCAGGCCCGCGGGCCCCACTCAAGTTGGGTTCGCTCACGGTTCTTTTGTGAACTCCCGAGCATCCAGCAGTGTATGCAGTGTGGGAATTCGGAGGGCAGAGCGTGTAATTGCGACGTGGGGCCTGCTAGGTACATTATCTCCTTTCAGCAAGACCGCCTCGGGCCAATGGGATTGAATCCATTTGCAAATGAAAGAAATCAAGGATGCTCAGAGCAAAGTAAGCAGCCCAAAGCCATGGGCAGAAAGCAGCAGCAGCAGTAGAATGGAACCCGGTCACTTACCCCTCTACCCCTCGGCTTCTGCCTGGTAGTAAGGAGATTTCCTTCCGGAGCTTTTTATGGGCTGATGCTCACTTTTCCTGCCGTTCCCTCCCAAGCAACGTGAACTCCTTTTAGGGCGTGAGTGGTGCATGACACACCTCCATCGGCCCCAGTCCCTGGCTTGCAGCCGACCAGGGGAAGTGGCTCCGTGGAAGTGTGCACGTGGCCGTCTCCTGACAGAGGCGAGGCCTCGGGGCGGAGGGTGAGGGCGCTTCCAGGCCTCCCGTATTTCAGAATGTCTCTTGTTGCATCATTTCTTTCGTTGAGGAAAGTAGCATGTTACAGATGTGCAACCCGAGGCACAGAAGTCGGGTCCCCGATGAGTCCAGGCGTGGGTCTGGCGTGCAGACCCCAGGTCACGTGTGGCCTCGGTGTCACTGATGCAGAGAACTTTCTCGGTGGACCGTACGAGTGTCTTGTTTCTTTCTGAAGGTTCAGGGTTATCAGACCCTGTTTTGCAAGGTATCTCGGGGGAAACCCAGGAGGGGGGTCAGGGAGACCTGGGTTTGAGTTTACCGCTGCTCTTGCGTTTATTGGCTAGGTGACGCTTTTTTCCGAGCCTGGGTTTGCTCAGGTGCGAAGAGGGTTCTAGGCCCGCCTCAGACAATCACCTGAGCCCTGGAGGTAGAGCGTCCAGTTGAGTCCGGCTGCCCACATGTCTGCAGTAAACGGGTGGTGACTGCTGTTGCTGCTTACATGTTCTCGGGGAGCAGTGCCTTTTCCGCTACCTAAGTATTCTCTTTAAATTCAGGTTCGTTAGGCATACGTGACCCAGACTGCAGAAGCGTGCGCCTGTCGTGAGTGTGTGCATGGAGGCCCCTGGAGGGGGGCTGGTGAGGGTCGTGATTTGGAGTTTGGGGAGCTGCCATTTTGGATTGTCGCGGCTCACGTCTTTCGAGGACCATCTCTTGGGGACCTTGATGGTAACCCGGAACTTGGGGGCTGCAGAAAGTGGTTTGCAGTTTGTTCCTCAGACATAACGAGGTCTGCACCCTTTGACCCCCCCCCCACCGTGAGTGCTTGGCACACTCCTGGGAACGTTGGCAGAGTTATGATTCTGTGCAGTGGTGTGTAGAGATCACGGTGTTTTTCTCCCAGCAGCAAAATGCTCAGGTCTCTGCTTCCTTCCTGTGCATTTAACAGACGTTTCCAGAAAACGGAATGGGCTGCAGGGCCCCACCCTTCCCTGTCACTCCCGTCCTTTGCCCTGCTGCCGTGCATTTTCGGAGGGCAGCGCGAGCCTCTCAGAATCAATCACTCGGGTCTCAAAAACCCTTCCCGATGTCGTACAGTCTTCTGTGTTGATGCGTGTGGCTGGAGAGTCAGCCCCGGCAGAGTGAGTGTAGGATGTCCAGAAAAGCCGGCCCCGGTGCGGGGCTAAGGCAGGGCCGTGGGTGGGCAGGACTAGTGGCTCCCCCTCGCCCCCACACCCCGCCGCCTTCTCCCCTCGTCCCTTGCCGAAGCGTGGGGCGGCGGCAGGGGCAGGAACAAGGCTTTATTAAAAACCCTTCAGTCGTGCAGTGCCAATCGTGTGCTTGGTGATGCGGCCTGGACAGTCTGTGTCGGCTGCCAGGGGTGGGAGACAAAACGTGGCAGCCGCTTTGGCTTCTTTGGGTGTCTTCATTCTTCCCGGTAAGTAAACGAAGACAAAGGCCTCAGACAGGTGCTACGGCCCGGCTTTCCTTCACGCTGGACCTTCGGCATGTCTGACGCATTCTTATTCTCTGTGGTGTCCTTTTCCTTTCTCTCGGAAGCCTGCGTAAAGCTTTGCTGCTTTAATGGGCACATGTTCTTGGTGATGTGCTCTCACCTGACCTAAAAGCAATCTGGTCGGGCTGCTTGTTCTCAGAGCTAGCTGGAAGGTGAATGCTTGTGCTTTGGGGAGTCATTTTCACCACTGTTGGTGGGAAGAGAGGGGAGGGGAGATGTAGCATGGGTAAGGAATTCCAGATTCTCTTGGCCAGGGCCCCCCAAGCAGTGCAAAGGTCTCACTGTGCCCATAGCTCCTTTCCTCTGTGTCTTGTCCTAAGCCATTACTGGCTTCCTAGTACAAGCACACCTTCGTTCTCATCCTCATTCTCATCATCACCATCACCATCAGCATCATCAGTCACCCTCACCATCACCATCACCACTAGTAAGTACCACCATCAGCAGGTCTCAGCATTGCTCCCAACCTTTGAGCCACTGCATCCCATAGCTCCTTTCTGCTGAATTTTTGCTGCAGGCAGGGTGGAGGGCGCTCTTGTTGTGGGAGGAGTGGTTAATGAGGAGAGTTAAGACAGGGTAGGAAGCATAGGAAACCCAAGTGGGTGGATGATGGAATGTAACTCTGAAAGTGGCCTCATAAGAATGATCTGGAAGGTTCTTGGAAAATCCCCGTTGTGGTGTTTAATTTTATGTGTCAACTTGACTGAGCCAAAGGATGCCCAGGTAGCTGGTAAAGCCTTATGTCTGGGTGTGCCTGTGAGGGGTGTCTCGAGAAGAAAGTAGCATTTGAATCAGTAGACTGGGTAAAGAAGAACGTGCCCACCAGTGTGTGTGGGCCGCGTCCGGTCCCCCAAGGGCCCGGATAGAACATGCAGAGGAAGGAGGTCTTCACTGTGTCCCCTGAGCTGGGGCGTCTGGGCCGAAGTCCCTGCTTTGCAGGCCTCTGCACGTGTTGGGCAGGGAGGTGCACGAGAGCTGTTCTCTGCGCTCGTTGCTGGTTGGGGTGTTTGTTTGTTTGACACGTGCCTTGGAACTTCAGGTCTGGAAGCCATTGGGGCTTTACGGTTTGGTGGAGTGACCCCCATCCTGTTATTAATGTCTGGCTTTAAAAAGCATAGGCGGCTTTTTATCTCCACAGCTCAGTATCCTCATTTGTCAAATCGAGCTCAGGGCAAGAAAACCTCTGAATTCTGTCAGTTCCACAACTCAAGACAGATGTTTAAAAACGTACCCTCGAGTTGTAGGGCACATCCGACCTAAAGCAGAGAGAATTGTCACAGCTAAACCGACTGCAAAAAAACACGAACCTCTTAGAAGACACGGACACTGTAGAGCTGGCATCATAATTCAGAAGAAAGTGATGCTACTGAGGGACAAATCTGTGGAGTTCAGATTGGAAGGAAGGGGTAGGGCCAGGCGGTACTCAAGTTAGGGGGGCGAGCTTGTTGTGTTTCCTCTGCGTCTCCGTCCACGCAACACTTTCTTCTGACTTCTGTGCCGGGA
This sequence comes from Eonycteris spelaea, assembly GCA_003508835.1. Classification (NCBI taxonomy): domain Eukaryota; kingdom Metazoa; phylum Chordata; class Mammalia; order Chiroptera; family Pteropodidae; genus Eonycteris; species Eonycteris spelaea. The sequence goes on from PUFA01000014.1 coordinate 3,116,374, forward strand.
ACGGTACTATGTGTTAAGGAATCTGAGCTCTAGCAGACGGGCCGTGGTACAAAAGAGGGGAGAGGTTTCAGTGGGACATTCGCTGTAGGGGCACAGAGGGCGGCTGGCAGTGGAGCTAACTTCCTGGGCTCTAGATCCCGTGCCGCAGGCAGGAACGTTTTACCGTTCCGTCAAGAGGGCACTGGCAAGAAAAACCAGCGTCCAGGATGTTGTGCTCCTTTGTCGTGGGGCAATTCTGTTCTTTCTAGGAAGTCTTACCGCTGACATCTAAGAAACTGGTGGACTCAACTTCTTGTTTTGGCTGCTTGTGAATTAGAGAGCCGTCAGAATTAGCAAGTGTTGTAGAAGACAAGTAATTGTATTATTTTTAGAGAGAAGTATATGTGTTCATGCAAACTCCTGACCAGATTTCACCTCAAATTGGTCTTTATAATGAATTACTAAGCAGTCTTTGAGCACATTTGTGGTAGTAGGCTAGTAGGTATTTGCTAAAAGGGTTGAAAATAAGCAATGTAAACATTTCTCCTCAATATGGGTCTGGGAAGCAAGATATAGCACTATACAGACAGTTTTATTTCAATTCCGTTTGGGAGAGAAAAAAGAGAAAATAAGGGGGAAGGAAATATACCAAACTGCCTACAGTGGCTGAGTCTCATAGGGTCATGGGTGATTTTCTTTCCTGCTTTTTCATATTAATCTCAATTCTAAAATTTTACCAATGAGCATATTATTTTTGCAATTTGGGGGAAAAAAAGGTTTTAAAAGGAATCCAAGAACACATTTCTCTGATAACCTTGTTTACCTTCTGTATTTGCTTGGCAAACTCGTTATAGTCAGACTGGCTGGAACCCACAAATTCCATACTTGTGATGAAATTTTAATTAATGGAAATTTATCATGATGCATCATTAGCATTTGTTAACCTCATCTAAATTCAGTACCGAGTAACTATTAACTGGGATATAAAAAAAATGCTCTGTGTCTTCCAAGAAATTGATCATTTCAACATGGCAGAGGATAGACTACGTTTATGCTCTAGAATGTGTTTCTTTTCGATTTTGCTTGAATTTGGGTGTTCGCTTTGTTTCTTAACCTGGAACCAGCCCTCGCAGCTCCTGCTGTGTTAACTTTGGTTATTTCAATGGGGTGATCTGATGTCCTTGTACTGCCCCCCACCCCGCCTCACCCCCATTTTCGTCTTTGCTTTTCCTTCCCTTTTTCTAATCACCGAGTATTTCGTGAGATGGCCCCCTTCCAGGAATAATCTACTTCTTGTTCGCCTATCAGGCTGCTGTTTTTCAGCTCCCTTTCTGAAAACAACTTTCTCTGTTCTCCATCCCTGCCTTTTCTTCATGACGCCCCTGAGGTAAGACTGCTGGTCTTCAGTGCAGCTCCTGTGATGTGGAGGACTCCTAGGGGTGATCTTTCTCCCATTCCTGTGCTGCTCCCGCTTCGAAATTCGGGTTGACCTTGAGCTGACCTTGGGCTGACCTTGGGCTGGCCTGGGGTTACCTTGGGCTGGTGTTGGGTTGACTGTTTATTTACCGGCTGGTAAGCAGGGCCATCGGAGCCTGTGTTACAGCCGTCTTGACTTCTGGTGGCATTCCTCCAAAGGCTTCTTAGGCTGTTATTTCCATCGTTTTTCAGAGGTTTAATCTGTCTGAGTCCAGGATATTGAGTCAGCAGTGGAAAGTTATGAAAAAGAGGCCAGCCGTCAGAGAAATTGGCTAATATAGAAGATTAATTTCGGGGTAAATGAAGGAGAGAGATGCTTGGGGCCTGGGCTGTCTCTCCAGGCAAATAATATTCCTATAAAATGTGAGAAACCAGAGGTTGCCTTTGCTACTAGCTCAGTGCCTGCTTATACTTTCTTGGATTACAAAATTTATTTTAAATCACACTTTAATCATCGGCTGTCCATATTTATAATCTTGAGGAAAAAAATTGAACTGTCAGCAAAATTCATACACATCTGGTGAATTATTTCAGGATCTTCACCGTAAGGAAATCATATTTAAAAAAAAAAAAATTACCATGGCTCCAGTGTTCGGAAATTGTTTTTTTTCAAAAGCCGGGCCCTCAGGTTATTACAGGATTCCATACAGAGACAGGAAGGAAGTCCTATCCCTGGAAACAGGTAGGTAGCCATGGAGACCGGGTGTGTCCCGTGGGTTCCTGGGTATCCCAGCTGACCTGGGAAAGGCATAAGCCTCACCTTAAGTGCTATTTCGGAGATGATGTGTATGCATTGAATTTTTCTAAACAAAGGTCATAGGTTTTCATTGACTTACTAAATAAGTGATATCGGACATGATTTTGCCCTCTGTTCTGTTTGCGTAATTATTAACACTGTGTAACCCTCCCTTTCCTGCCAGAACACTTAAATGCACCCAGGGAACACCTCTCTGAAACAGCCAGAACACAGTCTTTTTAACAAAGCTAGGGCTGCTCTCTTTAACGTGTGTGACGAATACCCCGTGTCACCCAACAGTTATCCCGGCGTACGCCCAGCCTGCTCTGGGCCCTGGGCTACACGGCGGACGAGATCGCTGGGCCCTTCCCTCGTGGTGGGGACTGACTCAAGACACGGGGCTCCGAGGTGGCCCGTGGGGTGACCCGCCCCCGGCTTGTGCCGTGGCCACTCTCGCTGTCCTACGGGGCGAGCCGGCCTGGGCCTCGCTGGAGAGACGCCAGAGCGGCTGCTGGGTTCGACACGTCCCAGTATGCAGAACAGCGCTGTGTCAGCCTGCGTCCCATCGTTTTATCTGCTCAAAAAAAACCCTGTTCATGCCTGTTCTTGGGCCCCTCCCCCTTTAATCATTTCAAAGACATCCGTTCCCGTGATGGTTGATCGTGTAGAAAGCTCTTTGCGCTTCTGGGTCTTGTCAGACACCTGGCAGAATTCTTTGTCCTCTCATCCGGTTCTTCAGCGTCCTCAGACCCACGGAAACGGGGCGCCCCCAGCACCAGCAGCGCGGGGGCCCCGCGGTGGGCATCCCCGCCCCTCTCTCCCGCCCTGCGCCCTCTTTGCAGTCGGTTAGCTCACCAGTGAAGGCACGTCCGCCCTTTTTCCTCCCTCTGCGGGTCTGCCGTAAGCAGAGGCCTCCTGCTGCCCTCCTGCTGGACAGCCCGTTCTGCACCAGCTTGTCCACCGGCGGGGACCCCCGGTGGGCTTGTCACGACCTGAAGAGGCTGCACGTGGGCGCGGGACAGAGTTGGTGGCCTGGCGCTGGATGCTGGCAGCGCTGAGAAAGCGGCAGGCTCCAGCCTCTGTGGGCACCGTGCCCGCTGGGCGAGCTCGGTCCCCTGGCCGCACAGGATGCTGCGACGTGAACAGGAAAACGAGCCTCAGGTCCCAAGCGCCCGGTGGGGCGTCCCACCTCGCTGAGCTCCAGGCCTCACAGAACCGCAGGCGGGAGGTGTCCTCTTGGCGCCGTCTCATGGATGGCGAACGGTGTGCTTGCTACAGGCAAAGGCACCTTTGCGGGGGGCCCTGTGCCTGACCTGTTCCCCTTCCCGAGGCTTCCACAGCATCCGCCTTCACCTTCTCCATGCGCTTCCCTGAGTCTGCAGTGCGGTGGGGATTATAAAACCTCTCTCCCAGGATTGCTGTGAAAACAGCCATTAGGCCTCTTATAAACTCGAAAGTGCTGTTTAAATGAAAGGGCCATCACCACCATCATCACCACCTCCATTCACCATCATGGCCATCACCGTCCTCGCCGTCACCACCGCCGCCATCGTCACCGTCACCACCGCCATCATCGTCACCGTCACCGCCATCATTGCTACCCCCGTCCACCTTCACCTTCGAGCGCTTTGTGTCCACGTCCTTGCCTAAAGCAGCAGATTTCCTTGCCGGGTCTTCATGGCCCCTCTTGTGGAAATTGAGTTCCCAGTCTGGGGTCAACCCGTGGTTTTCATTTTCGTCCTGCAAGATGTCAGCCCCCAGAAGAGGCCAGCAGAGTGGATTGCGCAGGCCCCACGGAGGAACTGGGTTGGCATTTGGATCTGTTCACCCATTTCCCCGGATCGTCGCACCTGCCCCACCTTTCTGCCTGCCAGGCAGGGAGTGACTGGCCGTTTGTGTGCTGGGCGGCCTGGGACCTTCCTGTTCAGATTAAAAACGCTTGTTTAAATACAGTCACCTCGGCTCATATCAGGGCACGTAATTGAGCAAGCAGTTCGCCTTAGACCTGCTCCTGGATTTCAGCGGGCAGTGTGGTCACCTCTGTCGGGGTGGGGCGGGCCTTGTGGTGTCAAACTCTCAGGGGTCTGTTCATATAGGACTCGGGCCTTCTGAGGGAGCTGGCGCCGGGCTGCAGGGCGCACCTCATCACGGGCCTTGGTCCTTGGGTCGTGGGGGGGGAGAGGATGCATCTTGATTCTCAGTGCCACTATTTGAGGAGAGGAACATGTGCTTCTCACGAACCCTCCTGCCTGGAATACTCTCTGGCTCCTTGCACCCTCCCAGATTGCCTTCGCAGCTCCCAGTCTTGCTCAGGCGTCGCCTCCTCCAAGAAGCCTCCAGGCCTGCTCAGACACCTTGCTTTTCCTGGTGCATTGCTGCCCGGGCTCCCATGGCCCGGCCACCTGCCATGTTCTGGTCCTGCCTGGCCCAGTTGCCTCCCAAAAGCGGGTGGGTCTCATTTCTCCTCCCTCCTGGGGACTCTTAAGGGCGGTGCCCATGTAGGGAAGTGTGCCCTCAGCAGCAGCTCCCTGACAGAGCTCTCTCGTTCATTCATTCATTCATCATTCATTCACTTAGCTACCACTGTGCGCCAGGCTCTGTGCTAGGAGAAGGATCAGGCGAAAATCCTGCCATCTCAGGGCTTATGTTTCTGCTTGGGGGCAACAGACAGTCAGGAGGCAAGGCAGTTATGCAGCATAATGCAGCAGTGCTTAGAAGGTGCTGAGACTGGAAAATCAGTTAGTAAAGGGGAGTGGGTGTTAGACGGGGAGTGGTGAGACGCAGTTTTAAATATGGTGGCCAGTGACGGCCTGATGAGACGGTGGCATTAGAGCAAAGACTGGAAGGAAATAAGGGAGCCGGCCACGTGAAGGGACAGGACACGGCGGTCACAGGCCCTTCGACTCAGACTCTAGACAGCTGGAGGTTGCACCTTCCAGCCGGGGCGCCCGGTGAGTCTTAGCCAGTGAGGCGTCAGTTCCCGGCTGCTGGGATGCTCCGTCACCCCAGCCCCCTTCCCAGATCAAAAACCCCAGTCCCAGGACAGGAGGCGCTTGGCCCGTTCATCTTCTTTCCGCCCGGAAAGCGGGCGTCCGTTCTGGAAGCAGGGCAGCCAGCCTGTGACCGCGAGGCTGAAATGCACATGGTCAGGACGGAGAAGGAGGGGAAAGGCTCTGGGTTTCTGTTGGCATCCTTGACCCACTGCCCCAGCCCTGGACACAGGGAAAACCCTTTCTTGCCTAAGCCCCTGCTCGTGGGGTTTCCTGTTATTGGAGGGAATATCCAAACCAAATACATGCCACATGTCGCCAGGCCTGCCACGCAGACCATTGCCTGCTCGGACACACAGCACGGCAGCCCCTCCTCAGCTGCCCTCTGCCCATCCAGTCACATCGGTGTCTGAGGCAGTCGTCAAGACCGAGATCCCCAGATCCACGCCGGCCCCTCCCGTCCCGGCTGCGTTCACCGACCCCTGCCGGCATTGCTGTCAGCTTCCGGCCAGCTCCTGACCGCCTTCCTGCCCTCCCACAGGTCCACTCCCCACACGCCCCGGCAGTGAGCCCTCCCAAAGCCTGTCACTCACGGCGCTCCAGGCTCCGAAGCCCTTGTTCCCAAGAGCAGAGTCCCGATGCTAAGTGTGGCTGGAAAAGCCTGCCTTACCTCTTCCAACTCTTCGGCCGCGTGCTGACATCTTGAACCCCATTGCTTGGCAGTTCCCTGTCACCCTTTCACCCCTCTGGGCCTTTGCACGTGCTGTTCCTTCTGCTGGGACTCGCCGAACTGCCCCCGCCCCACCGGGCGACATCCACACAGCCTTCAAGAAGCGACCTGGGCTGCTCTTGCCAGTGGACGCCTTTTCCCTGCGTGTACCCCGGACACCTGTGCTCCGCTATCCGTTAGAGAACCTCTCGGGGGGAACGAATGGCATTTTAAAAAATGCCTCTTTCTTCCCAGTACATAGAGACCAAACTCACCTCCATCCTGTGCTGGGCTTTGCACCAGGCCCAGCCCATCGTGCCCTTGCGCTAGGTGGAGGTTCAGTGGCATTGATGAGGCAGTTAGAGGTGTTGGTCCCAGGTGAGAGGTCCCCCCTCCGACCTGCACCCCGTATCCTTACTGGTCCAGAAGGGCAGCACCTTCTCTAGGCACAAACCACACCTCGCCTCTGATGAACTGGTAACAACGGAGTCGCTGGCACGTTCGTCGGAGCTGCGCACGGTTTGTCTCGGGTCTGAGGACCAGCCCACGTCCATCCGCTCGACACACCGTTACCGAGCCCCACTGTGTGCCAGGGTTCCTTCTGGGCACGGCTCACGTCAGTGGGGGGGAAAAAAAAACCCCGAGAAACAAAACCTCCGTCCTCCCATCAGTGCCGCTTCACACACCTTGAGCTCACACCCCAGATGCGTTCTGATCTTTACTTTTAAAATGCAGTGTAAGAACAAAGTCTAAAAGATGCGCTTCAACATGCAAAAAAAGGTCCGCTGTCTTCTGGGGTGGGCGGGGGAGGGGATTAAGCAAAATGTACTTCCAGAAAGTCAGTGAAGAATTCTTCCAAACAGGAAGGTTTAAATTATTAGCTTTCATCTTGCTGTTTTAAGGGTCCTACTCTAGAACTGCACGCACCTTGTTGTTATTACTACCGGGTGAAACCAAAGACTTATGTAAAAGCCAACTAAAATAAATCGAATGCAAATACTGTTTCATTGTAATGTTAATTTTGAGAACTGGATCAATCAAAGGTTGTGGAAATGCCAAAGTTGTTAAGGCCTCGGTTGCCATGACGACAGTACCAAGCGCGCAGGCCTGTCTTTCGGAATTTCCTCCCAGGTCTGGCTCCGGCTGGGACTGCCTGTCCCTGGGCTGGGGTGGAGCTCCCCGCAGTCAGGTCTGGAGTCAGGTCCGGGTTCTGCGGGTCTGCCCGCTTCCTGACCTTGGAAAGAAAGTCACTGGCCGTGGGCCTCGGTTTTCTCCCGTTAGGGACAGCCACTCAAGGGTGTGTGTGAGTGTAACAGCCGCTCGGCCCTTGTCGGAAGTCACTGAATTCAGCTTTGGGATTGCTGATAGGGCTGCTGGTTTCCGGCCGGCATTCTTGGGGACCGTGCCCAGGGAAGGTGAAGAAATAGCTCCGGGTCCTGCCTTACCTGCCTTCACTGACCTTTGGCGAAAGTCGAGTTCTTTATCGTCTTGGCGTGGCTAGTGTGCAAACTGCCTGGGCCGTTGTTTGTTCTGGGTGTGGGTGTGTGTGTGTGTGTGTTTAGGGCGGGTTGTTGGGTTAGACTCTGAGCGCTTTTAACCCATTAGCTGCTATAATCACATTTCCCAGGAGATTTTCCTTTGGGGCCATAATTGTTTGACAGATGAGGACACCGGAATTCAGAGGCGACCTGTCCCTCCCTGTCCACGGTCTTGGCCGTCAGGTGGCCATGCAGGCTTGGGTGGGCTCCGGGGTGCTGGCGTGCCTGTCTCGCAGGGAGCCCGGGGTCCCACGCTGTGGGGCCTTTCCCTGCACCTGCTGCCTCCGAGGGCTGCTCAGAGCTGGTCCCAGCCACGCTCCTCGCCAGCGTCCGGCTGACGAGGCCTCCGTTCCCAGCGCTGGGCCCAGGGCCACCCTGATGCTTCCGCTGGGCTGTCCCTGCAGAGCAGCGTCCCTCCTCAGGTGCGCAGTGCATGGCTTCAGGGTGGGGAGCGCTGGAATTGCAAGGGCGGCTGACATCTGCTCCAGCTGGGAGGAGAGCCCTGAGCGTCTGCTCCGGCGTCTGCTGGGGCGCCACCTGGCTGACTCACACTCCCTGCCCCAGGGTCCTGCTCTCTCGCTGAACTGGGGCTAATTAGTGCCTGTGTGGGACCCTGTGGGACCGCAGTCTGGGTTCTTACTGGTGAGACCTGACTGGCCTTGTCCCGCTCTCTGGGGGGCGGTGGCTGGGGAATGATGAAGCAGTTGGGGATTTTTAAAGCTCCCCTGGGAAGCAGGTTGTTGCAGTGACCTTTAACCTGCGGCAGAGCAGTCTGACTGTTTACCTGCGCGCCAGGCCCGGAGGATGCAGGCTGTTTGCCGTGGGCCGTCATCTGCCCTCTGTCCGGGTCCTGATAGGCCTGCTAGGTGCTCCCTGAACACGGGTCCGGATGGGTCAAGCCGGAGGCGGCAGGTCACCCTGGAGGGGCCCGTGCACGGCCCTTGCTCGTGGGGTGTAAAGGGTAATTAAGTCAGCCACATGCTCTTGGTGTTGCTTCTCAGAGTCATTGTGAGGGGGACCCTCTGCCTCCTGGGGTCACTGGCCAAGGGGCCGCAAGTGAATGCTGGCGGGTCAGCCCCCCACGGCACTGGGAAGGTGGGGGCGGCTTCCGCGCGGGTGAAGGAGGCTGGCATATCACCCCGGCTGCGTACGCAGATGGCGGGAACCCTGTGGTTGACTTGATCCTGCTTTCAGAACGTTGACCAGCCACTCTTTAGGGTTGGAGCTTGGGTCAGGTGGGGGTGGCTGGACTCTGGGGTGGGGAGTTAGCAAACGGGGTGTGTGCTGGCCCGCCTCGGCGCCCCGAGCCTCTGTGTCCTCACCTGTGAAGTGAGGGAAGGCCACCTGCCCCTGGCGGGCTCACTGGGCCAGGGTGAAGTCACAGGGAGAATGAGTGGGAGGCTGGTTCGGAGCCGGCGGAGCCTGTGCGAGGGCTCACTGCCCTCCCTAGCATACGAGATGCGTGGTTTCTCCTCGGGGGCATCGAGGCAGTGTCACTTGACACTTGTTCTGTTTTTCATAGCGCACTTGCCCCCTCCCCGTCCCCACGCACGCTGGAATTGGCTGGCGCGGGCCGACAGATGCTCCAGCTCCCCGCCTGGGCCTCGGGCCACGGTGGCCTCTCGCCCCGTATCCACCCCGCGTTCCGGCTGGGTTGGACCGTTGCCACCCCTACATGTGTCCTTCCAGCCCCCAGCCCTTCTGCTTGCCGTCTCCCGCTCAGCCCCAGGCATCAGCTCCTCTGGGAGCCCTTCTTTGCCAGGCTGCTGTGCACGCTCTTTGTCTGGGTGGCCGGAGCAGTGGGGCTGGCCTTTTTTAACCTGTGGACCCCATAACTTAGAGGGAGGTGGTGCCAGTGCCCCCGGGCTGCAGCATCCCCAAGGAGGGGAGCATGACCGGGGCATGAGCGGGGTGTGTCTTCCCTATGGTCCAGCATGTGGAAGGCTCCTGTCACCTGAGTCAACCTGCAGTTCAACTTCACCTTCGCTGTGATCGGCAGCCATGGCTAAGGGTTGGAGACGTATTTTGCATTGCTCTAGGTCATGTTAGACGAAATTTCAAGATGTGTGTTGAGTGGGGTGTCTTTCTGTTACCCCAGCATGTGCAAAGCAACTCTGCAGGTCTCTGTTGTGGGCAATGCGGGCAAGCTTTGGGGGAGGCTGTCCTGCTCGCTTCTTTGGGTCCCTCCTGATGGCTTGTGGCGGGACTAAATCCTGGCCATCTGCTTCCTGGCGCTGTGAGCCCAAGCGTGTCGCTTCGCTGCTTAGAGCCTCGGTTCCCTCACGTGTAAACTGTACGGACCTGGTAAGGCTGTCACAGGATTATGAGCTTGTGTATATTAAAGTGCTGGGTTCATGTTAGTTATTTTATTAACATTGGGGCTCAATTGGGTTTTTCTGATTTACCTTTATTTTAAGACTGGGCAGGAACCAATTTACCAGAGTCATCTGTGGGTGTATCTCACCTTCAGCCAGGACTTAATTCTGGCCGGGGCTGTGTCTTATTTTTGGTAGAGAATGGTGTTATTCAGAGCCAAACTGTACGGGACCGAATTCCTGGGTAGCATTTTTCTGCAGATGGCGTTCACGCTAATGACTTTCCATATTTATATCGCAAGTGGGTGATTTACGGTTAACACCAGACCCGTGACTTTTCGTCTCCTGACGGATGTATCAGAAGCTTCATTCGCAATGGCCCGTTAGATTTAGTGAGTGTGAGACGCCTGCAGTCGAGGCCATTTCTGTGCCCGAGCTGCTCACGTAACTCGGGAGCCGCCCGGCCCCGTGTGCGGGAAGGGGTGGCTCAGTGACAGTCTGTGTTGGGACGCAGTGTGGAACGGCGCCTAGCGCAGAGCGGGTGCCCAGTGGGTTTCGTTGGTGAAGACGTGGGTTACCCCACTGCCCGCACACTCTCTGCCCCAGCCCTTCAGGCCTGTGGGGGCTTCTTGGGAAGATGTGCAATGCAGTGTCCCTGCCCCACACACCCCTCCTGTGTCGGGGACGCAGGGGGAGCCTCAGAAGGCCTGTGAGCTGCCTGGGGGAGGGAAGTGTGTGCAGCCAGGAGGTCAAAACCCACTGCCCAGCTTTGTGGAATCCACATGGTTAAAGGGCTTTGTGATGTCAGTGAGATTGGACGCCTTTTTTTTTTATTTACTTATCTATATTTATTTTAACTGGAATGAGACCATTTTAATCACTGCGGAGAGTGTCCTGGACTATGTGGGTGGGCCCAGTGCCATCGTTATGAAATGCCTCCTTAGAAGGGAGGAGCTTTCCCTCGCTGTGGTCAGTCGATGGAGGAAGGGGCCATGAGCCAAGAGATGCGGGCGGCCGGTGTGAGCCGGAGAAGGAGTCCCATTCACAGCCTCCAGAGTGGGCGCAGCCCAGGACACCTCGTCCCAGTGACCCAGTGAGACCAGTCTCTTTCCCCCTCAGGCGAGTCTTCCCTCCGCATATTCCCCCTTCCGGCCGTCCTGGCCCCCCGTCCCACCCCCCCAGGCCACATTGCCAGCGGCCGGAGCTCCGAGTTACCCATCCCGCCAGCAAGTGCGTTTGCCGTGGTGCTGGTCCCGTTGTCCCCAGCCTCGGGGTTGCCACATTTTTCCCAAACTGCTGAAAGTGGCCCTGCGAGCGGTGTGCGTCGGGGCACAGGCTGTGGCTGTGATGAGCACGAGGCCCCCGAGTCTGCTGCAGGACTCCTGAGCAACAACACAGTAGGACCGATCTGAGCCGCACAGTGGGACCGATCTGCTCCTTCTGCCTGCACGTGTGGTCGGCAACCCTCGGAACACTTCCTGCTATTTAAATCTTGGTCCTTTTGATTGTTTTTTTTTTTTTCTTTTAAACCAGAGACCTGGCTCCGTGTAGCATCTGTGGCGAGCTAGCGGGGTTTTCTTTTTCTGAGTGGCAGGTGCGTGATGAGGGTCTTGTGTGGTACCCCAGGGAATGGGCGACAGCGAGGCCAGCTTGATGGTCCAGTCTAGATGTTTCTGATGCGCAGGAAAGACGACCAGCCCTGAACTTTCGGCTGGAGGACAGACCCTTTCGCGGGGAACGTTCTCATTTAGCCCTCTGAGGAGAGTGGCCGGGAGCACTGGCCCTGGAGCCTCCATGGGGCACGTGGTCCCACGCTGCCCTCCTACCTCTCACCAGGTATGTCACTCAGCGCACCGCTCAGTGTTTTCTCTGACTGGGCAGCTTAACCATCAGCAATTCATTCTCTCACAGTTCTGGAAGCTGCAAGTCTGTGACCAGGAGGCTGTCGGCAGGCGGGTCCCTGTGGGTGTCTCCGTGGTTGGTAGACAGCTGTCGCCTTCACTGTCTCAATTCCTCTGTGTCTGCGAGTGTCCTGATCACTTTCTGGTCAGTGATTGATTCTCTTATGTGACCTCATTTAACTTAATCACCTCTTTAAAAGAGCCCGTCTCGAAATTTGCCGTTAGGTGGCCAATTGGGGGCCCGTAGCCCGTGGGAGGGATAATGAGGCTGTAAGGGATTAATTTAGACCATGACATATTTCAGCGTTTAGCACTCACCATGAGAAGGAAGAGGGATTTCGCTCATGGGCCGGGTCTGGGTCCTCGCTGCACGCGTGTGACGCTCCCCGTCTGCGCCACACGCTTCTCAGGGTGTGGGCCCTGGCCGCCGACCTGAGCATGCACACTCCCAGGCCCCGGGCCCTGCTTCTGGGGTCAGAAGCTGCTGGACCGGGGCCTGGGGATTTGCATTTTAAATAGGGTTCCGAGCCCAGCGAGCGCAGTTTGAGAAGCACTGCGTGCGCCACACTGCGCAAAGCCGCTGGGCCCGGCCGCCCGGTGTGCGCGCCTCTCCCCTCCCACCCCGCCCGGCGTGTGCCCCCACCCCCGCATGCCCTCTCACCTTCCCCCACCACCGCATGGCCGTGGGCGACTCCACTTCCATCTCACGCCTCCCACCTCTTCTCCCGGCCACAGGAGTGACTTCTCCAGGGCGCGTGACCACCCTGCCCTCCTGCTGCTCCTGCTGCGCGCCTGGGTGGGGGGACTTGCCAGTAGTCTGCAGAGAGCCACTCCAGCCCTGGGGACTGCCCGGTGTCTGGGTTTGCTCTGCCTGGGCTCCTGCCCACCTCTCCTGCCCCTCTCCAGGCGCCCTGGCCCCAGCCTTGGAGAACGAGTCTCTGCTCCCGCCTCAGTTCTGCGGGTGCCCTCCCTGCCGCCCTCCCTGCCGCCGCCGGACCCGGCCCGGCCCCCTTCCGCCCGCGTTTCCTCCTGCCTGGGTTCTCGAGCACAGGGCTGGGCCCTCCCTCACGTCCTTTGTGTCACCGAGCACCATTTCCGAACCCGAGAGACACTCAGGAAATATTTGTTGAACGGAAGGGTACAGGGAGTGCTTTTCCTGGGTATGGAGTGAACTCCCGGTGACTTTTCCAGGGCTGCATCCCGGCCAGTGGCGAAGCCGAGAGGGGCATCCTGCCTTTCTGGCTCTGCTCCTTAGGCCAGGCTGTGCCCGCAGAGCCGAGGCCGTCTGTCCCCGGATTCTTGCGAGTTCACATGTTTTGCACCGTTTTCTGTCTCCTCCTGTGTTCACGGCCCTGTGCGATCCCCGGCCGCTGCTTCCTCTTCCCCCGTTGTGGTGCGTTTGATCTTCTGTGAGCTTGGAAATAAATAAGCCGCCTTCGATTGCTCAGCCACCCGGCCGCCCCGTGGTGGCCCTGCCCGGCTGAGCCTGTGCACGGGCTGCAGAAGCGCCCTTGGTGGGGCTTGCCGAGGGAGCCCTGTGTCCCCCGAGGGAGCACCGTGTCACTTGTCCTCTCGTGAGGTCGTCATTTCGCCAGAGAGCTCGTGTCACCTGCTGTCAGCTCACGCCCTTGGACTTCCGGCTGTGTGGCAGCCCCCCCCCCGCCCCCGCACACACCTGGGTCGCCCACAGTGCTTGCTCCTCTCCACGCAGGCCCTGGGGTGGGCCGCGGCGTCCTGGCGAAACCGCTCTGCAGAAGAGCTGCTGGGGTGACGGAGGACGGGGACTAACTGGGTGCACCGGAGCGGGCGGGGGCAGCTCTGCCTGCCTGGCTATTACCCTGCGTCTGCAGTTTTTTTATTGAAGGTCTAGGTGTAAAGTGTCATTTTAAAATCCTCAGCCAAAGTGTTTGAAAACACTGACCCAGACGATCTCTAAGGCCCTTGCTGGCTTGTAAAACATCTCTTCATAGCTGTAGGTATATCTGCTAGAGGTCGCTGAGGTCAGGGGGGCCTGGCCCAGCTGTCCCTTTAGGGCTGCCCCGGCTATCCAGAAAGGAAAGGTGAGGGTGGCTGAGACCGGAGCCAGCGTGGGGCGTGGCGGGCGGAGCTGCCTGGGGTGGTGTGGGAACTGACATTTGTCTGGGCCTGAGTGTCCACAGTGGTCCCCTGCTGGTCACTTCGCAGAGCGAGGTGGCAGGCAGGGAGCTTCGAGATGTGCTCCAGGCCACATAGCTGAGCCTTGGGCCGCAGCTGACCTCCCCCTGTGGCCTGGCGGATGTAAGCCTGGGAGCTAAGGTTTAGGGGACCATCGGAGCGTTGGGGAACAAGGGGACGTGTGGGGGTCCACGCCTGAGCTGACGGGAGGTGCAGGTGCTGGATGCTGAGGCTCCGTGGGTTTCAGTCGGCGGGCGGCCTGGGACTCGGGGCAGGGGGAGAGGGACGCCGCTGTCGTCCCGTTGGCCAGCCCTGGGAAGAAGCACAGCCTGCCAGTGAGCCATGGCGCGCTTTCCGGAGTGTTCTAAGTTAGTCTAAGAAAGCCTGTCGAACTCAAAGTTTAGTTTTGTGCATTGCTTTGCTCCCGGGCTGCGGGATGTGGATTTATTTCCCACGTCACATGACTAGCGTCAAACCTGGAGTGTGTCGCACCTTGGGGACGGAGCGGGTGAAGTCCCCTCTTACCCAGATGGGCAGCAGAGTGGGACAGACAGGACGGACGGGAGGGACTTGAAGGCACTTGCGCAGACCGGCTTGTTTGGGGACTGCCAGAGACGGCGCCTTATCTCATCCCCCTCTCCTCTGAGGAGGACAAGGGCGGTGCCAGGGGCAGTGACTTGCCTGAGGTCGCAGAGTTGAGGTAGCCGGGGGACCAGGGCCTGCTGGGCATCTCCTTGCTTTTTCCCCCAGGCATCATCCAGCTGCTCTCCTTTTTCCTTCTTCTCTTGGCTTCTGGCCTCCTGAGCATTTCCCATCTCCTTCCAGTCACAGCTTCCTCACAGGAGCACGGAGCGCATCCCGTTCTCTGAGCTTTGTTTAAATGCACCTTCCTGTCCCATCTACCGGGCAGGTCTCTATTGTCTCTGCATCTGCCCTTCCTGACAGCAGGTGCGCCTCCACCTGGCCCCAGACTCACCGCCGTCTTGCACTGCTAAGGCGTGGGGGTGACTTGTTACGCAGCGACAGACGGCCAACACAGCAGACCCTGAGAGTGCCCACGGAGGTCTGGAACGCCGGAGTGTAGCATTCCCGGATTCTGCTGTACGCGCACGTTCACCATCGCTCTGGGTGACAGACCCGCTGTGCGAGGCGTCCGTGGCAGTTTGGCCTCTTCTCTGCAAGGAGAGGCATCTCCTTCCACACCTCTCCAGCACTCGCACTGCCGGATGCTGCCGTTTCAACACAACTTATCTGATGAGCGCAGAATGCTATCGCGCGGTTGTTGTGACTTGCACTCCCCTGAGCCCTAGCGAGGCCGCACACACTTGCCGTGTTTTTGTTGTCTTTCCCGGTTTCCTCTGCTGTGAGTTACAAGTGCGTTTCCTTTGCCCAAGTTCGTGTTGAGTGGGTTGTCTTTTTCTCATTGACTTTTAGATTTTTAAAAATATTCTGGCGACTAATCCTTTGTCAGCGATACTGTCCTACACTTTGCTTTTGAAAGTGAACGGCACATTGAGGCTGTTTTTCTCTGCCAATGTGCATCCCATGTTACTGGCGTTCTACAGTAGTGATATATCCACATGATATATGTTAAGGCATGTTAGATAATCTATGACATGTGTTATATATATCATTATGCGTGTCATTTATTGAGCTGGCCCTGTGGGTTGTTTGCAGTTTTGTGTTAGTAGGGACATAGGTCTGTATCAGTCAGCTAGGTTATGTTCTGGTAACAAATGACCCCCCCCCCACATCTCCTTCATTTGCAATAATGTAGCTTACTTTCTCCCTCACGTTACACGACCACTGATTGTTGGCCATGGCCCTTCTCTGTGCCCTCGGCTCTCTGGGACCCAGGCTGCTAACAGCCCCGGGCGAGGGGTGGCACGGCAGGGAGGAAGAGGGTGGAGCAACACGAGGCTTCCTTTGGCCTCTGCTGAGGAGTGGGGCTTGACACGCAGCACTGTCGGGTCCCTCGCATCATCTCGTCGGCTGAAGCGAACGGCGTGGCCGGGCTGCCGTCAGTGCGGTGGGGAGGGCAGCCCCCCCACGGGGAGGGACAGTGAACGCTCTGCCAGGACAGCTTGTCGCAGGCTGTGGTGAATGGTCCAGTGCTCCCTGCTCCCCAGTCTGTGTGATTTTGCCTCAGGAGAGAGTCTTAGAAGTAGAGTTGCTGCTCGGTTAGAAACAGGCACATGCGGAAAGCTGCTACTGTTGGCGTGTCAGCTAGGTTTTAGTCTGTTACTGCACGTCTCTGTGGAAAGAAAAGTGATTGTTCGTTCAAAGACTGTTTTTAAAGGGAAAAAAAACACCTTCGTGGAAATACCCCACTGCGCCAACCCCCTCCCCCTGCCCGTGAGCGTCACAAAGTGTCTAGCTCCATCGTGAGCGTCACAAAGTGTCTAGCGCGATCGTGATCGTCACAAAGTGTCTAGCGCGATCGTGAGCGTCACAAAGTGTCTAGCTCGATCGTGTTCAGATGACTTCCGTGCCACTTCCTACATGCTCTTTCCTTCGCGTGGCTGCCCGTGAGGCTCGGCGTTGCCGGTGTTCCTTGCTGCTTTACGGACGCGACGCCCCGGCTCAGAGAGGCAGAGAACCTTGCTCGGGGCCGGGCTGCTGGTCTGCAGAGCGGGCCTGGCCCCTGGGTCTCCCCCTGCCGCCCCGGCCTTTGGAAGCCGGGGCTAAAATCTCCCTCGTGCTGCGTTGCCGGTTGCGCCCAGCGTGCGTCGTCCAGTCTTCTGGGAGGCACTGGGCCCTGGGCCTTGGCAGGCCCGTCTGTGGCCCTGGGGATGACTGCATGGCCGTGGCTGCAGTGGCTTAAGGTGCATTAAAGTTGTCGCTGAGTCCTTGGGCTGGGGGAGGGGAGTTGCTATTTTTAGGAAAAGTTGAGGGAGCGAGTTAATCCCGTTAGTCTGGCAGAGCTGAGGAGAAAGAGGTGTGATTGTCTATGGAGGAGGGTGACTGTTTCTTAGGAGTGGCGCTTTTTCGACCCAGTAGATCAGCGTGAATGCTGCTTGGTTAAGGGCGAAATCTGTACAGGTGGAAGGGCACGATTCCTTCCTCGGTGCCTCGGAGAACTAACTGCAGGTGTCTGGTCGATCTCCGGCCCGGAGGAGAATGTGAGCTAGGAAGAGTGCCTGGTGCTTTTTCGTTCCTTTGCGATTGAGGTGACATGCTATCATCTTTGAGTCAGGTTATTCGTTTTCTCTGAGCTGGCGGTTCACTCATCTGTGAAAAGTAAAATCCTTCTTTGCCTGCGTTATGTGGATGCTGTGAGGAGCCCGTGGGGTCTCAGAGAAGTGTCGTGTGACCTGCCATCGGGGACCCCCCCCCGCCCTGGAAGGCTAGAGTCACAAAGGTGGGTGACCACAGTAACAGGTGTTGGCGGAGACGTGGAGGAGTTAGAAATGCCGTGCGTGGCTGGTGGGAATGTAAGATGGTGCAGCCGCTTCGGAAAAACGGTTCGGCAGCTCCTTAAACAATCACACAGAATGACAGTATGACCCGGCGGCTCCGTTGCCAGGGACATATCCCCAAGGGAGCAGACATCGTCCACACGAAAACACACACGCGACTGCTCACAGCAGCGTCATGCATGGTGGGCACGGCGCGGGGACGACTCCAGTATCCACCGACTGGAAAATAGATTGTGTTACACAATGGGGCAGATCCACACAATGGAAAGTTAGTCACCCGAAAAAGGAATGAAGGACCGAGCGCGCTACGACACGGAGAAACCTCGAAAACATGCTGAGCAGAAGAAGCCGGTCACCAAAGACCACCTATCGTATGATTCATTTATACGCAAAGCCCAGAATAGGTAGATCTAAAGGGATAGAAAGTAGAAGAGTGGTTGCCAGGCTTGGAGGTGAGGAGGGATGGGGGGAGTGACTGCGATGGGCAGGGCCCTCTTTGGGGGATGAAGAGAGTGTTCTGAGTTAGATAGTGATGGTAGCGCAACCTTGTGAATATACTAGAAGCCCCCGAATTGTATACTTAAAACAAAACAAAACAAAGCAAATAGCAGCGGGCAATATTGTGACAAGTCATCGGGAGGCAGCACACGGGACCGGACAGGCTGGGATGTTAGTTGCATGCCTTTTAACACAGACTGCTTCATCCCTTTAAGCCTCAGTCTCCCCGTCTGCGAGGAGGAGGTCCCGGCCACTCTGCGGGGTTGGGCTGCAGACCCGGTGAGCCGTTCGCCTGGCTCGGCGCTCGCGCGTGCTCGTGGAGTGGTGGCTGTGACCGTGTGTGGCCGCCTTCCCTGCACCCGGCTCACTGAGGCAGCGTGCCGACGTGGTCCTGCCGTCTCAGAAATTTAATGAGAGCAAGGACACGAGCCAGTGTTTGCCGAGCACGCCCCACAGGCCAGCTGCCGGTGCCTGGGTGCGTTACCTGTGCCGTCGCTTTATTCTCAGAGCAGCCCCCGGGCACGCTGCGATGGTCAGTGATGGACTGAGGATGTGTTTCCAGGGAGACGCCGGGCGGGGGCAGTGAGCACGGCCAGGGGAGGCGCGATGTGCCTTCTTCAGTAGGGCATCCGAAGCTGGGCGACGGGCACCCCGTCGTTTATCATCCTAGCGTCTCTGTTTTAGGCATACTGGGATTTTTTCTTAAAATAAAAAGTTTAAAAATCAGCGACTGTACGAGGTAGGTGCTGTTCCTCATATTTCGGATGGAGAAACGGAGGTGCGGAGCGTGCAGGGTTACTGGCAGGGCTAGGAGACGGCTCGCTCCCCTTTTATGAAGGGGGGCTCAAGCCGCCCAGGCTGGCGACCACAGGTCCCTGGGCCAGCGGGCCTCTTGGGGTTGGTTATGGGGGCCCAGAACTGCAGCGGGCCTGGGGCGCCCGCGCCACCCCACCCTGGCTGGTGTGCTTCCCTCTCTGCCCACCCCGAGAGACGCAGGCTTGACAGGTGGGAGATTAAGGCTGGGGATTAACGAGGGAAGACATTTTCCTTCTGTCTCTAGATGCGGGGGGCTCTTGGATAATCCGGGCTTCGCGATGTCGGGCTGAAGTTCTTTCGCTTGATTATGTTGATCCGGTAAAATCTGTGGGCACGTGACATCACTTTGTTTCTTGCACTGTGACCTTCCAAAAATTCGGGGAGCGAAGGCGAGGAGGGGGTGGCGGCGGCGTGTGTGCGCCTGCACCTCTGTTCCCCTGGCCGCCCCCGCCCGCCCCCGCAAGACACAGGCCTGAGTGTGAAATTTCGCCCCCTGACCAGCTGTGCAGCTTGGGAGAAGTGGCCTAACCTCTCTGAGCCCAGTGTCCTGCCTGCGACAGGAAGGGTGCTGTGCTTCCTCTAGGGCTTGCTGGAGTTGTCCAGCCTGCTCGACCTCGGGGGACACAGCTATTACGTCACGGGGCCACTTGCTGAAAACTGCACCACAATCTTGTGACCCGGATGATGTCTTCCAGGGATTGGCAGAGAAATTATTGTGCCTTTCATGTGGGAAAACACAGAACACGCTCGCAGGCTGTGCTTTTCTGCCGTCACTTCGGGTGCCAGGGGAGGAGGCCCCTTGGGACTCAGTCTGATTGATCGCTAAGGACCGTCCGAGAAGAAACTGGTTTGCAGGGCCCCGCACAGGTGCAAGGCCCTGTCTCTCCAGCGGGCGGTGCCCAGGCCCCTTTACCTCCCCTCTGCCTGTATGTCCCCGTCCTGTTTCCTTTCCGCTGGGTGAGAAGGAGCTTTTGCAACCCTGACAATTCCCTGTAATTCACCCTGAAATTGCTCTCCTCTGGGCTCTCTCCTAGACCCATGGAAGCAGCCAGACGACTTCAGATACCGAGGTGGGAGCCGTGGGCTTTCATAACACTGCGACGTGATTCACGGCCGCCCAGGCTGTGTCCGAGGCTGCGGAGGGGGGTGGGGAGGCAGGCGGAGCCGGGGCTGGCGTGGACGCAGCACTGCCTGCCGGGTGCCACCGTCTTAGAGGCAGCACCGGGGATGACCCTGGGGAAAATGCACGTGTCTTGAAAAGGGCCACAGGGTTGGAGTTGAAGGGGGTCCGTGGTTTCACAGTTGTGCTGTTCCCTTCGGATGCGGGTTTGTGAGGCTGAAGACGGGATTCGTGTAGCTGGGCAGTCATCGTAGCTCGGGGGCGAGGGCCGTGGGCTCTTCGGCTCCAGGGCGCACACGGCCTTCTCTCAGGGGCGCCCCTGGAGCGCCTTGGCCCTGCCTCCTGTGTGCAGGCCTGACAGCTCTGCAGCCTGGTCCCCAGCCAGATGGAGGGTGGCCAGACATAAATAATAGAGCCCCCGGGACGGGCACCCAGAGGGCTCCGGGAGGGACTAATTACTGCAGCCTGGGAGGGGCTCTTGCCCGGCCTTTAAGGCCGTGGGCATAGGAAGGAATTGGGGTGTGTGCGTTCCACGCACAAGGAACAGCATGTGCGGAGGCACGGGGCCATGAAGAGCCACATGCGTGTAAGCCACGTGTCAAGTCCTTTCTGTGGCTCCCTCTAGTTCGGTTTCTTTTGTCACCAGACAGGGAGAGGCAGGGTCTGTTCCCAGGCGGAGCTGCCACACTCCGGAGGCGACCCGCTGGCCTCTGAGGGTTCTTCTCGCCTGTCTGTCCTGTGGCCTTGAGCTCAAGGCTATGGCGTGTCCTGAAACACAGCACGCTTGTCACACGTCCCCTCTTCCCCTGCCCCTTTGCTGAGAAGGCCCGTCTGGGCAGTTGTGGCTGTCTTCTGGGGCAAACGAAAGAAACTGGTGGTTAATTCGCACCAGCGTGTGAGGGACTGACAGCACCTTGCTCTCCCCGCCCCCCGCCCCCCAGCAGTGTTTGGATGGCGGGCCACCAGGCGGGCAGGTGAGCCAGCCCGGCACCTTGCTGCTGCTTGCAGGGTTGTTTTCCCTTTTGCTTCCGGCTTTGGCAGTTTCTCAAAGTCCGTAGCGTTCGCAGAAGGAGGAGCGGCTTTGGCTGGGCCCCTGGTGAATGGGTTTGCAAGCTGCAGGTGCCTCTGACTGCAGAGCCTGGACTGAGGGTGGCTGCTGCCGGGTCAGCGGTCCGGCCACAACCGACTCAGTTTGAAGGCCAGAAACAAAACACATCCTTGCCCAGGGGACAGTTTAGATTGGCCACTGATGTCGAGTCTTCTGCTGGCCTCTCGTGGGGCGGTCGGGTGGCTAAGGGGAAGAGAAGAGGGCCTCTCTGCAGTCTCTCCACGGTGCCCGTGCTGGACAGCGGCCCGCGGCCCCGCTCTTCCCAAGCTGGTCGTTCAGAGCAGGCCTCCTCCGCCCTGCCTCCCGGAAGCCCCCGCAGACTGCGGGGAACATTCGAGCACCAGGTCTTGGATGTGCACGCCCAGAGGAGCGGGGCCGGCCGTGCGTCTGCCCAGAGCCCCTGACCTCTTGTTGCTTTTTAACTAGGTTATTGAGCTGTTGACGACCAGGCCCGAAGGGTCCTTATAAAAACTAAACAAAAACCACAAAGGCAGAACGAGCCACACGGAAGACCCGAGTGCTGCTGAGCCCATCAGCCTTGTGGCTTTGATCTTGGAAGACACGGTCTTT
This sequence comes from Eonycteris spelaea, assembly GCA_003508835.1. Classification (NCBI taxonomy): domain Eukaryota; kingdom Metazoa; phylum Chordata; class Mammalia; order Chiroptera; family Pteropodidae; genus Eonycteris; species Eonycteris spelaea. Next base: position 3,137,703 of record PUFA01000014.1, read on the forward strand.
GATGTTCCCTCCTTCTCCAAGGTGGCTGTCCCGAGTGAGGCCGTGAAGGGAGTGCTGTGCCTCTGAGCCAAGGATTCATTATGTAACAAGGCCCCGGGCGCCGGGGTGAGGGGGGGGAAGGTGGCCGCCGGGAACGGGCGCCAGAAGGCCCCTGCCCAGGGCCGGCGCCGTCGCTGGAGGCCCGGGCGTCTGGGTAGCGGGCAGGCACGCACCCCTGTTCCGTGGCAGCCTCGGGCAATGTTCCCTTAAACCGTGCCACTACGGTCCGTCTGGAGCTCCCGGCTCGCTTCCTGGCGTCACTCTTCAGGCCCCTGAAACGGAGCCCCACGCAGAGACATCAAGAAAAGCGATCGGGGCCTCTGCAGCCGCCGTCGTACCATCTGGCGGCTCAGAAATATTTTATAACCACATGAGTAAGACAAGCCTCTCGCATGCCGCACACAGGCGCCCCTCTTCCAGCAGGCTCTGCATCCTCCCCCCTCCTCCCCGCTCCTCCCTCCCTCCCTCCGCACTCTCTCTCTCTCTGAAACACTGGAGAAGCCTTTTCCCAGGCGGGAAGGTGCCGGGCCCTGGGTTCAGGGCACGTGTAAGCCGGGTGGCCTTGGGCGGCTTGCTCCGTTCTCTCCTCCTTGGCACCGGTGCCCGGTGCTGTTACGTGAGTCAGACGAGGTTAATGCCCCTCTCACCGCGCGACTCACTGCTTGTCTTAGACTCCTAAAACTTGTGCGCTTGAACGTCCTCTGAAAGTAAATGTGATGCGGGCGTCTTCACCGGAGAATATTGAGACAATACAAGGGACCTAGAAAACAAGTTGATAATCCGTGGCCCCCCCCTCCCCTTAAAGGGGCGGCCACTGAGAACATGTGCCCGCACTTGCGAAGAGCGAGCCTCTCAGGTGGCCTGATACCCAAACCGCGAGGACTTGCGCACGTAAATGGAGGTGTGAGTCTGTGGGCCGTCTGTCTGACTGAGTGTGTGCTCCGGGGGGTGGCATGTGTGTGTCCGTGTATGTGTGAGTGTGTGCAGACGTGTGTGTGGAGCCTTGGGGTCCAGAGAGCTCCCGTGGTCAGAGCCGGGGGCCACGGCTTCTGGGCAGGGCACCGGCACACTTCCAGAGGAGGTGGGGGGGCTGGTGGTGCAGGGGACAGGGGGTGGGGGATGCGGCCGACCTCCCCGGTGACCTGTCTCAGCAGAGCTGCAGGTGAGGGCGGTGGTCGGGTCCAGCAGAGCCAGGCCAGGAGGCCGGGACGGGGCGGAGGATCGTCGCTCGCCCCGGGGCGCCAGGAGGAGATGGAAGGGGGCGGCCCCACTTGTCATCCACCCAGTGGCCCGTACGCCCCCTGCAGGGCCCACCTTGGCGGTCTGGGAGGAGGTGCCCCCCGCATCTCCAGGCGCTAGCTGTGTACCCCGAGTCCCCACCCCATCTCCGCCCCTTGTGGCGTTTCCCCTCTTTGAAGCAGGAGGCAGTTCTTCCTTCTAGAGACAGTTTCAACACAACAAACCTGCAGCTACCCATGCGGTGAGCCGGGTCGGTGTAAATGACCAATTAAGGGTGTCCCCCCAGTTGGGGTGACCGGTCAACGAGCGGAGAGCCACCGACCCGAGACAGGCACTCGGCGCCCCCACCATCAAGCGGAACTGCGGGTCTTGTGTCCTGTCCTCAGCACAGCAGCGTAGGGACGGGAACGTGACCGTGTCTGACCCCGCCCCCCCTTGTTCTCCCTGTCTGTCGTGGCCCCGACTCCCCACACATGGACTCCCTACACATGGACCCCACACATGGACTCCCCACACATGGCCGCAGACGCTGGCCCTCCCCCCTCCCCTCCCCCTCCCTCCAGTCAGAGTCAGGACAGGTTCCATTTTAAACATTGTTCCTCTCTGCCCCCCCCCCCCACCCGCCCAGACTGGTTTCTAAGGGATCTTTATCAGCTCGTGGAGCCTGCTCACTGTTTCTGTCCCCCAGGAACAGAGTGCTCAGAGATAAGCCCGAGTGTTGCATTACTGGAATTCACTTTCAGAAATCTCTAGAACCCCTGCCCCAGTTTATGTGGGTTCAGTGGGACGTGCCGGCCGCCCTCAGGGAGAGGGAATGTGCCTGACCACAGAGGCTCTGGGGGCCCAGTGGAGGGCCTCAGTCTTTGGAAAGACTTGCTCACTCGTGCATTGGGTCCCTCCTCGGTACCGTTCTCTGCTGGATCAGGACCACACGGGGACGGGGCGCCCAGGGCAAGCCTCCTCCCGAGCCCGTGGGGTCTTGGGTCACAGCGACCTCACTGTGCCTGCCCCCCACCACCTGGTAAAGCTGTCCCCCTAAGCCGTGACCTCGGTGTGGATGAGGTGGGCGGTGGGGAGGCGGGTGGGGAGGCAAGCAGGTTTCAGATGGGCACACCTACCACCCCTCGTGTGGAGGTGCCTCCTGCTCCCCTGGGGTTCCGAGGTCTGATTTGGGGTGCCAGTCCCGCCTAGCCACATCCTCCCCTTCCTTCGATCCTAGGGCGCGCACCCTGGTTCCCCTGCAGGGTTGGATGCCCCACGATTCTCCCCTGTTCCGTGGCATGGTGGCGTGCGTTGGTGTCTGAGGGGAGGCCGGGCATTCGTGGAGGCCGCCTCCGTACCCCTGGGACCCGCCGTGGGCCTGGCACAGAGCATGGGCCAAGTCGACTTGCTCTCAGCTCCCCCAGCCCCTGGTTTCCGTGTCCTCACTGACTCAGACAGGGTCCCGGCTGAGCAAACTGTCTTTCTAGCGTGAGAAGACGCAATTCCGAGAACGTGGGGGGTGGGTTACGATGGAAGGGGCCCGGCCGCATTTCGCTGGCCTGCGCCATTTCGGAAGCCCTGGTCTCGGAGAAGCCCCGGCGTCCTGGGCAGCCTCATTCCTACTTCCATCCCGCTATCAGCCGCCTGCTGTGGACGCAGCGTGGTGCAGGGACGTAGACGCCAGAAGTGCGGGGGCCGGGGAGGCACGGACCCCCGAACCCTCTTGTTTTGCATATATCAAAGCCGAAACTTGTGTTTCTTTCAAAATACTCTGAACCCTGGCCCTCTCCCAGGAAACCCAGGTCTGCGTGGTGTGATGTCACCTGAGCCGGGTTGGTCCAGCCGCCTCGCCTGATTCCCAGAAGCGAGCCTCCGTCTCCGAAGCGCTTGGGGAGAGGTCTGTCTTAGTTTCGGCCGGTTTAAGGAGCGTATTCCCGTGTTTATTAACTCGCGGTGACAGCAGCGGTACACGCCACTGTCACGTTGCTCCTTCCCCATCCTCCTCCCCACTTCCCCTCATCACGCCGTGAGTCCTTTCTCCAGGGACAACGTGGACCAGGGCGGTGCAGCAGGCCTGAATTTCTTCCTGTCGTTACCTGGAAGAAATGGAATCGGAATCCCGCATTTCCTCTGCTATAAAAGCAGTACACACCCGTTAGAACGCCTTGAAAATGCTAAATGGTAAAAGGAGATAGAAAAGCGTGACACCTTGTCACACCCGCCCAGGTAACCACCGTGATATTTGTGTCCAGAAAAAGCACTCGTCTGGTACGATCGGCTTTGGCAGTGAGTTGCTAAATGGAAAAAGATTATTAAAGAGAGGATCATAAAAGTGATGCAGACATGCCGCGAGCATTTTATTTTAACACAGAACATTTCGTCTTAACGTAAAACATGTATTCATTCCCCCATCTCCTAATTTCGGGCCAAGGCTTCCTCTTGGATTGCAGATGCGCTGGATGGTGTCTACGTTATCCTTTTTGTGTTATCCTTTAATGGGTTTTCCATGATTCTCGGTTTCTCTCAGGTGAAGCGGGAACGGAGTGCCCAGTCCAGGCAGGTTTCCATGCACCCCTAATGTCATACAGCTCTTCTGTTCTGGCCTAATTTAACAGTGACCGTCCCCAAACGTGCACCTCTCGCCTGATGAAAACAATTCATGTTGAACTCCTATTCCAATGGTTTATATAAAAGTTAATTCAGTTACATAATTATATAAGTACAACCGGTATGAGCAGGTGTGAGTCTTGGTCAGCTCAGAGAGCCCCCCGCCCTGAGGGTCCTGCAGGCCCCCTGCCCCACAGAGGGAGCTGAGCGTGTCCCCGGGGCCAGGGCAAGCTCAGGGCAAGCAGCTGAGGAAGCTCTGTGTTTTCCTGGTTGTGTGCGTGTGTGCGTGTGTGTGTGTGCGTGTGTGTGTGTGTGCACGCTTGAGTGCACACGACACACGGAACATTCTGTGTGATTTCTCTCTCTGAACTACTTGGAGAAACCTCACGATGTTATCAAGTCCAGGCTGAAATTTTTATTTTTATTTATTTATTTTTTTCTAAAATTTTGAGCCCGCGGAGACGGGAAGAGCAGGGCTGAAAGTTTTAGACTTGAACGTGTGACAGTTAACATCGTACTTCGTGGTGAAAGACCGAAAGCTTTTCTGCAGCCTCAAGAATGAGCAAGGATGTCCGCTGCTTCCACTTCTATTTAATACTGTATTGGAGGTTCTAGCCACAGCAGTTAGGCAAGAAAAAGAAATAAAAGGCATGTAGATTGAGGGGTAAGAAGTAAACGATTTGTAGAGGAGATGACTTTTTTATACGGAAAATCCTAAGGAATTTACTGAAAATCTGTGGGAGCTTATAAACAAGTTCAGCAAGCTTCAGGACTATAGGACCAATGTAGAAAAAAGAATATATCATTTCATATACTTGAAATGAGCAATCTGAAAGTCAAATTAGGAAGATAAATTAAGAAGATAATTCCATTTTTAATAGCATCGAAAAGAAGAGAATGCTTAGGAATAAATTTAACGAAAGAAGTGCACGACTTATACTCTGAAAAACCACAAAATCTTTGGGACGAAATTAAGACCTAAGTAAATGGAAAGGCATTGCGTGTTCATGGACTGGCAAGCTTGATGTTGTTAAGGTGGCATCGCTCCCAAATTAACCTGCAGATTCAGCTCAGCCCCCCATGAAAACTTCAGCTGGATTCTTTGCAGAAATTGACAGGCTGATTTTAAAATTTAAATGAAACTGTAGAGACCTAGAGTAGCGAAACAGTCTTGAAAAAGAAAAACTGAGCAGAAGGGCTCACACTTCCTGATTTCAGAAATTATTACAAAGCAGCAGTAATCAAGACAGTATGGTATGGCAGAAGGATCAACATGCAGATCAACGGAACAGAATTGAAAGTCCAGAAAAAACCCTCACGTGTACAGTCAACTGGTTTTCAAAGGTAGCAAATAATTCGTTTGGGAAAGAATAGTCTTCTCAACAAACGATGCTGGCCCAGCTCAACTGCCACGTGCAAAAGAATGAATTTGGACCTCTACCTCACACCATTCGTAAATATGAACTCAACATGGATCAGAGACCTAAATGTAGGAACTAAAGAAAAATAGATGTAAACCTTCTTGACCTTGAATTAAGCAAATGTTTCTTAAATACCCAAAGCGTAAGTGACCAAAGGAAAAAAAATAGATGAATTAGACTTCATCAAAATTAAAAACTGTTGTCCCTCAAGGGCACTATAGAGAAAGTGAAAAGACAGCCTGCGAAATGAAACAAAATATTTGCAAATTATATATATTCCAGGCTTGTACCTAGGCTGTATAAAGAATTCTTACAACCCCATAATAAAAAGACTAACCAATTAAAACACGGGCAAAGGCCTTGAATAGACATTTCTCCCAGGAAGATATGCGGGGGCCAATAAGCAGGTAAAAAGATGCTCAACACCGTCCGTCAGCAGGGAGATGCACACCAAAGCCACAACAAGATACCATTTCACACGTAGGAAGTAAAGTCAGCTACGTACACGTGCAGGGGAGGATTTGGAGAAGGTTGGAACCCTCGGACACCGCCGCTGGGATGGAAGGGTGCGGCTGCTTTGCAGTCCCGAGGTTTAACAGCGCCCGCGGGGCACGGTTCCACGCCCAGGTATGCTGCGGCAGAGGCGAAATGCACACACGGGGACGTGCACGTAAGTGTGGCCACGGCCCACGTGTCCCTCCGCTGGTGAATGGATAGGAAACCGTGCTATAGCCGCACCGTGAAGCATTTGGAAATAAAAAGAACGAAGTACTGACACGTGCCACGACACGGACGACGTTTGAGAAGAACATGCTGAGTGAGTGAAGTGGCCCACGGCAGACCAGACCGCCTGCCGCGAGGTCTCGTTTACAGGAAAAGTCCAGAATGGCAAATCCGCAGAGACAGCGAGTAGATTCGTGGGGGCAGCGGGGGGCAGTGGGGAGGGGGGGACTGCTCATAGGTTTGGGGTTTCTTTTGGGGGAAATAAAAATGTTCTAAAATTGGGGTGATGGTTGCCCACCTCTACGCAGCTATGGCGTTACAGCCTTCGATCTGTGCGTTGTATGGCGTGTGGGTTTCATCTCAGTAAAGCTGTTGTTTTAGGAACGAAATGGCAGCACTGCTGACTCTCCGCCCTCGCCCCGCCCCCCTCCGTTTCCCCCATCTCATTTCTAGGTGAGGGAGGTTCTTCTCAGTGTTCTTCTAGAGGTGTGTGGGACCCTCCTTTTCTCACTGCTGATCCCTTTGGGTCTCTTCTTAGGACGTAGGATGCACCCCGATCCCCATCTTCCTGTCGCTAAAACTTTTCCGGGCCGGTCTTGGCTCTCTTTCTCCTGCTTAATGGACTGATTTCCCAGTAGATTCGTGTCTGGATCGAAATTAATTATCCTGGAAGCAGTCGACTTCATTCCCCCCCCCTCCCCGGCCGGTTCCAGGGGCAGAGGTCATGCCAGTGGCTTCTGTGGCGAGACCCAGGTTAACTACATGGCAAACTCGTATGCTCCCTTCAAAGCCCGATTCGAATGTCCTCTCTCTGCTGCCGCTGCCCCCCAGGAAGGTGCCACCCGCTGTTCCCCCGGCCGTCAGCAGGCGGAGCGCACGCGCCCACTTTGCTCCTGACCTTCCGCCAGTCCGTGAGCTCGAGGACACTGTGGTCCTCGTCTCTTGTCTCACCAGCGCCCAACGCGGAGCCTGGAGCATGGAGCAGGCTCTGTGGCCGCTCAACTGCAGGACCTGTGAGGGGGTGGCCATAGGTTGCAGGTCAAAGGCGACATCGCAGTTAGGACCAGAGGCTCTTGGAAAACCTGGGGCACTTGTTCAATTAGCTGCGAGTCTTTGTCCCTGCCCTGATGATAGGGAACGGTGGAAAGAATGTGAGATCTGCAGCCAAGCGGCCTGGCTTTGAGTCCCGAGGCCCGGGCCTCCGACTGTGCCGTGAGCCCCAGAAGGCCCAGGTGACACACCCCCATGCAAGGAGGACGATGATGCCCCCCAAGACACCTTGGCAAAGGAACCCGCCCGGATGGCGGTGGGCCCTGGCCCCGGCCTCAGCTTGGTGAGGGCGGCCTCGGTTCCAGCCCAGAGTTTCTGAGAAGAGATTGGAGTGTCTGTTGAAGGGAGCGGCCGGGTGAAGTGACCCCTCACAGTTGAGGAGCAGGAGGGCAACGGGAGGCTCTCAAGAGCTCTGTTAACTGCCTGTCAGGGAGGGACACTGAGAAGACATTTGCGGAATGAAGAGAGAGGGTGTGGACCAGCGCGCGGCCGAAGGGCTGTGGCCGGGGGAGAGAGGGCCGACTTCCTCCGCTGGCCCGACGGCGCTGGAGACGAGGGCGTGGGAGCCGAGGCCAGCCGTGGAATGATCGCGCATCGGGATTGCACAATGCCGGCGTGCACGCCACTGGGGGAGTGAGCACACTGTCCCTGGAGGAAAGCAGACGAGCGAGCCCTTCACAAGACTGTGGTCAAAGGACCCCGCGCGCCAGGCGGGGGTGCTTCGAATAAAGACTCCCTCAGAAGGTCCCTTTCCCTGGCCACAGTTTAGGCCAAGGGGCGACAAACTCCTCTGAAGGGCCGGAGAGAAAAATTGGGGGCTTTGCAGGCCACAGGGCGTGTGTCCCAACGGCTCAACTCTGCCTGTCTGGTCCTCGCGCCAGAGCAGCCACAGGATGGTGTAACGGGGGCAGGAGCGTGGCTCTTCCGATACCTTTATTTGCAGAACCGAGCAGGGGCCGGATTTGTTCCTGAGGAGGGAGACGTCGGCGAGAGACACGGGGAAGAGACAGAGAAGGAGACAATGAGAACTGGGGGAGAGAAGGAGACGTGGAAAGAGGCTCAGGGGACGGGGACCGAGCGGGAGGGAGACGGAGAGGGAGACGGAGCCACGCACGAGGGCAGGGCCGGGCCCCCAAGCCGCTCGCACGGCTGGCTCTTCCCTCTCCGGGGGCGCCCGTCCCGGCGCCGGGCCCTTGGGCTGGCAGAAGTCCGTGGCCCCCTCTCCGGCAGCTTGTCAAGGCCTGAGCGGTGGACAGCTCCCCGCCCCCTCCCTCCGCCATCACCCGGTATCATCCTGGACCCTGTGGTAGGTGCCGAGGAAGGATGCGCGCACCCGGCCCCGGCTCAGTGTGCACCTGGCCGTCCGTGCCCCGCAGCGGCGCACGGGTTCAGACTGACCGCTGCGCACTCTGCGCCGGGCCCCGTCACGCACGGGTTTGTTTCTTCATGCACACGTTCGTGCCTTTGCTCGTTCTTCTGATTCCAGTAGCAACCCCGTGAGACGGGTACTGTCTTTGTCTGTGTGTTATATGTACATCGAGGCCCAGCAAGGGCAGGCAAAACTGGCCTAAGGACACGCAGCTTGTAAGTTTATGGGGAGACTCCTTCTAACCTGTGGGGTCTGCAGGGCGGCTTTGGTCTAGGCCTCAAAGGACAGCCCGAGGAGGAGCTCGAGTCAGGGCGGCTGTGCTCCAGGAGAGAGGGCCGCGCTGTGCCAGGTGCCCAGGGGGGTGGGGGCAGGCGTCCCACACGGTCCCACTCGTTCTGCAGCCACGCAGAAAGGCTAAGGGATCGGCCTCAGGTCTGTCTGGCTCCACAGCCCATCATCTCTCCTTTGACGCCTCTCAGCGGCTTGCTGAGTGCCGCCCGCGTTAAAGGCGGCTTTCTCCTGGGCCACAAGGAAATGCTGGAAGAAAGGGCGTCTGTGTCCGGTGTCCGGCTAGACACAGCCGTGAGTGCAGTGACTCTGGTCCCGCTTCATAAACAGGACGGACGGATGCAATGTCAGGTGGTCGGGGTGGGGGCGGGGCTCAGGCGCTGTTTTTTTTAATAGAAAGTGTGAGGGGAGAAACAGGGAGAAAGTCAGCAGTGCAGCCAGCTGAAGAGCCTTCTCTGTCTTCAGAAATCCTGGGTGCCCGCGATCGTGGCCAGCGAGGGCCTCCGGGCAGCCTCTGGGTCGAGCCGGGCCGCCAAGGCCATCCGGGCGCCTGGGCTGCGCTGCCCAGGGCCTGGGCTCTCCCACAGCTGTTGTCCCTCGTGGCCTGCACAAGCCTCAGCCCTCACTTCCCTTTCTCCCGGGACCGTCTTCAGTCACGTCACTGCCCCGATGGGCGGTGACCGTCAGGCCGGCTCCTCTCCATTCCGGGTGAGGTGCCCACCCCAGGCCAGGCGTCCAGCGGTCCCAGCAGTAGGGGACAATTGGATTTCTGTATTTGCAGATGCATTACCCATCCTCAGAGAAGCTGGGTGACTCTGCTGTCTCCCTACAGCATGGGGGACCCGGAATTTGCTTTTATTAACCCCTCCTCACCCCTCTCTCTCGCCCCACCCCCACCGCAGCCTGGCTGTCTGTCTTCAGACCTTTGGACTCTCTTGTTTTCCCTTATTCATCCGTCAGCATTCTGTCCCTTGATCCCCCTGGATCCTGGCATGTGCCCCGCATTTGAGGATGCTGGGGAGGTGTGGGCACGAGACGGCCAGACGTGGGCACTGCTTCCTGTCGTCTGGGCCTCATCAGGGCGGGTGAGACTGCCCTGCGAAGCCCCGTGTGTGCGGCCCTGCAGGCCACTGTCACAGCTGAGATTTGAATGTCACTCTGATGGCCTTCAGATCGCTGGAAGGGACGACTCCCCACAGAGGGTCTTGACCAGGCCCAGCAGTCAGGGTCTTGGGCCTCTCTTCTCGTTGGCGCCGGGAAACCAGTCGTGTGGGGACTTGCGTTGTGGTGACCTCTGTGTGACGCTCTTGGCATTATGCCGAGGGCCCTTGTCACGTTGTAAGTATTGCTCTGGTGTCGGAAGGCGAGCCTGTCTGTTACGGGACCATGACCTTTTCATAATAACGTTAGCAGCGCGTCTGGGGCTCTCGAGAGCTTGCCCGATGCTCTCCCGTACGGCGCGCGTTCGATTCTCGCGGCAATGCTCTGAACCGGCGTGATCCTTTCCCTTTTATAATGAGGAAACTGAGGCTCAGAGAGGAACGTGCTCAAGGTCACGCGGCCAGGAAGCGGTGCGCAGGGCCTCCGGGCTGGTGCAGCGTGACTCTACCGTCACTGCGTTCGGGATAGTTGACCAGCGCGTCTTCGCGGAGGGCCCGCTGCAGTCCGAGCTCCACCGCGGTGTGGCGGGAGGCGGCGGCCGGGGCTTGGGGGACCCGGGCCAGGGGGAGGAGCCCATGGCGGTGTGTGGGCGGGCGGTTCGGGCCGCCAGGCGAGGATGGCACCTGCAGGAAGGTAAGGTGACGACAGGCAGAGCTTCGAATGCCTCTGGGTCCTGCTCCCCGGGGGGGGTCAGGCTAGGGTTCTCGGGGTTTGCCTCTGCGGGGGGGCGTCCAGGTGAGTGGGCAGGCCGGGCGCCACGCGGGGGGAGAGCAGAGAAGGAACGCCTCCACGCGCCCCTCTGTTTCCTTGTTTGGATGAGTCTTCGTTCCTTCGGGAAAGAGAGGTGGGCCGTGGGCACGGAAGGCGGCCGAGGCCTTCGCAGTGCTCTCTCGTGAGGCTCGGCAGCTGGCGCCCGGCCAGGGCCTGCGGGGTGCTGATCTGCAGCTGCGGGGCCTCGCGAGGTCCTTGCCCCGCCTGCCCTGGGACCCTGCGTGTGCACACGTGTGCGTGCGTGTGCACATGTCCGGGTGAACATGTGCATGCGTACGGGCGTGCACATGTGCATGCCCGCGTATGTGTGGACGTGCATGTTTGTCGATTATGTGCTTGTGTGTGCACACATGCATGCCAGCGTGTGTGCACGCACGCACGTGTGTATATACGTGTGCACGTGCCCACAGGCACCGTTCACTAGACTGGAGCCCCCTGCGGGCAGGGCAGGTCCCGCCCTTCTCTGCCCCCAGCACCCAGCACGGGCCAGGCCTTCAGTCCGCACTCAGTGGCGCCGTGGCGGCCGCCGGGGCCTCCCCTGCGCAGCTTCCGACGCCCCAGCACGCTTTCCCTGAGCTCGGCGCGAGTCCGCTTTTCTGCAGCAGCTCATCTCCCGCGGTCTTGTCCATATTTGCTGGGGCTGGGCCCTTGCTGCCTCCCTCGGCCCGCCGTCCTCGGGCCCGCCGGGCAGTGGCGTCCCTCACAGCCACGCCTCCCGCACAGCGCCAGGCTCAAAGGTCAGCAGGTGTGTGTTTGGGTTGAAAGATGATGTGTTTACTGAGCGTCTGCACTGGCAGCGCCAAATGACATTTCAGGAATCGAATTACGGCGTTTCAGTATTTGCAGAATTCAGAAAGAGATAATTTGATTGTATCTGGAAGTCATTGCACACAACTGGCTTCGCTTTCCTAGCGGGGAGCGAGGGCAGGGCAGTGTCTGACGACCGGGTGCTCCCCAGGACACGCCTGCCGAGCTGGCAGCAGCCCGTGGCCTTTCCCTGGATGGGAGCCCAGGGGCTGGAGGCTGCCTCCGGCCGGGCCCACACCGCCACTGCCTGCCACCCACCTGTCCCCTGCAGGACCTGCCCGACACCCGGCCAGCCCACTGGCCCTACAGATGCCGCTGCGGGGTGGCGGCTGCCCCAGAGGGCTCGTCCCCCCAGTTCCGTGGGCCCGGGGGGCGGGAGCGGCCTCGGTCAGCCTCGGACGGTCACGCGATGCCTGTGCCCGGTGCCTGTGCCCTGTCTTGCCCTCAGGGGTTGTTTCCTTGGGCTCATGCATCATCGCCTGGGCCTCGGCCCCTGCCATGGCCAGCTCCTCGTTCCTCCGTCCTTTGGGAAATGCTCTGCGCATTTGCTCGGCGCCATGGCATCCTGAGGCCGCCTCTTGGCCGGGCAGGGTCCCTGCCCTCTGCCTTTGGTGTCCAGAGTCCATAGTGGTTTTGAGGCTGGGAGGCCGGGCTGGGCGCGTGCGGGCTTGCCCCATGCGGCCTTTGGCTCTGTGTGGAGCCGGCCCAGGGTGCGAGTCCAGAGCTGTCTGTTGCTGCAGAGAACTGGGAGCTGTGCATCCCTTCCCAGCAACGGGACTGGAGGTGGGTTTGAACCCCAGCGTGCCTCCCAGCCCTGCTGCTTCCTCAGAGACGTGAGTTTTCCTGAGCGTCTTCGGAGGAGAGTTTCGCGTGGACAGAAACAGCTTCCAGCCCTTGGGTGGCCCTCGTCCCTGCGCCCACATCCCTTGCCGTGGACGCGGGAGCCTTGCTCCGGGGTGGTCTTCCGTGTGGGGCCAGGCCCGCCGGGTCCGCGGCTGGGCCTCCCCGCTTTTGTCTCCTGCCTAAGAAATGAGAATCTGTCCAGCACATGAGCTGTTGTTGACAAAATGTGCTTTGTTTGTGGTTGTTTTAATGAGTAGTTACAGATACGAGAGCTCGTGGGCCTCCGGGTTGCTTCACAGTTCAGTTCTGTTTCTTTGTAAGCACAGGCCTGTTTAAAAACAGGGACCCTCCCTGCCCCTGGGCCCTCAGGGTGGCTCTGGTGGGGCTCAGCCGACAGCTGGTGTGAGTGGGAGCACGTGGAGGGAACCCGAGGCCTTCCTGGAGGAGGTGGTGACGACGCCAGCCAACCATGTTGGACCCTGTCACCTGTTCCCTGTTAATCAGATGATAACGAATATGTCGTGCTTGGATCCACCAGGAAACGCTGAAAGGGAGCTGAAGAAAGCACGAATTCCACTGGACCGGAATCGGTTATGCTTTAAGAAGTTCAGCTTAGGGTTTTGAAACAGGAAGCGGCTCTGGCCTCATTAGGTCAGCCCCAGCGCGTCCTTGAAACTGTTTCGCTCCTTGAAACGTGCTTCTTAACACTGGAAGGAACCACTTTCTCTTTCTGTATGTAGCCCTTGACTCGGTGCAGGGTGCAGGCAGGGCGCCCCAGTCCCCTTATCTTCAGGAAACTACTGGGTGAGGCCCAGGGTGGTGGGGACGCAGGTGCGATCTTTGGCGTTCGGCCCAAGTGGAACCTACATGCTTGTCCTTCAGGGGGCCCCGTGGAGAGAGGTCAGTCAATCTCGGGGCCATTTTCCACTTCCGCCCGGTAGTGGCTACTTTCCCATTCCAGAGACGTTCTAGTTTTTTCTCCCAGTCCGGTTTCCGGCAGCCCTGGAGTGGGTGGGGCGTGGGGTAGGGGACAGAGCGGCAGCTCGTGTGGGTCTCGAGGGCCTTGCAGGCAGCTGCCCTGTGGGGGGAGGGCACGGGCCCCAGCGCCCACCGCGCCACGCGCTCACGGCCGGCCTCCGTCCCCGTGGGCCTCAGTTTCCTCATCCACAAGGCGGAGGGGCCCATCCGGGCTGTCACTGAAGTGCCCGTGTTATGGGGCTTTGCCTTCGCTCGTACGGAGCTGGTGCCCCTGGCTGGCCGTCGTGAGTCCCCGGGCGAGCAGGGGGCGCAGGACTCTGGGGTGGCCGAGGCCGGCGTGGGGACGGGCGAGGCGGGCTCAGCAGTGGTGTGTGGTGTGTGTGAGGCTGGGGAGGTTGTGAGCCGGGCTGGCTGCTGGGTTAGGACGGAGGCCCAGGGGAGGAGAGGGGCCTGTGGGGCAGCCAGGCCGGGGCCGTGCGAGGCAAGCGGCCAGGACATCCTGCGTGGAGGGCCTGGGACCGAGGGCTTGTCCGGGACGGGGCAGAGCGGGCGGGCCTGCCGCGGCTTCTGCATCCACCGTGTGGCTTCGCCATGAATAAGACATGAGCGGGTGGAGGCCTTCAGGGATCATCATTATCCTCCGACTCGATAATAGAAAAATTAAAATTTAAAGTGATCTAAAGTGACAAGTGACAGGAATGTTCCTGGAAACCGGAGATTGGGTGTGAGGGCAGAGCTCAGCACAGATGAGATCACACACGGCCTCCTCCAGAGTGGTGGGTTTTCGTGCTTCGGACTTCTAAGCCGAGGACAAAAGGTTCCTTTGTCTGGGGGCGCCGGGGGCCCCTCAGTCTTCGTTACCCTGTGTCATGGGCTCAAGGCGGAGTCTCACAGTTTAGTTTATTTCTGGGTGGCTGCCACCCTGCTGTGGGCTTCTTCCCCTACTGGGGATCAGAGCTGGACACCCCAGGACCTGAGGCCCCCCCCCCCCCGCCTCACTCAGATCCCCCACCAGCCTTGAGAAGCAGAGTCTCCTCCCACCTGGCCCTCCGCCTTCTGGAGCCGGCAAGGGCAGCCAGCTGGGCACGTCCCGGCCCTCGGGACAAGCTGGGAGACCCAGCCTGGCCCAGCAGAACCACCGCACGGATCCGTGCTGTCCTCGCTCCGTGGGAGGCCCAGCCCCTGTGTCTGGGATGTCCCCATTGTGTCCCCGAGGAGCGTATCAGGGTTAAACCGTTGTACCAGCGTGCCTGTGGGACCTTCGTCCAACCTGACCGGCCTCACCTGGACTCCTGCAGCGTTGACTTGCTAAGGCACGTTAGCCTCGAGGTCTGCGTTTTCCCCGTGGACCTCGAGGAAAAGCCGGCTTGGACAATCTCCGACTGGCTGTCCCAGGAGCTCGGGCGGCCTGGCTGGGGCAGCGAGTCTGCGGGCCCCTGGCTTCCACGTCCTCCTTCCTCCTTCAGGGTGACCTGGGTCCTCCCCTGAGCGTCCTCCAGGTCAGTGGGGCGGAACGCCAGAGCTCAGGGACAGCGGACTGTCGGAACACTTATTTTAATTAGAAGAGTTATGTAACATGACATCAGAAAGTTGGCAAAATGCCGGGGAAAAGGAAAAAAAAAGAACCGGCGATGGCGGCCTTCCGCACGGTCGCTGCATCTGGCCCGTGCGCCCCCGCAGGGCGGGCGCCTCCGTCACACGTTGCTCCCGACCCCGTCCGTAGTCCTTGCTGCCCTTCGGGGCTGTGGTGCCCAGGACGCAGAGACAGCCGGCCCCCTGGGAGCCGAGCCTCCAGCCGGGAGGCGCAGTTTGAACCGCCCAAGGCTTTATGGCGCCCGCTGCCCGCCGGCCCGTGCTGGGTCCGGGTGAGGTGCGGCTTTGAGCCAGGCCCGCCCCCGGGAGCGTGCAGGGAGAGACACAGGTGTTTAGTTCAAAGACAAAATATGTGACAAGGGTTCGAGTGGAGGCAGAAGTCGGGCCTGGGGGCCGGGGCTGCTGGGTGAGAATGCTGGGAGAGAATGCTGTTGGCCGGACGGGTCCGAGGAGGGCCTGGGAGCGGGGCTGGGTGTGCGCGTTGGGAGGATTTGGGCAGAGAGGGGGTGGGCAGACGTGCCTTCCTGTCGGCCCGAGGTGGTGTCCTAACCCATCCTCCCGGCGGGGACCACCGCCCACAGTTACCTTGCGTGGTGTGATTGGTTGATGGTCTGTGTCCTCCTCTCTGGCAGAGGATGTTCATGGGGTGGGGACTTCCCGGACCTTACTCGCCACACAGAACAGATGCCCAAACGTGTTGACAGGAAGGATGGAGCAGGACCGGGAGAAAGAGGCCGGGGTCCGTGTGATGGAGGGATTCCATGGGCGGGCTGCAGGAGCGGTTGGGGGCCTGAGCCCAGAGGCAAATCTGGGGTCTCTTCCTTAGCCAGCTGTCTTCTGGGAAGAAAAATTAGGACATCGTGCAAGAACAAAGAGGTGGGGGAAGGGAGAGAAGAAGGCCTGCCCATAATGCCAGCGCAGGAGGGGACGGAACGTCTTGGGGTCTGTCCTACCCCAGGGTCCCCCTGCTCAGACGTGTTCCTGGAGAGTGATTTCGGATTCACACCACTCCTTATCTACTGTTTGAAAACTTGTTGTTTTTACTTAGTGACTCTCTGTCCTTCTCTAGAATTCCCCGGGCAGGACTATATTGACAAGACATCCTCCTGCCTGGACACTCGGCTGCTTGGCCTAGGGCTGGGGACCTCGGGGACTTTTCTTATCTGGGCGATAAAGAACGCCAAACCAAAGTGGGCCATGGGGACGGGGACAGCCACCACTGCTGTTTCGCAGGGGTCAGGAAACTCCAGGCGGAGCTGTCAGACGGGGCTCAGAAGGACGAGCACACGTTCCAACAACGAGGCCATTATTCGAGGTTATTACGTCCGCCCTATTGTTATCCTCTGGGACGAAGGTGAATTCGGAAGTCAGAATGGACCGGGTTTAAGCCCTCGATCCTTCGGCAGCTGCGTGACCTTGGCCCGGCTAGCTCCCTTCCACTCTGCGGTGCTCACGAGGGTGGCGGGGAGCCTCCTGCCCTCCGAGAGCTGGAAGGGGAAATGGAACCCCAGGATCTCTAAGAAAGCGCCTCCCCATGCTAGGTGCCCAGCAAGTGTTGGCTCCCTTTCTGCCCTGCTTTTGTATCTGGGGGGTGGGGGTGGGGGGGAAATGAAGGAATCAATTGAAAAACTAATAAAATAATCACAAGAGTAGTTGGAGATCGGAGAGAAGACTAAAATTAAGCCACGACCACTCACTTGACTTAATTTTCAAAGATCCCGTTCTTGTGCTGCGAATGTTATGCCCGTGGTTACACAGCTCTATACTTTTATCTATATGTTTGTCCAAACTCACTGAACCATATACCTAAGATGAGGGAATTTATTGTGTGCAAATTATACCTTAAAGAACTCGACTTTACAAGAGAAGAGCCCGCTCTTAACGTGGCCAAAGCGGGTGAAAAGACCGAATAGTAAAGAGAAATGTGCCCGGCCTAGATGAAGGAGAAAAAACGACATTTAAATATTTTGCTGTTGTTAGTTTTCCCTTTCTACAAAAAGTATATGTTAATCCGTCATTCAGCAGGTGTCGTGGAGCGCCTACTATGTGCCCCAGGCACTGTTTGAGGCTCCGTTCGGCGCCTCCGGCCGCGGTGGGCCCTGAGCGGGAAGCGGGGCCTGGGCGTGTGGGAGCGTCTTGCAGTCTTAGAGGAATTGGGGGTAGCAGACCTCCCTGAGACGGTGATGGTTGAGGTGGGGATGACTGGCAGGGCCGGCGGTCGGGGCAGGGGCAGGGCACGACGCGAGGAGGAGGTGGCCCTGGCAGGCCCAAGGAGCGGCCCGGGGGACGGTTTTCGGGAAGCTTAAATGTCAGAAGGAGGAAGTAAACGCTCCAGCCAGGCAGGGCGGTTCTACCTCACGTTGTCTTATCTTTCCTACTCTCGTGAATGTCACAAAATACATATATTTTTTTAAGTTTACCATAATGAGACTCTGTTTTTCGCATACTGCGATGTAACCTGTTTAACATAATAGCGTTCTGAATACATTTTCCCATTCTATTACAGTCATCCTTTGTGGCCCGATTTCGCACTCTTCGGCAGTCTTTCATTCCTGGGCATTCGCTGTCATTCGCTGTCGTTTATTTAACCGACGCCCTGCTGTTCAGCACTCGGGTGCGCCTAGGAGCCACCGGGGAGAGGCAGGGGACAAGCGGGACCCGCCCGGTCCAGGACGCAGGGCCTGGGTGAGGTCGCTGTCCGGCGGGCCTCTGCGGTGGAGAAGCGCGTCCTTCAAAGTATTTCTGGTCGGGTTATATACGTCAGATGCTCGCTGTCAAAAAGGTGAAGCATGCAGAAGAGAAGGAAGCAGATGTGACCCGCGGTGTGGGACATCGCCGCCTGCCGCGCAGTCACATGCAGGGAGGCGAGGCGGGGGCGCGCCGCTGTGACGGCGCGTTATTTCACGCCCCGCTTTTCCCATTGAGTTCCGTGCCACCCCATTTCCCTGTGTCACTAAAAAACGTGTTTGTGTACTTCTAACGGCAAGTGACAGAGGTTTGGGGCTTGGATTCAGTCCAGCCTTCTCATTCCGTGGGAGGTGACACGTGTGCCCCCAGTCCCCTCCTGGGGACATCCTGGCAGATGTGCCCCCCGCCCCCCCCTGACCTCCCTGCCTCCGACTGCGGGAAGCTCGTTCGCGTCTCCAGTGAGCAGGCCCCCGATCGTCCACCCGGGCAAACGGGTCCTTCCAGAGACCGGGTCCGAGGCACCGTCACGTCCCCCAAACCCTGCCTCCCTCTTTCTGCGGGTCAAACGTCCTTCACTGCGCATCTCTCAGGAAAATCGTGAAGACGGCACGTTGTTTCCTGGGGGAGTTACTTTGAAGGGGAGGGAGGTGTCGATGGCGCCAGGAGGCGGGCCGGGGGTGGCCACACGCCAGGGCGCTCGCTGGGCCTCCTTCCTCGGCGGCCAGCTGTGGGAAGTGAGCCGCGGACCCAGCCCCTTCAAGTTCCGCAGGCGGCGCCTCCGGCAGTGGGGGCTGCCTGACCCACCCCAGAGGTGCGAGTGATGGGGCGACAGTTGCCCCTGGACGTCTCTCGACAGGTGCCACGTGGCTGTGCCCCGAACATGACAGAATGTTTGGTCCACCACTTATATACGAGTGGCGTGTGTATCAGATTGCTGAAGATAAAAAACCAGAGACAGATTAAATTCCAGAAACTCGGGTAGGTTGAAAGGATGAGCTGAAAACAAGATGCACTCGAACAGGGCCGAAGGCTTTGCACTGTGGTTTGGGTAGGGATTTGTTCACTTCGTGGGTGTGCAGGGAGGCCTGTGCCCATGCGTGGCTCAGCGTCTCTTCTCGGTGGATCCCACGGGCCGCGCCGCTGCCCCCGAGCTGGAATGGGGGCTGGGCCTGGCTGTGGGTCCTTGGGCAAAGCCTCCGGGAGCCAGGTGTGCCCTTTCGTAAGGGAAGGCGGACTTCCTGGCCCACATCCACCTGGAGGTCCAGTCAGGAAGGGCAGTTGCCTTGGAAAATTGCACGGTCGTGATTGCACAAGTGCCTACAGCAGAGACGAGATGCACGAGGAGCTGGTTGTGCAACCCTGGGCTGCTTTTCCCTTTGCCTCAGTAAATGCGCAGTTAAAGAACATGCAGTTCTCAGTCAGGAAGTGCACGCGGTCTGGTCTGGAGGCTTCTACGCTCCGGGGATGGCGAGTGAGCGGCGTGTGGGCAGGGCGGCGGAAAGGCCTGGGTTTCAGCCTGCCCTCCTGGTGGGCGCCCGGGCCACGCGGGTCCGCGTGCGTTGAGCAGGGCTGCTGCCGTGGGCGGGGCGGGGGCGCTGCTTGCTGTGCGCATCCTCAGGATGACCAGCCCCTGGGGCTTTTCCCGCCAGGCCAGCCCTGCCGGACCGAGCTTCCCCAGCTGTGATCCACTCAGCCGCCTCGCGCAAGAGAGCTGGGGGGTGCTGACTGCAGCTGCCCCCTCGCTCTGTGGTGTCTCAGTGGGGCGCCTGCCCAGGCTGGGTGACGAGCTCCTTGGAAAGTCCCCAGCAAGGAGCTCCCTCCCCCCCCCTTCGCATTTTTTTCCCTTTCTCTCTCTGCATGGCGACCTCTTATTCATCCTTTGGGTCTCTGTTTAGATGTCACCTCCATCAAGAAGCCTTCCCAGATCCTTATGGCCGTAGGCCTCTCCGTGCCCGCCTCGTCCTGGCACGTGCACTTGGCCCTGTCCTCTCCCGGGACCCTGGCGTGAGCCCCTTGGAGGCAGGAGCTGCTTGTGTGCACCGTTCCACAATGACAGTATCTGGCAGACACTAAGAATTCAGTTAAATGTGTCTTGAATAAGAAGAAAAAAATTGCATGAATGAGACTTCAGTTTTAGCTTGAAGGCCAGCCCATCACCCCGATGAGAAGGGTCATGTGTGGGGCCCGGCCGCTGGCATCTCGGGTGGCCTGGGTCGCCCGGGCAGCTGCTCGTGCAGGGTGGAGGTGGCCCCCAGGTCCTCATGGGGCGAAGGTGCAGAATGGGTGGCCTGCCGCCCTGCATCGAGGGCTCTGGTGCCCCTGAGGTGGGTCCCACCGGGGAGGCGCTCACCGTGAAGCACCAAGAAGGCCCTTGACCCACACAAGGAGCCGCCCACGGGCTCCTGGAAAGGGTCTAAGGTCCCTAGGGACTCCACCCAGGCAGGAGTCAGTGGGGCCCAGCAGCAGACTTGCTGGAGTCCTCGAGTCTCCTCTCCCTCTCGGTGACGTCCCTAAGCCTCCTGCCTTCGGGGCCTGGGTCTCCACGTGGGGAGGAGGAGTAAGGGACAGTGACACGAGGCTCTTAGGCTGTCATGGACAGTGTATGGAGCGGATTAGTCCATCCCCCGCATGGTCTGGCGTTGGCTGTGGACACTGATATGTCAGACAAAGGGAGTGTGTCCGCCTGCCTGCCTTTCCTCTGAACAACTCGGGGTGTCCTGACCCCCCCTTTACGTAAACTCCTGCCAAGGTTCCTGGTGCCCCTGAACCTAATGGCAGTAGCGCTGTCCACCAGAGTGCGACTGGCCGCAGAGCAGCCCCGGAACACAGGGCTCCAAAGCAAAATGCGACCCTGAGGGCTGGGCTCCCCCCAACACCCTCCCCTGCTCCTGCCGCCTGTGGTCTGCGCGGCAGACCAGCCGCACGGGCGGCACCTCGCCCTGTTCCCGCTGGAGGCCCTCCCCGACGAGTAGAAGTGCGCCGTGGGTGTGCGGGGGGCGCCGCGCCCTGCAGGACCCTGACCCTTCCGGGGAGTGGAGCCTCTCGCATCGCATCATCGCCCTTGCCAGCCTCCGTCACTAGTGGAGGTAAACCTGAGAGACACGGGGCACGTGTGCGTCGGGGCCTCGCGCCCCGGGCGCTGTCCACATCAGGGGCTGCGTGCGTCTTTGCTGGGGCAGGCGGGCGTCCTCTGTGCTGAAGGATGGGTGACCACAGCCTTGGCCTCCGCCCGTGAGCTGCCGGGGGACGACCCCAGGACCCTAGCTGTAATAACCAAAAATGTCTCCAGACATGGCCAAGCGTCCCAGGAAGGGCAAAAGCGCCCCTGGTTGAGAGGCCCTGAGTCACATGTGTTTCTCCCCCGGGCGCACGCACGCACGCACTCACACACGCACTCTCACACACGCACGTGCATGCCGCTCTGCTGGTGGCTCTGGGTGGACCGGCTCGCTCTGTGGCCAGAGTCAGCTTCCTGCTACACACGCACACCCTTAAAAACACACTTCCCAGTCAGAGGCAGTCAGCCAAACACCACCGACCTTCGACCTTCGCTCCCGGGGGGCAGACTAGGGGAGTGGGCGAGAGGCCGGCAGCCTGTGAGTGCTGCACTGGCAGAAGACCCCTCGGGGCAGGACAGGGACAGAGGGACAAAGCCCGCCTCCTCACATCCCAGGGGGCAGCTCTGCGAGGAGAAAGCTCTCAGTTAAACACCCAGCAGCATGATTGGTGTTGAGTCACCTGCTTCACCCCCCACACTGACCATGGGGCTCCATGCCAGGTGGTCAGCTGGGCCCCGGGGAAGACCCTGTCCCCTCTGCTGCCCTTCCCCAGTGGGGCCACAGACACAAATCACAAATCCCCGCAAAGTGCAATAACGAAGACCGGGCAGCGCTGTAAAAGTGAGGGGCCAGGCGTTTGGGGTGTCCCCGGAGGAGGAGCATGAGCTGGGGTTTAAATGAAAGACACAAGACGGGGCAGAGGGGCTCTGCAGGGAGCGGCCGCGTGGCCGCTGCCCAGTGCTAGTGCTGCAAGTGGCTTTGCAAATGCTGCTTCTCGTCATCCTCGGAGCACCGGGGGCCCAGGACGCCAAGACCCTGCCCGGGGGCCGCGTGCCGTGCGTGTGAGGCCGCTGTTCTGTGATTGATCCGGGGGGAGGTGGGGGGTGACTCTGGGACGGGGGCCTTTGCTCCTGGTGGCCATAGCTCTGAGCGCTTGTTGGAAACGCACCATTCCGGGCTGAGTCTTGGAGGTCACCTGGGCCTGGGAGTCTGAGTCCGAGCACCTTCCAGGCTCCAGGCTTGCGTCCCCGACCAGGATGGTGGCTCAGACCCCGGAGGGAGGGTGGGCGTGGGTGACCGGCGCCTCCTGGGGGCCGAGTGTCTGGGGCACACGCGCTCTGCACCGGAGCCCTGCGTCTGCCCGGCCGGCCGGGCTGCCTGTGATTTTCCATTTGATGCTGCACGGGATGGAGACCCGGCAAGGGCCCCGGCGTCTGCGGGCTGAGCGGTGTCGCTGATGCGATTCGCCGGGGCCTTGGCTGTTTGTGGTGCGCTGGCTGGTGCAGGAACCCAGAGGCTGCGCCTTTGCGAGGAATGAATAATTTATTTGTGTTTTCAGATGACTTGTCCCTGCATCGCAGAGAGGCCGCCGAGCTCTGCGCGCTCTGTCGCTTACTGAGTAAGTGGCTTCGGCAGCAGAACCTGCCTCACTCCGCCAGGCCCTGGACGCCTGGTTCCGGGCTGCATTCCAGGGGAGCCCGGAACTTGTCGCCCTCTGGTTTACAATGTCCTACGACAATTGTGCTTAGAACAAAAGGCGCGCTCCTTCCCCAGCCCCGACCGTCCTCCTCCGCCTGGCTGGGTGGGGCCCACCGCGGCAGGCGGGGCGTGAGGGACAACGGGGGTGCCCCCTCTCTCTCCCTTTAATTTTTTACCGACGTTTAACTTGCACGCATTGACGTGCACAGGTTTTAAGCGTACAACTTGTTAAGTTTTCACGAAACGAGCCAGCCCGTGTGACCCGCGCTCGGAAGCTCCCCACGGCCCTTCCGAGCCGTCACCCCCGCCGAGGGCGGCCACTGTCCTGCCGTGCGTCGCCACGCCTCCGTCCCGCCTGTTTTCACCCTTGTCGTCCGGGGAACCCGCACAGGGTGGCCCCTTTCGCGCCGGGCCCCTCCGCCCGCACCACGCTGGGCGCCTCCTCCGTGTTGTGCGGCGTGGCGTACAGGTTCGTTCTGGCGGCTCCGTGGCCTTTCGTCAGGTGGAAACTGCAGTCGGGTTATCCACCTATTGCAGACGGGCACTGGGACAGCTCCCCGTGGGCCACCCCCAGGCGTGGGGCTGTGGGCGTCCGCGCATCTGTCTTTGGGGGGCGTGGGTCCGTCTCTCTGCGGGTTGCCGTGCCCGCTTCACGGGGGCGGGGCCCTCAGCGAATGCGTCTAACCTGTTCTCAGAGTGGTTGCAGGTGGCAGCCTCCTTTGCTCTGTGACACAGCTCAGAGACACCGGTCATGGCAGTGGGCTTGGGACGGCTCCAGTGTGACGAGCACACGGCCTGGGAGCCGGAAACGTGGTCGGCCAGCGCCCAGTGCCCCAGGCGGCCAGAGGGCAGGTTCTGGGCCTGGTCGTGGCCTGCGGGGCTCCGGGCTCAGTCACCGGGGCCGTCGGATGTCTTTCCAGCCCTGACCTCTCTTGCGAAGCTTGCAGCCTGGGAGGTCTCGCCCGCACGCGTCAGCACCCACAGTGCGTGGGGCGGCTGTCCCCAGACCCGGCCGCATCCCGGGCACAGGACACGCAGGACGCCGGGCACGTCTAAGTCGGCTCCGGGGTTGGACGTCGGAAGGCGAGGCGGCAGCGAGGGGCCGTCCGTGTGGAAGTGTCCGCGAGCAGCCGCCTCGCCGCGCGGGGGCCGCGGACGGGGAAGTCAGCCCCAAACCCAGCCCTCCCCCCGCCCCCCGCTGTAGTTGTAACCCCCAAAGCATCCATCTCTGGCGCCAGACCCCACTGTGTTTCTCCCCCTCGGGGACTTTGCTTCCTCACGAAGTTGGATCTCAGGATATATTAAAGGAATTTGTCATCTCGGGCACGCACTGCCCCGCTGTGAGCGGGGAGCAGAGCCATCCGGCCTCCCGCAGACCAGTCAGTGTGGGCGCCCGGGCGTGTCCAGGAAGAAGACGCTTTCCTAGTGGCCTCTCCCAAGGGCTGGCCCATGAGGACGATGGGCGCAGAGCCCCTCCGGGCCTGGACCACTGCGGGGGGACCTAGCCCCGGAAATGGCCCCAGAGCCGTGACTTCGTAGGTGGTGACCCGTAACACCCTGGGGTGGCTGCCTGGGCCGCGTTAGGAGCTGAACTGAGAGTTCAGTGGAAGCTCCCTCCTTACCCACTGGGCTGTGCGTGCGTCCTGAGGGACTGTCCCCGCCCCAGGGGCCTGGATCACCCCGTGAGTGCAGGCAGATAACAAGGCCACCCCCGACACCTGGCGTCCCCCTGAGTGTGCCCTGGTGGGCCCTGGGCTCCTCCAAGGTGGGGCCGGTGTCCGCACGCCCAGCATACACGTCGGGCGCTCGGCCGCACCCCTGGATTTTGGGCGGCGAATTCTCGTGACTGGCCGAGGCCGGTGTGTCCCTGGCGGCAGCACCCGGAGGCCCTGCGGCTTGCCTCCCTGCTCCTGTGACGTGGCTCTTTGTCCTTCTGCCCTCTGGGGCAGAGGAGTACGAGAGCGTGGCCTTAGACTCTTTTGTAAAGAACAACTTCATTGAGACACCATTCCCATGCATGTGGTCATCCAGTTGTCTTTTGCTTGGGGTTAAGCATTGGTCGAGAAAATATCCTCTCCCCGTTGGATGGTCTGGGCACACTTGAAAATCAGTTGACCATAGGTATGTGGGTTTGTTTCTGGATTCTCAGTTCCATTTCATTGATCTTCCCTTGTGCCAATACCACACTGTCTTGATCGCTATTGCTTTGTGTGGTAAGTTTTGAAATTGAGAGGTGTGAACCCTACTCTGTTCTTTTTCAGAATTGTTTTGGTTCTTCTAGGTGCTCTGCAATTCCACATGACTTTTAGAAGCAGCTCGTCAGTTTCTACAGAGGAGTGAGCCGGGAAATGCGTCGACTCGACAGCTCAGTTTGGGGAGTCCTGCCACCCCAACAACGTTAGGTCTCCTGACCGTGAACTTGGGGTGTTTTCCCAATTCATTAGGTCTTTAAAAATCTTTTTCAGCAGTGTTTTGTAGTTTTCAGAGTGTGAATTTTACACTTCTTTTGTTAAATTTATTCCTAAGTACTTTATTGTCTTTGATGCTCTTGCTAATAGAATTGTTTTCCTAATTTCATTTCGGAATTTTTCCTTGCGGATATATAGAAATACAGTTCATTTCTGTACCTTGATCTTGTCTCCAGCAATCTCGCTGAACGTGCTGGTCTTGTAAACAGATGACATAAACTTAATGGTATTATTACAGTATTGGTACAGTTCAGTACTGGTTATGTATTTCCTCTCTGATTTTCTTGATGACATTTTCTTTTCTTTAGCTTACTTCATTGTGAGAATACAATCTATCATACACAGCACGTACAAAATATGCGTTAATCGACTTGACGCCATCGGCTGTGAGTAGTTAAACTTGGGGGGAGTCAAAGTTAGTTATACATGCATTTTCGACTGCCTGGGGGGCCAGCACCCCTAACTTTCGCGTTGTTCAAGGGCCAGCTGTATTTCTCTACTTGGGATCATCTGTGTCTTCTCGAGTCGGGTTCGGTAGTCCGCGTCTCCTCGGTCGGCTCACATTCTTGCGAGAGCGTTTTCCAGGCCTGTCACTGCTGCCGCAGTCATCACTGACGTTTTCGAGTTCTTCCTGCGTGCCGAGCGTTCTTCTGACCATTCGCTCTCTGAATCGTCTCAGGAACTTGATCAGCTAGATAGGATTATTATCCCCATTTTGCATGCTGGGAAATTAAATGATGCATCCGGGTCGCATGGCTAGGACACAGTAGAGCTAGGACCTGAGCCGGGTCCGGCCCCACAGCCCTCTGTGCGAGGAGCAGGAGTGTAACAGTGAGTCAGCCGGTCACGGCCCGAGTCGTTCCCCAGAGATGCCAAACCTAAGAGAAGGGAGAGGCGCGCCTGGGGCCTAACGTGAGCTGGGAGGTCGGGGGTCAGCGATGGCCCCACAGAGAAAGGGACCTGTGAAGTGGGCCTTGGAGGAGCAGCTGGGGCAGGGGCGCAGGTGGGCGAGTGTGGGGGCATGTCCCTCCCAGGGGCTTTGTCTCCTGCATCTGCTCTCCCCTGAGTGCTCAGGGAAAGGATGTCACAGAGAACTGCGCCCCGTCCCGCCCCCCAGGCCGGAGGAGTCTGGAGTGGGAAGCAGGGCCCGCGGGTCTGTTCCAATCACCCAGGCCTCGTAGTTTGCCTCCTGCAGAGGACGAGGCATGACCATTTCTGTAACAATTGCCAGACAGAAATCAGGAGCAACCAGACATAACTCAACATAATGATTTCTGCATAATGACTTCGGCTTCAATTTGGTCTGGAGCAATGACTGTCATCTTTATCTGTCACGGGAAAGCCGGTGGGCCAGGAGCCCCTGTGGCGTAGAGATAGAGCCAGGAGGAAATTTGCAATTGGAGTTAATGGGCTGTCTCCCCAAGCAGCCTGCAAGCCAGAGCCTTCACGGCCTCAGGAATGACGGTCCCTCCTCCTGTGGGAAGCCTGGTGTCAGAGCCAGCCCCTCCCAGGGGATTCGGCCCACCTGCTTTGTCACAGATGGGGAAACTGAATGACAGAGATGAGAGGGGTGCCCGAGTCACAGGGGCCATTCAGAGGCAGAGGCACACCTGGGAACGAGAGCTTCTCTCCTGTCCCCACCAGCCGGTACTTCCCCAGTGAGAGCGCTGTGTGTCTCAGTGGGGTGCGATGGGTGTGACAGAAGGTGTCCGAGTGGCTCCGCGGAGCTGGTCAGCAAGCATGTTGGCCACGATGCCTTCTGCCCGTTTGTCACATGCAGGGGCTAGAGCTCGGCTGTGGACGCTGCTGGGAGCCTGTCCTGTGCCAGCCTTGCTGTGAACCACCCCTCTGGCCCTTACAGTGACCCTGCGGGTCCGAGAGCGAGGTCAGGCCGCAGGCTGCGACACGATGAGCTGCCCTGACTCAGTGGTGCGGCCAGCACTTGAATCCCGCTTGCAGAGCAGAGGCCACGGGCCACGGCGAGCTCTGGCTCAGGCCTCACCCAGGGGGGTGGCCAGCGTCCCGCTGGGCAGCGTCTCCTGTCAGTACCGCGGTGGCCTTCCCGTCCTCCTGGTGCAGGGGGTGCCCGTGTCCAGGCCCCTGCCCTGAGGTGCTGGCCTGAGGCCAGCAGCCAGGGTCTTTCTGTCCTTGGCATGGACTTGCAGAAGCTGATGCCCCCACAGGCACCCGGAAGTGCCTGGTGAGGGAGGCCCTGGGCCTGGGTGTTCGTGCCCCGTGTGACCTGTAGGTCCTCTGTTTCAGGGCATGGTCTAGGGGCCCGGACAAGGACGTGGAACCAGCCCCCGGAGGCTCCGACCCTTCCCTGTTCCATCTCTTTCTCCACTCCGTCTCGGGTAAGTCACTCCGGGAAGCGCGAGGGGTCTGGGGGCCGGGGGCACGACTGCTTCACGGGGTCACGCCCCAGTGTCAGCTGGCGGGGACTTGACCCAGCTCAGTGGAACGTGGGGGGAAGGGGGAGGAGGGGCACAGCCGGCCAGCACCCCCGTGGGACGAGTCGGGAACCTGAGGCTGGGAGATGAGACCCACCCAGGCCCCGCGGTGCCCTGGTCTCTCTCCGAGCTGCCTGCGTCTCTCTGGGTAAATCATTTGACTTGGGGGGTGGGGTGCTGCGGTTCTGGGATGCGTCCAGCGAGAATCAGGACATCGGAAGTACAGAGGGGGCACTTAGAAAAGGACGTCGTGGCAGGAGGCACAGGGGGCGCCTTCTGCCTGTCATCACGCTCCGGGCCACCCTCGAGCCACGGCTTCGGGTACAAGGGAGACTCTCGTGAAGCAAGGCCCGTGACGCGTGCCCACGTCGTCCAGCCCCCGGGCCTCGGCTCCGGGGGCGCCGCTTCCTGGACCCCCTTGCCCTTTGTTAGCCTGACCCACCCCTGTCTGCCGCCTGCCACTGAGCTCGGGGTGTCGTCCGTTCTCAGGGGCCGACTGCCTGTGCCCTGGCCTCAGGGGCAGTCCGGAGGACCCCCTGTCACCCTCACTGCCGCCGGCTGTACTGAACAGGCTGGCGGTTTGTCTTCCTGAGGAACCAGGTGGCGGGGGGAGAGAGGTCTCTGACCTTGGATTTGTGCACCCCTGATCTCACCAGGCCACTAAACAGACTCCCCCCACGGCTCGTTTATAAGAGGGTGAATCACACCTTCCTCTCCAGGGCGGTTCGAAGACTTGAGCTAAGAATACAGTAGCCACTGCAGTGCCTGGGGGCCAGGAGCGGGGGGCTCAGTCACCCCGCAGCGCCTCTCTGAAACCCAGGGGTATGCTGGGCCGACTGTACATTTATGTATAAGTGGACCCGCGCAGTTCAAACCCGCGTTGTTCCGGGGTCGGCTGTCATTCGATCTCCTTCCACCAGCCCTAGAGGAGCGGGCGTGGGAGGGACAAGTCGGGTTCTGTGGGCATCACCTGCAAGCACACAGCCCGGATGGAGGCCCACGGGCTGGCACAGGTGCACAGGGGAGGCGCCTGGCCCGACGGGGTCCTGCTGAGGCTGGCAGCCGGGGGTCAGGATGCTGGAGCAGGTGGAGGGTTCCTTAGCGGCTGGGGGAGGTGGTCAGCAGTGTCTCCTCCCATCCTGAGGCCCCCTGGGTATTTCGCTGCACACACAGCAAATACCCAATAACCCAAACACTCCTCCCCACCAGCTAGAGATGAGGAACCCTGGGAATCAGCTGGGAATCAGATGGTACTGCTGGTTCCTGAGCGTCCTTGGCCATGGACTCCTCAGTCAGGCGATGGTCCGTGGGGGGGCCCCTGCTCTCTGCCCTCCCTGCCCCGGGCACCGGAGCGGAGACACCTGTGTGCTCAGGCGGTGGGTCCCGGTCTCCACACAGCAGTCACACATTCGTGGACTCAGCAAGTAGTTACCGATCACACACTCTGTGCCAGGAAGTTTCCAGGCCGTGGGCTGCCAAAGGAGAATAACCAGAAGAGAAAGCCTGGCCCCAGGGACCCTGCCTCTGAGTTTGGGGAAGAGAGACAATGAACTCAGTTAAGTGCAGGAAAAAACGCAGTAGGAAAGGGGGCTACAGCACACGGGTGGGGGCTTCGGGTTTGGATCGAGTGCGGAGGGAAGACCTCACCCACGGCCTGAGCCAAGACCTCATGGAGGGGAGGAAGCGGTTTTATATCCGAGGAGCCGCCCAGTGTGCAGGGCTGGCGGCAGGGTGCACCCGAGGTGACAAGGAGCAGCAAGCAGGTCGTTGTCACGGGGGGAATGAGCAAGTGGGGCATGGAGGTGGGCCAGACGGGGGGATTACACCTGAGGGGCAGGACACTCGAAACGCTAACCCAACAGGGAAGCAGGTGACAGGGGCAGCTCGGTGCGGCCGAATCACACTCCCGATGGGCCTCCTAAACCCTTTAGATGGTGACCCGTCCTCACACATTTCAAAGATAATTGTTGCTCGTAGAGATGTTTAGCCACAGTCCTTCCAGAAGGTGTTAGATTGATAGGCGCATGGGGATTTGGGGTTCTGCCGGAGAGCATGACCAGGCTAACCTCCCCTCTGGGTGTGGGCTGGCGGCCCCACAAAAAATGTTGGCAGTCCGCATTTCCAAGAGGGCTGTCCACCTTGCCTTCCCGAAGTGCCCTGCTAAGTGGAAGCTGCTGTGGTTTGAGGCAGGGCACCAGGAAAGGGGAATCCTTCCTAGCTTCTAAGTTGAGGGTTATTTTTAGAGTGACTCGGGGTGACTTTGCAATTTCACTTCCTGTGGGCGTCCCTGTCAGGACGCAACCACAGGGGCAGATCCTGCATAACGAGCACTTTGGGAGAAGTGTGTGTGTGTGTGTGTGTGTGTGTGTGTGTGCGCGTGCGTGCGTGCGTGCACACGCGTGCGCACACACAGTGGGCATGTGCGACTCAATCGGGCATTCTCCTCTACTGTGGGGTCCATGGGGGGTGAAGACCATTGTCCTGGCCTGTGTGCAGGGCAAGGAGTCACGGCCCTGCACTGTGTGGGTCCCAGTGAGTGAGACCCAGCCTGGGCTCACCGCCTGGTTAGGGAGATGAAAGGCAGCGGTGAGAGGGAGGACGCCTTCCCGGCCAGTGAGTCCTTGCTCAGTGCCCAACGGGGTTGGGGGGGAGCAGAGGGAGGCTCCACGATGAATGAATGAATGAATGAATGAATGATCTCACTGCTTGTCGGGGCCTGGGTCGGGGCCCGAGCCAGGTCTGAGCCTGTTCGATCTCTCCGGCTCCTGTCACCGGCCCCCGGGGCGAGCCCACACTGATCCTTCCCATTTCCCAAAGCCAGCACAGTCCCGGGCACACAGCCCAGGTTTCTGGGACAGCCCAGCGTCCCCACTTTCTGCCCTGTGGACCCCTTGAATATCCTTGGACCTGTCAAATCCCATGTGCCAATGTTCTCACTGCGAACATGCTCAGCAAATCCGCGCCCGCTCTGTGGGCTGCCTGGGACCTCGGGGGTTCTCCAGGACACCGGCTTGCTCTGCAGTGAGACACCTTGTGGGCCAGGAAGTCTCTGATGGAAAATGTGGAGCCATGCCTTGGTGGGGGAGGGTCAGGAAGGGACCTGGGCCCCAGCCCGGAAGCTGGCGCCTGTCGGGTTCTGCGAATGCTGCATCCTGTGTCCCCCCACTTCTGCCCCGTGCCCCAGCACGGTGCCCGGCTCCCAGCAGGAGCTACCTCGGCGTAGGGAAGCAGGAATTGATGCCGTGCTTTCCCGGAGAGACTAGACGCCCTTCGGGGGCACGTTACGCTCCTGCGTATCCCCAGCATTCGCGCTGTGATTTGTCCTTGGTAGGTGCTCGGTCATTGCGTGCTGGTCGGCACTTTCTGTCCGTGAGTTTGCGCCTCGGCCCCAGTTCTCCCTGCAGAATCTATGGCTTTGGTGGCGTGATTTTTAGAAATGACAAAAGGCAGCTTCTATGAGCTGTCTTCACTCCCGATTATAAACACACGCTAAGGACAAGTGGAGCCTGTAGCAGCTGAGGCCACCGAGGGGCAGGTGGCACGTGACCACTTGTGGCTGGCGTTGGACCTGGCTGATGCCATTTTGATTGAGAATGACTTACTGTTTTTATTTCTTCCCAAAGACATTAAACATGAATCAAAGAGCATATGAGATGATTCACTGGAAGTTTTCTTCCAAGTGTAAAAACAAAACAAAAAAAATTTTTTTTTGGATCGACGTGCTGGGCATAAACACCACCACACAGGGGTTTGGCGCCAGCCCTCCCTCCAGGTGCTGTGCGGTGGCCGTCCCTCACGGAGCCCACTGTCAGCGTGCACAGAGCCGGCGGGGGGGGTGGTGCCATGCGTGCCTTGAAAACAGCTGCTGAGTCTCATGTTTATGATCACACTCTCAGAGTTTCTGTCCAGGATATCTCAGAGTGTGGCCAACCCTCCTCATTCATCTGGGGCACACGAATTCGAAATGTGGAAATGGTCCATTCGGGGCCCATGAATGGCAACTTTAGTCATCACGCAAGCAGGAGCCTGGCGGGTGTTGAGCTCTGTACCCGCGTCCCCTGGGACAGGAGCGGAGCGCGGGGAGGGGGATGGGCATGCCCGCTAAGTGCAGAAGCCTCCGCGGGGGACAGAGGCGAAGGCACCCTGCACGTGACGTGCCTCGGGGCCACGTTGGTCCGAAGTCGCATCTTACCGATGAGGAAAGCGAAGAAGCTGCGAGGCACGGACCGACCCAGGGGCGCCTGGGCGTCCGACCCTCTTCTGAAGGTGGGGCGACAGACGTGCAGACCCCCTGAGCTGCCTCGCCGCGCCGTCTCGGTCCAGTCCTTCCCCTTTCCCCGCAGAAGAAGCCGGAGGCGCCGTTATCGAGGATTTTTGACAAAGACTTTGTAAACTCATGCCACCCAGTCATGAGTCTGAGCTCCCAGGGTGCTGGTGTCTGTCTGCTTTCCCCTGGCTGCCTGCCCCTCACACATCCGTCCGCCAGTGTCTCCCCTCGAACCACACGGATCCAGCCTGCTCCGTCCTGCCGTTGCCTGAGTTCTGCCATTGCCCCTTGCAGGCGTCCGGGGAGGCGACGAGCTCAGAGCTGTGTAGCAAGGACGAGGCACTCGCTGGTGGTCGTCTCCCCAGAAACTTGAACCTAGGAGCCGCAGAAGCCGAGATGCCCTCTGGAGGCTCCCTGCAGCCCCGGGGTGACATCCAGAGGCTGGCCCTGCCCAGCTCCCCAGCCGCGTCCCCCCCCTCCCCCGCACAGCTGGCCCTGGTCTCCTGACATGCTGTGGACTCCCGCAGTGCGGCTTTGACCCTTCTCGCTGGGTGAGGGGGAAGTGCAGGAATCCCGTCCTGGCGTGGGCCGTACTTCCAGCCGTCGGCCTGGCCCTGTGCGACACCATGATCAGGCTCCGAGCATCCGCCACATTCCTTTTATTAGAAAAGCTGCAGTGAAGCCTCTGTGTGTTTGTCAGATGCTTTAAATCAAAGCCCTTCCACACTCCTCATGTTCCTTCATCCTCTTGCCTACACCGCAGAGTCAGCAGGTAGAGACCGTTCTTCCCGTGTGGCGGTCAGAGAAACTGGGGCCTCCCGAGAAGTCAGACAGCCAAGACCGTAAGGCGGGGGCGGGGTGCTCGAGGAACCCTGGGCGGGCCATCGACCGTGTGCCCGCTGCCCAGCGTGAGTCCCTGACGCACACGGCCACCATCCCGGCCGTATCCCCAAAGCTGGTGTTCAGTCCCGTTTTATAAAAGAGCAAAGAGAGGCTTGTTCTGGAGCTTCGGGACTGGGGGCGGCTCGACTCCAGGCCCCGCCCAGCACCCCAGTACCTGCCGTCTGTCCGTGTGTCTCCTCAGGGTGTGTTGGGCACTGGCCTGCAGTCTTGGCTCCCACCTGCTGGGGAGGACTTTGTCCTGAGGAGGACTCTGGCTCGCATCCGGGCCAGGAGCATCAGAGAGGAGCCAACCCCCTCCACCGGCGGAACTTTCCCACCATCCTGACTAGTGCCTGAGTCATTCTGTGCCCGGCGCAAGTAGCCAGAAGGAAGTGACTCCAAGATGAGGGGGTGCTGGCATCCCACAGCTCCACTCGTGACGACACGGCCAAGCCTGTGGGGGGCCCTCCCCTGACTCTGCCCTTCTAGAGCTGACCATGGGGGGCCAGATCTTTGGAGGGCCTGGTGAGGGGTGTCTGAAACCTCAGACCAGCTTCTGCCCTCCGTCCGATGTTTGTTAACTCTGGAGTTTCAATGTGATGGGGTCCCCGGGTCCTGACTGGTCCGTTCATTCTGAGCGTTTTCGTGGGCTTGGGGTCTGGGGGCAGGCGAGTTGGGAGGAGCTGCTAGGGACCCCAAGCCCCCGCCTTCCAGTCCCCTTCCGGGTCACTGCCTCCTCTGCAGGCAGCACGCGCTCTTGGCCTTCACGAGCCTGCGGAATGCTGACGCCCAGCCTGTGTGGCCTGGCTGGGTGCTCTCCGGCCGCCTCCCCTTGTCCCACCTGGAGAACTCCTGGAACCTTGAGCCCAGCTCAGACCTCACCTGTCAGACCTCTCGACCGTGCATGGGGGTGAGGGGACAGGCCAGCTCCCCTCTGGCTCTCTGGCCCTCATGGGAGCCTTAGGATGTGCGTCACCCGTGTGTCCCAGGGTGGGGTGGGGGCTGGGAGGACCGTGGGCATCTGGGAAGGGTCTGTGTGTCTTGTTCATCCAGGTGTTCCCACGGGTGAGCCTCAGACACGTTTGCATACACAAGGGACACACTCAGACATCACTCTCCACTCCAGCCTGGAGTTTGGGGGGGGTCTACCACCATTCGCCCCAAATTCGCCTTCAAAGCAAAGCACAAACGCTTGGGTGGGCAAAAGCGGCCCCGGGCTCTGTGCCCCGGATCCACAGGGGTTCCCACCCTCTGGCCCACCCTGCGCCTCGCCTGCCAGCAGCACCTTCTGCAGGAACGTGGAACCCACATGTGGATGGACACACGGCGACTGCAGCTTTGCGGCGAGTCACGTGGCCTTGCTCTCGTCTCGCCTGGGCCCTCTTCCTGTCGCGTGGGCAGATTCTGCGCTGGAGAGGCTCCTTCCCTCTGGCATTTCCTCTTCCTCGTCCTCTTCCTCGTTCTTCCGCCAGAGGCTCCTTTAGGTCCATGCCGCTCACCTGCCTTCTGCGTTGGGGAAGCTCCTCCCCAGCAGACTCATGTGGCGGTGACGTTGGCTCTCGGATGAGACAGCACCGCTTCCCCGGCTGGGGACCCTGTTCCCTGGGGACGGAGGAAATGGCATCGGTTTAGTGAGCCCAAGTCTGACACGCCCCAGGCCCTCTTCCTGTGCTGGCCGGTGGAGGCTTCCACAATGCCCGGTCTGCGTTACGGAATGTCCTGCCTTGGAGCCTCAGACCGGAGCACGTGAGCACGTTGCCGTCCTGATCCCTCATGTTCCTTCCCGTGTCCCTCGTGCTGGGAGAGCCACAAGTGTCAGAGCGAGAGGGGCCTGGAAGAAACGCGGTCACTCATCTGTGCCTGCCTCCGGGCACCGTGCCGGGCCCAGCGGTGGGCACAGCGGGGGTGCGGACAGGC
This sequence comes from Eonycteris spelaea, assembly GCA_003508835.1. NCBI lineage: Eukaryota > Metazoa > Chordata > Mammalia > Chiroptera > Pteropodidae > Eonycteris > Eonycteris spelaea. The sequence goes on from PUFA01000014.1 coordinate 3,172,003, forward strand.
GGCACACGCATCACGTCTGTGCCACGCGGTGGGAGGTGCTAGGGAGAGGGGCGGGTGCGGGACCAGGGCCTGCGGCAGGTGTTCTTCGGGATGGTTCCTCAGAGGAGGAGCCCCCCATAAGACTCGAGAGACCTGCCCGTTGTGGGGCGTGCCCTGCAGGTCCCTGGGGGAAGGAGGAGCGGGCCGGGTGGAGGGAACGGCGAATGCCAAGGCCTTGAGGCTCGCACATGCTTCGCGGGTTCTCCTGCTGGCACGGGTGAGAGACTGTCCTCAGGGAGCTCACCTTTTCTAAGGGGAAAACACAAGTAAAACGATGCACTAGAAGTTGAGGTCATAGAAATAGTTTAAAAAAAAATAAAAATGCTGCGGGAATGCAAAGGGAGGAGCAGTCGTAGGGGGGCTGGGAGGTGCCTACCTGAGGAGGTGACATTTGAATTGGGTTTTTGCTGGATGAGTAAGAGTTTGCTGGGCGGCTGAGGCCAGCAGTCACATGGATGAATCAGTGTTTTCAGAGGTACAGGGTGTGTGGGGAAAGTTGCCCACAGATCCTCTTCCTGTTGCATTAGCTGTTTCTTTAAGGGAAAGAACGTTCTCTTGGGGATTTTTCTTTGCTTTTCTCTATCTCTTCCTTTGCTCAGCCTCCTTTAGGGCACTTTGATCTCAGGATAGTAGAATGGGAGGTGGCTCAAGATGGGGAGGGGACTTCGTGCCCTGCCTCCCTCCCCGCCTCCCTCCTTTCTTTTATTCCTTGTTTTAAGCTCTAGGGAGTCATGGGGATTTTAAGACTCTGGGGAAGGGCACAGAAGTCAGGAGGGTTTTCAGTTGGATTTCTCAATCACAAGTCATTGGCCTGGAGCCCATCTCACTAGTAAAAACAGGTTTTCAGGAAGCCGTCTGAAAATGGGCTCCCAGAGGTCAGCGGGCTGAATTCGAGGCAGGCACAGCTGGTAGCTGTGCGCTCCAAATGTGTAGGGACCACCTCCTTCCTGGGCTCACGAGGCTTGCCTGCCAGGGAGAGAGGGGGCGCATACCCCTTTTCCGCAGCCCCCTCTGCCTTGCGCCTCACCTGGGACCAGACCTGATCGCAGCTGCTAGTCTCTGGCAAAGTTCTTGAAGCTCTGGAGACAGAAACGTGTGGGACTCACATGTAATTGTGAATGCAAACACCATTATCTTTACCCCAAGGGCGCCAAGGAGTGAAAGAACCTCTCCCAGCTGGGTTACAGTTCGCATTGGGCCTGTAAACTGGGTGCTAAGGAACTTGGAGGGTCTCTGCTTGGTGGCTCCAGATCCAGAGTGTCCCAAGGATTATTTATCCAGGGCTGACCGGCCACTAGAAATACAACATCACACACATGTGTAGTTTTTAACTTTTCTAGTAGCCACAGTTCAAAAAGCAAACACACGAGAAGAGTAATGTTACCGACATGATTAATTTAACCCACTGTATCTCAGATGGTATCATTTATCATTTCACATGTAATCAGGATAGAAAAATTACTGAGATGTTTTACATTATTTTTTCTGCATTAAGCTGTCAAAACCCAATGTGTATTTTACTCTTAGGGCACATAAATGAAATCAGACAGGCCACACTTTAAGTGCTCAATAGCTACATGTGACTGGTGGTTACTGTATGGGACAAATCTAGCTAACAATAGCTACATGTGACTGGTGGTTACTGTATGGGACAAATCTAGCTAACAGATGGAGAAACGGACCCGCAGGTTGAAAGAGGCGTGGCAGGGGGCGGGGACAGGAAGCCAGGAGGCGGAGCTTTCCCCTCAGGCCCTGGGGAGCCTGTCGGACTGCGCCCTCTAGCGTCCGCCAAGGCGCGCTGCAACTAGAGCCTCCCCAGGCGATTGCTTCCTCAGCTAGGTCCTGGCAGCTGTCACCCATTCCCCCGGGGACAGGACTGGCCTCCTCCCCCTCCTCCTCTTCTCCCTCCTCAGAGCAGCTGCACTAGAAGCCAAGGCTGCCTACTTGCTCTCACCTGCTTACTTGGAGGAGAGGATAACACAAATGCATCAGCCCTTCTCCCCCTAGGACAGGGCTCAGCCCCCGGAGGAGCGTTGATTTGTCGTGAGGGCACCAGGAGGGAACACTGGGTCTGGTACTGTGTGCGAAACGGCACAGACCGCCCCTCCTGCCCCCACTGCCCTGTTCTACCCCAGACAGAACAAGCATTCATCTCAAACGAGCCCTCTGTTTCCCTTGAAGTTCAAATTCATGGCAGACACCCCTCCAGCCTCATCCTGAGCTTTGGTGTTCGGGAGGGAGTTGGTCCCCTCCCCCCTCCCTCATCATCTTCCCTCCAAGTGTTTCTAAGTCTGCTTGGCCCAGCAAGCTTTGGAGATCTGAGTTGATGAGCGTTTCAGAGCAATGGGATGAAATGTGGCCCCATGCCATCAGCCAGCGTTGAGGCGTGATTAATGGGACATTCGAGCACTTGGTTCCCAGGAGCCTCGCCGAGCAGCTGATAGAACTACACCATTAAAAAGGCTTTAATTTGCAGGCAATACTGACTTTGGGTTAAATATCTTCATAGGGCTCCCCGGCTACATGTGTTTATGTATTTTTTAAAAAAACAATTTAGCACATTCAGAACAATAAGAGCATAACTGAGAACCAGAGAGAGATGGCTATAAGTGCTACATTAACTCCCTCCCCCATTTTTCCATTACTGTGAATTAATGTCGTCTTTGATGCTCTCAGAAAACTATTACTTGTCTGATCCAAGCCCTGCTTGGCGATGAAGCTTTTTGAGCCAAGTGAGAGATGCCTCTGACCTTGAATCAGCCCCCTTCCCCCGGCATACACATTCTTCACTCCATCTGCGACTGGAGATGAAAGTGAGATTTTCCGGTAATTGAAGGCTGCGGTGTTTGCCTAACGACCAGGGCCAGGAGGCCATTTCATTTGGGAAACAGGAGTGGCGGCTTTGTCTTTGCAGAAATGTGTGCTTTTTGTCAGCCGTCTCCCAGCCAGCCAGTCATCAATAAGGTTTGGTCATTGTCTTAATTAGCAACGGAGGGGTCACTGTGCATGCGGCACCCCACCTGTTCCCGTTCCTGGTGAGGCGTCCCACTTCGGGCCGAGAGCCTCCAGGAGAAAGCAGAAATGAGGTTCTTCTTCTGAACTGTTTCTTCCGAGCCTTCGGCGAGCGCACGCAGGCTGGCGTGGCGGGGGATGGGCGTCCGCGTGGGGCTGTGCCTGGTGTCCGTGGGCTGCACCTCATGGCTGCGTGGAAGTCACAGTGGGAAGGCCATCTTGCGAGACTGGCCTGGCAAACAAGGGAGCAGAGGCGGATACCAGCTGGGGGTACCTTGGTGGCCTCCACACTGCCCACGGACTAATCGTGCACCGTCCTTGAGAGGACTGAGAAAAAGGGCACTCCTGTCATTGAATGCAGGTGTGGGCACGTGAAGATGCCTGGCTGAGAAAGACTCGGAGGTCTCTGCCCTCCAAGGCTTCCGAGGCCTCCCCTGGGTGCTCTGTGTCCAGCAGGCCGGCACGTTCCATCAGCCAGACCGCAGTCCTTGCCCACCAGGCTGCAAGGGACTGTGCCCAGAAGGAAAAGGAAACAGGGCGAGAGGAACAAGGCTCTGTTTCTTACCATACTGTCAAACTCTCCCTCCCACCTCCCTTTCCAGCTTGTCTTCCCTCGCCTTCCAGGGCCCTGGGGATCCCCACTCCCTGACCCTCCTGGAATATCCCGTGGCGCCCGTTGGTGTGCGTCTCCTCCCTGTCCCCTTCTCTGCAGGCCCTGAGGTGTGACTCCCCTCCTCCCTGCTCTGTTGTTTGCCTGCCTTCCACTGGTGTGTGTTGGCTTGGGGTCGTAGACATGACCCTCATAGATGTCAAGGTCACAGAGTCACATGTGGCCTTAATTTTCTGTTTCTTGTTCTCCTTGTTGCTGGATGGCACGTGGGGTTAGGAGAAAGGGGCAGAAATGTTCTACCATAATGGTGTCCCTATACTCTTCAGCCACACAATTATGTTGGTGGAGTCGGGACGTCACGATGAGCAGGTCCTGGTGACAGACTTGTTTCTGCCAGCAGAACCTTTTCTTCAAATGAGACTTGATGCAGACACAGATCCAAGGGTTGCCATTCTTGTCGGCACTGGGCCAGAGACGACAGTCCTTCCTTCTGCCCTTTCCCCATCCCGCAGGCCCCCAAAGCCCTCAGGAAGCGCCCCCCAGTGGCACCCCCCAACGGTGGTCACCCAGCCTCTATGCCAGCTTTGTCGAAAACCTCTCTGATTCCAAAGTTAGCAACACCTAAAAACAGGTGTGAGCGAGCGTGTGTGCGTGCGTGCGTGTGTGTGCGCGCGTGCACGTGCTCTGTGCCAGGCCCTGGGAGACGCGGGATTCTGCAGTCACCTGTGTCTGCCTCCTGGGACACGTGGGAGGCAGCTTGGGAGGCACGAAGCTTCCCCCCAGGCAGACCACGGCGCACTGTACCTCTGCCTTCTTATGGGCATGTTGACTGGAATCACCACTCTCCCTGATCTGGTACCTTCCTTTCCGTAAACAGAGGAGGTGTTAGGAGTTTGGCACTTCTCTGAGATCTGGGAAAGCGTATATCACAGCTGCCTCCTGAAGCAAACGGATAGCGTCGTTCTGAGCGGGTTTGCTTTTCGGTGAGGTGAGTGGATGCTGAAGGCCCGACTCTGAGCTCCGGGAGTCTTGGAACTCCACAGAAGATGGATTATTTCCATGAGGAAAAGTGCAGGCATGCTGATCAGGGGAAGTGAAGTGCCATCGACTGTCGAAGGTGGCCTAGCGAGGGCAGCGCTGTGCTCATGACCACGCTGCCTCCCCCTGGACCAGCTTCCCCCTTGCTGCCCACAGCAAGACATGGGACAGGTGGCCAGAGACACCTGGCCCAAGGGCTGGCTTCTTCACGCGCTGCTCCCTCACCAGGAAACGGACAGGCAAGTTAGGTGGAGATTTGCAGTTTCCACTTTTCAGGATCAACCCGTAGGTGAAGCAGAAAGAGGTCGTGAACCCTGACAATGTGAAAATAATGGTTCCCACGGCAGAGCCTGACAGGGACGGAAGGCGGGGGCAGAGGTCTAGCTTGATCTCGTACAGGGAACCGAGAGGTTCCCTGTCAACTTGCTAGATCAAGAGGTAGGGAGGTTTGGCTATTTTTACTTTGTATATTTATTTTTTGAAAAGAAGATACAGAATTCAACAATTTAAAATTGCAGGTTCGCCGTAAAACCCCCCATTCGATTCATCAGTGAGCTCTCTTTCTCTAACCAATGTTGTCATTTCCCAGTAAGTCCTTCCAGACACACAAACACACACGCACGTTGTTTTCCCTTTTTTTCACAAATGGAAGCTGGGCTGTGTATTACAGACAAAGACGCAGGAAGGGGCAGCACGCACACGGGATTTGCACGGGCCAAGGTGAATGCGTGTTTGTAATTTTGAAAGAAATTGCCCAACTGCCATACCCAGAGATTAGAAAAGGAAATTTAAGTGTGTAATTTAAAGTTATCAAAGACGAATATAAACCATGTGTGTGTGTGTAAAGTAATAAACCCTGGGCGGGGGCAAAGAAGGAAGGAGAAATGGCAGGGAGAGTCGGGGAGCTACGTTATCTTTCATGATGGGGGTTTGGCTGTCTACTGTTGCATAAATGTGGAAGTGGTTCAGAGTGGTCACCTCCGGGACCCGGACGGGAACACTTTCTTATTGTCTAGTCTCCTACATGCTTCAGAAAGGACTGAACAGGTTCACGTGCTCCTGGTCGTCAGAAAGTCAGGGGACAGGTGCAGCGATGTCTGGTAGTGACGTCTCCCCAGGGCCGGCCCGACGCCCAGGCCCGTGGAAACCGCACCCGACAGGCGCCTGACGCTTTACTGCTCACATCCGGGACGCCGTGTGCTGCTGCCTGCTGCTAATTCTGGGTCCACCCACTCTACCTGTTCTAAGGACAAAGGCAGACCCAAGTGCCCGAAAGAGGAAGGAACTGCTCAGAGCACAGGGGGTGGGGTGCAGTCAGTGTGGCAACTCTGCCCGGAGCTGGAGAGGGTGACGGGACTGAGGGGTCATCCCTCAGATGTACCCCCCCCCCAGTGGGCATCCCATTGGTTTTAAATGCGTATATTTTTTTCACATTTCCTCATTCTCAAAGTCCAAATGCGTCCTGCAGTGCATGGGCGAAGCATCTCGGCCTTCCTAGGGGTGCGTAGCCCAGCAGCCCGCCTTCCGCCGGGGTCCTGGACGGGCTGACAGCTAGCTGTGCGCAGGGACAGCCTGATGGGGGCAGGGGACATTTCTCGGCCTGCTCAGTGGCTGCAGGTGGGGGGGGGCGCCCCCGGGCCGCAGCTGACCCCCTCCTCTGCCCGCAGGCGTAGCCGGCCGCCATGGGCAAGCAGAACAGCAAGCTGCGGCCCGAGGTGCTGCAGGACCTGCGTGAGAACACGGAGTTCACGGACCACGAGCTGCAGGAGTGGTACAAGGGCTTCCTCAAGGACTGCCCCACCGGCCACCTGACCGTGGACGAGTTCAAGAAGATCTACGCCAACTTCTTCCCCTACGGCGACGCCTCCAAGTTCGCGGAGCACGTGTTCCGCACCTTCGACACCAACGGCGACGGCACCATCGACTTCCGGGAGTTCATCATCGCGCTCAGCGTCACGTCCCGCGGCAAGCTGGAGCAGAAGCTCAAGTGGGCCTTCAGCATGTACGACCTGGACGGCAACGGCTACATCAGCCGCAGCGAGATGCTGGAGATCGTGCAGGTACCCGCGGCCCCCGGGGCGCGGCGCGCGGTGCGTGGGCCCGGCCGGCCGCCAGGTGGCGCTGCCCGCCCACGCCGGGGCGCGCGCTCGTGCTCGCGAGCCTGAGACTGAGTCTGCTCGGGCCGGGGGACCTCTGGGTCTCGGGTCACTCCCGGCAGGGGTGGGGGTCAGAATTCTTTTCCCCGGGTCACCGCCAGCCTCGGCCAGCTGCGGAGCGTTCCGAGCCCCCCCAGGAGGCTCCCTCAAGTGCCTTCTGGGCACTGTCCAACTCCCCCACCCCCCCCCTCCCCGCAGACGGCCCCCCTCCCCCCATCTTCCCGCCGTCACCGTGGGGTCGCTCTGCCTGCTCTTGAACTTCACATAAGTGTGTCTGCTCCCTTTGTCCCACCTGCCACCTGCGATACCCACCTGCATTATTGGGAGTCCGAGGCCATTCTAGTGGGAAAGGGCCCTGGAGGCTGGTGAGCATCCGACCTCTGTGCCACCGTGACATGGGCCGGCGGCAGCTCGCACCTGCCTCATCCACCCAAGAACGTTCCAGAACCTCTGAGCACACACTTCCATGTGTCCCTTTGCAGGCTATTTACAAAATGGTGTCCTCCGTGATGAAGATGCCCGAGGACGAGTCCACTCCGGAGAAACGGACAGACAAGATCTTCAGGCAGATGGACACCAACAATGATGGTAGGGTCCTGGGTGCCCCCCATCTGTGTGATGGTGCGGGAGCGAGGCGTGTTTGGGACACCTCTCTCCACCCTGCAGCTTCTAGGGCCTCCCCCCTGCCCACCCAGCCCTGGCCTCGCCCGGGCGGGGCGGGTGCTGAGGGAGGAGCCGGGACTCAGAGTCAGGGAGACTGGGGCCGGCATCCGGCTCTGTCCTCAGGTGTCACTGCCTCCCCCCCCCCGCATCCTGTGGCCTCTGAGCTCCTGAGCCGGGGAGACCAGCAGCCCCTGCGGGCGTGCCAGGTGTGTCCATGGCACCCGGGTCCTCGAGGAGGGGGCAGTCCCCCCTTCAGACTGTCCCCTCCCCCCACCCGGGGGTTGGGGTGTTGGCTGGTAAAAGTCACGCAGTCACACCAAGGTAAAGAGAAAAAAAAGCCCACGAACCCGTCTGCACTAGCGGGGGGTCCTGGGGAGGGGGTGGCTATCCAGTGCAGCCCTTAGTCTGGGCGTTGTTGCTTAGTCCCCTGCGGTCCAGCCGGCCAGCCCCCTTCAGAAGATGAGGCAGGCAGCATGTGTCCTGTGCTGCCTGGTAGCAGCCCATTAACTGAGTGTGTCTCCCGGGCCAGGCCTGGGCCAAACCCCTCAGAGGCAGCTGAACCCCTCAGAGGCAGCCTGCACACTAACCCTGCCCGCAGCCAGGGCGCCCCCGGCATGTGACACGCTGGGACGTGGGAGGCCGCCGCTGGCCTGCGGCCGCAGAGCCAGAGCCTGCACGTCCTTCCTCCTCCTCCCCCGTGCCGGGCCTGGGCCCCGGACTCCCGTGGTCCCTTTACAGCTGTTCCCCACACACGTCACTGTTCCCCCTCCCCGCTGCAGAGCCCCTCAGCCGAGGTGAGAAGCAGGCTCCCTGGGGCACAAGCCACAGAACACAGGGTCTGCCTCAGGCCTCAGTCCTGCCCAGGCCAGCTCTGGGAGAGGGCCCGTCCGTCACCAGCATCCCTGCCTCTGGGATTCAGCTTCTACGGCAGCTTAGCTTTAAAACCTGCTTTTCTGTCTCCTAATCCTCGAAGTAACGGGGTCTGCAGGGGAGGAGAGAGGAACCGAGATGAGGGCGCTACCAGCTGGACCTTGGCATGGCCAGTCTCTCTTGTCCTCTGCCCCCAGGGGACGGCCGAGCTGGACAGTCAGGGAATTGTGCCCTGGCCGCCTCAGGCCCCGTCAGCCCTGGTCAGTGATGCAGTGGGTCAGAGACCCTGTTCTTTCCGGGCGAGTCACGCCTTTCTTCAGTAATGCACGGGCCAAAGTCTAAGTTGGCCACAGTGTGCTGTCACACGGGGTGTGTCCTTGAGCTGCCCCATGTTCCTTGGGGAGCAGTGAAAGCAAAACAGGTTTTTCCAGAAAACGCCGTCAAAGTGGCACCTGGACAGTGTCCAGTCTCAGGACGGTTCAAGACTGGAACCAGAGTGGGTGGCCCTGACGTGGGCACTGTCCCCGTGCCCTGGGAAGCGCAGAACAGTGAGCCCTGGCTGACTCCCGTCCTCCCTCCCACAGGCAAACTGTCCCTGGAGGAATTTATTAAAGGTGCCAAGAGTGACCCCTCCATCGTCCGGTTGTTACAGTGTGACCCCAGCAGCGCAAGTCAGTTCTAAGGGACCCGGCGTCTGGACAGTGACAGAGAAACAGGATTGTCTCGCCGTTTAAGCTTTGCTTGCAAAAGTGGATGCCTCCTGAATCATTCCTGCTCTCCCGGGCCGGGCCAGGGGACACGGGACACCTCCCCAGCCCTGCAGCTAGCTGCGCCTCCCTCCTCTGCCTGGCCTCTTCCCGTCCCCTCCCCTGTCCGTCCAGGGCGCCCCCCGGGATGTTTACACGCGCAGGGCTCAGCGTTCCCACTTCCAGGGCTCTCCCCGCCCGCGGGGAGCCCAGAGGACACTGCCAAGGACACTGGTGGGACTTCCTCAGATGGCGCCAAGGCCAGCTAATTTATTTCGCGACTGCAGGTGACGCTGCGGGTCAGGCGGGGACGAGAACGGAGGGAGAGTAGGTGACGGCCAGCCCTCCCCCATGCATGGCAGCACCTCGCTCGTTCGTCTTCTCCGACTAAAGCCGCTCGCACGTACCTATACCGTGGTCCCCTTTCTTTTAATATGTAAATTATACGTATGGTGAAGTGAAATGTCACGTGTCGGTCCCGTATTTAATGCCGTGATTGCCTCTGAAGCGTGGTTCCCCCGTGGCCTGTGCCCACCCCCCGTCCCCGAGCCTGGTCATTTTGTGGTATTTTGTGCACTCAGTCTGCCTGTTTCACACGGAAGTGCATGCGTGCCCGGCGCCTCCACGCCCACAGCGGCACGGGGGACGCCGGCGTCTGTGTGAGGTTCGTCCCGCCGTGGGCTGGTCTGGCATTTCCCCGATTAAAACGATCACGTAAACAGACTTCTCCGAGTGTTGTGTGGGCCCGTGGCCCTCGGCGGTCATCACGGTGGCTGCAGATCGTGCAGCCGGTGCGTCGCTATCTGCCCGAAGGCAGGACACACTCGCGGAAATAAAAGACGACGTTCACGACAGGTTTGATGGTGACGCTTCTGCCTGCCCCTCCCCCCTCCCTCCTCCCCTGCCGTGTGGTCTCCTGGCGAGGTAGCAGGACGGCACGTGCCCAGTGAGGACGGAGTGGGGACCGGGGCGTCGGCACGGACCCTGGGGGCAGGACCCGGTTTCTGCAGCAGAAAAGCCGGCAGAAGGTGCTTCAGCCGTAGGGACGCTTGTCCTGCGGGCCAAGCGGCCCGGCGCAGGGCAGGCTCGGCTGGTTCGGCAGCTGGAGAGCCTCGTTGAGGACCCCTAGGTTGCCTCGCCTCCCGCCGCCGCCGCCCCCCTGGCCTCTGTCCTCACTGCTGTGTCCTGGGGGTCCGCACAGGGCTGTTACTGTTCTGGGCAGTGCGGCTGACGCGGGAGCGTTCCACAGGCAGGAAGAAAAGCAGCCCCATCTTCTGTGCTTCTTTGAGACGGAGAACTTTCTAGAATTCTCCTCCTTACAAGCCCTGCTTCTCACTGGCCAAAACCCGGGACGGGCCTTGGCCAGGAGCACGAGATGATGCTGACCGGCCAGTCGAGATGCACCCCGACCGAGGAGGTCCCACCTCCCCTGAAGGGCATGGAGCCAGGAAGGGCGAACAGGATTTGGGGCGGTCTGTCACATCTGCCCACAGGCCATGCGACCTCCCTGAGCCTCACCGGTAGACAGGGCCTAATGGAGAGGCAGGTGATCAAGGTGAGTGGGCCGAGCGTGGAGCCTGGAGCCCGACTCACGCAGGCTGTCAGGGACGGTGGCTTGTTTGTTGATTTTGGTAATCTTAATATGTCGTGAGACTTCACGCTTCTGCATATCAACAATGAGCCTGTCTGTAAGTGCCTTCCAAGCTGGTGGCGCCAGCAGTGGCCGGTTCCCGGGGAAGCTCCTGATGTGCCCACGGCCAGGAGCCTGGATGGACAGCACCATCGGGTGGAGTGGGGGGGAGGCCCGGTGGCCTGGAGGTGGCTCCGAGTTGCTACAAAGAGGCACGATGCTGCCTTTGCCAACTCTGCCTGGCCTGGAGGGGTCTCCGCTCCCACGTGGGGCTAGAACTTTGCAAAGATGGAGCTGGAGCTGGCAGAAGGGAGGCCGGCCATGCATGCTGGGGTGGGCTGCAGGGCCGCCAGGGGGCCGTGGCCCAGCGGACACGGCCGAGCATGACCGCTAGGTTAGGGCTCTGCAGAGAAACCGCCAACTGGGCTCGCTCTCTGTGGGACTTCGGATGTTAGAGACGGAGGTGAGGAGCCCTGTGAGCCTGGGCCTGGAGGCGGGTGTTGGTGGAGCAAACATTCTGGAAGGTGAGCCTGGGCCACGGCCAAGAGAGACACTGCCAGGGGCCAAGGGGGCCAGGGGAGGAACGGCTGCCACCCCAGGAGGGCGGAGCATGGGCTTCCCCTCCGCCTCCTGCGGGCTCTTTCCAGCAGCTTCCGGGACTGAGCTGGGGCCCGACCCACAGGGGCGCCAGCTCCAAGGGCCTGCCAGGCTCTCCGCCTTCCTGCATTACGAAAGGGCACAGTCGAGCCCCGTCCTGGCCAGGCCCGAGGAGGAAAGCCACTCTCTGCTGCCTGCGGCTGTGTGGCTGCCAGGGTTCGTGCGCACACGCTCCGTGCACAACACGTGCACGCCTTCTGTGGCCTGTCGCACACACGTTCCCAGCTTTGCCGTCCGCTCTTACCTCACGCCACAGTTTACAAGGACTTTGTGGTGCACCTGCTCCTCCTGCAGGGGACAGGGAAACGGGCGCCGGGAAGGGAAGGGACCTGCCCCACAGGCCCGTCACCACCTCCCACACTCCACTAGGCACCGGCCAGGCCCCTCGGGGTTCACTCGAGGCCCCCCCCCCCCCGGCAGTGGCAGGATGAGAGCTAGCCAGGCCGCCTGACGCCCACCGTGACGGCGCTCCTGTGGGTGTGTGCGTCTGCGTGACTGCCTGCGTGTGTGGTCTGGGTGTGTGTGTGTGTGTGGAGGGGCGGGTGGTGCGGCCCCTTGCCGACTGCAGACGGCCCGGCGGGTGGGTCCAGTCTGGACTGTGCCCCGTGCGGAGGTGCCACAGGTGTGCACACCCCGGCACGTCCCGTGTGGAGACCTGGCATCGAGGGTCAGGAGCAGCTGGCCTGGGCAGGTTGGGGGCTCCTGGAGATGTGTGTGAGGCCATGCTGAGTGGCAGCCCTGGTAGCTCATCCCAGGTGGGTGGGGAGTAGAGAACCCAAGCCTCCCCGGGCTGGCAGCTGGCCTGGCTCGGCTGCACCCACAGGCACGGCACCCACACTGCTCCTGGCCCCAGCTGAGCCAGCAGTGGCCAACCTTGAACTTTATCTCGCCCACACACCAGGCCGGCCATTCCTGTCTCTGTGCAAATGTCCCTTCCTCCGGAAGCTGTCCCCACTCCTCCCTAGACACTCGCTACACTCCTGGCAGAGCAGGGAGATGCAAAGCTCCCCCATGGGCCAGGGTCTGCCCCTCTGGCTCTGCTCAGAGCAAGGGCAGCAAGTGACCCCTAAATACGGGGCCAGAGCTGGACTGAGGACCAGGTACCCCTAGGGAGCCCTGGGGTGGTGAGAGCGGGGATTTGGGGGCTGTGCAAAGAAGGGAGAGGGTGACACTGGTACTTACATTCAAGGACAAGTGGGACCTGGACTCTGGCCTCAGGGATGGCTTGGGGGCAGTGGCGGGGAGGGGAAGGGGATGGATAAGCTCAGCAGCCTCCACTTCCCACTGCACTCGTGCTTGTGTGGGGAGGCCGAGCCGCCCAAACAGCTGAAACGGGGCTGGGAGCAGGGCCCAGGGCCTGAGGGGCAGCAGGTGGGCCCCAGGTGCTGTGTGGGGAATTAGGAGGTGACTGGAGGTGCACTACCCACTCCTGATGGCAGGGGGAGCCAAGAACACAGGCTGCAGACACCCGCCAGCTGCTCACTGGGAGTGAGGCAGGAGGGCCAGGGCTGGGGCGGGCTTCCCTTGTGGGGGCTCGGGAAGAGTTTTGTGGGGAGCATCCTGGTTGGGGACAAGACTGCCTGGGAGCCCCTTCCTCAAAGCCCTGGATACCCTGAAGTGGCTGACCCTGGAGTTTCCTCTCAGCCAGGCCACACTCCTGTTCCCACAGCCCTCCTGTCACAATGGGCTCTGTCAGCTTTGCTGAGTGACCAAGTGACCCGATAACTTAGTCACAGCACCTGACCCACAGAGGAGCCTCCAGCACTAGCTGCTGCTGCCCCCTGGTGGCTATGGACGGGAGAGCTGGCCTGGACGTGCAGATCCCTACGGCCACCCAAAACCTGGTTTTGGAGCTGCTTGGGCCCGCCTGATAGGGGAGCTCTCTGTCCTTGTCCCCCTTGATAGATGAGAAGACCGAGCGCTGCAGGAGCACCTGATTTTCCGTGACCCACACGGCACACAGAACCTAAAGCTGAGTGCCTGGTAGCCCGGACTCAGGCCTTGGCCATAGGGCTCCCAGTGAAATTTGAATTTCGGATAAGCAACAAATAACCTTTTGGCATTCATGTGGCTGTGCAATATTTTATATTTTGATTTGCTATCTGGTAATCCTACTTTTCAGGCCATGAAGCTGGGGCAGGTCAGAAGCTGGAGGGGTCAGGTCACCTCACAGGCTACCTACCCCCCAGGGCCAGGATACATGGCCCTCCAGGTGGACACAGGTCCATTCTGTCCTATGCTGGGCCCACTCGGAGGCCCTCCGCCCTCCAGCCCAGCCCTACTATCTCAGTGACCCCCCCCCTGTGGCCAGAGGTAGAGTGCATCCTGGCGTGAGCTGACCCTCCTCTTTCTAGAGTCAGCAGTAAGGATGGAAAAAGATCCTAGTACTCCCCAAAACGAGCAGCAAGGATTTCCAGGTGTTTTCACTCAGTGCACTAAATTCTGAGCTTCCCCAATCCTGCCTCAACAGCCCCTCCAGGTTAAGTGGATTTATCAGGAAATTTTAGAATTGCTGGTTCAAAGATAATGTGGTTATTTTGATATGGCCAAATTCTCTCCAGATTCCCGCAATCCGTTTTCCTGTTTTGTGGGCGAGCATGCCCGCTTACCCACAAACTAGGGATCCCTTTGCCAATCCGACAAGTTTTAAACAGATTTTGGGGGCTTTGATATGCTTTGAGAATCTCACGTTCAACAGGTTTTATTTTCTTGGAACCTGTTCACTTCTTGCCCATTTCTATTGAATTGTTCCTTTTTTATTGACTCATGAGAGCCTTTTTAATATGAAAATTAGCTTTCTTGCTTGCATTTTTCCCCATTAATCCCTTGCCTTTTTGACTTCAAATGTTTCCTTCGAATAGTTTTGTGGTTGAACCTGTTACACTGAAAACTTTCATCAGGACTCCACAGTGATGTCAGCTGGGGATACTTTTATTTTTCCAGTTGGTTACTCAGTTGCCCCCAGTTCCCACTCAGTGTCTGGGGTGGGCCCAACAACCTGGATTTTAAGATGCTCCCTGAGTGATTCTTAATTCCTTCCCTTTTTAAGTCAAAGACCTCTAACTTACCAAGGTTTTAGACTTGATGTCTAGCTTGCATTTTTGGGGACTCTTAATTGCTTCATTTGGAGCAGCACCATGCATCAGACCCCAAGGACACAGGCAAGGACGCGCTCAAGGACATGAGGCCGACCACCGACTGCTCTCCCTGCCCCTTCTCCAGGAAGAGACCGTTTTCTCTGTGGCTCCTGAGAAGTCTTTTCAGGTTCTGGCACCTAAAGCCACACTCTGGGGGCAGGGAGGGAGGCCAGGGCTGATGCGAAGCAATGCCCTAGTCTGGCTGAGCAGCCAAGGGAGAGGGACTGGCATCACAATGCAGCATCCATACCCTCTCAGGCCTTAGGGGAAGGTGCTTTTTAGGACAAGAAATGACTCCCCTCAACTTAAGGGGCTAACGGCAGCAGCCAGGCGGCTTCGCTTGCTCCCTGGGATGGAATGGAGCCACAACGCCCCCATCCCTCTAATGATGCTGGGGGCTTCCTGGAGCAACATGTGGCTTTTCTATGGCCTCTCTTCCTCACTCTGCAGCTATGCAAGGATTCAAAATTCCCATTTAGGGGTTAAGTAACATGAGCCTGCTTTTTTGGGGAATGGAGTAAGTTGGTAAGAAAACATAAAAGGCCAGTCAGGGTCAAGGTTAGATACCTGTAAAAGAATAATTGAATTTATTAAGTC
This sequence comes from Eonycteris spelaea, assembly GCA_003508835.1. Lineage (NCBI taxonomy): Eukaryota > Metazoa > Chordata > Mammalia > Chiroptera > Pteropodidae > Eonycteris > Eonycteris spelaea. The sequence goes on from PUFA01000014.1 coordinate 3,187,158, forward strand.
GACCGCCACATGCCACACTACATTCCTAACTTGTTTGCACACATGCAGCTTGTGCTGGGAGGGCCCTCCAGGTGGGAAGGGGGTGCCTCCCTCTGCGGGCCGGCCCTGTGCACTGGCCGTGACAGGAGCAGGCCAGGCAGTTAATGAGGGACTCTGGGCGTTCCATGTTCCCTGCGGACATTCAGCGTGGGCAGAGCCACTGAGGCAGACGTCTGCCACTCTCAGCAGCAGATGTGGCCTGTCTCGTCCATCCTTCTTCCACCTGTACGTGGGCTAAACCGCAGTTCTCTGTGAGCAACTACGCCACCCGATACAGGATTCCTGTACCTGAAATAAACATGCCCAACAGGAAGCAGGCTCTTCCACCGAGTGCCTTAGTCCTCTGGGACGACCTTCCCAGCAAACACACGCAAGGTGAGCGTTTGAACTGGACACACTGCAAAAATTTCCCAATGCCTAATTATTTCAAGATACTTTATTTTTAAAACAAGTCACGATACTAAGCTTCTGGCCCATTTTGCCAATGTCCAAGCTACAAATGCTTGCTCAGCAGCTGAAGGGCCCTCTTTAGTAGCATGTGTGAAGAGTGAATAAAAATCCATATAAAACAAATATTCAAATAGTTTCCATAGGAACACAGATAAGTGTGACCCCATCTCCTAGTCTTCCATATTGTTCCATCTTGCCAACCCAACTTACAAAACATTTCAAACTAGCAAATGAAGCTTTGACCCAACAAAACAACAATTTCAAAAACTAGCACGCGCAGTAACAGCTACAAGAACGGCATCTACACATTGACGCTGGCGGACGCGCAGGCCGCTGGGGGCGCTCCAGCCCGCTCTCCCAGGCGCACGACGTCCTGCAGGTGCTGATGTCCTGCTCCTCCGCCTCGGGCTTGAAGTCCCGCTTCTGAAGCTGCTGCATCAGTTGCCTGAGCGGGAGAGAGAGAAGTAGCACATTCAGAACCCCTGAGTCACTCATCACCGGGCAGTTTCGCATCACTCATCCGGGAACCTATTTGCTTCCTCGGTCACTGTGTCATCAGGAAGCAATTCACTGCATTTCTGAAGCAACTATTTCTTCAGAACCCTCTTTTTGGTAATAAGGAAACCACAGAGCACATGCATTCATTAAAGTATTCTCATTACCCAGAAATACCTTAACCAGTCTCTTCTAAAATGGTTACGCCGTAGGGAAAATCTGAGAATACAAATCACTATTGGATTTTTTCCATCCATTTTTTTCTCAAATTTTCTAGAGCACATATTCTTAACGTGGGAAGAAAATAAACTTTAAAAGAGGTATTTTTTCTTATCAGAACCATACACATGCATCGCCACTCACCACATCGGCCCTGACATCACATAGTAGATTGTCGGCCTCTGGAACCCGTTGAAGGTAGAAGCAGCCGCAACGGTGTAAGCACCCATGTTTTCAAAGAGCATCCAGTCACCAACGTGCATCTCGGGCAAGCCACAGCGCTCGACGATGCGATCGAGGCCGTCACAGGTCGGTCCCCATATGCTAGATGAATAATACTTCTCATCTGGTTTGGGCTTCTACATTTGAGAGAAACATTCCTAGTTACACCTGTTAGGACCCATCATTGTAACTCTTACACACAGTAGAGTCAGACGGTACCTTCTGCAGAAGGGGCTTCACGTGCGCGTGATCATAGAGGATGCAGTTAAATGATCCGTATACGCCGTCGTTCACGTAATACATAAAGGTTTTTTCGCTCGACTCATCTTCATCTAGGAAGCAGAAAGTCTCCATTACCACTTTTTGCACTAGCTTTCAGGTCTGCACACCGCGATTCACTCTTTGTACCCACCATCCGAGCCCGTCTGCTCCTTTAATACGAGTTTCTTAGCGATGATGCTGACTGCGAGTGTGAAAGCCGATGCCACGTAGTATCTGCCTGGCTCCGCTATGAGCCTCACTCCTGAGTCTGACGGGAAATACTTATCCAGCGCTGGGTTGATGACACTGGTGACCTACAAGAGTGAGACAGACGAAAGAATCAGCTACCAAGGCAAACCACGTGGAGGAGAACGCAGTGCTGTGACATGACACACGTTTCTGTTTAGAGCGGCCATCAGGAGGCTCTTAACAAGCAACAGCAGCAAAAAATAAAAATAAAAATCTGCCTGAAAACCAGCCTTCACCACCCTGTGGCTTCACTTTGATTCCTCCTCATGCCCTTCCTATCCTTTTTCAGATGTTATGGGTTGGGTTTGATTTTACCAAATAGTATGACACAAAATTATCATCAGCTACTTAATGCCAAAGGGCCTAAATATTTTTACATGCCAACAGGATGAAACACCTTTTCTGCCAACCTCACATATTTTTAACAAATAAGAATGTGGATCTTTTGTTATAAATTTGAGCACCATATAATGCCTTAAGTGACTAAAGGCTTAAAACGTTTTAAGAAAATACAAATTCTAGCATAGCACATATGGTGTAGAGCGGACCCTCAAATTACATTTACTTTGTCCAAATGTCATTTCATTATAATGTTGACGAGACATCACAGGAACTTAATTCTTGTTTGTATCAATTAGCTTGTGGTAAAATCGGTTTTGTTATACATCCTTTCTCCTAAAGCTACAGAACATATTGATGTTGAGGACTTACTGTGCTAAAGCCAGCATGTTCTTATTTCCAGTGACATTTCTCAATGTCATCAATTATTTTCCAAGACTTTTTAGAAAAACTCAATTTAGAAAGCTAAATGTTGTTAAATACAACATTTAAGAAGTCGCTGGAAATACCACACCAAGACATTTACTTTCGTACTTGTAGTCTCTTTTGGTATCAGCTAAGGAGTTTTAATATTCTAAAGAGGGACTTGCTACAACTCCAGTACGCTGCAGTCGTCATGGATTACCTCCTCAAACTTAAGCTTCACATCCTCGGAGCCCGGAAAGCCGATATCGATATCAAGCAGATACATGTTGAAACCAACCTCAGCCTGGAGTTAAGAAAACGAAGTCACTCAAATAGCCAGATTCATAATGCGTCAGCCCTGCCCCCCACCTCCCACCTGGGGTTCAGACATACTCACCCCCATGTCGAACACACAGCGGGCATCAGAGATGGCTTGCACGAAGGACTCCGGATCCGTACAGCCGCTTCCCACGTGGAAACTAGGAATGAGAAAGGAGAATCCATCATCCCTAAAAAGAACTATTTATAGTGGCGGCGGTGGGGGGGGGGGGCCCTATCCTCTAAATGTCACCACCTCAGCCTCTCTGACATCTCACCTGACACCAATGACATCGATATTCAGCTCTTTTGCCCGTTCCAAAAGAAGCCTGCTGGTTTTGAGTGTGGCACCAAATTTAACACTGAGGCGACAGACCGCTTTGGAATCATCGGTGGCAATCCGCAAAACCAACCTAGAAGCAAGAAAAGAGCAACAAATTTACATGCCGTAAGGATCACCTATGGACACGGTGAGAACACAAAGCAAGTGAACCCTTGGCTCTGATGATACTCTGTGCTTCGTGTCCAAAATGGTTACGTCAGTCTAGAGACGTTAAGTGATTTTCTACTTTGTCTCTGATGCAGCACACAGGTAATTTACTAAAATACAGAAATCTAACACGGGTGCCACACTGGACCCTGCCCTCGAATGGAGGAGAAACTCACTTTGCCTTTGGATGTGCCCTGGCAACTTTCATCAGCTCGACTTCGCTGTCAAAAGTCATCATCCGGACTCCGTTATTGGCAGCATATTTAATCTGAGACACTTGCTTACAAGGATTTGCATAGATAATCCTTTCTGGAGGTACCCCAAGACTCTGCACCAATTGAATTTCAGTCTGAAAAAGAAGAGGTGTTATACTATAAGTTGCTAATAAATGCAAGGAGCAGAATAACGGGGAAGCTGTCACACCACGGTCCCCTCTACTTTCATCAGCATTTACCGCCCCAGAAACGTAACTCTGACCTGCCCCGCTGGGAACACCAGGGCCGGTTTACAGAATCGTTTCCGAGTCCTGCGGCTTTTCGCTTACCTTGCTGGCGCAGTCGAATCCCGTCCCGATGGCAGCGAGGGTCTTCAGTACGGTTCTGCTATCATTGCATTTGACAGCATAAAAGGGGGTGACGCGGGGAAGAGCTTTCAGCCACTTCAGATGTTTCCTGAGAATGTCTCCCAGGTCCGCCACGTAGAAGGCATCCTTGTCGTCCTGCAGCAAGTGCGGTCACGGGGACTCATGAGCTGCCTAACACGTCTAGCACGCAGCCTCCCTCCACTTCCCGTCATTCCCAACGAACCCCACTGCTTTAGTCCAGCCACCGACACGAATATCGCTGTTACCGCTAAATGATCCACAGCCAATTAAATTCTAAATTCCCTAACAAGACCTAAGTTCCATTACATTTCCTCCAGACCCCGCTGAAGTTTCCCACTCAGCAGCTCGTCTCTCTCCGAGCTACACCGCCAACCAATGTGGACTCATTCCACTTACGGAGGAAGAAACTTCATTAATTTTTTGGTCCAGAATGTCCTTGGCAGTAAAGCCTTCATCGAGGAAATGGCAGTCAAACTCTTCATTGATGAAGTTGTTCATGGCTTCTGGATATTCTTTTGAAACACAACGATCTGTGAATAGAGTGGAGATATTTACTGAGGAGCCTTCTAGATACTTAGTAATTTTAAACAAGATTAACCTGCAACAATCATGGATACTTACAAGGAAAACTAAGAGATGGAATTTAAAGAAACGATTGCCGGCTTTTCACAAATTCTTCAGGAGTTCCGAGTCCCGCTGAAGATGGGTGTGTTCTCCGTGCAGCAGTGGAAATGTCCTGAGAAACACAGAATTTGCTGTCCCCATTAGGAACACATCACGTGGAAAGATCAGGTCCTAACCGTGCACACCCAGGAAGCAGGGTTACTCAAGCAGCTCACTCTCTGGGTGCGGAACCCCATTAGTAGAAGTCTCATGACTCCCTAAACTTCTACAGTATCCGAGGACACCAGAGTCAACACTTCAGATTTTTTCCAAGTAGCACACTAAAATTCCATATACAGTGCTGTACATCTCAATAAGCACTTCGAATATTCATGCTAAAAAAATGAAGAATGTGGGCTTCAGCTTTCTTGCACTTAGTTCACTAATAAGGGGAAAAGTGTTACAATGGTCCGCTTACTTTATTTCAGAACTGCCTCAGTTCTTTAGAAGCTTAAAACGGTGGTTACAGCAATACAGGCTGCCACATAGACATCCTGCCCTTTCCTACTTTCCGTAAGTCTTACAGTGGCTGACAGGCACCATGGCAATGTCCGGGTCTCTCCACTTCCTACGTACTCTTGAGTTTCCTGAGAATTTTCTGAGCTAATTTTCTTTCATGCTGGACATCTATTTTTAAAAACTGCATTGTCAAATCAACATAATGTACTATAGCTGCTCTATCTGATCAGAAAGCAGCATTCTTGAACCAGTGTTGCCTACTGAATTAGCAATTCTGGGACTCCAGTGGGCACTCTAATATTTGCTTAGCTATGAATGATAATCACAGGAGAGTAATTTTTCATGTCTTTTATGATTAACAAAAATAAGCATAAATGAATTATGAATAAGCAAAATAAGCTTGTAACGATCAGAGCCTTCATGAAATGTGACACTGGTGACAGTTATCTTAAAATTATTTTAATTTATTTAATATCTGCCAGATAAAGCCTTCTTTTCCAATGTGTAACCCGCTTCAGTGCCTGCAGCCTACGGGCACAGAGGCCAGGCAATGGTTCGGGGCTACAATTTGCTCTGGCATGGGGCACTATGAGAGGCCCAGGGGACGGGCCTGCCATAAATCCAAACCCATGCATGGGAGAACTTGTTTCACAACTTGATCCCAAGTGACTTGTTGGCATTGTCAACCTCCTAAATCACCCCTCGAGCGAGGCAACAGACCAAGGTCAGCAAATCCACCGCCTATATAAACAACATTTTAAAAGGCTCAAGTGGTGACAGATTGGATTAACTTGCGTGACAGATTGGATTAACTTGCGTCTTGTTAAATATCTTTATTTAAGGCAAAGTTGAGGCTTAAACTTGGAAAGTTTTCTTTAAATACACCGCTATCAAGTATATTGCTTTCCTGTATCTTTGAAGCTTTATTTTTATAACTGGCAATCGGGAAACTTCACCCAAGAACACGTCTTGGAGTTCTGGACAGCGAAGTTACTTGAAAGGATGAATTGATTAGCACAAGCCAGCACTTTTCTGCTGAGTCTCTGCTGCCAATGGGTAATGTAATAAGAGCCATGTAATGAGAGCGAGGCACCAATTTAAACCGAACGGAAAAAACTGCACAAGTCAACTAAATTACGCCCGATTTTAGGTTTGAATAAAGTCAACACATTCTTTGTTCTCCCCAGACGTTCTGCTCCCTCATTTTCACCGGTCATTTCAAACTCTCAAACAACACAATCAGCCTTTTCTGAAAACCTTGGGGCTGCCTCCTACCTGGTAACTGTCCCTGAACCGGATATTAATGCTCCAGGCTTTTCTTAAATTACTAAGTCATTCAAAGACTCCTTAAATAGACAATTCTCAGCCACCGCTAGCCGAGTATTTATCGCAGCTACCACAAGGCTGGCTTAGCGCTAGCAACTCCTGTGGGTCCTACGCCGGCTCCGCTCACAGAGCAGAAATAAAAGCCAAAGGTGAAAAACTGCAGCACAGGGCGGAATGGCACGTCTCTTCCCGACGGTGAATGCGCGACGAGAGCCGCGCGACCCGCACGGGCTGGCTTCGTGCCTCCCCTGCACCTGCCGCCCGGCTCGCCGCATGGGTGTAAAAGAGGAAAATAGCGGTTGGAGGACCGGCAGGGCCTCCGCTGCCGCTTCCGGCTCCGAACCCCACGTCAGTGGCGCGGCGCCCCCAGGCCCGGCGGGGCGCGCGCCCCGCTCCGCGGGCGGCCGGCCCCGCGACCACGTGCCCCCGCGGCCTCAGGCGCGGGGCCGTCCCCGCCTCGGCCCCGGCCCGGCGCGCAGCGACACGTGGCCGTCCCCCTCTGGCACCTCGCGAGCACCCCTCTCACCTGCGAGCGCGGGGGCGCCTCACGCCGACCCCATGCGGACGCCGCCGCCGCTCTGCGCGCAGGCCCGCCGGCCGCCCCCGTCGGCGCGCCGCCTCGCTGCCTCCCGCGGAGCACCGCCGGCCAGGGGTGGCGCCGCAGCGCTGGCACAGGGGCGGCGGCGGGGATGCCGGGGGACTGACAAAGCCCGCCGCGCCGCGGCTCCACTACTTATAGCGCCGCGCGTGTCGTCATGGAGACGCACCAGCTCAAACCAGCCGCGATCGGTTCCGGCCGGGCGTCCGCCCGGGGAGGGGGCGGGGCGCGGGGCGGCGGCCAACCCGGGCCCGCGGCGGGGCGGGGCGGGGCGGGGCGCGGCGAGGACGCCGGCGCGTCAGAGCCGCCGAGCGCCCCGCGGCGGCCCGCTCCTGCGCATGCGCGCCGCGCCGCGCCGCCGGCACCGCCGCCCCCGGCGGGCGCCCCCGAGCGCCGGGCCGCGCCCCGCGTCGCCCCGCTGCGCCCCGGGCCGGGAGCCGCCGCGGCCGCGTTGCGCGGCCTGCGCCGCCCGCTGCGCAGAGCTGTCCCCCCACTTGGCATTGCGTGCCTCGTGCCCGGGGGCAGAGAAAGGAAGTCGCGGGCGCGAGCGCGCCACGTGGACCCTACCGGACGGACTCAGGCCTCTCCCGCCCGGCGCCTCCTTTCTGAGGAAGGGCCTGGAAACGATTCTGGAGCTGCTCCACCAGGAGCGGGACAGGGACGCTGGCGGGGAAGGGTGCTGAGCGGCACCTGGCGAGTCAACTGTGCCAGTAAACTGTACCCGACACATCCAGGTGCACATCCAGGTGTTTTCCACCGGGCTGGCAGACAGCGGTCCACCCGATTAAGCCAGAGACTCGTCTAAGGGCTTTAGGGGGAGAGGTGGGAGGTAATGGGGCCCTAAGCCACTGAGCAGCTCCTGCCCTTTGCCGTGTGGATGGCGCTCTTCCACCGCTGGACATCTTTAAGGGCAGCTGCGACTGCCCCTGGAGTTTGGAAGACCCAACACACCGACGTTTGTGCGGTAAATGCATATGGCTAAACCTGCGTAGGAAATGGGTGGTCCCCAGCCCCCGGGGCCACGATGGGTACCATCCATGGCCTGTTAGGAACCGGGCGGCAGGGCAGGAGGTGAGCGGTGAGCAGAGCTTTATCTGCGTTTGCAGCCGCTCCCCAGCGCCATTGTCACCGCCTAAAGCCCACCTCAGATGTCAGGCATTAGATCCTCATAGGAGCACAGTCCCTGGTGCCAGAATAGTTGGGTACGGCTGCCTGAGAGTGTGTGGCCAGTGCCTTGGGTGGAGGCCTGTGCTTTTCTGGGGTGTGAGACACCAGCCCCAACTGGCAGCCCCAGGGAGAGACTGAAGGAATTTGGGATTTGATTTTTCCATTTTACCATTCCTTCCCTCGAAGACAAAATCCAACAGACATTTACGTTCCAACCTAGGGTGTGGGTCGTGACCAACCTGAGGGCTTCCGGTAAGAGTTAAAGAACATGTAAAACTAGCCCAGGCTAGGGTGTGGGTGCAGGGGGCCTCGAGCTCAGGGCTGAAGCCTGGCCCTGGCCCCCTACTTGCTGAGTGATCTTGGGTGAAGTCCTTCTGTGGGCCTCAGAGGAGGCTGGAGTAGATCACCCAAGGGTCTTTACAGTTACAGAACCCTGGGAGATTTTGAAAAACCTCCATATTGGCCCCTGGGCCTAGCCCCTCAGGCTCTAGAACCCAGAGATAGTGGGTGACTTGTTCAAGGAAGGCACGCCCGAGTGAGTGATCTCACTCTCTCTGGAGCAGGCCTGGCCTCCATAGACTCCAGGATGGGGAAAACAGCGGTAAACAGAAGCGAGTCTTAGTATGTAAAGGGCCATGCCGGGCAGAGTTCCCTTTGGTCTTGGGCAACCAGATCAACTTTATTTTTACGCAGTCCTGGAAAAACCACGGGGTGTCACCAGGGATTAGGGCGAGGTGTCACCAGGGATTAGGGTGAGGGACAGGGGAGTTATCTCTGCCCTAATAAACTTAATTCCTAAGGAGGGATGAGATTAACAAGCCCATGAGAGAGCATTACAGCCTCGGGTGCTACATGGGGCAGTTTCGACTCCATGCAAACACATGGGAGTTCGCCCCTGGTTTTTGTTCGCCTTCTTTGAGGAAATGTTTTGTTTCAGTGGCACAGTTTTCCTCACACTCCAGAAGTGTTCGTGTCCAGTGCCGAGGCCAAGAGGGGCCCACTGTCCGCCCCTCCCAGCTGTCCACGGCACAGCAATCAGCCAGTGATCGCAAGGGGAACACTGCCCCGCTCCGTGGCATCCTCCCAGCAGAGGGGACCGGATGTCTCAGCATGTGGATCCTGGTAGCAGCCTGGCCTGGAGGGGGGACAGCCGCTCCGTCCTGTCAGCAGGTCGCAGCTGTGTGACCTTGACCACCTCCCTGACCCTCTGTGAGCCTGTTTCTCCAGCCGTCAGGGAAAGAGTTGGGGCCGGATCTAGGGTCCTTTCAGCTTAGTCTGTGATTCCTTTTCAGATTGAGAAGTATTAGCTGGAATGGAGAGTCACCTCGATTCGGGAACCAGGCGTCTCTCCCGCTGCCGTGCGCGTGTGCCGCTCCCACTCCAGGCACCCACACATACTGCCTCTCCTAACCCACCCAAACACGCTGCACTGTCCTCTGGGGCGGCCAGGCCTTGTCCAGAGGACCCATCTGACCCAGATGGGGAAGCAGAAGTAGGGGCAGGAGGCAGTGCTGCTTTCTCAAGTGCTGGCCCTTAGCAGGGCCCGAGGCCTTAAACCCCGTCGCTAACCTGGATTTGAGAATGTAGTCCCATGGGGTCTAAACCGGCCTTATTCAAGGCATGGCATTAATATCTTTCTACGTATTTTCAGTACACTTTATCCTCTCCCTTACTGGTTTTTTTTTTTTTTCTTTAAAGAAAAGCAACCAATTCTTGTAAACTACATGATACCCAACACCTAGAAGTTACTCTTACGTGGAGGTGAGGTTTTTATGTTTGGTACAGAAGCAGTAAAGGAAGCAAACAGAAACTGCAAAAAGCGCATCGGGCATTGCCAATAAGATCTGCATCCTTAGTGTCCCCTTAGTGGGACCTCTCAGCTCATTATGAGGCCTTGGGCAGCGCTTCCCCTCTGTGGGTCTCAGGCTCTTTCTATAAGATGCTTCCTGGCTGGATTGGACTGGATTGGAAACTCAGGACCTTGCACTCCGATCTTCTGTGAATCTCTGACTTCTTTTACAAAGAGAGCTCTGTATGAATCCGCTGATCACATTTTCTGAACTAAAAATGAGAACATGTCTGACAGAGGTGTTTTTTTTCTTTATGTATGTACATGAAAGGGCTTATAAAGATGTGTGGTGATCACAAATTTAAGGAGCCATCTTACTAGAAAGAATTAACATAAAAGATGATAGTGAGCATGAAAGTATGCAGGGACTCAATACTGGACTATTTGATACTGATAACTTTCTAGAATAGGTTTGTATGCTGTCTATGGTCATATTCTGCACCCAATTTCTCCCCAGAAACTTAGTAAGAGCTGACTATGGAGTGAGGCTCATGACATCCTGCCACATGGGGACTTTGGCTGGTTAGGATCTGTCTTGCAAGGGTGCCAGCAGTCAAGAACCCTGAGTAAGGGCAATACTCAAATGGGACCTTCTAGTCACCTGTGGATGTTTGACCAAAAATACGTGTTCTGAAGCTCAATCATCTATCAGTTCAATCTCTCAACTCCAGACTTGCCCTTGAATTGTTTTAGGTGTTTCCGACACTCCGATCCACCCTCCTAGGTAGGATGTGTGCCATCCTTGCCAATACCCAAATGACAGTCCCCAGGCACAGAGAGCTTCCTGGAGGCCCTCCTCGCTCTGAGCAACATAGCTGTCATCAGAGGAGTGGAGCGCTTCTAAAAATATGTACTGGCAGCCAGACACCCAGGTGTAAGTGGAAATCCCAGGATGTTTGTTTTATAAAGTCTTTTTGCGTCACGGCCCCACCTTGCCCCCGCCCTGGTGCTGCTCCCTGGGAAGTTGCTGGGACTTGGGCCATCTGGCAGGAAGTGGGCCAGGGCGTCCAGGAGCCCAGCAGCAGGCCCTGCGGCAGGTCAGTGACCACGCAGTACACTGCAGAGTTGAGGTGGCTTCTATCCAGAGGCTGGAAGCAGTTCATTTGACTGGCAAATGATTTTAGCAATGCTTTCCTCCCATGGCCTGTGTTTCCATTGGACTGGAAACAGAGTCCCAGCCAAGCGTGTGGATACGCCAGTGTGCTGACATGCGGGCTGACAGCAAGCAGAAGGGTTCGGATCCGATTGCTTTACTCATTTATTTGAGACCCTTCACTGGAGGCGCTTGGTCTACAGGATAAATTTCCTGCACCTTGATCTGGGACCCAGGACACTCCCGGGTCTGCCCGCTTGCCTTCCCAGCCTCGCCTGCTGCCCCTCCAACACTCCCGGACCGCTCTGTCCTGCGGCTCCTGCCCACCTCTCGTCACAGCATGGGTCACACGGTGCGGACACCTTCGGTCTTGTCCCTCCACTCCCCTCCCACTCCCTTTCACGTCTGGACCACGATTTATGTACCTTCCTACATACACGATTTAAGTACCTGGCACTTTCAATGTTGTTAAATGGAAACTAGTCCCGAAACGTCTCCGATTTGTGGTTGCCACGTGACCGATGGGCTCATGGGAGCTTCCCCAAGTGCCGTCTAAAATCGGAGGGAAAGAGTCTAAGTATTGTTCCTTCGGTCATTTATTCACGCCTAGTGCAAGCTAGCGTTGGGTGCGGAAGGCCCTCCCTGGCTGCAGCCGTGAGCTGGGTTCTTCGGAACCAGCAGGGAACTCACGGGGCCAAAGAAGCCTAACCTTCTACCCCATGCGTAGAGAAAATGACCTCTTTTGTTGTTTTCTCCTAAGCTCCTGGTGACTGCCTCTGACGCAACGTGTCACAGCACCTCTGCCGGCTTTTGCCGCTGCCTCATTTTTGCTGGAGCACCACCCTAGTGGGGCCCCACCTTTGGGAAGCCCCAAACCTGTGAGAGTTCTTCCTCTCGTGACAGGGAACAGCATGTGGAGGGCTCTTGCACAACCTGGGCCTCCTGGAAGGTGTGTGCTCCGCCTGGGGGTGGTGTGAGCTCCACATTCTGCCACGTCAGAGCCATGACCGACAGACCGTCCGAAGGGCCTGTGGAGTCACGCTGGACTGAGCCACTGGGGCCCGAATGTCTGGGCTCCCAGGGGGAGGCTGCGGGAGCAACCGAAGGGGATGTTTGCGGTCGCCCTTCAAACAGCCTGGGCTGGGGTGCGCTGGGGAGAAGCCCAGGGCTGCCAGGGCGCATAAGGAGGGGACTGTCCCTGGGTCCAGCTCCCTTGGGGAGAGGACCAAGTGCTGTGAGAGGGGTCACTGTGCCTCAATCTGCATTCCCCATCAGCCCAAACAAATCCTGATGACAGCGCCCGGCCATCTCAGCAGGTGAGTTCGCCACGACCAGCAGGTACAAAGTGTTCCCCGTTGGCACGTCACGCCCTGTGTCACTCGGGGCCGGAGCAGGCGGTTCAGTAGGGGAATTTAGCATGGGAACAAGTTACGGAGATACGTAACAGCGGCCGGAGGCTGCTGCCACTCACAGGCATAGCAGCGAGTGACGACCCAGCGCTGTGGCCACCTGGGTGCTTGCTGTCCAGTGGGAACTGGGACCACGGAGCGGCGCTGACTAGAGTGGGCCGGAACCACCGAGGGGAAGCAGCTGGGGACACTGCTCGAAGCAGAGAGAGAAAAGATCGAGCCCGGCCCATCCTCCAGTCTCCCCCAGGCCCCCGGTCAGAACCTGTGGGCAAGCATGCCGCTCCGTGTGATTTTCAGGGGTCAGCCCCCCATCTCCATCCCACCCCGAGGAACATTGCGGAACCCCGGTGGGCCGATGACAGGCACACTCCTTTCCAAAGCTTGGTCCGATCTTCCTGGACTTGCAGGACTCTTCCTGAGAAGAGTTTCTGTGAGCATGGTGGTACCCTACACGCCGGCTTAAGCAACGGGGAAAATCATCAAATAAGGAGACGTCTCCAGGAAGGGAGGCTTCAGTTTCGTTCTGTCAGAGCCTCACCGAAGACTCACCAAAGACCCAGGTCTCACCTTCTTCCGGTGCCCAGGGTGTGGGCCCAGCTCCCTCATGGGTCCAGATGGCCACCCCAGCTCCCAGCATCAGACCCAGGTGAAGCAAAGGCTTGTGGAGAGAGGGAAGGGCCTCTCCTCCCTGACATCTCTCTTTACCCGAGAAACGACTCTCCCCAGCAGACGACGCTTGCTGTCTCCCTGGGCGGATTGTACGCTGCCCCTTGTCTTCTCCGTCTCCAGAAAGCAGAGTGGGACCTCCACACCGACTCGTACCAGCGTGTGGTACTTGGATACGCAGCCCCAGGGGATGCATGCACGCTCTGAACAGAATTGGGGTTCTGCGGCCAGAAGGAAGAAGAGGAGAATGGCGTAGCATAAGCGACGTGGGGAGAACCTTAGATTTCTCCAGGACCCCAACAGTCGTGAAGAACAGAGATGGTGTATGCGGGCCTCAAACACGTGGACGTGAAGCTCAGAAGGCTGCGACTTGCAGAGCTCAGCCCCCGAGCCGCGGGGTACCGACGGTCCAGGCAGAGACCCGTCTTCCCTTGCTGCTTCTCAAGCGATGAAGGAGGGACCAGCACATCATTCAAAATCTTCTCCCCTCTGTCGCCAGCCAAGTCAAACTCCTGGGAGCCCCTCACTCCCCTCCCTGGAAGATCTTTCCCTCCCTTCCTCAGCAAACTATCCCAGCCACGTCCTCGCGATGGCCTGTCCCCTTGGGGCCCCTCACGTGTCCTCCTTGCCCTCTGTACACAGCCCTTGGGGACAGCTGGTCTCCACTCTGCCCGCTTTCCCATGTCTGAGCTTGGGAGGGTGCGGAAGCCAAGCAGGTAGCGCCTTCGTGGATGTTGGAATGAGACAGAACTGTTCAGAAATAACTCAGTGAGTCCGTGAGATAGTGGCTTACTTAAAAGATGGAAGAGTCCAAATTTCAGGGTCTGAATGAATGTTTTTCACCGACAGTCCAGGGAAGCAGCTACTGCCTGGCTACTGGTAAATGCCTTCAAAACTCGGGAGCCACCCTGTACAGAAAAGTCTCCTCCTACCTGCTGCTTCTCCCATGGCTGCACCCCGAAATGCTCTCTGGGTTGGGCTGCGCACAGACCTGTGATAGACCAGGGTCTGGAGGAGGCCAGACGTCCTAGGAAGATCCCGGCTGGGAGCTGATGAAGGAAGTCAGGGCGAGTCGGACAAGAAAACGGAGAAGCGTGACGTAGGAGGTCTGACAAAGGCGGCTGCCGTGATGTGTCCAGCCCCTCCTCAAGAAATGGAGTCTGGGCGGGCTCGTGACTGGTTTCATTTAGAGTGGGGACAAGGCGATGCAGCCCCTACCTCGCTAGCAGAGACTCTCGCCTGTGGAGCCCGGTGTCACCTTGTCAGCGGCGAGGCTACCCTGAGGCCACCACGCTGGGAGACATCCCAGGCCACATGGAGAGGACACGTGCAGGGGACGTCCCAGCTGATAGCCAGCACCAGGTCAGGCCCAGGAGTGAGGATGCTGACAGACGAAGTCAAGCCCCGAGCCATGGCGTCACTCAGCGGCCAGCTCCTCCAGCCGAGGCCCCAAGGTGTCATGCAGCAGAAACACCCCCGGCCCCTCCGGCCCCAACCGGCGGAATCCGCGCATGTGACAGAGCATTGTTCTGCCTCACTAAAGCTCGGGGTCATACATCACATCAGCCACGTACAACTAAAAGCAGGACCCACCCATCCACAGCTGTATCACTCTTACCCCAAAATTCTCAGCCGGGCCCTCCCATCCCGAGCTTTGGGGGTAAGTATGTCAGAGCAGGGTTAGCAGGAGAGTGGGCTCCGGAGACAGGGGTGTGGATCTGAACCCCAGCCGTCCCTGGCACAGGTGTTCGTTTCCCTGGATCTCAGTCTCTCCATCCCTAAGTGGGGGGTTGGCGGGGGGGACAACAGAAGCTACCTCATGGGGTTGCCATGGGCGTTAAGTGAGGTAATTCACGCACAGCACCAATGATGTATTAACTATGATACCTAGAACAGAAAACTGTTTAACAACCCCTCCTTGAGACAACAAAATTGTTTTCTGTAAAAACTGTGTGAAAACCAGCAGCAATTATTATTTTCTTGATTTGTTCTTTAGGTTTAAAACAAACAAAAAAATAATTTCAAAAGAAGAAGCTTCCGTTTGAAAGATATTATTCAAATTAAGTTAAACATCTCATGTGTGAACTAAAATTTGTACTCACCAGACGAAAATATTACATCTCGCCGTTAGCACTTCCAGTGCTTAAATTCTCAGCGTGAAACTGCTCGTGGAATGCAGAATTGAAATAATTTGAACCCTGTTCCTTTGCTTTCATTTCAAATCTGTCATGAGAGCGGGAGACACGACTTGTTCTTGGGCTGAGCTCAATGGCAGGGTGGCCCGGCGTTGGGGACTTTCAGTGCTAAAAGAGGGAGAGTCTGGGCAGACAGGGGCAAGTCGGTCGGCCCACGGGAAGGTCGCAAACCAAGAGGAACTCTCAGAATGAATACCTGTAGCCAAGTCTGCGTGCATCAGGGGCCAGGTGTGGAACTGGGAGTTCTCCGAATTAATTTAGGTGCGGAATACAACGTTTATGAAAGGGCGAGTAACGAAAACGTGAAATTTACACACCTGTTATTAAAATCATAACCGCAGCAATTGTTGAGAACAAAGGAATGATTTTCAGGGAGGAGTGTTTTATCAGTGACATTGTTTAGAATTGATGGGCACGTGATAATAACAGGCAGAGCAGCTTTTAGTCGGTTTTATTATAATTTTCTAAATCATCTGCAGACAATGCAGGTCCTCACTGCCTGCTCCGTCATCCCTCGCTTCTGAAACCACAGCACCCAGTGCGCCCGAAAGCGAGCTCTCCCCACGGCTAGCTGCGGGCTCCCGGCAAAGCCCTTCCGGCTCTGGGAGTCCGGGCGCCTGACCGTTATCTTGCTGGGTTGTCGGACAGTAGGATTTTGTAGGGCTGTTGGCTGTGGGATTATTCAATTAGCTTTAAAATGCCTGGCTGAGGCCCTGATGTTTGGAAGGGGCTCAGCAGTTGTCATTTCTCATATCTGTGTCTGCCTGTTCCCTGGGCGGATTCCTCTCCTGGAAGATCTCGCCCTTAGATCTTTGCTGATCGAAGTTTGCCTCATCCCAAGTCTAGGAAGCCCCCGTAATTACATGCCTACAGATCTCTTTGCTTCTGGTCCGTCCAGGATTGCTTGGCTGTATCTGGTCTTGTCCAGTGACTGCTTCTTTGAGAAGGTGGAGAATTAGCCCTCAGATGTGCGTGCCATCTTGTCACCCCATGAAACTGGACGGTCCTTGGACAATGGGGCCATGCTTTGCCTTCACTGAACTCACGGAGAGACCAAACACTCCAAGTCTCCAATAAGTCGTCTTTTTAGATGTCCCATTCCATCCAGACTCTTAGTGTGGACGGACTTCAGGGTAGGCATGTGGTCCCAGATGGCATCTAAATGGGTGAAGATCCTGATTTGCCTGGTACGACCACCCCGGTTTACACTATTGTGCTAATGGTTAATTGTGTCCCCTTTCATTTTCACGCGTTGTGGTGTGGCTGAGAAGTCTCATGGTCCCTCCTTTGAGGCAACCCTTGCCTCCTGACTCCCAGCCCACTCGGGGCTTCATCTGCACTCACCTCCTCTCTCAGACCAGTCCTAGTCGATGGCCTGAGTGCAGTTACTGGGCTCTCGGCCAAAAGCAGCCCTTGAAGCAAGAGAGCAGCAGGAAGGACGGAGGGGGAGAAGCCATCATCCAGGCCATGACAGTGGCTCTCTCACGTATAGAAGGATGAATCGAACACTTACAGAATGCTGTCTGGCAGTGAGCATGAACAGCATCAAAAAAAAAAAAAAAAAGCCACAGCTTTTAACCTGGCGAGCCCGCTTTTAGGACATTATCCTTAGGATTGATCCGAAAAAGTATATGAAGTTTTACGCGCAAAGTCATTCACTAAAATGTCACTGGTAACAACCAAAATTGGGAACACTCCAAATACGCAACATGAATAGAATGGAAATAAAATTAAGCTGCAGCCGTGGAATAAAACAGTATAAAGCCTTCCAACTACGTGTATGAACGTTTTCCAGTGCTATGGGAAAATGCCGTGCTATGTGGTGACGTGAGAAGCACAGATTTATAAAACTGTGTATCTGGTGCGATTTTTTTTTTGTGGTGAAATCTACTGTCGAGACATTTTTAAGTGTGTCATTCCGTGGCATTCTGTGCTTCACAGTGTTGTGCAGCCATCGCTATTATTCATTTCCAGAACTTTTTCATCATCCAAAACAGAGCAGTGTGACTTTATGTAAGTACATATGAATAGATGGAACTTTTATTCTCCTTTTAATGCTATCCTGTCTTTTTTTTTTTAACTCTTCATCAATGAGAAAATTACTTTGTTGATTTAAAACATCTGGAAAATGCTGTCTGTTGAGAGATACACCATCTTTATTTTCAAAATAACATGTTTAAGCGCCTCCTCCAGTGCTTGGGATGATTTCTGATAGTCAGTATCTGACAATCTAGTATTTGCTACAGTCAAATGTATCAGGAGAGTAAAGGAGACGTGAATATACACTCACGTGGTTACTTGTTTAACTTACGTCTTGCTCGCCAGACTGAGCTCTGAGAATGCATCTGTGTCTGTCTCTGTCACTGTCCTGTTCCCAGTGTGACATGCAGGGGAGGTTTGCGGTGAATGTCTGCTGAAAGAAGGATGCTGGGACCTTTATGTCTATTTCAGGCACAGAAGGAAGGTTTTTAAATTTTATTTTTAGATCAAATATAGGATATGAAAGTCCTTACTCTCTAAATCTCTTGCAGTGTAGTGGGTCTATTCATTCATTCGTTCATTCATTCATTCCTGGTAGGGTGTTCCCTGAGCACTCCATCGAACAGGCCCCACTCTAGACACGTGGACACTGAAAAACTGAGGTTCGCGTCTTGGATTTACAGCGGGGTGTGGTCATCGTAAGTGACCACAGAGACTGTCACTGTTTCGTTTCTTTCTCTGACTGCGCACCTGAGGACGTTCTGGTTTATCTCACACTCCTCCTATGGGCTCGTCCTGGCGGGGCAGCTTGGCTGTCTTTATCCTATGCTCTCCTGGAGCACCTGACCTTCCCCAGTCTTGGAATGAACTGTCCTCAGGCTCAAACGGTTGGATATAGGGAAGATGTCTGCCCCAATCCTGCAGCCCGAGTTCCTGTGCCAGGACTGAGGATGTGCGCCCTGGAGCCATAAGGCAGGGAGGCAGGGTGCAGGCAGCCGAGGGAACCATGCAAGCCCGTGCACACGGGGGACAGTGACACCAGGGCTGAGACAGCAGTGAGCGTGGGGGGTGGGGGTTGGTGAGCACCCCGGGCTCCCGCGGACCACCGTCAGCTCCTGTCAGGGCAGCCCTGCCTCCCTCAAGTTTCCTGCGATCTCCCTGACTCCTTAGAGTGCATCTCTCTTTGCTTAACCTAGGTCATTTTGGTTCCTTAAAAGCAAACACGCCCTCAGAAGAAACAGGAATATTTTCCTGGAAGAATCTGATTTGATTTATAATAATCTCTTCATGACTGAATTTCCAGGATCAAAAAGAAAAAGAAAAAGGAAAAACAAACAAAAAAACAAAACCCTTCCTCCTGCAAAGTAGAAAACAAGAGGCCGCCTGTAATTCCTTTGTGTCTCCAGTGTGACCTCACTAAGCGAGGTTTAGACTAGAACTCGTTCTGGGCAGAACCGATTTGACACCGAAGTGCAGCCAGCAAATTTCTTCCCACAGGAGCGGACTCTATCCCCAGGGGGAGATTTTCTGACTGCGTCGAGACGTACAGACTATCTCACTCACTCGTGTAGTTCAGGCCTTTCTGACTGGGTCCCCGGGTCTAATTGAATCCCCTTTCGCCCACTCCATCCAGTGGGGCTCACTTCCGAGGCTGGCACCATCCGATTCTGCAGTGACGGAAGAGTCCTGTGGCTTTGTTCTTCAGTGTGGCACTGCCGGCCACGTGTGACTCTTGAGCACGTGAAATGTGGCCGCCGTGACTGAGACACCGAACCTGTAATTGTAGTTGATTTTGACCGGTTTAAACAAACGGGCAGAGCCGTGCCTGGCCGGGAGTTACCACACTGGACGTTGCAGATAAGTTTAAGCCCCAAAGGTTGGTATCAGATGTACACGCAGCAACAACACACCCAACACTTGTGCTTGCATTGCGAAGACCTCCTGAACTAACGAGGGCCCTGGTCCCCTTCAACCTGGCCCCTCAAGACTGCGTCTTCAGGGCAGGACCGTGGCCTAGGACAGGTTGTTCCTTGGAAGGTCTGCTCGCTCAGCATTCGAAGCAAGTGGGGACCGCTCCTTAACCCACAGGCTGTGCGCCTCAGTTCTGGCCTCTTTGGAAGAAAGCACCCCTGTAGCTCTCCAGTGAGGTGTCATAAATTACCAGAGTCTGAGAGCCACCCCATGACATAATTTTAACTTTCAAACCACTTTTTCATGCCGCTGGACAAAGGCACTTCTTCCTGCTCATAAAACCAAACCCCTTATTACACTAAATGGACTCTCATCTACCCATTAGCTTTTGTGAGGTGCACACTGACCCACATGAAGGATCTGGAAAGATGCTGAGCTGCAGGTTTGAAGCCCAGAGGAGGTAGGCACGACCTCTGTGAAGTCACACGTGGACGACTGCCAGACATCACTGCACACGCGCTCACAGAGAGGCCTTGTGGCCCACTGACCGCAGGGGGAGATGGTTCCTTCCGACTTAATTGCACATGTGCAGTTAGGCCTAGGGGTGAGGCCTGCAATGCCCCGACCTGCACCCCTCCGAGGGCAGCAGCGCACAGCCCTGCCACCCCTCCCCCCTCCCCTGCACGGGAGCAGCGCTGCATGCTGGGAGGCAGAGGCCTGGCTCCTAGCCCTGTTTCTGCCATGATTTCATTGCATGACTTTAGCCAAATCGTTTCTCTATTCTGAACCTCACTTTTTGCATCTATAAAATGGGAGGGCGGGGTAGCTGACCCAACGAGCCCTCGGGGTCCTTGCAGTGCTGACTTTCTCCAGATCAAAAAGAAAGCAAAGGAGGGACAGGTTTGCCCAGGGAGGTGGGCCGCGGAGTTGGGCAGGACCTCCGCCCTCTTCTGTAAAAGCAGAGCCGGGTTTTGGGCACTTTGGAAAAGTCAGGTGCATGACCCACCTTCACAGAGAAGTAAACCAGTAACAGGTTAGATAGTTGCCAGTGATTTGGGCCAGAAAGAGCCTCTCTCCTCTGAGAAGGGCTGAGGATTTCAGCCAGACAAGCTCGGGTTCGGATTCCAGCTTCCCCGTGTGACTTTGGGCAAATTACTACTTCCGTGTGTCTCAGTTCCTCCATATGTAAGACGGGAGAACACTTGTCTTACAGGGTTGTCATTTCTTTGCCTCCTTTATCTCTGCCTTTCACTCATGTAAAACGACAATGATAACATTAGTATTGGTCAGAATTGATACCAGGTGCCAGGGCTACGCCTTTGGTTTAAACATTGAAATAATTCTGCAGCCCTGAGCTCTCTGACTGCTGCCCATCCCCTCCTGAGGGACCGTCCCTCCATGATTCAGCAAAGAAAGACCTGCCGCCTGTCCCTCAGGGGGGCCTGTGGGGCTCTGCTTCCATGGGACTGGCCAGTGTCTATGTGGTAATTTTTAATTTTAAAAAAAATCAATCGATTTTATTTTTTTTTTAAAAAAAGCAGTTTTACGTTTATAGAAACATTGAGCAGAAAACAGAGGTCTCATACAGCCATCCGTCCCACCCCGGCTCCCCTTGTCAACATCTGGCAACAGTGTGCGGCATTTACTACAGCGGCCACTGCGCCTGACCAGCCGACGTCAGATGGCAACAGGCGGGCGTCAACTGGAGCCCCGTCCTTCACGGTGAGGCCCATCTCTGTGTTGTACAGTTGCTGTTTCTAGCGTCACCTCTCGGTTTTAACGATGCCCGGGGCTCCTGGCAGCGGCTGCGTGTCAGACGCGGACCGTTCTGGGGGCTTCCCGCACATGCCACGTGTTTCAGACGTCAGTCAAAAAGGGAATATGAACACGTGGCTGGACAGGTCTGCTGACCTAGGATGCCACGTCTTAGCTGAATGTTGGGATCACCTGGGAAGCTCTTCCAACGACGCCGATACCCAGGCCCAGACCATTAAAGCAGAACTTTTTTTTTTCTTTTTTCCACTGAGGTGGGTGGGTGGGCGGTGGAGCCCACGCATGACTCTTTGAGCCCCCCAGGCGCTCCTAGCGTGCTCCCGGGGATGAGGATACCTGCTCCCGGCCCTGGCCTTCAGACGGCGGTCTCGGGCCCACAGTCGCTCTGGAGTCGGATAGAAACGCGGACTCTCAGGCTATCCCAGACCCAGCGAATCAGAACCCGCGTTCCAACAAGGCCCAGGTGATGTGTGTGCGCCCGGCGCTGGACACGCAAAGAGTTAGGCAGGCCTTCCTGCCCCTCGGGCCCCCTGCGTGTCTGGATGTTAAAAACTTGTCCAGGGCCTACACGGAAAAAAAAAAAAAAAAGTGCCGTGACAGCATCTCTGTATGCCCCTACATGCACCGTGCACCGAGAGAATTTTCCTTTCACTTTGTCTATTCTGAACTAAAAAAAAAAAAATTTACGAGCAGCTCGTCTTCCTTTTATTTTATTTGGCTATTTTTATGTATGTATGTATGTATTTTGTGCGTTTACCTGGTTTGGACGGGAGGGCACTATTCTGAGGTGGCAGTGGGTCTAAGCATTTGCGTGATGATTAATTTTGCCATAATGAACAGACAAACTCGGGAAGAACCTGCACCCAGAGCCACCTGGCTGCGCTCGCTCTGTCGGCTTAGCTCTCTGACATGTGCCCAGTGTCGGGTTATAAAGCCCTGTCACGGGCTTGCTCTCGCTTCTCTACCTTGCTCCGTGAAGCAAGAACTACGTGAAAGCTAAGGGAACCGAAGCACAGGGCAACTCTGTTCTTCCAGTCAAACACCAGGGCGCACGTGAATCCAGACCTTCCGATTCTAGAGAGCGGCCCCCCCACACACGCAAGTGGAGAGCAAAGAGGTCGTCGACATCCAGTACGCCTTTACAGGCCGAACGAACAGATTAAGGGTAGGGAAAGTCACTCTTTGGTTCCCCACACCCTGAGTTTCTGGAAAGTTCTCGTGATGGCATCAGCAGAAATGACCAGACGCCGAGGCATCATCACCTGCCTCCAGGGACACCCAATTCTAGCTCCTCCTTTCAGCACGTGCAGTCAGTCCACTGTCAGGTCCGACTCGGGGCCGCTGCGCTGCGCTGCGTCCCCCACCCCGCGCCCCTGAAGGCCACGGGTGAGAGCGGGCCCAGTGGGCTGAAGGGCCACGAGGCTGAGGATGGGGTGCCAGGGGTCGGCCCCGCCAGGCAGCAGGCTTCTGGCTCCGCTGTGCTGCGTGTGACCGTGTGACCGCCCATGGCACGGGGCTCCCAGGAAGAGGTCGTCCTCAGGGGGCTGGAGGTCCCGAGGGAGCAGGCGCGGTAAGAGCTCGCGAGGTCTGGCCCCGTCTGGCCCCGTGGCCGATGCGGCTGGGAAAAACCAGGATCCCATCAGGATTCTGGGGGGGGGGCACTATTTATTTTTATTTCTTTCTAAGTGACAAGCTCATTCAAATATGTGGGCCGACTTAGTCTCGTGGGCTCTTTTGAGCATCTGGTTTCCTTTCACAGCGGTGTTTCTACAGCAAAATACACCCCAAATTCCGAATAACCAACTTCTAAATAAAATCTTAGACTACAGCTCAGTCTTTTTAGATCCAGAAGGGGGGTGCTGCGGGGTGCTACACGGGAGGGAAAAGCAACAGCTGGGCCGTGCTTGCTGCAAATAACACCATCCAGCCTCTAAAAATAGTGATGTAGACCCCATTTTTGTCCAACAGGCGTCGATGCCAAATCTCCCCTGCAGGGAGCGTCTGGTCTCTCCCAGGGGGACTAACGACACCGCGCTCAAGGCGTCTGCACCTCTAACTGGAGGGTGCCCCTTCGGTGGGAAGGGCGGGGTCCACCTTGCTGACTATTCCCTCAGCGTGTGCCGAAGCAGGAGTGGAGTCCTGTGCGGGCGCAGGGGCTGGGGGCGGGCGTGGGGCGTCCAAGTGAATAGCTCAAGGTTTCTGCTTCAACAGTGTGGCCCCCTGGTCAGGGACCTCAGCTCCGCACACCCACGATTGTGACCCCGGGATGGAGGGGAAGGCGGAGGGCCGCGACGTGGGCTGCGGCCACAAGCCTTGACGGGGGGCGGGCACCTGGGCTGGGGTGTGGCCCCAACGGTGGGGAGCCTGGTCACGTGCCGAGACGCCCCCGCTGAGCCGGCCACCGGGGCTGCGGGGTCAGGAACCACCGGTTGCCAGTGGGGGAAACGCCGAGAGGCATGGGGGGCGGAATGGGGAGGGGGGGTGGGAATGCTGGGTGTCCCGCCGTCGGAGGGGCTGGTCCCTGACCTGGAAAGACGATATTCGAGACCTGCCTGCAGGGGGAAGGGCGGTCTGAGCCTTCCTTCTATTCTGTCACGGGGCGAACGGGGCCGCCCGGGCAATGGGAGGTGCGTGGGGGTTCCTGAGCCGGGGGAGACCCGGCCCGGCTGCACAGTGACGGGTCCAGTCTGACGGTTTCCATCTCGCAGTTTGTTGGTCTGTTTGTTTATTCTGGTAAAATGCGCATCGTCTAGAACTCATCATTTTAAAGTGTACCTTTCGGTGGCATTCAGTACATTCAGAGTGTGGCGCGAACAGCCTCCCTCGCTGCTCCCACGGCGTTACCTCCCCACGAGAAACGGGGGGCCACAGAGCAGCCTGGCGGTGCTGGCGAAGACGAAAGGAGGGAGGGGAGTCTGGACTCGTGGAAACACCGCCTCCCGCCAGTCGCAGCCCCGCTCTGTCCTACCAGCCAGAGGCATGCAGCCAGCCGAGACCCCCAGCAGGGGCCGTCTGTGCCGGGTGAGCACAGACTTCGGGAGGACCAGAGTACATGGACCCCAGAAGCAGCCATTAAATCAATTTCAGGAGCCACTGTGCACACGCACACGCGCACGTGCACACGCACGTGCACACCCCCCATCCTCCTTCTTTTACATTTGACCTCTTTGTGGTAATCCATACATTTCTGGAAGGAGCCATTGCAGTGCAGAATTCTGCTTCCCCTCAGTGACATGAGTGTGAGAGTCCTTAAGATCAGCTAGACACACAGACTTAGCAAGCATTTATTTAATTCTGCTCCTGTCTAAATTAGAAGGGCAGTGTCTAGGGCAGACAGCCCAGAATAGGGAAGGACAGGGTGGCCCTCAGGGTCCGGGCTTGGGTGGGGCTGGCCAAGGCCAAGTCCTTGATTTTGCAGGCCCAGAAACTCCCTGCTTGTCAGGGCTCGAGGGACTAGCTCAGACCCATCCAGACCAGGAGGTCACGGGAAGAGCAGACCCGTGGGGGAGCTGTGGGTGTGTTGGGGTGGCGGGCAGGTGGCCAGCCCATCTCTCCTAGGTTGAGGGCATCGCCCAGTCAGAAGCTGCCTGGACAACGCTCTGGCAAAGCTGGGTTGGCGTGGTGGCCGCATGTGCCTTTTCCCTGGGAGAGGCAGGTCGTCTGGAGACCCGATGCCTCTGTTACTGACCGGGCCACCCCTGTGCAAGGGCGGTGCCCAAGGACGCGCCCTCCAAGTTCCTGACCTTGTCACGCTCACCACCACGTGAGGGGAGGAAAGCACGTGTGGCTCGAGGTGCCGCCTCTGAGAAGCCCGGCGGCCCAGCAGGCCTGCGGTGGCCCAGATGCCCCTGGCTAATTTTGTTTCCATGTTAGGGGACATTCTTAGGGCACCTCTGGCAATGCTGGCCCAGGACAGCAGGACGTCCTTTGGCAAGGAGTACGTGCCCACCCCTCCCCCCCAGGCCACGGGCCCCTCCGCCTCCCAGAGGAACTGTGCAGGTGCAATGCCACAAGCAGGCCGGGGGGCCCGCCTGTCTCCCACCCTGCAGAGCAAAGCCGGCCTGGACCCAGGGCCCCGGGCGGGGGTCCCCACCGACGCTGGCGAAGCGGTGGTGGCATTGTCGGCTAGGGATTAAATGTTCCTGTGCAGGTGCAATGCCACCACCGCTTCGCCAGCAGGAACATTTAATCCCAAACTGACAAGGCTTTGAGTATGTGCGGGGAAGGTTTCTCACAATACAGGAGGATTCAACAGCTGAGCCTGGAAGGAAGCGTGACCTGAGGAGCAGGAAGGAACGAAGGGGACTCCGTAGGTAAAGGAGAGAGAGAAAGGTGAGGGGTGACTTTTTAGAACTTGTTAAAATGTAAACGTTGTTGTGTACCAATTCTTATTTTTTAAAGAGATAATCCAGCAGAAACGTATGTCCGTTTCTCTCGGGTTTGCCATGTCTGAGAGAAGTCTGATCTTTTGGGCCACATTCCCAGGTGCCTGCCCCTCCTCTGGTGGCACTGGGGAGGGGACTTCTGGTTCCCAAGCCTGAGCTGGCAGTCCTAACACGGTCAGTGCAGGCGGGATCCCGGGACGGCAGGACTCGAAGACTGATGCCCGGGGCACGCTCGGCCCTTAGCAGGAAGGGGTCCGAGTCTCACGTCTGAAGGAGACAAGAGTGACACCCACGGTGGGGAAGAGGCAGGGTGTCACTGTGTACTGTGGGCAGCAGCTGTTGCGATGGCTCTCAGGTATTGCGAAGACCTGGGGGAGGTAAGGTGGACCTCAAGAGTCTGGGCCGCCACGGGGGCAGAAGCCACAAAGGAAAGAATTGGGGTGAGTCATTCGGCTCCCTCCCGGGTGGTAGCCATGGCAACCGGGAAGCTAGCAGAGGAAGGGAGAGTACTGTGGGCTTTCGTTCATCAGCTCATCTAATCCTCGTGACGACTCCTTCTCGTGATGAGGAAACTGAGGCTCAAAGAGGTTGGGACTTGCCCAGGATGAACCGGAAGTGAGTAGAGAACCGGAGTTCGAATCCAGGCTTGTCTGATTTCAGCAGTGGCGTTGCGGGGAAGACAGTGAAGCACCCTGAGCCATTCCACTGTCGGGAGGGAGTTTGGCTGCTGGCATGAGAGGCCGGTGACATGGAGCGAGCCTCGGCCTCTGGAGGAACCAGGCCCCCTCCTGACGTCGGCCGGGCTTGCTTAGAGAGTTGCTGAGTGATGCATGCATCCGAGGACAGAAGCTGTGAGCTTGACTTGGCTCACGAGAACACTAAGAACTCTTTGCTCCTTGTCCCTAGAAAGTGCCGCTGTGGGCTCAATAGTCCTTCCTGCGACAGACGTGGGTACCAGGCGTCAGCTGCGTGAGTGAACGGATCACCCGTCTTTGAACCAGAGCTTGGTTGGGATCCTGGTTCCGCCGTGTGACCTCGGGTGTGCCACTCCGTGTTCCGAGCCTCCGCCCGCCCGTTGTCCTGGTCTGTGAAAGGGGGCTCCCTGCAGGGTTGCTGTAAGGATTCTAATGAGAGGGGCAGACACGGGCCAAAAAGCCGCTAGCACAGCGCCCGGCCCGCAGAAGCTGCTTGGTTGGGTCCAAACACGAGGGGAATGGGAGTCCACTAGCCGAGACAGTTTGTAGCAGGGGCATTTGGATCTGAGAAGAGGGTCACGGGCTTTGCTCTATTCGCCTGAAGATAGGCCAGTGCCTGAGTCAGCCTAACTAATTCCCCCAAATGCCTGCAAGCCCCACCGCCTGCATTGAACATGGGCGTGGCCATCAATGGAGGCCTGCCCATCAGTCATGCCCAGGGGCTTGGGGGACCAGCAGGGGACCCCAGTGGGCCAAGAGAGGCCCGAGACAGGCGTTCTGCAGGGTCTTGTTCAGACTTAGCTACTACTAACTGCTTTGGGGCCTTCGGCAAATTACGTAACTCCTCAACGTCTCACTCTCCTTATCTGTAAAATGGGGATAATAATACCTACCTCACAGGGCTTGTTGCAAGAATTAATTAAAGTTTATGAAGTGCTTTGAGAGTCCCGGATGAAAGGCCCTACAGAAGTACAAAGTATTATTATTATACTCCAGTAGGCTATAAAAGATAATTTTGCAGGAAAAGGCAAAAATTTAATTTCTATACAAGCAGAAACAAAGGCAGATATAATCATAGAAAGTTTTTTTAAGTCTAGAAGATAATTTATATAATTTTTAAAAATTATAACATGTTTTCTCCCTACCAATAATCAATGCAGAATGATAATTAGAGATTGCAGACACAGGCCAGCAAATCATAAGGGTGCTGGGCCCTGGGTCCAGGACTCCCCATGAGTTGTCTCCCAGAACCCCACTACAACCCCGTGAGGTAAATGTCATCACCCCAGTCTGACATACAAGGAGAGGACTCCAGGGCAAACTCTAGCATCCTCTCCTGGCCTTGGGGACATTGATGCTTGAGCCCTGGGGAAGGCTCGGGGACATTCTAATTCTGCTTGACAGGCGGTCTTTAAGCATATTTGAGATACAAACACAAGGGGAAACTGAGGCATAGGCTGGGATCAGATCGTTTGAAGGAAAATGAGCTGTTGCCATCCTGTACTCTAGTCTGTGTCAAACACCCCTTCCCCCCGGCCCCCAAAAGCACCAGGCTCACATCTCTAAGCTTCTTTATTCATAAGAAAAAGGGAAAGACTGTCTCTACCTGCCTCTGAGCTGTGTTGGGCGAGTCAATTACCTTCTTTTAAAAAGCGAATAGATGATAACTGGATAGATAGAGCTTTCAGACAAGAGGCCTGTGTGGGAAAGCTCCGTGTCGCTGATCACTTTCATCTCCCTTTGGAGCCTTTCCACACACGTGATTAAGTGTCAGGCGGGGAGCCTGGCAGCTCTGCTATGACCCCTGGGCCACTTAGTCAATGCGTGGAAAGCACCTGATACTAAAAAAAGGTGATTGTTATTATTCTTGTGTGTATAGATGCACAGAGAAATGGGAAAATGCAAGGTAGGCAAAACAGTCATATGATCTCCCAACTTGTCTGACAAATGGAGAAAAATATATTTAGACTTGGAAATTTTAACATGAAATGAATGGTGCCCACAGGAGAGCAGACGGTCTACCTGCCTGGCTCATTGCAGGGCCCTGTGTGTCTGGGGAGGGGTCTCGTTGGAGGTGGAGCGGGGAGCTGTCTGACGGAGGAGAGGGTGGCATGTAAAGTGGGGTCCTGGGAGAGCAGGCCCCTGAAGCAGGTATTGGGGTCTAGCCCACCCAAGCTGCTCCCTCTGGGCTATAAATTGTGATGAACCAAAAATTCCCAGTCACTTTTTTCAGATCTCAGCTTTGCCACCCACTCTCTATGACTTTGGGAGTATTTTAATTTCTCTGGCCATTTCTTTATCTGGAACATGGGGACCCCCCCCAATAGAGTGTCGTCAGCACTCAAGGGCCAGCGTCTGGCTAAGCCCCCGTACAGAGGTCCCCGGCCCTGTAAGGACCTGCGATGCCAGGCCCCAGGCCAGCTCCTTGTTAAACTTGCTTTTTTCTATTTTATTTCGATGGTTCCCACAAGGGATCCGTGAGGCGAAGTGTTAGGATCTTAACTTTCCCCTTAAGAAGTAATTTCTCACTGAATTTCCTTCTTATGAAAAAAGAGATGAAGATAAAATCAGTGACATCATGGAACATGGAGACAGAATTCCTCCCTTGGTCTCCAAGGTGCACAGAGCTGCTGCCTGGCGAGGATTTGAGCAGGAAGTGGAAGCTTCCAGAACACCTGGTAAGCAGAAGAGCCTAGACACTCCGTCATCTCCCAGAGTGCCCGCATTCCTGCACAGGTGACTAAGAGCCAGGGAGGGACGAACACCTGGAGACCCAGCCAGTGGGGCTGCCACCCCACCAAATATGGGCACTCAGAGCTGGCCCCCAGTTCTTCGTGGGGACAGACCCCCAAGGAGGGGCTGGCACAGATGCGCGAGCTGAAGGAAATCTGTGCTCCTTGATTCTTGGAATTTGAGGAGTTAATAGAGCTTTGGAAGAGACTGTGGGGATCATCTAATTTTACAGATAAGAAAAAGAGAGGCTCAGAGAGGCCTGCGACTTTCCTGCGGCCAGCTGGTATCAAGGCAGGGGAGACTGCTCCCCCCAAAGAGGGAGCCATGGCTCCCTCTCTGCACGTCACACTGGTGCTGATTTGGGTGCCTCCCCAGCCTTCAGTTTTCCCACCTGCAAAACCAGGGTCACAGTCACTCCCTGCCAGTCCCACAGGCTTGTCAGAGGCCACATTGATCAGAAGAACAGAAATTATGGCTGGGGGAAGCCTTGGGAGCTGCAAGTGACTGACAGGAGCCAGCGTCCCGGAATACCTATCAGTAGAGGGAGGGGCTGGAGGGCACTGCTGGGCCTGCCTTTGGAGAAGTGGCCAGGGAAGGGTCACTGGAGCGATGGCAGGGCTTTGACCCTGTCACCCGGTTCCGGGCAGCTTCCCCAGCTTCTGTCAACTTCCTGTCACCTCTTCCACGGGAGGTTCTAGGTTTCACCATTGTGTGGCTTAGTGCCACACTGGACGGCAGGGCAGAGGGTAGCCTGCAGCCTTGGAGAGACCCCTTGTCTCAGCGGGCGCTGTCTGTGATGAGGACAAAGATGCCTGGACTGGACCCGAGGCCGTTCAGAGTCCCCACACACTGGGCAGAGCGGGCAGACAGGATTCTTGGGACCTCAGTGTCCTCTGTCAGGATGAAATGGCTCTAGGTGCTGATTTTAGAATGAGGCAGTCTCCATATTCGTCTGTGGAAGAGATCTCCACAATACATTGAGAGAAAGAGGCATGGTGTATATGCGGTATGCTAATATAAAATATATATGTTATTTTTGTATAGAGTATATACTATGTATATATACATAGATGATATATATACACATTCAATATATAATTCGACTCGAAAGATATATTTGCTTATTTTTCACGGAGGAACAACGCAAGAGTAAACCAGACGTCCATTTGAAAAGGGCTTCCTGGAGGAGGAGGCTTAGAGCACTGGTGAGTCTAAGCGGGACACCGGTGTGGAAAGACCTCTCTGAATTACTATTGTTGAAGAGAAACCGCAGGCCCAGAATGCAGTCGCTTGTGCCCCCAAACCTAGACTTAGTTAGTACCTGGCCTGAGTCAAGCTTCTCCAGGATGTCCTCTTAGGTGGTCAGGACCAACCAGGTAACCCGTCACCTGGGCCCTCTCCATCCTCGCTCCCTCGCCCACCCCCCCAGGCTAGAAGTGAAGCTGGTGCAATCTGCCTGGCGAGACCCCGCCTTCCCCTCAGGGAAGGTGATCTGGCCCGAAACAATCCTTTCTCGGAGCGAATGACTCTCCTGTCCCGCCCTGGTTCTGCCGCTAAACACCCTCACACTGGACAGCTTCTGGGGCTCCTCTGCTTGCCAGGCGGGGCTGCCCGATTCACGAGGCGCTCCGTAAGGCCCGCCAGATCCGTACACCACGCGGGGGAGGGGGTTGGTTCTTTAACGCATTGCTGATCTTGGAACTGTGCACACATTTTACGCAATTAATACAAACAAAGGTTAAGAAAGAACAACAAACCGATCCATCAAAAAGTAAAGCATGCTGGTTACCTAATGTTTGTTGTCGACTCGGGGACAGTAATGCCCCGAGAAGAATGATTGCCACCCACAGTGACACTACAGCCCTAGTGACGGCGACGCACGTCCTGAGCGGTGTCCTCCGGGCCAGCGCAGATGCCAAAGGTCCAGCGCCAAGGTCCGCAGAGTAGGAGAACGAAGAAGCTAGCTAGATGCCAGGTCTAAGGCTGTGTGTCTCTGAGCCCAAGGGTCCCCTGGGGAGCCCGGGACAGAGCCCACCAGAGTCTGCGCCCCACCGGGTCCTAGCCCTTCAGCATAGTCTTTGCCCGCTCCGTGGTCTCGGGGAGCAAATGCCCTGGTTTGGAAGCACGTTTCTTTGCTTAAAGGGAACCAACCGTCTGAACCCCTGAAGGAGATGAGCGTTAGCTAGCCCCTCAGCGCTGTCCTGTCGTGGTTCTAGAGACCGAACTGTCCCCTGCGTTTCAGTGAAGTGCTGCTGCCTGGCCAACGTCCTCTGACTGGAGTTGGCACCTGCTCTGACCCCTGCCTCGGGCTGGGGCTGGTCACCAAGGAACCTGCTGGGACCTGCTGTGTTGCGAACTTATCTGTGCCCCTGCTTCATCCTCTCCAAGACCTTGTGAAGAGGGGATTATTAACCCCGTTGTCTCAGAGGAGGAGAGGGACGTGGCCCAGCCCTGGGCCCAGCTGGGCGATGGCGGGGCCAGAGGCTGCGTTTGGCCTGACTGAACCCACGGCCCATGCTCTCCCCCTGAGCCCTGTGCGCCCGTCATGGAGAGAATGACATGTTTGAGATGTTTGAGAATGACTTCAGCCAACAGTAGAAGGACTTAGTAGCAGGTAGGAAAGAGTCTCGTGGCCTGGGAATGGCCTCGTCCCACCCTGGTTGAAGAGAGGGGTCTAGACACAGAAAGATTAGCGACCACTTAGTAAGCCCTGCTACCCCACCTCCGCTCATCAAATCTCCCCCACGCGAACGGGACAAGGGTCCTCCATGTGCCACAGGGCGGAACCGAGGCCGAGAGAAGAAATGCCTGGCCCAAGGTCACAGGAACGAGGAGACACAACTCGGAATTAGGCTGCAATACAGCAAATTAGTCATCGAGAATTGTAATTTAAATTTCTGCAAGCTAGGGAGGGGACAGCAGCTGGCGGGAGGAGGAGACACTTTCTCACGGAAGAAGTTTCGGAATCAAATGCAGGTACCAAATTTTGCTTAGAGCCAAAGCACAGATTTTATTGGTCTAGACCGGGGTGATTGTGGCCTCCCAGGAGACATTCGGCGAATGTCTGGAAATATTTTGGTCGTTGCAACGGGGAAGGGCTGTGTGCTCCTGGCCAGGGATGCTGCACGCACCTCACCATGCACAGAGCAGCGCCCAGGGCCCCCAAAGCCCGCAGTGCCGAGGTTAAGAAACCCCTCTCGGTCCAGGCCCTGAAGAAGGCCTCCCCCACCAAACCCCGCTCCGTTTTCAAGGGAAGTGTCTTAAAAAGTTCTCCCTTGTTTTCTGAATGTTTGCAGAGCAAGTCTCCATCAGGCAGTTACAGGGGAAGTGTCTCTTTCATCTCTCCGGGAGGGTTGGATGTTGGGAGATTTGTTTGGGACACCACGTGATGCCAATTATTCAAATGGGCTTCTCCTCTGAGGATCTGCTCTTCTCTGAACTTCAAACATCCTGACCAATACTAATTTAGCAGCGGAGCCTCTTTGGGAAGATTCTATCTGCTCCCAAACCAATTAGTTTAACTCTGGGCGAGTTTACCAAACATTCTTCTTTGATCAGAGAATTTATTTTTTTTCAGAGGGTGTGACGTTCTACCCATTTGTCTTCCTTTGACATTAATTTATAGAAGGAAAAGGAGAAGCATCCGTGTTTCAGAATCAGGTTTAAAATGCTGCATTTTCCACGGTCGTTTCTGTAACTTGGTACAGAGAGAATGAATCTCGGGGTTTCGAGGGATCCAGCAAGCGCTCAGAGATCAGAATCCCAAGTTCCAGGCCCCATCAAAGGAGAAAGGTCGTGAAGTTCCCTCTGAGCCAAAGAAAAAAAAGGAAGAGAAAGTGGTGTGGGGTCAGTGGTGTGAGGCCTTTGTTTCGGTCACTCCCCATTCACTGAGAGGCCCCACCTGTACCAAGCCCTCTGTGAGGTGCTGGGGTGCCACAGAGGAAGAAAATGCCATCTGTGCCCCAAGGTCCCAGTCCTGTGGGCGAGATGCAGAACCCACGGGACGGTTACGGCGGTGGCGGGGGCCGGAGTGGTGCAGGCCCGGCCCCACCGTGGAGCGGCCTGAGCCGGCTGTCCTCGTCCCTCTTCCGAGCATCTGCACCTGCTGGCTCTTTTCCTGGCGGGTTCGCCCCTCCTCCAGACCCAGCCGCCGTGTCGGCTCACCAGCTCCCTGTCCCAAGCGGAGCTGGGCCTGTCTGTCCACTGAGCTGCCGGGGCTCCCTGAGCGTCCCTCCACCAGGGGACTTGGTTTGCTTTTCTCTCCCCATCCCCCCCCAAATGTCAGCTCCTTGAGGTCGTGGCCTGGGTTCTTTGTCTGCATATGCCCAACACATGGAAGACACTGGATATGTAGCAGATGATCTCATGAATGAATGAATGAACAAACGGATGAACGAATGAATGAACTGATGAACGAATGAATGAATGAATGCATGCACTGGTGAATGGATGAACTGATGAATGATTTAATGAACAGATGGATGGACGGATGGATGGATGGATGGACGGACAAATGGATGGATGGTTGGATGGATGGATGGACGGATGTATGGATGGATGAGTGGATGGATGGACGGATGTATGGATGGATGGATGGACGGATGATGGATGGATGAGTGGATGGATGGACGGATGTATGGATGGATGGATGGACGGATGTATGGATGGATGAGTGGATGGATGGATGGATGGATGAGTGGATGGATGGACGGATGGATGGACGGATGGATGGATGAGTGGAATCGCGTACCCAGGCACCAGGGCGACTGGGAGTCACGGGGAAGAAACGCGGAGGTGGGTGAAGACCTTCTTGCCCGGTGCTTTGTCAGGACTGTCTGCGGAGGCAGTAGTGGTGTTTTCCCCCGGAACAATGCTGACAGGTCTCCAATCACACGAGTTGGTGTTCCCTTCCCACCACGAACGCCTCGTGCCGCGGGCACAAGCCCACACAGCAGGGTGTGGGTGTGCGCCCCACACACCGACCCCGCCAGGAACCGCCATGCGGTTGCCGGCGTCTTCCTGTTGGCAAGGGCGAGGCTAAGGCGTGTTTGGCTTTCTTTTCTCAGGATGGCTGTTGATCCCCGTCCGACCTTGCAGCTTTGTCCTGGGGAACACGGAAGGAGAGGTGGGACAACGGGGCGGGGTGATGAGAGGGAAAATGATGAGCAAACGTAAACACGGGTGCTCCCTTGTCAGAAGAAAAAAAAACCCTAGTCACTGTTTAAAGGCCATAAACTTTGTGCCTATGGAATGTTCTCCTGGAAGTTTTATTTTAAAAACAATCACTTTTTAAAAAAAAATTTATTTGAACGAACAGAAAAATGGAGGTTCTCTTCTCCTCAAGAGAGAAGAAATAAATTTCTCCAGTTGTAGGCAAGGCGGACTTGGGGCTAATAACAACTGTTACGCAAACTCCTTCAGGTAGAATTTAAGCCGCCTCTAGATTAAAGTTAATATTTGAATAATTCTTGAATAAGAGCAATCATGATTTAGCAGTTCTGGGGCCTCTAACCCCACTTAATTTAGCCTCAAATAGCTACGCTCATTTGAAAACATTTATCAGCTGCTGTTTTGTTTCGGGATGGCCAATGACCTGTGGGCTCACCCTGGGACGTCATGATACCTTTCATAGCCTAAAGTGACCCCAGGTCTACCAACTCCTGTGCAGGTTACACATAAATATGCAGCGTAACAGTGTCAGGGAACCCAATTCCTTACCTTGTTTGGTCAACGAGTGAGCATCGGCTTGGTCTTCAATCAGGACTTGCTAAGCACCAGGCCCTGAGCTCGGTACCTGTCTACCCGCCTCTGCCAGACCCCTGAGGCCGTGTGACCTTCACCAGTAAACAGATGAGAAAGCAAGATGAAGCTGGGGCACAGAGCCCTGGAGCCAGAAAGCGAGATGGGGGCCCAGTGGGCCTTGGCGGGAAGGTCTGCCCTCCAGGACTGGGCGGGAAGCTGGGCCTGGCTCACTGCAGGTCCACACAGGCACTCGTGAACCTTTCACCCATCAGCCCCTCGGCCCCTGCTGTTGTGACGCTGTCACGGGCGTTCCTGGCCCCTCGTCTTAGTGGGGAACACCTGCCTTTCCTCTGTGCCCTGTCCAGTCACTGCTTCCTTTCTACGCACAGCAAACACAAACTGTTGTGATTTTTTAGTGTTCAAGATAGAGAGAAAGGACTTGCTCTCTCCTAAGTGCTGAGCGTCTGTCCCCACGTGTAATCAAACCTCTCCAGCTTCAGGGTCAGAGATGTAGTCACGTGATGGAAGGAAGGTCGTTCCATAATTTGGGGGGGTGTGAAGATGGCCACAGCTCTCAGAAGCACCTTTGGTGACGAGGGGCGCCTCTTCCTCACCCCTGGACTCTGGGCTCGCCATGACTGAAACTGTGCTGTGAGTTCTCTAGACCTCAAGAGGCTTTGCGGCCTCTGCCTTGGGCCGGGCGCCCTCTGCCACCAAGTCTGAGGCAGCCTGCCGGAGGATGACAGACGTGCACGTGACCCCGAGCTCAGCGCAGCCCCGTGGGACAACCTCACTGAGCCCCAGCTCAGACCATGACACGTGGAATCGTGAGCTGAATGAGACAGTCGTTTTAAACCACTCCGCCTCGGGGATATTTCTTAAGCAGGAGCAGATAATCCGTGCACGAGGCAGGCTCAGGGAAGCAAAGCCTGATTCATGGGAGCCGATGTGGGTTTCTCTCTGGGGATACCTGGCGGTTCCTGCTGCACGTCCGCCCATCCCTCCAACCCCCGCCCCCCCCAGCAATCCTACTCCGTCAGCCCCAGATGGTCACCCCAGCTCCAGCTCAATGTGCCCTGTCAGTGCCGGAGCTCACAATCACCAAGGGACTGGTCCTGGTGTCTTTTCGACTCACATACCCCCTGAACCCAGGTGGCCGGGCTCGGCTGCTGGAGTCACGTGGCCCCTGCTGGCAGCAGGCTTTGTGGGCGGGGTGGTGGTGGTGGTGGCGGTGGTGGGGAGGCTGTCCGAGGAAGGACTCATGGTGGGGTAGGCAATGGAACGCCACATTTCATCATCCATATGAGGGAGGGACTGTCCTCTGGCTGAAGAAGCTACGGTAAGAATAATTTACTGACCTGTGCTGAGTCTTATTCGGCGTGAGCTGATAAGCCGGTGTCTCACAGTTCCCACTTGCTAAATATCGGAGAAAGACATCCATGTGTGTCTGTATCACCAGATGTGGCAAATCTCACTGGACTTCACCTGGGTCTAGACCAAGGGCAAAGGCCCAGAATGTGACAGCCCCCCAACTTCTCTTTTGGTTTATTTTTCTTTTGGGGGGTGGTAACTTTTCCCCTTCCTTTTTCTACTGGCCCTTTGTTCCCCCAACATCTCCCAGGGCGGCTGTGCTAACAACGTCATATACAGTCTCCTTGCTCAGATCATAATATACGAGCACATTAAGGGTTTTCATAATAACGTTGACAAAAATAAGGTCATACTGTATACAGGTTTTTGCATCTGGTTTTCTCAAAAAAAAGTTCAACAGTTCACAGCTCTAATTTATTCTTCTTAATGGTTACATAATATTCTATGGAAAGAATTACTGAGCTTATTCAACCCTCTCCTGCTGATGGATATTCACTTTGTTTCCACAGGTTTCCAGGAGTGTGATTCTTGAATATAAAGCCTTATGTACTGATGCTTTTATTTCTATGCATTAGATTCCCAAACGTGAGATTGTTGCTGGGCTGAGGATATACATGTATTATTTTAATAGAAGTTGTCATATTGACTTTCAATTAATTATAACCAGCCATTGAGTACTCATTTCTCCATAGTCCCAAGAGCGAAAGTGTTATTGCTATTTAAAAATTTTGCTAGTTTTATAGTTATGAAGAATTACATCACTGTTATTATAAATTATATTTCCTATACTACTAGAACATTTGAAAATTTTTAAAAAATTGTGTTAGTCACTTGGATTTGCTCTTCTGTGAATTGCTTTTCTATATCCTTGGTCTATTTTTTTATTGGGTGATTGTCTTTCATCAATTTGACAGAACACTTTGTATATAATAGATACTGAATCACTGTCTTGTCTCTGAATTGCAAATATATATAACTGACAACTTGTTTAAGGTAACTTTTGCCATAATGATTTTAAATAGTTTAATATTGACAAATGTATCCACTTTACTTTTTAAAATAGCTTCTGAACTTTCATTCTTGGGTAAAAGTGTGTGTGTTTTTTTTTTTTAATACTGCTTAATTTATGTAGCCTTTTTTAAAAAAGGAAAAAGATAAAAGTTTTTTGTGCTTTTTAAAAAATTTTTTTTAGGTGAGGCAACCTTTGGTTGACCTCACAGATTACAATCCCTTATTTATTATTTTTTACGCCTACAGCACCTGGTCTTCCTAGGTGGTCTCCCATCCAAATACTAACCAGGCCTGACCCTGCTTAACTTCCAAGATCAGACAGGATTGGGCTTGTTCAGGATGGCGTGGCCTAGACTTGTGTGTGTGTGTGTGTGTGTGTGTGTGTGTGTGTGTGTGTGTTTGTCTTGCTCTTATATTTAAGTCTTTATCGGGAATTGATCACTGTATAAGTCATAAGATTGAAGGTCATTTAATCTATCTTTTCCCATTAGTAAAAGATAATGTTTTCCACACATTTGATTCTTAAACATATGAGGATCTATTTCTGCTTTCTGTTTGGTTCTAGATTTAGTTTCCTCTTCTGATCCCAATATCGTATTTATTTGAATCGAGCGGCTTTTTGGTATGTCCTGATCTGGTAATGCAAATTCCGCTAACTACTCTTTTTTAAAAAGTTGGTATTCCCAGAAATTTATTATTCCAAATAAGCTTTGTAATTGTTTTATCCAATTATTTGTCTTAAAAAAACTCTGTTAGTATTCTATTTGGAATTGCATTAAGTGTATACATTAATTTGAGAAGAGGTTACTTTAAATAAATATTATGTCTTCCCATCCAAAAATAGGGTACAATGTTCCCTTTATTCATGCCTTGGTTTTTGTCATTTGATAAGATTTTATCATTTTTATGTAAGACCCTTTTCTTTCTTGTTACATTGTATTCCTAAATATTCAATAGTTTGGGTTGCTACTGTGAATAATTTTTTCCATTTCTAGTTACTTAAGGCTAGAAGAGAGAACCTGGCAATATTTGTACATTTATTTTAAATTTAGCTATATCACCAAATACTCATTAATTCTAGTAACTTTTACTAATTTCTTTGGTTTCTAAGTTTATAGTTATATCACCCACAAAATAGATCAATTTATTGTTTTTCTAAGGTTCAAACCAAAATCATACATTTTTGATCTTATCACATTTTCTGGAACGCCAAGACCATATTCAATAATAATAATGGATAGTATCATTCTTGTTTAGTTCTTGATTTAAATGAACATGGTTCTAGAAGTTCACTCTTTAGAAAAATAGTCTGTGGGATCTTGGTCTTTATTTCTAAAGTTCCCATGATCCATTCTTTAGAATTTTTTAGAAGAGGATGCTATATTTTTGTCCAATGCTTTTTAGGCATTGTGTGTATGTAATTTTTTGTTTGAATTGCTCAAACTTTGTTTTTCAAGATGATGCTTTTATGCTTGGAAACTTACACATATAGTCCATCCCTTATTCTTTCTTATTTTAATTCATTTCTATGGTTTTTCAAAGACATAAATCAAGCAAAGTGTTGTTTGCATGTGATAAAACACTGTATCCTTTAAAATATCATATTTTCAAAGACTGATGTCATGGGAAGAGAATCGCAAAAGAGTTTAAGTGGGAAAAAACCCTAGGATTCAAAACCATATACAGCATGATTCTAATTCTTAAAAAACAAACAAACAAAACAATTTATACGTGAAAAACCTCAGAAAGAAAGTACCTAATGTCCATGGAGATATGGTTGGTTTTCATATGGTTTCTCATGGTTCCATGTATTTTCAGGATTTTCTACAATAAACTTGTTATGGCGTTACAATCAAGAGGAAAACCACATTTTACCTTTGAGATGTCAGTAGTGAGAACCCTGTGTCTCCCTGGTGTGCGGGCGGCGTGCAGGGCGCTCACCGCACAGCCTGGCTGGGCTCAGCGGAGGGCTCAGGCCTACAGGTGCTGCTCGGCTTAGGGGCCCCACTGCCTCCCTGTGGGTCCCCTGATAGGGACCCGCATTACAGGATTTTATCCAAAGTCTCTGCTATCCCTCCGGCCCAGGACAGTGGCACCTGATGGGAGAGTCTCTGCCACCTAGCGCAGGATGGTGGAGCAAACGGGGGCCAGGAGCCCAGCTCAGCGTTGGCTCGGTCCTTTTGCTGCTGTGTAGCTTTGGGCAAGTCACTTGGCCTCTCTGAGCCACAAAACAACTCCTCGCTCATGAAACGGAGGAAATCATGCCACGGCTTCCTCGTACAGTTGGTTGTGTGGCTCAAAACCCTTTTGAAAGACCATACAGGTGGGGGAAGCTTTACAAACCACCCAGCACAAACCCAAGGGGCTGTTCTTGCCTCCACAGAGAGGGTTCTTTGTCACCATCTGAACGACCTGATTGCAAAACAATTCCTCTTTAATTGGACTCATCTGAGTAGGTTAAATAACAATAATTACCGAGAGTGGTAATCACATCAAGGACAGCTCACCACGCTGCTATTACATAACCAAAGCTTCTTTCCAACGCCCGGGTGGAAGAACCTCTCCCACTCGCCCGCATGTGACTCAGGGATCACGGATCAATCCTGTG
Source organism: Eonycteris spelaea (assembly GCA_003508835.1). NCBI lineage: Eukaryota > Metazoa > Chordata > Mammalia > Chiroptera > Pteropodidae > Eonycteris > Eonycteris spelaea. The sequence continues at coordinate 3,226,883 of PUFA01000014.1, forward strand.
CTTGGAGAAAGTCATCCATGCCTTGGTCTCCACACCAGCTGCAGAGTGAATGTGTACGGGTTGCTCAACCCGCCTTAAAACACAGGGTTGCTGCTCCAGGTTCAGGCGAGCCATCAGGTGAGGGGTTTTAAAGGTCAAAGGGTGAGGGGACTGATGCCAACGCCTGTTCTTTCAGCCAAAATGCATTCAAAGCGCCCCTCCCCCGCCCCACACAGATTCGCCCTGTGCAGCTGTCAAAGGTCACTTTCTGCCACAGTCCCTGGTGGGCCAGCTCTGGAACTGGTCTCCTGTCCAGCTCTCCGGAGAGAGTCAGCAGGGCAGCCTGGGCCCCCATTTGGGCTTCTGCTCCCAGTCTGGGCCTCACCCCCCTCAGTAAGCCTCTCCACTGATTGGACACCCCCTGGTCCATCATTTCACCCCATGAAATCTGGTTGCTAGGAGGCAGGCGGGGAGCGTACTTCAGGGGTGCTGAGGCCGGGCGGAGCGGGGCAGGGCTGGCTTCGCCCTCCTCAGTGCCCTCTGCTCGGCCTGTCGCCCACCAGAACCGGGGACAGCTCCTAATGGCTCCTCGTCTCCCACATGTCAGGAACATGACGGCTCACGGTCGCTGGTCTATCTCATCCATCGCACTGGGACGCAGGGTCCCTCCTTCTGGACAGCTCAGGCCCCCTCGTTTGGGAAAAATTTCTTGAAATGCTTTTTTTTTCTTTTCCTTTTCACGGGCCTCCCGCAGCTGACCTTCAGTTTCCTCGACTTCCTCCTCCTGTGGCTTCGCTTCCCCTTTTGCCCTGCTTCCCGGGAGTCCTTCGACCTCGTTTTCCAGGTCTTCTGCTGAGTGCTTCACGACTTCTGTCAAACGTTTAACTCATGAGAACTGTTTGGTGTTTTCTAAACGTTCCTTTTGTCTACCATCTGGTGTGTGTGTGTGTGTGTGTGTCGTTTCATGGGCAGAGTTAATATTCCTTTCGGGACTTCAGGAGGAATGGCTGTTTTCTTTTCCCCGTGTAGGTTGCTTTCTTCTGGCTTCTTTATTTGCTCGGGTCTCTGTATTTCTCGGTCCGAGATGCTTGGTTGGCTGCCCCCATTGAAGAACGCGGTTCTGAAACTGTGGTTGGAAGGCCTGGGCACCTAGGTGGGCTCTTAGACCTCTTTCGGGGCGAGCCCCCAGCCCAGTCTTTAGGTCTTTATTTTGGTGCTGGTTAATTCCAAAAGGCTACGAAGATACTGCTGGGGCTTTCTTCACTAGCTACTTTTTACTTTAGAGCTCGGCCCACGGACCCAAAGAACATTAACAAACCTTTGAGAGCAGATGCACGTAGAACATGAGGGGTTTGTAAACATCGGATTGCCCTAGCACCCTCTCTAAGAAAGATGCCCGAGAATGTAGGACAGACCCGTGGTGCCAACGGCGCCCACTTTGGCATCTCTGGTGGGTGAGTAGAATCTGCTCAGCGACACAGGGCGAGGACCCAGCCTCACGTCTCTTGGTTTAAAGGGCATACATGCTGTGCCCGCCTGGTCTCGGACACCAGTGCTGTGTCCGCAGCTCAGCCAGCGGGGTTTCCCTAGACAGCCTAACTCGGCGAGGACCTCCTGAGTGAGGGGTGCGGGCAGAGGTCAGAGCAATCCCAGCTTTCTTCCCGAGGGAGCTTTCATTCATGCCAGCTCTGGATACAGTTGACAATGTGTCCAGTGTCTCCTGTCCCAGCCGGTCTTGTTTCTATCCTCCCGAGAAACCTCTGATTACTTCTGTCCCCTGAGATGCCGCGTCTCAGAAACGGCATTCTTAACTGCCCCTGAGTTTCTCCTGCGCCTACGTCCTGGTTCTCAAAGTTTCAGATTTTGATCTGAAAGTGGTAGAAATCCCCCACGGGCGCTGGAAGGCGCCGCTCAGACCAAATATTTAATTTAAATGCTTAACACCCAGAAGAGGGTATTATTATTACTATTTATCGTATTTAAAGTGTTCCATCTCGGAGCCTCTGGGTACTCATAAAGCGAACAATGCTCCCCTTTAAGCACACTAGCCACAGCTGAATGTCCTGCGGGTCAGTCTGAAGCAGGCAGTGGGATCGGGCAGGAGGATGGGAATCTCCGATAGTGCTTGGTTTCAAAAGAGAGAAGGACTTTAATTCACAGGACGTGCCGTAGGATTAGCCGTGTCCTGGAGCATCCCCAAGTGTCTTCTTTGGTGGAATTGATAGTTGTCTAGGTCCAGAACGAGGGAGCTGCCTGTTCCGCGAACATTAACAGAAGCCCTGGAGACACCGAGCCTGGGTCGCTGCCTCTTACGCGCTCACCCTGTCCTGGCAGAGGCAGACGCATCAACACAGGGTCGGCCCGCGGGGGCCGAGGGGCGAGGGGCTCCCTGGAGGACAGCGCGGGGCCTCTAAAAGTGCCACCCTCCTCCCCGGGCCTGCCGGCTGGACAGGAGGCACTGCTCAGAGCATCGTGGCCTCATGCCATCAGAGGGACCTGGACCCCCAGGGGCAGTATCAGAGGAGTGGCCGGGGACGGAGGGGCTTGTCACCACGTCCTGTGTGTAACCTGGGGAGACTGCAGTTATTTTGGGTGGAAGGAAAGGGCTGGGAGGGGCAAGAGGGAGGAGGAGGAGACCATCGAATAACTGAAGGAGCCTCAAGTAGAAAGACATCCCTGGTTCATGGACTGGGAGACTTAATGTCGTTAAGATGGCAATATTTCCCAAATGAATCTGCAGATTCAATGCAATCCCCATCAAAATTCCAGGTGTTTTTTTTTTTTTTTTTTTTTTTTTTTTGCAGAAAGTGACAAGCCGACCCTCAAATTCATTTGGACAGCCGAGAGACCCAGGCTAGCCAAAACAACATTGATAAAGAAGAACGAAGTTGGAGGACTCACACTTCCCAAATCCCAAACTTACTACAAAGCTACCATAATCAAGACGGTATGGCACTAGCACAAGGATAGACGTACACACCAATGGAGTAAAATTAAGACGCTAAAAAGAAACCCGTGCGCATGCGAACGATTGATTTTCAACAACGGCGCCAGGACAATCCCCTGGGGAAAAGAGTAGTCTTTTCAACAAATGGTGCTGGGACGGCTAGATAGTTACATGTGAAGGAATATACCCAAATAACTCAAAATGAATCAAAAAAATTTAAATGTAAGAGCCGAAAGTATTAAACCCTTAGAAGAAATCTTAGACATAAATTTTTGTGACTTTGGATTAGACAATTATTTCTTAAATGTAAAACCAAAAGCAAAAGAGACAAAAGACAAACATAGATAAAATTTCATTGAAATTAAAAGTTTTCAAATCATCATGTCGTACACTCTTAACTATCTTACAATTTTAGTCATCAATTGCAGCTCAATAGAGCCAGAATAATATTGAATTTTTGCATGGTTAAAGGATGCTATCAAGACAGTGAAAAAATAAAGAATGAGAGAAAAAATTTGCAAATTATGTTTTATAAGAGTCTAGTATTCAAAAAATATAAAGAGCTCTTATAACTCAACAATAAAAAGACAAAAATAACCAAATTTTAAAAAATTGGCCAAGGCTTTAAATAGACAATGCTCCTAAGAAGATATACAAATAGCTAGTAAGCACATTCAACATCATTAGCCATTCAGTAAATGGAAATCACATAACCACAATGAGATACCACATCACACTAGAATGGCCGTCATCAAAAAGAGGGACAATAACAAGTATTAGAGGAAGTGTGGGGGGGAATTGGCACCCTCATACATTGCTGTGAGAGTATAAAGTATTGTGGCCGCTTTGAAACAGTCTGGCAGTACCTCAGAAACTTAAACATAGAGTTGCCACGTGACCCAGCAACCCCATTTCTTAGGTATTACGCCCAAGAGAATAGAAAACATTGTTCACAGAACTTTCCACAGATGGGTATAGCGGCGTTATTATAATAGCCAAAACAGTAACAACCAAGCAAGCCCTCAGCTGGTGGTCTAGCCGCCCAGGGAATATTACTTGGCAATGAAAAGAGAATGGAGTACTGATAAAGCCGCGACATAGTAACCCTTGAAAACATGCTGCTGAGGGAAAGAAGTCAGGCCCGTGTAATTTCATTTACATGAAATGTCCAGAAGAGGCAAATCGATAGCAAAGAAAGTACGTTCATGCTTGTCGGGAGCTGGGAACGGAGGAAGGGAGGGTGACTGCTCGTGGGTACGGAGCTTTTTTGAGGGGGCGACAAAAATATTCTGGAATTAGGTGGTTGATGATGGTCACATTGTCCTGTGGCTATACTAAAACCTCTGACTGGTACGCATTAAAGAGCAGTTTTATGGTGTGCGAATTCTCCCTCCGTTAATAAGCCAGATGAAGGGGGAGGGGGAAAGCTGGGTGTAAATACCCGGTGGGATGGCGGGGGCGGGGGAGGGCCCTGTGGCTCCGCAGAGTCCACGCATGGCCCGTCGGACCTCGCGAGTGACAGGAAATCCTCACGGGAAGAAAATGGATCAGCGTGAGCTGCTACCAGGTGGCACCAACCACGTGACCAGGCGGTGAGCTTCCTGGCACTGGAGGAACTCAACAAAGCTGGGGTTGACCCACTGCCTGGCAGAACTGCTGAGAGATTGCTCTCGCACGGCGTCGGGAAGGCACGGTTGGACCAGATGACTATAAAAACCGTTTCTGACCCCAAACACTATAATTTGATGATGGGTTAAGAGAACCTCCGACGAGCACATAGTAGGTGCTCCGTGGAGTGCTTGCTGGACCCAGCCAATCACGCACGTACCTAGATCCTAAGTCTTGTGCGGCCCTCAAGGTACTAAGCCCTTTACCACAAGGAAGCAGGTGTCTAATTCTGGAAACCACTCGACTTTGTGGGTTAGGAGCCAATGTCTCTTTGTCTTCCCTGGGCTGACCCTTGGCGACCCAAATAACAATAGTAACATCATAACAACTGGCCCCTGGAGAACATGGGCCCTGGGCGAGAACCACCAGGGGCAAGTTTCAGAGCCTGGGTCCTTCCTGTCTGGTGCCCGGCCCGGCCCAGCGCCCGCCTTTGTCTGCATGCCCGTGGCTATGACCGTGGCGCTGGGACAGGACGCGTCCCCAGGTGGCAGGCTTCCTGCGGAGCATCCCGGAAAGGGGAGGGAGGGGCGTTGCTCAACAGGATGCGTAAACTGTCCCATTGATCCGCTCAGAAACCATGCAGGGAACCAGCGAGGCCGGGCGGCACGTGCCTTCGCAGAGAGTGAGATGGCGCCACCGGCTCGGGTGAGCTCTGGGGACCGCCCGCCGCCCGGCAGACGAGGCCCCCGGGGTTGAGGGAGGCTCCCCCGAGGGCGGCGCCCGCCTGTCATGCATTTCTGTGACTCGCCGTGCGCCAGGCACGTCTGTGCGTGGCCCGGCCCGGGGCTCGGTAGTGACCTGACGTGTCTGCGTCCATCCCGCTGGGGAAACTGAGGGCTGGTGAGCTGGGACCAGCTCTCCGGGCTTCAGACGCTTGGTCCGGAACGCTCTGTGACCTGTTGTTGCACCTCATTTGAGCCATGGGGCAGCCACGTGCGGAGAGCCACGTGCGTGAGATGGGACCCAATGCTGGCGCTTCGGCGGCGGCCCCTGCCCGACTCCGCCAGAAGTCTCCAGGGACGGCCCGTTGCCAAATCCAAAGAGCAAAGGTCACATTCCACCCATTCCCGCCCTCCATCAGCGCTGCCTCCTGGCCCCTTCTTCTGTTGGGTTGCCATGACACTCTTGTCTCCTGCCCCTCTCACTCCTTACGTCGAGGTGCCTTCGACTTAACCCATCTTTCTCACTATTGTGGTTCCTTCTGCGTGACCCCCTTGTGCCCCCGCCTGTCACGTCTATGCTCGAGACACCAAGGTCCATTTCCAGGTGTGGCTGAACTCCGAGCATCACTCCTGGAAAGTTCCAGCAGCAGGTCCCTCGGAAGCTTCCCTTTTAGCCGGAAGGTTGCGCACATGCGCCTCATCGAAGACATTAAATCTGCCCCTTTTTGGTCGTCGGTCAGTGTCCTGAATCAACCCCAGGGGCGGCCTGACTCACGGACTATGATTGTTTACAACCCTTTCATGAAAATTTCAAACGCATACAAAGTACCCGGAAGAGTTTATTACCCCATGTGCCCATCACTGAGTCTGAATAATGATCAACATTTGGTCATTTTCGTTTTATCCTTCTTGTCACTCATTGATGTTTACAAAATACGTAATTCAAAGATTATGCTGTTTTTTCTTTCTGTTCTCCACACTACCGTATCTCACTAAATGGGCATTTGCATGTGGCTATTTAACTGATAGCAAAGGCAAAGAATAATCGAACATTGTGACAACAATCAACGGCAGGCATTTTTTATTCAGTTCTGATTTTACGTCAAGCACGTGGCGCTGAGGGCTTCGTAAGCATTATCGCAACGAACTTAAAACTCTGCGAAGTAGATGCCCTCATGAGCCTCATTTCACAGCTGACGGAGCTGAGGCTCAGAGACGCTAGGCATGTGACCGAAGTCACAGCTGGTCAGCGGCAGAGCTAACCCCCACGCGGACACCGCCCATTCGCTTGACTGAAGCCAAAGGCCATTTGAAGCAGTGTCCTGGGCCTCCGGTGGCCGACCCTGGAGGCCGGCCGGGGGGAGCCCCGTGCGAGGAGGCTCCATCACCTCACCTCCGGGGCCGAGGAGCTGCTCACGCCACGCTCCCCGTAACGATCCCGGGAAGAACAGGAGCCGATGGTGCCGAGGCAAGACAGGGCGTGGGGGGACAGTCAGCATGCATCACTGGCCAGGCCGGGGCCGGGGCCGGGGCCGGGCCGGGCGTCCTCCGGCGTGTTTGGGTGGGCGGCAGCCCGCCGGGCGTGCGGGCTGTGAGGTAACAGGGCTGCGGCAGCGGCGGGTGGCAGGGCGACCCACCGCCTCTCCTCCTGCGGAACCTCTCTCGCCAGGGCCCTGCAGGCGAGGGCGGGTGTGGCAGCTCCCGCGGCCGCGGCAGACGCCGGCCGCCGGGCCCAGAGCGCCAGCCCCTCGCGGCTCCGCCTCCACGTGCGCTCTGCCTGCTCACTGCAGCCCTGGACCCGACAGGCTGCTCGACGGGCCTGGCCCAGAGCGCAGTGCGGAGAGAGAAGGACATGCAAGGCGGACCCCACACGCAGGGCGTCTGAGTGCAACGCGGACTCACAGCAGGAGGCGGTGGAGTAAGGAAGTGGTCATATGTTGGGTACCTACGGGTGCCAGGTGAGGTGCCGTCACCTGCTTTACCTCACTGAATCTTCCCGACAGCCCGGTAAGATGGGTAGCGTTCATTCATTCATTCATTCATCCCCTCATTCATTCATTTATGTATTCCTGAGCCTCACAGGTGCCACCACTCATACATCCTTTTGCAGGTAAGGAAACAGACTCAGAGGGGACCTGACTCCCGCGGCCAGGCTGGGACCAGCTCGACAGCTGCCTTGGGAATCAGAAGAGGTTGCCCCTCTGGGAAGAGGCTTCCCTGTCACCAGGACGCATGGCTTGGTGAGGGGCGTGCCCTGCCTGGGTCCGTAGCTCTGTGCCAGTGGGTGGTCCAGCCAGGCCGGAGGGATCCCAGGCCACAACAACCCCTCTAGCAGCACCGGTCTCACGGGGCGAGGCCCTCAATGGATTCTTCGGCAAACTCTACGAACTCAAAGAGACACTTCTGGTCTTCAAAGGAGACTGGAAGAGCTCTTCTGAAGCAGGGAGCAAGGCAGAGCCCGGGAGGGCTGGGGGCCAGAGCCAGGGGCCTTCACGCGTGACAGAAGGCACAGGTGTCGACGCTGAGTCCTGAACTGTCGGGTGGGGACGCGAGAGGCGCTCAGGGCAGAGGTGGCTGTAGCTTCGGTCGGCCCACGTGAGCCCAGTTTTCCAGCTCTTGAAATGCTCCACGGAAATGGGCTGCCCTAAGGGCATGAAGCTGCCAACCACCAAGGGGAAAATGGAAAGACAAGCTGCTCATCAGAGCCGTTGAGAAGTGGAAGGGGCCGTCGTACGTGTAATGAGGTTCCCGTCATGGAAGGTATTCAAGCAAGGGCGGCAGTGTGGATGGTATAACACCCAGGGGACTTCCCGATGGTGAAACTTAAGGATTCTAATTTGTTTGACAGACCCGTTTAGGTGACGGCATTAAACCATTGTGTCGCATTTCCTTCACAGGCAAACCAGAATCCCTGAATTTAGGCCTCAGCGTGGCCACGACCAGGCCTGGAAGAAGGAAGTGAAGGAAGGCTGGTGGGACCCACGTCTGCAGGCCCAGCTGGGGCGGTGGGGGGGGGCAGTGTCCCAGGAGCCACCGCCAGCTGTTACCTCGAGCACATTGCTCCCAGGCCCCAGGGCAGGACCTTGGTGCAGCTGGGCTCAGCTGCCGGCAACCAGCGGAGAGGCAGAGCCCTGGCTGAAGTGTGTGTGCGTGGGGGGGGGTATGTGTGGCCTAAGCACCCCAGCTTGTCTACACTGGTTGTGACAATAGGGACAGGCTTCTGCACCAGCTGGCAGAGCTGCCACTGCCCTGACCCCCCAAGTCTCTGAGTGCCTGACACAGGGTCAGGCAGAAGGTGCCCAGGGCGTGTGGGGTGAAGGAGAAGCATACACAGCACGGCTATGCCCTCGGGCTCCTCACAGCTCCTCCGTCCCGTAGGCACGCAGCCCGCGCCGGCCACCCCGAAAGCCTCCTGCTGCGGTGGGGTGACAGCTGGGCCCCATTTCACTGAGAGAACCGCTGGATCAACGTTTGCCAGGTACACATGTACGCTGCTGCTGGCCTTTTATCAGGTGGCTTGGGTTTCAGTTCGCCTTTTGGGAGAGGCTGCAAAATGCTTTAAAAATCACTGTCTCGTGGTTATTTAATTTGCATGTCTTACACCGCGAATGAAGTTAACGTTTTGTGCCTGGTGACTCCCGGTGAGCTCAGGGGTGTGAGTTGCTTGCATACGCTCCACACGGTGGTTCTTTTTCATGCCAATTGGTAAGTGCTTTTATGTTGGGGTTAGATAGTAGTTATGGCTGGTACACGTCTCTCAGCCACAGCCAGGGGTTCGTTCGGTCCAAGACGGCAGCGTGCAGGGCCCTTGTGCCTCTAGGGCCCTTCCCCTGAGGCCGGGGCTGTGCAGGGTCCAGGGAAGAAGCCTGGGCAGCTCAGGTGCCACCTGTACCTGCTCCTTGTTTACCTGCCTTATTTCTTGGGCATCCCGTGTAAGATTCTGCTGAGTGAGAGTTTGTGGTGTGAAAGGTTGGCTCACCTGCTTCTGGTCTAAAACGCTCATTTTGCCACGACCAGGTCAGGAGTGAGTTGTTCCGGACACACGTGCACACACCACACGCCACACGCCACACGCCACATGCCACACGCCACACGCCACGTCCTCGGGTGTCCTGAGCCTCGGCGCCACACCCGCACGGTGGACGACAGGACAGTGCTCGGCGGCGGCTTCGTCTTGGGGCCATGGCCTCGGGCACGACGGCGCCTCGGCCTGCCTCAGTTTCCCCTTCTGTAAAGTGGGGGACGGCGCCGGTGGCAGCTCTCTGCGAGGGTGCAGTGAGCCTTAAACGAGATAACTCATGGAGCGCTTCGGGGAGTGCCGTGCACAGCGCTCCATAAAAGTTAATTGTTATTACTTGGCTGGGCGCCTGCAACCTATTAGCTGTTCAATCAACTTTCCTCTCCTTCCCAGCCCCGGGGACTCGCGAGCCGGGAGGCGGGGGGCCCTGAGCACCCCCTTAGTCAGAACCCCGAGTGGCGACGAGAACCGTGCTCCTCCCTCGCTCCGGGCGGCATCGTCCTCCGTCGCCACAGCCCTGGCCGAGGCCCAGCGCACAGTCAGCACCTCCCGGGCCCGCTCCGTGCTGCGGCCTCCGGACAGACCGTCAGGGAGGCGTGGGGGGGCCGGGTCCTGCCCTCTGCCCCTTCTCCTCTGGTGCCTTTCCTGTCCCGCCCTCCCCTGCCGCCCCTGCCTTCCCACATCCCGGACGTGCCCCTGGTGGCACCGCCAGTGCCACACGGACCCAGCTGTGGCTTTCAGGCCCGCTGCCCTCTCGCCCTCATGCTTTGCCACCGTCCCCGGGCCTCCTGGGGCCAGAGGCCTGAGCGGGCTTCAGGGTCGGGTGTGCGCAGCTGTGGGTCCACCGCAGCCAGTGGGAGGTGGGGCCTGACGCCTGTTTTCCTCCAGGCTCACACACTGGAGTTTTAAGCCTTGTCTCTGGCCCGCCTGGAGGCTGGGTGGGGAATCGGGAATTAGGGCCGTCTGTCTTCCTGACCCCTGCCGCTGCCCCCGCTCAAAGGGCAGACTACGGGGAGGGCTGAGTCCACCTCCCCGGACCCCTGGCGGAGCGGGCCCTGGCCGGCCCAGGTGGGGACGGAGTGGAAGCGGACAGCTGAGCCCTGTCCTCGTGGTAGCCTCTGCGGAGGGCGGGGAGCCCCAGGTGGAGCGTTAGGGCCCCAGGAGGAGGTGGAAGAACAGCGGAGCCCTTGGTGGGCACGGCTGGTCCCTGAGGTACAGACCACACGCCTCCGGGTGGCGGCAAACCTGCCGTCCATCCCGACGGCCCCTGCGGGGAGGACAGGGGGACAGGTCCAGGCCTGGGCCACCGCCACTGATGCCACGTGTCCTCCTTCCACAGGGAAGGACTCGCCTCCTCCCCTCCTGAGGAAGCAGCGTCCGCAGGCACGAACTCCCCCTGCCCCTGCCGACCCCCCGACGTGCACCTCACACACCCAGGATGTGGAAGACAGGCCCCGTGGGGCTCCCCGCACCCCGCCCCAGGCCCCTCGCCTTCTCTGCTCACCGCCGCCCTCTCCTCTGGACAGTCGTGCGTGAATTTCTTCCAGGGTCTGAAAGCCCCTGGGGACGCTCGGGCGGCCCCACTCCGTGCCCCGCGAGGCCCTCTGGTCCCACCTCGCTGCTCGCCGCGTCCTTGCCGTCTCCCAGGCCACTCCGGGCCTGCCCTCCTCTCCACCTGCCCCGCTCAGGCCTCTCCGTCTCCCTCCCGCTCTCCGCTCGGCCTCGCTGCCGTTGGCAGAGTGACCTGGAATGAACAGAGGCACCGAGAGCCCCTCGTCGTGCGTGACCACAGCTGCCCGCGGGACTTCCAGCCCGTGCCGCCTGGCCATCTGCCCCGTCCTCCTCATCCCAAGCGGCACTCCTGCTTCTCAACGCCACCCCTTTGCACGGGCCGAACCCTCTGCCCAGATGCCCTTCCTGCCTCGCCTGCCTGGCTCAGAGCCCCCAAACCCCACCAGGACCCCATTTGGGGGGGGTCCCCGTGTCCTTGGTGCTCCACGTCCCCAGCTTCTCTCGCCCTGGTGTTTACCCCCAGCACCAAGGTCACCGCCCAGGCTCCCGGGTGGCTGCTGTCTGACCCAGCTCAGGTCCGCAGCCTGGGCAGGGCCCGGCACACAGGGCCAAAGCCATGACCGATGGTCCGGAGCCTCAGCTGTGGACGGAAACGGGGGTCCAGCGAGAGGGAGCCGTGGTCGGGCAGCGGGGAGAATCACAGCCCTCACCGCCGCGAGGCTGGGAACGTGGTCAAACCTGCCCAGGGCGGCAGTTAGCTTTCCGATTAATTAGTGAACGCTGCAAAGCACTTTGAACATGAAACACGCTTTATAAATGCTAAGTATTATTATTAAAAAGTCAGAAGTTCTCTAATACGCCAAGCTGGAGAGCCCCGGGCTAGTCTAAATAAAATGAACGAATGCAGAAAATTAAGCAATTAAAAGGTGATATTTCAGGATTTGCAAAAAGCCGAAAGTACCAAACGGCTGTGTGCTGTGCCGGCCTGCGGAGGCCCCTCCACCCAGCACCTCCGCCCGGCGCCTCCGCCCGAGGTCTGGCTGCGACCCGGCAGGGGAACCCCGAGACGGCCTCCTGTCATGCGTGTTGGCCGGGGGTCTGGGAAGAGCGAGGAAGGTTGAGGATGAGACCGAAGGGGGCAGGGTCTGGGAAACACTCCTGGGCTTGGACGACAGACCGGCCGGAGCCTCTGTGCCAGCGGCGTGGACTCAGGCAAGCGAGTCTCCCCTCAGAGGCTCAGTTTCCCTCCATGTGGCATGGAAGGGCACATACTGCTTCAGCACTGGCGCTGCCCCGTCCCCACTCGCCCCTGGAGGGTCCCGTGGGAGGCAGAGCGGGGACATGTCAGTAGGGTTCGTCCCACCTTCGTGAAAGGCGATAAAAACAATTCGGCCTCTGAGCCTTGCCTCGCCTGAGCGGGAAGGCCTCAGTCCAAAGTCGGCCTCCTGTGTGTGTCTTGGCAAGTATGTGAGTGTCTCCTCCCTGGAGGAGGGCCAGCGGGCGGCGGGCACATTGCCATCCAGGCCGGGCTGAGGGCTGTGGGAGAGTGGGGAAACCCCTTCACGGTCGCACCCAAAGCCTCCCTCAGGGGGTCGAGACACACCACCAGCACACCCAGGCGGACGGTCACCAGCCAGCCTAAGAAGGCACGGAGGGACTGGGGACCCACGTGAAGTCAGAACGCCTCGGCCTCGGGTGACGGCGGAGCAGGAACGGTCCCGTGACTGGGAACCCGGAGGCCGTGCTCAGCCGATCTGCCTCAGTTTCTTATCTGTGACAGGGATGCTTGGGACTAGGTGACGCTCAGGCTAACCCAGCGCGCTGACCTTGTTTGTAATCTGCATAAATCCCTGGCTCAGACAGACGAGGGCGGCCAGAGTGCTGGGCTGGGCTGGCTCATGTGACCCCCCTTTCTTGAAGGTCGTCCACCCAAGGTGTGGCATTCCCAGGTTGGTCCTAGATTCTCCATTGCTGCAGAAGGCGGAGGAGCCCGGCCCGGAGGAGCACGTGTCCTGGGGGGGCCCTGGGCCTCCAGCACACTGGGCCACTATGGCCTATTCACTGCACCCCTTCTGCTGGGCACCCACAGATGGTAACAGGGGAACAGGAAGAGGGGATGGATCAAAGCCCTGTGGACCCATGACGTTGCGGAGAGCTGGCCCACGGCCCAGCTCACTTAAATTCCGTTAACATGCCTGACGGCCTGGTGTAAGCGAAGGCCCGGGCCCCCGCCTGACGGAGGCGTGGAGGGCTTTTCCCAAAGAGGGAACTCAGGAGGGCCTCGTGGGGTGGGCGGAACCTCACACCGGATGGCGGTGGACGTTCTAGCAAGGCGGGGAGACCCGCGGTGAGGGAGGAGGCATCTCGGTGCTCAGTGTGAGCGGGGTTGGCGTGGTGACCGCACAGGGGTGCGGGGCCTGTGGGCCGGCTGCACCAGAGCTCCCTGAAGGCTGGATCTCTGTTTTCACCACTGCTGAATCCCAGCGCTATGTGCCTGGCACGTAGTAGGTACGCTTACGTGTTGCACAAGCGAATGAAAGCACGAACCGAGCTGGAAGGAAAGTTGGGGTCAGGTGACGGCGTCGCGGAACACCCAGCTAAGGGGCTCGCTCTCCGCAGCTCGCAGGCAATGGAGAGTTTGCGAGTATGCGGTGGGCCAACGCGTCGTGCTTCGGAAAAGTCACTCTGGTGGCCAGTGTGTGGTGCTTAACAAGTGTGCACTGAACCGAATGTCTGACACAGCCCCTTGACTTTGAGGGGACCAGGGGCTCTCGGGGGTCCACGACCAGCTTCCAGGTTCCCACTGGCATGGCCGAGGCAGGTAATCGCTGACTTCAAAGCGGTAAGTCACCAAGGCCAGCAGGCTCTGGGCCCCAGGCCGCAGGGACCAGGCCTGGGAGAGGCATCCTTTGCTTTCTCCTGCTCCCCGAGCAAAGGCAGCTCGAGGGGCCTAGACTCAGATTCAGCCTCGCTGTAGCCCTCAGGGGCCACTGAGCCCCCCAAAACCTGGCAGGACTTGCACTTAATCATCCGTAATGACAGTGCAAACAAAAGCTCTCACACAGCCAGTGAGCACAACCTTCTAGAAAGAAGTCACTGTTCGTACGCTTTGACCGAGGAAACCTGCTGTTGAGAAACTACCCCAAATAAATAATTAGATGTAAATAGAAAGATGTTCATCTAGACATTGTTCTTGATAATGAGAAACTAGAAAATCATTCAAATGCTTAACAAATGGGGTAACGGCTTAGTAATTCGATTAATATTAAGTACCTACAAAAGCTGAGTTTTAAGGAATATTTAACTATAGGAAAATATTTATGACAATTGTAAGGAATAAAGCTGAATGAATCGTTACATTTAAAATATATACACATCAAACGAAGATTAAAGTGAACTCTATGAAATAGAAAAAGAAAAAAGGAAATCAATGAAACCATCACTTGATCTTTGAAATGATCAGCAGCATTGACCAACCTGTAGCTGGATTGACCAAGAAAAAAAGAGAGTTGCCACAAATTTCCAAAATCAGGAATGAAAGAGAGGATATCGCTACTGACTCTACAAAAATTAAAGGATTATAGGGGAATACCATGGAAAATTTCTGACAAGAAATAGAAAACTAAGACGAAAGAGACCAATTTCTAGGAAAACAAATGACCAAAACTGACTCAAAAAGAAAGAGATAATAGATTTATAACACGTAAAGAAACTGAATTAATAATTTTAAGACTTCCAGCAAAGAAAAATCCAGGCCCAGATTCCCTGGTTAAACCTACCAAACATTAAAGAAGAAATAACACCAATCCTTCGCAAATTCTTCCAGAAATTAAGAGAGAAGTGAACACTGACCAACTGTCTATGAGGTCAGAATTACCCTGATCCCGAAACCCGACAGGGATAGCACATGAAAATAAAACTACAGACCAATATTTCTTCTGAAGATAGATACAAAAATTCTAAAAAAAAAATACTAGTTGACCAACACCAACAACATATAAAAAAATTGTGTACCATGACCAACTGGGCTTTATCCTGGGAATGCAACAATTAATGTAATGCATCATATTAGTAGAAAAACCTCATGATCAATAGACACAGAAAAATGCATTTGACAAAATCTAACACTCATTCATGATAAAAACTTTCAACAAATTAGTAATAAAAGGAAACTTCCTCAGCCTAATCAAAAAATTTTTTTTTCCCAGAAAACCTGTATCTAATACAATTCGTGGTGAAAGGCTGAATGCTCTCTCCCTGTGACTGGTAACAAGGCAAGGGTGTTGACCCTTGCCACTTCCATCCAGCATTCTTCTAGAGAGTTAATAGGCAAGAAAAAGAAATAGAAAGCATCCATATTGGAAAGAAAGAAGCAAAATTTTCTTTATTGGCAGACAACAAGATCTTGTATATAGAAAACCCTAAGGAATACACACACACACGCACGCACGCACACACACAGAGAACTCAAAGTAATGAACAAGTTCAGCAAAGTCACAGTTTAAATATCAATCTACAAAAATCAATTAACAATCCAACAAAGAAGAAACAATTAAGAAAGCAGTTCCTCTCACAATGGCATCAAAAAGAATAAAGTACTTAGGAATAAATTTAACAAAAGAAGTACGAGTCTTGTACACCAAAAAACTATGAAACATTTTGACAGAAACTAAAGATTTAAATAAATGGAAAGACTTTCCATGTGTATAGCCCGAAAGACTCAATATTGGTAAGATAGCAATTCTCTTCAAGGTGAACTGTAGATACAATGCAATCCCCATCAAAATTCCAGCAGGCATTTTTTGCAGAAATTGACAAGCTAATCCTAAAATTTATATGGAGATGCAAAGAACCCAGACTAACCAAAACAGTTGTTAAAAAGAACCAAAGTTGAAGGACTCATGCTTCCTGATTTCAAAACTTATAAAGTTACAATAATTAAGATAGAACAGTACTGGAATTGGCTATGTATGTTGATATCTAGATGGATGGATAGATAGATTATAGATAGGTAGATGATATATATATTGATAGATAGATGATAGATGATAGATAGATAATAGATGAATAGATAGATAGATAGATAGATAGATAGATAGATAGATAGATAGATAGACAGACAGACAGATGATAGATAGAATGGAACAGAATCAGAAGCCCAAAAACAAATCCTTAAAGTGCAATCAATTTATTTCCAACAAAGTTACCAAGAGAATTCAGTGGTTGGAAAGAATCGTTTCTCAACAAATGGAATAATTATATATCCATATGCCAAAAGATGAATTTAGATCCTTAACTCACACTTTATAGAAAAATTAACTCCAAATAAGAGTCTAGACATATAGAGCTTAAACTATAAAGTTTTGGGGAAAAAAGCAAAGGATAAATCTTTGTGATTTTGGGCTAGGCAGAGCTCTTAGATAGAACACCAAAAACACTCGTAGTAAAAGAAAAAAATTGATAAATTAGACTTCGTCAAAATTAAAACTTGGTGCTTCAAAAGACACCATCGGGAAAATGAAAAGACAAACCATATACGAGTAGAAAATATTTGTCAATAATATAATTGATAAAGGACTTGTACCCAGAATATATAAAGAACTTTTACAACTTAAGACAACCCAATTTAAAAATAGACAAAATATTTGAATAGCTATTTCACCAAAAAAGTTGCAAAGAACTTTTACAACTTAAGACAACCCAATTTAAAAATAGACAATATTTGAATAGCTATTTCACCAAAAAAGTTGCATAAACGGCTCATTAGTAATTGGAGAAATGCACATTAAAACCACTTCACAATGTGATAATGACTTCACACTGACTAGAATGGCAATACCTTTAAAAACTTGAAATGCTAAGTGTCAACATGGCTGGTGGGAATGTAAAATGGTACAGCCACCTCAAAAAAAAGTTTGTCAGTTTCTTAAAAAAGTTACACATAATTTTACCATACAACCCAGGAAGTACCCTGTGGGAACCTACCCCAGAGAAATGAAAAGACGTGGCCATGCAAAAAGTTGTGCACAAACTTTTGCAGC
Organism: Eonycteris spelaea; assembly: GCA_003508835.1. Lineage (NCBI taxonomy): Eukaryota > Metazoa > Chordata > Mammalia > Chiroptera > Pteropodidae > Eonycteris > Eonycteris spelaea. The sequence goes on from PUFA01000014.1 coordinate 3,243,710, forward strand.
AGCATTATTCATAATAGCCCAAAATCCAAATGGTCATCAATAAATCGGTAAACAAAATGTGGTATGTCCACACATCAGAATAATGTTTCACAGTAAAAGGAGCAATACGACATGGATGAACCTCATAAACATCGAGGGAAGTGCAATAACCAGATACAGAAGACTCCGTCTCGTATGATTCCATTTACATGAAATGCCCAGAAAGGACAGATTGACAGGAAGCGGATGCGTGACCGCCTGAGAACGGGGTGAGAACGGGGCTTGACGGCAAACGGGCGCGAGGAGTCTTTCGAGGGTGATGGAAGTGTCCCAACTGGCTGGTGGTGACGGCCACATGACTCCGTAAATCTACTAAAAGTCATTAAGTTACACACTTAAAACAGGTGACTTTCATTGTGTGCAAATTATACTTCAAAAAGCGGTTAAAATATAAGTGTTCAAAAGAAGACTGGAAGAAAGCGTGTCAAAATGCTAACTTCTTCTGTCTGTGGGCCGTAGGGTCATGGATGATTTGGACTTTCTCTGCTATTCCTTTCCTTGTTTTCTACACGTGCTACAATGGGCCTGCTCGGATAATTAGAAAAACAGCGCGCGTGCCTGTGTGCGTGTGTGCGTGCGTGCGTGTGTGTGCATGTCACAGGATGTGAGGCAAACTTGTTGTTTGTTTGCTCTGGTGAGAGGAGCTGTCATTTTATGGTTACCAGATGCTCTCCCGCAGGAAGCGCAAAGCACATGCTCGTTGCTCTGAGCGGAGGCCCCCCCCCCAGACCTCTGTGCGCGGAAGGGTCACAGGCACCTATTGTCTTGACAAAGGCTGCTCCTGGAAATCATCCTTGAAACATGGAGTTCGAGGGGCACCGAAGGGGTGAAGGCTGAGGGGGCGGGCAAATTCACAAAGAGTGGGAGACTCCCCTGTGGAAAAAAGGGACGGAGACCTTGACCTTGGATATTTTTAAGAACCATTTTCATTGACCATAACCTACATCAGAAACGTGCCCACGTTGTAAGCGAACACAACTCAAGGAACTTTCACGATGGGAGACTAACATCCCGGCCAGTAACAGCATATTCCAGAAGCCACATCAGGGGCCCCCTCCCCCAGTTCGCCCCCGTCCGTGTGTTTGTGCTTCGCCTTAAGGAGAGCATGCAGCACGTTCTCTGGCGTCTCTTCTTCGGCTCGGCGTGCGAGTCTCACGCCCGACGTTTCGGGACTCGGCAGTTGGTCCCGTTCCTGTGACCTCCTACTCTATCATGTGACGAGACCTCGGTTTGTTTATCGGTCGACGTTTGGGTCACTTTCAGCTCCGACGCCGTGACTGCTCTGTCCCATGCGTCTGACGACACGTCCTTTGTCCGAAATACGTATCGCGGGGAGCTCCCTCTCTGTGCCGCCTTTCGCGCTCCCCACGGTGCCTTTGAGGAGGGGCGGTTCCTCGTGTTACCCAAGCCCAATGTGCTCGTGTTTTCCCTTTCCAGTTGGTGCTTTTCGTGTTCCGTTTGAGAAATCGTGGCCAGTTCTCAGACCGCCAGGACATTCGCCTACTATTTCCTGCGGAAGGTTTTGTTGTTCCTCCGTTCACACTTAGCTCTCCGGTCCCTTGGGCACTGTGACCCGAGGCAGGTGAAGTTCAGCATCATCAGAACTGCAGAGGTGGGAGAGACAAGGCCTGCCATGGCCGGGCAGGGAGAGCTGGTTCAGCTCTACATGGGCCTCCGACTGGACAGAGCCTTGACCTGGCCGCTGCCCCGTGGGGTCGAAGCTGCGAAGCAGTGGGGAGGTCTGGGACCCGGGGAGCCAGGTGGGCGCTGGCACAGGGCGCCCCTGGTCTGGCTGGGGGAGGGGCTCGTCCTTCGATAGCTGCAGTGGTATCAGCAGAGAGCTGAAGGGTGGTCACGGCCTAGTGGACACAGGCAGAGACCCCGCCTCTTCCCCAGCACCCTGCCAGGCCAGCTGCAGCTCCTCGTGATGGGGCCTGGAAAAGCACTGGACGGTGTGACACCCGCGCTTGGTAACGACCCTTCGAGACCCCGAGGGAACTGCTGCGGAGGGAACAGTGTTGGCCTGTCGCGTCTCTGCGGCCAGAGGCAGAGGGTCTGACCCTTTTGGAGTGAGTCTCCAAGGCACTCAGGCAATGGGATGTATGCGCGTTCGGTTGACTGATTTGAACATTAAAAAAAAAATGTGGGTCATACCCGTAATGGATAGAAAGAAGTGAATTACTCTGCGGGCCAGCAAGAGAGTGCGTTTTTGTGTGGCTCAGCTGGAACTTCCTGAGGAAGCGGTAGTTCTCCCCGCCCAGCCCACCAAGGGAACAGCTGTTTTGAAAAACATTATTCGGGTTGAGTTTCCACTACGTGGCATAGGCCAGAGCAGGGGGCTGCTGGGAGACCGCATCCAAAGTGCTCTGTATCTGTGTTGAGTAAAAGGTTGCCTTCTAAAACTTTCCACGTGGTCTACCAAAGGAGTAACAGATAAATTTAAGCCCTGCGGTCCACTGAACGAAAAGCTACTGTCCAAGAGCTGTGCCTGGCCGACTTGGCCCGTCGCAACGATTCCAGCCTAGAGAAGGGGGAACCGTACCCACCACACGGCCAGGGAGGGCAGTTCCTCCCCGTTCTCGCTCCCCTCTGCCCTGTGACAACCGCTGCCGGGGGCTCTGCCTCTCCTCCGGTCACCAAGGCGGTGGGAGCCTTCTATCCCGGTAGAAAGAGGGTAGGCCTTAGGGTGGACTTGCCTGAGATGAATCCTGCCTCTGTCATTTCCCACTACCTGGGAGGCTCCGCGCAGGCTCTTAATCCTTCTCAGTCTCCTCTCTGTCATCTGCAAAATGGGACCCTGCCTGCCTTCCGAGTCGTTCTGCGGATTATTAATCAGCATTACAAACCTCGAGAGGTCGAGTGACTGTGTGGAACACGGTGGGCATTCGATAGTATTGTTATTGCGTTTGCCCCGTCGTCTCCCTGGGGTGTAAGTGCTGAGCCCGCCCAGCGGAACAGTCCCGAGAGAGAGCACGGGGCTTCGGTCCAGCCGCCTTTGGAAATTTACACCGCTTGTGAAGCTCCGTTGTGCAATCTCAAAACAGTGATGCGGGAGACAAAGCCCAGACTCTGAATCAACCGGTAGGCGCAGCGTTCCAGAGACGCGGCGGAGGGCGGGCCCGCTGACTCACCACAGCTGTCCTTTCACTTTTCCTAGTGACCAAGCTGATTTTTCCACCACGCTGCGATGATTCACCGTTCGCCGTCGTGCTTATGCAACTGGGGTTGTTTTGATCTGTTGGGGAGTCTATATCTGTGTTTCTATGTCACCCTGGAAAGCTTTGGGGAATCTTCTCGTTCACACACCCTGGTATGTGCTCTAACAAACAATGGTGGCAACGCCATCCCAGAGGATGGCCTGAGCTGCCTCCTCCTCGTTCTCTAAGAAGCGAGCAGCCAAACGGCGGGTTGCGCCCGGGAGGGGAGTCAGGCTGGCTCTGCTCCAGGTCCCCCGCGGTCCTTACGGTCTCTGGCCTCGGTTTCTTCATCCTACAATGAGACCGTCCAAGAATTTACAAGATCGGACTTTTCTTCACGAGTCTTTTTGCTAGGCAAGAGTTCCCGGAGCGTGTGCCATCCAACCCTAAGGTGCAGGGCGCTGCACAAGTGGATGTGGACGCTAATTATAGGGTGAGTTGGGAAAAACAATGGATTTCTGCTTGGCTTCTTAATAATAAATCAATATCGCCTTGGAGGAAAGGAGTTTTCATCATGTCCTTCATCCCTCTTGTGCTATAAATAATAAACAGAACGCAGATCGAATAAACTGGGGCCATCACCCTGACCATGGCCCTCAGCAGAACGAGGCAAGCACAGAAGGGGTGGGCTTCGCAGGGGCCGTTATTGTCCTTGCACTTGCCTTGCTCTCTCGGACGGGAGTTCCATGTCCGGGGCCTGATCGAGTGAGCTCAATCCCGTGCGCGTATTATGGGCCACCATGCCAGGAAGAGAGGGCTGCGACGGCCACTCAGAGTCTGAACAGCCTTGGCCCTTTTTATTTTTCCTCCTTGGCATGCGCTGGGCTTCTTACATCTACGGATGGGCATTTTTCATCGGTTCTGAGAAACCGTCAGACGTGATCTCCTCAGATCAAGCTCTTGCCCCCTTCTCTCTCGCCTCCCCTTCCGGAGCGCCACTGAACTGTGTGTGGACCGTCTCACTCTGCCGCTCCTGTCTTTGCACCTCTTTCTCCATGATTTTCATCTTTGTCTCTGTAGGCTGTCATTTGGGTAATTCCTTCTGGCCTATCTTCCAGTTTGCTTATTCTTTCTTCGTCTGTATCGACTCTCCTTATTAAACCCATCTACAGAATTTTAAATTTCAGTGAATGTATCTTTCACTTCTATTAAAAAAAATCTATCTGACTCTCTTTAAAAATCTGCCAGGCAGGACACTTTTTTTTATAGTGCTCTGTTTCTTGCAGCTATGTTTAAGCTTATATATATATTTTTTCTTGGAACATAGTATGTAGTTTTATAATTTGTTTCCTGTCATTCCCTTATATTAAGTATTTGGGGATCAGCTCAGCTGTCTATTTTTTTTTCTGCTTATTCTTGCTCTTGTTGCCTTATTTCTTTGTGCGTTTCTTTATACTACTTCGTGAAAATTTTTTGAGGCCTGGATGTGACTTCTTCCAGAAGAGATTTACCTTTGCTTCTGCCATGCACCTAGAAGCACTCCAGGATCTCCTTAATCTAAACTCAATTTTTGATGTTTTCTGGACCCCTGGGGTGATGTGCATTTGGGCTACCAGGCTGCACAAGGATTAGCATGCGGTCACAACCGCCGAGAGACGAGCCTTTCCCCAGATACTCACGGTGCCAACAAACCATTGCTCGCAGTCTCTAAAGTGAGGGAAGAAGGACAGGTTTACTTCTGGTCACATAAATCCCAAGTGTGTCGCCCTTCCGAGCTGCAGCACAACGGGCTGAAGATTCTCCAGTAGGTTCCCCACCTGGGCTTTGAATCCTGATAGGTTAACTTTCTTCTTCCAAGCGTAGTGATGAATCTACTGGTAACGCACGAAATCTTGGAACACTATGGAAGAAGACCAGGCTCTTTGAAATAAAACACATGACATTCTTTCTGCCGCAGCAGTCATGAAACTTGCTCAGATTCAACGCCCTGGAACTCTAAAAGCTACCCAACGAACTTTAGAGAATTTTAGGGGTTTCAGACATATACGATAAATCAGTTAAGAATGCTTCCAAGACATGTAATGGCAACTTGACTAATAGGAGCTTGTCTTTCCTAAAAAGTCTAGAGGTAGATGGTTGGTGGTCCTGGGTCATCTGCTCCAGATGGTCCAGGGCCTCTCTGTATTTACATTCTTGCACATTGACTTCTTTCCATGCCAATCACCTCATTCTTATAAAACGGCCACCATGACTATAGACATCATATCTGTGTTTAAGGCAAGTAAAAAGGGAAGAGATGGCATCAGTCACGTCTGTCTGTTTCTATCAGGGAGTCCAGAGCTTCTCCGACAGAGTCCCCCATGCACCTCATTGTCCACGACAGGGCCGCTCCAGCCCTGGATTGGAGGAACCTTGAAAACCCAAGTACTAGCAAGGAGAATGGGACGGTCATGCTTACCTGGACCCGTCCTGGGTCTCCCCGCTCACGGAAGGCGTTCCTGCTCTGACGACAGTCAGGACGTGGTAGAGATGAAGAGGAGCCTGGGTGCGGGAGGCAGTCCTGCCCTTGCCACACTTGCTGCCCACCGTGCCCACTGTCCACCCTCCAGCGAAGCAGCTCGGAGCCAACCTGCCGAGCCGAGCAGCCGCGGAGGCTTCAGAAGCGGGCTTTCAGGCTAAAGGACAGTTTTCCCGGTCATCGTTTTTTTTTTTTTAGATCCACAAAGTGCCTGGGAGAGACGACCGCCTTGGGAAAAGCTTCCACTTGGATGCGCTTGAAGGGGCAGAGTCCACATGTCAGGGAGACACAGCGTGGTTTCCAGGCCAGGCCTCTGGGTGATGAAACCCATTAGGGCTTGCTCGGTGCCAGAAAGAGGTGTAGACAGTGATACTGGAACCAGGGAGCTCCCTTCCTCTTCATGACCCCTTCAGCAAGTCACACCCAAGCATCTTCTCTCTTAGCATAAGCATCAGATAGGGCAAGGGTCCAAGAGGACACACCTGCCATGCTTTGAAGACAAAGACGGATAGGCGTGGGTTCCTGTCTTCACCTTCTGGGTAAAGTACGGGGCCTGTCTTTTACAGCAGGGGTCCCCAATCCCCTGGCCTCAGACTGGTACCCTCCCTGGCCTGTTAGGAACTGGGCCGCACAGCAGCAGGTGAGCGGTGGGGCGGGGGCGGGGGAGCAAGTGAAGCTTATCTGTATCTGCAGCTGCTCCCCAGCACCAGCATCACCACCTCGACTCCACCTCAGATCATCAGGCATTAGATTCTCATAGGAGCCCTGGTCCCTGGTGCCACAAAGGTTGGGGACCGTTGTTTTACAGGATGTATAGCTGGGCCCATCCTCAGAGACATAAAGCTGGAGCCCACTGGGCAAATGCACAGCAATGCTCCCGTTTTTGTACTCCCAATACAAGCAAAACATCTCGGCTCTTCAGTCCTAAGGGGCTGGTGAGTGACAGGCAGGGCCTCCCTGGGTGGGTGAGTTGGTGGTGCAGGGTGACAGGGTGTATGGGAGAGCAGAAATTCATCCTCGCAGGGATGTCCTCAGAGGCGGGGCAGGCTTTTCTGCGTTAACCATAATGGTTTTCTTTTTACTTCTCTTATGTGCCGTGCACTTCCCGGCGAGACACAGGGCCTTTGCACTGCCCTTCTGCCTAAAATGTCATCTCCCAGTTGCCACCTGATTTGGGTATGTCTACGAAGTCTTCACTTTCGACGTCAGTTCCTCACAGAATCAGTTCTCACAGAATCAGTTCCTCACAGAATCATCAGGTGAGTGCCCCCCCGGGGACACCCCGGATTTCTCCTTTATAACATTTGCCGCTCTTCAAATGACTTATCGGCTCCACAGCTTTCCAGTGGATGCGGCCCTGTCCGAGGCCGGAACCACCCTGTCCTGTTTGTTGCTGCTTGGCCAGTGTTTGGCACGCACATGGCTGGCTAAGAGCAGGCACTTGTTAAAGGAAGGAACGAACGAAAAATCAAAACCCACCCATGGAAGAATGGCTAATGACACGCGAGAGGGCTCTTCTCTGACGCTAAGCGAAGCAAACCAACAAATGAAAGGGCACGGGATGATAGACACAGCGTGATGCCATCTTAGGGCAAACGCCCGTAGGAAAACACCAGGACCACGATGGAAAGAAAGGCACCAGAATGCTAGCCGTAGGCGCTTCCGAATCCTGCGACTCCAAGTTCTAAATTCTCTGAAAAGTGCATTTTTATCTTCAAAATAAAAATTTTTTTTTTAAAAAAGGTGTTTTAAATCCTTCAACAGGCAGAACATAAGACTTGCGGTCACGCCGGCAGCGTTGGGTCCTGGTCGATGTCGCGCTGGGCAGGGGAGCATCGGCCAGTGGGGAGCTGGAAGGGGCCCTGGGAGCCCACGTGACAGCCACGGGGGAGGGCGCGGAAGCCTCGAACGGTCCCTGCCTGTGGCGGCCTTTACGGTCCCCAGGACACGGGGATTCTTCTGCCCAGCCGGCCCCGGTCAGTCGCTGACCTGGTCCAGCGCCCTGGGCACCTACCGTGGGCACATACGTGTCCCAGGTGTATCGGGGGGCGCGTCGTACACCCCGAGCGGGTCCGTTTCATGGGGGGCCACCTGTCTGCCAGCAGCCTTGCAGCCTCTGCATGGCTGTTCCCTCCGCCAGGGACACCTTCCCCAGGAACCCGCTGGGCCCCTCCCCCATCACACACCTCTGCTCGGCCCGGACCCCTGTTCACTCACTCTGCCCCGCCGCCCGCCGTGGCAGACCCCAGGAGAAGTGGCAGGCCCGCCCTGCTCTGCCCCTTTTCTCTTCTGCAGCAGTCACTTGGCATTTTTCTGGGGTCCGCCCCTGCTGGAATGGAAGTCCCCAAGGCAGGGACCTTTCTCTGTTTCATTCACAGATGTAGCCCTGGCCCCCAGACACTGCCTGGCCCGTGATTGACACTGGTCAAATGAAGAGACAGGAGACACGTGATGATGAGCGTGTGGGGCTTCGGCCTGACTGAGCGGGCGGGCGTCAGTGCCCTGGGGGGCAGATGGATGAGCAGGAATGAGGCATGAGGGGCGTGGGAGGGGGGCAGCCCCCACTGGAGGAAGGGCCAGGAAGGGGCTGAACATCAACCAGGGAGGGGCTTCCGGGCCACAAGGGCCAGCAGGGGGAGAGGACAGGGAGTTGCCAGAGGGAGAGAAGGGGAGAGGAGAGGTTGGGGTCCTGGGCAATTGTGCAGAGGGTCTGCCCTGGCCTCAGGGAAGAGGGGCCCCTTTGAGGTGAGTGGAAAGAGGGGTTCCAGGGCCGAGGTCAAAGGTGTCACGTTGGGAGGGCCTGACCCTTCATGGACGTGCTCAGGACCTCACAGTGGCCCATCCTGCCAGGTGGAGGTACCTTTTCATGTCCAGCTCAGCCTGCCCAGGGGCTGTGTCCAGCTCCTGGCCTATTGCAGCTCCTTGGCCGCGGGGTCTGGGTGGCCGAGGGCAAGGCCCCAGAACAGGGGTTCCACTGACATGGGGCGAGTCCCCGCCCTGCAGCCTGGCTGTGTGGTCCTAGGTGAGTCAGCGTCGTCTCCAGATTCGTTTACTTGTTGCCGCCGTAACAAATCACGACGCGCTCAGTGCTTGATAACAACCCGATTTATTCTCCCACTGTGGAGGCCAGAGGCGCCCGCGGTGCGGGACAGTTCATTCGTGAGCAGTCGTCGGGTCTGGCTGCCTGCAAGCCCGTGCTGGCCTGCGCCTCACGCAACAATCACCCGCATCTTCAACAAGTGAGAACTGGGCTCAGAGAAGCCGGCGACTTGCCCGGAGTCACATGGAAATAAGTGGCGGGCAGGATTTGAACCCAGGGCAGTCTGAGGTTCATGCCCTGCCCCTCTGCCCTGCAGGAGCCCCTCGGCGGCCAGGGAACAGCTGTGCCCGCTGGGCCGACACACACTGGCAGAACTTGACTTTGCATCTCTGTTGGTCCAGAACACCTGCCTGTCCAACCTCGCCCCGCGCCCCCCGCCGCGGGACGGGACGTGGCAGGCCGGGGTTCGCACGGAGATTCACATCTACCCAGCGCTTTGCTGGAAGTGCTCCCCAGGTGCTCCCCACGTGTGGTCCACGAGAGCCACGTGACAACGACGGTCCCCTTTGAGGATGGGGAAACCGAGGCGCTCCAAAGCCCAAGGCACGGGGGGACGGTGAGGACCGTGACCTCTGAGTCCTCATCCTGGCCGTCCTCCTCCACACCCGCTGACCCCCGGGCGGACGTCCTGTCCTGGGGGCCGTTGCACAGCGAGACGAGCCGCCAGAACCCAGGCCGTGGGCTCACTGCCGTCACGAGCACAGGGGTCTGTCCTGGCAAGACGCGGACACGCGTGGAGACAGCCGTGCAGTGACCGGCGGCCCAGACGGACCCAGCAGCAGCCCGCGGCACAGAGGGTGGGCTCGGGGCTGGGCTCCCCTCCGCCGAGGGGCAGCGCGGATGGCGCCTGGATTCCCCGGCCGGCAAAGCCACATTTCAGCTCCGGGAAAGCTGCGTCTGTGTTCTCCAGCTTTGAAGATCCGGGTTCTTAATGAAAACGCCGGGAGAAGCCAATTAGAGTGGCACGCACGGTAATCACTGTCATACGGGTAATTGAGGTGGATTTATTACAGCTGACGATGGGCTTTTTTTTTTTTTTTCCTTAAGTAGAGAAAGAAAATAATTTACCGATATTAAAACATTTGAGTTTTCCTTCAACCCCCTGGGAAATGGCTGGGTTTCTAGAACTTCATCTCAAATGTGAGACCAGCAGAAAACAAGAAGGCGAAGTCACCTTTAGTGACTCGGTGATCGCAGGTGGGGGCTTGTCTTGTCAGAAGCAAAAATCAAATGAACCCAGAAGAATCTGGAAGCGGTGCGGGCCCCTGGAAGGTCAGAGTCGAACTCTGTCATTCACAGGGCGACTTACGTTCCTCAGCCTCTCTGAGCCTTAGGTGCTTCATCTGTAGAATGGGAATAATAATATTAACATTGCAGGGTTGTTGGGGAAGTTGAATTCAGCTAATGTATATGACATTTCATGTAAGAAGGTATGTAATCTGCCAGGCGAGTGGCAGGCACTCACTAAATGTTAACAACCCTCCCGAATAATGGGGAGAAAGCCCAAGGCCCTATAAGGCCTGCCCTGGCTTTTTTTTTTTTTTTTTTTTTAAGTAAGATAAAAATTTTCTCTCTCTCTCATATAAAATTCTAAAGTAAGCAGTCCCAGGCCGGCAGGGTGAAATTGTAACCTGCAGGGACCCAAGCCACATCAGCGGGAAGTCTTTACCTCATGGTCCAACATGGCTGCCAAGCTCCAGCCTCTGCGCCTGGTTTCCAGCTAGCAGGAAGGAGTAAAGAGCACAGTGGCGTTCTCTTCAAAGGACGCTTCCTGGAAGCCACACACAACACTTTGACTTACAGACCTTTGGACGGAATTTGTCACATGCCCCCTGGGCAACAGGGAATTCTGAGGAATGTGGTCTCCCCTTATGCCAGCAGCCACGCGTCCAGAAAAAATGGGGGCCCTTATGCTAGGGAAGAGGGGGGAGGGGCACTGGGGGGCAGGGTAAGCCTTCTCTGCCCCACTGGACCGGTCGCTGTGTGGGTTGACGTGATAATGCCCGCGGACTCCTAACAGAGCCCCCAGGATGAGGGTTGGTGGGTGACAGGCGGTGATGCCATAGGAGCGGGAGCCCCGGAGTGGGGGCCGCCCACTCATTCGACTCGCCTCTCTTCCACTGCAGGCACCCGGGCAGCCTGCGGGGCAGACTTGGCCTGCCGGGGCTGAAGCGGAGTAGGGGCCTGAGCCCAGCTTCTTGTCCCTGCCCCCGGTGGTTCCGGGCACCTCAGTGTGACTTCTCCGGGGCTTTTGACCCTGAGCTCCGGCCGGCTGGGAGGTCCTGAGGGCACCAGGCGTCCCAGAGGGACAGATTTCAGGCTGCGAGTGTGTTAAGCAGGCAGGAAAAGCTGGCCTGGGGACCAAGAAGGAAAACCAGGCGGGAGGCTCGGAGGAGAGGAGGTTCTGGCCGGAGGGCCGGGTGGCCACTTGCTTAGCGGTCATGGGTCCAGGTCCGCTGGGGCCCAGCACCGCTCCGTGGCCGCGGCTGCGAGCAGGCATGCCTGTGTTTCGTCCCCTCCCTCCAGGCCCACCTGAGCGTGTTCCGACGCCCACGCCTCCTTCTGACTTCCTGGGCCCTGGCGCCTGCTGGCACGTCTGGTCCCTGGGCAGGAGCTTTCGTCGGGGTGACTGGACAGCGGCCCAGCGGCCACTTCCGCTTCTCTCTCGGGGCGGGCGATGGAAGTTCAGGTCTGCTCTTGCAAGCGGAAGGTCAGAAAGAACCTGCTTGTGCCAAGGATGGGACAGTGGGCACCCAAAGAGGCAGAGTGAGAGGGTGAGCTAACCACCAGTTCCTAGAACAGCCCAGCCTCCTGCCCTGGGGCCCACAGAGATCCTCAGCCTTCCCTCACACCCCAGCGGCCGGCCGAGGAGGCGGGGCCCCCGCCACCCAGAAACGCTGACCGCTGACCGGAAGGTCTGGGAGGACCCTGGGGTCTGCATTTCGACCAGAGCCGCATGGGTGCAGAGGACAGGGGCTTGCTCGCTGGCCACAGGATGCAACATGGGGCAAGGGAGTGAGACAGAACGGGTCTGATGCCCACCCGACCCGACCAAGGGCGCCTGACCCTCGCCCTTTAAGTAGGACACCCACCAGCCAGCGGGCATCCACAAGGGGTGACCGGCTGGCCGTCACGCAGGGCACCGCGATGGCTTACCGCTCTGTTGCTGCCGCAATGTCTTAAAATTTGTGATAATTTCTGAACAAGAGTCCTACATGTTTAGTTTGCTCTCCTGTGAGATAATAGAAAAAAATATATCTACATTAGTGTCCACCTGGTTCCTGGCTCGGGGCTCCCAAGACCCTTGGGATTTCCTGAGTGCTAAGAGCTCCCGGACACCTTTCGCCCTCATATTTGGCCTTTGACCCCAGGACCTGTGGCATTTCCCGGGTGAAAGCGGCGTCTTTGTTTTCATGAGATGGCTCTTGGTGGCCTTGTGGCCGGGGGCCGGTCACTTGACAGACCAAGCCAGGAGTAGCTGGGAATTTTCGGTCCCATCCTCCATTCCTTGGAGCAGGGAGAGGGCCTGGAGATGGAGTTAATGACTGATCACGTCTCCTCGAGGAAGTCTCCATAGAATCCCCAAACGTCTGGGGTTTGGAGAGCTTCCGGGCCGGCGGGCACCCAGAGGTGCTGGGCGAGTGGTGTGCCGGACAGGGCGTGGCCGCTCTGTGCCTCCCCACGTCCTGTCCCGTGTGGCCCTTCCATCCGCATGCTCGTCTGAATCCTTTATCAGGTCCTCTCCCAACACCTGGGGAATGGCAAGAAAACTGTTTTCCTGCTGTTCTGGCGAATCGATCGGAGGAGGGTTTTGTGGGAACTTCCGACTCCTAGCCAGCTGGTCAGGAGCACAGGTGGCCTCTGAAGTTGGGGCTGGGCCGCAGTTCCGTGGGACTGAGCCTGTGGGACCCGACCTGGTCTCCGGGTCGGTAGTGGCAGAAGTGAGCTGAATCGTAGGACACCCAACTGGTGGCACAGAATTGCTCGACGTGGGGGAAAAAACGCATCTGGTGTCAGAGCTGCGGTGACGATGACAGTGGCGTGAGAGTGAAGGAGAAGCACACGGAGGAAGAACGAGGTTTTCTTAAATTATCAAAATAGTCTGCAAATCGTGACGCTGGTCCCAATCAGGGTGACAAGGGGCCTCGTCAAACCTGGACCTCTCGGCAGGGCCAGGTGTGAGACCTTGCAGAGCGTGGACGACCCAGTGTAAGCCCGGAGTGGGGAACGGAGGCCTGGGCTGGGGGCTGGAGGGAGGATGAGCCACAACAGCTCCAAGTTCAAGGGGCTCGCTCCCCACTGCCCGGGGTGCACCGCAGGCTGGAGGCGCCGGGCAGACAGACCCGGGAGCCTGGATTCGATGCCTGGAACAGCGTTTCTGGCCCCTTGCACCCCAGTTGAAGGATGTGAGCCGTCCGATGAGTGCAGTGAGACCACCCTCCAAGCCCCAGGAGGGAGCGACGACCTGGCAGGTCTTCAGAGTGCATGCAGAGCCACCCGCCCCTCACCCGGGCTCACGCACAGCAGGCCTGGCCGCCCGGACCTCCTGTCTTTAGGACTGCCATCTTTCGCATGGGTTCTTGCCCGTGTGGGGAGCTGGCGTGCTCCCAGGGCGGGCGCTTGCCGGGCTGAGCCGGGCCGCGGCAGCCAGACTCAGAACATGCCCTCCGGCCCTGTCGCCAGCTGTCTGTGCTGCCGAGTCATATTCGGCATTGCTATGCCCGGGCCTTAGATAGCTAGGCGCCTCCTGTCTGTCTACCCCTTGCTATTAAAGACGAGACTCCCCCGCACCCCCCGAGTCGAGCCCCAGATCAGTGTCTGCTGGCAGCTTCCTGCTGTTGTTATGCTCAGCGCCGTTACGAACGGCAGTCTCGAAAGAAAAGGCCTTTTCCCTCACACAAACGATCGAGCCGGGTTGGAAATACCTCGCCCTGGAAACTTAGCTTGATCTCGTGTGTCTGGAAAACCTTTATTTGTGGTGAAGGTTATTCTAGCTCCGGCAGGGTCTTTGGAGCCGAGAGCCCATGAAGGCACGTCTGAGCCCGGGGGAGAGGTTCCCAGAACAAGAGCGGCATCATCTCTTCACTTCCCAGGGCTGGGTTGGTGCTGAGGAACCACAGCGAGACCCTGTGGCGGGCTCAGGCCCTCAGAGGAGGTGGCGGGGTCATCCGGGGACAGGGCTTGGCACTGTCCCCACCCGCGGCGCTTCCTGGGCAAAGCGGCTCAGAGGCCCCAGCCCGCGGCCGGGAGAGTTAACGGCAGACCCTGTTCGCACCAAGTCCTAGAGATGAAAACAGCCCGATGCTAGTTCAGGCACAGACGACGCAAGCTGATGGAACGAGGTGGCCGGCTCACGGACGGTCCCGTGTCCACTTGGGTCCCTGCGATTCGGTGAAGATGGCCCTCCGCAAACGAGGGGAGGGGGCCGTGTCTAGCAAAGGGGGCTGAGAAAGCTGGCTCCTTGTGTGTGCAACATTCAGCTGGATCCCTCTACCTTACAGCACACGTGAAAGGCAGACTCCCGAGGCATCAACGGCTTCAGTGTGCATGGGAAAATCACAAGCCTAATAGAAGGAAATGTATGCGAGAAGCTATAAGACCCAGGGATCGGAAAATGCTTCTGAAAGCGGCCCCTCTACGCGTAAGCCGCAAAGGATGAAAGGGAAGAGCAGACTGCTTTCCAAGCGCACCCCCCGCGCCCCCTCCGCCCAGTGCGTCTCAGCTCTACGCCTCCTGTTCCACACGTTCCCACAGCGTCCTCTGCACGACGGGCCTGTGTCCACCTCCCGGGACCAGCCTCCACACCCTTGGGACTCCTGAGAGACAGGAGTGTCTTGCTCGTCACGGCGAGCCCCTCCGGCCACACCTGGTCGTTTGTGCGAATGAGGTGACTCGTGGGGGAACCCTCATAGTTTACGGAATCAGGCGACTCAGGACGGGCAGGTGGCTACACCAGGAAGACCAACCGTGTGTTTAGGGGGTTGGGGCACGACGTCAGACCCGAGCTGGGGCAGGGTGACCGACTAGAGATGGGGATCATCGCCCTGGCCAACGAAATCCCAATAAAGCGCTGGACGCCAGAGCGTGGGTGACGTTCTTGGTTGGCCGTGCTCTTGGCAAACTGTCACACCACCATGCTGGAAGGACAGGACGCCCCTGAGGATGATGGAAGCTTCGCGTTCGAAAACCCACCCGACTCACTCTACCCTTCTCCTGCCCTTGCTGGTGGTGATCTGTATCTTCTGCAGTAATACAGCAGTCACGGTTTAGCGTAACACTTTCCTGAGTTCCGTGAGTCGTTTTAGGGCATTATCTAACCTCGGGAGTCTAGGGGGATCCCCGAATTTGTAGCCAGCTTTGTGGAGAGCTGTCTTGAGGCGCCCCTTAACCTGAACTCCCATCCTCTCTGCAAAACCCCACAGTTCTAGGGCCCCTCCCACGGGCTCCCTGCCTCCTGTCTCTCCTCTGTGTCATCCTCCAGCCTGTGGAGAGATCTTCCAAAACTCAGCAT
This sequence comes from Eonycteris spelaea, assembly GCA_003508835.1. Classification (NCBI taxonomy): domain Eukaryota; kingdom Metazoa; phylum Chordata; class Mammalia; order Chiroptera; family Pteropodidae; genus Eonycteris; species Eonycteris spelaea. The sequence goes on from PUFA01000014.1 coordinate 3,259,015, forward strand.
TGCCTGAATGCCTCCCTTCCTCAGCCCTCCATCGCCTCCGTCACCCTTTGGGTAAAGTCAAATCTCCTTGCCCCACACCCAGGACCTGTGATGTCATGCGTCTCTTGCTGACCTCTCTTCAGCCCAACTCGACCTCAGAACATTTCCTTTTTGCCTCATCATGCCCCTCGTAATTTCCTAGTTCTTGTTGTCATGACCCTATTGTGACCTTCAAAAAGAGCCTCTTCCTGTAAGTTTATCTTCGACTCTTTTTCTGTGACTCATGACTGAGTAGGTGTCCTTGCCCGGCTCACGGCACCGTCAGCCCCGACACAATGGTCTGTTTGCCCTTCTGGACCGATGAGCGCCTGCGTGCTCCTCAAAGGCAAGAAGCTTATCATTCAACCCCGTGGCTTCAGCAGACCCCCGACTCCCACTCCCCACCACACACAGCATCTGGAGCCCAGTCAGCTCCCAGCACATGCTTGTGGGATGAATGGCTGGATGAATCACCGAAACAATCATCTTCACTGACTTGGTTATCTTCGGAGAGTAAAGTTTACAAATATTTATCGCTGAAAGGGACGCCGGTCCCCCTGTGGCCCAGATGTCAGAAGGGGGTCTCCCACGCTGCAAAATACGGGACGATGTTTTGTTCCCTCGTAGCAGCACACGGCATTTGCAGGCGCTTTTACCCAGAGGATTCATTACAGATATGTGGATTATATTACGTGATTTCATGAAAGGAACTGTCTTCAAATGGAGCAACGCAGCTCCGATGTTAAAAATAAAAAGAAAAGATTTAGTCTTTGTCCTTGTTCCCAGGGCAAAGCTTCAAAAACTCTTGGAATCTCCTGAGTGATAAGAGCGTCCTTTACATGCGAATAAGATAGCTCACCTGGGAAGATAGGGGTTGAGGTGGGGGCCAGGTGGTTGTTTCGGGTGGGGGCCGGTCGTTGGAAGGACTCAGCCATGATTAGGGGGTTGGAAATTTAGCTCCACACCCTGAGCTCCAAGGAGCAGAGGGGGCTGGGTATTGAATTCAGTTACCACTTGTCAGTGATTTCATCGATCCTACACAATGGAGCTTCTTTAAGGGTTTGGCGGCACACTCAGGCCGGCAGGGTGGCCCGATGCCCTGGGGACAAGGTCTCTGAGCTTCAGGGCCTTTCAGATCCTGGCCCCATGTTTATATGTACCCATTATAATAAGCCGACTGTAAGTAAAGCACTTTCTTGAGTTCTGAGTCATTTTAGTGAATTGTCCAACGGGGCGGGGGACACCTGAATTTGTCGGCAGCGGGGCAGAAGTGTGGGCACCTCGGGCGTCCACCCGTGGCTGGCGTGTGGAGTGGGGGCAGTCGTACAGGATGAGCCTTTAACGTGTGTGATCTGATGCCGACTCCGGGTGGAGAGCATCAGAATTGAACTGAATTGTCGGCCACGGGGGTGTCAGAAAGCGGGAGAGTTGGTGGTTGGTGTGGAAAAACAATGCTCATTTGGAGTCAGCGAGCACTCCACAGTAGGCTGAGGATCTGGGAAACAGCTAGTAAAAACAATGCAGACCTAATGGGGTACGCCAAGAAGTCAGGCATTTAAAAAAAAAACAACTATCAAGACTTTGATGTGGATAGGAGAGATTCCTTCAGAGAACCTTACGGGTCGGGTTGCCTGGTGGCTCTTGGAGTAGCAACACGTTTAAAACTAAGCATCGAGAACCCAAGACGAACCTCAGCACTTGTAACGTTTACCACCCTCTTCAATCCAGTTCTTCACAAACTCGTGAAAAATTCAATGAAGTGTTGGGAGGCATCTTTTAAGGTTTGCTTTTTAATAGAAAAAATTCGAGAGGCATTACCATTGGGCAAATGCTTAAAGGGATTCAATAATGGAATAGAAGATGGTAACACACCAGAATACACTCCTTTGTCAACATACCATTGGCAAATGCCTAGAAAACACTAGTGAATATCTGAGCAATCCATTGGAACAAATTATTCAGTGGGAACTTTGCGATACAATTGGATAGAACTACGGATACGGTTACTGGGTCTGGAAAAGATTATATTTCAGTAATAAAGTGCACAAAGAGCTGTTTTTTCTGTAAAGAGTTGGTAAAGGAAGGACTCCCCGAGAAGGTATTTTCTCAACTGTAAGTGACCTCTTTAAAACAGTGCGGTATTGAAAAGCTCTGCTTGCTACTGAAGCTGTATTTTACTTGCAATTTTCTAAAAAAAAAAAAAAAGAATTCAGGGTCAGGTTACAAAGACAGCCAAGCAGAGAACTCGTTCCTTTCATTGCTGAGGAGGGTAGAGGGTGACACCAGAAGCGCCATGGACCAGAAGTTGCCGCCTTTAGAAAGCGAAGAGCTTTAAGCGCAGTAGGATCTTTCCGCGTCCTTGCAATGAGATAGGAGTGAAGAAGGCTCAAGGCGACCTTGTGGCAGAAACTTACAAGACCGTGTGAGCTGAAACCAAAGGGGAAAACATGAGTGTTTCAAGCTGTGATCCTTTCTCTGATGTAGGACTATTGCCCAGCGGGCACCACACATGCACACACACGCACACACACATGCACGCACACACATGCACACAATGCACGCATGTACATGCACACACATACACGCATGCACACAAGTATACACATGCACACACGCACACACATGCACACACACATGTACAACAATGCGCACACGTACAACTGCACACACATACACGCATGCACACAAGTATACACATGCACGCGCGCACATACACACACGCACACACGCACACACATGCACACACGCACACATGCATGCGCACACATGCATACATGCACACACATGCACACATGCACACACACGCACGCACGCACACACCCACACATGCATGCGCACACATGCATACATGCACACACATGCACAGCGCGCGCACACGCACACACACACACACCCTAAGGACTGGGCGTTGTGTTTCTCTGCCACCCCGCCAGGCCCCACGGCCGGCTGTGCACGCAGCAGGCACCTGCTAAACAAGCCGAGTGCGTGGGTACCAGTACCATGCGTCCTAAGTAGGATCTGCAGGTTGGGCGAGCTCGGCTGGCATCCACTGTGCCCTGCGGCGTCAGGACTGCTTCAGCCTGGGCGGGCACGGCTCAGCTTGAAGCCGCAGAGACGCCAGGTCAAACTCCAGCTCGGCCACTCAGCGGCCGGGGACCTTGTCAGCTCGGTTTCTCCTTCTATGAACGGGGCAGACGCTGGGGGACGTCCAGGGCGAGTGTGGCAGCAGGTGGCCCCCACGTGTGCAGGGCCCTCGCTCTCCAGCTCTTCGAGGGGAAAAGTTCACGGTGCGCGGGGACTCGCTAGCCTGAGAGGAGGCGCCCTTCCCTGTCCCCGCGACCTGGGGTCCCCCACGAAGCTCGCCGTGAGGCTGCTGCTGTGTCGGCCTTTTGAGAGGCAGCCCAACGTCGTGGCCAACGTCATAAACGGAGCGCGGAAGGAAACAGAGCTAGTTAGTCTCTTGAGTCTTCTAACTACGAGACGTCCATGGAGCTCTTCCCGTGGCCTCCGATGGACCATCATGCCCACCTGGCTTCCCCTCAGGCCCAAACCACGTGGCCTACGGCCGCCACCTGGCTTCGATTTCACAAGAAGAGAACTGGTAACGAAGCCGAGTACAGGGCCGGGGGTCTGGCCATGGGACACCGAGGGAGGGGGTTGGGACGGGGCCCCACCTCTGGCCAGCGGGCGGGATTGGAGGCCTGTCCGGTCGGAGTCTACGGCTGCCTGCTTGCATTCTGACACTTCTCCCCCAAAGTCAAGTCCTTGGGGCAGCTGGAATTCCCAAAGCTTTTCTCACCCGTGACCCTTGCCTGGCTGACCCCACAGCTGAAGACAAGGCCGTCTCAGGGGAGGCCGCGGGAGACGTCCCTGGGTTTTTTCTTGTGATTGTTAATGGTTTCTTTCTTAAGACTCTAGTTCGAATGATTCCTTTGAAATGGCAGAAGTAGGCAAATAGGCTCGAAAAACTAGACACAATAGAAAGAGTACAGAGGCGTAGGAAGGAAAATATAAATGTCTCTCTCTCCCCCATCGCCCCTCCACCATCCCCCCGCCCCCACGACCCCTGGAGAAGAAACCCAGGCCAGGAAGAAATCGTGGCTGTCAGGAGAACCCACTGCTTTTCCACCCAAACGAGGGTGGCCTTGTGGCCCCCGTCCCTCCACTCTCTCTCATTCCTGCCACTCTGCGTTTCCCTGACAAGGGCTGGTCCAGCTTCCCAGCACTCACAGCTCTGCCGGGGCCGCTGTCCGCAGGACACACACAGTCCGTGTGCCAGAAGGCCGGCATGGGACAGCCGACCCGAGCCCTTCCCTCCTGGAGGCTCTCCCCTGACTCTACCCGCACGTGGCCTCAGGCTGAGGCTCCATCCCACAGCAAGAGGAACGTCCCCTCAGGAAAGCCTGGATGTGAGCAGCGACACTCCAGAAATTTGGCCCAAAGGGAGCTCAGCACCCCTCAGAAAGGAGGTGGATGTCCAGTGAGCAAAGGGAAGTGTTATTGGACACTGTGGAGGGTCGCGGTCCGGGTTTTGTTTCTGTCTGAGTAACAGGACTCTAAAGGTTGGATCGATCAAAATCAAACCATTTACTCAATGCCAAAGAAGAACACAGAGAGAGCGGGACCGTGATCTGTCTCCCCGGGAAATGCAGTCCGGGTCACTGCTGCCATTTGGATGTATCCGTCACTCACTCTGGCATCCCTCGGGGGCATCGCTTGTCCTCACACCCCAAGGTGGCTGCTGGAGCCCGACCATTGTGCCGACATTCCAGCCACCGGGGAGAAGGCAGGAGGCCGGCGGGGATGGTCCCCCCTGAAGGAACGCTGGCTCCCGGGAGTGGCACTTACCACTTTGTCTCCCCTCCTTGGGCAGAACTTGGTGACGTGGTCCCACCAGCTCCGGGACGTCTGGGAGCACGGTCCTTACCCCAGGGGCCGTGTGCTGACATCAGGGATTTGCTGCTGGAGGAACGGGAGACGAGGCCCTGGGACAGCATGACTTCTCGAGGCAGCATCAGGGACACTGGTGTTTTGGAGGGCAGTGGCGTCGGGGAGGAGCCGGGCTGTCACAGGCCCCTCGTCACCACGACCAGGCCTGTGCGCCCCGCCTATGACGAAGACCCCAGAAGCTCAGGACAAAAGGCCCTCGAGGCCACGGCCCCCACCCTCCGGCCCAGCGGGACGCCCTGTCACGAGGCCCCCGGGGTCTGTCTGAACGGACCCCCGACGGGCAGCTGTCACCTCCAGGGCAGTTTTTATTTCCTTGACTTCCGTGGTCCTGTAGCTTGGACTTAAACCTGCCGGAACCTTCTACCCAGGCATAATTAAACGCAGCAGTGCACACTAAGGGCGGGTTCCGTGTGGCGACCCCTGGGACTGGATGCCCTGACTGCCACAGGGTCGCGTGGGGCTCCGGGGCACCCACAGGGCCGGGAGGGCGGGTGTGGGGGGGACAGGCTAAGGGGCCGGGGCTTTGTCCCCGGGGCCACTGGCTTTCCAAACACTCTTAGTAACAGGACCCTTTCCTCAGCTCCAGAGTCAGCCTGAGTGAAAGCCCAACGTGGTGGCTCCTCTGTGAGGGGGGCGGACAGGTAGGGCCCCCACTTTCTGCAGGGAGGGGGAGCCCCGAAGCCCCCTGAAATGACGCTGCCCTTCTGTCAGCCCTTCAGGCCATCCTGACGCAAAGGCCCCAGGTGGGGGCGGCACCCTCAATATCCCTGAAGAGAGGGTCCTGCCCTGGGGAGCTCAGGCTGCGTTCCCGGACAGTGGCAGGGCGAGCCACACCCCCCCCCCAAGGCCTGGCCACACCTCCCGGGGGTCAGGCGTCCGCTGCCCGCACCCAGCTGGCTTTTTCCATATTTACTCCCGAGAGTTCCTCCAACAATGAAGAGGAAACGCTCCCGAGCCCAGCTGTCCAGGATGCACGTGTCTGCAGCTTTTTCCAGGGACGGGGCTGCCACCCCCGGGGGAGCTGCTCGCGGGAAGGAAGCCCGCCCTGCACCATCAGGAAGCAATTAGGCGGCCCCACCAGGCGGCCTAACGCGGCCCCCAGCCCCCGATCCGTGCTTCCACGGCCAAGCGTCCTTCCAGGCCGTGAGAGAGACGTCACAGCGTCCCCCTCAAACACCGGGCCGGGGCCGTCCCGGGCTGCGCCCGGCTCCACCCGCCAGCAAACGAGACCCACGAGAGGGCTGCACGCCAGGCCCTGAAGGGCTCCGGTCGCCGGCTGCCCTCGAGCCCACTCAGACTCCCGCTTGCCCCCGGGGCCCTCTTTTCCGGTCTGATCTGTAAAGCAAGCCTTAACCAGCCGTGATCGCTCCTTCCGCTACCCCCAAGGGCCAAGGGGAAGCGGCCGCGGCCACCTGAGCCTGGAGGACCTCACTGCGGAGGCCTGTGGGTCTCTAACGAACGAGGCCTGGCTTCCTGGGGCTTCGACAACAGGAATTCGTCATCTCACAGTCTGGGGGCTGGAAGTCCAAGATCAAGGTGTGGGCTGGGCGGGTCCCTTCCGAGGCCTCTCCCCCACCGCCGGTGCTTCGCGGACCGTCTTTGGGGTTCCTCGGCATGTAGATGCCCCACCCCAACCTCTGCCTTCACCGTCACGGGGAGTTCTCCTGTGTCTGTGGGCACATTCTCCCTTGCTGTAAGGACACGGGCATATTGGGTTGGGGCCCACCTCGTTCTAACCTAATCATTGGCAAGGACCTCGTTTCTAAATAAGGCCCCCTTTGCAGGTCCGGTGGGGATGACTCAACATGTGGGTTTGTGGGGGACATCCTTTGACCCACGATAGCAGATTAACGACAGAGTCCTCAGTCCCATGTGAATGTCAGTGAGCCGTGCTGATGCTGGGACGTGCTTATGCTGGGAAATTGTTCATCTGAGATTCAGACTTCCCTGGACACCCTGGGCCTTTTCTATGTCCAGGGCTGGGGCACCACGGGTCAGTGTGGGGAGGACGGATGCTGGAGCCCGTGGGGACGTGTGGTCCCGGAGGCGTGAGGGTGCTGGTAGGTGAGAAAGCCCCCCCGCCCCGCCCACCCATTTACTCTCGAGCCTGGGTTTCCTCACACGGTCACTGCTCCGTTGAGATAGGCCGGTCTGGCCTGGCCCCCAGCATTCTGAGCTTTCACTATGGTCCGAGGGAAGGTGAAGTTCACCTGAAATTCAGATTTTCTATGGTGGTGAGCAGCCCACCAGGGATAATGGCAGGAAAGTTATTCGAACAGATGGTGTCGGATGCGGTAAGAAAGCGCCCCAAGTTCCTTTATGCCAGGGAGCTGAGCTCGCCACAGCTGAGGTGATATTACATTGTGGTGTCACTCTAAGGGGCATTATGCAACGTGACTCACCAGCAATTAGACAAGGGGCAATTAGCAGAAGCTTTGGGAGAACAGGGTCCGGGCACCCACGCCTGGTGGCTCAGGGCTGCCTCAGCCCCGTCCTGCTAACACAGCAGACGGACGGAGCTGCTGTTTCCTCTGGCAGCCGGAGGCGGCCCCGCCATGCCCCCGAGCCGCACGAAGCAGCCAGCGCCTTTGGTCCCGGGGCTGAGCCCTTTACGTTTGGCTTGCATCTTCCCTCTGACACGCTGCTCACTACCTCTTGCTTCCCAGTTCCGGTGGGGTCTAAGGTGAAGCTGAAACCCAAGCAGTGACAACAAAGGCCCAGATCCCTGGAGCCGGACTGTGGGTGGCAAACACCCATTAGATGAGGAATTAGGACGTTTGCCCAATTTGAGAATCCGACGAATAAACGGGGTATGACTCAGACGGGTAAGCCTCCCATCTCCTTCAAATGCATCATAGCTTGTGTCAGAACACCGGCTTTGTCCTCCTTTTCCTAACAATTATTTAATATCATGCTCATTGCTTCCCTGAGTGATGAAACTGCGCCCGCAGAGACCCATCCGGCATCGCCGACAGAGCTCCGGCCCCAGAGCTGGGGGGCCCTGAGAGGCACAGGGGGGCCGTGCAGGAGGGGGCTGGCCCGGGGGACAGGAGCGCGGGAGTCCGGCGGGGGGGCGGGGAAGTGTGGTGTGCTACGTCCTCCCTCACCTGCCTCGGCCACACTGGACAGGCCTGAGGATACGGGGCGGGGGGGGGGGGCGGCACGTGCTCCAGTCAAACCGTGGAGACGGGCCCCACAATGGGCGCCCAGAGGCAGGGAGCTCGGTCATGAATAGCCCCAGACGTGGGAGCAGCTCTGGGACCGGGTCGTCGGTAGAGGCCGTCGGAGTTGTTGAGGTGCCTGCTGGAGGGCGACTCGGGTGAGAGCTCGGGAAATGGGGAGCCGGGGACGTCTCGGTCGGAGAGGCCACCGAGGCGACACGAACAGAACGCGAGAGGGAACACAGACGGCGAAGGCCTTCTGATGAGGTCTCGGTGGGAACAAGGAACAGGATACCGGAAACTGGAGAGGGACCCTGGTTAAACGGCGGCTGTGAGGCCGCAGCTGAAACGTGTTCACGGGCTAGCGCTTCGGGGACAGGAGGCCTTCCAGGCCAGGAAATGGATCCTCAGCCCCCTGCGCAGCGGGGACGGCGGAGCCTGGCTCCCGCCACCCCCCGGGCTGCTTTCAGTAAAATGCGAGAAGAGACAAATGGCTCCAGCGTGGATTCTTAGCAAAACGGAACCAGAGCTGAAAGATTTGGACATTTCTCAGCTTCTCTGGATCGTGAAACGCGAAAACACGTGGTGGGAAGACAACATGAAGGGCATGGCCGAGTGACAGATAACGAGGAGACGGAGAAATTAAGACAGACCGGGGGCTTCCGGCGTGTTCCCTTGGGAATGGAAGGCAGCGAGACGTCTTCTGAGGCTGGTTTCGGTCGCATTTTGTTCCTCAGCTTTTGACGTGGTGCAGCCAACGAGGACTTACTCTTCAAGCACCTGAAAACCCACCGCAAGTGAACAGAGGCCACGGACCTCTGAACGCCCTCCTAGTAGGACCTCGGCTTCTGCACTGTGCCTCGGAGGAAAAGGCCGAGGAGGACTGGGAAACTCACGCTCAAAAGGGCACCCATGCAGTGGAAGCAGCGTCTCGGCGGGGAGCGTCCCACAGCCACGCGATTCCGCGGCGGTGACGAAGCCCCAGCCCGGCGCCCCTGCCGCGGCCAGGCGCCGTGCCGTGGGCACGGCTGGTCCTTGCTGGCGGTGCTGCCGGGATGTCGGCTGAGCACTGAGACTTGTTCCCGAGGCTGGGCAGCGCTGCAGGAAACAAGAAGACCGGAAAGGCCAGTGGCTTCGAGCAAGAGCCTTTTCTCCTACGTGATGGTCTGGCAGGGGGCGGTCTGAGCTGGCAAAGTGGCCCGGCTGCAAAAAGTCGTTTAGGAGCCCAGCTTCTCTCCCCCCAGGCTCTGCCGCCTCTTCTCGGGCATGGTCAGAGCTGAGTCACATTTGCACCACAATGAGAGTGTACCGATTGCCATTGGACTATGCACTTAAAAATTGTTAAAACAGCCGAGTCATCCCCCCACCCCACCCCCCATGAAAAGGTCATTGGTACTTGTCTGATGACTGGCGTTTCTGGTTCAGCAAAGCCTCCGTGAGCGACACAGAGGGAAGCTTGCTTAGCACAGGGGCCGGAGCCTGGCCGGGGAAGGGCCTGTGTTGTGATGAGCACGAGGCCGGCCCGAGGTCCCGTCTGCTGCCCCTGCATGTGTGCAGACCACGCAAGAGAGGAGGATGGGGCGGGACATGCAAGGCGAGTCATCTGCAGGATGTGCAAACCGGCCAGGACCTCCACACTTGGCGAGCATGAAGGAAAATGATGTTAATTTCTTTCTTTCTTTGTTTTAGACTCTCATGTAACCTGGACACTCAGCTGGGACTCTGTTTTCTATTTCAAAACATTTCCAAATGGTCGTGTTTGCAGAGACCTTCCTAAACACATGCCCAGGGGAAGGGGCCCGAAAGAACAGAGCTTCTCCGGGCTTGCTGGTCCCCTGATCTCGCCAGCTTCTAAGGCTCAAGTGTTTTAACAGGAAAGAGCAGCGGACAGGGGTGGGGGTCTCGCAAGTCGCGTTCTGGATCAGACCGCCAGCGATTGAAAAGCAGTAACAGGGCACGTGACCGAGACTCAAGAGCACTTGCTGAATGTGGAGGCGTTGCTCTCCCCAGTGGGGACGGTGGGCGGGGCTCGCTCCCCGCCCAGGTGTTGGAGGCCCCTGCACGGCCCTCCGGGGGGCTGTCATGTGCAGCAGAAACTCCACTGTGGCACCACCTTGTCACACAGGCTGGTGACTGCTGTGCGGGCAGAACCCAGCAGGATGCGGCATTGTCGGCTGCGCTGGGTCCCCCTGGGGCCGAACGGGGGTGACGTGGAACCCCCACCGGAAACCAGCTCTTCCCAGGCACTGCCAGGTTCTTTCCACCCGTCATCTCATTAAATGTCCCCCTAGCTGTGAGGCAGGAGCCCATTTTATGGATGGAGAAATCCAGGACGTTTTAGTGACGTCTCCAAGTTTTCAGATGTAGTAAACCCAGTCGTTCCCTGAGCCGCCGTCCAGCACCAGAGCTCTGCAGGTGGGAGGTCCTCGCAACCTGGATGTTGCTATGGTTACCCGTAACCTGGATGGAACTCCCAATCCACACGTTTGATGCCGTTCACGAGGGTGCAGGCCAGTTCGATGGCCTTTAAGGGCACTCTGTCCCATGAGAATAAGGCCTGTCCCCATCTCTGCCTCCAGAGGGGATGGCAGGAGCCAGAACAGGGCAGACGCACGAGGAATTCTGTCCCGTCCCCCTCACCCTTTGCCTGCCGGGCTGAGTGGCCTTCACACCCGCCCCCCTAAGACCTGCCAGGGCGGGAAATGGTTCCTGGGGGTTACAGACAATGGCCGGCCTCGGGAACTGAACAGCGAAGGTGTAGAATACAATAATAAACGCTGAGGAGCGGAGAGCCAGCCAGGAGGCGTGGGAGAACCCCTGGAACTCAGCCCCCAAGGACTCCGGGGCCCAGCGCCAGCTGGTCGATTTTGGCCCCCAGACCTGAGGTTTTCATCTCATCACGGGCGCAGCCAGCTGCTCTCTGGCAAGGCGCGTGCGCTGGTCGCTTCACGTGCTGAGCTGGATGACAGGAAAGGCGATGACCTACTTGCTAGGCCGAAGCCTGAGGGAAGATAATTATTTTCCAGCAGCTGCTTCTTAAACGACTCTTCCAAGACCCACCTCTACACCCCCCTCCCCCCTCCTCTGGCAAGGGGAACGCCCCTCGATCAGTGAAGCCGCAGGTCTGGAACGGGGCGTTGCCTGGCGCTGTCAGGGCAGCCTGACCTGAGGCAGGAGCATCCTCTGCTTGTCCATCACTCCTCCCTCTGCTCACGTCTTCTGGCCGCTCGCTGCTGCCGCAGCGGCTTCTCGGCTGCAAGGAGCATGGGCTGGGGAAAACTCCGGGGCTTCGGTCAGCCACAGGGATTCCCTCCCGCGTCCCCTCCGGCCAGCCCAGCCTGTCCGTCTCAGCCCCGCGATCCCCAGGGTGTCCTTGGCAGCCTCCCCGCCCTCACGTCCTGGCTCTGCCACTTACCAGCCAGGTCTCTGTCCCCACCGGAACCTCAGTGTCCTTACCATAGCCACCTCCGCAGGTGGGTGTCAGGGCCGCATAAAGCCAGGTCCCCACGCCGGATCTGAGCTCGGCACCCAGCCGATGCGGCCCCACCGGCATCATCCCCTGTCTCGCCTCCGTGCCCCTCCGGAAGCCTGTTCCGATGCTCCGGAATCAGTCCTTCCTGCGAATTTGGGGCGCGTCCCGAAAGGCTTACATTTTTCCGGTCAGTTTATATAAAGGGTGAGTGTAAGGCTGCACCCCCACTTCCCAGAGCACCCTGCGGGGGACCCTGGGTTCTCTCCTCCGGTGACATGGGGGGGGCAGGCAGAGGCCGAGTGGCCATGCCCGCGGGAAGCAGCCCCTCAGCGTCCTGCAGAGGCCGGGGCCGGGGCAGCGACTGCAGCTGCTGTCCATCCGGGCGCGCTGGGTGGGGACGGCCCAGAAGCACGGAGCCCTCCCTGCCTGCTGCCCTGGGGGCCTCCCGGGCTGGAGGGGATTCGCTTTCTCCTTTGAAGTTCTGGACAGACAACACATTTCTTGTTCGAGGAGGGAAGAGAAACCCGGCCAACCCCGAACCCGATTCGTAAGAGCTGGAATGTGCCTTGGCCGTCTGCTCACCTCAAACCCAACCTCCTCATGTCCCTCCTTACGAGCTGTGTCCTTGGCCACTGTCTCATCCTCTGATCGGAAATTTTAGTATTTTATTCCCGTCTGCTCCCTAGCCTCAGGGCTGGGCCCAAACCCGGTCATGCCCAGGGTCTGTGAAGCGTTTGGCCGAATCCCGTGGGCTTTCTCAGTCCGTTTGTGCATCGAGCCGTTCAGCAAGGCTGGACCAGGGGCCCACGCACGTGGAGTTCCAGGCCTGGCACCTAACAAGGGGCAAATACCCACGTGACGGTTAATGTCATGTGTCCACTCGACTGGGCCACGAGGCACCCCGACATTCGGTCAAACGCCATCCCGGCTGTGCCGGTGAGGGGGGGGTCTCCGCAGACTGAGCAGAGCAGATGGCTGCCCGAGTGGGTGGGCCTCGTCCAGTCAGGTGACGGTCTGAGCAGCAGGGAAAGGCGGCGTCAGGGGCCTCCGGCCTTCGGACTCAGATAGAAAAACTGGCTCTCCTGGGTCTGGATCCTGCTGGTTCTCCGAGTGGAACCACCATCTCTCCGGGGTCCCGGCTTGCTGGCTGTGTATCATAAGCACGTGGGAGGAGCCCTTACAGAAATCTCTCTCTAGGTTGTTCTCTGGAGAACCCTAATACAATCGGTGTTATGAATACAGCAGGCCCCCCTTATCAAATAGAACCGGGGCGACTTGAACACAGGCCCTGTGGCCCCGTGGCCGGCTATCGGATAACCTGGTCGGCGACTAAGCGACGAACCGGCAGGACACGGGACTAAAGGATGGCAAACGTGCCGGGTGGGACGGAGAGGGGCGGCGTGAGCGTTCGCCTTGCGACTCGGAATGGCGCACGATCGAAAATGTCGGCTGTTCCATTGACCATTTCCAGCCCGCGGGGGACGCTGGGAACTGACTCCGTGGAAGGCGAGACGGCAGGAAGGTGGGACTGTCCCGGGACCCCGGCCGCCCGGGGCCTGTGGCGAGCCCGGCACGGAGCTCGTTCAGGCGAATCACTTCCTGAGGGCCGCTCCGGGCCCGAGAGAAGTGACCACGCAGGCCCTGCCGGTGGCGAACGCCGCGCAGAAGGCAAACCGCAGGCACGGTCAAGGTCTCGGCTACGCCAGACATCAGCAAGCAAAGTTGCCTTATCGTGGTGAGATGTGTAGCCACGCCTTCTCTGCATGCTTTGCAAACAAACCCGCTGTCACGGTAACCCTCTTAAAACAAGATGCAGCCTGGTTTAAAGAGCCTGAGAGCTAATTACAATAGTGCTGTACACTTTGTTACGCCTTTTTTTTTTTTTTTCCTGAGCTTAATGGCCCTCACTCATTAAACTCCACCAACACCCTCTGAAGTTTTCACGGGACAGATATTATTAACCCCATTTCACAGGCGCAGACACCAAGGCACAGACGAGTTAAATGACTTGGCCACTGACCAGCGGCTCAGCCACGAGCAAGTCCGGGCCAGACGCAGGCCTCCTCGTCTCCGGCTGCTGTCGCCACTCACCAGACTCCGGCCTGGGGTCTGGACGCCCTTCACGAAAGGCTGTTTCTCCCACAGTGCAGTCTGCGGACCCCAGACGCTGCCGCCCTGTGTGTGCAGAAGAGGCTGCGGGGCCAGGACGTGGCAGGGGCAGGAGGCGGGGGAGGCGGAGCGGAGGGCGGGCCGCGTGGCTCCTCGCACACCGGGCCTGAGGGCCAACACCCGGGGCCTCGGAGATGTTCCCAGAGAGGGGGGGCCGCAGTGGCAGACGGCGGACACCAGGCCTCAGTCACGAGTCTGCCGCTCGGCGCGGCCACGCCACGGTGGCCAACAGGCTGTCGCTCGCACACCCAGGCGGACCGCTGCCCCGGGCCTCTGCTCCAGCCCAGTGGTTCCCAAGACGAGGCCCTGTGCTGTTAGAATCACAGTTTCTGGCCCCGTTTCAGAAGCTGTTTTACAAGCCTTCCGGGGGCTTCTCCAGTATCTCTGCCCGGAATGTTCCTCCCCCAGAAATCCCGGCCAACTTCCCTTCCTTTCCTCCTTCACGCCTTTGAGCAGGGCCGATCCTGACGCAGCCGGGTCAGTGTGGCAACGGGGCCTCCCGCGGCGCTCATCAGCCCCGCCACGCTCGTCAGATGCTCCGTCCCCCCCCTCACCCACCCCACCCCCTCCGCCACCGTTAGATGCTGTCTCCCCCTGCACGTCAGCCCCGCGAGATCAGGGCTCTGCTTAGTCACATGCACAAAGCGCTCAGTGAATGTGGCCACGAACCGCGATTCCTGGCTCAGGTTACTGGATGAAGGATGAGGTGAGGAACACGTGTTCGGGTGGGTGGGGCGCGGGGCTGTGAGCTGTTTTGGGCACGTGGAACGTGAGGTGCCAGTGGGCCTCACGGATGAAAGGTACAGAGGCTGCTGGGTAGGTGGCACGGGGTGAGGAAGAGGAACGAGAGGTCTGAGGAAGAAACCTCAGGGCACGGCAGCGCCTGCGTGGGGAGGGGGCGAGGGGAGGAGCCAGCAGCGAGGCCAAGGGCAAGTCAGTGCCAAGCCGACCAAGGTGCCCACAAGCGGGGTGGGAGGGCTGGTCGCAGCTCTGGCAAAGCGCGGGGGACACGCCTCCCTCCTGAGGGTCACGTGTACGAGGGCGTGGAGGACAGAAGGTGGGCGCCCACGAGGAGAAAGGCCTGCACAGGGGAGTGTGGACGGGCGCGGGCGAGAGACGAGACACTCACCCTGCCCCACGGAAACCTGGGAGGCCCACCCAGCGAGGGTGGCAGCGGGGGCACTGAGGAGGGAGAGGTGGCCCCTCGCCAGCTGGGGGAGTGAGCGGAAGCCGGACTGAGCTCGAAGGGAGATGGCGGGGGTGTCCAACCAAGTGGGTGTTTCGGCCAGCTGAACCTGAGAGTCCCTTTCAACCCTGAGGGCCTAGGCCTCATGATTGTCCTGAATCGGAAAGAAACCCCGAGGTGCTGGAGAACTCAGCCGGCCACCCTACCGCCCGCCAGGAAAGCCTGTGGCCCTCCCACTCTGCAGTCCCACCTGGGTTTACGAAACGGGCACAGAGTCTGGCACCCACCGCCCGCCGGGATAAGGCTTCCTCCTCTAAGCCTGGGGTCGGGACTCCCGCTAGGCAGGACGGCCCGAGCGAGCGCGGGCTTCCACCCGCTGCAGGACGGCCGGGCAGCCGGGCAGCCGGGCAGCCGGTCGCCACGCCGGCACAGGTGGGCTGGGTCTCTCCCAAAACTCGGCCCTAGGCCGTCACACCTCTAAGGGCAAGAGCAGGACACTTTGTTATAAATTTCCACTCACCCGGTTATGTGCTCATGACGACGGACGGCTCCATGTTTGGAGAAGACAGCACCCCAATTCCCCAAATAGTTCATTCAAATATAACCGTTAGACTTTTTTTTTTATGGCACTAATTAATTCTGGAAAATGTACAAGTGGATGAAAACTGAATTTTAAGATTAAAAATGATTAGGACTGGAATTTTCCTCCATGTTCAATAAGACGTGTGTAATAGCCTAAATCAAGCTACTATTTATGCCCAAATATCAGGACACTCAAAATATAAGGCAGTTCCACATTTTCCCAAGGAGAAAAATGTAATCTACACCAACTTGGATATATAAACTTATCAGGGCTGTCAAAGAAATAATCAAGTATCTACTTACAGTATTTACTAACACGAATACTTTAAAAATCACATTTTCTAGCACTTTGCTGTCCTCTTTCAAAGTTTTATGTAGAATTCACTCCAAGACCCAACACATTCATTAACTTTGGAATCTGAACTAAACTACATTCCTTTTAGTCTTTTCAAATGCAAGAGACGAACTTTCTACTGAATGTGAGACACGAGAGACCGAAGATGAACAGTCAACCGAAGTCATGTGACTGCCATGACCTATATTCGCTTAAAAATAGTGACAGCGTAAACTCCAAGATTTTGTTTCAACTTCATGGCTACACGGGTAAAGTGAGGGTTGAAAGTCATTTCAAAACCAAAATCAATCAAATAAAAAAAAATCCAGGTTTTTAATGCATCGAAAGTTTACCTAAGAATCACAAAATCTTCTAACCTTCCTTATAAAACTACTAAATTTCTTCTTCTATAAAATCTATTTCATACTTAATTTATGCTGAAGACATAATTTTGGAAAAAAAAGAAAATACCCATCATATGCATTCAGTCAAAAAACAAAATTCTCATGGAAGCTCCGGCAAAAGTCTCACTATACTAATAAGTTGTCTGTTCACCTGAAATTCACATTTAACTGGCTGTCCTGTATTTAGTCCGGCAACCCTACTTGATATTCCCTTCTCAAAAGATGGCACCTAATCTCCCACTGAGCGTTGGCCGTGCTTGGTGGCTTCCGTCAGCAAACTGCAGAAAGGGTCGGTGATGGCGTGCCACCTCTGATGCGAGGTGGTAACAAGCAGTGTCTTCACTCTTGGCCTCTCTCGCTCTCTTGGACCCCTTGCTCTGGGGGAAGTCAGCTACCATGTTGTGAGGACACTCCGGCCGCCCTCGGGAGAGGTTTAGGGAGCAAGAAACTGAGGCCTCCTGCCAGACAGCCACGTGTCTGAGCTCGGAGGGGAGCTTCCAGCTCTGGTCCAGCCTTTGGACAACTGTAGCCCTGGCTGACTGAACCTTCATGAGGGACCCGGGCCCAGAACCACCCAGCGCAGCGGCTTGCTCCTGGATTCCTGACCCAGGGAGTATCAACTGAAATGGTTATTTTAAGCCACTACGTTTTGGGGTAATTTGTTATGCAGCAATGGATCACCACTACGCCTTACGATGTCTTACACCTTACTGGTATCACTCCAGCAACTGTCCTCCGACAGTCACTCTCTCCTCCCCTGAATTATTCCCAGCAGCATGCGGAATTCTCTCCATCTCATGTCCGATTGCTTGTTCCCCTGCGTTCAGAAACTCCTCCCGAGTGTTGCCTACCGTCGCTGGTTCCAGCTCCTCTCCCTAGTCCCTCCTGGCTGCTGCACTGGGGCCTTTCGGCTGCCCGTGCCCTCTGAGCCAGCTCTTGCGACGTAAGAACCTCTCTCTGGTCTTCAACCCAAAGTTCAACCTCAGTCCTCATCTTATTCGCTTCATAACTATTTGTTCACTAGCTACTGTGCTAGGCCAAATACTAGATGCTGGATACACAGCACTGAACAGAACAGACCCCTCACTCCCCGCCCCCCCGCCAAAAAAACCCCTCCCTGCCCTTATGGAGCTTATATTCTGGTGTGGGGTGGGGAGACAAACAATATAACAAAGAAGTAAAGCACTATGAATATTTATGGAGGATACGTCTGAGATCAAAATATTTCAAAATAATAGGACCGACGGTTAGGAGTAAAGATAAAACGACACGAGATTTTGCTGTTAGGTTTCGAAGCTGGGCAGGCGATGAGTGCATGTTCTCTACTGTGGTACATGTTTGGGATTTTTCATAATAAAAAGTTTTTCAAAGCACATTATGTCGGGTATCGGTTGCAGTAAGGGCGCAGGGAGTGCGGGCAGCTGGGGTGTGACAGTCTTTGACGGGGCGGTCACCACCTGGAGGGGGTGAGAATGACACACGGACATGCCCACGGCCCCGCAAAGGCCCTGGCCGTCCGCTGGAATGTTCTAGAAAAGTGAAGTCAGTGGTGATGACTGGGCAGGAGCCAGACCACGCCGTGTCCTGGAAGCTGCGAGGACTCGGTTCATTTCTTAAATAAACAGGTGACTCTGTGAAACGCCGTCATGCAGTAAAGCGACCTGTCTCTGGATGTAACCACTGCCCCAAAGGCTGAAAACGAGTTTTTCTTAATAGTTCGAAAAGAATTTTTAGGCACCAGGTGAGAACGAGGGGTGTTGAGCAGGGTGCGGGGAGAGGTGTCACTCAGGAACCCCCAGGAACATGCTGAGGTAAAAAGCCCCCACGCTGGGCTGCGGCTCCCCAGGTGCACACCTGTGCGCTTCCTGGTGAGGAAGCAGGGCCACGGCCCAGGGCTAGGAAGTCACCTAGCACAGAGCAGACCAAGGACGGAGTATGGCCTGGGCAACAGCTTTAGGGCAGGAGATTTGAAAGAAACGTGAGGATTGTAGCAGCCGCTCCAAAGATCTCAATCTTGAAGAGATGAGGCTGTTTCAAGGGATCCCCGGGGGATGACAGGGCCTGGAGGCAGCTTCCTTACTATGATTTCCTCCGATCTCCTCGATCTCCTCGGTGAGTTTGCCTTGAATGTCTGCGCCAAAGGGAACACAGGCCCGCTGCCTGCCCTCTCAGGAATGCCCCAGAAGGAAAGCCGAGGGCCCCTTTGCTCCAGTAACCTCGATGTTACAGAGCGCGGTGAGCTGAGGCCTGTGCGTGCAGAGGGGAGAGAAGGGGCTGGGCGAGAGCAGCTCTGTCCAGCACCCACGGGCCTCGCTCTGTGCTAGGTGCTCGCCCAATGTCGGCACCCAGTTAACCACCCGAAGTATCAGGCTCCTGTTACAGGGTCAAAGGGGTTAAGCAGCCACAGCACTCAGAGCCGGCAGGCCACAGGGCTGGGATTCGACTCCGAGCCAGGCCGGCTCTGCTGCCCATGTCCCGGCCTGGATGGACTGGGACCCGCCCCTGGACCTGGCACTGCTGATACCATCTTGGAAGCGTCCCCGTCGTATGGAGCAGACGCCCCCCCTCTGCTGGCCTGCGGCATTGCTTCTGGGGTCCGACATCATGGCAAATGGCTCCCCAAGCCACAGGGAGGTCCTCCCAAAGAGAAAAAGAAGAGGGGCCAGGAGCGGAAGTGGCTTCCGGTGGCCCCACGAAACAGGTCTGGAGCACAACCACTCAAGCCCTGGGGAGGAGCTCCAGCCAGCAGCGTCCCTCCGACCTCTCGGCCCTGACGAAGGCGACGAGGAGGCTCAGCAGGAGTTTAAGGGACAAGACACTGAAGAAGGAAAGAGCTGGCACCTGGAACTGAAATAGGTGGCAAACCCTCTGGTGCCACAGCACAAGGTGGCTGGCTGCCAGGCGACGGGAGTCTTTCTGGGGACTGTGTACACGCACACACGCGTACACACACACACGTGCACGCACACACACAGACTCATACACATGCTGGACAACGGGAGTCTTTCTAGTGACTCACACACACTTTTTCTGTGGAAACACACTTTAGCTCGCAGACCACAGATGTGGAAGCGCATCTGGCCTGGTGGAGCGCCCGGCCTGCACAGGAGCAGCAGAGACGGGACGAGGGAAGGACAGGACATCGAGGAAAGAGACAGGGAGACAGAAGCGACAGGGAGCAATGCTGGACCAGGAAGGCAGGCAGGCTGGGGGAGAGAGCTGGTGGAACTGGCCCGATTCAGGGGTCCCCGAGGCAGGCGGCCTCCGGCCCGGCCCTGGGCGGAAGCGTTTCAGGCTAGAGCCTCCCGCTGACCACCCGGAGCCACCAACCCAGCTGCACGGAGGCCAAGTGCCTCCGAGATCACGTTAACACCTGAGAAACGAAGGACACCCAGCTGTTTTCACCTTCGCTCAAGGAATGTGTCTTTCTCAAAGAAGTTGTTCAAATGAAAATATTTATTTTTATAAATGTTTTCTCCAGCCAGCTTATCTCTGCACTTCAGAAACAGGAAAGCATCTGTATTTAACCTTGTGTCACGTATAAAAGATTACCCAGTAGTTTCCATTTCTTATTTTAGGTTATTACCATTAATTTATATATTCTTGGTATAAAAATATTTTTTAAAAAAATACCAGACACACAAACAAGCAACAACCTACCGACGTACACTTACAAACACGAACACGACCAGTACCACCCATGGGCAGGACAGGAATGGAGTTTCTGGGTGGCTGAACTGTGGATGGCAGCAAGTACTATACGGAGAAAGTTCCCGAACACGATCGATCTTCATCTTTAGTATCTCATGGTACACATTTCACGATATTAAAGAACCACCACCTGGTTTACTTATTTAAAACCAGGGGAAAAGGATAATGTTTTTGGGGAGCAACGACTTGCAGAAAGTGCCCCTGGGACGACGCTCTGCCCAGCGTGTGGGGGAGGGGGGGTTCGAAGTCTGACCCAGAAGGCAAAGGGACGAGGTGCCACACCTTTTCCTTTGCCGTACCAAGAACTGTCAGGAGACCTTTAACACGTGTGGTCCCGTGCTCCACGTGCTCTAATGGTGGCCGGTCTGGGGGAGGCCTGCTCCTTCCCATGGTGCATCGGGGCGCTCCCAGGCTCAGTGGAACGACCGTCCCCTCCTGCCTCTGGACTTCAGGTGACCGGCTGAGCGACGGAGAGCTTTCCTTTCCTGTCGGTGCAGCTTCTCCGCCTCCTGTTGCTTCTTCTGCTGTTCAGACTAAAAGAGAAAATGAGAGGGAAAGAGAAAGAAAACTCCAACACCCCTTGTTTGGCAACCGACAGAATGCCGGCAGCGTGACCACCAATCGCAGCCCTGCTGCAGGAGGAATGTGACCCACGGGCCCCGGGGCACGTGGACTGGTGACTGGACTCTGCTCTGAAATCGCTGCAGGACAAGGGCCCGCTGTCATTGTCACTGTAAAAACAAGACATTCTAAACCCTGGGGTAAGAGAAGTGCCCTGATCGGCCAGTCTGAGCTACAAAGCATGAGACTGGCTTCTCAACCGACACACGATGCTGCCGGGGTGTTTTAAAAAGGGAGCGGTTCCTTACAAAACGGCCAGCTTCGTAAGACGCAACTGCTCACCAACGGTCATCGACTTCTCTTACAGAACCGTCTTTTATTTATGCGCCAGAACCATTGGTTTATTTGCACTGTCTCAAAAACAAAACCCAAAATAACCTACATGTACTGAAAGTGTATCATAACCCACCCACGGTTAAGCATTCAGTCACCAGAACTGGTTCCAAAAAAATTTTGGCTGTTTCAAAAAATGAAACTCCCCTCAAAAGCCAGAGAGCTGCACCGATAAAGGCTGGCACACATCACAAGGTCCAGCTGCAGTGACTGCTGGGTCCCCAGGCTGACTGCTTGAAAGCCGAACTCAACGCTCATTTGCTCAGGTGAGAGCCAGACCCTCCCAGTTTCGCCACACTTAGCAGAAATTCTTAAAAGAGAAGAGCGTCAACACGGAATCAGTGATGACGGTAAGAGCTGGGCAGTTTTAAACACACATTTGATGCCCTCGATAATATAAACTCTGAATGTAAAGCCAAAAGCATACTCTTGCTGGTGGAGCTGCAGAGCAAGCTGTGCAAAGGCTGTCACGGGCATAAGCTCTAAAAGTTGGAACGACTCTGCCTTCCAGTCCCTGTGAAGCCAGCCCGTCCGTGGTCTGTCCCTGCCCTAAATGGAGACCTTTCACTGAGAGCTTCTTACAAGTTCTCATGGGGGGTGTGTGTGGGTGGGTGGGGGAGCAGGGATTGGAGAAAAGTGGCCAAAGGTAGAAACTTTCAGTTAGAAGAGAAATAAGCACTAGGGACGTGAAGAACAACATGACGGCGAGGTGGCACTGCTGTCAGATATGTATGAAGACCGTTAAGAGGGTAAATCCCAAGAGTTTTCATCACAAGGAAAAAGTTCTTATCATTTGGCAAGCCCCCTGATGACGTCAGAGAGATCTGTCAAAGAATCAGAGGTGAATGGGCAGAGGATCCGAACAGACATTTCTCCAAAGACAACAGACAAATGGCCAATAAGCACATAAAAAGGTGCTCTACACCATTAGTCATCAGGCAAATGAAGATCAAAGCCACAATGAGATGCCATTTCATACCCACTTGGATGCCTACAATAAAAAAGATGGACAATAACAAGTGCTGGTGAAGATGTGGAAAAAACGGATCCTTCGTGCACCGCTGGAGGGAGTGCAAAAGGGCACGGCTGCTTTGGAAAACAGTCCGGCAGGTCCCCAAAGAGTCAAAGTTATCAGGTGATTCAGCAATTCTACTCCTAGACGAACACCCAAGAGAAATGAAAACGTATGTCTGTGTAAAATATGTCCATGCAAAAAACATGTACCTGAATTTTCATAGATTATTCATAATAGCAAAAAAAAAAAAAAAAAAAAAAGCAACAGCAGCCCAGACGCCCATCAACAGATGGATGAATAAACAAAGTGCAGCATTATCTGCACCACGAAATGTCAGTCACAGAAAGGCACGAAGTACTGACACAATGCAATAGCGTGAACGACCCCAAAAACACTGGTAAGTGAAGGAAGCCGTGGCCGCATGCTCCGTTCACACGGCGTCTCCGCCCAGAACAGGCAGATCGGACAGAAAGCAGACCGCCGGCCGCCCAGGGCCGGGGCCGGGGCTACGGGCTAACCGCTGCCAGTCACGGGGTTTCCTCTGGGGTGAGGAGGACATTCTAGAACTAGACAGTGGTGGTGATTACACAACTTAGTGAACTGCACACTTTAAAAGGGTGACTTTTATGGTATGTGAACTAGATCTCAATTTGAAGAAAGAATCAGAGGTAGTCTTTGTCGTTCTTGCCCACTTGGTAACAGTATTTTTCATTTCCAGCAAATTTTAAAACAGTATTAAAAAACAACTTACCCTCTTTAACGTGAATGTCAACTGTTTGCTGCCAACTGTGGTATCTGACACACTCAACGTCCCATTTTTTGCTTCAAGTTTCAACCGATCTTCCAGGGTTTTACTGTAAGAAATTCAAGATAATATCGCATTAATTAGCATTATGTTTTGAATGCCATCTGAAACATGTTCTGCTTGGGACTGATCGCATGAAGAAACATCTTTCATGCACGTGGTGACAAGATGGCATTCGCCTAACAGTCTATGGCAGGAACGAGCAGTGCTCAGGCGATCACTGCTTAGACTCGACAGGTACGCAGTCAAAACGGTGGCTGTCAGAAACGCCCACTAATTTCATAGTTTACGTGGTAGTTCCAAACACTTAGATGGTTGCTACTTAACTCGCTAAACCGTATTTCTGGTGCCAAAATGCGAGCAGCGACATTCCTGTAAGAAGCCCGTCATTTACTGTGACGGTCAGTGGCTCTTCCGCCTCTAAAGCATTTTCTGTCTACGCCACGCACAAGCTGGGTGCGGATTTCAGCAACTCAGTCACCTCTGCAAAGGAGTGCACGCAAATTAAGTGCTCCACAGCGAAGTGCCAGGAGAACTCGGACTTCTCCTTCACTCGGGCTTAGCTCCCCGGACCACACTCCTCACCCACAGCACAACCAACCCTGACCGTGAACCCCCCCCCCACCCGATGACCCGCGAGGACGATGGCGGTGACAGAGGGTGAGCTCTTGGTTCAGCCCTAGTCACTGCGGTTCTGATGAGGCTTTCCATTAACTTCTTACCTGAACGCTCTTTCTGACACACTTTACCCCAAATTTAAATTAAATTTCATTTCATTTCTGGGTCACGTTTCCCAAACTTCTCTAGGGTCCCCTTCGATAATCCGCGTCCCTGTTACGGGTAGCTGTGCCCTGCAGCCCGCTGTGATCTACATAATGAGGCCATCCCAACACCTCTCCACAAGTCAGCGGGGTAAACCCGAGTCCTGTACCAGTTATAAAACAACACTTCACTGTGTGTCGTTACGATAACATTTTACTGTAAAATCACAACACTGGCCCTTTTTGTTAACTTGGTATAGAGGGGAAAAATGGAATTAAGACTAAAGATAGATACTTTTTGATAAGTTTTAATGTCAACTCTAATCCACCTGGAAAAGGCAACACCCGTATGTCCCCAGGATGAAACTGGGAAGAGAGGAGAGAGGGAAGAAAAAAAAAGAAAAACATGGTTCTCTCTTCTGTTCTCCTTTCAAAATAAAAAAAAATGTTTCCCCCTCCAACCTTCCTTGTACCAATAAAACTCATGCACGCCTTTAAAGTTATACTCAAAAACTTGGCTGAATACAAAGAAGTGGAGGAGGGGAGGGTCTGCGGGGAGGGGGGTGTCGGCGGGGGGGGGCCCTCTTCCCCCTGGACTCGACCTCTGCACCTGATGCTGAGCAGAACACGACTCCCACCTGGTCGGAGGACGAGCTGCCACTCTTCTGAGAGCCTGGAGCTCACGTTTGATGTCCACACCATGAGATCCAGCTCTAATTTATGATGGCTATAACGTACTAAACATAGCTTCTTTATATAATTTGAGACGTACAGTGGTTAGCATCAAGTGGCACTCTTTTCTAAGCAATAATGTTATTAAGAAGCACTTTTAAAGTACTTTTCATCTTCAAAGTTCTTTACGGACTAACTAATTAATCCTTTCAACATCCCTGAGACAGAAGTATTTATCCTTTACAGATGGCAAAAAGGGAGGTAAGATATTAAATGAATTGCCCCAGGCCACGTAAGGATTCAAGTTTAAAACCAGGATTCCAATTTAAGAATTTCTGGTTTCCAGGCATGTGTCACACCACGCTTGATTTATAAAGTTCTGTTCAGGAAATGTGTCCATTAGGTATTCTGAATGACAAGCTTCCACATGACAAAATGGAATTAAGATTTAGTTTAGCTTCTTTTTTTTTTTAAAGAAGAGTTCAAAAGAAAAGTGTAAACTGACTCCAGCACTGAGTATGAATTATGTTAGACTAAGCAAATTCCTCAGCCTGTTCCTTTCTTTTCTGTTCCTTACGGAGCTATAAACGTGACGTTGTAAAGTTAACAGGAATTCTGAATAACCATGGAGCCACTGAGACAAGGTCAGACACAGAAAACACTAATCTGGGAAGAAAAAGACTTTTCAAGTCAATTGTGGGAAATCACTACTTCTTTAAGAATGACCCATTTCCCCCAGGAGAGGGGATATAAATTCTGGTTTTCTCTCAACGTGCTCTCGACGTGCACTTGTAAAAACTTGTCCTGTGTCAGCTGCGTGGAGAGACAAGGAGGGCTTCAGGCCGGGCCGTGGCAGCAGATCAGACGCGGGGACCGAGCGTGGAGGTGCCGACATGAAAGCGGGCTCCACTTCCCTCCCTTTGAAAGGCAGTTCACAGAACGTGGCTGCCAACCAGGCGTGGCGAAGTCTGCTGCTCGAGCGTGAGTTTGGGGAGAGAGAGGCTGACAGACACCCGAAAACGAAGCCCTGCAACGGAAGAAATGCAGAAGCCCGCACGGCACGGCCTTCCGGGCACGGGGACCAGGGCCGGTCAGCTGTGGCAGAGGGCCCGCACCCCCTGCCCGCCCTCTGCGCCCCCCACCCCGACCCCCGTGCCTGCTTCGTTCCCACCCAGGCTCAGGTGTGCGGGCTTCTGGCTACTTTGTAACTGGTAGTGAAGAATTTTAGAGAAAAACCTCATTGTCACAAAATACACAATCCACTGCCACCACACATTCGGGCTGACTCAGAAACGAGTCGCACTAAGATAACCTTCCTAATGGCCTTTTTCCAACCTTTGTTCCATGGGCCCCCAACACCTGTACGAAGCCCTTCCCTGTGACTTTCTCTCCGTACTCAGCTCTTTCCAGATTCCCTCCTACCTTTGCGACAACGCCTTAGTAATTTTTACCGCACGTCCTCTTTGCTGTCCTCTAAGTCAGAATTCGGAGCTCTAAGCTATCAGTACGTTTGTGACATCTCTGAAATTATACGCATGCCTTGGCATGCACTTGTGTCATTCTAAAAAGAGGTATGTGGTCTTATCGCAGACTCAAACATACATGTTGCTCCCAAGAGCTCCATTCTCAGCCCTCATCGCATTCTACACACTTACGGTCTTTTTAATGCCATGGTTTTGATCACATAATAAACCCTCCATCTCTTAAACCGATATCTCAGGACCTGCTTCTACGTACCCATCTGTGTACCAAACGTTATCCAGAAGACATCTGGGCACCGTAGACTTAACATGCTAGATACCCGCTCAATACTGTCGCCCTCCAACCTGTTCCTCACTCTCTGAGCTTTATCTTGTAGCGACATTGCTAGACATTCCGACACCAGCCCTGACTGCTAATCTCTCCCTCGACAATGAAAGAGTGAACCAAAGAACGTGGCAGGAAAACTCCTTTTCCGAGTCTCGGGCGCACGAATGACCCGGGTTCACGTCTGTTCCCCGGTCCCCACGGCGCTGGCTTTCGTCACCTCCAGCCAGGACCACCACGGCTTTTTAGTCTCCCCCTGCATTTCCTCTCTAAAACTCATCTCATGAACGGTTTCGGAGAAACGGACTTTTCATGCCTACGTGTTTTTCCTTTCTATAACGAACACGGTCCGCATGTGTCATGTAAGGAGTTACAGAACCGGAAGAGGGGCCGGGCCAGACCTGATCACCTCGGCTCTGGCTCCCGGGGCCTGGGCCGGGCCCGACGCGGCTCTCCAGCAGGTCCCCCAACGTTCACACAGCGCCCCGCTGCGCACGACGCTGCCTCTGCCTAAAAACGAGCCGTCTTCCTACCCGGCTTTCAGTGTTCATCTTTCCGTCTTTCAAAAGACCGATTTCAACATAACCTCTTATGAAGACTTCCTTAATCTCCCGAAATTAAATCTCTTGAGCACTTTCCACACTACTCAGAGTATCGACATATGCATTTATCTAAAGCCATGCAAAGACAAGAACTCACTCAAATATGAGTTACGATTCACTATTTGCTTTTCTCTTTGCAGAAAGAGTTTTAAAGCTGGCCAAGCCCAAGAGATCGTCTAAATGCAATACACTCAATTTTGATGTGTCGAATTCATTGCCTTGTGGTAATTCCCGGAAGAAAAAGAAAGAGTCGTTTCAGTCTCCTGAAGGATCATTGTTCAATGTTTCATTAAATAAATTTAAGATACTGCAAGTTCAGGATTTGCCAAAATAATCCAGTCAAACCTAAATTCACTAAGCAGTTTGTGCCAAAGCACCAGCAAAACGCAGGCAATTCATGTCAATGGGTCACTAAACAACGGGATGTTTCTTTAAGCTCATGTAAGTATTAGCACTTACATAGCTCCTCTTCTCAAAACAAATGTTTAACTTAGTGACGTTTAACTTACTAAGAATGTTTAAGTGCAGTGTATTAATCTTGCTATTATTTATTCACTAATACTAAATTTCCATCCCTTTTGTCTTTTACATTATACCTGCTACAACCCACAGGCAGAAAAGAATGTCAGGGACATCAGTCACGCCTCTCACCCCCGAATCACAGCCTCCCATTACCACGGTTACACCGGAAACAGCTGCTCCCAGATTTTCCTGGTCAATGGTGTGGGGGTAAATGAGTTCTTTTTCAGCAGATCTTAAAAGGGTAACTTCCTGAGTTGCCTGACATGTAGCCAAGACATAGAAGATTCACGCTTTCACAGGGATTTATCAGGTACCCGCCCTGGGCTACATCCTGATTCAGGGGCTGGGGATGAAGTGAATGAAGCGAGGCAAGAACAGCAGCCGGCCTCACGAAGAAATTCGCTCCCTAGAATCGGAATGAGCGCTCTGTTCTCCACTTCTGAAGACTCCAAATTAAAACCTCTAAGAACATGAGCTCACAGAAGCGAGGCGGCGCGCACTGCCGGTGGGGACAGGACCGGTGGGGACGGGACCAGTGGGGGTGTGGCTGGAGCAGCCGCTCTGCAGCGCGGTTTGGAGTCTCTCGAGCGGTTAAGCGTAGCGCTGCCACACGGCCAGCAATTCCGCTCCTGTCGATCCACGTCTCCGTGCATCTGACTGTTTTGGAATACCACTCATTCTGATCTCTCAAGTTTCCTGCAAAAGGCTTAAAACTGTGCCAAGTTTTCCAAAAGATCTTTTCAATAATCAGGTAAACTGAGATGCAGGTAAACATAACTGAAATTCTGATTCTTTAAAAATAACTTGTTAAGAGGCAAAGTAAGTGTCTCCTCAGTAATCACCGTATGAAAGACCACTGACCTGCAGGGCCCAGAATAAGACGCACGTCTGTAGGTTAGGGAACCCGATGGGAATAAAACAAGGACAACAAAGGAGTGTGGCTTTTGCAGGGAAAGCGTTCTCACACACGTTCACTAACACTCAGAGGGCTAGACTTTGTATCTTACTGCATAGAAACTATATTTCAAAAAGCTGCTAAAAATAATCATATAAAGACCAGTGTCTCCCCTCAGGCCTTGGTGCTTCCCCCACATCAGCTCCAAAGACCAAACCGTCACCGTCCGGGCCACGTGCCACAGAGGAAAAGCCAGGCTCTGACGAGGCGAGAGCCGGTTACTCACTTGGCCAGCTTCTGCTTCGTGGCAGAGTCTTTGAAGCTTCTGAATTCTTCACCGCTTTGATCTCATAAAACTGGGGCTTGAGGACCGTCTGCTGATCCTCCCTGAGCCGTTCCCGCCGCTTCGCTCTCTCCTCCTGCTGGAGGAGTCTGCGCTGTTTCCTGACCTCTTCGACCCAGCCTTTTTCATCATCTGAACTCTCAGAACTTTCTGCATCACTTGGTTTTCCTTCCGGTTCTTCCTCCTCTTCCTGAAAGTAAAAATAGTTAGAAGCAACTTCTCTCCCCCAACCACACACTGATCCATTATTTTCTTTTAAATAGCATCAGCCCCTCAGAGTACGTGACATCGCATGCATCAGGGGGAAAATGCCTTGAATTAAGACACACTCCTGAGCTGAAGGTCAAACAACTCACACCCCAGGTGTACGCAAGACTCTTCTAACTCACGAGAGCCTCACAGTAAGGAAACAGTAGTAGTTGCTACACGATCAACAGCACGTTACTTTTTCACGACGTTCTTGTTCTAATAGTCGCAGTTTCTTCTTCCTTTTTTCACTCATTTTCGAAACAAGTGGATTCAAAAGCCTAAATTCTTCACTCTCTTCGTCTACTTGGAAGTCAGGGTTCTCAAACATAACTTTAAATCGATCGTCAGTGAGAATATTAGGAAGACTCTGTAAGAAGAATATAAAAAATTTAACTTACTATCTGAATAAAATCTGACCAGAAAGATGGCTTTCAAACATTTCACTCAACTGTAAATTAATAAGCTACATAAGTCATAACATTAAATTATTATGACATTTCTTTAGAATTAATTCCCAGAACTTTCTAATTGCCCCTGGGTTCTATCTCCTACCCAGAAACAGATTCTATTAATCTATTCCGTAGGTGATATGTATCCCGTGGCCATTAGCATAATGAGCTAAGAATGAACTTTTTGGCCTAACTTCATGCTCAACATATTAGAGTTTTCTTCAATTAACATTTTTATCATAAAACCACTTTTTCGAGGAAATACATGTTTTTGAAACATGGCTTTTTAAGCAGAGTTGCAATACCGCATTAAAATCAGTGAGTCTTTCGACTTCCTCTTCCAAAACTGGGCGGAAGCGCACATCGCAGGGAGCCAGGGCCGGGGGCAGGGGCCTGGTGCGCACGTCTGCTGACCCCGACGCAGCTATTTTGAAACATGAGGCTATTTCCATCCCGCTAGGACAGTCTCACCGCTTTTCTCCCCTCAGCCATTTAATTGTTCTCAATGGACACACACACACACACACACACACACACACACACACACATTTAGTGTAAGATTCTGTCATTCTGACGTTATAAAACTTTGCTATTGAGACCCATCCATGTAGGTAGCTTGAGACTAACACTAAATTCCTTTTCACTTGTATCATATTTGAAGAGAAAGTTTCCAAAAATATATTGTACACTTATAAGTTCACATGAACAGATGACAATCTTACACACTCAGGGTTCTCCCAGTGTTCCTTATCTGCTGCTGTAGGCTTGGAAACCAGACAAATTAGATGAACGCGGTTTGTGAAGTAAGTAGCCTGAACATAGGCCGGGACGACTAACCTGTCTGTGGTGGACTCTGGCTCTAATGAATGGACTTATTTTACTATTGCTAAACGACTGAGAATAAATACGGTTGGAGGAGTTGAGTTCTGAATATTGTACTTACATAACAGAGCTACACAAAAATTTGATAGAGCATGAGATGTTAAGGAACTTGGGCTGTTTGCTACCTATAGGTACTTAAAATCTTAGCGAAAACTCTACTGATCCATCGGCTGAATCAGGGCGATGAGAACCAAGGCTGGGAACACAGACTGTTTTGGGAAAGGGGTGCTGTGGGATCCGGGTCTAAGTCAGAGTTGACAGATACGGCCATGGCGGAGATGGGGGGAAGAAGAGTGAAAAAACAGGGTTAGAAATTTCTCTCACGTGTCTGGCTTAAGTGACTAGAAAGCTGGTGATGCCATGAGTTCGGGGCCACCACTGGGGAGCATCAGAAAAGGGGACATAGGGTGAAGTAAAGGGCAAGAAATTACGTTCCAAGAACCCAAGATGTCCTCCAGTAGGTGAGCAGATGAATTGTGGTATACACGAGCGAGGGAATCTCATTCAGTGTGGGAAAGACACACGCTCGCTCTCCAGCCACGAAAGAACCTTAAATGCATATTATTAAGTCAAAGAAGCCAAGCTGACAAGGCTACATATTGCACGATTCCAACTGCATGACAGCGAGAAAAGATAAAACAACAGGGACCGTAAAAAGATCAGTGGGTCCCGGGCCAGGGGGAGAGATGAACAAGGAGAGCACGGAGGATTTTTAGGGCAATGAAAATCCTTCGTATGATACTGAAATGGTGGACACGTGTTGTCACACACTCGTCCAAACCTGTAGGCTGTGTGACACCAACAGCGAACCCCAAAGCAGACCGCAGCCTTCGGGGACCACGATCTGTCAACGCAGACCCACTGACTGTGACAGACGCACCCTCTGGTGGGGGAGGTGAGAGCGGGGAGGGCACGCACAGGGGCGGCAGGGGCCCATGAGAAATCTCTGTACTTCCCCCTCGATTTTGCTATGAACCTAAAACTCCTTATGGAAAACAGCCTGTAAAAAAGTCTAGTGGATGAGAAAAATAAAGGAAAAAGAAATTATGTCCCATTCAAGACTGGTTCAGTCTATGGTATAAGGAAAATGTCACCTGGATTGGGATGGACCACATTATGTGCCCGGGAACAAGGCACCAGGTCTCAGCTGGGGTGCGGGGGGCTAGACTGCATGAGTTTTGGAGTTATCTATCAATATAGGATAGCTGATATTGCCAAAGATCCAAAGACATTCAAATGAATAGCTATTAACCTTTACATATTTTCAGGTGAAAAAAAAATAGAAGCCAGGGGAAACATTTTCCTTTTCATCTTACTGTACTTATTAAATAACCATATTTAATAAATAACAGAAACGTTTAAAAGAATGTTGCTAGTACTCTTTTTTTTTCTTAATTTGAGACAAAAAAATTGCTTTGCCTAAAGCCAAGTATACGTTGGATGAGCCCCAGCTATAAAAATATTTCCCCTAGGGACTTCTTCCTAGTCAACTGTGTGTTTTCATAACTGTCTTAAAAAAAAAAGTTAGGTAAGATGTAGTCAGTGATGTTCTACAGTTGTTTACAAGTGTCTGGCTAGTGATCTGCCCTATAAATACTCATGTACAGATGCTAAACACTTGCTATTAAAAATTCGGGAAACATCTTACAGTATTGTGTATACCCCAGCCCGACTTGACAGAAGTGTATCTGTAGATCTGAGCAGGATGCTTTGGATGGTTTGTCCCAATGAAGCAACATGCATGAGGAATGCTTGACATTGAAGACAAATCACTTCTGATGCTACGACATGTATGCAATCACGGCGATGGAGACTTCTGAGTAAAGATGGTTTGAACATAAGCATTTCCTCTGCTAAAACCCCAGTTAAACAAGAAAAGTGCTTAAAAAAAGCACGGACCCTTAAGGATGAGGAGGAAGGAAAGGGCATGGGAGGCGAGGCTGGCAGCGAGAAGGAAGGCCTGGTGCCTGGCGCGCCACCTGGGGGCGTCTTCCCCGGAGGCGGAGGTCGGGCTGGGGCAGCAGCCCCCGGGGCCAGGGAAGCACGGGGCACGGGCACCTAGGGAATGTGCCCCCTGCTTCCCCAAGCCCTCTGGTCCTTAGAGTGCTGGTGGCTGGGCTGTCATTCTCCAAGAGAGAGAATATGGCCAGCCAAGAGAAAGGCCAAAAAGACATTGCTAGTTGGAGCATCCCCAAATAAATGGTATGGCCAGGTTACCACATAGTGACTGATGAGCCTTGTCACCACCCAAGTTTCCATTCAGTGTTTTAAGTGTTTCCCTATTAAATATGAACAAATGAACATGGATCACAGGGAAAAACCTTTTTTTTTCCCCAAGAAAACTTCCCAGCTGAAGAGCCTGTTTACGGTTTGAAAGGGCCCCCAAGTGGCCTGCACCGTGGATGGGATTTCTGGAAGACAGTCTCCAGTGTGCACAGAGCCACCGTGGGAACTGCCCTGGACTCTCCTTTTTCTTGCCTTCCACTCTTATTTTGGAGGAGAAAGTCCTAAGGAACTTCCTGAAGAAAAGAAGCACGTGAGGGTCATTTGTTGCTGCTGAAAACCTGCACGTCTGAACATCTCTTCACTACACCCTCACACTCGTCTGGGCTGGAAACAACAGTCCTTCAGAAAAGCGAAGGTCCTCAGGCTTCGGCACCCAGCACTGGGCGAGGGGGGTGAGCCCCCAGGAT
The DNA here is from genome assembly GCA_003508835.1 of Eonycteris spelaea. Classification (NCBI taxonomy): domain Eukaryota; kingdom Metazoa; phylum Chordata; class Mammalia; order Chiroptera; family Pteropodidae; genus Eonycteris; species Eonycteris spelaea. The sequence continues at coordinate 3,291,650 of PUFA01000014.1, forward strand.
GAAAGCTGGGGACCAGGACTCCCAGACGACCAGCCAGAATGGGGCAGAACAGGAAGACGGAGGAGAGACTTTCTCAGAAAAGCAAAATGAATGCATTGACTGATCTTCACATAAATATTCTGAGATGCGATTTAGACGACGGGCAAAGAACTGAGGGCGAGGCAGGGATAACTACAGAGAAAGCAAGCAAAAGGCCGACGACAGAGTGCAGGGCAGACGGGGGGTGTGGGGAGCACCTCACAGGTTATGAGGTGACTCCGAGTGGACGTGAAGAACACGTGCTCAGTCCTAACGATGAAATGCTGAATCCCGAACTTAGCACAGTCACCCCAGAATGTCCCCGGGAGAGAAGGTCATCAAGACAACGCTGACATTTATCAGGCAAGTAGCAGCACTACGGGCAATAATAAGAGACAGAGAGTATTAGAACAAAATAATCAGCTATTTTTGGCAAAAGGGTTTGTCTTGGGAAAGCTGAAAATGGGCGAGGAGGACAGAGGGAAAGCCAAACTATGCGTGTGTAACTCTAACAAAGAATACGATTTTAACTGGTGCTGAAAAAGCTTTAAAAAAGAATACTTTGGATACTGGAATCAATCTGATGCAACCCAGTGCCTCCTTTGCATGACGATATCTTTTCCCCAGAGAGATGAATTATTGCTCTAATATAAGCTCTTAACGGTGCTGAATAATCCCCGCGGCCACTCGGACGCCTCGCCCAGGGTTTCCGGGCTGCAGGACACTCCGGAGATTCCTGCACGACAGCGCCCGGGCGAGCTGCGGCAGGATCCGGGAGAAGGAAGTTCAGACAGGCTCCAAGGCGATAATGAGAAATGGGCAGAAAAGGCCAACAGGAAGGAAATGACACGTGTAAGAAAAATGGCTCTAATCATTACTCAGACCCTTACAAAGCAAATGGGTCATGGGTGCCATGCCTCCCGAGTGGTTTCTATGCACTGGGAGCTCAAAACGTACTTGTTGAAAGAGTAACCGATTTAATTTTTAACTAGAATGAATACTGCCAAATTTCTAAGTCTGGAATAAGGTCCTGAAAATGCTTTTTGACATTATGCGGTGGGTCACTTTTCACTGTTGGTCCAACATCGACTGAACTGTAAACATCTTATTAGACGTTAATTATGTTATCAGTAGCAGCAAGATCTGGGAACATATTTCACTGTCTGTCTCCGTGGAATTTCAGTCGGAGCCAAAGCAGAACATCACTTTACCACACTGACTTTCAAACCAGGAGTTATCAGCGCTATTAAAGCTCTTGAGGGTTTGAAAAGCTGAGTTCAAAGTCAAGACTGACAAACTGCTGATGGATTTAACAATTCTTTCAAGTATTCTTTACAATTATAATGAAGGGTTCTTTCCTTAATTTATGAATGGTTTTTAAGGTCTTCATTTTAGTTAGATAATCCTGTTAAAGAACAAATCACACGAGCCATGTCTAATACCTCCGATTTAGAAGACTATCTTTAAAGATTTAAGTATTTCTGGAGGTGGGGGAGGGAAGGCTCTGACCCTAGGGCCTGATCTGGGTTAGCGAGCCACCGAAAAGCAAAGCAGGGGCACATTTTAACCACTTTCTAGCAGAATTCCATCAGGTGACACCGTTACCACGATGGCACGTCCGGCCTCCGGCAGCTGGAAAGCAGCGCTGTTTGATGAGGGGAGATCCGAACCCCTCCGGTTCGTCCTCCCGGCCGGCTGCCGTGCAATCGGACCTAGTCCCGCGATGTTTTACAGGATGGTCCTATCGATGTTTTGACAAAAAATTTTAGAGGCACAGGCGACCTGACTGACCGACGAGCAAGACCACTCCGCACGTTTTCGCTGCGTCCTGCACCCCGAGGGCAGCCAGGACAGCTGTGTTATAAACCCTCTGGCCGCCCCAACCTCAAGCAAAGCCTGCGACAGAAAGGTGGGGGGTGGGGGGAGGGGCTTTCCCCACAACTTCATAATCATAACGGCCTTTTAAAAAGGCTCCTGAACTCTGATACTATGCTGCACAAAGCATCAAATTACATTTTGGTTTCAGTGTCCTACCCTCTGTGACATTAAATGTGATGGTAAGGACTCACAGGCGTAAAACACAGAAGGAGTGCCTGCTTCTGCAGCCGGCATCGGCGCCACATCCTCCCCGCTGAAGCTTCAGGGCACGTCGACCCAGAGAAGCTTCAGGGCACGTCGACCCAGAGATCCTCCCATTTATTCAGCTTGTAAAATGACAGCATGGGGCTGAAGCGGCCTCCCTTGTCACCCCCAGGCTGCGCTACCATGAAAATCAGTGAGAGTCCTCTGGGAAAGGCCGCATTGCAGGAAGCACATTGTAAGCACTTCAAGATTCACAAAACGAAAGGGGAAACATAAAAGTCACATATTTACTCAAGGAGGGATTCTGGAAATTCAGATTTCAATAATATATTACAAGAACATAATATGCCAGGATGAGAGGATGCAGAAAGGATGAGGGAGCAGAGCACAGCAGAGGGAGCAGTGCGTGTGAAGCCATTTAGAAATCACAGTGCTGAGACTGCCCCTCTCTGGTCCTATCCCCGCAGGGTACAGAATTAAGCAAGCTCAGACCCAGTGATGCGGAGGGTCACCCGCAATGACGCCAGGGAGCGAGCGGAACAGAAGCAAACAGATGAAGAGCTCACTTGTCTGGGGCTCACGCTCCCCCAAGGGAGAGAAGAGAACCGGGCGGCACCCCCGGGGGTTGGCACTCCACGGAGTCAGGAGTCAGCGAGACCTACCGCCCGCGGCCTAGTGAATACGCGAATCCAAGCAGACGAGAACACAGACGTGCAAAGAACTTCCTCGAGGACTCTCACACCGCTGGGAAATGGCAAAGTCCCTCGTCCTGAGAGTTATCAGTCGAATGAAGTGCTAACCTCCATTTACTTCATGACTGATCATTAGTAAGGGCAGGCAGGCAGCAAGCGTGCACACGTAAGTGTGCACACTCCCAACTGTGCCAAGTCTATATCAAAATCGGAATTATAAATAAACCTACTTAGTACAAAAAACCCAAACCACCTAAGTATCTAAAGGAGTGATTCTAACACACCCATAAACTAGGGTGTGCAGCTCTCAAAAATATTACAAAGACTTTTTAGTAAAATGGGAAGCCACTGATGTTATTTTATAGAACCAGGATAAATATTTTATGTATACAATAGTATCTTGCTATTAGAAGTTATAATTTTAAGAGAAATAAGGAAAAAGAAAGTCACAAAAAGATTAATGATGCCTTTCTCTGGGTAGATTATGCAGGTGACTCTCTTACATTCTTTCCTATTACAAGCTTCCCATATAGAGCATATACTATCTTATATGCAGGGATAAAAAACTAATTGTATTTTTAATGTAAAAATAAAAAATAAAAACACTTTAAATTACTATCAAGAAAATGTAGGAACAATTTATCAATATTTTCTCTACATTATAAAATCTTACCTTAACTTTCTTTTTCCATGTTGATTTTTGTTTCTCCTCCTCCTCCTCAATTAATTTAAGTGCCAGCTCCTTATTAACTTTCGGCAATTTCTAGTAAAGAAAAAAAAAAGGCTGTAAAAACACCTACACTTTAGCTTTCGAGGTTACAGCAGAAAGCCGGGAAAAAAGTACTCCACAGCCCAGGCTCCCTTGCCAATGTTCACACGTTCGCCTCTAAAGACTCAACGAAGCGCCTGGAAAAAGGGAAAGCCAGGCACGGGGCTGGTACGCGTACGTGCGTTCAAGCAGCGTCCAGTCGGAAACGACTATCACTGGCGGCTGACCTGACTCAGGAGGGGTCACTATGGTCAGGAGGGCAGGACAGAGCGGCGGGACGCCGTTTCCCCGCCTGCTCGTTGTTGGTCAGCACCACACGCCAACTCTTCTCTGCCCTGGCAGCAACAGGTGGTTCTGGAGGGGGGCGGGGTCCTGGTTTGCTCCCAGAGCTGCGCTGGTCACCCCTGGACGCCGGCAGCGGCGGCAGCCCCTGCCAAACGCCCGCGGCCCAGCCCTGGAGAGTCAGCTCCACGCACACACCGCCCTGCGGCCGCCGCTGCCCACCTCAGCGCCCCAGTGCTTGTGCCCGTTCAGAGCTCTGACGCCTGGTCAACAGGTGTTTGCACGAAATTCTCTGCTGATGTAACGAGAATGGGCCGATTGCTGTCTGGACCCTGACGGAGTCTAATGCCTACTTCCCATGCTCCGAGCAGCTGGCCTAAGACACAGCCAAAGGTCAGCAAGAATGGGGACTAGCAAAGCCCAGCACCCAAATCTGAATGCCATTTAAAAACACACTGGATGTCCTTAGGAGGGCTGACAGTGTCAGCCCATCTGACATTCCCCATAATACTGTTCCCATAGAGTCCGTGATGATAAGACTGTAGACCACTCACTCTCTTGACAAATAAAATGTACCAAAAATATTAGTAAAAATGTAAACTAAGGATGGAAAGACTCAGAGATGGATGGCAAGTTCCTTTGGAATACTACACAAAATGAAAATTAAGTGCTCTTCGCTAGCAAATCCAACAGTGAGTATAATACCTACCTTTAATTGGACTCTTTGAGCACGTGTTTCTTCTATTTTCTGCCGGATCCTATCTTTCCTATATTCTTCATAAGCAAATGGGTTTACCATCAATTTCACCTTTTCAAAGTGGAAAAAAAAAATCATATTTAGCAGCACATTTCATATACACCATGACTACTACTATGTCAAATAGACGGATCTCTTACAAATCATGAGTATGTTCCAGGAAAACACACGTAAGCAGAGAATGGATGGCCACAGATCGCTCTTCAGTCACCTAAATCGACTGCACTGTGGCACTTACCCTGTGGTACAGTCTGATGTCCATGAAAAACCCATGCATGTATGCCCGGAGGAAAGGTGACCCGATAAGATGTGTGAGGCCTGGGGAGAGACCAGAAGAGGGTGAGTCTTTATGAAATCCTGATTACAATTCAAGTTTTTCTTGGACAATTTGATTAGAATAAAATCTTACTTTTGAATAAAAATTTAAGGATTACAATGATTAATCTTTAAAAACTATGGAGAAAATTTTAATCCACTTCAGCAATATCATCCTTACTTATTTTTAATGTGACACTAAGCATAAAAATTGATGAAAAAATCTTTATGAAGCATGACAGACTGATAAAAAACGGTTCCTTATACTGGTGGTTCTTCAGATTTTTGGATTCTGCGAAACATGTAATTTTTAAAATACCATTCGGACCAATGCTAAGTTGCCATCGTTTACACTGCCCTGTAGGAACAGTGGCGGTGGTAAGATCATTGTCCTCTCCCATAACTTCCAAAAACAAAGGACATGTCACAACAGGAATGCAGAGGCATGTTTTTCCCCACAAAAGAGGAGCTGATCAAATTTATGCCAACATACATAACCATACATGTGAACATTAACATATATGTAAACACACTTCAGTATGGTTGGACAAAAAGTTCACTACCAATCAGCATCTGGTTTAAATACTGTTTTTAAATGTCTTTCAGAGGGTTTCCCAGTTTTAGATTACATTTACAAGGAGTGGTGCAGGCAGGCAAAGAAGGATGCTCTGCTATGTCACAGAGATTATTTATTTACTGCAAATATCTGCACAGAGAAAGGTCAGGAGAGTATCTTCAAAATAAGACGTGATACACCCACATGAACAGCAGCTTAGCTGGTATGATACTAAGTGATTATGTTTCCAAGGAAAACATTGCCTGGAGTTTCATTTATAGAAATTTTAGAAATGAACATCTGTCTAGACCTGAAAACCAGGTTACTAGAAAAAAATCACACAGATGTGCAAAATAGTACATGTTATAGAACAACGTCAAAAGGCAAAATTAAATTTAGGATATTCTCATTAAGCAATTATAAGACTTAGACAAATACTTCTTAGAATTCACTAGGTTAGCAAAACTACATGTGTTGTAGTAATTTCTGTTTCCTCTATTAAGCGTATAAAACATTTATGTCATTGCATTATCCTCATTCCATGTTAGGTGGAATAAAAATAAAAACCGGCACAGAGATTTCCTACTGAGACAATTCTAGACAGAGAACCCGACGGCAGCCGCCGCCCCACAGGCAGCTCTGCAGAGCATGGGCCCCAGAGATCTTCTGAGGAAGAAAAGTTTCTGTGATCAGTAAGTTTGGGAAATGTTGCATACTTTCCTCCCTTCCTGGAGATGTAGTATGTGATGACATTAAGGCTCAAAGAAGCTCACGGGTAAAAAAACTGATTTAACTTTGCTCAACCTAGCTTTTCTCAAACTCGTTTGCCACAAATCTTTTAAAATAATGGTTAACATTTGCAGAACCACATTTAGATAGACACTGTGCTGAGTCCAGTTCAGACATTATTTGATTCATTCTTCAAGCAACCCTGTGAGTAGGTATCATTATTATTCTGCCATTTACAGATGGGGAAACCACGGCATAATGAGGGTAAACAAGTAAGCTGGCCATGTCCTGCAGACAGTCGGTGGCAGAGGTGGATGGGAACCCGCAGCAGTCTGCTCCAGCGCCTGTGACGTCAGCCACTGTGCGAGCCACCAGCACTTCTGGCGGGAGCAGCGTTCCAGGAAACACAGTTTGAGAAATGCCACGTTATATGATCTACTGAAGGCTACAGCTGGGGAAAGTTAGAGTGTGCAAGTACGTACTGTTAATAACACTCAGAAATGAAGGAAGTTAGTTACAAAGCCTTGCTTCTACTTTTAACATCAATTATTTAAAAGGTTTTATTTATGATGATAAAATCTGTGAAAAATGATAACCAATGGCTCATTTAATATTAAAAGATATTAATAGTGTACATGGAAATGATTTCTAGTATAACTTTTGTTGATTATACTTATTTTCATAGCTTTAAAAATGAACGGTATGGTTATATTTTAACAAAATGCATTTTATTCTCCAATATAAAAATGCAGGTGAGTGTGACACAAGCCTACCGTAAAAACCGTGCTGGAGATATTTAAGAAGGCGCTTCAGTAGAAAGACCTTATTTCATTCATAAGCCATTTTTTAAAAAAAGGCTGAACACCAACTTTCATTTTAAACACATTAAAATTAAAAGTATTTTGATAGAAATGAGAAAATAATTCTGCCTGGATTAATAGTGCTATGAGTTATTGGTTAAAAATCAAGTTTAAGAACCTTCTATAAAGCTATTTATTACATGATTCTATTGTCTTTTAACGATCAGCTGCTGCTGTACATGTTTGTTCTGAAGACAGCTAAGCTGCCTAGACTTGTGGAGAACGGGCCCTCGGAGTCTTTTCACTCTCAATCATTTGCCATGTAGCCTTTTCCCAATAACAGAACAAGATTAGTGAAATCTACTCTCTTCATTCTACAAACCAGTGCAAAGCAGCTGGGTAAACATGTTCCTCCCAGGGGCCTGTACGCTTGAGTTAGAGCACAGACTTTGCTTTAAATTCCAACCTTTACACGTAGGTCCACTGAAGGCTTTGGCAAGTTACTTTAATCTTTTGGTGCCTCAGTTTCCTTATCTATAACATGGAATCATAATAGTATCCACTCCACAGAGCTGTGAGGACTAAATGTGCTGTACGTCAGACATTCGGAATACTGCCGGGCATGGGTAAGCCCTATTCAGGTGCTGAGTATTGTTAAGAGGCATTTCTGGGTTTGTATTCTTTAAACCTCAAGTAACTATGAAAGTTCTATGTATCTGAGGAGTCACTCTGTGGGTTCAAAGTGTTGTAGGCGCACATAAAAGTGAGCCAGAAATCGTTTACTTGGAGTCCTTGAGATTTTTCAAGATCAAATCGTGTTCAAATAGTACTTGAAAAAGCAAATTCCTTCTTTCTTGGCATATTTTTTCCATACATAGACAGTATGCTAAAAAAATTATTCCCAATTTAAAACACACAAAAGCTTCTGTAAGTTCAATTTATCTGAACCTTTCTCTAAGCAGAGATGATTACAAACGACAATACATGCTATGTGTAATATCTGATGTGGCAGAAAGAGATTTGGAAAATCAGATAAACGTGACCCCACCACTTCTAAAATGTTCGAAACTCTAGAACAAAACAAAAAAAGTAGAAATTAAATAATTTTATGATCATTTTATCTTTTTTTTTTTTTTACCTAAATTTTCCAGGTCTTTCTTGGTGACGAATTTGTAATCGTCATACACCGTGCTGTCTGGATTCTCTTCCAATTCTTCTGTCAAGTTGTCTAAGAAGGAACACCACCTGGGAGCAGGACCCAAGACCTGCCGGCAATGAAAAGGTTAGTGCAGGGACATTCTCACCAGGTCACCGTGGTTAGCTACTGTGGACCAGACCTCCTCAGGTGTAATTTTTAAGTCCTTGATTCTATCAGAAGCATTGAAAATAACTGCAATATGCATAATCAACAAGCATATAACGGAAGAGAATAAATGGTGGGAAAAATCTGGGCTCATAAGGGAAAATCTCACTTCGGCTGGGATACAAAGATATTAATAAATAGTCTTACACTAGAACTGTGAAAATACAAATAATTCAGGTACTTACAATAACACATCCATTTATCATCTCATTCATTCAAAGCAATACTAGAATCTACAAAGACATATTCGGTATACTAGTTTTTAAGCTTGCCGTTCATGACTAAAGTCTAAAAGGAGAATAACCTTTTTCAAGGGTTTTCGACTAATCACCTGATAATTACATTTGCTTTTATATGGTCTACTTCATTTACTTCATTGAAGATTAAAATTCTATATAAAAATTCTTCAGACTTGTTCTAAAACGGGTCCCCAGGATCCACGAGTGAGTCCCAATGAAAGGCTGAGGAACAAAGGACTGAACAGAATTTATAACCAACATTATATGAATGCTTTGGTTTGTAATCCAATGACTTCCACGAAATACTGATTGCTTTTGACTCTTCTGCTCTTGATGTGACTCTTCCCCTGTGGACAGACGCCTCTCCCTCTGGGGCAGGGAAGGCAGTGCTGCAGGGCTTCCCCTGACGACCTGCCTGCGAATTCTAATAGGAACTGATTTTAGAGGGACACATGAATCATAATGGAAATTATTAAATTCAGCGTAAGCCTTCTGGAGAAGGGAAGGTGGGAAGAAGAGCATCACAACAAAGAGAAACAGCCTCCAATGCCCTCTTCAATCAACCAATCCAAAAAAAAAAAAGATGTTAGATACAGCCACGCTAACTTATAGTCTTCTGCTCGATTAGAAAGGCGAACCTCGCCTTCACCGCCAAAGGCTACAGGGCTCAGGATGACGAACTACAACAACTAATGAACACAGAAGGAGTCCTATCAAAAAGTTCCATATTAGCATAATCTATAATTTTTGAAAACAGATGTAAAGGTTTTATATGTTATGTGGTTTGACTCTAACAATACAGGACAAACTTTTAGATGTGCAAGGCATTTCTTAAAATTCAATGCTGAACACTTTTTAAAGAGACTGCTAAGATTCTAAGCAATTTCAGGACAATAGCTGAAGTAAACAGATATCGGTAGCACTACTACACACAAGGCTGTGCGCGCTAAACCAGTCACGGACCGTGATCTCCCTGGAGTTTAAAATCCAGCTGGAGCAGAAAGACCTGTGCACACGCACACCCACTTGCACACGAGTGCACACACTCAGCTGTTTAAAGCAATGCACTGAGTCCACGAGGAAGACCAGTGAGGGCTGGAGAAAACACGGCCGGCTGGGGCCCTGAGGAAGTACCTGTGGCAGAACTTTAGGTTGGAACGAACACGTGAGCAACCTGGGAAAAGCACGGGGCGCCTTCTGAGAGTGACGGTGTAGCACCTGCAACTACAGGGCGCCCGCTTCCCGCCAGTCTTAAATCTCCAAAGCTCCGCCACATGCTGGTGCATGACTTAAGACAGCCATCTTCTCTTCTTTTAGACAGGAAGAGAGTACAGTAACTGCCGTCGCTTTTCGAGAATGTAAGAGCCAAGATGCTGTCCTCTTGGGAGGGCAGGAACTTCATCTGTTTTAAATGTCAAATTTCCAGTATCTAGAACATTGCCTGCCAAGCAGTACGTACTTAATAAATATTTCATAAGTAAATCTGTTCATTCATAAAACATGCATGCATTCATGAATTTCATGTACATAGGGTATTAAGACTTAAAAGGCCCTGTATGGCAAAAGTATTTTTAAACTTGTCTAACTGTGCTTATTCAGATAAAAATACCCAAATACCTTCCTATAAAAATACTGGATATAAGAACACTTTTTGGAAAAGCCACACCTATTTTGCCTACACAAAGGGGCACTGGCTACCAGAGGACCTCATAATAAAGCAGTTTCCTTTTAAACCTTAAATCAGTCATAAACACGGGCATCATGTGTTCACTGACTTTTCTGGGGGAAGGGTGAGAGAGAAAAATATCAAAATATCAGACTAGATCTCAACTTACTTTCACACAGTCCTTTTTTGATAATGTTCCACAACATTCTTTTTTGATTAGTTATCTGGATTTTAGTGGAATTGTTTTAAATTGCCTCTCAGGGACAGATCTGGTTATGGTGAATAATCTCTGCAGTCAAATTCATGGCCATTAAATTTTACAGGAGGAAATATTTCCATCAAAAACAAAATGAAACCTAATGGGTTGATTTTATGTTTCCCTAGTTCCTTTTCAGAGAAAAACATCAGAACAACCATAACAAAGTTGGACTCCTGATTTCACTGGTATTAATCTCAGGTTTTATCTGCAGTAGCGCTTTCATCAAACATCCAGCATTAGTTGTAAAAACATGGCCAGCTCACCCAGTGAGAGGGTTGACCATGTGCAACAACATCCTCTGATGAACCTCAAATGACCACAAAATTAATTAGTTAACGTGAATAATTCCTTGCTGTCTTCATAAACATGTTACTCTTTCAAAATATGTTAATTTACTTCCTAGATTTCAAGCGTTACAACTTGACGGAAACATCCCTTTTTTAATCACTGGTAATACTATTACTACTACATCAAAAGTTTTTAGGTTTTCTATCATTACATTGCTATATAATATACTTCAGTCAAAACTGTTGATTGTTTATCTACATTTTATGTACCTTAAGAGTTCTGTTTGTTACAGAAAATTGGTGAAGGCTAATCTATTTTAAACTTCTATTATCTGTTAATGACCTTCCACTTTTTATTTATAAAAATTTCCTAGTCACACGTCAGTAAAAGTAAGGAACTGGAAACTGATTCATCAAACTGCTATAAAGGGACACTGTGGGTCCCTCAGCAACTTTAATGCCCATCTCGTCAAGCAATCTAAACGGAAATACTTGGTCCTCCAAAATAGGAAAGAATCTTTTATCAACATGCTATGCGGAAGCCCTTGACACAAATGCAGCCAAGTCTCTGCTTGCTTTAATCCATTAGACAAAGAACCAGTTTTAAAATACATGAAATACATGCCACGTGCCCAAGACCATCTGCCTCTATGATTGCAATCTGCCTTTAAAATGTTAATTCTGTGTGCTTAATTTTAAAACTCAAAAATTTCATATATTCTGGCAATGGACAAAAATGACTAAAGTGTGGGAGGAAAGAGGATAAATACTAAAATTCTCAGGGAGCGGACAGAGAAGGTGCCCCTTCTCTTACTCTGCTGTTGAAAACTATTACGCCACCCCCGCAGCTGTGTGGAGGGGGAAATCAAGATGGAGGCCACTAGGCGGGTGGTTTTAACAGCTCGAGGGTGAGGGTGGCTAAAACACCAGAGGATTAACGTTGTTCCTGGAGACAGCGGCCTGGCTGCTCTCATTCGGGAGAAACGCCATCGTTTTTCCATTCACTTATCATGCTACTGAGTATGTCAAATTTTTATGGTTTTCCTACTATTAATATTAAAGTAATAATTGAGAACACAGAACAGGAATTAAATTTGAAATTATCGTGAGTTTTTAATAATTCAAAAAACAACATAAATACTTTAGCAACTAAGAAACTTCTTCTTTTTTTAAAGAAAATTCTTAATCACTTCACTGTATCAAAAGGCAAAATATAACTTTGAACCAAAACGAGCTTATGCATGGGAAACTTGAACTGATATATAATTACATTAGAACACACAGGAGTACATAGTATATCCAAGAACATGCAGTTGATTTAAAAATATTCCTAAAATTTTTTTCAAAACGTATTTCAGTACACAGTGGAAAGCGAATCGTTTTTGAATGATAATTGGAAAGAGAATGATGATAGAACAGGAGAACATAACATCACATGGAAGGACTTAAATATATACTTTTAAGTTCAGACAATAAAACTAGACCCATTAAATATAAGGTGGTAGATCGTCATGCAGTTTTCATTTGATACCCATTTACTGAGTTCCATATTTAATGTGTTCAAGCAGTATACTCTATAATGTTAGGTAATAGGATGAAATCCCACAGGAAAATTGTTTTACATACAGCAAACTTGTGTGGAAGGATTAGATGATTTCCTCACCTAATCTCCTCAACTTCATTCATTCATTCACTCAAAAGGTTAATTGGACATTTATTGAAAGCTAAAATCTAACTGTCAAAGAAAAGTAAAACAAAGTTTGGAAAACAATCAAGTAAAATATATTGTGAGTAGTACCACTGAAGAAAAATCTAAGTGGTTCTGGGAGCCTTTATCTGCTGAGGCAGGAGGTCAAGACAGCGTCGAAGGAGACAACGCTATCTTGAAAAACTCTGAAGAGGCTTTATGATTTTCTACTCAGTGAAACATAATTGCCATACTAAATTAATAATTTAATGCTACATAAAATTAATATACGTATTTTACCTATTAATTATATAAGATCCCTGGTTAGAAAAATTGTCAACTTTACCTTTAGTGACTTTATACTGCTGTAATCCTGAAGCTCAGTTTAAACTCATAATGATGCCACTGAACAGATAAGAACAACACTTACTGACAAGTAACAAGGAAGAGTTTGAATATAAATAATTTTGCGACCACGTAAATCATTTAATTATTTTGTTATAGAATTGTTTTTGGGACATTCTAAAAGCAGATATAAATATCAGTTCCAAAACTAAAGCAATAACAAAAACAATAATAGCATTCTAAAATGCATTAGCTTAGCATTTAACCTGCATCCAACCAGAAATCTGTCACCCTTACTACAAGGCCATAACTTCAAAACTATTGAGGCCAAAAGGGTTTGAAACTCAGAATTTTTTGCATTTTAAAAGGGAATACAGTACGTATACCACATATTACATAAACTCTTCAGTGGGGTCTGGGTCAGTGGTCCATAATCAAACACATTAATATCTCTGCAGCAAAGTGCATACATATTCGCACTGGTGATTTGGGATGAATACGAGAAAAAGCCTCATCATCCATCACCTGTCAGGTTTGGGCTCTAATGAAACAGGTCAGATAAGGTTTTGCAATCAGTGTATTATAAAACATTTTCAGGGCTTTTTAGATTTCAGAATTGCAGATCAGAGATGATGGAGGTACGCTACACTGTAAATATCATTAACCACTATGATGATTAATGATAATTTTTCTAATTGCTTAGCCTGCAATCTCCAGTAGGATTTTGCCAACTAAGAAGACCAACTCTGCAGTACATCAACTGAAAGGAAAATTTCCTTTTCGAACTTCCTTCCATTATTGGTTGAAAGACACCACTCGCACCAGCATGCATTTTCAAATTCTGACAGCTGTGGCTTAATAATAACTGATCATAGCGTAAGACAAGAAAGACAGCTGGGTGGGCCGAGGGAGTGGCCACGCATTTAAGCATGTAATTGCATTTGCAACATAACTAGCTGCCTAATTGCATACCCAGGTTTATACGCATTTGCGTAATTATGAGTCATTTAAAGGTACTCTACCTGTAGTGCTTTGTTCTCTCATTCCTAAAAATCAGATTAGAAAAGCAATTTAATGTCAACATTTTTAAAGATTTCTTTTAAAAAGGAGAAAAATTATCATCAGCTATGATTTCAATTTTTTTAGTTTTGAAAAGTAGTTTAGGCACTGCAATAAAATAAGGAAATAAGGGCAAGTTAAAAAAAAAGAAGTAAGATTGCTGAGGCCACTGTCTCACCACCAGCCGACCAGACCAGCAGTCAATCTGCGTGGGGCTCTGTGAATGCGAACACACAGGGGAGGAGCATCCGCGCTCCCGCGTCGGGGGTCAGAGGACCCCCCACCCCGCCAACATTCAAACACAAAATGAAACCCACAGTAAGACGCCGAACTTCCAGTTAATGACGCTCTCTAACTACATATTCTCGCCTCCTCTCTGTCCCAAGCCTCATTAAAATGACAGTAAATCTACATAAAAAAAGTATCGACCTTCAAGGACAACTAGGACAAAAGGAGGAAACACAGTAGCTGAAGGGATTTGACATGGCCAGCGCTGGGCGCTTAGAGGCAAGTAGCAGAGAGAAAGGAGAGGAGCTGCTCCCCCTAGGGAGGCCCAGGGCGTCGGACTCCGGGTGTCTGGGGACAGAGCTGAGGAATCCCTCCGTTCCCACCACCCTTCCCAGGCCAGAGGAGAACTGTGCGGAGGAAGGGACGGGAGCTGCTCCACGCCACCGCGTACCAGGCACAGGGGACTTGCGCTGTGGGGCTGGAACGAGTGGAATTAAACGGCAGTTTACAGATCAAACGTGTGGCCCTCAGCTCCTTCCCTCAGCTCCCAGATGGCGGAAGCCCAGCAGGTGCTGCTGCGCTTCCCCTCCGACGCCTAAAGGCCCAGTGTTCCCAGGAAGAAACTGGAGGACTCGTCTCCATACAGAAGGAAAGATCCTCGAGGATGCACTTCCAGATGCTGACATCTCAGAACCCTCCAGCAGTCACTAGGTAAGAGTCAGCATGAAACACCAGCAGACGAGACCATCACGTACAAAGAGCTTCCAATCGGCCTTTTAGCGTCTCATTCTTAAATAAGAACAGACTGCCGAAGACCACCATTCGTTCAGTCAACAAACAGTTATTGTCCAGCGGTTTCCCTTCACTGTACATGCAACAGGGAACAAAACAAACAAGAATCTACCTTTAAGAGGTTACATTCCAGAAAGCGAACAATAAACAAAGGAAAGACAGTACAGAGTATGACAGATAGAGCTGATTTTTGATTTATGGGGAAAAGAAAGCAGTGAAGGGTGATGGAGAATCCGGGGCGGGGCGGGGAGGAGGGGTGGAGAGGGAAGTCCTGCTGAGGTGACAACTGAACGCTGACCTGGAGGAGAGGCATCATGAAAATATCTGGCAACTGCAAAGGCCCTGAGGTCGGAATTGCTTGGCATGTTTGGGGATCAGCAAAAAAAAACCCACTGGCGGCCTCATGGGGAGTGTGCGTGGTGGGGGAGGGGGCTAGATTGCGTGGACCCTGTAGGCCGCTGTGGTACTTCACTTTTCTGCTGAGTGAGAATGGAAGCCATTGGGAGGTTCTGAGAAGGAGCAGCATGATCTGACTCGCACTGACAAGGATTTCTTCACAAAGGCTGGGAGCCTCATTGGTTCCAGGCATTTTAGGCAATTTTTGTTCAATCATTAACTGACAATTAAGAGAACCGAGTGGAGACTTTGGTGGCCACAATAACAAAGAAATCAGATTTTATAGACTTAGTCCAGGAAAAATTACCAAAACAAATAGCAACAGTAACAATGAACCTGGGTGTGTTGTGTGTGTGTGTAGTGTGGTGTGTGGTGTGGTGGTGCTGGTGGTGGGGAATCTGTGTTTTATAACTGCCAAATTATATCTAAAACATCTAATTTTAAAAAAAAAATTACAAGACACGAATGATGAGCATGGCTCATACAAAGGAGGGAAAAAACAACACATAAACCCATCTGTTGAGGACGTTTGAACATTCGACTTACCAGACACAGAATTTAAAAATTACTAGAGATAGGCGTAAAGAACTGAAGAAACGCATAAGAACAAATGCCTCATGGAAGAGATACCAATAAGGAAACTGAAACTGTAAAAGAACTAAGTAGAAGTTCTGGAGTTGAAAATACAATAACTGAAATTAAAAAATTCCAAAGAGGGGCTCAGCAACAGATGTAAACTGGTGGAGAAATAATCAACGAACTTGAAAATGGGTCAGTTGAGATTATCCACTCTTAGAGACAGAATGAAAGAAAACTAAACAGAGCCTCAGAGACCTGTGGGTTGCCATCAAATAGACCAACATACACATAATAGCAGTCCCTGAAAGAGAAGAGAAACAAAGGGGAAGAAAGAATATCTGAAGAAATAATGGCCAAAACCATCTCAAATTGGCTCTTAAAAAATAACAGGCACATCCCAGAAGCACAACTCCAAGTAAAAAAATTCAGAGACAGCCATACCTAGACACATCATAGTGAAACTGTGAAATGAAAACAAAGAGAATCTTGAAAGCATCAGGAGAAAATAACGCATCACGTAAAAGGGATTCTCAGTAAGATTAGTAGGTGATTTCTCATCTTGTAAAAAACTCCTTAATGCAATAGTTATAAATGTAAGTTGACAGTGATACAATTTTAAAGATATAATTTGAAGCAATAAATGCGTAAAAGAGGAGGGAAATGGGGCTAAATAGGAATAAAGTGTTTGTATATCACTGAAATTAAACTGGCATTAATCTGAATCAAATTACTATAAATTAAGATGTTAATGGTGAACTCCAGGGCAACTACCAAGAAAATAACTCAAAAATATATAGTAAAACAAGCAAAAAGGAAATTAAAATGGAATACTAGAAAATATGTAACACAAAAGTCAGTAATGAAGGAACTGAGGAACAAAAATGACATAAGACATTCAGAAATCAAACAGCAAAAAAAGCATAAATTCTACTTTATCAGTAATGACATAAATGTAAATGAACAAACAAAAAGCATGATCTACCTACATACTATTTACAAGAAAACACATGTTAAATTCAAAGACACAAAGAAGTTGAAAGTAAAATTATATGATGTGGAAAAACATACCATACAAACATTAGCTACAAGAGAGGATTAGACAAAACAGGCTTAAAATAAAAATTGTTATTAGAGAAAAAGATTTTAATAACAACAAAGGGTCAAGCCACCCAGAAGATGTAAGAATTACAAACATATGAGTACCTAACAGTCCCAAAATACATGAAGCAAAAACTGAAAGTGAAACAGATCATATAACCATAGTATCTGGAGACATCACTATCCCGCTCTTGCCCAAGACTATTTGTTCTGGATGGCAAAGACGCAGAAGACTTGGGCAGCACTATAACTAGATCTAGTAACAGACCTCTAAAGAAGCCTGTCCACAGTAAGAGCAGAATGCACATTTTTCTCAAGTGCACATGGAATTCTCCAAGAGACCACATGGTAGACTACAAAACAAGTAAGTCTCAATACATTTAAAAAGATTGAGATCAACCAAAGTATGTCCTCTGACCACGATGGAATGAAATTAGAAACCAGTAACAGAAGGAAACTTGGGGAATTCACAAATATCTTCTAGCATATCACAGAAAATCGAGCCCAGTAGCATGTAAACAGGATTATATATAGTTACTAAAGTGAGATTTGGCTAAGGAATAGTTCAACATATGAAAATCAATATAGTATCCCACATTAAAAGGACAAAAACCACATTGTCTCAAGAGACAAAGAAAACGCATTTGACAAAATCCAATCCCACCTGATCAATAAACTAGAAACAGAAAGGAACTTCTAAAAAAAGTCTATGAAAATCTCACAGCTAACATCGTACTTAACAGTGAAAGACTGAATGCTTTTTCGTAAGATTAGAAACAAGACAAAGGTGTTTGTACTCGGTACTTCTCCTCAACACTGTGCTGGAAGGTCTAGCCAGGGCAATTAGTCAAGAATATGACATAAAAAAGCACCCAGAGGTTGGAAAAAAAGAAGTAAAATTAGCTCTATTGTCAGATGACATGATGATACAGAAATCACTGAAGAATCCATGAAAAATAGTTTGCGCTAACAAAAGAAGTTGAGCAAGGTTGCAGGATACAATCAATATATTAAACTCAGTTGCATTTCTACACTAGCAATGAACTAGGCAAAAGTGAATAGAGAAAGCAATCCCATTTACAATAACATCAAAAAGAATAAAAAACTCTGGAATAAGTTTAATCTCAAAATGTAAGACGAATTACACTGTACACTGAAAACTATACAATCTTGTTGAAAGAAATCAAAGACTAATTAAAAGACATTCCACGTTCATGAACTGGAACACTTAATTTTGTTAAGACTGCAATACTCAAAATGGATCAAAACTCAAAATGGATCAACAATCTAAATGTAAGAGCAAAAACTGTACAACTCTGAGGAGAACACAGGTGTAAACCTTCTGGTATTTGGATAATAAAATTCTACTCTTCCTAAAAAATGGATGAGGCAATGGTTTCTTAAACATGATGTCAAAAGCATAAATAACAGGAAAAAAAAAGATAAGTTGGACTTTGTCAAAATTAAAAACCTGTGCATCAAAGAACTCGATAAGGAAAGTGAAAAGACAACTCACAGAATAGGAGAAAATATTTGCAAATCATCTATCTGATTAAGGTCTAGTATCATGCAGAATAATAAAGAACTCAACAATAAGACAAGTCCCCTAATTAAGAAATGAGCAAAGACTTGAAAAGACATTTCCCTAAAGAAGATATAAAATGGCCATGAAACGGGACAAGATGTCCAACATCATTAGTCATTAGGGGAATGAGAATCGAAAACCACAATAGGAATCAGGCTGTTCCCGCCAGGCCATCTGGCAAAGAAAAGGCAAGCAACGAGCGGATGGTGACGCGGCGAGCTCGGGGCCCTCACGCTGGGGACGAGAGCGGCGCAGCGCTGTGGGAACGTCTGCCAGGGCCTCTCGAAGTTACGCATACAGTTCCCACCTGATCCAGCGACTGCACTAAGTCGATGCCCGAGAACCGAGGACACGGGTCCACGCGAAAACCCGTTTACTGCAGCGTTACTGATAACAGCCGAGGTAGAAGCAACCCAAGGCGCAGCCACTGCGGGGAGTCGCAGGACGTGTGCGCACGCCACCGAGCGTCACGCAGCAGCGAACAGGCGAGGCGCGGACGCACAGCACGGCAGGGCGGACCCTGCACACGGCGCAGGGAAAAGCACCAGCCGCAAGGGTCGCACGTGGTCCCACCCCGCTGATGAGTGTCTAGAACAAGCAAATCCACAGAAATGGAACGCAGATTAGTGGTTACAGGGAAGGGACCGGTCTGGAACATCCTTCACACTGTGACGGAACCGGAGTTAGTGGTGATCGCCACACAACTCTAAAAACCACGAATTACACACTTTGAAAGGATTAACATTATGGCATGTGAATTATATTTAAAGCTGTAACTTTGAAAAAATCTAATTAAAGATCACACACTGCATTAGGTTATTATGTCTCTTGGGTTTCCTTTAATCTAGAAGAGTCCCTCATCTTTACCGCCTTTCACGATGTTGACATTTTCTAAGAGTTCGGGCCAGCTGATTTGTGGAGGTCCCCGCGAGCTTCATCTGCTGACTGTTCCTCAGGATTAGACTTGGTGACACATTTCTGGCAAGAATGCATGGGTGACGTATGCCACAGGAACGCTTAAAACTATTTCCATGTTAAGCATTCGCCTTGTATGATTGATGTTTATGAAGTCATGTGCTTACAGGATTTTATTTTCATGCATTTTTATACTTTTGTGTTTTTTTTTTTTTGTTTTAATTTTGGGTATAAAAGAGTTTCAAGGAAAGGGGTCCAATACGAGTTTGAGGACCATATCCCAAGAGCAAACGAGGCCACAAATTCCTTATAAAGCGACCCTGGGCTGCAGGGTGGCTGGAAAGATACAAGAACTACTTAGACCTCCCCTCAACAACCTCCCCCCACCCCACCAGACACACATAAATCTACTGCAAAGATGGGTGGGGACTGGGGTGGGGTACACCTTGGTTCTGTTTTGAAAGAAACTCATATGAAATTACCTTTTAGCAAACATCTGAAAAGGCCAAGACGACAGATGTACAAACTATCCCGTTTACTTCGCCAAATGGAGAGACACAGAAAGCCATACCCTCCTTTCCTTTTTTCAAACTTTGATATTTATTTGACGTGCTAGACTGTCAAGCAGGCCTCTGGGAAAACTAAGGAGCAATTTCCTGAGAACGGGCTGCCTGCGTCCCCTGGCGCTTCGCCGACTTTGCACTTAGCGACATTCAGAACGCGGAGCTTGGTGAAAACCATCCAGTCCTGCTACATGTAGGAACAGGGGAAACAGAATTGCTCTCAATTCAACCACTGTGATTTAAGAGAGCAACGATTTTATTCACCAAAAATTCCTTCATAAAACAGATTCCTTAGTTTAAGAATTAAAATTGTATTATATTTAATCTAAGTAGTTCTGATTTGAGGTAGAATGAAAAGCTTTACGTCTGTCTACTTTTCGTGAACATTACAAACAATGCCACAAAAAGCAGGAAAAGATTCTCGGCTTCCATTTCCTTCCATTCTCAAGAAAATAGGAAAAATATCTTAATATGGACCCAATCTTCTTCATAGTCCACTGTTAAACAGAAAAAAACATCTCTTTAAAGGCCCCCGGTCCTTCTTTCCTGCAGAGCCTGGCCTTGCACCTCCGCTACAAATCAGCACTTGGTGTCTATCAACACGTCGCACTTGGGATCCCATGCGGTTTCCAGAGTTCACAGCCAGAGTCTGCGGTTCCAGGAACTCCAATCAGGGCTCAGTCCCCTGCGTCCAGCCCTTTCCTCTCCCAATTTCCTCATTATGCTAAAAATGCCCAACCCTGACGGCTGGATCTGCACACATGCGTACACACAGCTACCCGTGGTGCCAAAGGCAGCAGGCCAATTTCATCACATGAGGATGTGCTTATCTTTTTGATCACACACCTGCTAATGAGCACTCTCTGAGACCTTGTGTTGTCATGTCACGCTGCCAAGAGTTACACAGGTGGTTTGGTGTGCTATCCTGGCGACCACATCAGTAGTTTCCTGGTTCTATCCCACTTCCTTGCAGGCAAAGGAATTGATTAATAATTTCTCTTCATATCCGTACGCCCTACAAGTCTATGTAAAAACTAAGGGCATCCTACTGTTTAAAAATATCTAGGGATGGAAACTTGGCAGAAACAAAGGAAGAAAAAAAATGTTTTTAAATCTGTGAACACTTTTTTCTCAAGGTTCTAATCTAGGAGGGTCAAAAGATATTCTGCCACCATTCGGCAGTTACTGTTTATCTACAGGCCGTCACGCATGGAACGAGGAAATCCTGAAGAATATGTTCAAATTCAAGCAAAATAAGATTTCCATATATCTCCAAAGAAAGCTAAGGAGGGCACTGCACTGGCAGAGCAAATGAAGAGGGTAGAGGAGCCCAATTTGACTCATAACTGAATAAAAAATGGCCAACCATCAACTGCTTAAGTAACTTTCTACAACCCAAGGTAGAATTCTCTTTTAGGGTGTTAAACACGTATATCTCCCGCTGAGGTGATGAGAAAGACTCTCGCACGTGACACTGTGCTGTCCCATCAGGATATGTGATGTGTATGCAGAGCCGCGAGCGGGAAGCACCGTGGGTATCGCCTTAATCTATTCTTAGTGAAGTCTTAGAATAGGTTCTAAAAACGTCACGTAAACATCCAACCATTTCCAAAAAAGAGAAGAGTCTTATAATAAAGTCTACACACATAATAAATCTTTAAATTCAGAATGAGAGGGAAGTTATATAGTTTGGCAGGGGAATGACGAGAGGTAAAAGACCAATTGCTACAGCCGAACCAAAAACTTAACTGTGGGCTCCCTGGCAACCAAGGTAAGAAGAGATACACAGTAAGGTACAAAGAGGTCATTTGTGGTAAAGGGAGGTATGTGTACTGATATGTCTGGAAGAGAAACTCTTGGAACTGAACTCAAGAAGTATGTCACAGATCTTTCTTTAGGGACTCCAACAATGAACAGTGTTTCTTTAAAAGAGGTTTACAAACGAAATTTCACATGACTGTTAAACATCAAAGAAACACCATTAAACTGTAATTTATGAATGGTCAAGCCAGCAGCCTGATGACCTGACTCGGCTCGCAGAGTGTAGAGCTGTGCTATCCAGTACGGGAGCCACTAGCTACGTGCGGCTATTTAAATTTAAATAATTAAAATGAAACAAAATTTAAGATTCTGTTCCTTGGGCACACTAACCGCATCTCCAGTGCTCAAGAGCCACACGTGGCCAGCAGCGACCATGCTGGACAGAGGCCTAGAGAATTCCCACCAGCGCAGGAAGTTCTACTGAACCACGCTGGTTTAGAACATTCAAAGAAACGGATGGTGAATATCCATGGATAGGAAACTAGGTAAAAATGAATCATGAATACTATGCAACTATTAAAAAGAATGGGTTTCATTTATAGGTGCCAATCAGAATGATGTCATTAGTGACCAAAAAAGCCGTTCAGAATAGTATACGCAAAGATTAAACATTGAGTGTGCGTACGGTTTGTGTGTTGGGGGGGGGACGAACGGACTTGACTGTGAAGGATGTGCACCGTCTCGTCACATTATAATGGTGTGGGAGGGGTGGTTATGAATGACTTCTCATTTCTAGGTTATATATTTAAAAATTTTTTTTTAATTAGACTATTTTGTCCAAAGCAAAACAGATAATATTCCCCAAAAGACGAAGACACAGATAAAGATAATACATACATAGATCCCAAGGGTTAACAAGCCACTTACAACAGTGAACCGAAACGTCAATTATTTCAAGTAATCGCTATAAAGGGGCAGACGCCCAGCCCATGATTCGGGACCGAGGGCCCGGGCGAACACCTGCACTGGTACTGGAAGAGACCTTAGGAGCACGCATGAGCTAGGTGATTTCCCCCCTGGGAAATTCAACAGAGAGCGAGACTGTCTGAAACTCCAGAGTTTTAACTCACACATACGGGAGAGGGAATTTCAGGACAGGCTGACGTTTCCCAAACTGAGTTCCGCATGCCCTCCACCTTCGGGAGCTTTCACCTCTGTGAATGGAACACAGTTCACCCCGCTCACATCCCAGGCCTTCGGGCAGGTGCATGAAAGGTGCTACCAAGTATCTGTTTCATAAATGACCCAGCCCCCCAAAACATGCAAACTAAAAACTAAAAGACTCAAACGGTCGACGTAGACTATATAGTCAAGCACACAAGGAGAAAAAGGGTGGCGTTTTCTTCAGTGGCCAATATGAAAACAATGTTTTCAAATTAAAACGACGAGATACCACCATACACCTGTTAGAACGCTGAACTCCAATGGCACAAATGCTGGCAAGGATGTGGAAACCCAGGGGGTCTCTATCACTGCTGGTGGGGATGCAAAATGGCACAGCAGCTTTGGAAGACAGTTTGGCGGTTTCTACAAAACTAAACATACTCGATGTGACTCAGCAATCATGCTCCTTGCTGTTCACCCAAAGGAGTTGAAAACTTATGTCTACGTAAAAACTTGCACGTGAACGTGTACCTGCCCAGACTCGAAGCAACAGATGTCCTTCAACAGGTGACTGAATAAGCTAACTGTGGTCCATCCACACAATGGAACCGTACTCAGCAAGAAAAGAAATGAGCTACCAAGCCGCAAAGAAGGCACAGAGAAAACGTAAAGGCACACGGCTAAGTGAAAGAAGCCACTCTGAGAGGGCAACATGCTGCATGATTCCAACTACACACCACTCTCTGGAAAAGGCAAAACTATGAGACGGTGAAAAGATGAGTGGCTGCCAGTGGCCTGAGGGGACAGGCAGGGAGAGATGGACAGGCGGAGCACAAGAGAAGCTTCAGGGCAGCGAAACTGTTCTGTCTGATATGCAGTGGTGGATACGCGTCATTGTGCATCTGTCCAAACTCACAGACTGTACTTCGCCGAGGGTGAACCCTGGAGACTTTGGGGGATAACGTTGTGTCAGTGCAGGTTTATCGACTGTAACACATGTGCCACCTTGGAGCAGAGTGCCGACGGTGGAGGAGGCTGTGTGGGAACTCTCTATATAATCCACTTAATTTTGCTGTGAACCTAAAACTGCTCTAAAAAATAATGTCGACTATATGAATGAATGCGTGATACAACGTGCAGACGTGCAGAAGTGCAGGTAAGTACAGCTAACCTTTCTTTCAATGTGCCTCACTGCCATCACATGTTTGTTTTCCAACCAAGAATAATGTCCTGTTCCTCAAGAAAGTATGTAACCTAATTAAAGATATGTGGCAATGTGAAGATCAAGATCTTCCACATTTAACAATTCTCAACGACTACCTTTTAGAGCAATTTAAAGTGCTAGTAAAATAAGCCAATCCCACCTCCGCCCCCCAAAAAGCAAGGGGGAAAAGCTGATAATACTGAAGCAAAGAGATGGGTAGATGGGGCTCATTATACTTCTCTCTGCTTTGATGGATATTGAAAATATTCCGTAAGTTTTAAAAAAGGAAGTACCGATAATATTCATTTCTTCAACTCAGCGTGTATTCAGTGAGAGCCTACAAAGTCCCAGACGCTGTTCCAGGCACAGGGACACAGCAGAAAGCGAAACGAAAGTCTTGCCTTCGTGGAGCATCCGTCCAAGTACGTGGTATCAGATGACAAGCTTTCTTGGGACTGAGAACACTGAATCGAGGAGCAGACAGTGTAAGCCCTAGAACTTTATTTTCTGTATAGCTGGGCCTTTAAAAGAATGCAGCCCAAATTTCTTGCCTACTTGCACAACTTGCATTCTGTTTTTAAGGAATAAAACAAAACAATAAAAAACCAGAGTAGGTAACGGGCCATTAATCGATGAAACTGCCACACGGTCCAAGCAGTCAGGCGTACTCAGAAACTACAACCAGCCCCTGGCTTGAACACCCTCTCGCTGCCTCCTATGTGACCTCACCAAGCGGACACTGGAATACCAGAGTTACTTCCCACTCTGTCTTGTCCAAAGCAAAAACGGTAAAAAGATCAACCTGGTAAGCACCGAGATTAAGGTGCCAGCCGGAGCTGGAGACAAGACCTTTGGTCAAAACTTGATTCAAACTAACTCGCATCTGAATAGGAAGTTGTCATTCATTTTCAAGAAGCTGAGCATGCCAGATGTGTAACTGTTTAAACAAAAACAAGTCTCATCTGATATAGTAACATAATAAAATGTAAGCCGTATGTGCATCAAATATTTCTATATGGAAATTACATGTATTTTTACCTAGCAGAACTGAAATTAACTTTTGAAAATGTGACAGGATGCTCAGAAAATTACTTCCTGAGAGTCACACATTAATGCTTTCTGTACGTCTGCTATTCTTGTGACCCAATAAATTGTGATGGGAAGTGGAAAGGATTTCCTGTTGAGAAAAATGCCACAGATACTATGGTACTGCTTCAAAGTGTTTAGATTAAAATAGGAAGCCCACATTTCCCCTTCATAATGACAAACAACTTGTTTGTGTTAGAACAGAATACTTTAGTAGCCACCTGACTTTTGTGCCTTACTTCCCATTTGATATTTATGAATATATAACTGAAAAATTACAAACAGAACACCAGGACTTATAAAGCAATTTCATGCCTAAGATAAAATTCAATTATGACAGATTCTCTGTGAGCTTGGGTTAGAAAGGAAACTCACTAGAAAGAAATGTATCTGCTTTGCATCCCTCTATGTTAATTAGAAAAAGGTGATGAAAATATACGGTTTGGAATTCAACTCTCCCACTACCTGAAAGTTCTGCCTGTAAGTGTCTTACATTTTTTTCCTTCACAAAATTGGGTAATAATTTTCATAAGATATCCTATCCTTCCAGATCTTTCTTATAGGCTTGGGTTGGCCTTTCAAATGCTTTTCTTGATGGACAATGTCCCATTTGCATTATTATGAAACAAGGCATCTAAAAAATACACACCTTTGAACTTAATTGTGTTTTCCATTCAAATTTACCTTTTTCTTCCTTTTGGCAGTTCTGAAAGGTCAGTCCTTCACGTCTCTCCTGTATCCTGATGCTCCCCCCCCCCCCGCTCTCGACAATGAAAATGTTCTTCTTTAGCCCGATGCCCCATCATCTTCTCTACCTCACATGAGGGGCCCTTCTTCCACGATCACATTCTCTTCCTACCTCCTGGAAACAGGCCTTCTCCTGACGGTGCCTGGTGACAAAGCCCTGAACCCTTTCCTGCGCTTTCTCCAACCCTCCCCCTGAAAAATACTTCTCAGTGAACATTCGCATCAGGAGCCCCCAAATCACCCACGCCGCCCGCGTGTGGGACCACTGTCGACACTGCATACTCCTCCCTCCTGTGACTTACAGCTGAATGAAACCCCCAGAGCCTTTTTGACAGTTGCTGCTGTCAAGCCGTAGCTCACCCATTTTGAGCTTGCTCGCTGCATTACAAACCTTTTCCCTCCCTCCCCCCACATCTGTCGCATTTAACATTTCTGAAGTTTCATCTTGTTGGTTTAAGTCAAACAGGCAAGATGAAAGGCAACACTTACTAACTTCTGATATTTAAATATTCGAACCCTCCGGGTGTCCTTCAGTGAATCTGAAAGAGCACATTTTCCTAAGGTGTTAGAACAGGACCAGACACAGGGAGTGGCTTTCACCTATTGGCCTTGTCATACCGAAAAAGCCCATACCTTAAATTACCCGAATCCCACTCTGCGCAGCAGAGCTGAGAGGCGCTGGGGGGACCAAACACCTTTTGAAGAAAACGACACCAAGCAGCCTTTTTAAACACAGTTCCTCATCCCAACCACAGAACGCACAATAATTAAATGACCGCTCCCTCGACTCCCCCAGGATGACGAGTAACTAGACCTTCCTAAATGCTAAGGAGAGATGGCAACTGGTAACACACAGTGGTTGCCTCAGGGACTCAGAGCTGAATTCTCCTAGTTAAGAAAGGCTCCTGTCTACGGCC
Source organism: Eonycteris spelaea (assembly GCA_003508835.1). Taxonomy (NCBI): domain Eukaryota; kingdom Metazoa; phylum Chordata; class Mammalia; order Chiroptera; family Pteropodidae; genus Eonycteris; species Eonycteris spelaea. The sequence continues at coordinate 3,318,590 of PUFA01000014.1, forward strand.
ACTCCACCCTGAACGCGCCCGATCCCCTCTGATCTCAGAAGCTAAGCAGGGTCGGGTCTGGTTAGTACTTGGATGGACAACCACCTAGGAAGACCAGGTGCTGTAGACATTAAAAAACAAACAAACAACAACAAAAACAACAACAAACAGAGAGAAAGAGAGAAAGAGAATGTGGCCCAGGACACATGCCCACCAAGCGGGACGGTGGCTGGCGGCGACATAACTGAAACTGCTCTCTCCGCCCACCCTTCAAGCCCTCAACATCTTGAAGGACTTTTATTTAAACTGATGTAAGCGAAATGAACTTAATTATAAGGTTTCACTGTAAACCTAACCAGAAGTGACCACAGTACTCCTAAATGCAAAGAAAATATAACAAAAATATCGGAAAGTCTGACTGGTAAGACTATAGTTGGTTTTTCATCTTTTTCTGATAATTAAATATTAAAAAAAAAACTATATATTACTTTTATAGTCCCACACAAAACCCACTTTTTTATGATCTCCAAAAGTCATAACAACATGGGGAATATTAATTAAGTGGGGAAAAAACAAGATATAAAACCACATAAACAATGCTTCTGATTAAAATGATGGAAAAATACAGCAAAATGTTAACATGTTTACCTTTGGGTGATAGAAAGGTGATTGAGTTTTCTCTTACTCGTCTTTATTTGCCATTTTCTACAAAAGGCGTGCTTTGATGATAAAATGGGGAGTAATGGACTTCACTTCTCAAAATCAGATTTCTTATTTTAGCAACTAGATTTCATCGCTGCTTTCCGTTTCAACAAGTAACAGCAAAACCAGCGGCATTCAACAATTCCCAACCCACTCTGCATGCGATCTGTAACAGACCGGGCCGCCCCATGCTGTATTTCTGAAACCATTTTCCTTGCTTACACGTATGATTTTGTCACAACCTCTTCAGTGTATCTTTATTTTGCTCAGTAACACAACCCTTCTAAAGGCTACAAAAATCCAAGCCCATGTAACGCTAAATACTCCGCCACCGGACCCCTTGAATTTTGCTCATTGCGAGAAAGCGTAACAGCAATTATCAGATGAACATCTATCACGGACCAGGCGCCACAATGAGTGACTGAAAGAATCCAGCCATGGCACATGACTGCCTCACAGCATCCTTCCTCTTCTGTAGTTCAAGAAAGTAAGACTCACGGAGGGTGAATAACCCATTCGAGGTCAAGAGATTTACAAGTGGCAAAGCTGGTATTCAAACTCAGGTCAGACTAATCCCCAAATCTAAGCTCTTTCCACTGCGCACTGAGGAATGAAGAACTGCCTTCTGGACCTAGCTCTGCCACCGGCTTGGCGTTCGACCTTGAACAAATAACTGACTCCTCAGCTATAAGTTAAGGGGTTGGACTAGAGAGCCTCAAATCCCCCTTCCTGCCATGATGTTTTAAAAGCTTCCACTGTTCCTTACAGCATGTTGAACACCCTTTGGTGCGAAAACATTTTAGCAACTCCTTGTTCAGTTTATGTTCCGTTTTGTAAATTCTTTGAATGCTGGCAGATTCCCCAGGGGACTGTTTTCTTTGCATCTGGCACTCCCTCCCTAAACCAGGAGAATGTGTTGCTACTGGCACTACAAAATAGGAATTTCTAACAAAATTACTCTGTCACTATGTCTAACAGCTCTCTGCTTAAATGAGCATTTTAGATGAACATGTGATCATCACTTTTAGCATTCTACACAGACACTAATCCATTCAAGGCCATTTCAGCATACACTAGTGGGCCTAAGAGCTCTCATATCTGCGGAATTCACTGAATGTCAAATTAGTAGCCATAAATGAGTCTTCAGTGTTGGCTTTGAGAACGCTGAACCCTGACCTCTAGACCACCATGGAACGTGTTGGCTTTGAACTGAAACGGATCAACTGGACCAATTGTGATCCAGATTCAAACCCATATCTTAGGAGGGACCATACACAGCACTTCCAGAAACCCCAGCTTAAAAGCACAGGTACACAAAGGAAGAAAAACAATGGGATTGTTTCCAGCCTCTAAGACAGGTGGTCTGTCCCATCCTAGATGCTAAGCTAACTTCTGGACAAATTTCAAAAATGGCCCAACAAAAGCTAAGTGTCCTTACTTTCACATTCTCGTTTACATTTTTCCAGGAAAGTGTTTAGCCTGTGAACAGGATCGTCATTAAACCTTTTGGACAAGGCATTACTTTCAGAAACCTGCCAGCACTCTCAAACACAATGATTGCATCATGCCAAGATGATCTGATCTGGCTGATTAGAACGTACTATCTATCAGAGCAAAGGAACTGATCCTTATCTTACTGCCTAAAAATTATATGCTGGCACATATCTTATAAAGCAGGCAAGCGATCAACTACCCGGTGAGTGGTTCTGGGAGCTCGCTGATACACTGGGGCTCGGGGCTAAGCACGCTCCCAGCAGAAACGCCAGGAACCACACCGGCAGGGTTTTGGGCTGGGTGCCCATGGAGACTTGGGGTCCCTCTAGAGTCCACACAGTTGCCAATGGTGTTAATTATAAAAAACTGACCTAAGGTTAAATTACGTGTCGGGAAAACTAAACTTGAGGAACAATTTCTGGCATTAGTCTCAGGAGCTGCAGTTGAATTAGGCCCTGGAATTCAAAAAGCAAACAAAGAAATAAAATAAGGGATTCTGGTCTCTGGTCACTGAGAAAATGTGAAAAAGGCTGGAGAAAATCAACTTGGTCATAAAAGCCTACTTAGCTATGTGGATGTGTAAGTGGCAGAGAGCACGTAAATCAAGAATTGCATTTAATCTATAAAGAGTTCAAGTACTCAAGAAAGATGCTATCAGAAAGGCAAAAATCAACAAGCTACAGGAACATTAGGGTGTCTTCATTTTTAGCATGGACCCAAAGGAGGGAAAAGAATTTTCATACCTGATTTATACGCTGTCAATACAAATCACAGTCCAAATCACCTATGTTTGACATGAATCATACATTAAACACACGCTTTTCTGGTTCTGCAGGCCTCAGATAAATCTTTGTGCCAAATGTCAGCTTGGTAAGTTTGATAAAATCTTATGAAAAATGGCAGGCTTTCAGACCCCTGGGCTCCCTTTGCTTTGAAAGAGCATCACACAGAGCAGGTTCTCAGTAAAGAGGGTGACACTATACGGACAGTGTCCAGTGCAAGGCAGCAGGGGACAAGGCAGGCCAGGAAGGAACACTCAGGTATGAGTCCCAGCACAGTGCTCCGCTGAGCAAGAGCAACTCAGGCTCTAACTGTCCCCGCACACAGTCATCTGGGACTTGTCTCTGCGGATTTTTTTAAGTTTTCTGTTACATCTGAGTTAAAAAGTTGAAATGAAAGTCCTATAAACTAAGCTAACGTTTGTCACGAAGGCAGTGTCCTATCACCTGGCTGGCACCCAGCCCCGCTCATGCGTGCTAATTAAAGTCCCCATTACCTAAGAAACAGACCCAAAGAGTGGCAGGTGAATAACGAGGTTCCTACAGTTGTTAAGATTCTATAAGAGAGATAATTGAATATGTTTTAAGTAATTTTAATGCCTTAGAAGGAATATTTCCATGGTTAACTGAAGAAATCAGGATACAAATTTATATATAAAACTTGGCACAAGTAACATTATAAGCATAATTGAAAGACAATCATCCAAATATTAATAGTGCTTAATATCAAGGGGAAAATGGGAGGTCTTTCTTTTATTTTGTTAACACTTGGAATAAACAGAAATATACATACACCGCTTGCATCATCAAAAAAGCTGTGTGTTTGTTTCTTTAAAAGGTCAATGTATGATGTAGAACATGATACCAAAGGGAAATTTTTAATACTCCCCTTTCTCTTCCTGCTCTCAGGAACTGACCTCCTCGTCGACACACCACCCGAGCAGAAGCTGGCTGTCATTTTTGGTTTTCTCCTCTTCCTCCCCATATCTAATCGATGACCCAGTCTGTCTCACAACCTTAACAACCCCTCCAGCTCTATGCCCATCGCCACCAACACAGCACGACCAGCAAGCCGGCCTTGTGGCAAAAGTGTCCAGGACGGCCCCTGCTGCCTCCATGCCAAGGGGCTCTCCAGCCCGCGGGTCCTCATCCACGGAGCAGACTCCCAAGGCGGCCCTCCACGCCCCCCATGCTTTCACCTCCCCACTGGGAGCTGTGACACCCTGTGACATGGGGAAAGTGCATCAGCATCTCACGGGCAGATGCTGAAGATCAAAACACTGCTACGAGGAAGATGAAAGGAGACCTCTCCCAGGACCAGCGGTAAAGGCTAGCGGGCAGGCTGGTTCATTCTGCCTCTCCTGACAACGTTCCCTGAGGGGGCCGACACTGGGGGACGACCGTGTAATGCGGGAAGGCATTGCTCGTGATTCTGTATGAGTCTCCGTCAGTGAACACGCTGAGACGTGCCATCTGGCCATTCGAAGATAATAAACCTCTGAAGTTACTGCCTGCCGGATCAGACTTCCCTCAAATCATCCCGAAGCCCAAAGACTCCACCTACTAAAGCAGGAGGCCTGGTCCAGGTATCACAGGTACCATCATCTCCCCAGGAGACAGCTCCAGCCTGTTCTCGTTGCTTCCAGATTAGATCCTATCGAACTCATTCTCCTCACGGCAAACCAAAGTAATCCTTCCAAAACGCAAATCTGATCACATCATTCCACCGCTTAAAACTTTTCCGGGACGGCCTGGCCTGTGTTCCCCACACCCGGCTTCTCAGCTCTGCAATGGGGCTGTTGTCTCATCAGCCTCAGGCCTCACCCCCACGCCTCTCGTTCTAACGCTCAGCCATGAGGATTTCTTTCTCCTCAATCTCTGCACACACCGTTCCCTCTGTGTCCAAGTCCTTCTCCCATTCTGCGCCCACCTCCATACAGAATCATTTTCAGGTCCCTCCTCAGACAGCAATGTCACTGGGAGGTTTCTCTGAGCAAGTACCCCCCATACTTCCCACCAGCCACCAGCCCCCTCCAGGCCTCACCTCTGAAGTCTATGAAGCACCCTTTCCTACTTCAGTTCCTTCTGTTCATCACCACTCGATTGCGACCGCCTACTTTCCTGTTTTATGCCCAACAACGACTCCTGGAGGAAAGGGGCAGTGTCCTGTACGCTGTTGTATCGCCAGCATGTAGCACTGTGCTTGGCAGAGTTGCTGCCATCAATAAATATTTATTGGACAAAGGAAGACAAGGAAAGATGGATAAACTGAAAGGAATACGAAAGCAGTAGCTGTGAGGTCCAAGGAAAAGGAACAAACGGCAACTTAGGAGAATGGAAAAGCTGCGTTTAAATGGCCTTCATTCTACTTTAACCGACGGAAACATCTCAAAGCGCTTTGGACAACAAATCAGTTTCCTGAGACCAGGGAGTGTCAACATCAACCAGAATACTTTTTTGGGTGTGGGGGGGGGGTCAGAATCCACACACAATTGAGCTATTATAAAAGAACCATCATAAATATAAAGAATCTTCATAACCGGAGGCCGAAGTGCAGAGAGCTCACCACTCCAAAGTTCTGACTGTCAACACCCCTCACCCCTCACTCTCTTCCCCCGAACCTCAGACAAGGGAGAGTCCGCTGCCCATAAAGCAACCTGCTGCCAGCTCCGGACCGCGCGCTCCTCTGTGGAGAAGACCCTGCTTCCCGAGGTCCCTTTCCTGCCGTCAACCAGCAGGCAAAGGCGGGGAAGCTTCTGGCGCATGCAAAGGAAGAATTCTTTAAGAAACAACAGCAAAACGGCAGGCCTGTAAACTGCATGCCAGCATTGCTCAGGTCGATCTAAGACAGTCTGTTTTGTACATAACTTATTTCTAAAAGAAACAAACTCCAGTGAGATGAATAGGAGAGGATTGGCCTTTTATTTTAGAATTTGATCTCTTGATCACTAATAGCTGAAAGTTTAAGATTCTGCAATACTTGGAAACAAACAAACAAACTGTAAATCAGAAGAATAAAGGGTGATCTCTAACGTCTATTTTAATGTGACGTTAAGGGGTCTCCCGTAAAGGAAGGGCTAGGCATTGTTTTACTGGCTCCAGGAAGCAAGGTGAACCTACGCGTTGGTCCGCTGTGTGTCATTTACACGGCCACACGCGGACTCAATGTCTCTCAGCAGATCCAGTTTAAAAATAATGATCTTTGCTTGTCCTGTTTCCATAGGAAACGCTTGTGTTACTTACCGGAATGTAATAGATGCCCATCTTGGGGGTCTCACTGGCAGTCAGCAGCATTCCTGAAGGTAAACACAACGAAAAGGTAAACACGTGGGAAGAGAACAGGCCTCGTTCCTATTTGTCTTCGCCTTTGAAATGCCTGAGGCGCTCAGAGCACAGTGCGGGCACCTGGGTGTCTGGCGGGGTGCTTCCGTCCCTCGCTCGCCCAGATGGAGCACCTTAAGTTTCAGAGAGATCACCTGGACCGGCTAAGCGAATGAGCAGTTTCCACCATAAAGTGCTCAGGTTTACAGACAGTTTGCCATCATTTTTAAGGGGAAAATATTAAACTTCAGACACATAGACAAAATGTAGCTTCAATGCACTGTTTATAAATATAATAATGATAACGATGATGATGATGATGATGATGACGACGATGATGAAATTAAGAAGGCAGGCTTTTTTCTGCCAATTGGCAAAGAACCGAGGTAAAATAGTTCCTAATGTCTGAATTACAACTTCACACCTTAATGGAAAACAAAACGACTTATGGGAAATGCCATGTGGCGCTACACCAGCCAAGACCTACACAGACTCTAAACCCGTGATTCTGCCAAAATAATTCACTCACAGACTCAGCCGACAGAGTGGTTAATAATTTCTCGGGTCAGCTTTTTAAGAAATCAAAAAGAAGTGAGGGGCAACTGTCTGGCATTCAATAAAGATTTCCCAGTAACCCCAGGAGGAACTGTACCCTGTGAATCGCTTACTCTTCGGTACAGAAGCAAAGGGTTCAGGGGTCTCAGTCTCGTCCTGTTCTCTGCCACATTTGCAACCTGCTCCTCTCCCAGAGTCTCCTGAGGCAGCTCCAATCCTCACAGGCCCTTCCAGAGAGGTGCAGTTAAAAAAACCTGAAACCAGCCACTACGTGGGGAGTCCTGCATAACTTACTGAGCACTTTCACGTGTATTATCTTAGCGACCATGCAACAACTCTCTGAAATGAGAACTATCATCATTCCTATTTTACAGATCAAAAAAACAAAGCTCAAAGGGACTGAGGTCCTGTCATAAGCTATATAATTTTAGAGCTAAAGTTCAAACTCAAGAGTTCTTGTTTTTAAAGTTTTCCAAATCAACCAAACTACATTCAATTTAAAGATCTATTTGTAAAATACAATAGAGGAATCCACAGAGGGAGGACGTCGGGATGATCAGACCACAATCATAACGAATAGACCAACTGTCAAGGACAATGATTTGACTGTGTTAAAAAGTATTTTTTACTGCTTTTGTTGATACAAAAGCTTGTAAAAGGATATTTATGTTTTACAGAAACGAAATGCTGAGATAGACGAGGTCAACGAATAAGCAGAAAGCAGGCTGCCTCAGCAGGACCACGCCTCACACGGGACCCCACAGTGGGAGCCAGGCACAAACCACACACACGCACCACGAAAACATCCAAAAGCACGTAAGTCGAGAAAAGCGAGACTCGGAGACATTCCCACAGCCTGGAGCCCCTGCGGGTTTTCATCCGGGTGCCTTTTCTGGCCCTGGACCCAAAGGTTCCCTGAGGTGGGCGGGAGGACACACGTGCTCCCCAAGTCTCACGAGCAGCACGGCCAGCACCTCGACACCTGCGAGACACGAAGAAAGGCGACGCTCTGAGGGCTGAAGAGACGTGACGTGTTACAACCACGAGGCTCCTGCTGAAGACGCCCTTCCCTGGCTTTGCGGGCTCACCCTGGACGCCGACCACTCGGCAGTGAGCATCCCCGAGGCAACGGCCACGTCTGCCCCACACACCACACAAGGGCTCCGCTCTGATTCCGTGACAGAATTCAGACGGGACGCGGCGGGCTGCTTTCTCGAACGGGGCGGGCTCTCACCGGCCCATTTATAGACAACGATACAAGCTGACCCGCGAGCCAACTGAAGTGGCAAGGTCAGGACTGAACACAATCGTGAACGAGGAAAACGAGCCACGGCAGAGCCCGCGGTGTCCTGGACGTTCCTGACAGGGAGAGGCAGAGCACGCCAACCACTGAGACGACGAGGCAGCTCTGCAGAAGTGGGGGATCATCGGCAGGACAGAGGGGCGAAGCACTGCGCCGGGCACCTGACGGCTGCAGGTACGGGAGGAGCCTCGGGAAGGCAGGCGGCCTGCCAAGGTCGTGACCTGCTTCCTAAGCGGAGCCGATGTTCTACTGACGCCAAAGCCCATGGACTCTCAAACTCCAGCGACTTAGACAAAGCGAGGACCTCCGGCATGATCAGATAACCACTAGAAAGCACAAATGTAAACTCCATGTAGCAACATGAAAAATGTTTTTAATGCAATGTCAAACCTAAAGGCAAAAGACGATATACATATACTGTGAGGACAACTTAAAACATGCACACACACAGTTCTCCAATGAAAAGAGTAATGTGAAATCCCATATGGCTTTTCCTTTACGTTTTCCTCTATATTGACATGTATTATGGTCTCAACAACAAAAATATGAATTTTAAAAAACAAGGAAAGACATCAGCATCTAGAGTCAAAAGAACACCCCTCCGGTATGAAGCGGGGTAGGGTTCACAACGTCCCGTGCAGAGGGACAGTGCAGTGAGACTCAGACAGAACGGCGCTCCCCCCGCCCCGAAACCTGCGCTTCTCTGCGCTCATCCCAGGGGCTAAGGGCCTCCCCGAAGCCCGCGGTCCGCGGTCAGCGGTCAGCGGTCAGCGTCAGTGCTCCTCGCCGGCACCACTGCGCATGGCCCCAGGGCCCGTCTGAGGACGGACCGGCTGGCGGGCAAGCACAGAGACCGAAAGGGAGGATTTAGTAACCGGTATTAGCAACTCGACAGCGCAGTGAGAGGCGTGGTCCTTTGTCTAGTAGTTCATTTTTATTATGTTTCATAAAAGCAAAGTATTCATCTGCAATGGGTTGGAAATTTAAAAGCAAAGAAAAAATAAAACCCTGGTCCTTCACCAGATACATTCGAGAAATGGTGCCCTAGAACACATGGCATCAGTCACCGCCTTGAAGGCTGGGCGCAGACCACCCGTGAGCCCTAACCGTGGGGGGGGGGCGTTTCTTCCTGTGTGTTCAACTCTGACATAAGTGTGGAGCGTGCGGTTTTACTACGTGGGACATCGAGGTTGCGCGCATATGACCTAACAGCTCTGCTCTCCGTATGGAGAGGGCGCTGACACAGAACAGAAGGCCACTCACTTCCCGCGAATCGCTGCAGGAAGGTGGGTGATCTGCATAATTACGAAGCCTGAATTAGGTCTTTCTGAGTCAGGATCTTCTCAGTGGTTCTGGAACCAGTGACCCTGATTCCACAGGGCTGGCGCAGGGCACATGGCCTTACGTGAGCTCAGCGAGCACGTGTGATGCTGATGCCACCCAAGACCCAGAGCAGCGCGGCCTCTCGAGCGCCCAGACCCGCGGACGCTGCCTGACGCAGAGCCGGCTGAATGGGCATCAACACGAGCGGGAGCTCAGAGGGGCCAGCAGTAGTCTACGGCCATGCCACCCTGACACGCCCGATCCACCTCAACTCGGAAGCTAAGCAGGGTCAGGCCTGGTTAGTACGTGGATGGGAGACCACCTAGGAAGACCAGGTGCTGTAGGTGGGGGGCGGGGGGAGCCAGGAGGGTGGAAGCGCTTCCCGACATTCTGAGCAATCTTAGTGTTAGAAAAGCATGACAATACAGTAATCGTGATGCGACTTTAATCACTTCAAAGTGAGTAAGTGGGAAGGTTAAAGGAGGAGGAACGTTTCAGCTTTTCTAAAACATGATTAAGCTCATAATGATTAAGCACGAAACACAAGGAGCAGCATTAAAGGGGGAGGGAGTGGTGAAGCTCGGGGAAGAGAGGAAGCAGTGGAGTCAACCGCGTTCAGATCCGAACCCCAAGAGCAGCCGGGGTGCTTGTCTTACTGTGCTTGCTAAATAGATTATTTGGCTAGTTTTCGTGTGGTTAATCTCTTGCTAAGGCCTCTGGTCCAAAATGGCACTCTTCACATTTTTACCTCTCAGAAAAGTGTACTTCACAATGAAGAGACCTGGCGGTCACCTTAACAGAGCGACCGCGCCCATCCTCCCTGGCACTGGCTGACCTGAGGGGACGGGCCAAGGCGGAGGACACAGCAGCCCTGTGCATTGCTCTCGTCCGAAACTCTGAACCCACAGCGCACCAAGCCATTAGATCTACCTTCCATTTCAGAGAAAATGCAGGGGCCGGAGGAGCAAGGTAAATGACATTTTAGACCACAAAAAACAATCGCCTAAATCCAGGATGAGGGAAAGTCTATGAGACTGATCTTGGAAAAGGCAGTGTCATGGAGAAGTTAAAATAAAAAAAGACGCGAGGACTAATCTGGATCAAAAAAACTAAAGATGCAGAACGAGATGTAATAAAACTGTACTAAACCCTAGTTTTTAAAAATGGGCTAAAAAAAGGCATTTGAGAGACAACTAGGGAAATCTGAACTGGACTGGGTATAGGAGAGAATTCGGGAATGCCTTCTTCTTGCGAGGTGGGCTGGGCTAATGAGTCTGACGACCAGAACAGCAGCGTTGGCTCTGATGGGGTCAGAGCCCAACGCAGTGGGGGTGAAAAGGCACCAGGCCTATTGCTGCCCCCTGCTGCCCGGCAGCCTCAGCACCGGAAACTGCTAGTCCCCGTCGTCTAGACCAGCGCCAGCCCACAGAACGGTCATGCCGGCCACGTGTGTGATTTAAATTCTTCTAGTAGACACAGTAAAACAGGTAAAATTAATTTTAACATATTTTATTAACTCAGCTAGTCCAAAATATTTTCATTTCAATGTAGAATCGGTATAAAAAATTAATGATCTACGAGGCATTCTTTTTTTCATACGCTGTGAAATCTGGTGTGTATTTTATACTTAGAGCAAGTCTCGATTCCGAAGAATCACACTGCGAGTTCTCAATGGCCACACGTGGGCGGTGGCCACCCAAGGGGACGGCACAGGTGAAGAAGTGCTGTCTCTTGTCACTCTCCACGGCCCGTCAAGCCCTCCCTCAAACCAGCTACGTCCGTGCATCTCCTCTGCTCCGACTTCAATCCCGCCTGGTCTCTTCATCTTCAGACTCAGCCCAGACCCCACGTCAGACCATTCAGTCCTGACTAGCATCCTCATCTGCAACTTATTCCTGACCTCATCAGAATCTGGCTCACTCCCGCTATTACAACGAAAACCTCTCAGCCGTCAGGGATGACAGGCTAATGACAAGATGCGGAGTTTCTCCTGTTTGCCGGGACAGCGCTGCTGAGCTGGACGGGCTCCGGAACCAGCAACGGCCGCTTGAGGCTCTGCCACACGTCGGCTGGGGGACCAGCCCTGGCCAAATCACCCCACTGTCCTCACCTCCTAAGATGCAGGAAAGACATACAGATGGACAGAAAGAAGAGGGGGAAACAAAGTGTGCACCACTAGACAGTCACAAAAGATGACGTGATAAGTGGACGTCGACAGTCCCACCTGTCGCTCAGGCTGGAGCAGACCCAGGAGCACTTGATAAATCTAGGCTCTTCCCTTCCCGCCGACACTCGACACTCGCTGAGCGGCGCCCGCGGAATCGCGCCTTAGCTTCTGCTCTGCTGCTTCAAACACTGCTGGTGCTTTGACTGTCATCCCGCCCCTCCCTGTGAAGTCCCTTGGCTGGCTCCTCCTCCTCCTCACTCTTCCTCTCAGTGGCCTCAGGTCCTGCTCTCTCCTCTCTTCACACGTTCCCCATCTCGTTCGCTCCCACTTCCTCTGGGATAACCTCTATTATAGTTAACGATCTGTGTCTACAGACCTGCTCATTTCTCTCTCGTGCTCCCAATCGCAGCTCAGAATATTACTTCCTACTCGTTTTAGTGATGGACAGTCGGCCTTCTGAAAGCAGTCTGAACAGGTCCAGACTACACAGAGCCCGACCGGAAGGCAGGTCGCCCCCGGTCCTCCACCACCTGTCCACCTCCCACCTCGTTCCTCCCAGGCCGCCATGGCTCCCCACAGGCCCCCGACAAGCCACGCAGCATATTCTATCCTCCCTTTGCTCTCACACTGCTCCCTCTCCTGGATCACCTCCTCTACCGGCCAAATGTCACTCGTCACTGCACACTCAGTACACACAGAAACCACCTTACGAGCTGCTCTGGCTGCAGCCTCCCTAACACGCTATCCAGGTGCTGTCTGTACACACGTGGCGGAACCTGCCCTGCTGGGCTGCATCCTCTACACAGATGATCTGTGCACGTCAGTCCTCAGAGGTCAACCCTGCTTGAGAGCGGGATCTGTTCTCATTTTCTCTCATACCCCAAAATTCTTCACAGATTTGCCTTACAGGAAAAATCTTGAAATCTGCCATGTAATCTGGTGAACCATATAACACGGAATACACCCACAGCCACGGCTTCACGAGCCTGTGTGCCACCAGGCAACCCTGGCCTTCTCCGAAGCCTGGGCCTCGAGTTCCACACACCGTGACTAATCACACAGAAGGCTAATGAGCACATGAACGCAGCATCTCGCCTGTCACCTGACTACAGGCTGTTACTGGTTTCTACAAAGCGCTAGGCTGGCTGAGGACTGTCGCCGAGGGGGCCACTTTCTGAATCATCCACACACTTCCTGCTTTGATTCTCCAAGTAAATACAATATCCTGACCAAGCCAAACCCTGACTTAAGAAATAAAATGAGTTTAAAACCCAATAAAGCATCGTCTCACTGCATGACCGTGGCTACGAACTACATACCTGAGTTGGGATAGAGGCAGACATCATTAATGTCATGTTCTGGCTCCAGGAAGTAAAGATTTTCCCCTAAAAGGGTAAGCAAAAAGGAATTATTAAAATGAAGACAGCTTTTGGCAATGCCACATAAACAAAACATACTGGAGACATAACCACACACTGGTACGTAAAGAAATAAAATCACTGAATTGAAATTACAGATTTTAAGTTTAAAAACTCTTAGAGAACTCATTTTATCAATTTATCAAATGCTCTCATTTTAAAGACAAAGAAACTGAGGCCAAGAGAGGAGAGCTGACTTAACCAAGAATATAAACACAAAGTTTTAAAGACAATATCTGCACGACAGGACAGGGTAAAGTTTAAAATAAAGTTGTATGCCAACTTAAAAAATATTTCTCTAGTCTGAAAAACATACCCCAGTTAAACGTGTACTCAAAGAAACTAAAGGAGAGATGGTCGACATGGTAAAATGACGACGATACCTGCCATACCTGTGTCTCAAGGTTTTGAGGGGGATCAAATAAGAAAATGGACATAAAGTAACTTACAAAATGAAATGTTATTCGTAAATAAAGTGTCAGCTACATAGTTAACCTAAACCATTTTATTTTAAATGTGAGGGGAAATGTACTCTTTTTAAAAAATCAAGCAAAGTAAGAGAGAAGAAGATGGGAATGGAAAAAGGTAATGAGAAAGATAAACGAGGGAAGCAAGTGAAACAGAAGCGAGAAACGTGGGTGTTGGTCCTGAGGGCGTATGCGTCACGACCTGCCGAAATAAACTCCACGGAGCGACCGCAGAGTGATTCCCTGAGACCTGGCGGTGAAATGTCCACCAGCTCCTGCGCGCATCAACTCGCGGTCAGGGACTCCCATGGCGGGGGCAGGGCGGGGAGGTGACAGTTACTGCATAGGAAGGAGGGTTACACGTTCAGGGGAAAACGCAGCCCAATTCTAATGGAAGACAATGGCGTTCACACAGCTACCTCCCTTTCTTCTCAAATTCCCACTGAAACCGGGAGGGAAGAGGGAAGAAAAAAGGAAGGGGACAAAGGGAACTACAATCGTGGAATGAATGAAAAAAAAGGCCACGGTAGCGGAAAGCCACATTATGGCAAACCCTGCAGAGGTTAAAGGGCCTGGGGGTCACAACCAAACCAGCCACCGCCGAGACCCTGAGGCAGGATGTCAGTCAGGTCAAGGATAACTTTTACTTTACCTATACTTGATGAATTTTTAAAAATAGAATGTCTGCATTTATAGTATTAAAAATAAATACTGCTTTAAAGTAAATTAACTTGGGTTCTCAGAAAAGCAGCAGAGAAAATTCCAGCCTAAGACACCATGAATCATCCTGAGAAAACCCTGGAAACCCTCCCGAGTCAAGGCCAACACATGCAAGCGGCGTGGTCAGTTCCCTGTGACCGGCCATCAGGGCAATTCTTCCAAAATGGAGACAAGCTGGAAGGTCCTCCTCCTCGTCCCTGACAGAAACAGTCACAGGAGCCACTCAGTGCTGGGGCTGGAGGAGGGGCCACACCCGCCGACCGCTCTCCGTAATCGACCCGGAGGGAACAACAGAGTAAGCTACGCAAGCTCCATACTTCAGGAGTGAACGAAATGAAAAACAAGAGCGATGGTCAGAGCAGCCAGGGCCTGACAAGCGGCTGAACTGTGACGGGGCTGCTGGAGGCGCCTCTGGCCCGAGCACAGGCAGCTCTCCGGGGTGAGACTGTCCCCTGCCCTCTCGCCACTAACGCCGAGGCCACTGGACTCACCTCCCCGTTCATCTCAAAATGAAAAGGAAAAAAAAGTGACACTTTTTGTCTAAAGGTGCTAACTTTGTAATTAATTAAATGCTAAGAACTCTTTAAAGCATCGCTAAACTGAATGAATTTGTTCCCATTTAGTTGCTAAACTAATGTTTTATTTCTCTCACAATACTTAGGTTCTAAAGTGAAAAGCAAAAGGCAGATTAAACCAGCAATAAAGAATTTTGTTCCTTTCTAAATCATACCTGGCGCTGAAAGAACATCAAATATTTTTAAGAAAACAGTTTTTAATAAAAACGCTATAAAAATGATTGTGAAGGTGTCGTTTCTAAAATCTAAGACGGGGAAACGGATGAAATGGAGATGTGTAGTAACACCGACGAGAAAGACAACTAACTGGGAGTTCCCCCGAGCTTTTCTAAGGCTGTGGGAGCGCCTCAAGGTCTCGGGGGTTTCTGTGGATCAAGTGTTTTAAATAATGATTTGCTCTCTACCTCACTGTCCAGGTAAAGACGCATGCCAGTTCCAGCAAACCAGGCAAACTTCTAAACACGAAGAAAGCAATCTTGACGACTCTATCTGAATATGGATGTTATCTACCCCGAAGAAACTGACTTCCAACTAAGCTCCCCAATGAATACTTACTCTGTTTCTCAAGAACTCAGAGTGTTCAAAAAAGGCAAGAGAAAGGGAACGTTAGGAAAATATGCAAACAAATAATTTCAACAAAAGAAAATACGTACTGAGTTCTTATTCCACATTTTGATAATTCGTGAGTCTGCGGACAAAATCAAATCTAATGAATCCTGGAAATGAACTGACTTAATGGGCAGCCCATACTGGTGATCCTTCACTAGCAATGGCTTATCGGATCGAAGGTCATATAACAAAACCTAAAAGAAAAAAAAACAAAAACAAATTATTTCTGTGTAAATAAACAAAATATTTTACATTAAACAGCCACTTTTAGAACTTAGGGACGTGGCTGCCACTTGTCTCATTACCTTTTTATGAACACAGTGAACACCCTTACCCAGGTACAAATTCTAAAGTCAGCCAACAAAACTGCTCTAGAAATACCTGTAAATTACCTTAGGGGGCATGGTTTTAAGAATTCACCCGAGGGTAATGGTTAAGCACACTACGGTTAAAAACCACTGAGCCATTCTAAGAAAGGAACAGAAAGTCTGAAAGTGTGTCATTTGTTTATTCAACAAATATGGATACTGAGGGCCTGCCAGGTACCAGGTGCCATCACAGAAGAGACAGAAACAAGAATGAAAGGCACAGAGATGACGGTCCCGGCAGATTCGAGGCTGACGGCAGCAGCAAAGCTAGGACTGCGGGCGGGTGGGTCAGCCCGGCTATTAGAGGCAAGGAGCCTGGGGAAGCCAGAGCGTCGTCCCAGGTGACATCCTCCCTAGACCATGGTGACAGAGGCGGTAACTCTACCTGGAGCAGGGTCTCAGACCTGTTCCAGGGGAGAGCAAACTTACAAGCGTGTAGGCTCTGCCTTGAAGGAAAGAGAAAAGATGGACTTCGTCTCTGAGGCCATTTCATTCACACTCCTCAGGCCAGCAGTGGTGGGGGCTGCGCCCCTGGCCGCCACCGCCCGGGGTCTGGGTAATGGTGCTAACGGAAACAGGTGCCCGGGCAGACGCACTTTGCGAATGCTCATTGAACACATTTCTTGTCTACGGAATTCTCAAGCCTTCAATACATATACAGACGCGCTGTGATTTCCCACAGCAAGAATGGCAGAATTCCAAGCTTCTGTGACCACAGAATTCTCTTCTGCACATTCTGGAAAGTGATGCTCTAAACCGTCGAGAGGACGCAGGACATGTGCCCACAGCAGCTCCCCTGGGAGCGTCCTGGACAGATCAGAGTTCCTCCAGGTGCTGAGAGAGCACAGCCCTCTGGAGTACTCACTCTTCTCTGGCCCAAACAATGATGCCTCAGTGTCTGCTCCCACAGTAAATACGTGTGGGTTTCCCACGACACACACACACTGAAATGCTAACTTAAGTGTGAGTTTCCGACCTAAACATGTTTAATATACATTACCTGCCCTGTGGATGTTCCAACTGCCATGGTCAAAGCTCCATTAAACTTCAGCGCAGAGATTGTTGGTAAGCTGTTTATCCTGCAAGGCAAGATATTTGTCTTCCATGTACATACAGCCAAGCCTTCCAAATAACAAATTCATTAAGCTTCACTTCAATTCTAAAGGGGAAACTCGTATTTCTAGCCTTCTGCTTAAAAGGCATCTGTAGCCACACTTTCTTAATCAAAATAAAAAGTAAGCTTCACATATAATCTACTTTAAAAATCTGTAAATAAACTTCTTCAAAAACTGTAAGAAATAATCTCAAAGTATCTACAAACAAAAGCTTCTGAAAATATAAAATCGATGAAAAAGAATATGACAATATCTTTAATTAAGCCAGGATAAGTTATTTACAGAAACATCCCCTTTTCTGCTTAAAAGAAAATAATATTTTACATTCAGGCATGGGCAGACCCATTCCCCTTTTTAAACTCAGCTATGTCAAGGTAAAGCAAAAGACATAGGTCTAAATGGGGACCCCAAAACCTGCAAAAGTAACAAAGAACATGAACAGTTATGCCATGAATCTAGAATCTGCTGCTCACTCGGCAACCAGACTCTGAGCACAGAAAGCAGCGGTCTGTGGGGGAAGGGTGCCACACAGCAAGTCGGCAGCGGACGGGTGGTCCTGATTTCAAAACTGACTATGTGTCCTTCAGCCAGGGCCTAGAGCCCGGGCCATGACGACTAGCATCCTTGTGTCTCTTGTGCCTCAGGCCTCAGCCTGCAACTCCGAGGAGGCGTCAGTGTAAAGCCCCGAGGCTCCTCGTGCACATCGCCTGCAGTCTTTTACTCTTCACAATGACTCCCGAACTGATTTTCAGTGCAGTGATGGTATTTTTCTTGCTTATTCAAATTCTTTTGTTTTTTAATAAAATTTTGTCATTTTCTTCAGATAGGTACTTCAGTTGATTTCTCAGTATTTTACAATTTTTGTTATAAATAAGAACTGTTTCCATTGTATCTTTCTAATTGGATATTGCTGATACATATGAAGCCACTGATTTTGTACGTTTATTTGTAACCAATTTACTTAATTCTCATATTAATTCCTATAGTTTTCCAATTGAGTCTATTGGGTTTCTTGGGCAGATAACCATGTCATCCGCAAATAACGAGCCTGTCCTCCTCTTTCCAATATTTACAGTTATTTCTTCTCTTACTGTATTGGCTCTGCCTTCCAGAACTCCACTCTGTCAAATACAGAGGTGACACCTTATGTTTGTGTAGGAAAAAATTAAGCTAACATAAAAAAATAAAATCACCTGAAACTCAAGCAGCCAAGAGAAACTACTTTTAACATTTTGGTACACATTCAGATTTTTTCCCTATGACTACATGTACATCGTATTTTTTTTTTTAATGAAAATGTGATAAAACCCTATAGGCAATTATATGACTTGCTTTTCCACTTAACAGTATATCCGAAATCTCTTTCCCTAGAAATAAGTATGCTTTTTGCAACAGAACTCTTAATGGCTATGTATGCCATTGGCTGGCATTTCCTCATCTGTAAAATAAGTACAATAACAGTGCCTACATCAAAGGCTGTTGTTTCGAACATTAAGTAAGCTAATTTATGTAAAGAACTCAGAACACCACCTTGCAAATAGAAAATACTATCTGTTAGCTATGATTTCTACCAAACTGTATTTAACCAATCTCCTCAGGCTCTTTCTGATTACAGCAAATAACCCCCAGGCCGGGGGTCTGACCAGGAGTGTGGCGTGTGCATGCACGTTCATATGCACGGAGAGAACACCTGAGAATACCCGGACCAAAGCGGGCAACGGTGGCCACTCTAGTGAGGGGGCGGGCAGGAGGCCTGCACCTCTCATCGATTCAAGCCGCCAGAGGTTTCCATCCCCAAACGTGCTACTTTTCTAACGGTTTTAAATGTAAGAAGTGGCAGAGGAACCAGAAAATACCAAAACACTTGCTTCCCTCCCCCTGAGAGCTCAAGCACCTCTTTTTGCTCGTCAACGGCAGTGGTAGATGCCTGGTTCTGTCACTAGAGCCTACAGAACTGTCAATGTGAATTCCTACAGTGTGTGTGTTTTAATAAAACTCCACAGCAGACCATATAAGCACAGTATTCTTTGTAGTACTTTAGAAAGGAATCCCATACGGCTTACGCATCTAGTGAGCTTCCACAGGAAAGGATTTTTACACTAAACCATCACAGAAACTACCACCTCAAATGTAAGTCGAAAGAATTTTATCCTGAAGCAACTGACTTTAGTTTAAAATGGAAACATCTGTAATATCAGAAGCTGATGAATATTTAAACTGCAAATTAACTTCTACTTACTCTGAATCTGCTGTGACGCTGCTTAACGCACAGTCTAAAAGGCCAACTCTACTTCGAGTTCGTGGGGGTCCCAGGCCTCCAAACTCGACCCTAAGCAACAAAAAAACAGTAATTTTAAATAATGGCTGTTACTAGAAAATTTTTAGATAAATAAAAAAAAAAATAATTAACACATCTTCTGAAGAATAAGACTTTAACATTTTACAGTATACTCCTTTTAAATGTTAAGTGTTTCACTATGAGATGAGTTTCTTTTATAATAAAAAAGAAAAAAAATATTTGGGAAAAAAGTCCAAAATGTGAAGGGTGACTCTTGACTGGACCCTGGTTTGGTTGGTGGGGTGGAGGGGAGGGGTTGTGACAGACATTTTGGTATAACCAGGAAAATTTAAACAGTTAAATATTATTGTATCAGTGTTAACTATTTAATATGTGAAACTATATCAATGTTAAATTTCTTAGGGATGATAACAGTATTATGATTTAACAGGGGAAGTCCTTGTTTTTAAGAAAAACAGGAACTATTTAAGGCTAAAATGTCATGTCTGCAACTTATTTTCAAATGGTTCAAAAAACATATACTATACACACATATCTTTAAAAAAAGAGAAAGCAAATATGCGAAATGTATTAAGTGATCAGTGAACTAAATTTAAGCTTTTCAGAAGGTGTAAATTTTTAAAAAATAAAAATCTGAGGGAAAATAAAGCAAAAAAATGAAAAAGAAACCTGCAAACAATGGAGCACGGCATAATCCATTTACCAGAACACTACAGTCACTCAAGAAGAACGGTAGATGCACATGTACTAGGCACATGTCCACAATCCGTTACATAAAAAAAGTTTATTAAAAAACAGGATGATCCTATTGTCTTGTAAATGTCTGTACAAAGACAAACCTCTGCGAGGACGCAGAACAATTAACAGTGTTTACCTAAGGAGAAGGTTTGGAGTGGGGCAGAAGAGAACTGCACTTCTCACTCTTTACCTTCTGTATTGTTTGATGTTACAATGATAAAAACCCATAAACAAACACAAAGATTCAAAAAAAACCGTTCACTATATTAACCCACTCAAAAGCAAGACCTCAAATACACTTGGAAGGCTAGATCTCACTAACCACTCATTTCCTATTATTACAAATGTGTCTGTCACAAAGATAAATAAAAGAGATTTCTCATAAATCATATAGCAAGTAATTCTAAATGGTCGAATATTCCATGTCTTCTCAAAACGAGTTAATAGACTTTATGGACATATAAAAGCCACGTTTAAAAATTTAAAAATGGGTATGTAGATAAATTCCAGAATAAATACAAAATGGTTTCATAAACCATACTGATTTTCTGTGACCAAAATAGAATATCGCTATTGCTAAAGCTGCCTCCAACGTACTTCAAAACACAAAAAGCGAGTCCTAAGTCTCTTATTTTAACAACAGCATTACGCTAACTGCCACAGAAGAAATCCAAATCCAACATGTCATCAAAATTGATATAAAACTGAATTTTTAAAGTCTGGCCTGCCTATGCATATCAAATTTCGGACCTCCCAACAACCCAGGCATTTCAGCAGGGCCCGCCTTGGGGCTGGGCAGGGGTCTGACCCCCTCGGCCTCAGGGCGGGCCTTGCAACAGCCCCTAGAACAGCCCCTAGAACAGCCTGCTCTAATACACAGCTGCCCTTCCCAGCGCAGCCTAGGCTGCTCTGTAAGGACTCTATTTAAAACCCACTTTTTAAAGAAAACGACTTTAAAATTTCACCTTGGGAATCTCAAACGTGTAATTAACAAGAGAATGCTTCACTGGCCTGATTTAGACATGACAGCATTATAACACATCAACATAGTTTTATATATTTCCATTAAATCAACATCATGTGTCCCATTTCAAATCTTGATCTCTTAACATAAAAATATTTTCAGTAAAAAGACCTAAATTTCATCCACGTGGGATTGGTTTAATAAACTATAGGGCCTTCAAACAATGAAATCCTGTACACCTGTTTGAAAACATTAGTTTAACGTTATACAAATTATAAGTACTAGTATATACAAATGCACATTTATTATATACCATATTATGTTTAAAAAAAGCAAATGGAGAACCACAGTATAATTTCATTTTTGTAAAAATCTTTAAAAAAATGTCACTAACATATATGCATATCGCATATACATAGAAAAAACCCCAAAAGGATAAATGTGCAAACCATTAGAGTTACCTCTGGGGCAGAGGATTTGGTGGCTGAAGGGCACAGAGGACACATTTTTATAATCTGTTTCTGACGCACTTGTCTTTTTTTTTTCTATGAGTAGTTAACCACATTGTAATTTAAAGTGCTAATCGAGAAAAACAGTTGACAAATCCGAAGAACACCGATTCCAGGTAGAGTAGTTTAAAAGGAAAACGTGGTGTGCGTATTGAATGCTACCATCCGGGATGTCTGGATCTCAAGCCCACGCGCCTTTACAGCTTACAGTGTTCCCACACAGCTTGTTTCACGTGCCTCTCACCAGCACCTCTATGAAGTCGGCAAGGTAAGTATGTCTCCGGCCACAGGGAAAGTAATTCAGTAATGAGCAGGAGAGAGCTGAGACTCCGACATGCTGCCTCCTGTTAAGAACAAGGTGGCTGTCACGCTGCTCCCCAGAAGCTAGGATCCAGCAGGGACTTGCATCAGGCTTCCCATGGTCAATGTCGGCACGTGCCACATCAGACGCTTTATGGGGCACGGCTGCAGACACAGAAGAGCTGAGTCCTGTGTGCCCCTCTACGATGTGCCACCAAACAAGCCAACTGGAGTTTCCTGTTGCTACATGAGCACTCGGCCCCGATGAACCGAGCCAGTATCTTTAAATAAAACTCCATTCACTATCAACTATAAGACAACGATTTAAAAAGATGACGTCA
The DNA here is from genome assembly GCA_003508835.1 of Eonycteris spelaea. Taxonomy (NCBI): domain Eukaryota; kingdom Metazoa; phylum Chordata; class Mammalia; order Chiroptera; family Pteropodidae; genus Eonycteris; species Eonycteris spelaea. The sequence continues at coordinate 3,340,636 of PUFA01000014.1, forward strand.
ACGTATGCTTACCTCTACTGTTCCTGTGGCAAACAAGCCATGCACTGAATTTATGTCACACACATTATTCTCCCTAAAACAGTAAAGCAATGAGGAAGAAAGTATTAGCATGACTTGAGGGGGAGGGATAATCTAAACTTTCTAAATAAGAGTCAACCCAATTCTGCAGAGAAAGGAGACATGCAGATGCAGATTCTTACTTAACTACATATGAAAACCACCAAGGCATGAAAGGGTTAAGTGCTTGGTATGCAGCCACCAGAGTTTCTGCTCCCCAGGGTGACGCTCTGCCAGTGGATGATGCGGAAGGATGCGAAAAGGAAGGACTTCCTTCTGAATTTCTATTCCAGGTTCATTCTACTTCCTCAATATATCTTCTCCCAAGGCAAAAAGTACACAAGCTATAACACTGCCAACCCTGAGGCTTAACTAGGCGAGGCCTCACTTTCTTTTACTGTGATGTTCGGCACAGAGTCCAGTTTACAAGACACCAACTACAGCTGTTATTATAAACAGGAAACGATGTGGCTAAAAAGCAAACTCTTATTATTCAAAAATGCATCACAAAGTTAACATTTTTTAAAGAAAATAAGAGCATTTCATGCCAATGTGAAAACAAAGAATTCACCTAGTTTTTATCACTTTTTCTTTCAACCTTTAAAACCCTTTCAAAGAAATAAGAAAAATTCAACAAGTTCTTTATGTACATGGATGAGAAGTGTTCCACCTTCTGCCCCTTACTAGCTGTGTGACTGACCTTGGACAAGCTACTTACCCTGAGTCTCAGCTGCCCTATCTGTAAAATGGAGATAATAGTACCTACTGTAAAATTTGTTATAAGTTTAAAATGAATCAATATATATAAAATACTAATGCCTGGCATAGTAAGTGCTTTCACTATTACTGTTGTAATGTTGTTACTTAACATTATTATGACATTCGTCCCCGAAGCATTTTTCTTTAAATAAAAGTGTAGACTATAATGTATGATAAAAGGAAAACTTGAAAAAAAACTTAAATTTTTGCTAGCAAAAACATAAAAATTAAAAATTTTAAATGGTCTTCCCAGTTAATTCAAAATTTCTCCACAAGAAAAAAAGTCACAAAACAAAATCATGAATGAAAATCTAAAGAACACAAAAAATAATGAAAAGGTGGATTTTAAAAATTAAAAATTTTAAGACATCACCAGTCTTTTAGAGAATTTTTTTAAGAAAAAAACTGAACAGTGCTCTCTTCATGAAGTAGCCCAGGGCGGCGCCTGAATGCAACCCGGACGATGACAATTGAGCTTCTGGCGCCATCTCCTGGCCAAAATGAACACAGCGGCAATCTTTAAAAGACACTCACGCGGCATCAGTTTGAAGAGGTTTAGGTAGCGTCCTTGTTCCAAGTTTAATCTATAAACTTCGGAGCTGCAAAGTAATGCACAAAGTGAAAAACCTGGTTCAAGGAAATATAGATTTTAGAAATATATATACATATGTCACTCATAAGGCATCACTTCCCTTTGTAAAACTAATAGAGAAATGTACTCTAAACCTAAAAAATATTCATCTTATTTGTGACTTTGTTCATGTATAAAAGTTAATCACTCATGTGCCAAGGAATTGGTATAGTCATTAGGTAGACTATTATCTACTAATAACACGGATAGAATACAAGATCAAAAATGTATCTATATGTGTATACGAGAAAAGACGAGAAGGAAATAAAATCAAACGCTAATAAGGGCTTCCTTTGGGTGGCATAATTATGTTTTCTTCCTTTAATCTTTTTTATATTTTCCCAATTTTCTAAAATTGAAACGTATTATTTTTACAATCATATAAGAAGGTAGCATTTAAGAATAAAAAGTTTTTAAATGCCAAGTAATGAGGCTAAGAAACTGACTTTGCCACCAGTGTAACCCATTAGGCTCCCCATGGTTCTCTCTAGATTTAGAGCAACATGCAAATATGAGTCGAAGATGCAAGTCCTAAAAGAACTGGTCGCTTTGGAACCACATCTTGTGAGCAAGAGAAAGGCAGGGATCGTGTGTCTTATTCCCTTAATTGTTAAGAACAGAAGTTGTGTAGGGAGGTGGAAAGACAAAACAAAAGGTGATTAGACCCCATACCTTGCGCCGACAAAGTACAAGTCACAGGATGGATAATGGTAAGAGAAATCTCTCCCAAACTTTGGTATTCTGGTTTTGTAGTAAAAACCTGATTGTGAATGGAATTCAATGTATCTGTCATTATGTAAGAAGACGATCTGAAAATTAAATGAGAAAATTAGTTTGCCAGGTTTCTAGGTAAAGTATTTATTAGGTCATCACTGAAACTGGCAAAATAAGAAAAACTCTGATCTTTCTCTCTGTAAAACACACATGTGAATACACACCTTTCCATCACGATTAACAATTGTGATTAAGAACCGAACCTCTCCAGTGGTGACTTACTGCCTTCCTGCATCCTGGATAGTTTTTCGGCAAACCTTACTTCTAACTAAGAGACTTAAACCCAATGCCCTTCATTTATCTGGCACCAACACTCAACAACCTAGAACTCTGTTCAGTAACCAATGAGTAATTGACTATTTTACTTAAAAATACATTTCAATCATCTCACACAGGGATTGAAAAACTTGCATAAACTGAACTTTAATGCATTACGAAGGTATCTTTAAACTCTGCAGATGGTGTTTAAAAGCAAATTTATCGATATCTAGGTCAAAAACATTATAAAATTACATATCGCAAAACACATGACAAATGGCTACCATGGGCAAAAGGATAAAATGTTCTCCATGGTTTCCAGAACTGAAGACAATATATAAAGCCATCGGCTTAGAAAATTTTCCTTCAAGATAACATCTGACATCACTATACAGATAAGGTTTTATATGTGATATGGAAAATTAATTTTGATATTAGACTGACCAATGGCTCTCACAGTTGTTTTAAAAGATACTACGTATGTATCATATAGGTGACAAACTGAAAATATGCTAATAGAAAATGACAGATTTTATTTTACTAACATATATCCATTTTTAATTTAATGATAAGGAAACCATAAAAATAGTTATAAAAATAAATTCCATTCATTCATATCTTGAAGATAGCTAGTACAAACTAATCAAACATACCTTTGAATAGTCATCAGACAAAGTTTCAAAGGTGACAACTGGAAAATAAGAAATAGTAGGAAAAAATACAATTATCAATCCATGTTTTTAATAAAAATGCAAGCTTGATGCAAAGATACTAATTCAACACAAAATTATATAAAAATGCTGGGTGTTTCTTCTGGATTTTTTGCCTCTATATAAACCGAGAACAAAGTTGCCATATTATGTTGCCCCCAAAACACCAATTGGAAAATGAAAACCTTTATAATTTCTTAATACGGATCAACTAGATTTCTCCGGAACTGAAACGAATTAAAAAATAGATAAATTCACAAAACATAATGATTTGTAAATTTTGCCATGGTTTTTCTGAGAAGTTCAAAATAAAAGACATTAAGGAACATTCAAAAATTGCTTTAAAAAGGTAATAGTAATTTTTTACTCATTCACAATATATTTTCTAAACAAAAATAGTGACAACAGTTGTTATTAGCAGCACATGGAGGTTTTTTTAAAGGGTGAAACAACAGGCTACATATCCTACTGCTTCCCCACCCCCCCATCTCAATCATGAAGTCCCCTGATAAAAATACCTAAACGTTTCCATTTCAACCTGCCCTCCACGGTAGGCAGAATTCTGAGAATGAGCCCCACTGACCTTTCCCCTTGTATAGCCCCCTCCTCTGGAGAGTGTGGGTGGGGAATCTGAGAATGCGACGAGACACTGTTCCCATAATTACATCGCACTGTATTGCAAAGGGGAGATTTATAATCACATGCGTTTTCTCCGGCTGGCAGGAGAAGAGGAAGTCGGAAGGGGAACAAGGACCCAAAGACCTGTTGCTGGTTTGAGGGTGAAGGAGACCTGGTGACAGGGAATATAACAGCCCTGAGAAGCTGAGAGTGGCCCCAGGCTGACAGCCACCGAAGTGGGATGGGAGTCCTACAACAGTTGCTTCCTGCAGACAACTTGAGCGTCTGCAAGCGGATTCTCGCCCAGAGCCTCTAGTAAAGAGTCCCACCGGGCTGACACCTTGAGTTCAGCCCTGAGCAAGTACACAGAGCCTGGACGGACTTCACCTATGGAGCTGTGAGCTAATAAATGGACGTTTATGGTACGTCATTACACAGCAAAGAAAACTAATACATAACCCATTCCCGTTTTAACAAGCAGAAAAGCAGCCAAATATAAAAAGCTATTTTCATGAATTCAAATTGAACTTCTTACTTACCTTCTGAATCTAAACACCTTTCAAACTTCAAGGATAATTGATAGGTGTCATAGCATCGAACCCGAGGTTTGTATGTTCCTACAAAAAAATTAATGTGTTGTAAAACCTAAAGGGCATACTTTTCATTGTCAATATCCTGCAGGTATATTGATATATACTTTTTTTCGAGGTAAGCAGGACTCACTAGAACCATATCAAAGGAGAAGAATCTAGAAGCAGTCCTCCCCAACATCCCAAGGAGAAAATGAGCAAGGGATATAAACAAGCAATATATAGAAAATGAAATATAAAGAACTAATATACCTCACACTCTAACAAAGCACATTAAAACAAAATGGTTTTTGTTCATCAGAAAGGTGCGGATGAAAAGATGGTGAACACGGTGTTGGTGAGGGTGTTAAGCACACTCACACACCGTTGGCGACCAGTGTAAATTGTTACAATGTCTTTGGAGAACCATCTGACAATATCTGTAAACTATACAATGTTTACACATCTTGAATCTGGATTCTAACTTTTGCAAATTTCTCCTAAAGAAACACATGCAGAAGTGTACCAAAGACATGAAGAATGTTGGCTGCTGTATTGTTTACAAATGGCCAAAAACTGAAAGCAAATAAAACGTCCTCTGATAGGAAATGACTAAACAAACAATGGTCAATCATCGTACCGCTCATAAAGAGGGTGACACAGACCTGCAACCACCACCTACCGGCACGGACAGCTGCGAAGAGCAATGCTGCGTGTCGCTCAGAGAGCCTGGTGAGCTCAGAAAGGGCGCACAACGAGGCCCCATTTTTGTGAAACTCAACAGTGATAATGTTAGGATTTTTGTACAGAAAAAATTTGGAGAAATAAGCAGTGATTATTATCTATGTAAGTTGCAACATTTAGTCAGCCTTCATATTGTTTATGTATTTTTATAATGTTTGCATTTTATATTAGTTTATCATGTTTGCAAATCAGGAAAAGAAAAAGACAGACTTCTAAAACCAATACAGTGATATTGAAAAAGAACTGAAGTAGTCCTAATGTTTGCCGGCACATACAAAAGCCCCAATCTCATTTTAAAAATAGCAGAGGATATGAATGTACACACGTACACATCCACGCAGTCCACGCGCCCTCACGACGGGCTCAGTTCTGAGAAGTGGGAGGAGAGCTCATCGCTGTGTGACCGTGCCAGAGCGCACGTGCACACACCGCGGCCGACAACTGTGACTGCGCGTGCCGCACCTCATGCCACGGACAGCGAGCAGTTTGTGCCACCGGCATCAGCACAGACACGTGAGCGATGTGGTGTGCCATGACGTTGCAATGGCTAGGACATCGCAGCTGACAGGAACTGTCGGCTCTATTATAATCATAGGGGACCACGGTACGTCACTGACCAAAACACCGTGATGTGGCACGTGACTAAATATAGGATACATGTTACACATTAGCATATATGTTGTTATATGTTAGTATAAATGTCATATGTATAGTACATACAATAGTGTATATTATATAATATGTAATTATTTATATATATAAAGTTTGTTAAACTGTATTTTATATATGTTCTAAACACAAAACTGAAAACTAAGAAGGTGGATAGTGTTAATACTGAGACGACCGTTAACACAGAGTAAGACGCTGGCATGCAGATGTATAAAAGTTGTCAAATAAGAGAGTAGTTGGAGAAGGGATACAGATGGATAGCGTTAAGCCAGCAAATAAATGTGGGCAATACACAGGATGGAGAGATATATATATCCATATATATGTGTATTTGGTGTGTGTGTGTGTGTGTGTGTGTGTGTGTGTGTACACACACACCAAAATCACAACCAAAAATGGCTGAGTAATGCTGTTCTAAATTATGATACATTGAATGTTCCCATATTCATGGCTTTTTGACTGATGAATACTGCTAATAAACTCTCATTGTTGGTAGGAGTGTAATATGATCTGGCCACTGGGGAAAAATGTCTGGGAGCTTCTCATCAAACTCAACACCACACACACCTACCCCCTATTTCCTAGCAGTGTCCTCAAAACAGACTTGTACATAGTGCTTTATCAATAACAGCCAGTGGAAAATAGGCCAGGTGTTCCCCAAAGGGAGAGTGGATAAAGGAACTGTGCATTCCTACAAGGAAATACAATTTGGTAATTAGGAAGAAAACACTGACACACCTAATAATGTGTGAGTCTCAAATATGAACCCTAGGGGAAATAAGTCTTACGCAAAAAGAATGCATAGCATATGATGGCATTTACATAAAGTTCTAAAACAGTAAAAAAAAGTCAGAGCAGTGGCAGCCCATGCATGGGTGGGAACAGGATCGACCATGAGGGGCATGAAGGAAGTTTCTGTACAACAACTATTCCCTATCTTGATAGGGGTTTGGGCTAGACAGATGTATGCACTTGTCAAAACTCATCAAACAGTAAAATTAAAATCTGTGCACTTCCCCACATGTAAATTTTCCTTTAAAAAAGCCATAAATAAGTACTGAACTCTAGTTAATGATTTACATGCTGAGGCATTTAGGGGTGGAGTATACTGATTCTGTAAGTTGCTCTGAAATACATTCAAAACCAGGATGGACTGACGGATGGACAGAGAGATGAACAGACAGATATGTGAGAAAGTGAATACAGCACACTACTGCAGAATCTAGGTAGTGGGTACATGGATGGTCACTGTATAATTTTTTCAATACTTCTGTATGTTTGAAATCTTTTTATAATAAAATGTTAGGGTAATTTTAAAAAGTGACCTTCCCCACCACAGCATTTCCTGCTATGGAATATACATAAATCGTAACCAAAAAGATGCTTACCGGTCGCTAAAATATACTGTCCATCTTTTGACACCTTAATAGTGGTACAAACAGTAGGCATTTCAAAATCCTGAATAAGCTCAATCCTCCTACGGACATCTACAAAGAGAAAAAATAAACAGCTGGTTTAATTACGACGTGCTTATTCCGCAGGACAGGAGGACACGCACGCAGAGCGGTCACTAGAAACAGGTCACAATTCCCAACCAAGCCCTGGGAAGGGTCACCAGCACAGCCCCACCCACTACATACAGGTTTTCTTCTTAGGACATTACTTTTCTAAGCTAAGTTTTCTTATTTTTACCTTTCCAAAAGGAAAAAGTACCATCATTAATTGAAAAAAAAAAAAAAAGTCCACAATAATGTATCAAACGTCCAGTTTTAAGATGTGGATTAAGAGGGAACAGAATAAACACTAAATCGCTATCATTACTCAATCACGGCTAAAACACATACCTTACCACGTTTTTACCCTCAGTAATAACAATAACAAGTTTAAACCTTCAAAAGCTTAAGTATATATAAGAAAATGCCACCAGGCTGCCTCTGCCGGCACCGCAGATCTGCAGTCACAAGGGTCCAGGCTGGAGGAAGACTTCGAGATCTTTCTGGGTCAAAACACCTACTCAGATTCTCACAAAAACTGGCTTCTTCCCACAATAAAGCGTGGATTCTTGCTGGCTGCTGTCACAACAATGTGCCTATTACAAGAGCTGTTCATGACTCTGGCACATTACTGCCTTGCTTATTAAACACAACATAAGGTTCGGATCAAATGAGCAGAAGGGGCCTCTCAGTCTGGAAGACATAATAGTTCTGAGATGGGCTGGGAAAAATAGTCAGTGAACTCTTCTTTCCTCTAAATAATCTGAATGTGTTTTCTTACGCTCTACAATACTGGAGTGGAATGGGAGAATCCGAAGAAACCAGAATCCGTAAACAATACTAAAGTAGCAATTTTTTGTTTTCTTTTGATTTAAACTTTAATTTTCTAACTTCAGTACTATGTAAAGCCTACTCTTCTAAGATGCATGCCTTGGGTTATTTATCACATATCCAGAAACTCCTTCAATATCTTTGGTCTTTGATTTTTAGAGAATAACTTAAATAAAATATATGAGAAGATAAGTCATCTTTCATATATGACAAGTTATGATGGGAAAAATGTAATGAAATTTGTCCAAAATGATTTAAGTTAAAAACTGATCTTATATCCTTATCTTCTCTGCTGCCATAACTTAAAGAATAAAAAATCTTCTGCAATAATCTTTTATTGTTCATGTTCATATGTCCTGTACCTAAAATTACTCCGTTCAGAAAGAAAATGTTCACTGTCTCTGTATCTCAAAAACTGACAGATTTAACAAACGAAAAAACTTTGATAAGCTGGAGGGCGAAGCACTTGCAGGACTAGTAGGAGAGAGTCCCCCTTGGGTCTCAGCACTGCTACACATCTTGCTGGGTATGGCAGGACTGCAGGGTCCTGGCCACTCCTTTACCTGGCCATTTCTCAGGCTATCTATGCCACTGGGATCCCTGCCAGGTGAGGTGCCGTGTCTCCTCTGGACAAAGGGCAGGCTTGCTTCCGGCCTGCTATGATGGCATGGACTTCCCAGGCCTGGTGTTCCTCAGCTGCGACACAAACCCACTGCATGCACAGTATCCATCTGGGTCATGCTGCACGTGCCCGTGGGACTAAAGCGCAAGGGGAACTGACAGAGATACGCTGCCACGGCTCAGACCAGCTGCTGTGCCACCAGGAGTCTCACATCTACTGCTGTTACCCATGGAACAGTAACAGGCCAACTTGTCAGGTTGTAAGTAGGTAAAACCAAATCCCACACCCACCAGAAACATATCGACCTTAAGATTTCTTAAGAAGAAAACAGATAAGAAGTTTATTTTCCACTGCATTTGTGTGAAATTTCACCTAAATATGATAACGATAAATGAGTGAAAGCTTTATAACATGGACCCTGAATGTAGCCAGAGTGGGAAAAAATAACACTCACCGACATCTTTCTTCTGTAGTGCTCTCTTCTTCCTGTCAGAAAGCCACTAAAGAAAATGAAGAGACTTTATTTTAAAACGTATTTACTTGAATTGAATTGTTTTCTGTTGGCAAAAATAACACATGCTCACATTAAAACAATTTTTTAAACCTTATAGGAATGTACAACATAAAAACTGATAATATTCTGTAATCCTAACCCAACTGTTAATATATCTTCGGGATTTTTTCAACTTTTGATCTTTTTTGCTACCTTCCCTCTCCCCACCATTGTACCCAGTTGTTCAGATCCAAAACTCAAGAATTCTCTCAATTCCTTCCTTTTCTTCACCTTAACTTCTCCTCACCACCATACAATCCATTGGCAAGTCCCATCAGCCCACCTCCAAAACACCTTCCAAATCCCACTGTGTCTTAGCATCCCCTTTGCTACCATTCCAGCCCAGGCCGCTGAAGTCTCTCAGCTGGACTGACGCATCCCCCTCATACCCCGTCCCCTCCCCAGCTACAGTAATTCGCCACACACAGCCCAGTTTAAAATCCAACGACAACTTCCAACAGCATTAAAAGAAAACCCTAACTTCTTACCTTGGCTTACAAGGCCAGCTGCTCTCCAGCCTCACCTGCCCTGCCCCCTCACTCAGGATGCCACAATCACACCTGTGCCTCCTCTGTTTCTCCACCTTGCAAGTGTATTTCCCACGGTGAGACGTTTATGCTTTCCATTCAGCACTGAAAACTCTCCCCCATACCTTCACACGACTGGCTCCTTTTCAATCACCCAAGTTTCTGCTCAAAATGTCACCTCTCGTAAAGAGGCCTTCCCTGAAGGCTTTATCCAAAATACTTCATTGGCAACAGCTCTCTTCCAGGCACTCATCACTCAAAGCACTTATCATCTAAAGTTTTCTTATTTGCTCACTTATGAATCCTTTCCCAACGGAAAGGTACCTGGCATGTTCACCATGTACCCCAACACTCAGAGCAGAGCGGCCTACACATGGTCACTTCTCAACGAATGTGTAGAATGAACAAAATGAGAAAGATCACGTGTGAAGAACAGTTGAAGTACAAGGAGTTACTTAACCTTGAATTCTTGGAAAGAATCTAATCATTGGCTCCAAATCCTTCAGGGGTGGACACATGGAAGATGAGCTAAATTTATCCTGATCTCCAAGGGCAGGGCTCAGACCTACAGCAGCATGCTATAAGGTGGCAAGTTTTTAAACCACCATCTAACAAGTAATCGCAAAATGGAAATGAGCTTGGGATAAAAGCTTCCTCTCACTGTAAGCACGAACAGAGGCTTGACCGCCAATTATAGGAAATAAAAACCAAACTTCAGAATCTAGGTGCGTGATAAGTCAGCCTTCCCCTCATCCAATCTGTTGCATATTTTAAGCATGAGAAGACTGAGAATCACTGATTTTTTCAGCCCTTCCAACGCTGATGTCTAAGACTCAACGAAATCAAGTTAAGTTCAGCAAGTTTCAAAAATAGTGCCATCTACACCATAAGTTCTGCAGATGCAAAGTCTGCATTTCCCTTTCTCACTACTGTATTTCTAGCACTCGGCATGTAATAGGTACTCAACGAACAGCTGATGGGCCGGAGTGAGATATGTCTGTGAACCAATCTACCCAGGTTTTCCTCCTCGGTGTGGCAGCGTTTGTGAACATCCATAGAAATCCAAAGGGACGCGTCCTCGGTCTCAGAGAACTTCCCCAAAGTTCAAGCAAAGCTCATCGACCCTGATCACCCCTCCGCCTTAGCCTCTGGCGCGGTGACAACAGTGTCCTCTTCTACCGGCACCGACCAGCTCCGCTTGACACCAGCACCCGGACCTCCCCAAGTCGGGGCAGATCCGGTCCCAGCTAAAACAGGCCAGGGACAGAGCCGAGGAGAGGGGCGGCTGCCCCGCGAGAATCGCGGGGTGACTCACCTCAGGAAGGGACTTGCCGCAGCTGAGGCTGTAAATCTTCACCTCGTTGAGGCTGGAGACCTGCATGGTGGCGCGGCGGCGCCGGTGACCCCCGTTCCGGTGCGGGCGCCTCTCTCCGCGGTGCACGCGAACATCAGCTCCCAGGCTCCGCGGCGCGCGGCGCTGGCGCAGACTGATGACGCACTTCCGGCTCCCAGACGCCCCGGTTCCCGGAAGAGATAAAGGAAAGGGGCAACCGGGTCGGTGGAGGACGATCCTCAGGCTGGGTTGCGGGGCTGGTGGCGACCCCGATGCGGGGAGGGTCAGGAGTCGCTCGCTCTCCCTCTGCTTAGTGTCCCCAGCGGCAGGATGCCCTTTAGCGTCTCTGCTCGGGATGAAGTGTCGCGGTCCCCGGCGGGCCGGGCTGACACGAGGTCTTGCGGGCTCGGCGGAGGGGACCCAGCGAGCGAAGGCGGCCAGTGAGCGACTTCAGAGTGGAAGCGATTCTTTTCTCTCCAGTGTTCTGCAATATTACATTACAAATAAATGCTGGATTTATTTGACATTCATCAACTAAGGAGGGTTATAAATGAAAAAGCATACTTAAAAAGAAGAAGATAGTAAAAGGAGTGGAGATCAGGGAAGGAGTGGATTGAATCTGATTTTTTTGAGACGGGCATGTGGCAGCAATGACAGACACAGACCCTCACGTACGCATCGTTTCCCAAACTCTGTTGACCCTCTAGTTTCTTAGTGAACTGTTTTTACTGTTGCCCAGATCTGAGGACTTGAGAATTCTTGGCTTAGATGAAAACGCGGGGAAGGTGTAGGTTAACGGCAGTCAAACGCGCCTTATTGAAATTAGAACATAGTACTCATGGTGTAACGGAGGGTCATTTTGAGCACATGCTATATTAGCTCATGGCAGTGAGGACTTCTGGGTTTAACAATTTCGTTCCTATTTCACCTGTCCTTAAGGTCCAAATTATACCTTGTTCCTGAGAAGTTCTTGGAGGAAACATGCAGGACTGCCATCCTCCTTGGGGAGGCAGTGTGGCACGGTAGAAAGATCATGGGCTTCAGAGTGATAATAGGCCTTTTAAGCCAGTCATAAAAATGGAATATGCTTGTTTTCCAAAATAATGCAGGCCGACGTTCAAGAAACCTTTAATAATTTTATGCAAAAATATTCTTTATTATTTTCAAGAATATTGGAAACCCCACTGCCTGGAAAGCACAATTCTATCTGTCCCTTGTGTTATGTATTAGAAGTAAGATATATGATATATCCTACCCCTAACCTTGATAATTAAGGGCCCTAGACCATTTCACTTTATTTTATTCAACCCTGTTTACCACTGACCGTTACATTTGTCTTCTGTGTCATTAGCATTAGTTTCATTATTCTGGTTTTGAATTTTAGCCTATGCTAACCTGGACTCCCCTTATATCCAGATCCCGCCAGCTCCTCAAAACTTGCCTTTTGAGTATTTTTTCTCATTCTATCACTGTACTGCGTGAATACCTTTATGGCAATTATATCTTTATTGGTATATAGCACACTTTTGGTTAATATTTCTTAGTAAAAATGAATCAATTAATTATCACTCCTCACCTTGACCCAAAGTCCTAATTCTTTGTTTCATACATTCTGGCCTTTGGTAATATTGAAAACAGCATAGCTCTGTGCCAGTCCATTTATAAATCTTGTCTCTCTAACAAGAAATGTCATAGCTTAGAGTCAGAAACCGCATGCGAGGGAACACTGTATTCTGTGAGATAAAGCAAGCTGTTCTTGGTCCTCGGAGCCAGAACAGCTCTTATCACGTGGTCATGGCCTGGGGGCTTGACCTACTGTACTCCAGGGTTGCTTTCCACTGAGGACGGTGCAGTCTCTCCAATGTTTCTAGGATCACAAGCATTCGGTCCGTGGGATGTAGTGCTGTATTAGATGACTGAGCTTGGATCCACAGGTAGTGCCTGGGTCCACATCCTGGCCACTCTGATCGTGCCTGGATAGAGCAAGTGAATTTAACCTTTCTTTGCCTCTGTTTCCTCACTTGTCAAACACCCTCTGAAGGGCTGTTGTAAAGATAAACTGAGCACATGCCCTAAATCACTATGTCCAGGACATCTATTTTTAACATCCTTGAAATTGGAATGGGGCTTGTGTACCATGCATGGTTAATTGACTGTTTTTCCCCTGTAGTGGTACAGGGGTAATGGTGCATCTGAGAGTTAATGGACTTTTAGGTTCAATAAAACACAGTACACGTGAAGGATGTAGAATGGCGCCTGATAGAGCCCGCACTATGTAAGCATCAGATAGTATTATTTTCTCCCAGGAACCAAAACATTAAAAAATTGTTTAACCAAAAAAAAAAAAAAAAAAAGCAAAAACAACAACAACAACAACAAACAAACAAAAAAAACCAGTTTAGTTGTAGATTCCAAACAATCTGAAGTGGTCCGTTATTAGTTGCCATTCCTGGAACCTTCAAGTAACGTTCAAAATTCCTCTCCCATCTCTTTACCTCCATGGCCAATCCATCTCCAAATCCTTCTAATTCTACCTGTCAGATGCCAGATTCCTTCGCTATGTTCCCACTGCCATAAGTGCTCAAACTCTCATCCTCTCCTACCTGGCGCACTGCAATCCTTTGCATTTGCTTTTTCTGCCTCAAATCTGTCTCCCACAGGGAACAAGGTCATCTCTCTAATGGGCAAATCTGATCATGTCACACTCCACCTCAAAACCATAGTTCTCTCAAGATCTTAAAGAACACATCTGAAAACATTTGTTGGCTCCTTCTGACTTTCCCAGTCACAGTAGCTGAGGCCGCCCGCACTCTCCTCTCCCACTCTCCTCTACCCCTCATTCCCTAGACTCTCGAAGCCTGAAAAATCCCAGACCCTCTCTCTCCATGTTGGTGCCTCTGCACCTGCTCTTCTTTTAACCCCCGCCCTCTGCGTACCTTGGTAATTCCGTTCATTCTTCTTATCTCTAGGAGACCTTAAATACCTAAATTCTCATCATACATTGTATGTAATCTCTGTAGTGTATGTTAAATTGAGGCTTCCCATTGTATTCGCAAAAAAAAAAAAAAAACCTTTAGGGTTTTTCCTATTTCAATGATGATCTTTTCAACAATTGACATAAGCATATCTGGTCACCCAGTTGGCCATCTTCTGAAAAGCACCACCATTCTGTACGAGCACCAAGTTTGCATTTTACAGTTCACCGGTGCCACCCACATACCACTACTTCCAACGTCTCCCCTCAGCGATTAGAAGGAGTGGGGGATGGTGTGAAGAAATATGATAGGGACAAGTGTGACCCAAGTGAAAGTCCAACGACATCATGGCCTGCTGTGTGAAAGAGGTTTTGCAATTGATCAAATAGAAGGCAGTGACGGGAAAAAGTAAATCGACTTGATTGTGTAAGGATAGAGAAGGCAAAAGGACTCATGCCATAGGTCAGCACCGAGCTGACCGAGAAGGGAAGGTTTCTGTGGTGAGATGCCCAGTTGGAAGAATGCACGAGGGGCCGACATGAGAATGAAATGACAGGCGCCAACTTTATTGCCGGGAGCACGGGATTTATTTATGTCAGAAAACAATAGTGGTATCCTGCCACACGTGTGATACAATAAGCTGAATCATGCTTACACGTGGTAGGCACAGGTGCCGTGCTACTCTAATGTAACCTTCTAAATCCGGGTCCTATTCCTAGCCGGGAGCCTGGATCACAGCCAGACCTGGGCCCCGCACCATAACAGTGCTATGTGTTCATTTAGCAAAGTGGCAACTGATTTTCATCAAAACAATATCAATCGTGTTAAATTAATTTGAATTCCATTGGTTTGAAGTTCTAAAGTTTTGCTTGAAATCAACATATAAATTGGTTTTGGTGTATCATAACGCAAGAGCTAAAAGCATCATAAACTCATAGCTACGTTTGTACGTCTTTCCGTAAAACACTAAGAAGAATTAAGACCTAACTTCAACATGATGTCCTCGACTGGATCCTGGAAGAGACAGAGAACACCTGCGGAAAAATTGGTAAAATCTGAATAAAACCTGTAATTTAGTTAAAATATTAGGCCAATGTTAATTCTTAGTTTTGATAAATATGCCATGGTTGTGTAAAATGGTAAGAATAGAGGAAGGTGGGTGAAGTGCATATGAGAACTCTCAATATTTATAACTTTTCTATGCATCTAAAATTATTTTTAAATAAAAAATTTTAAGAGTTAAGTCAACATTGAAAGTCCGAGATTTTTTTTTCCACTTATGCATTTGAACATTATTCAAGGTTGAATATTATTGTCTTATATCATAATTGTTTATTTACTTATTCATGTCCCCAGAGATTCCCAAACTGCAAGATACACCATCTGATCTCTGTTGCCTCCAAAATCTCACCCCACGTGTTCTGTAAGTTTATATTGAGGGAATTCACAATAATAAAATCACCATACTTCATTGTATGCACAGTAGGCATTCTGAATTAGATTTTTTATGCAAGTTACCTTTTTAAATATTCACCAAAACCTTACAAGAAAGGCAGTATTAATTTTCCAACATTGCAGATGAGAAAAAAGAGAAAAACAAGACAGGTTCACAAAAAAGAAACTTGCCCTAAGATGTCTAATGATTGCTCAATCTGTGTAAGTGATATGTGAGTTGTTGGAAATACTATTTTCTTAACTTTTCTATAGATTTGAAAGTTTAAAAAGAAAAACAAATCTGCCCCAGGTTGCTTGAGAGAGGCAAGATGCAAATCCCACCTGTGTGACCTCAGGGCACTTCCTCCTACTCCTCCTGTCCCTTCTCCCTTCTACCCTCTTCTCTCCATCCCCTTTGCCCTTTTCCTTGTGGTTATTTATATCCCATATCTTCCAGGGTTCCTCGTTGCCAACAGCAGTCACAGACGTTGGCCAATCTAAAAGGAAAAGGCATTTGCAGAAAGGCTGTTGAGAGGCTCACAGAATCCTCAAGGAAGCAAGGAAGCCAGCTCAGAAACCAAGAAGGTATAGGGAGGCTGGACCCTGTCTAAATCTGCCCTGTGAGAACCCCTAAACCCGGACTCCACAGTTCGTTGCCCCTGCAAACTGGACATTCCTGCTGCCATTGCAGCAGCCTCTGAGGGGACGGGCCACTTGCTTTTTTCTTCTCCACCTGACTTACTCCCATCTCAGCACCTGTTCTAGATCTGAAAGGTCAAACCCAGGTCACTGGCCCGTACCCAAGCTCCACGGGAGGCTGAGAGGAGACGCCTGATGTGCTTGGCTTCTGTACCAAGCCTCATTCTACAAACCTCAGAGGGGGGTTCAAATGCTGGGCAGGCGAAGATGACAAATGTCCATGCCACAAGCGTCCCAGGCCTCCCGCCTGTGTGAAATCTCTCGACGCCTTTCTCCTGGATGATTCTGTTGTAGATCCTCCTAGTTCAGCATACTGACTTGGGAGCCATGGGCTAGGAGCTCATGGGTGGGCTTCAGGGAGTTCTAAAACCCCCACGACTGATGCAAAATATCTATACATGACATTTTCCTATGGAACAGACAGTTGTCATCAGATTCCTAAAGGGGCTGGGACCTGAATAAGGTTAGAATCAACCGCCTGGATTGTGGGCCTTGGAAATGAGCCCCGCCCAAGCTGGCCAGCGCTACACACAGACCAGGCAGTGCCACCCACCCTTCAGAGTCAGCCTTCCAGTGGCCCTACTCGCCTTCTAGGATTGGCTACCTCATTTTCTCCCCACGAAGCATTATGATAGGCTGTGGATAGATTTCCCACCTTCACCTAGAAAACCAGAACCTTTGATTCCCCTCATCCCTGGCCTTCCCTGTTTCCATAAATGGAATTATCATCCACCAAGTTGTTCACCCTGCAAATCACATCCCCCAGAAAGTCTTATCTACTTTATCTCAAGAAGGTTTTCCAGACTTCTCCATTGCCACTGCCACCCTCTGGTCCAAACTACCGCCACCTAGTGCCTGGCCACCTGACGAGCCCGTGGGCTGGTCTCCCCGCGTTTATTCTTCCCTTGCTGCAGCCAGTTCTCCCCTTCCCCCCCCCCGCCCCAGAACAATCTGAAAAGTAGTGCACTAAAAAATAAAAATAAAAAAGTGCACTAGATGGTATCACTCCCCTGCTTAGAATCCAGCCACTCACATTGGAATCCCAACTCCTTCCTGATGCTGACTACAGCCCACACAACCAGTCTTGGCCTATCTCTCTGACCTTATCTGAGAGCGTTGGGCTCTAGCCACACTGCTTTTCTTGCTTTTCTGGCCTCAGGGTCTTTGTGCTAGCTGTTCTCTCTGCCCAGAATGCTCTGGCCTCAGTTTTTTTTATGGCTGGTCACTTCGTACCATCCAGATCTCGGCTGAAATGTCACCCCCTTTAGGATGCCTTCTCTGACGACCCAAGGTGGCCCCTACCCCACCCCCGCAGCCTTGATCACATGCATGTGCTATATTGTCTTTATTATTTGAAATGGCGTCACTCTTTGACACATCAGCTTTTTTATACTCTGATTCCTCCATGCTCACTAGAATGTAAGCCCTGTGAAAACAGGGACCTTATCCATCTGACCACTATATATGTAATTACAGGCAACACTGAGAATAAAAGGAACATAAATAGTTGTTGGATGAATAAAAGAGGAAGATGCTACTCTAAGGGATCACCAAATACTATGCTTCTGTCTTGCAGACCTTGCTGATCTCATGGTTTCTTGCCTGTCAGAAGTGTCTGTCTGCTGTATCTGAGTTTCCCCAGAGGACTGAAATGCCTGATGACTAGTCAAGCCCTTCCCAGCCCAGCACACAAAGCCCACCCATCTCTCTGTTTCCTTTGATCAATGCTGAGGTTTGCCTATAACCTGTGGAGGAATTTTCCACCCTTCAGAACACCATTAACAGCTGGATTCGGTTTCTATTGCCGT
Source organism: Eonycteris spelaea (assembly GCA_003508835.1). Classification (NCBI taxonomy): domain Eukaryota; kingdom Metazoa; phylum Chordata; class Mammalia; order Chiroptera; family Pteropodidae; genus Eonycteris; species Eonycteris spelaea. The sequence goes on from PUFA01000014.1 coordinate 3,358,700, forward strand.
ATAACAAATCACCATAAACAACATAAATATTAACTCACAGTTCTGTAGGTCAGACGTCTGGCAGGCCACGGCTGGGTTCTCTGCTCAGGGTACATGAGGCGGAACAAAGCTATCAGCCAGGCTGTGTTCTGGCGTGAAGGCTCTGAGGGGGAAAATCAGCTTCTAAGCTCATTTGTTGTCTGCAGAACTCAGTCTTCTGCATCTGTAAAACTGACATGCCTTGTTTTCCTGTCATCTGTCAGCTGAGCCACTCTCAGCTCCCAGGGGCTGTTTTGTTCCGAGGTCTTCTCACGTGGCCCCCAGGATGCTTGCCTTCTTTCAGGCCAGCAGGAGTGTGTCTCTCTGACTTCCTCTTCTGCATCTAGAAAGAAGGTACAGGGAATATTAGAAAATGCAGCAAAAAGGTAGAAAAGGGCCAGATCATGAACCTGGTACAGTTCAAATTAAGGCAATTAGACTTCGTCCTGGCGCTAATGGACTCCCAGCCAGAGGGGAGGGTCAGATCCGCACAAGCAGTCTCCGAGGCTCATTTGCAGCTAGATTTGTGGGGTCCAGCTAGGTAAGCAGTGACTGCAATTATCTAGTAAGTGAAAAGGGAGGCCTACTTTTTAGCATAGTATGAGTAGGAACAAAGAGGTGAGACTGGATCCAGGAAATATTTAGGGGGGGAAACCAGCAGTCTTAATGATTGTTATTAGGGCTAAGGAAGAAAGCAAAGCTAAGGACGCATCCCAGTTTCAGAGTCAGACGAGGTAGCAGACAGTGTAAGAGCAGAGTTTTGTTTTTTTGGTGTTTTGTTTTGTTTTGTTTTGCTTTTTGAGGGGAGGGATGGGGAAGTAACTAAATAATTCAAGATGAGATTTATTCTTAAGATGCCATTCACACCACATTAGAGTCCATGTGTTACTAATAAAAATCCCGGCATGCTTTTTTTATTTTTTATTTTTATTTTTTTGGTAGACCTTGACAAACCGATCCTGAAATGTGTAGAAGTGCAGAGTGTTTTTTTTCCAAAAACACTTTCTAGGGGGAAAAAAAAACAAAGTTAGAGGACTTATACTACCTGATTTCAAGATATACTATAAAGCTGCAGTAATCAAGATAGTGAAATTCAACACACAGTTCATGGAAGAGAATAAGAAGCCCAGAAATAGACTCCAATTAATGTAATCATCGGATTTTCGACAAAGGCGCCAAAACAACACATTGAGGAAAGGAAATTTTCTTTTCAACAAATGATGCTGGAATTAGTAGATATCCATATGGGAAAAAAAAATGAGTCTTGAGTCCCACTTCACACCATACAGAAAGTATGCGCTCTGCTAATTCACCCCTCCCTCCCCACTACACCTCCACTTTTAAAAGTTACAAAGAGCATCTAGTACTGTGAGAGTGGGTGAACTCTCTCTGGGAAAATATATAGATGAGGCTTCTTAATCCAGGATTCAAGGCAGTAGGGGGACTGGCAACCTCTCTATTATATAATATGGAAAAAAAATCATCCGTATGTATAATGTGCACTTATTTTTTTTTCCAGGAAGAGAGAGCAGCAATCAAAGAGATCTGTGACCTTAAAAAAGTCTTGAACCTCTGGTGTAAAGGTGGCCAAGAAGGTCTCGAGGACACCAAAAATAGAAGGAGATCAGAGAAAGGACTTGTGGGAAGGAGCCAGGAAATGAATGGTCACAGGAGCGTATGCAGCCCTGGAAGTCCCAGGTAGGAGTGGTTCCCGAAGAGGATGTTAAACAGGGAGCACTGCTGAGTCTGACTGCACCTGTCCCCTGGGCTCAAAAGTGAGACAGAAATGTCTCCAAGCCGGTGAGGGGAGAACCAGATTCAGGTGGACTGAGGAAGGGATGTGCCACCTACATACACCTTTCCCGACTAAGCCACGTGGTTTCCTGCCAGCAGACATTGCACTTTCTAACCTCACAGCCCACATGCTCTGCCCTCTGCTTGTCCGGTGTCTGCGTCATTCTAAGCTTTCAGGCCTGTCGCTTCTTCAGAGAGAACCCTCTGCGAAGTGGATTTTCCTGGTTGCTCTCGGTCTCATTACCCCTTTCTTCATAGAACTGTAAAAGATGTGTGAATTTCTCCTATTTATTTACCTGTTTACCTGTGTGGGGAAGGGGAAAACATCCTTTCTCTCCCCTGGTTCCTTGGGCTGGCCGAATAACCAAATCGACAAGAGACAGATTGACAAGAGAAGATCAAATTTAATGTTGCGTGTGTGGAGCCCCACAACATAAGAGAGTCAGAGACTCCACATACATGAGAAGTTCAGAGACAGAAAGGGAACATGGGTTTATAAGACATCTTGAGCTAAGGATGATGTCAGGTGCCTTGGGGGCCTCAGAAGGGTGATGAGAAGAGATGTCCCTAATTAGTAGTTGCCCTGCCCTGTAGATAGGTAAAAAAAGGTTCTCTCTCACAATCTCTTACAACAGCAAATTCCTCCAGTAGTTAAGGGGGAGGGGCGGAAGTTTCTCTTTAGCCTACAGGGTCTTTCTCGTTTTACACTCAACATAATCTGCCTACCACTGAGGCACTTCCCGGGGTGACTTGTTTGAACTCTCACTGTGCATATGACCTGCCTTCCACACCAGAATGTCAGCTTCCTGAAGTCAGTGGCCTTGTCTGTCCTGCCCCTGTCCCTGCTGTTACTCCAGCAGCGAGCACAGACACGAGCACACAGTAGGTCCTCCACGCCAGGCGAATGCCTGTGTATGTTGCAGTAAGGGCACAAGACTGTGCCGGAGGCGGCCCTTCCGAGACGTCAGCGGAACAGCGATACTACACGGGCTAACGCACCTGGATGGTTCTTTGTCCGCTCACTGTGTCTCCACCAGCAGGCATGGCTCCTGAGAGCAGGAGACCTGCCTGTCTTATGGACAATTCGGTCCCCACACCTCGACGGGTCCTGGCCCTGGTAGGTGCTCTCCCTGCATGTGCTGAGTGTGTGAATGACCAGTGAGAGCGAAGGGAAGGGGCCTCTGGAGCAACAAGGCCATGCACCCAGGCCAGTGCCGGTTAGCGCCTGAGGGCCCTTTCTGTCCCTGCTTAGCTGCCCGAGGTGCGGCGGCGATGACCTTCCGAGGCTGATCTAGGTTCGGGTTTTGCTGAAGCGAGGTGGGGACGCTCTGTGGAAGGAGCGCGGCGCGGGAGAAGCAAAGGAGCTGATGAGCGGGACGTTGAGCCGGTCAGGCCCGGCGGGATCCTAGGCCAGGTGGGGCGGCGGCGGCGCAGGACGCAGCAGGGCGGGGCGCGCGCGCGTGTTTACAGCGGGCTGCGGTGCCGGCCGTGCCGTGGGCGTCAGGCGCGGGGAGTGGGAGGGAAGGCAGGCGCGGGTGAGAGATGGGACTTTGGCATTTAAGCTTTCGGAGGTGGAGCAGTTTCAGGTGAGGACAAGGCGCAGGGTGTGGCCGCAGGAGTGGGCAGCTGAAAGGACAAGAAAGGGAGGCTCTTCGGAGCGGAGGACATCCAGGAGCTCAGAAGCAGGGGCGGATGTGGTCCGTGGGGACACTCAAGCGACCCCTTCTGGGGCTGGAGAGAAATACTGCCGCCAAGTCAGACGCCAGAGTCTTCACCGAGAGGGGGGCAGTCGGCGGGATGATGCCATTTCGCTCATTCGTCATTCATTCATTCATTCAGAAAGTACTTATTGTTGGTTAGTTTGATTCCACGGTGAACTAGACAGGTCTTTCCCTGATGGGTCTTGTCACCTGTGAGAACCTATCAGCAAGGACGCAGGTCTCTACTTTCTCTGTCCCTTCCCAGGGGGCAGATGCCACCAGGTCAGCTGGGTGGCAGGAGCCTCAGAAGCAGGGCTTCTCCCCGGACATGGAGACATCTGGCCTGGCACCTTCTGTTCTCATGGGCGTCCTCAGGGTACAACAGCCCCTTCAGGAAGCGAAGGAAAGCGGACCCCGAAGAGTCTGCTTGTCTTGGAAGATGGCTCCAGGGAGCCCCAAGGCTTCGGGATTAGGGACAAGACACAGAGCACTCTGGGACGGAAGAGTGAGGACAGAAGGGTGGGGAAAAGCGTGGACGACCGAGAAGTGCACAGGGTGGGTTGGGTCACAGAAGTGAAGTGTCCCCAAGGACTTCTCCACACTCACAGAGTTGCGCTCAGTCATACCCGCCCCGGACCTGCAAGCACTCCCCCGAGAGATGTGACCCCTGAGCGTCACTAACACCTCGCCAGCCTGGCTCTGTGTGTGGGTGTAAAGGAACCGCTTCCCTCTGCGGACAGTTTCCACAGGTTTCCGCAAACTGAGACATGCCGGAAATTCACGCTGCTCTTCCACGGCCTTTGCGTGTGTTGAGAACCACTGTTCCTTTATAGTGTTCTTATTCAACTCCCCTCTGAGCGTGTTGCTTAGAAATAACCTTAGAAATAAGGTTAAAACAGAAGCTGTTTTAGTCCATTCTATTTTATGTCATCTGCCAGGGTGTCACTCCGCCAAATAAAGCCACGGGGAGGGAGAAGGTGGTCGTTCGGATCAGCGTGAAGGTGTGGCGAGTGGTTCTGAAAGGGATGTGCAGAACCCCCTCACTGGGCAGGAGTCTCATGTGCGCCCTGGGGGGCCGCCGACGCTCTCCTCCCAGGGTGCTGGGGCGAAGGGGTGTGGACTCTCCCCTCCCCTGGCGGCAGGCTCTCACGTAGAGGGAAAGGAGGAGGGTGACAGGATCGACTGCGTCCTCCACCATTGTCACTTTGCTCTCCTGCCTCTCTCTGCCTGCAACTTCTCTGCGCTAGCCTGCTGGCTAAGCCCAAGGCTCCCCTGTCAGGTCAGGTCGGATAACCCACAGCCCAAGCCTTTCCTAAGGACCTGCGCTCACATCGGGGGGCACAGCGATGATTCAGAAACAGGATCAGGATGACTTGGACCATCAGCGGCGCTGGCCTCAGGCTGAAGGCCAGGGAGGGGATGAGCAGCTGGGCTGGAGAGTAGAGCACAAGGCTCAGCCACATTGGTTACCCACACAGTGGTTGACTCCACCAAAATGTTGGTCGCACGGTGTTGAGATCAAAACAGAGGTGAAGCGTTCAGAGACTCTGACGTTCTTGACCTCCGAGGTTGTTAGGCACAGCGTGGCGTGTTCAGAACCTTAGTTTCAGCTGTTACACACCAAGGATATATTATGTATGACGAGGAACAACACATATTTACCAACTCATGAAACGCCTGATTGATATATGTATTCAACGTCACAATATTTACCAAGGTAAGTACGAGAACTCACTTCCTAAACAAACATTTCCTGGCACGCTACCCTGCACCGGGCGCCGTGCTGGGCACAGTGTGGGCGAGTCAGAGACGCGTGAGGGGTGCTCGCTCCGGCGGCACGTGTGCGGAGACGTGATGCCCGCCCTCTAAGTCATGCACAGCCCAGCGATGGGGACGGATGGGTACCCCAGAGTCACAGCGTCGCTCTCTGACAGCTGTGACGGGGGTGATGGCAGAGGCCGGGGTGGGAATTCCGACCAGGATCTGGAAAAGTTTCACAGGCATGCCATGCTCGAGCTGACTTTTTAAAAAATTTATTGTAGTAGATGGTATTTGTGGTAGCTTGCTTGCTTGCTTGCTTTCTTAACAGCTTTATTGAGATAAAACTCACGTAACCATACAATTCACCAATTAAACGGTACCACTCATTGTGTTTTTAGTCTATCCACAGTGGTGCAATCATCACCACAATCGATTCTACATTCTTATCACCCCCAAATGAACTCCACGTCCGTTAGCAGTCACTTTTCATTTTCTTTCAACTCTTCCCACCCCATTCTCTGCTCTCCCTACAGCTCTAGGCTACTACTAATCAGCTTTCTGCCTCAATGGATTGGTCTATTCTAGATATTTCACATAAAGAGAATCGTGCGAGGTATGGCCTTCAGTGACTGGCTTCCTTCAGTGAGCGTACTGTTTTCAGGGTCCACCCACGCCGAAGCATATATCAATGCCCCACTCCTTTCTTTTGCCAGACAATATTCCATTTTATGGCTACGCCACATTGTATTTATCTATTTATCAGCCGATGGACATTCAGGTTGTTTCCCTTTGGGGGCTAGTATGAATAGCGCTGTTTAACCTTCATGTCCAAGTTCCTGCAGGGAGGTGAGTTTTCATTTCTCTGGTGTATGAGTAGGAGTGGAATTGCTGGGTCATCTGATCAGGCTGTTTAACATTTAAGGAATTGCTCCACTGCTTTCCATAGTGGCAGCCCTCTTTTCCTATTCCGACAGGCTGTGTGTGCTTCAACTCATCTACATCCTTATCGATATATCGATATGTCCTTAGCCATTTCAGCGGATGTGAAGTGCCATCTCACTGTTTGTGTTTCTCTGATGACTGATGATGTTGAGCCCTGTTCATATGCTTGCTTGCCATCTGTACATCTCCTTTGGAGATGGTCTGTCTATTTAGATCCCCTGCCAATTTTTAATTGGGTTATTTTCCTTTTTATTATTGACTCGTCAGAATTCTTCATAAATTCTGAATACAAGTCCCTTAACAAATACATGCTTTGCAAATATTTTCTCCCGTTCTCTGGGTTGTCCCTCTACTTTCATAATGGTGTCCTTAGAAGCACAAAAGGTTTTTTTTTTTTAATTTTTTTTTAATTTTGAGGAAATTCCATTTACCTATTTTTCTTTTGTTGCTTGTGATTTTGGTGTCATATCCAAGAAAATTTTTCCTAACCCAAGATCACAAAACCTCCATGTTTTCTTCTGATAATTTTGTAATTTCAGGTCTTTCGTTTAGGTTTACAATCCATGACAAGTTAATTTTCTGTGTGCAGTGATGTGAGCTTGCAGAAGTTCTCTTTCGATAGTTTTGGTTTTCTCAGAGAATTAGCAAAGTCCTCTGCTGAGGGTGAAGATGAGCGAAGAGGAACTGGACGCACCGAGAGAGAAAGAAGAAAGTTTGAAATAGTTGTCCGGGAGAGTGAATAGATCAGAAAAGAGTATAGTAAATTACTGGACAAGGGCTCAACTTAGGTTCCTCATCAAAAGTAAAGTGGAAACACTCTGCACCTTATTCATGCCTCTGGCTGGGGCTAAGAATTAAACAGCTGTGAAACAGATTGACAGAAGAAAAACACGGACTTTGTACCACGCTTTCGCGTGTACGTGGGAGACTTCACCAGAGAACAAAGACCCAACGAAATGACCAGAACGTGTTCATACCATTATTAATTTGTCCAATTCCCTTTTGCTGGGCATATAGGTTGCCTCCAATTTTCAGCCTTATAAACATAACTTAACGATGATGCATGCCACTCGTGTTTAACGTACATCCCCAATACTTAAATACACAGGGCTACATCTTCGTGGCATTTACAAACCATATAAAACTCCTAAAACACATTAAAGAGGAACAACAACAACAAAATTCTCACTCAGCTTCCCCTGAGTGTCCAGGCACTCTCCAGCATTGAAATTCCTTGCTTTAGAGGATCCAAAAAAAATACTCACTGAGCGTCTACTCAGCACTAAGAACCTGCGGCGAATGAAGCACATGTAGTCTCTGCCTTCCTGAAGCCCGTGATCTAGAGTAAAAGGACAATATACCAGGATCAGATGCTTTGGGACATTTTGCATCTGTTATCTCATTCCATTTTTATTAGAACTCTCTAACTAGATGTTGACATCCCCATTTTATAGGTGAGGAGACGAGGGAACAGAGAGATTTGGTACTCGGAAAGGGTACGACTAGGACATGATGGTTCCATAGTGGAGTGGTCAGCATGTCTGCTTTACACACAGAAGGTCTTGGGTTCGCGCCCCAGTAGAGCCAGGGTTCATGGTCTACGACCATGCCACCCTGAACAAGCCCGACGTCTGATCTGAGAAGCTCAGCAGGGTTGGGTCTGGTTAGTACTTGGATGGGAGACCACCTAGCAAGACCAGGTGCTGTAGGCATAAATAATAATAAATAATTTTAAAAAACCTAAAAAATAAAGAGTACGACTAATAAATGACAAGACTGGTCCTTAAGTTCAGATTCTCTTGACTCCAAAGCCAGAACTCGAGACCCCAAGACCCCTGTGGGGGCCCTTTGCTGTTCCCCAAAGGCTTCCTGCAGCCCTTGCTTCGCTCTGCTTCCTATGAGCTTGACTACGTCAGAGATGTGTTGGAAGTGACTGAATGCATGCGTGACAAATGGGCCACGTGTTTACCTCAGGGCGGAATCAGTATCTGCCAGAAGAACTCTGCCTGAAGAACTCTGCCCAAAGAACCCTGTGAGGGGGAAAAGGAACTCGGAGAGAGAAACAAAGTGGAGTCGAGCCTTCCAGGTGGCTAATCCTCGCGCATGCCTTGACTGGGTACTTGGTATGACTCGGTCGCTCTGCCATGTCATTTAATCCCCAGAAAAACCTTATGAGACAGCTCCCATTATTTCCCCATCTTACAGCCACCGAGGTCGGGTAACTTCTTCGGGTTCCCTCAGCTGGTGAGTGGAACTGCCGGGAACTTAGCTACCCACAGAGGGCTCGCCATTAGTTCTTCGGACAGGGACAGGGCGGGGAGCAGTGGTTCAGACCTCGTTGTGCAACGTGCACTCAGAAGCAGAAGAATGAAGTTCAAGTCCTTGCCATTAACTGGGCTCTAGATGGGATCACTTCGTCTCCTGGGGCCTGTTTCCTCATCTGCGAAATGAGGGTCATGGCATGTCTTGAATGCTTTGTCCTTTTATGCCGGTATCACACCCTGCTGGGTGTTTCGTGGTCACACCTCAGTGAGTTGAGATGGCTCAGATTTCTGGTTAGCATAATTGCTTCACTCTATCACTAGTCTGAAAACTCTGATTTATTTTTGCATACCCCGCACTACCTTGCAGATACTGAAACACACACGCACATGCGCGCGCGCACGCTAAAAACTTGTTAAATGAGGAAAGAAACAGAGGAGGCTTCTCCCTCATGGTATCCACCTGGGCGAATAAATCAGGAGAATTTTCCGGACTTTTGTTTCTCCAACAAAAAAGTGAAAGCCGTCACGACGGCTGTCCTCAGATCACGAGGGTATTGGCCGAGTGAGAAAACGTGGATGAAAGTACGTCAGGCCCTCGAAGAAAGATGCTGATGATATCAAGATGTTATTACAACGTGCCACACTCACTGTGAAAAACCCTAAAGACCATCTAAGAAAGGAGAGGGAGTGGGAAGTGAAGGGTCCCAGAGCCTGTCCAGGGTCCCTCCAGTGCCATTCACTCTTGTCCTCAGAATGAGCCTGAAAGATGGGCACGATTGCTCTCCTTTTTTTTTTCTTTTTCTTTTTTTTTTTTTTCAGGCAAACCGTCTGCAGCTTGGCAAGAGGAAGCAGCTTGTCCAACGGTCTGCCTCCAAAGCCTAATCCGTTTCTATAACACCAAACCGACTCTCGAGGCACGAGTCCACTTACGTTTTTCTCCTCTAGAGAGCCGTCCCTCTAGAGAAACTTCCCTGGGTTCTTCTCGGCAAAGCCTAGAAAAATTCACCTGAGCCACGTGTAGGCGGAGTGACGTGTCTGTGCTAATTGGATGGAGCATCGTCCTCTGAGAGCTGTCTCCACGGGACATAGTTAAAGAAATCCAAAAGGACGCTCTCGGGAGAGGCCGGAGAACACACACCAGCTAGGCCCGCCCGGTTCTTCTGGTTCCCAAACCTGACCGGACGGTTCGATCTTGCACAGATGTCAGCTGGCTCGATGCAGAACCAGTGCCAGCTGCGGCGGTGACATCTCAGGCCTATCGAGCCACAGCCAACGTCACAACCAGCTAGAGATGACTCAAGGAGGGTGGTGCTTCCTCCTCGCCTTTGTTTGCAGGAAGAGATGGTATTCTTTACGACCCGGGGATCTTTCAGGCTGTGTCTATGAAGCTCTTTTCATGACCTGGGGGTATTTTAAAAGCAATGGTCAAGGCGAATAAACTTGTAGCCATTTAGCTGCAGATCTGAGAGACTTTCGGAGGGTGGGGAAGTAGGGGGGGGTTTGAAAATAGGTTGATAAATGCTGCTTTGGGCTGGAGGGAACCACTGTCCTTCGAGGATGGAAATGCTGTTAGATGTCCTCCTTGTACCAAGGGGTGAGACTCCGCAACTTTTGGTTGATCTCCCCCTACGTCTCTGTGTTAAAGGCTGATCTCCCTTTACAGGGAAACTCGAGAGAATAACACAAGTCACCTCAAAACTGACAAGTACCTAAGCGTTGCCTTTGACAATTGCAAATCAAAAAACCCTTGAGCAATTAAGTGTGGTTCTCCTCCCTCCCTTTCTCTCTCTCTCTCTCTCTTTCTCTCTCTCTTTCCTTGAAGATGTAAGTCGTCCAACAAGATCTCTTTATTTGCCTTGGAAATCAAATGCCTCTGACTCAAGCTCTGAGCTGTGGTAAATTGCTGGTGACATTGGGTTAAACTTCACTGATAAGATAGATTTGATAAATTTTTTTGATCTTTAAAAAGCAATCAACAGCAGGATGCCAAACATTATGTATAAGGTATTTGTAACCTCACTCATGCCAAAAAGTCCATATGACTGCATGAATATGTATGAAAAAGTAACAAAGAGAATTTGAATGTTAATGGTGCTTAATTTCAGATTATGCAAACACAGGTGATATTTTTACTTCTTTATACTCTTCTGTGTTTTCCAAATGCCTTATAAGGAGCTTAGAATTACCTTTACAAGCAGGAAGAAAAAAAGGCATTTGAAAAAACTCAAGCTACTCCTACAGTGGTAGTCATCAATAATTCTGAATTCCAATATTTAATGAGAAGTTTAAGATGTGAAAGAACAGAAACTTTACATTTTGAGTAAGAAGCTTTTAAGTAAGACAAGGGGATACCATAGGTCCTTACTATTTTCTTAATCAGATGTCCAGGAGATATTTCGTGTGCAACTCTTCTTTTAATGAAACAAGCTAGTCAGAGGAAATAATATTTATAAAAAGAACGGCACCCTGAGCAAAGTCGGGGACATTTCTAAACGTGTTGCCCAGTCTCGGAGAAGCCAGGTCAGTGGTTCTGAATGCTGAAGGCTAGAAGAAGATTGACTGCAGTGGCGACCATGGGCTCTCTCTCAGAGTCACGACCCAGCCCTGCAGGCTCCCTGGGAGCAGTGGGACAGACACCAGACTTGGGTCAGAGGCCTGAGTTCCACTCACAGCTCTGCCATTAACCAGTTGTGTGACACCGGCGGCTCTGGAAACTTCTGTGCATCCCTACACTCGTCAGTGAATGAGGGCTGCTCCCCGCTCTAGGGTCCTGTGTTCGCCGGCTGGAAAGAATGGTTTTCCTGGGAAAAGCCCACAGCTGGAGACTCCACATCAGTGTCCAAGCGGGCCACTCCTTCTCTGGAATTGCCACTTAACTTCCCTGTCCCACTGGGTTTCCTCATCCCTGGGTTTCAGGTGTCCTCCCTTAGGAAGATGTTGCAAGGACTGACTAATGCACACGGGTGTCCCAATAAGGAGGAGGCAGACAGAGCACAGATGCTGGGAGTTTCAAACTGCCAATCCCAAATCCACAATAGGACTGCGCTGTGCTCAGTTATGACCTTAAAAGCCACCTCCTCGTCCCAGCAGATGGGGTGACGCCTCACTCTTCCCAAAGATCTGAGCGTGTTCACAATAATAGGCTGACGTTTGAGGTTCCTACAATAAGGGGGAGCGACCATACCTCTTTAACACCTTCCCAAGGAATAATTCTGAGGTGTTTTTTTTTTTAATCTTTCCCAGAAAGCACTGAAAACATTGTCCACCGAGAAGGAGGCACTAACGTTTCCTGCTTTACTCCAGGGAAAATGAATTCTCAGAGTTTTCTTTTCTTTAACGTTTGCACGTGAATTTCTGGGGGTGTGTTTCCAACAGCCCGGATCACGAACTCACGTCGCGGTGCTAGACAGCACGTTTGAAGTCCCTCCCAGATCCCAGGTAATTTGGAAGCGGGTAAGGTGAGGTGGGCGCCTCGCGCGTGGGGAGTTTCCCGGGCGACGAGGCAAGTTCACGCCCACGTCCACAGGAAGGTCTGTTCCTCGCCCAGGTGCGTTCCAACACCTGTGAGGCTGCCGCGTCGCTTCCCACAGGTCAGTCCAGTCTCTCCTGCCCTGAGACCCCCGTGCCCCGTCCCTGGGGGGTGGCGGTGGAGGTGGCGGTGGGGGACGCGCGGCGGCGGCCGCGGAGGGCTGAGTGCCCGGGTCCGGAGAGCTTGGTCTCTCGCGCCGCTCTCGGTCGTCGTCACGTCCCGCCTGCTCTGCGCCGTTGGGGGCCGGCGACCCCTTCGGAGACCCGGCCCCAGGCCGCTCGCGGGGAGGGCGGCGTCGGCTTCCCGCTGGCCGCGGGACGGCCCGGGGCCCCCCAGCGCGCGGACGGTGGGGAGCGGGCGGCCCGGTATGCAAATGCGCGGCGGGCGGGGGCCCCCGCCAGCGCGGATAAAAGCTCGGGGCGGGGCGCCGCGCAGAAGCCGCTGCCTGCCGGGAGCCCGCGCGCCCCGGCCCGCCCGCCCGCCCCCCCGCCGCAGCGCGGCTCGCCGGCCCCGGGTAAGGACGCGGCGCTCGGGCCCCCGGGGCCCCGCGCCAGCCGCCCGCGTCCTCGCGGCCCGCACTCGCCTCGTGGGAACTAGGGGACCCGCGCCGCCGCAGCCCCGTCCGCGGGGCCCGGCAGGTGGCATCGCCCCAGGCTGTGCGCAGGGGCAGCTTGTCCCCAGGTCGCAAGGCCGAAAGGAACTTTTCGGGGCGCGCGGGCTTGGGCGCTGAGATGATCTTGGAGCGGAGTGAGATGGGAGTCAGGCTGTTCTGTTTTAGTTTTGTTTTTGTGTTCCCTGGCCGGAGAGCTTTGGGGACGCAATGGGCAGGGAGAAGCGGGCGAGGGGAGAAACGTGTGGGTGTGTACACGTTTGAATGGTCAGAACTAATGAACTTAGAGGCCACAGGCGCTGGACAGAAACTACCTGCCTGGCCAGCACGTCGCCCAGTCTGCAGAGTGGATACCTAATCTTGTGGGAAAATGACTATAGTAGTCCCTCCCCCTTCCCCCCCCCTTTTTTTTAGAAAAAGATGGGTCTTTCTGAAGTCTGTTTTTAAAGCTAGCCCCCACCTCAAGGCTGGTACGTGAAGATCTGGGGTTTGCCCAGGCACCCGTTGTGAGAACACCTCCTCTCATTCTGCCTCCACTGCCTCCTGCATCTCAGAAGATGCACGGGGGAAGGGAGGAAAATATGGCTCCAGCAGGCGCCAAGCCCAGCGGACTGCGACTGCCGGGTCAGGTGTGGGTCTTTCACTGGAGAGGGGAGAGTGTTAGGGAAAGGAAGCATGTCTCCTCCCCTCTCTCCTCCTGAAAACCCCTCGGAACCACCTGCCAGAGTCTTGGTGAGACCTGAGGGCTCTCTGGGTGGAGATAAGAGCCTTGGAGGTCAGCTTTGGGCCAATGGGTGTCCTTGGCACTGTGAAATCTGAACTAGAAGGTCAGGGACAAAGAATGGGAAATGAGGAAAAGTGACAGATCCTGAAGAGGATTAATTCTGAGGAAAGGGAGTGGTGAAGAAGTAGAGATATTTGACACTCCTCTCCTCCTGTTTCTGTTTGTGTGTGTGGCTGCGGTTCTGGTCAGTGCCTGGATAAAAGAAGACTTGGAAACATGTCAGAGTTTTGGTTAATTTCTGCCCCTGGCGATAAGGAAAATCTGCAAGCTCTGGAGAGGATGAACACAGTAACCTCCAAGTCCAACCTGTCTTACAACACCAAATTCGCGATTCCTGACTTCAAGGTAAAGTTCCTGGGGCGGAGGAGGGAGATGATGGATCGGGTGGGGTGGAGGGTGTCTTTTGGGAAGCCAAGGAGAAAATAACAGAGCAAAGGCAGCAACACTGACAATCAACTTGGGAGTGAGCGTGGACAGGGGCAGTCACTGGTCTGAATGGGACTTCACGTCATAGCCCACATTAATTGTGGTACCTATGGACTTAGAGCCACAGGATGGAAAGGACAGGGAGAGAGGAATGTGGGGAGCAGTGTTTTCAAAAAATGGAACAGCATCTTACACACTTGTGGTTCTCGTGAGTTGCTCTTGGATGCTTCCTGTTTTGCCTTCGACATTTAAGACCAACAATACAGTTTAAACGCAGGCTTGGAGAGCTTCATTCAGCCTTGATTGTCCTCTAGCACTGGAGCGGGGCGGGAAATCCAAGATCCTTCTGGTTCTGATGGAGAGGAAGGAAGGAGATGAGTGAAAACTGGTGGCAGAGAGAGATTTGACAGCGCATGAGTGTTTAAGAGCTCGTGCAGTGGAGAACAAAGTTAAAATGGGGCACACACGAAAGAGAAGAGAGGACGTTACAATCTTCTCCCACCAAAGGGACTTGTAGCAGTGCTTCCTAAGATCGTAGGTTTCCAAGGAGACGGGGCATTGTGGATGATGGAGGAATAGCGCTAACTATACCCCCGGCCGGAGGTGCCTCTTCCAGCAAAGTGTGGTGTAACCTCTTCTAAACCTCAGTTTGCCCCTGTGCCGACAGAGCCACACCACCCGCTGCCATCGTTGTTGGTGATGCTGCTACATTTACTAGCATTTTTTGAGCCGCTCACCTCGAATCTTTTTGCAAGTCCCACATTATAGATCGGGACAGTCTGAGAAAGGAGACCAGGGTCGTAGAGCCAGTAAGTGGCAGCTCTGGGTTCTGAACCCATATCTTGCTGATTTTGCAAACCTGCCACTGTCCAGGGACAGATGCCATGACAGTAATTCAGCACGCTCTCATCATTTGCTCTGTGTGAGGCACTGAGCTAGTCTGGAGGGTACGCAGATAAAACAGACAGGACCTTGGCCCGAAGTTGCTTAAAATCAAGTCGCTTGACAAGAAGCAACGTCACTTACTAGAGATACCCAGGCTTCATAATTTCTTCATTACTTTTTAACGCCTGATTTGTGGTTGGTAACATGACAACACGGTTTCCTTCCTCTGTGAATAAACCTTGGAATACAGTTTGTACTCCGTAACAATCCCCACACAGACCATTGTAAGTACTCAGAAAAGAAGAGGGTTGCCACGGATGTTGACATGGGGGGTGGGGAAAGCTGCCCCCCGCCCCAGCAAGATCATCGTTCATAACCTCAGAGAGGAGCAGGGAAAGGGGTTGGTTGGATTCTCTTGGAAGAGAAAGGCTTTTACAAATAACTTCTTTAACTCGATTTCTGGTATAGCCCTTTCTCGGCTGTGGGGATTAATCCGTGACTAGCAACCACCATTCAAAGAGGAGAATGAGCCGAGGGCAGACCACGACACAGTAGTCCCCTCTTCCCTAAGACAGATGTGACAGTCTGTCTTGTTGGCACACATATAAACAGCCCCAAGTCTTCAGATGTCCCTGACGAGCTCTTCCCAGCTTCCAGTCTGGCTGTCGACCAAGGTCAACTAACTCAAGATGGAAGTTACAGACTTCTCCACACTGTCTGTCACTCAAAAGGCACCCACATGCCTCTGCCATGAAACAGGAGCCTCTAACTTTATGATCTTTCTAGGTGGGGACCTTGGATTCCCTTGTTGGCCTCTCTGATGAGTTGGGGAAACTCGATACCTTTGCTGAAAGGTAAAATATTTTTTATTTACTACACACAAGTGAGAATTTGATACTGTTGTCAGAGGACACAGTGCTCTTGCTTTGGCTGAGCCCATACTTGTCCTAACCCGGTCCTAGAAGTCACTGGAAAGAGCCAGGGAGGGTCCATGTGAGGGCACCTGGCAGCAGCAGCTGGCGGGTCCCTGCATAGTTCCGTGGCTGAGGCGGCGATTTTCAAAAGGACGAGAACTAATGCGTGGAAAGGTGCCGGAACACTTAGAAAAGAATTGGTGCAATCGCGCCCCCACCCAGGCTTTTTGTTTGCATTTGTTTTTGTAGTAACCTGTGCACATAGTAAAACATTTGAAGTGCAGAAAGAAGGCTCTCCAGTGCAAATGGTTTTCCCCTTTCTTGTTCCTTCGTTTCTTCTCTTTCAAGGCAATGTTATTATAATTTTCTAGGAGACCCAGAACAGCCAGTACGTGTACAAGTAAATATGAATACAGTCTTAAAAATAATTTCGGACGAATGAGAGCATGCGTTCCACACCTTGCTTCTGTCACTTAATCACGTATCTTAGAGATGGTTTCATGTCACTCCATAACTGCATGTTCTTTGTACTAGCTGCATTACCTTGAACAGATGTTGCCTTAATTTGTTTAAATTTCCTTATTGATGGACCTTAAATTTTGCGTAGACTTTTACTATTACGAAGAATCTGAAACGACTGTCCTTTCCTGTACTTCTTTGTATACAAGTAGGAGTAGGATAATTAAAAGTCAAAATGCTGGGTCAAAGTGTATTTGTGTGTCAAATGCTGTCGAGCTGTCCACATTAGCCTCTGAGAAGCTGTTCCTGTTTTTACTGTCACCTAACATGGATGAGGATATTTTAGAGTCTGAAAATCATTTTAACAATTATTACAAGTCTGGTACACAACCCTTGGAAATATTTCTAGATCACAGAAAAGCATGGGAAAGAAAATACAGATCATCTAATTTCGCCGCCCAGAGATAAACCACTGTTGTTCTATTTTCAGGATGCACATCTGCTTTTCCTACACATGCTGTTTATGCATATGTGTAGTAATAAAGGTGCCATCACGTTACACATATTCTCTTAACTTGCCCTTCAGATCTTGTTCTTTCTCACCATTAACTATTCCATTAACTATGCTATATAGATTAGCCATGATTTATTAGGCAGTTTTTAAATAATAGTGACCCTTCGTTTCGGTGAAGATGAGAATCTGTTGTTTCACAAGTGATTTTTTTTTATAAAAAACTGCGAATGGGATAGATGAGGAAACAGTCCTCAAGAGCCAGGTCATACACACACCGAGATGAGCCAGGGCTTGACTCCTCGATGTCACTGTCTTTGTAGAGGGTTTCATTCCGATTTTCAGGGCCTCTGGGCACGTGCTATTACTTTTTCTTGTCAGAGGAATGGATATGGCTGCTACCGCCTCTTCTAAAGCATTTTCATGGAAAATGTAGAGGTAGGAGTTCTAGTGGTCACGCTTTGAGGATTTCGAACCTGCAGTTGGGTGGCATGGGCCAGGAACTAGCTTTTCGGGGTGCGGTCGCTTTCCCCTCCCGTCGCCTCAGCCTTCCTCCTAACATCTCGCTCTCTGTGGGATGCCGGCCTAGCTGCTAGCAGCAATCCTCCTCAGCAGGGACTCTGCAGCTCGCAGTCTGGGGAAAGAAAACTACGCTTTGGCTTTTTCATCCGTGAAATGGGGTAACAGCGGTCATCGCTGTGCTTTCAGGGAAGAACGAAGGGAGTAAAACCCTGCCCTGTCAAGTGTTGTCAAAACCTAGGACATGTTCGGTGAAAAATAGATCTCCGAGAAAAGTGGCTTGATTTCTAAATATCAACAACTCCCTTCTTGGGCCACTGTGCATCATGGGGAGGCAGGTCTGACGGATTCCGTGGGTGCCCACTGCCCTCGGCTGGCTGGCCGTGACCTTCAGTTCTCCCAGCAGCCCCACAAACCACAGGGAGGTGCAGCACTGTTGGCCTAAGAAGTGTGAATCGTCCCTAGGCCTGCTGCAGAAATGACAGCTGCTCAGCATTTCACCTTGCCAGACCTTTCTTTCTTCTGACTCTCTTCCGTGGTACAAGTCCTTAACCTCTTTCTTATTCACTGAAGCCCCCTCCATCTCTAAAATTCTGTGATCCTGGATTATTACTTCCACTTTTTATTTATTTGTTTGTTTGTTTTCAGCAAGCATTAGGATTTTGCTCTGTCGCAATTTCTTGCACAAGTTCCTTGTGATGGTGGGATAGCACCTGTTTAAGAAACAATATGAAAATGTGCAGTAAGTGAAGTTAAGGCTATGATTACGAAACAGCTAGGACCTATAGGAATTAAAGTGTTTTTTTGTTTTTTTTTAAATAGGCTAGGTTTGTGGTAAGAATGAAAATCACTGTATATCGTTTCATCTTGCCCTGTGTATATTCATTCTCAAGAACCTTCTTATCGGGGGGCTGGGAAGAAAAGTGGTATGGGGTGAGACCCCCACAACTCTTATTTGTTTCTCTGTGAGGTCCAGGAGTTCACACTGGAGCTTGGAGTCAAATAAAGCGATATAAAATAAGTAAGGAAACAGGTGTCAGGGTTTGAACTGCCCTAGCTGATTCTCTGAAAAGCGCTCAAGTGTTGTTGGATAAATAAATGCTAGCTGGCCACGTCACCCGGGCAGCATAAACCTGTCAGCGCTGCTTCTGGGCAGGGAACAGAGAAGGGACAAGAGTTTTCAAGGTGTATTGTTTCCATATCCTTTTATTATTTATTTACTCAGGGCACTCGAGTGTTTTTCCATGTAGCTGGAAGGCGGGGTTTGCTCGCTGGAGCCTTCCTTTCATTTTTGATTTATTCCTCTACGCCGCCTTCGTTAGTTCACTCTGAATTACACTGTAATTCGTGAACATTTGAGAAACCATATGATCTTCTCTTTAAAATGCCTCCCCTCCGCCTTTTTCCTATGTGTTGAGTCCTTCACTGTATCTTAGCCAGTTGGGTGGTGCTGGTTGAAATATTACGTTTCCCGGGTGCTCAGGCATTCAGGTATAGCTCATGGGCTTCTCTGGTACATCGGTGACTATCACTTGTGCTGGAGTGCATTACCTGGCTTGTGGAATAGCTGGTGGCTTTTCTTTACCCACGTGGCTCCACGCAGGTGACAGAGGGTTGGCCGATCTAAGATAACACATCTGAGTGTGGATGTCTGCTTAGGAACGCAGATCCTAAGAGACTTCCAGAGAGAAGCAAAGAATAACTTAAAAAAAAAAAATTATCCAGACTTCTCTTCTCTGTCACGCAAGAATATCTGACGGAGATTATATGCACAACATTTCTTTGATTCATTAGACAAATGTCAATTGACTGCCTGCGTGTGTATGCTGCGTGGTTTCTAGATTCTTCAAAGCTGCTTCACAAGCCTGCTGTGTGTGTTCGATGGGCTCCCACCTTAAAGACTATTTTAAACCTTCCCCACACCCATTTACCTCTATTATCATCTGCTCATCCTGGTCAGCTCCCCCTGACTCTCCTCCCACCCCCACCTTCAGACCTCCTGATTTACCCTCTCTGCACACAACCGGGTAATCCCCCTCCTTCATGGCACTCACCACCGTGGCCTTTTACATTCTCTCTTGGGATTATTTGACTGTGTCCCCACCCAAACTGTAAGTTCCACAAGGCTAGTCTTTTACACAATTAGGTCCCCAGAAACTATACCTTGTAGACCCTCAATGACCAGTAGAATGAATGAAAAGAAGGAAGATTCCTAGAATATCAGAGCTGCACGGCCTCTAGAGACCCAATCCCTCCGTGTCCAAATGAGGAAACACGCCAAGGAAGATGCTCCTGGAAAGACTGGCCAGGCTGGGCGCGGCCGAGGGGAAGGACACCCTTGACCCAGATTCACCAACGCGCCTGTTAAGGGTCTGTCTACGCTTGTCTGTCTGCATTTGTCTGTCCACACCTGCCCTGTCCCTAACTGGTCCCCACCAGAACCCAGCAGGACTCGGTGTCCTGGGCTTTATATGAACGAACCAAAAAAGGACCTTTTCTTCCTCCCTTTCGCCCTCCCAGCCTGCATGATCAATCTTTATTATTTATGATGACACTTAATAATATTTTTAAACACAGACATTTTAAAATGTCTTTCATTGCTCAGATGATAACTGTTGACATATTTTAAAAGTAATATATTTCCACATTAAAAAAATGCCCAATGGTAAAAAGAAAATAGTTCTACTTGAACCCCCATTCCTCTCCCCGTAGGTAACTATTGTTAGGGTGTCGTATGGTTCCTTCTCTGGTATGACAAAACAAAGCGAGACGAAGCAAAACAAAGCAAATAAAGCAAAAGACGCGCATACACTCACATATATTCATGAGCCAGTTCAAGTATTTACAAATCCTGAACACCTCATTTCGAGCTCTCTACTAAGCACAAACAGATTTTATTTATTTATTTTTTTAGTTATATCCCAAACCTCTAGAGCAGAACCTGGCACGTGGTTGGTGCAAAGATCTTATTGATAATTCATTTGAGGTCACACTGAAATTAGGGGCGTGACATTCTTATACTTTTGCGTGTTTTAATGGGCACAGTTCATCTTTCAATTGCATAATTTTTTTTCTTTATTCCTCTCGTAGAGCTTTGATGTTTTATTTAATAAAGGTCTTGCACAATATCGTATTAATTTCCCCCAGGTATTACATTTTTTATTTTCTCGCTATTATAAATGAGATCTTTTCTCTAAATGCTTATTGTTTGTAAATAGGGATTTTCATGTATTAACTTTATGAGCTGCCAATTATTGAATTTCCTTATTGTTTCTAATGGTTTTTCCGCTTATTTTCTAAGGTTTTCTAGGCATATGATTATATTGTCTGCAAGTAATAATTTCTCCTTATTTTCTCTTGCTTTCCCCCCCCCTTGCTTTATTGTATCAGCTAATATTTGGGAAAAAAATGTTTAATTTGTTAGTGATGGTAGTGGACATCTTTGTCTTGTTCCTACTTTTAATTTGAATAATTCTAGTGTCTCCCCACTAAATATCATTTTGACTCTCATTTCAAAATATATATTATTGTGCTAAAGAAATATCTGTTTCTGTTTTACTAGGAGTTTATCTAGAATGAGTGTTGCATTTTTCTTTTTTTTGGATTCCTTTTGTGACATATAGTAAATTAGTCTTATGTTTTATTTTTCCTTTGACCTTAATATGATGTATTTGTTAATAAATATAATTATAGAAGCATCTTCACATTCCAAGGACAAGCCCTACTTGGAATGTCGAACTATTTGCTATTATTTTAAGATTTTGCATTAGTACGTACGAATAACACTATTGACATCACAGTGTTATTACCACAACATAGTAATAGTTAACCCTTATTGAGTGCTCACTCAGTGACCTCCCAGAGATGTGCATCAATGACAAAGCTAAGGTTAGAGACCAGGGAGCCTGGCTCTCAGTCCTCAGTCTTAACTACAATATTTAGATTGGCTTATTGTGTGACAGCACAAAATTAGAAAGCCATAGTAGTGTAAGAAAGATGATGGCTTTATAAAAGGATTTGGAGGCTCTCCTTTCTCCTCTCCTCTCCACACTGGTTAACGAGGCATCCATCAGCCACATGGGGCTTCTGAGCACTTGGCATGTGGCTGGTTTGAATCAAGATGTGTAAAATCTAAAACACCTATCAGATTTTGAACACTTAGTACCCCCCCCCAAAAAAGTAAAACATCTCATTAATACATTTTTTATGTTGGTTTTCTATTGAAATAATATTTTGGATATTGAGTTACATAAAACACAAAATTAATTTCACTGTTTTTACTTTTTTAAATGTGGCCACTAGAAAATTCTAAATGATGCATGTGGCTCAGTTGTATTACTATTGGACAGCGCTGGACAGCCCTTCCCAACCGCACACACGAATCTCGCTGCGGATCTTGATAAAATGCAGATTCTGACTCCAGTTCTGGGCTGAGCCTGGCATTCTGCACTTCTTCCGAGCTTCTCAGGGATGCTGCTGTTGCTGGTCAGCGGACCACGCTTGGGTAGCATCTCCAAACACTTTAAATTAGTGGCTCTCAAGTTGCAATATGCCTCAGAATCATCTGGAAGGTTGTGTTAAAACGTAGATTACTGGACTTCGCCTCCAGAATTTTCATTCCACAGGTCTCAGATGGGGCCTGAGAATTTGCATTTCTACGGGTTCCCATGGTCCCAGCACCATGATTGAGAATAGCTGCTTTAGTTGGTAATGGGGTGATCTGTTCCTGGAAGGTTTAGAATATGTCACTGTGCCCTATTGGGACTTGCTATATTTTTAGAAGTTCTAGTCACAAAATGTGCTGGTATTATTGGTGTCTCTTAGTTTTCTCTTTGGGGGAAGAGGAGTATCAATGTTGGTAAATTTCATTTTCCTAGAAAATAATTTATTTCATCAACTTCTCCAACGTATTTGCCTGGAGCCTACCAACCTGGTTTTTTGTGAGTTTTATAATTGTCTCTGTTAATTTATCATTTTTTGGTGTTTCATTTTCTTTGATTAAGCTCTCCCATCAATTTTACTCTCTGTTTCTGAGAAGCAGTTTTTTTCTCAAGTTTTAAAAATCAGTTATCACTTTTCTGATTTCTAGTTTTTAGATTTCTGCATTTTTCCTAATTTCCTTCCTCTTACTTTACCTAGGTTTAATTTTTTACTCTTCTCTGTAAAACACACTGAAGTATATGCTTAATTAATTAATTACTTTTTGTTTTCTTCTGTAATGCTCAAGGCAATGAAAGTTTTTGTTTTCTATAACTTCTGACAAGTGGAATTTTCATGACTGTTCATTCTAGATGTTCTGTAAGTTTTTCATTTTTTTTTTTTTCGGTTCCGGAAGGTTGAGTTTTTTGGTGGTTATTTCCGTTTTTGTTTTTCACTTCTAATGCTATTGCTTTGTTGTTGGAGGATGGAGTAAGTGCTATTTTTTTACCTTGGGAATGTGAGGTTTTCTTTGTGACCTGATTTAGTGCTGCTCTTTCTAAGTGATCCGTGTACCCGGGTGGGCCTGTTCTCTGTTTCACTGTACAGAGCGACATTATCGATTGTTTTCACGTCTGCCACGTCCGCGTTGTTATGCTTTGTACCCTTTGCCATTACTACCGGGTATGTCGATCTCTATGACTGGATGTTTACTGGTGCCCGTTTTTATTGTTTTCTGGCTTGAGTTCCGTATCACCCAATGATTGTCACTTCCTTGTTGTGGCAACTGCCATTTATTGATCACATGCTGAGTGCCAGGCCCTGGGTCCGATGCTTCCTGTCTCTCCATGTCCTCATCATGTCTTTACCACAGCCTTGTGCCCTGAGTGAATAGTCAGTCACAGGTGATAGATGAGAATACTCAAGTTTACAGGGTTAAGTCACCTCCGCAAGGTCACATAGCCGATGCCTGTCAAGCCTTAACCTGGTCAACCTGCTTCTCTCACTTCCTGGGTCACAGGCCCTTGACAGATGGCAGTTAGCTTCTCCCTGCCCTGCCCTGCCCTGCCTTCACCCCTTCCTTCAGGCCCTGCTGGGATAGTCTCTGCTTTGCTTTAGGTGACTTAGTACCTGACAGGCCCCCTCCCGGCTCCAAACTCAAGAGTAGCTCTTACCAAACCAGAAGTCCAGCCAGCAGGGAAGGAAAGAATGTGGGCTGGCCGCTTCTGGGCGGCCTGCATGCGCGAGGGCCAGCCTGAGGCGACTCTGTGAAGTCCACAAAATGATTTCTTGGAGATTAAATTGAGGATGAGGTACGTCCGTCGTCCGTCGTAGACCTCGGCCAACTCCTGGGACCGCCGGCTGCGCTGTTCAGCCCTAGCCCGGTCACGCTCACTCTGTGCTCTGTGTCGGCTTGTCACACCTTAAGTGGACGACAGCCACCTAGACTGTCATTCTTTTCAAGAGCTTAAGGGACTACTTTAAGTCGTCCTTTTTTGCGTGGCTTCATGTCCTCAACTGATATCATTCTCACAGACAGCTTGCATGGATGCGTTCTCCTCTTACCTGGGCTTTCCCATGTCGCAGAGGCTGCCTGGCCCGCACGCCGGGGCCCCAGCAGACCGTCGGGGCCCCTCCTTCCTGACCCTGCCCTTGAGACTCCAGGAAGGACGGAGCCCTGTGGGTCCCGCCTCTGAAGCCTGCCCGTGTCTGCCCTTATCAGCTTCCTGTGCTTTTGCAACAAACCTCCACCCCGCTCCTGCTCCCCTCCTGTCAGCTCTCCACGAAGCTGCCGAAGTTCTTTACAGACATGTGAAATCACAGGACTTTCTTGCTCGAAACCCTCCCGTGGCTTCTCATCGCCCTCAGTGTAAAGTCCATGCTCTTGGCCTGGTGTCCGTCCCCCTCACCCGTCGGGCCCCCGCTGTCCTCCTTGGCAGCGCTGGCCCGCTCGCCCCCACCACCCCGACTGCGTCCCGGGCTGTGCACAACCTTAGCCCCCAAATGCCACACCCCCACCCCACTCTTGCAGGTTGGACTCCTTCTTGTCATCCCAGTCCCCGTTAAAATGTCGCCTTCTCTCGAGACCTCCAGGCTAGCCAGCCTGGTCTCTCCAGGGCCCCCGGCTTTGATGCCCTGCGTTCCGCGTACCAATATTTCCTAGTTCCCTTAATTGTCGCCGTCTCACGTAAAGTGTAAGTCCCAAGGAAACAGGGAACGTGTGCCATGCCCAGCTCCTAGAGTAGGGCCCGGCTCCCAGTGGGTGCGAAAGAAATGGGTGCCGAATGCATGTCCAGTCACCTCCCAGCGGGGGTGCTCTTCTCTGGGCACCTGGATGATGGGCAACTTTTAAAAAAAGGTGCAGGTCCTTGGGTACCATGTCCGGGGACACCGATTGGGAGTCGGCATTCTTGGGGTGATTCTGGGGCAGGTGGGGTTGAGACTTTGAGGCACATTGCTATCATTCATAACACTTTACACAGCCATACGCCATTTAATCCTACAGTACTTCTAAGCGGTCCGTCTCAAGGCCAGCGATTCTAAATGCACATTAAAAAGCTTATCAGAAAGTCTTTTTTTCCTTTTGAACAGGTAGTGCGTTCACATGTGACATCTGCAGAGCAGTACAAAAGGCTGTGCAATGAGAAGTCTCCCCGACACTGTTTCCCCCATCTGACCCCCGCTTTGGCCCCCACTTAGAAAACCACTTTTATGAGTTGCTTGGAAACATTTCTGGTGCTTCTTTATACAAACGCAAGACAATTCCAGGATATATTTTTATTTCCTCCCCTTTTAACCATAGAGCAGTAAGCCACAGGTCCTGTGGAGCATCTTCTTTGTCACTTAACCATACCTCCTCGGAGATTTCTCCCATCGGTACACAGAGAGCTTTCTGGCTTTTTATGCTGCCTAGCATCCCACGTCGGGGAGGACTGAGCAGCCCAGAGATGGACCCTCAGCCTACTTACTTTTGCGAGGCAGGGGGCTGTTACCAGCCGTGACACAAGTGTCATCATGCACCTCCATCATTGCTGTGGACGTGTAAGTAGGCAGGCGCGTTTGCAGGATGAATTCTCAGAAGCAAATTGCCGGGTCTGGAGGTCATTTGCCTTTGTAATTTTGAGAGACGTCACCAGGTCTTTCTGGGTTGACCATTTCGCATCTCTTCCAGCAATGAAGGAGAGTCCCCATTTTCCTAGAACTTTCTAATGAAGCGTGCTGTCAGATGGTGGGGATTTTACGAACCTATCGGTAGGAAGCGCTGCCACCACGTGCTGTAGGTTTTTATTTTTTTTCCTTCAAAGCTTTATTTAAACACCAGTGGGAGCATTTGAGATCTTGTTGCCTGGCCTGTGGCATCAGTCTGGCTCGAACGCTGACAAACATTTTAAAAAATATATGAATGACATGCCATGAATGGCAACGTTTAAAGGGCACCATTTGATGAATGAGTTTGGACACATACACATGAAACATCTCGACAGTCAAAACCATCAGCGTTTCCGTCACCCCCGAGTTCTTCTGTAGCCAGTTTCTTCCCCCGCCTCCCTCAACCCCGACCTGCTTTCTGTCTCTGTCAGGCTGTGTGTTTGCTTAGCACTTTCATATAAATGGCAGAACACAGTATGCACTCTTTTTTTTTTTTCGGTCTGTTTTTTCCATTCTGCATCGTTATTTGAGATTTGTCCGTGTTGTGGTGTGTATATTAACGGTCTTTTTTTTTTTTTTTTTTACCAAATAGTATTCCATTTTATGGGTAAGCCACAGTTTGCTTTTCCATTCAGCTACCAGGGACAGTTAGGTGGTTGGTAGTTGGGGGCTATGAAAAATAAAGCGGTTACGAATACTCACGTACAATCTTTGTACTGACATGTTTTCATTTCTCTTGGGTAAATACCTACCTGCTGAGGCAGCTGAGGTCCTGGGTACCCAAAGTGTCGGATCACATGGTCCCTGGGACCCTCAAACCTTTGGTTTGCTTTGCGATCTCATGGGATGGACGTAGCTTACAGTAGGGCCAGATTGGGACCCTCTAAAGCATGAGGCCCCAGGGCCTGGCACCCTTGCCGTGGACTATGCTTGACGTCACAGCTGCGTTGAGTACTGACTGTTTCGTAGACACGGGAGCACCGGGTGGTGGTGGTGGTTGTTGTTGAAATAAGAAATGCCCATTCTTTGAAAAGTTCACATTCTGGGAGATAAGGTAGATGAGCGAAGAGACAAGACAATCAATCCTGGGTGACCTGTGAGTAAAGCAGGAGCATTGATTGAACTGATGTCCTGTTTCACATCTGAAGGTCCTTGTCCAGCCAGCCAGTCAGCCAGCATTTTCTGGAAGCTGTGCACTGCCCAGATTTTTGCAGGAGCTGGCGATAGCACAGTGAATACATTCTCATAGATCCGCCCGTTTAGCAGTGTACCCAGATGAGGGAACCCCACTTCCGACAGTGTGATGATAACTGATGTGCGGGGGGGTCTCAGCATATGCCCCGTAGGGGCAGCAGCTTCGGTCTGTCCACCCCGTCTTCCCAGAGCCCTGCCTGGTGTGCAGTGGCCACTCGGTGTGTTTTCGCTGAGCGCAAAAAGCAACACGTGTTGAGCAGGGGTGTGATCCAACACGGTCGTACTCGTTAGGGGCGACTTGCCTCGAGTAGGGGGCACTTGGGCAGCTAGGAAGGGCGAGTGGCACCCAGGTAGCTCAGGATGTGCCAGGTGGCTCCAGACGGCTGGTGTGGGATGGCGAGGGCGGGGCGAGGGGTGGAGGAGAGGAAGCTGGACAGACCGGGGCGTTCCTTGTAAACTCCACTAAGGAGCTCGAACATCAAGATTTGAACATCTTGGGAAACACTGACATAGTTTGAACAGTACAATGGCATGCCGAAGTGTGTATTTTTTAGAGATCCTTCTGGCTGCGGGGGGAGGGGTGGGCAGGTGAGGCCGGACTGGGAGAGGCAGGGAGAGCAGAGAAGAGGCCATGGGAAGAAACGTGGAGAAAGATGGTGTGACCCGTCTGGGGCAGTGAGCCGGGGCAGGGCTGGGACAAGTGCGCAGGTACCATTTTATATGATGACTATCAAATGTGGAGGTGATGGAGAAGAGGGAGCCGAGCCAGGAACTGTGAAGAGATGACGTCCAGCATACAGGGCCAGAGTGGTCTTCGACATTCTCCTCCAGGCCGGGTCTCCACCCTCAAGGCTGAGAAAGGCCACAACGTGTATCTTTTTTCAATGGAGATATAATTCACACATCATAATAATCACCCCTTTGATGTGTACGATTCATTGGTCTCCAGTCTATTTACAAAGTAATGCAACCATCACCACCATCTAATTCCAGAAAGTTGTCAGCATCTCAACGAGAACCCCCAGACCGTGTAGCAGTCACCTCCCACGACCCACCCCCAGCCCTTGGTCACTGGTCGCTCGCTCCGTGGTTTGCCTGTCCTGGACATTGCAGTGGAAGGCCAGGACACTTAAAGATAAACCAAGAAAAGAAACAAGGCCTCGCGGATTTGCCATGAAGTGTGTGTTCATGGGGCGCGAGAGGGCCTGACCACGTGTCCGGCCACCTCTGTAGCGTAGAGGACATGTTTGCCTGGGCAGTCCGTTGCTTTCTTCTTATCTTACAAAAACTCTCTTAGCACAAACAGACAAGGAATTTAGATGAGGAGAGGTCTTATGAACGAATACTATGTTATTACATCCCATTTATTGCTCTAAAATTGAGGCAGGAGATAGAGAGGCCTTGTTTGAACCTTGGTCAGCTACCAAGGAGCCTTGTGACCTCGGGCAAGTGACCAGCTCTCCATGGGCTCCAAAGGCCCTTTCATCTGTCACCCATGCGATGATTCTGGTGGGCAGGTGCTTTTATAGTCACACTTCCTAGGCACGACTCTAAAGTAATGGTAAGAGTTTTTGAATTAGGGGAGGGGAAATGCTTTCATTTTCTTTTGTGAAGGTAATAAAACACCTACCTCATTGTACTACGATGAATATCTCCATGACCATCTTGCATCAATCTCTCTGGCTTTCTGGTGTTCTCCTGGGGTTGGCATTTCCTCAAGTGGATTTACTGGTTGTTCAAAGGGTACAGGCGCATTTAAAGCTGTTTGCACACGCTGCTAAATTGTCTTCCAGAGAGTTTGGGAGAAGTGCCTTTTCATCATACCCTGGTCCGTGTAGTGCCTTGAAAACACTTTCGTTGCCTGGCAGAGTGAAAATGGTGTGCGATCGTTCTGATGTGTATTTCTTGGATTACCGGCAAGAGCAAGCATATTTTCAGGTGCTTATCCGCCTTTGTAGTTCCGCTTCCGCGTGTCGCCTGCCCTGGCCTTTGTGCACTTACCCCCTGGAATGGGCTGCAGGTTGCACAACCCTGGGCCCCGTTGGCTTTGCGTGCGCTGGGCACAGGAGAGGGGCCCTTTGACGGGCATGGGGATGGGCTGCCTGCTAGGTGGGCTGTCTGGCCGACTCTCCCGGACTCAAACACATGGGCACTGTTCCTTTTCCTTTGTAATCTGGATGTTCAGGGGACTGCCACTTAGTCCTAAGCTGCAGCCTTAGAGCATTTGAGTAACACTGTGGAACAGGGAGCCTGCTCTGTCCCTGCCCCCTTTGGGGGCACATTTTCTCTCAGGCAGGCTGGCCATGATCTGGGTGAATAGAACCGTAGGATGCCAACGTGGCCAAAGCGACTTCTATTTTGCGTGATGGTATGCAGAGGGGAGCCCTTGTAAAAGTGGCAATATCCACTTTTTGCGACTTCCAGTTTCTGAGAAGCAAGCCCACAGTTAAAGCGTGGTGTCTCTGAGGCCGGATTGCTATCCAGTCACATATCCCTGATGATTTTGCTACAAGGCCCAGGGAGTCGATTTCATTGTCCCTCAGTGCAGGAGGCTGCAGAGACAAAGGAGTCGGGTGAGCTGCCCGGGGCTCCCTGAGTCACCAGCTGTGTGGGTGCTTCTGGGCCTCAGCTGGTCTCAGGGTTCCCGTGTGGCTGCAGAGGGAGCCGGGCCTGTCGTGGCCCCTCCATGGAGCCTGGAGCCGCTCAGAACAGGTAGCACTGAGGGGCATGCTTGGGGTGTCAGTTATCTAGGAGGGACCCCTGGTGTACCGAGAGCAGCTGGTGTGGTGGGCAGAGGCTTGCTTTAGAGGCGAGGTCCATGGTCAGAACCAGCTGATGTCGTGACCACCAGTGGAGGGATCTTGGTCGAGTCTCTTAGCCTCTCTGAGCTTCCGTTTTCTCTCGTTTTCTACATTCTTTGAGGCCTCCTCTCATTACTCATGAGAATTTGGGTACATTTCTATGCAAAGTGCTTTCTGAGGGCTGAGGACTGCTCACTAGATGAACACTATTGTTATTCCTGCTTCAACACCCTATGGAAAGTCCAGCTGTCACCTGTTGGCCCTCTCCTCCCAGGCCTGGGGTGATTTCTGAAAAAGCGGACCAACCTCAGCCTGCTTTCGCTTGCGTTATTGAGAGGGCCCAGGGAAGAGGGGAGCCCTCTCTCGCGTGTTGCACAGACTGGCACTCAGGACGTTGCAACCTGATATCCACACTCTTCTCAAGAGAATTGGAGGAGATTCCACTGCCCCCAACTTTCTCAGCTCCTCCCCCGGGGCTCCCCATTTGACTGCCAAGGTAAAGGAGGTTAATCTGAAAGAAACTGTACCAGGCTGAGCCCAGGTAGGGCACTCTTGCCTTATCCGTTATTTCAGTTATTACTTTGTTTATTTGCAATACCATTATTAAGTTTGTTGTTGTTGTTGTTGTTGTAAATACATGCTGGTTATTTTCAAATCCGAATCCCACCTCTGCTCTCTCTCCTTGCCCCAGCTCCTGGAAACCACCATGTGCTTTCTGTTTCTAGGAATCGACTCTCAGTACCGCATATAAGTGGAATCATACTGTCAGTGTAAGAAGTGTCCAAAACTGTGGGGAATTTTTGTAAGTTTATTTGAGCCAAACCGATGACATATGCTGGGGGGCAAGATCTCAAATGTCTGGAGAATCACAGTTTTGAAGTTTCTTCTATGCATTTAAGGAGGGAACTAAGAAAGATTGCCTGAAGGTGGGAAGACGCTAAAAAGTTATATGCCTGGGGCATAACTACCACGTGACCTGCCCAGTTAGGAATTTATGATCAGATCACCCGTGAGGTTACTTTCCATGGAACCTGTGTTTGTTTGTTTGTTTGTTTGTTTGTTTTTGTCCACAGTCAGTATTTTTCTTCTTAAAACAAGTTTATTTCAGTTAGCATAATGACTTCAGGATTCATCCATGTGGCAGCCTGCGTCAGAATGTCTTCCTTTTTAGGGCTGCATAATATTCCTTGGTATGATTTACCACATTTAGTTTTTCCATTCATCCATTATTGGACACTTGGATCGCTTCTACCTTCTGGCTATTGTAAATAATGCTACTCTGTATGTTTATTTTTATCCATTATTTATCTTATTATATTTTATTTATTTTGTTCCTTTTATTATTTTACTTACAAAAGTAATACATCTTAATTCAAACCATGACATTATAGAAATACATGGAAGGGGAAAGTCCCCATTCTTGTCCCTGGGATGAAGGTGACCAGCATCGGTGTCTTGTCTTTCAAGATTTTCATTCATGTATATAAAAACGTATCATTTTTAAGTGGGATTATATGCTGTACATGCTTAGACATTTTTTAACATTTTATTCTGAGTTAATGTGAGTTCGAGAAAAGTCACAAGACTTAAAGGAATTCCCATATTCCCTTCACCACGTCTGCTTTAACTTCTCTCTCGCTTTGGTTCAAGTCTCCTGAAGTGGGTTGCAGGTCCCTTTACTGCTACTGTCCCTTTACTGCTAAAGGTTTTAATGTATATCATCTAAAAACAAGGCGTTTTCTTATATAACCTAGTACAATGATGGAAACCAGGAATACAGTATTATTTCATCTACTGATTTTATTTGGCTATCACCAGTTATCTCAACAGTGCTCATTACACACATAACAAAGAAAATCTCATATTTCCTCAGATGGTAAACACTCACAAAGCTTCCTGTTTCTTTTTTTACAATCAATTGTATGTCTCTTTAAACCAGAACAGCCGCATAGGCTTTCTTCGACCCTTAGGACATGGTGTTTTGGGGTGCAGGTCAGTTATTGTGTACGATGCTTCTTAATTTAAAGTCATCTGATGTCTCCTCATGACTAGAAAAAGCGGGTTACCTGCTTTTGGTGGGATACCCCAGAAGTGCACCGTATCAGGAGACACGTGTCATGCCGTTCATCTTTGCGAGACTGCCGGCAATGTTAAATTAGCCACTGTAAAAAAAAAAAAATTATTTTCATGAGGTAGAATTTGCATCCAGTGCAACATACGTCTTACATGAGCAGGCTGATGAGTTTTGTTGGGTGCATCAGTATAACCTGCACCCCAATCAAGGTTACATACTGTTCAATTTGCTTTTTTAGTTACAAGTATAATTTCTACATCTTCCCATATGGGCTAGTCCAAGTTTTTTGTCAAGTGTTTTAGAGGAACTTGTCGGAGTTCACTTTAGACTAACATTGGAGAGCTTGGCCTTTGGAGTTATGTGGGTTTGGGTGTCAACGTCTGCTCTGACACTTGTCACCCTCCGTAGGGTGATTCTCAGCTCTTTAAGTCTTAATTTTTTCACCTTGAACATGGGAAACCTAAGAACTCTTACAACTGAATTTTTTTTAAAAAATTGACTAGCCAGTAGAGACACTGGCAAAGGAGAGGAACACACGATTCGCAGAAGAAAACAGCCATTTGTGGAGTCAGTAAACCTATGAAAAGATGCCCAGCCTCGCTGATGATGAACAAGATGCAAATCAGAGTGACCATGAGGTACATTTGCAACCATCAGATTGGCCGAGATTAAAGCTTCACTACGGCTGATGGTGGCGAGGGTTAGGGAAGAGGGCTCTCTCCCCCGCTGTTGGTGGGAGTGCACATTGGCTGTGTATTTCTGGAGGGTGGTTCGGGGTACTTGCTAAGATTGTAAATGTTTATACCTCGTGTTCAGGTCGTTCCTCTGTAGTAACTTATTCTACACAAATGGGCAAAGTAGTCCTGTATCCGATTCTCAGCATCCGATCAAAGCAGAAACAACCCGAATGCAGGGAGCTGGGTGTGATACAGCCACACCAGGGAACACCACGTGGTAAACAAAAGTGATGGGAAGCTCTATTCTGACATGCAAAGGTGTTCACGAAGGGGCGCTGTCACACCCCTAGGCTGGAGGGGGTGGGGGCAGAGAGGGTACCGGACCTGGGAGGGAACCACACTCACTCTCCCCCTGCCCCCCCCCCCGCCCCCGGCCCTGATCTCCTGCCTAACGCACCCAGGAGCCAGAGGGCAGAGAGCCCGGAGGCAGAGCTGTCTGCCGCAGACTCCCGGGGCCTGACACTTGACATGCTCCACACTCCACAGACGACACTGTGAGATGACCACTGTCATCCCTGTTCTACGGCCAAGGAAACAGAATGAGGTTAGCTAGGTCACTTGCTCAGGTTCTGATTAGTAGACGCAGGGCTCCTGTTCTAAGAAATGCCGACACATTTGTGGACATTTGGGCCCAGGATGGGCCACAGTGCCTGGCGGCTGAGAGCCTCGGAGTCCATGGATGGACTGGGTGATTGGGGTGGGGGGGGCAACTTATTTCTCTGGGCTTCCGCCTCTGCATCTGTAAATTGGGGTAATAGCCATCTTCAAGAATCTTTGTGAGGATCAAATGAGACAGCGATCATAGAGTGTCAGGCGCTTGGTAGACTCCGCTAACCAGTAAGTAGGTGTTAGCAAGGGAAAACCTCAGTCACGGTGGGAAAAACTCAGTCAACACACAGTGGCAGTGTTAAGGTGTTGGAAATATGCCAGAATGGAAACCAGGTGGCTCCCCTCCCTCCCCCGTCTCTTCCTTGTGTCCGGGTCTTTCGCTGCCCTCCTGCCCTGTCCGGGCCCCCATGCTCTGTGTGGCCAGCATGGCCAGTACCTGCAGCAGCCCAGACCGTATTCTCCATTTGGAAACCCACGACCTGACCCAGCCTCCCTGCCCACACCGCCTCCCCGCTGGGAGCCAGGGGCCTTCAGAGAGAGGGCCCGAGGCAAAAGTGTGGCTCGTCGGGACTTCCTTTCAGACTTTGGTTCTTGTTTGGCACTTTGTACAACTGGAGTTCTCACCGATCCGCTTCCGGGAAGCAGGGCTCTTTGCTGCTCGATGCCCGGTGCCTGATGAGCTCTGTTACCATTCATAATAATCCTGCAAAATGGGTCTAATCCCCACTTTACGGATAAGAGAACTGAGGCTCAAAGAGATTTAAGTAAATTTGGCCCAAACCACACACACACGCTTGGTAATTGGCAGAGCCATGCCAATTGGAGTCCTTCTGCCTCTACACCGTGTACTTTCCTTTCTCATACTTTCTGAAGCCCTCGGGATACTTTCTGGAGACTTAAAAAGGTTGAATTTCCTAATTCTATGAGCAATGCCTGATTATAAAAGAAACTAACGTAGGAAGAACATCGTCACACGGTCGCACCCATCCGTTCTATAAATGTCGCATCTCGTTTGTTTTCCATGTAACGTTATAATACATGCCTTGTTCTGTGATATTCGCCGTTCTTTGTGAACCTTCTTTTCAGTGGCTGCCTCATAACCCCTCGGCTGGATATATACTATTATTTGCTTAAACAATCTCCTATTGTTGCACCTTCTTCTGTTGGTCCTGTTTCCTTACGATAGTTTCCCAGAAGTAGAAATACTGGTTTGGAGGCCACGAGCATTTTAAGTCTCTTCCTACCTCTTGCCAAATTGTTTCCCCAAAGCACGGCACCCATGGCTTTTCCCTCCTGCAGAGCTCGAGAATATTCTAATGGAATGCCCGTCTCTAACCGGCCTCTTGTTCTGCTCCCAAAGCCTCATAAAGAAAATGGCCCAGAGCGTGGTGGAAGTCATGGAAGATGCCGAGGGCAAGGTTCAGGAGAACCTCCTGGCCAACGGAGGTGAGTCACTCAAGCGCTCTCATCCCAGTGCCTCCTCGGCTCATGCCAGCCCAGTCGGTGGCCCTAGCCCTGGCCACAGGTAATGACCGAAGTGCTGTGCACCCCTCCCCCCACCCTGGAGGCTCTGAGTGGACAGAGGCCTGCACCCTGCTTTTAGCCGAGCAGCACCCGTGTTCGGCAGTCATGGCCCTTTGCCAGGTCCTCGTCCTGCTGTCTGAGTTCTAGCACATCCAGCATTTCTACCCTGTAGCTCAAATCCTCTATGAAACTTGAAGTGGAAATGGGTTCAGAGTGGAATAATGGTCGTTTGGTCCTTCCCATCCCCTCTATCCTGCACAGGAAGTTCCACCTGCTGCCTACCTTCCTCCTCCCCCCACACCCCTCCCCCACCAAAAAAATGTGCTGCAGACGCCTTCCCGGGCTGAGGCGGGCCTCATGCCTCCCACTGAAGTCGTAAGTTGCACCCAGCCAGTAGTCTAACCAATGTTTTGGTCCATTAATTGTGTCATATAATTTGACTGCATTCCAGTGTGCAAACAGAAAGTTAGCAACTTTGGAACTCCAGAATTAGGTGTTTAAATAAATCTTTTAAACTTTATGCATGCCTATGTACTGAAAATGAGAGTATAGATTCTGTATTTAACATTTATACCATTTCTTGCATAGAAACGCATCTTTCCCCCACTCCTGGCAACCTCAACAAGCTTTTTATTCACTCGTTTAAACTGATGCGCGGAAATCCTCACACTCCCAAGTCTGAGCCTGGCTTTGTGTGTAAACGAGGTTGAGTAATGCCACCTTGTTACCTTGCAGGTTTGAAGGAAAAAATGAGATGTTTAAAGAGTAGGTCATGCGCTGTTGCTGTGTGGTGTTCAGCATGGTGCCTGCATGCCCCTGGGAATGTGGAATCTTGGTCTGGTTCTAGGGGTACAGTGACCAGGTTATGACAGACGCTCCAAGTAGCACCTCACAGCTTGGTCACTCTATCCATATGACACAGGTAGCAACCGTTTTTTTCCCCTTTCCCCTCTGCCCTGTGCCTCCTCTGCCTCGCCAGTTGCTCTGCATGCCTCTTTGAGTGGGGATGCTTTGACTCGGGGCTTCCAGGGGGACTTCTGCATCTTCGCCTCACAGCCGACTTCATGCCTTCATGGCTGTCCCCAGCATGAAGCTGCTCTCGGAGGCTGGCTGTTTGTTAAATGCCAGGCGTAGCTTGGTGTGGCTTCTGCATGCCAGGAACCTGCTTCTCTCGAGCGTCCTGAGGGAGCCCCGTGCACCCACACAAGCTGTCTCTGGTGTCTGCATTAGAAGGAGCCACTTGCTTTGGGTTCTTCTCTCTGCTCAAACTGGTAGAGTTCAAGCCAGCAAATCCCTTTAGGATGAATACAGACCTTTGCAGGTTGGAAGTGACCAAAATGCCTTCCCAAATGCCATCTGCTGGTTACACCATTTCTTTCTGATGCTGACCAAAAAATTATTTTGTTAAAAGATTGGTTGATTTTATTCCCAGCAGGTAACTCGTAGGGCCCCAGATGCAAGAGGTGACTTACGGTAGAGAGCTGCTTTTCTGCATTAAAACCTGGTCTTTAGGGCACGAGGGCTCCAGCTCACTGAAAATATCATCAAGTGCTGACATTCTACTCAACATTCACGTTACTTAACGTGGGATGTTATTGTTTCATCATGTCCAACCTCGGTCCAGATGGCACCGCCTCTCAGAGATGCCGCCTCTTCTCAGGAGGGGGAAATCCAGCTTTATTTGGTTATTTAGTCTGTTTCTTTATCTCTAGGCCTCCTGTTAGTCGGGTCCCCTGTGACTTCCAAGACTAGAACTTCCGAAGCTTGTTCTGTACACCAGGCCTGTGTAAGCCACGGTCAAGGATGCCGGGGCATAGGAAAGGCTCTGGAAAGTCCCGCAAGCAGCCGAGCCGAGCGACCTTACCAAACTCAGTTTTGATTCAGGCTTTCTGGGTACTGCCTGGATGGGGAAACCTTTCCTTCCGCAGAGCAGGGACTGGTGATTGACAGAACTAATTGGAAGACCTCAGTGGAGCCCCAGCATGTGGGGGTTAGTCCAGTCTCTTCTAGAACGTACCTGGGAATGCGGGGTGTGTGGCCGGCCAGCAGCACCAGCTTGGAGCGGTCAGACCTGGTCCTGCTGCGTAATGCGCTTTGTGACCTTGACAGGTCACCTCTCTGGGTCTTGGTTTTCTCACCTGTCGTGGACTCCATCCCTTTATAGGCTCTCACCTTACCTGGGCACCTTTTGTTAATTGTTTGCTCTGCGCCCCTGGCTGAGCTTTGGGCATGGAAGGGCATAGATACGTTCGCTTTCCGCAGAAGCCGAGCAAACACACTGTTGTCTGGCCTGCACCCTTGAATGTGCCCAGGGGTTGCAAACGCCAGGAGGCCCGCCTGACTGCCCAGGCAGCAGGCTGCAGCCCGGTGGTCACAGGCCCTTGTTCTGCTGCCCGCGGGGAGGGCTGGTTTGGGTTTCGGGTGTGATCACTGTTGCTGCAGTGTGCTTGGATGCAGAGTGGCCCCTCTGGGTCATGGCCTGACGTCACAGGCCGTCTGTCTGTCCAGGCCCCGCACTGCTGCCTTAGAGACCAGGCTTCGCTAACCTCAGCCGGGGCAGGGAGGACAGGCCAGTTCTTTCCCAAGTGGGCATGGGCACAGCTGAGGCACTGGATGTGCTGAGGCCCAAGGGGGCTGGCACTTGCTAAGGCGGAGACCCGCCAGACCACGTTCTCCAGAGAGCCGTGCACGTGGAGGGGCAAGGCCGCCCCTGGGTGCGTGACCTGGGGCAGTGGTCAGTGCCTGGAGCTGGAGCTCCCGGCACACCAGGGGCGGAGGAGGAGGAGGAGGAGGCCACAGTCACGAGAGGGGCTTCTGCGGGGAGGTCTGCACCGTGTCCTTCTTCATTCATCGGACACGTGTGCTCGGCCACCGAGCGCCAAGCCCTGTGCCGAGTGCCGGGCACTCGGAGGTGGTCCCCTCTAAGAGCCGCTGGCCTGGGGGCAGCTCCACAGTGCCGTCCACGCCGTGATGGCCGCGGAGGCCGAGGGCGTGGGAGCCACTGCAAGGACAGGGGCTGAGACTTAAAGGGATTATAGTTCTCACTGTGGCAAACGGAACTCATCTTCCTTGGTCGGAGACAGGAGCTTGGTCTGAAACGTACGTCTTCTAAGCAGCTGAGATGGTGTGAGTTGGAACAATTACCGGGGTTAACAGGAGCACAGTGCTCGGTGCTGGGCACTGTGACAGGCTCCGGGGACACAGAGACAGTCCCAGGCCCTCAGGGGTCCGGAAAGAGCAGCGGAAGGAGGGAGGCCCAGGCCGCGTCATCAGTGTCATGGGACCAGTGGGCGGCCGGTGAGCGGCCGCGTGCTCGGGGCCCCCAGGGGCGGGGCGGTCGGCTGGCTTTCAGGAGCCGCTCTCCGTCCTGGTGCTGAAGGACCAGAGCAGCGGCGAGAGGAAGCGTGAGGGGTTGAGGGTGTCTTGGCTTGGGTGCTGGTGTGCCTATGGGGTGCTGGAGGTGGCAGAGGGTAAGGGGAGCGGGGGGAGATCTCAATGCACACACCTGCCCGGCAGCTCCTGCCCGGGGCTGGCTGCTCCCTGGCCTGTGGGGTGGGTGATGGCTGCCACCTGTCAGCGTGTGACCGGCACAAGAGGTGTGTGACAAGCATGCTTGCCAGCGCCTGGCCCCCCCGGAGGGTCTAGAAAGCGGGGTCAGGGACTACTGCTGCCACAGGAGGAGTCCTCCGAGACCTTCCGGTGCCACCTCTCGCCGCGCCCCGGACGTTAACGCAGTGCCTCCCAGGTCGGGATCCTCGCTGCAGAGGCATTTCCCCCACCGCAGCGGGGCAAACCGGCCTCCACATTTACTGAGCGAATGCCCGAATCTGTGAATCTGCACGTTCACGCCGATGAGAAGCGCATTCGCAGGCTCCAGTAGCTGGCTCGGGTTGAAAACGTCTTCTTCGAAGCAGACGTGTGTGTGTGTCGAAATTGCTTCCGGCTAGTGCTTGGCCGGAGGGGGCAGGGGGCGGCTCGTCCTGTGAGCGAGGGGCAGCTGCGTCGCTGCGTGGTCTTCGGGGTTCGCTGGGGGCTTGCTGGCGTGCCTTCAGCGTGCCTGGGCTCAGAAGATAACCCAGCGGGGGCCTCTGGCCAGAGCAGCTGGCAAAGGCAGGAAACTGGCCCGGCGCCCTCGGAACCTCCCTGGCATTTTTGCTCTCGCCTCCTGGGAAAGACAGAGAGCTCCCCCAAACGCAGGTCTCTGGGGCAGCCATCTCAGCGAGAGTCTGGGCACGGCGTCCCGCCCGTGACAGCGTCCCGCCCGTGGCAGACGCGTCCCTGCGGCCAGGGGTGTGTTTTTCGGAGGGACTCAGGGTGCTGCCCACGGCCGGCCATTTGGCTCAGCACTGCGTCCCACGGGGGACGTTTGCGGCCTCCGGGCCCCGAGCCCATGCACTCCAGCTGCTCCCCTGGTGTGAGCGGGGCGCCCGACTTGGGGTTCGGAAACCTCGATCTCGTGAGACGTGGAGAGCCGCTCATCTGTGGAAATGCGTTTGTGTTCCTCCAGTTGATTTAACGTCCTTCGTGACCCACTTCGAATGGGACATGGCCAAATACCCCGCGAAGCAGCCGCTGGTGGGCGTGGTGGACACTCTAGCTAAGGTAAGAGACGGGCCTGCTCTCGGCGGACGCTCACACTCTGAGGCCAGGGACATCCAGCTGCCCCCTGTGGGTCGACATGGCGTTTGGGCCCTAGAGAAGTAGAGAGGGACTTTCCGGGAGGCCGGAGGCCGGTTCTCGCCCTGCCGCCTCCCCTGCCCCTCGGCCTCCTGCCGGCCCTGCCTGGGCCCCAGCGGGTTTCTGAGGCAGGGCCTTCCAGGCCCTGGGCAAGTTGGAGGCCACTGGGTGTGCGGCAGCCATGGAGACAGGACAGGTGGCCACCTGCTCGCCCTCCACCTGTCCTAGCCCTGTCATCTGGCCAGGTGGCTGCGTCTCACAGGGCAGTCCCTGGACAGATGGGCTCTCGAGCCACCAGGTTCTGCCCTGACCCCCCTGCACCTCTTTTCTTTTCAAAAGCTGCTCTTGGAGGGTCGCCCCCGCTGGCCCACTCCTAGAGTCTGAAACCTGACAGCCCACCCCCCAGGGCTGGTCCGCTGGGCAAACACTGCTGCAGTGGGGTCTGGCTTAGGAGCCCACACTCGTGGGAGGTGTCCCACGGAGGTCCTGCCCCTGGCCCGAGGTGCCTGTGACAGGAAGGAGGCTGCTCGGCACTGCCCCCGGCTGCCCCCACTGGGCGAGCAGTGGCCGCCAGCTTCTGCTTCATGAATCGAAGGTCTTTGGGGACACTGGGGGGTCTCCCCGCCGTGCTGCCTCCTGTTCGTCTCACTGAGGGTGGAGTGTGACTGCCGGTCCCGCTCCCCCCGTGATCCACCAAGCCCCTGATGTGTCAGGTCCCCCCCCCCCCGGGTGTCTGGGCGCGAGTCTCAGCCAGGCCAGGAACAACGCCCTCCTGTTGTCTGTTCTGAGTGGCAGAGCCGCCTGGGTGTGGCCGGGCGGGCCAGGAGAAGGGGCAGCCGCTGGGACCCGCGCCCGTGCAGCCGGCGCGCATCGCCTCACCTCGGGCCGGTGCCCGGCCTGTGTCTGGGAACACAGGTGGGGCCGGGCAGCTCGGAGACCTGGGCGCGGCTCCTCGGGCACCGTTGGCGTCACCGTGGTGCCAGCGCCTCCTGGGACAATCGGGCAGTGATTCCGGAAGGCCCTTTGAGGCGGGGCTGCCTGGAGCACCCGTGCCAGGTGTGGCTTCCCAGAGGGTGTCGGGCACCTTGGCCACCAACCCGGAGGCACACGGCAGTTAGTGGGCCTGGCCGCGCCCTGCCCTGCGCTATGAGGCCGGGTTCGAGCCAGGCGGGGCCGGCACCGTTCTCTGAGTCCCCTGGGACGGTGCTCCCAGCGGGTGGTCCCGGGTCCCAGACTTGCGACGAGGGCCCCAGAGCGCACAGGGCCATTGGCTGACAGGCGGAGGACAGAACCTGGCTCCTCTCTAGTCCGGGGAATCCGAAGAGTGACTTCGGCAGAGGAGCAGGGAGCGGGGAAGGGCGTGGGTTTGGTGGCACTCCTGGGTGGCACGCTGGACTCTTCTATTTCTTTTATTCCTCGTGTCACCCCTGCGAGGTAGGTGTTAGCAATTGGGTGCTGGCAGGCATTTTTCTTTCCCTGTTTCAGGCCCCTGGGGAGACATCGTCCTCCTGGCTGGGCTGAGGAGGCACCCTGAGGCAGAAGAGCTGGGCCTTGGGCCACAGCTTGCCACCTTCCCTGCCCACTACAGGAGGGGCTCTGAGATCCCGAACCTTCTAGAACAAAGGCAGCGCCTTACTATCAGGCTGGTGACCTGCCTCCGAGCTAAAAGGAGCCGTCTCACTTTGGTGGAGCAGGAAGGGGCTGCTGTGGGACGCAGCCGAGTCTGGAGACCAGGACCCTGTCGGGCTGAGCCGTAATGGGTCCCCTCGGGAGCCAGCATGGCGGTCAGCCCGAGCTGACCTCTGGCACAGCCCGAGAGCCGATGGTGTGGAGGGCCGTGGGTGCCCTGACGGTACGAGGTGGGCTCGGCGCCAGAAGATTCCGCTCCTTGAGCGATCCTGGAAACACCATTCGTGCCTCGAGCCCCTGCACCTGCACAGTGGGGCCCTCCCCCCGCCCTGCCTCCCAGGGCCTGCCAGGGCCGAACGTGGAGTGTCCAGGAGAGCAGAGGGGAGAAAAACTGGGCCCCCCCGGCACGTGGGCAGTTACTGCTTCCTCTGTAAGGGCACCAGGAGCACTACGTGGCCATTTGGAAAAGTCCCACCAACTCTGGACACTTTTACTTTCCCCGACAGCAACTGGCGCAGATCGACACTGACCTGAAGTCCCGCACGGCCGCCTACAACACCCTGAAGACCAACCTGGAGAACCTGGAGAAGAAGTCCATGTGAGTGGCACGTCCCGCCCCGCCTGCGCCTCTGAGCCTGGCTGGGGCAGGATGCTGGCCGGGCCCAGGCGTTGCCGTCCGGAACCCGGGGGACCCACGTCTGTGTCAGTGAGAGAGAGAGGGAGACAGACGGGCAGGCGGACCGGCGGACGCAGAGGCTCTCCTGCCTCTCCGGGAGCCGTGCTGGGAGAGGAGGACCTGGAGTAGATGAGGGGGAGGCAAGGCCCAAGCAGGGCTTGGAGGCACCTCCCTGCCCCGGCCCGGAGAGGGGCATGATGCCGGAAGGGGCTCCCGTCCCTCTCCTAGCCTCTCCCAGGTTGCTGGGAGCACCAGGGTGCCCAGGATCCTCCCACCGCGGAGGGCTTCAGGGGCTCCTGCTCACACAGGCAGCAGGGCTGGGCTGTCAGAGCCTGGCCCTGGTGATGACCAGCAGAGGACCGTGGGCTCTACGGAGAGGCCCTGAGCGCAGTAGCCTCAGGGACTCAGGAGCACCACATGGGAGAGAGAGCAGACTGCTTGGCCCGGCAGACGCGACCCGTCACCATGGTGTAGGAGTAAAGCAGTGTCATGAGGCGGTGACCGTCTTGTGAGGTAGTGAGCTCCCTGTTGTTAGAAGCATGTTAGAGGAAGACAGATGAACTTCTGCTGGGGAGGCTGGAAGGTGCTTATGAACAGGGCCGAGTTGGCATGGAGGACCCTTCCAGTACCCCCTAGATCCGCTTCTGCTGGCGATTCCCAAAAGATACCCCAGAGCAGGGACACGGCCTTGGGAACTCACAGCCAGCCGTCCCTTTGGATGGCCATCCCTCTGATGGGCTCATCGCGGTGAGCAAAGAAAAAGTCACCAGGGAGGTCCCTTCAGCGTCCACTCCTCTCTCATAATGGTTACTGGGTCAGCTGTCTTTTTGTGAAAAAAGCACATAGCACATTCATGAGAAATGTACAGCCAACGAGGCAAAGCTGCACTTCAACTAGAAACCGTCCGCGGTTGCCTGACTTTGTATCCAAACTAAACGTGTCTACGGCCACGCCGCCCTGAGCACACCCAGTCCTGTCTGACCTAGGAAGCTGAGCAGGGTCGGGCCTGGTTAGTACTGGATGGGAGACCACCTAGGAAGACCAGGTGCTGTAGGCGTAAAAAAAAAAACAAACCCTAAATGGGCACCAAATGAGTTTGGCCCCCTTGGCCCTTAGCCCTACTAGGAAGGGGTGAGGAGCCGGGAAGGGCAGGGTGCCAATGACAGAGAGCTTGCAGAGAGCTTGGCAGAGATCCATCACGGCACCGACCATGGGCCGTGGGAGGCACATGCACGTTGCCTCTGGTGAGGGGCCCTAAGGGACTCACCAGGGCTAACCCAGGAGGGTGAGAACGCAGGCTCCCAGGCCAGGCTAGGGAGCCTCTGTGGGACGGCGCGTTACCCAGAGCGTTGGCTTCGGCTAAGCGCCTGAGAAGTGCTTATTCAGGAAGCACGGTGCGCTAACACTTCAGCTCACACCACAGCCTGCCTGCTGATGGTACAGACGGTCCGTTAGCCGTCGCTTGGCCCGCCTGCTGATAGAGCAGCCTTGGTCCTTGCACTAAAAATACCATGACCTCAATGCAGACCGGGTCCACTGGGCATGTAGAAAGCTATTTCAGGTGAGTGTGGCTGGCCGCCGGGCCCGCAAGGCGTGTAAAGTGAACTGGAGCTCCCTCGGGGCCTGTCTGCCCGGGACAGCCCTCTTGGCATCCCGCAAGCCAGCCCCTGTGTTGACACTTGAGTAACGTAAGCTGCCTGCCACCAGCCGTCCCCTCCCCACAGCAGTGGCTCCCGCCCAGTGGCACTGCAGGTGGCCGAGGTGTTGGATTCAGCAGCCCCTCAGGCGAGGGGTGACAGCACCTGAGTCCCTGCCAGCTGCAGCGATTCTGGCCACCCAGACGCAGAGCTGGGGGCACACGGAACCCCAGGCCGCTGCCCTCCCCAGGGGACCCCCCGACCCTCCCGCCGTTCCTACCCGCGCCCCCGCCCCACGTGTCGTGACTGTGCCCGGGTCTGTGGCCCTCCCCGTGTCATTCCACTGACCACACCCCCTTCGTCCCACGTGGATGCAGGGGCAACCTCTTCACTCGGACACTGAGTGACATTGTGAGCAAAGAAGACTTTGTGCTGGATTCGGAGTATCTGATCACGCTTCTGGTCATCGTCCCCAAGTGAGTGGGCCGGGAAGGTGGGCGGTTTCGGGTCTCAGCCCGTGTGGGCGAGCACGGAAGGAAGCGGGCCTGCCCGACGGAGAGGCCGGAGCCCCCGCGGCCTGGACCCCGGGCCGAAGCGGCGCCGTGCAGCGGCAGCGAGGTGGCCGAGCTCGCGCGGGGACAGCAGTGGCGGAGGCAGCCGTGTTTCGAGCGCCTCCTGTGTGCCGGATGCCACAGCCAGGCCCGTTTCACTCACCAGCCTTGGGGGGGGGCGTGGGCGCTGTCTATCGCAAGGCCACCGAGGGCCGGGATCGGCAAGCTCCCTGCAGATGCCGCCGGCTGAGGCCTTCGCACCGCCTCCTCCGCCGTGCTAGGGCCTCGCGGGTCTGCTGGAGGGGGCTGGCTGGGGGGCGGTTTCCAGTGCCCATGGCCGGGCCCCGGGGGGGGGTTGGGGCTCTCTCTGGCCCCAGTGCTGCTCACCTCGGTCCTTCAGGAAACGCGGTGTACAACTTCCTGAACACTCAGGTCACCCCACAGCCTGTTCTGCAGGACTCACTGCGCCATTCTGTGTCATCACAGACCGAGCTACGCACAGTGGCAGAAAACCTACGAATCCCTCGCGGACATGGTGGTCCCTCGGTCAACCAAGTAAGCGAGACCCCAGCTTGACGCCCGAGCCCTGGGAAGCACGCGTGGGTGCTCCGGGGCACCAAACCACCAAACTCCGTGCCCGCAGGAGCCCCTCGGCCTGGCGTCCCTTCACGGCCACACGCGCAGTTACCTGCGGGACGCCCTCCATCTGTCAGGGCTCCGCCTCCTTGCCCCCTCCTCCGGGAAGCCCTCCCTGGCCACCCTCCTTTGCTGTATTCCACTCTGCTTTTTCATCTTGGCATCACTTCTCCCCCACCCGAGGGTCAAGGAAGGGCCTGGCCATGGTGGCTCCCGAGTGGGGCAGGGGTGGGAAACAGGGTCTGCAGGTGGCCTGCTGGGGTCAACGCGGGAGCGGCTAGCGAGGGCCGGAGAAGTGCCAGAAGGGAGAGAGGGGTACAGTCACACCACGAGCCCCACACAGCGGGGCGCACGGTTGAGAGTTGCGTGCACAGCGGGGAGGACTCACAGCATGACGCTGAGTGGACAAAGCAAAGCCGCAGACAGTACGCACAGCCGGACGCCATTGATTTGAGGTTTAAGAATGGACGAGACTAAACCACGTGTGACTTGGGCCTCTGCGGGTGCAGAGTAGAATAATCGGGGTGTTTGGGGATGAGAGATGCACAGGGGTGACCTCCAGGCAGAGAGTGGAATGCAGCTGGGAGGACACGGGGGGTTTCTGCTGAATGAAGACTGTTGGCTGTCTGAGCTGGGTGGCAGGTCCCTGGGAAC
Organism: Eonycteris spelaea; assembly: GCA_003508835.1. Classification (NCBI taxonomy): domain Eukaryota; kingdom Metazoa; phylum Chordata; class Mammalia; order Chiroptera; family Pteropodidae; genus Eonycteris; species Eonycteris spelaea. The sequence goes on from PUFA01000014.1 coordinate 3,403,282, forward strand.
TGGTCACTCTATGCTTGTTCATGTGTCTGAAATAGCTTGCAATTTTGAAAGCTTTGCCCGTGAGGCTTGGGCAGCCATGCCCACTCATCTGCCTCCCAGCACACGGAGCTCGGCCTGAGGGCGGCCCTGCTCACTGCCATCCCAGCCCCGAGGCCTCTGGCCTGGGGCGTCGGCGTCGGGCTCTCCCAGCGACAGGACTCACAGGAGATGGCAATCGGGAGCTAAGCTGAGGGGTGCAGGGAACAGGACAGTCACAGCCTGAGGTCACATGAAGGAATGGGCCAGGGGCGGCCATGTCTGCTGGGGGAGGGCGGGGGCACAGTCGGCGGAGGAGCTGGCCCTTGACGCTGGCCTGGCTGGCAAGAGCGCACCCTGCTGTCCAGCACTGCTCCTCTGTGGCCAGGTGCCGGGGCCTCCACCTGGGGGAGACGGGGCCTCTCAGACCAGAACCTCCGGGCCCTGCATGGTCAGTGGGCACCTGAGGGTCGGCAGGGGTGACTCTGGAAAGGTCTCTGGAGCCCAGGATCAGCCCCTACGAGTGTGGGCTCTGAGAAACAGGAAAGGTGACCTGGCCGGCATGCCGTGACACCCTGCCTGGGCCCGAGGGCTCCCATTATTGGGTCCTCTGGCCAGCAGGACTCAGAGATGCTTGAACCGCTGGCCTCAACAGCCCCATAGGAAATGGCCTTGGGAGATGGTTTCCACCCACGGGAACCCCACGCCGCTGCATTGTGATCACAGCATGTCAGGCCCAGGGGCGCCTGGGCGCACATGGGGTGGCAGACACCCAGGAGTGGCATTTCATGAGCAGGAGCCAAAGCCCAGATCACTGTGCACAGCTAGACTGCAACCCCTTCCTCGCCTCGAGGCCCTGCGTTTACACGGCCTACAGGCCACTGCGCTTTCGCTTGGAGGGTGAATGGAGGGTGAGCAAGGGGCAGGACAGGAGGGGAAGTGGCAGGCAGCCCAGCCACAGGGCCAGGAGTCGGCAAACAGTCAGGGACAGCCGGGGTTCCCCCCCTGAGGGCTGTTGGGGCCCCTGTGCCAAGGCCGCCAGGCCGAGGGTGACAGAAGCCACCTCTGCAGTGACCCGCCTCCTGAGGGAGAGGACGGGCTGTTCCAGCCAGCTTCCGCGTGGGGCCTGGGAACGCATCCTCATGCGACACTTCTCTCCAACAGGCTGATCGCTGAGGACAAGGAGGGCGGCCTCTTCACCGTGACCCTGTTTCGAAAAGTGATTGACGCTTTCAAGACCAAAGCCAAAGAGAACAAGTAAGGCCTCGGCGGCTCCCCTGGGGGCCCCGCTCTCCCCCCCGAGCCTCCTAGCGCAAGTCTCTCGCTCTCTCGCTTCAAGGTTCACCGTCCGTGAATTTTACTATGATGAAACAGAAATTAAAAGGGAAAGGGAAGAGATGACCAGATTGCTGTCTGATAAGAAGCAACAGTATGTGAGTACGCAACACGGGCCGGCAGGATCTCAGGGGACGTGTTCGGCGGCCCCCTCCCGCTCCCTCCAAAGGCCTCCGTTGCCCCCACGCCCCTGGCAGCGTGCCATGGAGGAACGTGTGCTCTCCTCCTCGGGCTGCCAGAGCAGGGTCAGGGGACAGGCACAAGTAATTGTGGAGGCGACGTCCGAACCGTGGCCTTGGCGTTGGGTGCCTTCTGTGCTAGACCCCGCCAAGGCCTGGCGTCGCCTTGCCCGGAGGGGTCGTGAGCTTCACTTCACGGATGAGAAGTTGAGGCTCTGAGAGGTTAGCGAGCGTTTACCCGGGGAAGACCCTGCCTGATGCCCCTGAGGTCCAGCGACCGCCTCGCAGAGCGTGGCCTTTGCTCCGCCTGCTGTCCTCGGCGGTGTGCTTCCCAGGCGTGATGTGGTGCCCTCCATCACCAGCACCTGGCTCCACCTCCCTTATGGTTTGAGCAAAGCGTGGGTGCTTACCCTTGAGACTTCCGACAACAGCCACTCAGAGACTTTTCCTGTGTGAGGGCAGGTGAGCTCAGGAGGGAAAAAAACCCAGACTTCCTTTTTTGGAATGTGAACAGTGTGGCCTTGGGGAAGTCACTGCCACTCTGTAAAACACACGTATTCCAGCCACGGGGCCTCCAGCAGCAGAGTGGGGCTAAGCCGGTGGCCCCCGTCAGGTGGGATGCTTCCGGTTCCCTCAGCGGGGAGGTCCTGGGAGCACCTAGCTCTAGTGCACAGAGGAGGATGGGGACAAGGAGGATGTGCTCCCGGCCTCTGGGAGGAAAGTCCCCGCTTGAGTGAAGAACAGGAAGCGCTTCTTCCTTCCCCGGTGGCCGAGTGTTTGCCCGGAGCCTCCCCGACATCGGCCGGGAGTTCTGCACCCTGGGTCTGACCTGTCTGGGTCAACAGCCATTTTAGAGGGACTGCAGGCAAGTCGCCCCTCAGGAGTGAGCACCAGCCATGGGGCCCCCAAGATAGGGTTCACAGCCCCACTGGACTGGCCTGTCCCCTTTTGAGAGAAAATGGGAAATGATCACTTGAGCCCTCCTCCCCTCAAGCACAAGCACATGCCCACACACGTGTGTGTGTGTACACGTGTGCACACCAGACACACCCACTTCTCAGACCTGAGACAAAGGGCCGAGCCCGAGTCCTGGGTCTCGAGGCCTCAGACCCACTTGCCCAGGTGGGAAAGGTGTCACCAGCCAAAGGCTTCCGCCTGGTCCGAGGCCCTGACGCCGGGAGTGCTCCCGCGGGCTCTTTAGTTGACGCTTTTCCCAGCTGCCTTCGTCCTGGCCCACGCCGCCTGCAGTGTGTCTGGGTGGAGACCAGATAGAAGCAGCCTCCACAGGGCCCGGGCTGCAGGCGCTGCCAGCGGACAGGTGGTCAGGCCGGGCATCCGGCACCCGCCTGTGTGCTGGCACAGACCCTCTGAGTATCAAGGTGACGCGCGAGCTCTCCACCTGCCGCCTGGGTCTCAGGTTGCCGGCTGGTGATTTTTTTACACAGTGTGGACTTCTGCACCCCCACTCTGCCCCGGGGAGTCATGCCAGGGTGTCTCTGTGGGGCCTGGGGGGAAATGGCACTTTGAGGGAGACACTAACTCAGCAGCATTCAGTCCCTTTGAGGCTCTCGCTGTGCGCCAGTGAGCAGGGGGACAGCTGGGGGCAGCTCCGCCCGGCGTCTTTAGAATCTCTTACCCCATAACGTGTTTGGAGGTGGGTACGGCCAGCATCCGGCATCCTTCTGGCAGCTTGTCAACCAGAGGGGCCGGGCCGGGTCCCAGGTGTCGTCACTTCCCTTTGAGAGCACAGGGTAGGGCTTTCCTGAGCTTTCTGTCTGTCTGAGAGACTGATGATAAAGGGTGACGTGTCCTAGGAGCATGACCGACTGGTGTTCTGCAAGTAGCATGCTTAAGAGCTTCCTGATTTCCAAGGAGGCCACCGTGGGCTGGGCTTGGTGGAGACACCTCGACCGAGCCAGACAGAGAGTCCACAGGCACCTCCGGGAGCTGTCCCTGTCCTTGTCTGCTGATGCGGGAGGCCCGGACCCAGGCCAGGCAGAGGCAGGGACGTGGGAACTGACCTCTTTGCTAGCCATCGATCGGCTCTTTCCATGGAATGTGGAACCGAACAAAGGCGTTTAATGGCCTTGGGGGCCGACAGCCTCCCGTCCGGTCTCCCGTCCAGCCAGCACCCAGAGTTCGAGGTTGGGCCAGCGTTCTCGAGCTGGCCTTCCCGTGCTTTTCAGGCGAGGAGATTTATTTCTGTGTGTTTGTGATGCATGTTTCCTGAAAGATTAATAAATCATTTCTGTGCCTTTAGCAAACTTCCTGTGTTGCTCTTAAAAAGGGATCATCCACCTTCCCGGACCACAAGGTTCAGGTAACCCCGCTAGGTAACCCTGATAGGCCAGCAGCGGGGCACACCGACAGAGAGAGAGAGAGTGAGGGCGAGGGTGAGGTAAGCAGCCCCCCCGGGAGCCCTGGGGTTCCCCGGCTCGCATGTCCTCGCCAGCCCGGGCGTCTTCTGAGAAAACAAATTCTTGCATTTTCTGTCATCTAATACGGCTTTGGAGGTCTTCAATTCGAGGGGTCCCGAATGATCCCTTCTTCCTGCTCTGTGGGGCCTTCTTTGGGGCTGCCAGCCCCGCAGCAGTGGATGGTGCTTGGGGGCCAGGGTGCCTCTGCCCGCCTGGAGGTGGCTGGAGCTGGTGACGGGGCAGGCCCTGGCTGGGGGAGGGTGGCTGGGCAGCTCCGCTGTCCTGCCCAGGCTGGACCCACCCCTGACCTGTGTGGGCAGCTGGAGGTCTCAGGTGGGAGCTCAGAGCCTTTGCTCCAAGACTCTGAGTCCCCCCAGCTGACCACGTGTGCATTAGTGACAGCTGCCATGGCCCTGAGGGGCTGTGGTCATGCCCGGGCCAGAGCCTCCCAAGAAGGTGGGCCTCTTGGCAGCACAGTGTCAGACGGAAGCCTGTCAGCTGCACGCTGAAAGCCCTTAGGTCAGCGGCTGCCCAGTCCCCTGCGGCCCAGCCCGAGGAGGCCCCGCGCATGTGCCAGGTGGCTGCCCGCTGAGCTTCCCCGGCACCGGGCGCTGTGGAGAACACGGCCCTTGGCCTCGCCTGGGCCCCATCCGACCAGCTCGCTGCTTCTGCCGGCCCCTGGCGTTTCTCCTCAGCTCAGGGCTCGCTCTGTCAAACCTGCATCCTTCTTGGAGGGGCACTGGGTGGAGCAGCCCGGAGGGGTCACGGTCCTCCTGTCCCCGCAGGGCCCCCTGCTGCGCTGGCTCAAGGTGAACTTCAGCGAAGCCTTTATCGCCTGGGTCCACATCAAGGCGCTGAGGGTGTTCGTGGAGTCCGTGCTCAGGTAGGTGGAGGTGCTGCAGGGCGGCGGCCGGAGGAGCCAGCTCCGGGGACACCTGGGCTCCCCACTTCCAGGCCTTCCAGCCTCAGGACGTTGCCCTCTGCTCCTGGCTCTTGGCACCCCGTTAGGGCTTCCTGAGCCCAATGAACCTTCCCTCTGCCTTGAGGCCGCCTGCTTCCCTGCTGGACTTGGGGCAAGTGTCCCCTGCTCTCCCCAGCTGGCCCCTTTGCCCACCTCTCCCCGCAGCCCACCAGGGCCCAGGTTCTCCTGAAGAAACACCAGCACTGTCTCGGCCTTGACCTCTGAGGCCCAAACCCCAAGGCAGCACAAAAAAACCCAAACCAGATCAAACCACCAAAACTTATCTTGCCTTTTTTTTTTTTTTTTTTTTAACAAAAGCAAAATAGGTTCACTGTGGAAATTTGGTAAACTCTAGGTAAGCACAAAAGATGAATAAAAACCACTTGAAATTTTAACGCCAAGAGGAAAATGCTACTAACATGCTGGTGTGCAGTCCTTCAGATTTTTTGGGTTTTTGGCTTTTTAAAGTTACAGATATGAATAATTTTTACCAAATTTTCATGAAAATGGAATCGAACAGGAAGTACTTTTTGCAGCCTGCTTCTGTGCCGTGCTTGAAGCGCGTGCTGTGTTGCAAACACGTGGCTGGCTGCCTCCTCCTTCCGGAAGCTCCCGGCCCGCGGGCCCTCTACGGAGGTCTCCCTGGCCCCTGCCCCGCCCGCACTGCGAGGCGCCCCAGGACCCCCCACACCCACCTGGCCGCCAGCTGTCCCTGACCCCCCTTGTTCCCAGTGTGTCGTCCTCCCACCAGACTTCTGGCTCATCTTCCTTCCCAGCCCCTTCCTCCAGCTTCCCTGTCTCTGCCAGTGGCCTCGAGTTATCCCCGTCGCCAGGCCTCAGGGCCAGCTGGGACGCCTCTGCGCCCCCCACCCTCACACCCCACCCCGACCACACCCCTGGACAGGCCCCTCGAGCCTGCCTTTGCTTTTCCTCCTCCGTGTCCCCCGCCTCCGCGTGCCTGGCTGTCGCCCTAACCTCCTATTTGGTTTTCTGCCTCCAGCTAATCCCCCTCGTGGTTGCCAGGGTGGTTTGTCCGACGATCAGATCTGACCTTGGCTTCTCACCCTCCCCGTCCCCCGTCTCAGAGGCTCGTAATGCCCAGGATTGTGGTGCTGTTTTAACCCTCCATGGTATAGACGGGCCCCAGGCTGCCCGTTTGTCTCGAAAACCAGTGTTGTGACTACAGCTGTGAACACGTAAACACTGCGAAAGATTCAGGCTGAGAAGTATAAGCTGTGGGAGGAGCTCCGCGCGGTCCCGCTGCCCGGGTCATCGCCGTGAACGGTGGATGGTTTCATTGCCCGCAGATGGCACTGTGGATACCTCATGTTCCGAACTTGCTTTTTTCACCTGCTTTGTGTCATAGTCTCGTCAGCTTGTGTAGAGCTGGTTGATCCTTTTAAAAGGCCTTTTCACTTTCCATCCTACGGCAAGCTCGTAATCTTAGAAACTGGATGTTCGAACACGCGCAGTAGAGCAGACAGGTACCCTTCACCTGTGTCCTACCTACCGTAGGTCTTTGCTCCAGTTAGTGCTTGTTGCTCTTCTCAATGCTCTTTTTGACCTTTTTCCTACACTGGGAGCTGCAGGGGAGGACTCGCCTCTCTACCTTTGTCACCTGGCCCAGACAGAGTAGATGTCTGTGGATAGAGTAACATCCAGGTGAAGTGGACCCCACCCTCAGCTGAGGAAGTGCTAGTTCATCCTCGGGCTGGTGAGCCAGGGGCTTCCATCAGCCGAGATGAAATGCAGATGGGCCTGGCTGGGTGGCGGGCTGTGGAGAGATTGGGGAAGGCTGCCAGGGAGCTAATTAGCCTGGATCTTGAGCCAGGTCTTTCGTGGGCAACAGAGATGACTGACGTGTGTGGCTGAGGTCACCTAGGGAGTGCCCCAAAGGGGCCTCTTAGCCCCAGCGTCTCAGGAGTGGAGGCAGAGCCGCGAGGAAGTCAGGGGCAGGAGGGCGCGCTTGACGAGTCAAAGGGAGGGGGTCAAGGTTCTAGATGTCCCTGGGAGCGGCCGGGAGATGGCTGCTGGCGAGTGAAGTTCGAGCGTGCTGGCGGACTGGGTGACCCAGGACACTGGATACTGAAGTTTGGCATGAGCTCTAGGGAGGCAGGAAGAGAAGGGCACGGTAGCAGAGGAAGGCTGAACCGCAGCGGGGAGGGGTGCCGGCCGAGGCAGGGCGGGCGCCTGGCTGCGGCGGAAGCGATCCCCGCAGCCCGCTTTCCCCTTTCTGCAGGTCGCATCTCGGTACTTCAGTGAACGCTCTGCCCCATTAGCGGCCAGAGACGAGGACTGAGAACGTTTGGGAGCCAGGGGATACTTTATGGACATTGAGTGGGAATTAAAAACAAAGATGAACAGAGCTTGCCCCTATGAATCACTTGCACGTCCGGCAAGTCCAAGCATGTTAGCGTAAGGGCTGCTTTCGCACACCTGGCTTGGGAAATACTGAAGACGCATCGGTGATTAGTATAGACGTCCGAGCACCTGCTGATAGAATACTTAAAAAAAGAAAACTGACAGTCACGAAATGTGTTTACTGTTTATACAGTACTGTCATCCTTGGACACCATCACAGGAATAGCTGCCGGCACGTGACTTTAAATGTTACCAGGCATCTGAAGTCCATTTAAAATCCTTTCTGTCCGTCCAAAACCTCAGCAAAAGGAACGCGCTTGATAAATCATGTTTTTGCTGCTCTTTTAGTGGAGAAAAATCAGCTAAGCGGGGTTTTAGACAAATGCTCTGGGTCAGAACAATCAGTCCAATTGCCTCTATTCACCCTGGGCACTCACCACCTAACGAGCACACATGGCTAGGGATGACCCCTCAGCTCTTGTCAAGAACTAAGTCAGAAGTGGGTTAGCATATTCTAGATTTTTCTATCCAGAAGGATCCAATAATTCATTTCACCCAACTCTAGACCTTTTGCTCAACTGAGTTTTATTTTCTCAAGCTACGTTAGCTGAAGGTTTTCGTTCAATTAGAATGTACTCTCTATTTCTTGCCCATTTTGCCAATTTGTATAACTTATTGACCATTTTATCTGAGAAGGTATGGACTCCCAGTGAATTTCCAGGCCGTGCTCCTCCAGCCTCATAAGAAGTCAGCCACCAAGCGGTTAAGAGAGGTTCTGAACTCTGTCTTCCGACATCTGGATGAAGTGGCAGCTGCGAGTGTGCTGGACGTAGGTCTAGGCCCAGAGCTAGGTGCTGTCTGCCGTCAGGTCCACCTCTCCACGTGGGAGATACTGTCGCCAAACGGCACTTGCCGGACTGTTGTGAAACCTACACTTCACAAACATGAGGGTAGAAGAGGTGTGGGTGTGTGGGGGGGCGGGGGAGGGGGTGCTGTGCAGGGCAGATGATACGGTGGGTGCCTAGACGGCTTCCTCAGAAATATAAAGGCCCGGCCGAAAGCTGTTTTACACACTTGGCACATTACCACGTTGTCTTTTGTAGGCATCGGTGGAGATCCCTGGACTGCAACTCAATAACCAAGACTATTTTCCTTACGTCTACTTCCACATCGACCTCAGTCTTCTTGACTGAAGTGACACGCGGGCACCACCTGGCCTCGTGCCCGTGCTGACGACGACAGACGCTCCCTTCCCTCAGCAGAAGTTTCAGTGTCCTACAGAACTTAGCTTTTTAGAGAAACTGCCCACAGAAGTTAGTTACAGTTGTATTTATTTTTTCTAAGTTACAATAAAGAAAAGCTCTCAAGTCCTTTGAATCGTGTCTTCACGTATATTCTAACGTAATTTGGAACTCCACTTCCTGAATGTTTTACATAAATGGGGAGTACATATAAATAGGTGACCTGCTGCTGTGTTTCACGTCTTACTGGACATTTTGTGAAGACTAGTAAGAACATTAAAAACCTTGAGCTAACTGTATAACCAGCTACACTCCCTAGTAGTCACTGGTGATGGCCCAAAGAAAAATTACTGGGCATAAAATGCAGTTCTCAATTGATAACCCCCTGCCTTTTCGTCCTTCTATATAAACTCGCTTTACATTTTACATTTACAGACCAAACGTGGCCTTGCAGAACTCACGTAAAATCTGTGCTGCGCCAGGCTTCCAGACGGTGCCATCTGAATCACGAGTTTACAGAAAGGAAAGACATGGGGCCATCCCTCCAGAATATTAATTTACTGGCTAAACATCACACTGAATTTACGATGTGGACACTAATTTCGTACATTTGTTGACATTGTCCAAAATATTTATTCTTTAATGGAAAAGAGCCATTAGTATTCAAATGAAAGAATCACATAAAAAACTTACGTAAGAAACAGTCTCCAAGCACACTCCAGCAGTCAGAGGGAGGAAAGTGTTTCAACAGCCCATCAGTTTTTTCAAAATGTTACTTGACAGAATACAACCCAATTCACTGGCTACAATTCATAGAATTTTTCACTGTTTTCTCGAGATGCAAAAGTTCACTGTTGCAGTGTTTTCAAATGACCACTCAAGTGCTACCTCTCGATTAAAAAGGCCACTGGAAGGTTCATCTGATGTAAAGAACATCCGTCACTGCTGGAAGATCCGCTCCCAAGAAAAGAAAGCTGAAGCCCATGCGGAGCCGCTCACAGCTCATCTCTCTCTAAGTCGTCCAGCTCCACGTCACTGAGGTCGATGTCGTCCTCCACGGGAAGCTGCAAAGCAGAAGCCGCCGTCAGGCTGTGCGGCACTACCGCAGAGCCACAGGTGGGGCGCCTGTGGGGTCAGCCACCTCGCCTTTCAGGGGAGCAATCGCATGCCTAGACGTCCCCCGGATGACAAAACCAGTTTTTGCCCAATCCAGGGCTATCACACAGGTGTCTGAAAAGCTGAGAACTAACGTGGAACGTGGTCCTACTGACGGCTATTTACTTGGCCTTTCCAGGGGGATGTGGCAGAAGTGTACCGGGATAAAGGCTAATTTCAAGGCCACATTGGACATTTCCATAGGGGAAGTAAATGAATCCAGGTTAAATGTTCGCTTTGGGGTGATAATCAGGAAAGTGACCTCCCTCTTGACATGGATCCTGGTCCCCTCTGTCAAGAACACCGAATACCACGTAGCACTTACTAACGTGGAAGATGGGATGGAAGGTCTTGAGAGAAAGAACCTCCCAGAAGGCCTAGGCAGTCACGGTATTTCTGGCGTCACGCCAAGGCTTGAGCCGGATGGAAAGGATCGGGAAGGTGAAAAGGACGGACGGGAGCTTCAGTGCCGCGTCCCGTGCACACGGCCTCGGTCCCAGACACTCACCTCGCCATCCTTGCCGTCCCAAGGCTCTCTGGTGCTGATGGCGGGGAACGCGCCCCTCCTACCGGCGCCGTAGATCCACGCCCAAACGAGAGCTCCCTTGGGGACAAGAGCGAAACGAGCGCGCATTACAGCGGACTGCTGGTGCAGATGCAGACACCCCGTGGGAACGAGGGACTTGCCCGCTACGTCTGTGCAGCCATTTCTCACGGCTGCTCCAGAAAACACCTCATGGACAGAATCATCTTTTCAATCAGGGACAACACAACCAGGCAGGAAATTCCTCAGGCCTCGCATCAGATCAAGACAGTTACTACCAAAAATTTGAATAAACAGCAAACGTACTTTGCTAAAATACAAATTATGTGAAAAAGACTTCCTGAAAGATGGTATTGTAAAACTAAAATTCCATTCCTCTTTCTCAGGTTCTCGTGGTGAACAGAAGCACTTAAAACCAGCCCTCTCAATGATCTACAGATTGACAGTCACACTTCCGTCACACCTCACGCTCTGAGGCAGACAAGAGTCGTTCTGTGGAACAGCATGTTAGCTCTTGCCTTAGGCAGGTACTGACAGAAAACATTTCACCGGACAGAGGCAGAGGCAGGCCCAGCCTGAGAACAAGGCTTCTTTAGAGGCGCCTCCGAGACTCTTGGTGAAAGGTGCTTGGAATGAGTAAAAGGAAAAAACCCAAACAAGGTATCAAGTTTCCTGTATGCGTTGGCCGACAGTTATTTACATTGTGGGAAAACTGGATAATTGCCATTTTGCATTTTTGACAGTGTATACCAGTGGTTCTTAAATAGGGGCGATTTTAGCCCCCAGGGGACATTTCTCAATGTCTGGGGACATTTTTGATTGTCACAACTCTGTGTGTGTATGTGTGTGTGTGGGGGGTCTGCTGGCATCTAGGGATAGGGGCCAGGGATGCTGCTAACCACCCTACAGTGCACAGGACAGAGATAGAACTATCTGACCCAAAGGTCAAGAGTGCTGAGGCTGCGCAGCTTTCTCCCCTGGTGACCAGGAGGCCTGCTGCTGCCTCCAAGACACCACGTTTGAGAATCAGTGGCCTGTATAATCTCAAGTGCAAAAATTACAGCCTCAAGTTTACAACATGCTAGTGTTCCCTGTACCTTTCCATGAAACATTTACCTCCTCTGAACTAAAAACAAAACCAACTGGAAAAGGAAAACTGGTTGAAAATAAACATGAATAAAATTAAAGCTGGGGTTTAACTGAATTTGTTAATTTCCAGTAAGTGAGCCCAAAGGCGTAATCTTTGTTCTTCATGACTGTCACACATTTCCTAAGGTTTTCAATTTTGGAATTCACGGCTGAAAACAATGAAGAGGTACATTTAAGGGAGTCTCCCCACTGATGTGCCACGTCCTGTTCCACAGTAAGCTTCCCGAGGGCAGGGAATTTTTTCCTAAATGGAATTGATCCAGAGATGAGAATTCAACCATTCATTCATAAAACACTTCCCAGGAGCTGTCAGCCAGACTCTACAGTAGTGACTGGAGATAAAGTTCTGTGTAAAAGATTCACCGTGTGGAAGTCAGTTGCGGGAAAGAGGCAACAGTCAAATTACCACACATCTGAGAAAAAGTACGGGGTCAATCAATGCCTCGTACCTGCCGAAAATGACTGTCAGTTGTAGGATGAAGGCAAGAGCAGGGCAGCACAGAGAGCTCTGTGAGCTGGTTTTCAGTCTGAGAACCTATCACGCCGTTGCCCAGTGGCAGTCACTTAAGTAAGCACACCCACTTTCAAATAACTACATTCGGAGGCCACTGCCCAGAAATGGAAATCAAATCATGTGAGGTCAAGGAATACAAAGCATGCTTGGGTGGGAACGGGTGACACGAGGCTGCTTCTCGCCTGTGAGAGACCTTTACAAGAATCAGGACGAGCCCAATGCCAAATGCACAGAATGACAAGGTGACCTGAGAACAGGAAAGTATTAGCATCATTCACTATGTAGACTACTTCCAAGAAAGAGAAAAAAAGCACAGGAAGATGATTGAAAAGCTCAAATTAATAAACATGTAATTTTCCAGAATGTCTTTTGCCTGGTCTATACAAGCCTAGTTTCAAACCAAAAGCACAACAGAACCAAACAAAACAACATAAAAGAGCAAAAAATTACCTGAGAAACTCATTAATGCCTTGCTCACTGAACGACCCCTTGAGAAGAGCGAACTTCATCTTGCGTGCGTTGATGGCTGCCATGGCGGGGTATCCGAACCCCCCAATTCCCAGCGCGTTCTCAAGTTCAGACTGAGCTCCAGCTTCCGTCCATAGCCACCTAGGAGAGCAGACTGGTTTCAGGGCAAAAATTCCTTTCAAATGGGAATCCAGCTAGATCTTAAAAAACAGAAGATTACACTTCAAATATTTTATGGAATGGGTATAGGAATAAAAAATAAAAGGTAAGTTTTAAAAAATAACATTCTAGATGTGCTCTCTTAAGTAACTAAAGCTCCTCTCTCATGCTCCCTAAGCCCTGACTCCAGAAGCCACCCAAATGGACCGTTTGTCCCACAGTCGCCAAAATACTGTCCACTAAACCTCATGAATTTTCTGTCTCTGTTCACTTAGATTATCATTTAGGTGATTACGCATGTTCTTTTAAAAATGTAATAACTTCTTTTTTAAAAGTTATGGGCATGTCATTATCCAATACATATCATATAAAAATGCTCAAATGAATTTCTTAACTTCTGCCAAGGGGAAAATGACACTTCACAACGCGGCCTCCCCTAGGCACATGATAAATCTGAACAGAGGAGATGCTAAGTCACTGTGAGCACAGCGGGGGTGCGAGGTACCCAGGACCGCAATGAACACTGAGGATGACAAGAACGACAGACGGCCCTCACTTAGAAGAGGACAAAGGACCAGGCCTCGAGTTCTTCCTTCTTCGTCTAGCCTTCGAGGCCGCACGGGAACTCAGCTATGTTACTCAGTAAATTTTTGCTAGCTAGCCTGGAACCCCACGCGGCATTTAAACAGAATTTCTGTGATAAAGAACATGCTGTGCGAATAAGTGCCCTGTAAGAGACCTGCATTATCTTTCTTCCTACATGATAACTGTTTTTATGTCCTAAATAAAGAACGTGCCAAAGCGACAAAGGGACACATCCTGGAGAACACAGAGGGAGCCGTACGCTCTGGAGAAGCACTACTTTCCTACCCAAACGATGCTGAGGTAGTGAGCTCAAACCTTACCCCCACATTTTCTTTTTGTATTTGTCTGCCAATTTCAGAAGAACATCCAAATAAGAATTTCTGCCTGAAGCTCCTGATTTAAAAACAAAAATGTTTAAAGATTAAAGATAAAGGAATCTGTAACGCTGATTTAGAAAGTGTCCTCAGACCGGGCAGCGCAGGACAGCGAACACGGAGCTCCCGCCCCGCGTACCAGTGTCAAGAATGTGCGGCAGCACGGCCACCACGCACAGCTGATGCTCCTCACACGTCTTCTTGGCGATGTCCTCGTTGATGATCTGTGGGACCCAGAAGACAAGGGATGGTTGGAAGGCCGCGTGACACAAGACCAGAGGTCAGCTTGAAAACAAAGACTCAGAACCATCACTTTCAATTCGAAAGGTAGGTGAGACTTTTCTCAAGGAACACTTCCTCATGTGCTTTGTATAAACACTGCGAAGAACACTCTGTGAAAGGTTTGTTATTTATGTCGAAGCATCTCTCCGTGGTGGTGGAGGCACCTACTTAGGTACCGTCTGAGATGAGAACGCTGGGCACAGCCTGGTTCTGACACTTGATCGTTCAGACAGGTGGCTGCATGGACGCATTTCTGTATTTACTTCTATAGTTATATTTATTTCTATAGTTATATATTTATATAAATTTGAGACTCTCTGTGCCTCCGTTTCTTCATATGTAAAATAGAGATTAAAAATAGTTTTTATCTTTAAGTGTTGCTGTGAGAATTAAATGAGAAAAATCTACATAAAAGTACCAGAACATTGCCTGTTACATGGTTAGGTGCTCAATAAATGTTAGCTCTTATTTTGAGAACAAGAAATGAAAAGATCCACTGAGAAGCTTAGGTACAATTACGTTCACAGTGTAATTCTTTTGGTGCTAAAAGTTATGAAAAGCAGCAATTTATCAGACAGGTTTTGCCCATTTGAAAGTAAAAAACACTGTGAAGAGTATTTTAAAAGAAGGAAAAGAGCTCAATTTAAAAAAGAAGAGGGTCATTACTGTTCTAACACCCCCACTAACAGAGCAAAGCTCTCCTTCCTACGGATGGCTGACAGATGACTGACGAATGACTGACACATGACTGACAGATGGCTGACACATGACTGATGGATGGCCAACGTGGTTTACCTCGTGCAGCTCAGGAGGAGGCGCATTATCAGAAAACAAATCGAGGGCCCGGGAGACGATGTCGGACCTTGTCCGCCCCCCGTCATAGTCCACAGGAGACTCGCCTTTCTGAAATATCTTGATAGTAGGAAATCCCCTAATCTATTAAAAAAAAATCAAATTAACGTTTCGTATCAAGTCAGGTAACCTTGATGGTTTCTAAAGCCATCTTCTAGGGAATTCAGTGGAACGAAAATACTCCCGGCCTGCATCGACGGCTGGGGCATGACGCATGGAGCAGTGTCGGTCAGGGGGCTTCACGGGGCCGGATGTCAGGCGTGGTCAAACTTTAGCCAAATTCTGGAGATGTACTTACTGTATCTGCTGTAGAACAAATGGGCCAACCTCAAAAGCCTATGGACAACTTGCAAAAGCTTGGGCAAGCTAAGGGTTCAAAGTAAGCACAGAGTACTGGGGGAAAACAAATAGTCCTGACTTCCGGGCTTATCAGTTGTGAATTTTAACAATAAAGCAACTTAATTTCTTCATTACACAAAGGCCAACCATCCCCCCGCATCTCCCTCGCAGGGAGGTCCGGCACACTGGATGAAGAAAGAGCTGGAAGGAAATCTGCGTATTTCACAAAGAGTGGGCTTTGCGGACAGACTCACCCCGTATCGGCTGGTGAGAACCTGGTTTGCCGTGGCGTCCACAGCCGCTAGCTTTACTTTTCCTTTCGTTTGCTCTTTTACCTCAGTAGCTGCAGCGGCCCATTCTGGCTCTAGGCTACAGGAAAACATTTTCATAGTCAGCCCGAAAAAACTGACGTGTGCGCTTCTGCCCAACTCAGTCACATCACACCTGGACAACATGCCTGCGCACCTTTATGAAAGACATGATGCTACCCTTTGCGTTTGCTTCCCGGTCCTTGTCACTGCCCCCAAATTTGCTAGCTCCCTGTTAATCTTTGAAAATATGAGAGAGAAAACTCTCGGCACTAATGCCAATGTTTACATTCACTCAGAGTCAGAGCTTTTTGGGAGATGTCGGTGACATCTGTGATCTAGTTCAGCTCTTCCAGAGGGAGCGCCACACACTTACATGTGGAATCTAAACACACACAAACGACCGAGCTCCTAGACACGGGGAACAGACTGGCTGTTGCAAGGGGCAGGGGTGGGTAACGAGTGAAGGTCAAAAACAAAAAACCCCAAAAAGCTCAAAGCAAGCTAGGTGAATGTATTATAAGCACCACGACTTCAAAAGTACCTGGTAAAAAGCACTTACTTTTTGCAGTGTCCACACCAAGGAGCATAAAACTCGACCATCCAAACATCTTCGCTGTCAAGGACATTCTTATCGAAGGTGTCGTCGGTCAGCTCAATCACGTCTTTCTTACCTGAACTTTCACTTCTACCCTGTGATTGTGACATTAAACATTAAACTACACGTGGCTGAACAGAACTCGATTGCTAGTCTAAAAACACATATAAACAACTGCTTCTACATTTTAACGAAGCTTTTGAGTTTTTAAGTGAAAACTACTTTACTCAAATTGGGAACATCGTGTAATATTATTATTTTTGCTTAGTAAATAGTATTTACTTTCAAATACCAGTACATTCAGTATAAGATACACTTGAAGTCTGTCACTTGCTATTTTTAAGAGAAACTTTGACATGGCTCAAAGAATCACCTTAATGACACTATTCTAATCCACACTCAAGCACGGCTGCTGGTTTAGTCCAGGACATTACACGGAGCTCTACAGTTACTATCTTTCCATGAAGTCTCCACCATTCAAGAACACTACAAATAGCAGCTAACCCTTCTCTTTTTACAATAATTTTCTTCAGTACTAACCCTAAGAAAGTCAGTATTGCTGTACTGTGTTCTGTTGCCTCGGCCAAAAGCCATGGAGGCAGCAGAGACAACTGTGCTTGTTAAATGTCTAAGTTTGAAGTAAAAGGTGAGACCATGAAATCTTGGGTAAGTCCTAAGTCTGCATAAAGAAGACCGTTTTTCTGGTCTCCTAAGAGTGAAGAGCTATTTTATCTATTTCGTAGAAATTTAACGCCTTTTCACAAGAACATAAGCGTATCATGGTTAAACTTCACATTTCAGACACGGCCATCTAATATACCAATTCAGAGCACAGAAACTTTTTTCTCTTCTTCCCCATGCATTTATGCAGAATTTTCTACAGATTTTCAGCTAACACAAATATAGGCCACGAGGTCATCGCAACATCAATATGAAGGACAGCTGCCACACCCCCCGCCTTTTGGAGCTGCATGGGAAAGTGGCCTGGAGCTCACTTCTGCTGCAGTCCAAACTGCCTTATTTCAGACTGGGGCCGGGACTGACTGGCGACGGTGACGGTGATCTGAGGAGGCCAAATGGGCAGGCTGGATAGCTGACTCTCTTGAGGGGCAGCAGATCCACCTTCTATTATTTTTTTAATAGAAAGTTTACCATTTAAAATATTTATTAAAAACCTATCTTCCGCAAGAGGTCCACGCTCAGGCTTCACAATTTTCACAAACTTACCTGTCTTCCAGAACTGTAGCTGCCTGCCCTCCCCGCAAGGCGGTCCTTCACGAGCTGGCGCACGGCGCTGAGCGCAGCATCCACGATGGCCTCACTGGTCCTGGCACCTGCAAGAAGATAAAGGACCATCAGCTGACGGTGGAGGGCGGAGCTGACTTTCACATTTCTGTCAGCTTCCTCCGATGTTCCACCAGGTTAGACGCCACCTGTACTGAGGACAGAGCCGCCTTCTCCCCAGAAGGAACTCTGCACTGCACTGCACTTCACACCTGGAGAACCAATCCCACTCCTTCCATTTTAGGTTATCAGTGTGAACAAGAACTTCCTAAGCACCTACAAATACCACTGATGAATGAGAGTAATTAAAATGTGCTTGAACAGATAATAGGTACACACACGAATAAGCAGCTTCTTATCTAGTTCAGAAAGCAGGGGAAATTTCTAAGTTCAAAGTAGCAAATGAGAAAAGAGAAGAAACTATTTCTATGAGATAAAAAAAAAAAGACTGTGGAATAAGTAGGATATGAGGTGTCTGAGGCCAAGTAACTGGAAAGCAATCTGGGCCTCTTATTTCTATATTGCTAAAATGTTGTTACTTTGAGTGCCTACGCTCCATAGCTGAACTTACCCCTAAGGTAATAAGAAACAAAACCCGTATTAAGACCAGGTGATGACGACAGTCTTTGGAAATTTACCAAAACCTATCTTCTCAAGAAAAAGTCAGGAGGCTATTAACTGACTCACAGGTATAAGGATTATATAGGAAATGAGATAATCTTCAGGGTTTAAATGCAAAGCTCTAATAAAATCTCTTCTGAAATTTCTTTTTTTAAAAACAGTTTTCTAATCAAACTGATTAGGAAGAAAGAAAAACTGAGAGCACCTCAGAGCTGACATAAGAAAACACAGCACAGCAACACCCAGAATATGTTCCAATCGGCTGGTGCTGCAGCCCTGGCGAGGCCACCAAGTGTGTCACCCCCTGTACACATTTTGACACCCAGAGTGGTGATGTACAATGACACTGATATTTGCCAAGTTACATGCTTTATATGTACTGACTTTCAATGGATCTTCTAGTAGCCTAAAATGGGCCTTCACTTCCCCATTTTACAGATGACAAGCAGGTCCAGGGAGTTAAGTATTCTATTTAGTTACAAAACCGGAGCGTGGCGAGGCCTGCGCTAAGGCCAGACTGCTGTCACCGAAGTCCATGCTCCAGGGACGCTGCACTCCGTTCGCGTTCTTTCCTGGAACGCTTTCTCCACCAGCTGCGTACAGCACGAGCCACCAAGTACAGCCGGCACAGAAACACTTTGTTTTACCGTGATGCTGATTCTCTCCCCAACCCCACTCTCCCGCAAACTTGTTTTTTCATGTTTGACACTAAGTTTAGTCACATGTCCTATGTAACAAAATCTTAAAAAATAATTTATCAAATAAGCCATTGTATTTAAACTTTAAATACATTATGTCCAATACTTTTTATTAAGACCATGACTATGGCTCAACCAAGAAATTCTGATTATCTTAAAGATGACGATCTGTTTGTGGTATCTTAAATAATAAAATTATTCTATAAAAGAATGGGGCGACTAAAATAACACTTAGCCTTGAGAATCTGGTGCCAGAATTCTCTCTTTAGTTGTCTCAGTGACTAACAGTAGATACTCATGATTTACTTATCTCCAAAACAGGGAGAATTTGTTGTACTTATTAGTAGGAGTTTGGGAGACTAACAGTTTTAATATTATGTTTACACAGCATAAAGATTCACAGGTAAAATACTCCATAGTGATATCAACAGTCTAAGCTGACTTTCAAATTCTAGGGCCTTTCTCTCCCACAATGTTGGGCCAGACCCTTTCCCATAGTAGAGGGAAGAAATCACAGCATGAAAATAATTAAAATCTTTACTAAATGGTATGTAACAAGAATTTTTTTAAAACATAATAAGACAAGAGGGAAACATGTGGGCCTAAGCTAGCACGAACACTAATAAAAACTTCTGCCTCTGTGACACGTGTTTACTCTTCAGAACAACTCAGGCGAGGCAGACGTCAGTCTGTGCCCTTGCAGGGCTCAGTGAATCTAGGCACAGAGGCAGAGGAACCTGCAGGCAGTAGGCTGGAAGTTCTGGAACAGGACCCGGTTCTCTCATCTTCCTCCCCTTCCTGTGCAAATGAAAACTCCAGCCAGGAGAGGGCAGCACAGAGCCCTTACCCTGATAATCTTCTGGCTTGTTTTTGTTGGACCCGAAAATCTTGATGGTGGGGAACCCCTGCACCCCATACTGCCCTCCGAGGGACTGATGTTTATCCGCGTCAACTGCACCCACTTTCACAACATCCTGCAGGAACAGAGAAGAGCTATGTTTTTCTTTCAACTGCAGCAGATCCCACAAGGACCCATCACCAGATTTCTGTTGCCTCAGAGACAAGATAATAAGGGGCAGGGGCAGGTTTAAGGGCAGAATGTGTGCGGGATTTACTGTGGGACCGTTCTCGAGGGGAATGGCGGGTGAAACAGAGGTTGGCCCAGGGAGGGAACGCTGCATCTCCCAGAATCAGCACAATGAACAGTAATTATGTCATTTATCTGACAGACAGAATTGACAAAAACGAACAACATAAAATTCATAATGCATATTATGCCTTTGCTCCTCACCTGGTTTTGGCACCAAAACAAGACTTTTGAACTTTGATATGCAAATGTGCTTCCTATTGTACATTAAAGCTATTTGCATACTCAATGTGGACATCTTAGAAACTTACTTTTAATGCTGTTGCTACTTTCTTCCACTCTGGTGTCAACCTTTGGCAGTGGCCACACCTTTTAGGGGACAAAAACACAAATAAGGCAACAGTTAACGTCCTTGGTCACCAATTCAAAACCAGCCACCAACAGTCTACCAAGCGACAAGCACAGGGTGAAGGCTTACAGGGAGTAAAAGCACTATAAAGACATGATCAGTGACCACAAGCTTCCATTTGACTCTACTGCAATCCCTTTTCATCGTGTAACTTAAAAACGTTGCCCAGTTACTGCTCACAGTTAGTCTGAGAGGTTAAACAAACGCCATCACTCTGACCTCTAACCTGAGCATGTAGCTGGGAAAGTGTGCAGCGCTGTGTGGTTCGAGTTTTAAGGCTGGGCGAATGCAGGTTCTTGGGCCCCAAGAAACTAGAGCTTCTAGAAAGAGTTCAGGAACCTATATTTTAAGTTCTGCTAGTGATTCTTAAACCTATTAACGTTTGCCATTCCCTGATCTAGCCCAACCTTTTCACTTTACGATGAGGCATCTATATTAGAGTCCACATTTCCATGCGCTTTGGCTCTGGCGGCCGCCTGTGGAGTTGCAAATGTCCTCCTAATCCCCAGTCAGTAAACCTGACGAGTGGGAAATCAATGGTCACCAAAGGTGGTAGGAGAAGAACAAGAGTGAGACAGAGAGAGATGTGACCATGAGGAAAACCAGCCTCATCTCTTAGGCACTGATATTTGAAAATACTGTCAACTACAACACACTTCGTGCTTTTAAAAAATGACATGCATGCAAGCCTGTTCTGTTTGTACCATTACAAAGAGCTAGACTGGTCACCGTCAGTTTTACAACACCCATCATTTGAAGGTACCATAGTTTATCCACAGGTGATTTGGTTTTGTCTTTTTTTAAACAAAGTAAATTCTCTTCTAATTAGGCCTCTAAGGACCTCATGGAGGGACCCATTTGCCAGCAGCGTGATGAGCACGCCTCACACAGGTCTTCATTTAAGCAGCACGCCAACCCTGGAGGCGGGCCTTGTTATCTTCATCTTACAGATGATGAAACCGAGACCAAGTAAGAAGTTAAGAAACTGCTCAACATTACGCAGTCACCTGTGAGAGCCTTCACACTCCGAGTCCCACATTCTCAATCGCTGTGGAACATCGCCTTAATCCAGTACTTAAAAAAAAAAGCCTGGATCTTTCAAAGAAAGGCCTGAAATGCTGCTTCCACATACTCACACATGGTATGCTTTGGTGTTTAGGTGAGCTGCTTCCAGTCCAGGAGTCAAAATCTGATAGGAATTTGTGCCTCTTTACTGATTGTATTAAAGAAGGACTCGAATCAGAGGTTGACAGACTATATATTCCCCTCAATTTCAATGTTAAGCAATGTAAAGACATATCAAAATGCTACACAAATGTAAATATAGAATACCCCTAACCTGAGGGCCCTCTCCTGAGATGAAGACCTCCAAAGTGTTGTGGATAAAAAGTTAGGGGCTCTGTAACTTTTGACGGCAAATCATCCCTCTATTTTTACCAACCTGTAATTGAAACTTAGGATTTCCTTCAATTATGAACATTAACAACACACCAGCTGGTTAGTGCTCGTGACTTTATCACAGCCACTTCCCTGTCACCGCTGTGGCACGGCACGTGCCTTCTGTGCACCGCACCCGCTCACCATCCCCAGGGAGCCTGCAGGCAGCCGCCTGCAGCTGCTGCGGGGTCTCGTCTTACTGTCCTAGCAGAGGAGGACTTCGTTGTCCAGATTTATTTGAATAATTTAATTGTTATTGCAATATTTTAGGTTTCCTTTGTGATCCTGTATGCTTTACTGCATACATTTAAACCTTTATTCCGGGAAGGGATTCACGGTCTTTGCCAAGCGGCCAAAGTCCAAGCACAAAAAGGGCTGGAAGCACCTGCTCTGGTGAGACACCCTCACGCCCAGACCACCACGACGCCAAACATGGAACAGTAAAGATTAACTACCGGTAGGATCCCACCTCCTGGACTATGCTGTCTGGTGTAGTTTTGGAATAAGGTATGACTCATGTCATAAATAACAACAACAAAAAAAAAATCAAAATTGTAAAAACTGTATACAAAGGCATTCAACAATAGAATAGTTTGTAGAATTACTATTTTACTGAAATGAATAAACTAACTCACAGAGAATTCTTATTTGGATTTAACAACCAAAAAACAAATGGGTTTTTAAAAAAAAATAATAAAGGCATATAAGATGAACAGTATTATCTACATGGCAAGGTTTTATCTTGATTTGCTACACTGAACGTTAAGTGAAATATCCCATGAGGACTGGTCTTATATTTCTAAAACATAGTTTTTATGGTCTTCCAAAGGCACACCCAAAATGCACCTGCTCAGGTAAGAATCTGACTGAGCCCCCTACGTGAGCTTCGAAGGCACAGTCACATCTGAAAGGACCACTCCAGGTCCTGAGTCACCACGCAGCTCATCTGCACAGATGCACCGGTGCCAGTGCTGGGTCCCCTCTCAGGGCCCGTGTGGCCTCATTTACAGCAGTGACAGTATCGGGTACATTCTGCACCGTTTCCTCTGATCTGTCTCTTTACTTCTATTTCTTGGGTTTCTGTTTTGTTTGCATTAAGTTTTCACTACAGACTGTATTCTGACTATCTATAGTTGTACACCATTAATTTCAATGGTAAGTACATCTTCATCTGATGACTTTTTTTTTTAAACAATGAACATAAGGCAAGAGAAGAATTTTTAAATTAAACTAGATTTCCTAATTACATATTTCTGGAAGCAACCATCTTCAAAAAACATAAGAGAGTCAATGACTGGTTCTTCCCTCTCCTTTGCCCAATATTCTTTCTTTATAAACTCATTTTCCAATCCATCCCTATCCTATTTACATCATCTTAAAATTATAAGGATTTCTCCCCTCTTTTTTCTTGCAACAATTAGCTACTTCATTTTTTTCAACTGACCCAATCTCCACGGCCTTCAATAGATACTTTATGGAATCCCCCTTTTCCTCTCTATTTCTTTTAAATAAGCAGTGAACTAGGTCAACTAAATGGCCGAATAAAATCACTTTTTTATATAGCATTTTTCCTTATAAAGTACCATAAATAATCAATAACGATTTTACTACTTACCATGGAGCATAGAATTCTACAAGCCACAAACTACCACTTTGAATAACTTCCTGGTTGAAATTTGCCGGAGTTAATTCGATTACATCATCACTGGAGGAATACAGACCATTCGCTGCTAAAAAGAAGGTACAGCTCACCAGACCTGGAAAACAACCAGAAGCACACAATTAATGGCAGGGTCCACGGTGACAGGAAACCCAGACGGCCGGTCTTCCTCCACTGACCAAGGCCCTGCACAGAGGAGGATGGCCTGGGTCAGGTGTCTCTCAACCCCGCGTCTCTGCCCTCCCTGCTGCCATTGAGCCCTTGGAACTTTATCTCCACAGAGCAGTGCTGAGCAAGGGGACAGAAAGACAATCCACTCTCATCTCCTGAGCTGCACTTGAAAAAGGTCTAAAGATTACTCTTAGTGCTTTTCATATATTACATCTTCATTCTCTACAACCACCCCATGAGGTAGTACTGTTATTGCCATTTTATGGGTAAAGACTGTAAACTGGGAAGTTACATCTAGCTCTGTGACCTTGGGTAACCCCTACAGTATTTATTTCTTGTTATTCAGTTACCATATTAGCACATAATATTAAAGCTTTTTTGAAGGGAAAAATAATTATTTGTCCCCCCTACTAGGCTGGGATTCTCTCAAGGGCAATGATTGTTTTAAAAAATATTTTTATTTCTAACACTGTCCAAGGGTAGGCACATCATCAGGCACTCATAATGTTGTTGGAAGAGCTCACAAAGAATTTTCACATGAACGCGTTCTAAAGGGAAGACTTTATTGTATAACCAATGGCATAGTTTAGCCACACTGTGGACCAAGTGTATTTCTGTCGGCCACTCTGGGAACTTAAATGCAGTTTATAACAATTATATAGAAAAAGAAGTTCTAACTGCCTTATGAATATTTTAAGAATCCGAAAGTCTTTCGAATTGGCAATATTACCAAAATACCACCTCCTTTGAAATATATATATATAATTTCTTTTACTTTTCTAATTGCATTGTCTAATTCCTCTAGAATAATACCGAATAATGAAATGTTCTTGACGCTATCAGGAATACCTTCCCACTTGTATGATGCTGGCTTTTGGGTTGAAACATAAACTTTATGATATTAAAGAAATTTCTATTACTGTCTTTTCAGCATCTATAAATATGATATATTTCTTTCTTTTAATCTCTTGATAAAATAAACAAATTATAAATGAGAACGACCTGTATTCCAAGGTAGTGTGTGTATACATGCCATCTTAGTCAAATTTTCATATGCTAGCTTTGTAAACAGAATTTGGAAGATTTCAAATGAAACTTCTTTTGAAGAGCCCAATGGTAAATTTCTTCGAAGAAGTGCACACCAATGTTAATCAGTCCATTGCTAAGTATTCTGCCCAAGACTTAAACAGCGCTTTCGATTTTTCAAATCACTTTCAAATACATTGGATCCCTAGGTTTTCCACAGCGTTACCAGAGATCAGGAATCACTCCCGTTTTGTAAATAGGGAATCACAGGCAGACTAAGGCCCAACCACGGCCTTGTATACAAGCAGCACAGCGGCTGACAATCCCACTGAACAAACTATTCATATTTTGATGAATATTCTATGTCTCCATGCAAGAGAGATCTAAAACTTTATATATGTAACCATTTTTAATGGCTATATCATGTAGCCAATCTCCACTACGACAGAATCTGATGTTTCCCATTTTTCACCATTAACAGGCCAATACTGGAAATCCCCTCAATTAAATATGATAACTTAAGAGAAAATTCTACGAGGGGTTCTGGCTAACGTTTTGATATATTTCTGTTCAACTACCTCTAGAAATTGACATCTTAATGAAGAATAACATGTCTACAACTCTAAGCATTTAATATGTGTAGACTCATTTAAAAGCTCTATGTGTATGCACCATCGTGCCCATTTTTAGGCCAGAAAATGGAAACACAGAGGGTAACTTGCCTAATGCCACATAATCAGAGCTAGAACGTGGTTGGTGGTTAGGGAACCGAATTCTTAGGTCTGGCCCCTGCAGAAGTGTAACCCCAGGAGGGTCACAGGAAGATCACGGCAGCAGGACCAGGTCCTTTCCCTTCTCTTGCCAATCGGAATGGCAATAGTGTCTCCTCTTCAGCCTGCAGTCGCCAAAGGGATGGACCGTGACTTTTGACTCAGGAAAGAGCTTCCTTTCCATACAAAGGTGGTCATGACTACTGACACCTGGTATGACATGGGCTTGGGCCACTCCTTTTGCTAGTAATGCTGAACTTTTGTCTTTAAATTTTGCCTAGTTCTCACAAGACCCTCCCCACCTTATAAATGGCCATCCAAAGGAAATGTCTCTTGATGATAAAGGTTTGAGACCCAAATTCCTTCAATGGCAGTATGGCCTAGTAGGATTAGGAGATCAATACTCAGAAAATCGATTAAAAGATATGCAAATTCCAACAGCAAAAATATACCAGAAACTACCCCACGAAAACCCTCACGAAAACAAAACTCCCTGGGCCCACTTAAGACGGTAACATAGGTCAGTGCTGACCAATGATGCTCTGACTCTAGAATTCACATGGCCATTCCACTCACTAATAGCACCGATGGGAATGGAACAACCGAGGGTCTAGAGTCCACGTGAGCAGATGGTTTTGCCATCTGTGGCTTGCCACGAGTCCTCCACAGTAGGTAAGGATGGTATAAACCCGCATCAGCAACATCTCGGTCCCACACCTGCTGGCAAGAGCATATCGTCCCAACGCAGTCATCCAGAAACCAAGAGGGCTCTCAAAAAGGGTGATCACATCGATTCAGATGAGTTAATTGACAGAAATCATACTCTTCCAGAGCTCACTCTGAATTCACTTGTGGGCAACTTTTACAGAGACTAAAATCTTTCCCCACCTACACAGTAACACATTGGCCTGTTAATAAACACCTCTCTCTACAGTAATACCGCGAATATTTATCACTTGGTTACTGTCTTTGGACATGTATTAATTCACTCGTCATCAGAACCACCCTGTGGTGTACAGCCCAGGGCGGTTCAGTAACCTGGTATGCCAGTAAACGCGGGGGAGGGGGACTGGGACTCACACCCCACTGGCGGGTCAGGGCTGTCGGAGCGCCTTGTGGGGCCCAGAGAAGCGCGGAGGACGCGCTCCTTAACTTCGCTCACTGCAGTCTCTCAGACAGACATTGATCTCATTCCGAAAGCCTGGCTTTAGTTTTTAGAAGTTCGAGCGCACTTCAGCGCTCTTGCATCGTAAGACCGGCTTTCGGAAGGCGCTGCTCCCTTCCTAAGGCGACTCCCAGGCCTTATTTCGGGACCGGGTTTTGATATTTCGGATTTTCTTAGGAGGTCCCTAAAACAGGTGGTAAGGACAGGATGCAGCGTGAGGGGCCCGCGACTCTCCCCGTACGCGCGCGAGCCTGAGGCCCAGAACAAGGCCCCCCTTTCAAGCTGCATTCCGACACCCCACCTCCGCCGGGGATCGCGGCCGGCTGGTCTCGGCGTCTCAGACGCAGCTCTCGGCCTCCGCTGTCGCCCCCCGCCCCGCGCCCCGAGTCCGAGCCCCGCCTGGGCTCCCGCTACTCCGCGTGCTCGCGCACACGCTGCGCCGGGGTGCGCAGCGGCGGCCCCTGCCCAGGGCGCCCCAACCTCCCCCACGCACCCCGAGTCCGGCAGGGCTCCCTCCGCCCGAGGGGCGGCGCGGCCAAGGGCAGCCCCTGTCCCCGAGACTCTCCCTGCCGCCCCTGGCCTCCACGGGCTCCCCCTACCGCGTCCCGCGTGGGCCCGGCCAAGGCCACGCGCCCGTCCGCGCCCCGGGCTGCAGAGCGCCGTGGGGGCTCGGGGCCGTCCAGGCGTCCCCGCAGGGTGAGGAGGGCCGCGCCTACCGAGCACGAGGCGAGCCATGCCGACAGCCCCGGCCGCCGCGTAGTCCTGCCGCCGCCTCAGCTCCGCCGCCTCAGCTCCGCCGCGCCGCGCCCCCGCCGCCCCACGTCCCTCCCTCGGACCGCGCAGCCGGCGCCCGGCGGCGCGGCGGGGGCGGGCCGGAAGGCGCTCGCCAAGCCGTGGCCACGGCTCAATGGTTCCTGAAGACGTCACTCATTCGCGTAGCCAATGGGAGGCGGCCGGGTAGAGGTTACCGGTTTGTTTTTTTTTGGTGGGGCGGGGCGAGTGGCGGAAGGAGGGACTTGCTGGGGGCGGGGCTGGCCAGCCTCCCGTCCTCTGGTGGCCTTCTCGCCACTCTGACCAAAGCCTCCCGGGCTCTCAGTGCTTTTCCTTAGAGTCCTGCATTTGGTTTTCCTTATTTCTCCAGGTCTTATTCTGTCTTTACCCTCACCTTGCGTCTAACGACCCCCTTTCAGCCCTCATTCATCCTTTGCCTCCCTCCACCCCCCATTCTCTTTGTCTCCTGGGAGGATAACTTTCTTCGGGCCCCCAGTGCGTTTAGGACCTTATTAAATACGTATTACTTTTTCTTGTTCCTGGATGAGTATTCAGTCAACAAACACTGGCTAAGCACATACTATATGTGACATAATTCACTAAGTATTTATTTCATTGAATTACTTTAAAAGTTCCCATGTCCAGGGCACATGACTGCGCAAAGCCTGTCATAGAGAGGACCCAGTTCTCTGTAGAATCCAAGGGGGCTTCGGCTTCAGGGTGACCTTCCTTACCCTGGGCGGAGCCTTAACAATGCCTTCTCTTGGTCACGTGTCTTGTGAAATTTGCAAAAGAAAAAGTATAATAGGCTAAGACTGGTATCTCTGCTTTTCCCTCCTATGTTTGGAGCGGACTTCAGCGTTTTGTTTTTGTATTAATAAGGAACTGGTAATAGTTTACTTCTCTGTAGTGTTTTACACATAAAACAGCTCTGATTCTGGCAAAAGCACTTATAAGTACAGTGGGGTCCAAGAGTGGTAGTGACTGGCAGGGCTTCCTGGAGCCAGTGGTACTAGAGCTTAGTTTGAAGATTTGCCAGACAGGAGAAAGTCATTCCAAGCAGAGGGAGCAAAGAGAGTAAAAAAAGCACCATGAA
This sequence comes from Eonycteris spelaea, assembly GCA_003508835.1. Taxonomy (NCBI): domain Eukaryota; kingdom Metazoa; phylum Chordata; class Mammalia; order Chiroptera; family Pteropodidae; genus Eonycteris; species Eonycteris spelaea. The sequence goes on from PUFA01000014.1 coordinate 3,431,313, forward strand.
GAGGAAGCTGGCAGCCCATGAGAGATTTTGGGGGGGGGCACTGTCTGTGTGTTGTCTTCTTGATGGATACTTGGGTAGTTTTCACATCACATAGATGGGTTGGTACAGTGTGATATTTCAAAGTGCACACACACACCTTGCCGTTGGTGCTGCAGGCTATTTTCACGTGCTGCCAGGTATATGATGATGGATGTTTGTGTTAGTTTAAATCTCAACTCCAACAAACACTCGCAACCACAAACTACTTAGTAGTCTGAGGCCATTTGATGAGTGCTACTCAGTCTAAAAGAATTATGTTAAATTATGCCAAAAAGAATTGACTAGCCTCCGGAAGGGGGTATGTTTGTGCTTCTCTGAACATTGAAGCCTCCTGTGTCCTAGATACTGTGGGGAGAACACAAGAAATACAGGAGACACAGTTTTAGTCACAAAAGTAGGTTTATCAGTATACTTTGCTATAATGGAGAATATTCTGGCTCTTCTTAGAGGTCTTGAATTTAAAAGCTGAAGTATAAAAGTGGCTTTGGCTACAGATGCAAACAAAGGAAGGGGATGTCATTCAGTCACTCATTTCTTATTTCACGATTCATTTGACAAGTATTTACTGAATAAGTATTTACTTATCTCTGGCTTGATATTGGTCCTGGGGTACTAAGATGATTAAGAGATGTTCCCTGCCCATAGCAGCTCACTGTCCAAAGTGGGAAGCGGGTCAATAAAAAGAAACAATGAGGGTATGTAGAGAAAGTTCTATGAGATCCCAGAGCAAGCAAGAACTCACTCCGCTTGAGGGAGTTTGCCGTTGAAGAGCGTTCCTGGGATGGCGGGAGGCAGAAGGGGGACGTTCTAGGCAAGGACAGCTCGTGAGCGAAGGTACAGAGTGGAGAAAGACATGATGCACGAAGAATCCTGAGCAACCCCCCTGCAGCAGGTTGGTTGGGACCAGACTCACCAGCTACACTGAGCACAGAGATGGTGACTTCAGCTGGTCACTTTTTTCTTACCAATAGGAGTTTAAAGAACAAAAGATTAACACTTTTTACATGACTAAATTTCTTGAATTCTAGAACTTTGGGTCTATATTTCGTCTGGCTCTTTGGGTACTCAGTGAATGAGAATGGAGCATTCCAGGGCTGGGTGATTTGAGACAGTTTCAGAGAGTTCCGTTGGCCTTGGCTGGAAGCTAGGCCGATCGAACACCAGCTCCAGGCTGGTGTTCTTGGGAAAAAAACAGACAGGACAACAATAATATTTTCTGAAGCATGGTAGGCTCCTCTTCCTCTTCTGCCCTCAAAGGCTAGACCGCCAAGCAGAAAAGAATAAACCAAGTGATTAAGGAGGAGGAAAGAATGGTCCAGAAACCTTGATTTTTTTCTAGGACAATGAACAGAATTAGTAACTCCAATTCCCAGCACATTTCACATAGATAATAATGACAACAACAATGTAAATAAACAAACGAATGAATGAGTGAATGATAAATGAATGAATGAATAATAAACAAAATAACTTTGTATGTAATCCCCTCAGAATTACTTAGAGAGGGGTTGGTGGTGGGAGTGTTGATGAATAAACCAGAAGTGCCTTTTCCCACTATTTCCTTGAAATTTTCAGCCCCACCCCCAAGCTGAGTTACTGTGACTCAGCGGCTTGTCTCTCATTGTCCCTCACCCTCCACTTCCTGTAGCACCCTTTTTCTATTCTGAAAGGAGAGGAAGTGGGGGTGGGGGTGGGCGCTGCTGGACTGGAAGCAGTACCTCTGGGGAACATTCTCGTGTTCATTTACATTTGCTCGGAAGTGAATGAAATGGAAGCCCTGAAGAAGGAACTGGAGTATCATCTGAACTTGCTAACACCGGGGGAAAAGCCAGAGGAAAACGAGAGGGCTGTTCCAGGCGGAGGGCATGGCCCGAGCAAAGACACAGAGGCGGGACAGCGCATGGCCTCGTCGCTCGGCTACCGGACCTTTTCCTTGAAATTGCGTACATATGTTATTGTCCCAGGTAGTTACTAAATGTTAGTTTAGTTGCTTCCTATGTGTCAAACATGAGGCTAAACTCATCACAATCATTAACTTATGAAATCTGCACAAAAACCAACTGACTCTCCCTGTCCTTGTCATCCTTTATGGCTCTGCTTGAATTTCAAGTCCTCAGAGGTCTCCCCTGACCACACCTTCTAAAGTTGGTACCCCTTCCCTGGCCCCCAAGATTTTCTATCGAAGCTCCTCGCTTTTTTCTTTCTTAGCAATCGCATTAGGGTTTTTTTTGTTTTTGTTTTTTGTTTTGTTTTGTTTTGTTTTTGTGGCTGCAACAAATTACTGCAAATTTAGTGGCTTAAAACAATGCACATTTATTACCTCCTAGTCCTATAGGTAAGAAGTCCACCAGAGGTCTCCCCGGGCTGCCATCAGGGCGTCAGGGCCGCGTTCCTGCCTGGAGGGTCTAAGGGAGAACCTGTCTCCTTGGCTTTTCTCGTTTCTGGAGGGTCTGCTTTCCTTACCCTGTGGTCCCACCCCCATCTTCAAAGCCAACGGTGTCAGGCTGAGTCCTCAGAGATGTCGCATCTCTTGGTTCTCTCTCTCCTGCCTCCCTCTTCCTCTTTTAAGGACCCCCCGTAATTATAGGGACCACCCGGGTAATCCAGAAGATCTCCCTATTCTAACGCCCGCTGACCTTAGTTCCATCTGCCAACTGAATGCCCCTTTGCCATGTAATTCTGGGGGTGGGACATAGACCTCGTCGGGGCCCATGACCCTGCCTTCCGGAGCGATCATCGCAGTTTAGAGTGATTTGTTCGTTCACTTCCTTTTGTCTGATGTGTGAAGTCCATGAGCGCGGCCTCTGTGTTCGCTGATTCCTCCACGCCGCAGGACCTGGTCCAGGCCGATGCCCTCCGTGGGCACCCAGTGAATACGTTGTGCTGGGGTGAGGGAATGAACGATCCTACAAGGCAGGTATTATCAGGCCTATTTTATTATTTATTATTTATTTCAGACTTCTTTTATACATAAGAAGAGGTTCATCGGTGAAAAAACTCACCCAAGCTGTCAGAGCCATGGATCTTAGAGCCTATAAAGGTCAGGGTGGGCTAGGTTAGGCTGGAATAACAAACAACCCTCATTTCAATGGCTTACAACAATAAAGGTTCATTTTTCCCATGCTCCCTGTCTGTCATGGGTTGTCTACAGCTCTGTTGTACATCAGCTTCCCTCGGGGACCCAGGTGACGGAGCAGCTTCTACCAGGAACGTTGCTGTTCTCACAGCAGAGGGGAAGGGGCCCCCGGCACAACCCCCTGGCTCTTACACCCTCTGTTGGGAAGTGACACACCTCACTCACTCCCCCCTGCACTTATTGGACCCAAGCAGGACACATGAGTTCAACTAGTGGAGACCGTATCAGTCGGCTAAGGCTGCCGTGACAAAATGCCACACGCTGGGCTGCTTGAACGACAGAAATGCCATATCTCACAGCCTGGAGGCTGGAAGTCCAAGATCAAGGTGCCGGCTGGGCTGGTTCCTCCTGAGGCCCTTGTCCTTGGTTCGTCAACTGCCACTTTCTCGCTGTGCCCTCATGTGGCCTTTCCTCAGTGCGTCCACTCTCCCGGTGTCTCTTCCTCTTCTACAAGGACACCCGTCCTATCGGATTAGGGCCCCACGCTTATGACCTCACGTAACCTTAATCACCTCCTTACTGGCCCCATCGCCAAAGGCAGCGACGTGGGGTCAGTCACATTAGGGGCTCAAACACTATGTTTATTCCCCCCATAGAACTTATCGCAATTCGTAACGAACTCAATTATTTACATTTTTGTGTACATATTGTCTGTCTCCTTCCCTGGAATAGAAGCTCCAAGGAGGAGGAGCCAAGGCATTTGGCGCCCTGACCAACTCTCCATCTTGAACGGTGTCTTGCACATACTTAATAAATATTTGTTATTGACTGAAATTTTGATGAAAGGTAGACTTTCTAAAGACTAATAGGAAAAGAATTTGTATATTTTCTTGTAATTCTTTAGATCTAGAATAAAAAAAATAATGTTTCTGAAGAGCCCATCTCTTTTATTTTTACTTTAAAACTTTTACTGTGATTTAAAAATTAATCGACTTTATTTCTTAGATCAGTTTGAGGCTCATGGCAAAGTTGAGTGTAAAGGACGGAGTTCCCAGACACCCCAGCTCCCCCCTCCCATCCACGTCCCCAAGCAGAGTGGCACGTTTGTCACGACCCGACCTACACTGACACACCGTTGTCAACCAGAGCCCGCTGTTTTCGTGGGGGTTTGCTCTTTGTGCTGTGCATTCTACGGGTGTGGACAAACATCTGATGATATGTGTCCACCCTTACCGTCTCACACGGAATCGTTTCGTCGTCCTAAAAATCCTCTGTGCTTCGCCTATAAAAATGTATCAGAAATTCGCTGGGCCAGGAGGCGTCGCAGAAGGTGACGGGAGCTGGTACAAGTCAGCTGCAGTTTGCCAAGCATCCGTCGCTAATGTCCTTCCTTATCTCCGTAGCTCTGTAGGAATAACAAGACTGTATAAAACTGCTTGTTATGTTACAATCGGAGCTCAGCCTTTGCGTAGGAATCCGCTGAGCTGGTGCCAGCATCGATAAGTGCCACTTTCTGCTTAGAGCCTGGTGTCCCGTCTCTCCGGGAATCCGATAACAGTGCCAATAAAGCCAAGGTCTCCGTTCTACGAGGCAAAACGACCTGTAAATAGATAAGACCAGCGGTCTGGAAATTCCTTCCCCCTTGCAGCCCCCCACCCGAAGCTCCCCCTCCCATCCTGAGTCATGAAGCACACGTGAAACCTCATACAAAGGAATCACGCGCCCCTCGCATGGACACTGTGAGGATGTATAAGCTGTAAGAAATCTAACCAAGGGGAGACCATGCTTTGGGGCTATTGAATGCCCCACACGCTCCACCTGCAATAAATTCTCCTTCCTCTAACAAAGTTTTCTGAGCACCCAATTTTCTCCGTCGGGTGTCGCTTCCTGCAACACTTCTTGTCTAACTGAGTTAAATCTCTCCCAGGGTCTCCTTGGCCAGCCGGTACCCAGAGCTGGGTACCCTCATGGGCACCCTCCGGGCAGCCCCCAAGACCACTGGCTCCTGCAGCCTCTGGAGCGTCCGAGTTTCATGTCACTCCTCCCTCTGTCTGACTCTGTCCTGCTCCTGCAAACTCTCATTCCTACACCTGCCGTGCCCAATACTTCCTGTAACTGTGCCAAAAGCCATAATACCAAGGATGTTGACTTTCTGCTCTCCAAACAAGAGGTCTTGTAGTTACCAGAATCTGCCCTCATTAGCAATTTTTGTTTTCCCTTTACATGATCAATCACCAAATCCTGTCCAATTTGAAACCTAAATAACATTTCTGCTCTCCATCCACACGGATCTTGGCCTAGCTCAGATTTCAGCATCTCATCTGAACTATTACAAGAGCCTCCTTGCTTCACCTCCTTTTGCTTCTTTTCTATTCCACCCTTCCTCAGAACTCTCCAGAACTTTCCAGAGTTTTCTAGAGGTTGAGAGAAGACCAGGTCCCTTTCTTGTTTTGTTTGACATACTAAAAACTGAAGACATATCAAAGCAATATTATAAGGCTATGATGGATTTTACATGTTTACTTTGAACAGAATTAATGCTTTACTTTTAAAAATTTAATACCAGCTGCTAGTCATAAGGTAATCGTAGAATTTTAAGAAAGAATTAATATAGTTCATTTTGAATGGTGTGACCTGGTAACAGGGCACCAGTTCAAAGTAGTTCCATGAATATCACATTTTTTTCTGCCCTGTCAGTATGTCCTTGTGACTACATATGGGATCTCATTCGAGGATAATCTCTTAGGCCCGACGTTGGATTCTCTGAGAATTAGAAGCCGGTCGATGGTCCTTCGGGCTTCCAGGGGCTGCACTGTGAATTCCCAAGCCTTGGCCCCACCCTCTGTGCCACAGCCACTCTGGGTGACTTTTCTTGCAGGAAGCCTTCACTCTTTGGCTGTCTCTGCCTAGAATGCTTGTCCCCCATCCTGCCTTTGGCTGATCCCCATTTGCCCTCTAAGTCTAAGACCAGGATTATCAGAGGCATGCCCACACCTGCCCCCAGGGAGGGTGAGGGACTGCGCCTCCTCCAGGCTCCACCTGCATCCCGTGCCTCTGGCGATGGGCAGAATGGTTCTTCTGAGGCTGCCTCCTCCAGGGCTGAAGGAACATGACTACATCCCCAGTTCCTAGCAAGGGCCTGGGGAAATGAATGAGTAAACCTTCTGATAAATAAACGTTTAAGTGAATGAAATGCCACAGGGCTCTACGCCTATCAGTTCTCCATTTGCTCTGGGCTGGATAATTTTGTCTGAGTTGAACTTGGTAAATTTGCAAGACTGCCTCCGACAAGTTCCGGTCCAAGGCCAAAGGCCTCTTAATCAATCTCTCCTGGGGGGATACATCCCTCACAGGTAATCAGAAGGACCGCCAGGTGGCGCCAAGTCCCCGCGCTGGACAGTCACACCAGTCTTTCAGAGCCCAGAGAGAGAGAGTTCCAAGAGACTGACTGCAGGTTATTCTAGATTATTTTCTAGAAGGAGTATCCCTGAGCTCCCTCTCAGCACCTGAATCCAGCTCATGGACACAAAGAAATTCTGTAAAAGATATTTAACCTAGTTAAAGGGATAAAATTAAGACAAGGAAAAATTCAGAATGTTGCCTCAATTTAGAGGTTCCGTCTTAGCTGCATTTTTGAGCCCCTCTGCAGAAGTTTCCTGAATGCCAGTGTCCTTGGTACAGGCCTCGTAAGCCCCTTGACTCCTCACACTGATGACAGATTGGAGCTTCCACAGGCAGGCCAAGAAGCCCACGTGGGTTCTCAGGCAAAGGCGTGCACTGACAGGCTCTCCAAGGACCTGAAGGGGAGTGGACATGGAAATCAAGGCTGGAAAGAGTCAGTGACATCCCAGGGCTAGAAGCTCCAAAAGAGTCTGGAAGCAGAGCTCTGGGCCCCGGGATCCTGGGCCGGCAAACTGGCACCTCGTGGTCAGGCAAAAGCTGGGGCTCTTGTGGTGATCTTTCCTTCCCCACCCTGACTCCCACTGCTTATTTCACTCATTGTCTGAGGATGCCACAGAGAAACAGAATCCAAAATAAACTCCCACTCCCTTATCCCAGTCCCTCAAACTTCTGAAGAAGATTTAAACCTGGCATTACGATTTTTCCAAAATCCAAAATCCCAAACAGCTTACGCAGTGAGCACGATGCAGATCCGAAGAGAAATCCCCAGTGAATTTTCATCTTTTCTCTGGTGGTGGCAGCTGCGTAATTTCCAAAGGAGGCAGCAGCTCCCTCTCCACTCAAGCTCCACTTCTGAGCAGAGATTAAAATGGCGAAAATCTTGAGCTGGATCAAAGGGAAATGTGGGCCACGGACGCTGTCAGCAGCAGTGTGCTTCGGAGAGAAGACTCTCAGTGGAAAGGGAACATTCTGGAACCTTCTAGATTTGTGCGCCTCCTCCCCTTAGAGACTTCCCTCCCTCCCTGGGGCCCCCCCAACTCGCAAGACTGGGATTCTGAGGGGTGGGATCTCACCGGGCCTGGACTCAGTATGCTCAGTAAAACGGTTGATTGGATTGAGGCCCCAGGCATCTGTGGTCTAGCAGAGTCCTGGGCTCTTCCCTTCTGTGGGCAATTGATAGACAAACAGTAGACAAGAAAATGTTTGTTGAGTGAGTGAGTCTTTATGGCGTGTGCTTACGTGAGCATGAATGTCTGGGGCGGGAGAATGGGGCAGGGACAAATTGTCCGTACTTCTGTGCTTACCGAGCCTTGTTCCTCCACTTCACACGTGACCTAAATCACCTCAGGTAAGCCCCACGAGCAGTCTGTGAGCTGAGAAGGGTTATTTTTATTTTAGACATGAGATGGTGGAGAGGTTTGAGACACCCCATGGTCACAGGGCTGGAAGGTGACCGAAGTGGGCGACACGGCCGAGTCTGTGGGACTCCAGGGCCTGTGTTGCTGACCAGACTGACCGGCACAAGTCGGTTCCCGCCCTCTCGCGGTCTGGCCTCATTCTTGAGCTCATTGCCTTCCATCCCGCTTTCTCTGCCCCCGTACGGGCTCCGTCTGGCTGATGGAAGCTGCACGGCCGACGACGTCCACCAGGTGTCGCTGCAGGCCAGGCCGGGGTTCGCCGCGTGGCCGTGGAGGCGTGCGGCAGGTGGGGGACCGGAAGCAGGCGCCCTACAGGCCTCGAAATACGCTTCTGGGAGCAAAATCCAGTTTTCATAAACGAGCCTCGGGCGCAGGAGGAGTCGGAGCGGAGCAGAGCGCTGGCCGGGGTTCCGCCTCGGAGTTACACCTTGCCGGGGCCGAGGCCCGCAGCGGGAGCCGTGACCGCAGCCCCGGGGCCCGGTCGCTGGTGCCTGAAATGACCCGCTAACCCAGGTGCCCAACGAGCTGAACGTGTCACCTGAACTTTGACCTGTCTTCTGCCCTGTTGGCTGGTTCTCTGCGCCAGGGCTTCTGAGAGTTCCACAATAAATGACAGCAGTCACTTGTCCATCTAGACAAGGACAACAGTAGCTGAAAACAGAATCTTGCTCTGGGCTTCACTGTGTCCAGTTCTCACACTGAGGTGGGGCACGGGCAAGAAGCGGCACCTTAAAGCCTGGCGTTTGGAGAGGGGGCTCCCCTCTTAGACGCCATCCTGAGACTTTTCCTGGGAAGGGAACAGGGTGTCCCTCTGGGGTCCAGTTGCCATAGAGAGGTGAGACCGACTTGGCTTGGGGCACCCGCAGTGAGGGCAGGGGGGCCTTTGGAGGTTGGCCCTGCCGTTCAGCCTGTGTATTTTTGGACGGAGAACAGAAATCCACAGCAGGGAATCGTGGGTTGAATCGTGTCCCACCCCTCCCCCCCAATTCACACATTGCGTCCTGACCCCCAGTACCTATGAATATGAATTTATTTGGAAATCGGGTCCTTGCAGATGTAATGAGTTAAGGTGAGGTCATTCCAGAGGAGGGGGCCTCACTCTGATCCAGTATGACCAGTGTCCTTGTAAAAAGGGACCCGAAGGAGCCAACCCTGCCAACATCTTGATTTTTAATTTCCAGCCTCCAGAGCTCTGAGACAATCCATCTCGCAGCCAGCCAGTCTGTGGTACTTTGCCACAGCGGCCCCAGGGACAGTGTCTGGGGGCCACATGGACACCAGCCGTCCCCGAGGATGTGTCCGTGACCAAGACGGGGAGACTCTCATCACGGTCGGCCTAACCTTGCCCTCGGGACTCAGGGGTGGAAGAGAACTGCCTGTCACTTCAGAGATCCTGCATTCATGCGGATGGGGACGGGACCTCCCGGTGCCCACCCGGCCCTGAGGTCTCGTGTGCGTTCTTTGATCTTCACAACGACTCTGTGAAGTAGGCGCTATTTTTTGTCGCCCCGTGTTACAGATGAGGACACCGAGGCTCGAGGCTCGGGGCTGTTCGCTCCTCGGCAGAGCAGTCCTGGCAGTTCTTGGTGCTCGTTCCGATCATGTGGTCCCCTCTTCTCTATCGGTTCTTCACCACTTGGGGGTCCGGCCTGGTGTCTGCTACTGCGCTTTCTTGCTTACCTGGCCTCTCTGCCTTTCCCCAAAGGGCTCGAGGTAGTGTGCAAGATACGAATGAGACGAAAATTTTAAAACAAGGGCAAAGAAAAATACAGGGAGAGTGGAAAGAAAATGCCTGCGGGAAAGTTAATGTGTGCAGATTCAGTTATGAAGTCAGGGCAGAGATTCTGAAGAGCAAAAAACAGAGAAACCTGATCGATTAAAGTTTTTACTCTACCAGGTCAAATAAACCTACTAGTCCTATCTGCATTTGCAGAGATCTCAAAAAAAATAAAGGATTGCATGAAACACAGATGAAGACAGGAGAACTCAGAGGGCTGAACCAACTGGTCCAAGGTTGCCCAGCGAAGAGGCGGCAGCCCCGGATTCAAAGCCAAGTGCTCCTGACTGCAGCTGGGCTCAGACTGAGCCCATGACTTTTGTCTCCATTTCCAACAAGACACAATTCCTGTCCTCAAGAAGAGGAGAGAAATCAGCCGCACGAAGGCTCCTTGTGCGCTTCCCGCTCTGGGTGGCGTTTCAGAGCAGCGTAACGATGGGATTGGCGTGGTCGCGGCTGAGTCTTGAAGAGGTGGCTGGCTGAGCCTGGGGCCGGGCCGGGGAGCCAAGCATTCCCAGCAGAGGGGACAGCAGGAGGAAAGGCCTGGGGGCCAAAAATAGCTTGCGTCCAGAGGGGCTTAAATAGTTTAGCGTTTCTGGAATTTAAAGAGCCCGAAAGCCCACATCCCCTATCTCAGTTAACAAGGTCACCTACACCCATCAATTCTCAGGGTAGAGAAGTGGCAGTTGTCCCCCGTCACCTGATGGGCCGACTTTACCTCCTAGTATCTCTCCAAATCATCACCATGGGAACCCCTTACATTAGATGGACCCTTGCATCTCTCTCCTGGACCGCTGCTCTTGTCACCTGTTCACTCTCCCTGTCTCCAGCTGGCTAACCCACCTTGGCCCATCACCTGCCTGCTGCCCTTGGTACCCACGTGTGCGGGGGTCTGTGCGTAGAGCAGATTCCCCTCCACGGAGACGATTTGGTGGGATCGATCAAAATCATACATGAAGAAGCCCTTTGACACAGCAATTCCACGTCCGGAAACTCATCCTCTGCACACACCCCTTGTTGCTTTGTGATGGCACCGAGACACCGGAGCTAGCGCAGCGCCCGTCCATGGGGAAAAGGCGCGCTGGCCCACAGACCGTTTCGAGGCCAACGAGAGGACCGAGGCTGCTCCCCGCAGACTGGTCAGTGTGACTCAGGCTCCGGAACCCAGGGCGAGGGCTGCACAGCCACAGCACCTGGGGACGGCGACGCCCTCTGGGAGAGGGCCAGGGCGAGGCGGGACTTTCCTGTCACCGTGCTTCTTGCACGAGTTCTTTACGTTGAACATGTTTTACCTTTTCCAATAAAAATACCGTCGACCTGTCTCGCGCATTGTGGCCAAGACTTTTCTGAACTGCAGATGTGATCATGGCACGCCCCTACTTCAAGCCTTTCCGGGGCTCTCTAGGACAGGGTGTCTGGGGCAGTCAGGTGACCCCTTATGCTTGTGGTAGAACAATTAACACCTGTTCATTATTTTTAGTCCCTGCTCATTCTCAGAAATGTCCTGGGGTGGACCATAAATCATTCCTCACTCCATCGGTGACCCTAAAGATACGGTCCATCCTCCTGAACGTGAATCCCAAGCCTGCTGCCTCATCCGGCTCCACTCCCCAGGTCCATCACACGTGGCCCCTACCCGGCAGTGCCAGGAGGGTCTGTCTCCCCGCCTCCCTGCACGAGGACACAGATAGCATGCTGGGAGAGGCCGGGGGGGGGGGGGGCATCCAGGTGGAGACATCCAGAAGGAAGGTAAATACACTGGCCCGAGGCTGGGGAGAAGCTTTGGTGGACCCCCACTCGTGTGGGAGGTGAGCTGATGGGGTGGCCTGGGCCAGTATGCCTGGGGAGAGGGAGTCAGAAGGAAGAGACGAGCCTGGGGCCTGAGACGCAGCCTGCAGGAGCCCCCTCGTTCAACCCAGGCCCTGCACCTGCCTGCCGGTCTTCGGAGCTGGGGCCCCTTTGAGCTTGCTGCTGGCTCTCTCCTTGCCTCACCTTGTCCCAGCCCTGGAGGAGGAGCCTGGGCATCGGCCATATTTAAGGGGCAGGCCCTGGTGCACGGGAAGGAGCAAAGAGGCACAAGGAAGATTCTGGAGGCCATGAAGGTAAACTGTTGGTTTGTGAGTGACAGGTCTAGGAGGGACTCGAAAGTGTCCATTCCATAGAACGATTAGGAGGTCATAGGCACCCTGAGCGAGCTGTTTTAGTAAAGCAAGAGACGAAGATTCTATGAAACAATAATAGAAATCAGGGTGTTTACACGTTGGTGGTATCCTAGCAACAGCGTCTTCTCAACAGGGGTAAATGTTCTAGAACTCGAGACCAAATTATACCTGAACGCGGTGTTCTAGAATGCCTGCAGGGGTTGTCAGCTACTTTCTTGCTCGGAGGTGCTCAGGAGATTGGTCAAAACGACCCCCTTCCCTCTAAACATCCAGGGAGTGGGTACCAGGCGTCCATTATGTGAGAGAACATCTAAGTGCTTTGCCGGGGTGGCCTCCGGAATTGAGAGTCAACTGGAAGGAAAGGAGATGAGAACGCGTTCCCAGCAGGGAAAATGAGCTGCAAATGGTGCTTCGCAGCCTTTTAAGTCGGAACATCGCTAAACGTTGTTAAGACTTCACTAGGGGGTCAGATGCTCTCCCAAGACACACTGGCAGTTCCCGCCTTCCGCTCCCCGAGTCTCCCCATCCCTGATGACTGGTTTGACCCACAGCTCATTTTCAGCAGCTTTTAACGATGCTCAGAAAACAAGGGGAGGGAATTAGGCCTCCAAGGCTGCCATTCCTCTGTTGGGTGCTTCCCCCTGGGTCCTTGGTGCCTCAGGGAGAGCCCTTAGCCCGCCCTTGTATGATTTTGTTCTATTAACCCCGGCTCCCCGGAGATAAAGGGTGAGCTGTCGGGGGCTGCTCACGGGCCCCCCTTTGTGGCGCTCCCTTCTCTGGTAAGTACTGCAGGGCTACTGTGTGCCAGGCTCATGAGGTGCCGGGCTGACTTAGGTCCAGTCTCTTTCTCTGAGGTCCCAAGGTTGAGTGGAAGAGATAACGTAGCAAACAGCTTCCTCGGGGGCAGGACAACAAACTAGAAGCCAGTTTGCGGGGCATCTAACCCCGTGCTGGGCAATCAGCAGAGACTTCCTGGAGGAGGTGATGTCGGCGTCAGGTCTTGAAGCACCAGGAAGAACCGGCCTGGCGGAAACTGTGCGAGATGTTTCTGACCGCTGGAGCAACTTCTGCCCACAAGCAGGCGTGGCTGGGGGCTGGCGCGGGGCGCGGGCACCGCATTTCGCCAATGCTGGGGCTCAGAAGGCGCTGCCTCCGGCATTGTTCCTGGCGCAGGGAACACAGGGACCAGGTCCTCCTCCATGGAAGTCGGGGCCGGGGTTCCTGGGCAAATCATCCTGTCGCTGGCTGCCCCCTTGACCCTGGTGATGACCTCTGCAGCCTCTGAACCTAGGTGCTGGGTGAGAGCGTTGGAGAAGGGGGAGCCGGCTCAGCCCTGCGGGGCTGCAGAACTTCAGGAAGGTTTCGACCTTGTTCTCCGAGACCCCTGCAGATGGAAGGGGGGCGACCCGGCTGCCCCTCAGGTTCTCTTGAGTTTTATATAAACTAATACCAAAGGGCCTTGGGTGGGACCAAGCCCCAGGCTCTTCTCACCACTTCCTTTATTGTTGTCATGCCTTTGGTTTGTCCTGAGGAATGGCGGGAGCTCGCTCCTGGGCTTACCGAAGGCACGCACGTCACAGGAGCTCACGCGTGTCATCCTCACAGCCACTTTTTGAGGTCAGAGCGGGAGACAGGACCACGCTGCTGCCAGCTTCTTCCTTAAAGGGTGACGCGTCCAGGCACGCGGCTGGGGCTCAGGACGCCCAGAAACGGTGTTCCTCTGGCTCGTAGTGAAGTCCTTCTCAGAAACTGGAGACAATCGGCATGTTCTGCAAACAGCCAGGGACATCGCTGACCCTGCCTGGATGTCTCCCTGTCTTAGCTTCCTGTTTGGGGCTCGTGGACAGCTGAGTCGGACATGACCATGGTGACTAACAGGCAACTAACTCCAACCCCAGCTGCTAATCACTGAGCGGCACTGCCCTGCAGAGGCTCAGGAGAGCCTGGGCAGGTGCTGGGCCAGGACAAGCCCCGCCGCATGGGGGCTGTGCCCATGGCCCTGGGGGCCTCGCGGGAGGTGCTGTGGGAGAAACACCTGTGCCCTTGGGCTCGGGTCCCGGCCTGCTGCCCCGCCTGTGTGATCTTGGGCAAGTTGCTTCCCGCAGATGTCATACACCTCCCCGGGAGAGTGGGATGACATGCTTTGGCTGCTCTGGATTCTAGTGAGAATAAGAGTTAAAGTGTGCAACATACTTTGTAAATAGTGTGCAAAGGTCAGGGGTTCCTGCCCTAACTTTTCAGTCTCACAGGGGAAGGGGAAGGTGGCGGGCATGTCTTTGTGGGTGGTGGAGTGAGGGAAGTTGGATGCGGTATCTTTTGATTTTTAAAAAATCTTTTCTTTATGGTAATTTTCAAATACCAATAAAAATAGACAGAATAGCATAATGATTTTCCATGTGTTCACCACCATGTAACAGCTTTCCGCTATCTTGTTTCAATCATGCCCTTTAAAAAAGTCCACTTTATTGAGGCACAATTTATATACAAATAATGCATCTGCATGTAACTTTTGAATAAGGCAGACGAGTTTAGGGATTCTTGCACATTACCACAATCAGATATTTAACATTTCGTCACTTCCCAAAGTTCCCTAGTTGCCCCTTCCCGATCAACAGCCCGTCCCCACGATCCCAGGCCCTAGGGCAGAGCCTCCGGGAGACAGGCGTCTTCTGAGGCCACTGTAGGGTCTTGTTCTCTGTACATTTTGACAGTGCCTTGTGGCCTCTGAGATGCTGGCAGACCTCTGGGAGGTGATGCTCCCCTTTACCTCCACTGATTGACCGGCAACACACTCAGCTTTGTTTGCATGTGGTGCCCTGCAGGGGGTGCCCGGGAGCCGCATCCGACCCAGGCACCGCGGAAGCCAGTCTCTGACTCCCCCGGCCTTTTCAATCTCCTTCTTCTTGCTCTTTTGTTCTCCTGCTCTGTCATTTCTCCAGGTCGATTTTTGGGGCGGGCACGTCCACAGTCACAGGGTGCCACCTCCACGTGGCTCTCCTTTCAACGGCATCAAATCAGCTGCATCAAAGGGAGCTCGGGCGGTTGCTGGGCAGGTTGCCCAGGACTGCACGGCGGCTTCTGATGCACACTGCCGGCTCCCGGGTCAGGCGGATCGAAACCCACGCTGACGGTTTACATTTCCCCGTGATTGACCCTGAAAGACAATGAGCCTTCATGGGCATGCCCATCCAGTCAAGATGGAAATCCGTTAAATCATGTGACTAAAAAACAATGGTGACCTAATAATGGAGTATAATGCCAGCTTAATTATTCCTGCTCTTCGCGACTCTTTTTAAAATATTGTCTGTTGGCAGCGAATAATTATATCCTGGTAGATATTTTGGCGGTTTAAACATTTCTTATTTTCTAATTCTAGGTGTCTGGTTAGTGTAATGGGCATTTTTATTCATGTATGATTAAAAAAATTCCAGGTATTTACAAAAATTAAATCTGGTCTTGAACTGAGCTTATAATTACTGACTTTGATAGCACTAGCGATACCGCTCCGTGAAAGCTCCTGTCTTCACTTAGTTGCTTCTGACCCTGGGGAAGTGACGAAGCAGTGCAAAAAGCCCACGTGGGATTTGAAGCCAGACGGACCCACGTTCAAGTCCTGGCTGTGCCACTCGCTAGGTGTGATGCAGATCAAGGCTTCGACCTGCCTGGTTTTTGGATTCCTCAGATGTAATGAAAATGTTTGCATCTCCTGGGATTGTCCGGAAGATGCTTGCTGTTGCGGTTCGCTTGACTAAAGTGACTGTCCTTTCAGCTTTTCGAACTTACGTATCAATCTCTACACCTCCAAGGGCTTGGATGTCTTTCTCTGCCCAGCTTATCCCATGATGAACAAAGCCGAACAGATTCTTCAAACAGAAGGAAGGGCATTTGTTCATTAAAAAATTGCCATGCTGGGGAAAGGTTGGCGAAATTGAATATGGAGAAGTTCTCGTCCCTAAAAAGACATGATGTATCCTTAGCCCAGCAGGAAGGGCACGGGCTGAGTGTAACTGGGTATTAACATGGGAGGGGTCCGTGTGGCTCTGGACAAAGGCGGAGCTTGGTGGGAAAGCTTAGAACTTCGGGTGGAAGGATGCATTGCCCGAGGGAGAGAGCTCTGACCTGGGTGCCACACTGCAGTTCTGTCCCCAGGAAGAGAGGGCAGGGCAGGCTGGCCACTCCCCCAACACTCTTCTCAGGCTGAGTTCACTCAGCACCCACCCATTATCCTTAGGCTTCTCCTGCAGCGTAACATGGGCTCGTGGGGTTCGAGTTCACGGTCTCCGAAGAGGAAGTACACAGGATGCTTCAGCTGGGTGTTGGAATCTCCATTCATGTTTATTTTTTGTCTTGTTCTAACATTCTACTTTTGGTTTACTTGTTATAGTGTGTACAAAACGTGGTAGTTTAATCATATTCGCCACTTGTAAAATTTGTGAAAGATAAAGGTGTGTTTATTTGAGGATACATAGTCTAAATATAAAAAGAAACCAATGGAAAAAGACGTAAGTCCAGAAACAGACCGAGCAAACACAGAAATGTGATTTATGACAAAACAAGGCGGTATAGACCAGTGGGGAAATGTACTTTTCGTTGGTGCCGAGATAAAAAAAATAACCATATAGGGAAAAAATGGGATAGAATTCTTTCTCATGCCATTTACAAATCTCAATTCCAGGCAGATCGAACACCCAGATACGAAAGCCAAAATTACAACACTTTAAGAAGATAACATTTATCTTTACCACCTGTAGTTAAGTAAGAAGTTCTTAAACAAGATACAAAGAAATACAGATCATAAAGGCAGAAAAGGGTACATCCGTTAACGGTGACATAAGAATTTTTGTCATTAAATTCACGAATCTGTCCATTGCTGGTGGGAACGTGAATGGGCACAAGGGCTTCAGAAAACAGTTGGGCATTACCTAGTAAAGCCGAAGGAGCCACACCTCGGGACCTTGCAGGGTCGCACTCCTGAGCGTATATTCTAGAGAAAGTCTTATCAAGAATGTTCACGGCAGTTTTGTTCCTAGCGGACATAAAGTTAGAAATGGCCCAAGTGCTCATTGGCAGGAGGAGGGGTAAATAAGCTCCCGGGATATTTACAAAACGGAATGCTCCACAGAAGGGAACACTAATGCACTGCAAATATGTACAGGGAGAAGGACGAATTTCAGGACTAGATGGTGGGGAGCAAAAAAAAATAAAAAATAAAAATAAAGGCAGCAGGGGGAGACTGAGTGTACGCCATTTCCTTTACCGGAGTTCAAAAATACGCAGAACGAAATACACTGTCAGGGATACAAACAGGGTAAAACTGTGCCGCACAGGGAAGCCTAAACACACCCTGGCGACAGAGGAGGCCGCTGTGGGGGAGGGGTGTGTGATGAGGAGGACCCCCCCCCCAAGACTGAGGCACCAGCAGTCCCAGTTCTTCCGCTGGGTGCGGGGCAGGTGGGTGTTTGCAGGGCTGGCCGTCCCTGCTCTGCACACACCGGTTATAAATATCCCTCTGTATGTGTATCTACTAAGACCTTCTAGACCTGCTCAATAAAAACAGTGGTCTGAACCCTCTGGGTTTACAGGGAGCATGGTGGCACCCAGCCCTGTCTGCACCCGACAGCCGCTCGGAGAGCTCGTAGCTGCTGAGCAGGGGTCCACAGTCCTGACTCCTGCGTGCGGTGCTGGGCGCGTTCCGGGCAGCGGGAGGAGGATGGGGACGTGTCAAGGGCCATGACCAGGAGCAAGCAGGAAGCGGGTTCCCCGAGAGGGCACCCTGCGCTTTCCACAGTGACCTCAGAAGCCGGGAGTCGCCTGTGTCCCTTCTAGAGCTCGTCTGGACCATTTTGTCTAAGAGTAGCTTAGCCAGGCCAACGCCGGGCCCCGCTCGGCCCTGGGAGATGCTTCGTATGACAAATAAATCACCAGCTACCAAGCTACTTTTGTGAGGAGGCGATAAGAATGGAGCACAGAAAGTCGATGCGCCATCACTCTGCCTTACCTATGGTTGTCAAGGTTACCAGAGCCTCGTGTTTCTTAGTAACCACTCCTCCCAAAATAGCCTCTGTTGGTGCCAGCCAGTGAAGCGCATCCTGTATCACGATCATCTCTCTCGCTGCTGTGAGAGCAGACCAGGAGGCCCATTTACGTGGAATAAGGTTACGCAGCGCGCACGACGGTCCCTCATGTCTGGAAGTGGGGCTCCCTGCTGCTAGAGCCGTCCCTGGGGAATGAAGGCCAGTCCCTCGGAGGGACGAGCCGGAAGAGAGGGATGCTTGACCGGGCAGGAGGGACCCCATTTCACTCATGGTGGGAAGAGAGGAGGAGAGGACGAGTGGGAGTGACCAGATGGGCTCGCTTCCTGAGGAGGGGGAGGGCACTGGCTTGGGACAACCCTTCTGTGACCTGCCGAAGCCGAAGGACTCCCCCTGACAGCTTTTCGCTAAAACCCCCTTGGCCTCCAAGTCCACAAGTGTTTAGAACTCACGAATGCTCGTGTCCGCCGTTGCTTGTTTTTCTAGCTCTTTTTGAATTTTTTTGCCTGATTTCCAAGCATGTATCAGAGTTAATGAAGCGGTTCTATGATTAAACCACTTAGAAATTTAGAAGACAATGTACTTGGGTTTGAATGGGATAATTAGACATTGGGGCAGGGGGAACATTTGTGAGAGAATTACATACAAAAACCCCATGTAGCCCCCTTTGCATCATATCCCTAAAAAATAAAATAAAATAAAATAAAAAGGATCACTCAGAGCACTCAGGAACGAGCTCCTGCATGCATTTTGGGTAAAAGCAAAGGCATTTCTTTTTCCAGCAGAATGCTCTACGAAACCCTTCAAAATGTGGGTCTGAAACTCCAGTTCCAGTTCAACACCACCGAGGAGGCTCGCATCGTTTTTCACTTTCAGAGACGCATGTGATGCCGCCAAACGCCACGAGAATTTGTTCCGGCAAGACGCAGGCCTGCTAAGGCGCTGGGCACCATCCTATCCTTCGCGGTGAATCATCAGATATATTTTAAGTTAGGTTTTTGTTGGTGGAGAAGTGGTGGCTTTAGGGTACAGTGAAGATGTGGGGTGGGGACTCAGCCAGGCAAAGTCTGGAGAGAGCCCACGGGGACCTTGTGGTGTAGACTTGGGCTCCCAGCCCCACTTCCTGCCTGCGGACTCGCAGTGAGCAACCTTGACCCTGGCATCCACTCACATTTATACGGCTCAGTGATTGACAAGGTTCACGGCAGGCATCACTCCGGCGGGTCCCAGTCCATCTCTGAAACAGGTACAGATAGATTCCTTCATAGGGCACACATGTCGCTCGCGCACTCAGAGCCAGGGTGAATCTGAGCTGTGCCCAGCTCTGAATTTGTCCAGACTCTGCCCCACGGGAGATGCTCGTGCGTGCGTGAATGAGGTGCGGGGCGTGGGGCCAGGCGGCAACGCGGGCGGGTGGCAAGGGCACTGGGTTTGGAGCCCGGAAGGCCTGAGTTCTCAGCCTTGGCTCGGTCATTGTCCAGGTACTTGATCTTAGGCAAGCGAATGAGCCTCTCTGAGCCCTATTTTCCTTTTCTGTAAATGGAGTCGGTTACATTGCCTTCTTCGCGAGGGTGACGTGAGGCTTATCTGATATGTGAGACGTGGGAGCACTTTGTAAATGAGGAAGCTTGCTGAAAATGCCCCAGCTTGGGCTTACCAGCAAGCCTGCTGTGTCTCAGGAAGGTGTGATCAGAGCGTTGGAGGACCCCGAGGTCCTGCCACGGGTTCATGGTGACAGAACCACTGGCCTAACCTGGAGACAAACGCGCCTCCCGTCCCAGGGTCTGCTTTGCTTGGCGTACGTTGATGGGGATGTGACCAAGCATAGTGTGCTTCAAGGGGGCTTTGCCCAGTCACCTCTGAGTCTCAGCCCCTCGCCCGGTGACTGCCGGACCTCATGGAATTGGCCGGCGGTCTGTAGGTGAACGAGGAAGAGGAAGAAGCACCTCTCTCCTCCCCTCCTCCCTCTGCCCCTCCCGCTCCTCCTCCTCCTCCTCTTCATTTCTGTGTTATTTTTCTCTCTCACCTGGCGAGGCGTTCAGATAGCTCGGATCATTTCGTCGCCACTTTGCTTTAATCGTTTTCCACGAATCAGCTCATGTATTGAACAACACGTATTCAAATGTGCTTCCTCACCTTGTGCTCTGACGTGGGAAATTTGGTTTTCGTGTGGGCAGACCAGGGATGGACTTCAAGGACTGAGGTTACTCAGCAAGCCAGGGGACCCCTGAGCTGCAGTCTCCCTACTGGGAAGTGGGGGAGATGACACATCCTTCCTCAGTGTCCTGGCACAGATCCTGGGTGCGTGAATGCCCTGTGTTAACTGGGAGGGATGTGGGATTCTTTGCAGAATGACGCCTTCCAGAGAGAACAGGCAGTGGCCCTCCAGGGAGGGCTGATGAGAGCCAGGCGCTGGTAAGGCAGGAAGAATTGCTTTAAGGGATTTGGGGGGCTGCTGGGGAATTCTTGTGCCCCACAAATTCCTTATGAGGAGTTTAACCAGCAGGCCCCGGGCCTAGAGCAATTTTCAGTTTCCTCTATAAACTCAATGATTTCCTTGGGAGATATTAAAGCTAATTTTCCCCTAAAATATTGAACGACAAGGCAAGAAGTTCTTAAAAGCTGATTCCACTCAACCCTGAGTTCTTTGGTGTTTGAAAAATCTTCTACTCGTCTACTTGGGGGACCTTAACAAAATACCATCACCTGGGGAGTGGGGGAGGGGCTTCGACAACAGGAATTTATGCTGTCACAGTTCTGGAGGCCTGAGGTCCAAGATCAGGTGGCAGCATGGTCAGTTCCTGGCGAGGACCTTTTCTGGCGTACAGATGGCCACCTGCTCTGTGTCCTTACATGATGGAGAGAGGACGCTGGTGTTCCTTTCTCTCCTTATGACAGCATCCGTCTTATGACCTCATTTAACCTTAATCGCCTCCTTAAAGACCTCCTCCCCAATACAACACGTGGGGGTTAGGGCTTCAACACATGGATTTTGGGGGCGAGCCAGTTAAGTCCACAACAACCCTCAGGTGTCACGTCTGCAGGACCGGAAGTGGCGGAGGCTTAGGAGTCAGGCTGACCTGGCTTCAAAGCCCGCCCTGCTGCCTGGAGCCGAGGGACTCGGCCAAGAGTTTGGCCCCTTCTCACCTGTTTCCTCTTCTGCAAGTGGAGACAACAGGATCATAGGTCCCGGAGCTCACGTACGGGTCAGGCGAGGGCAAGATTACAAAGCACCGAGACCACCATCATGCACCTTGCAGTCCTCAGAGAGTCAGTTCCCTCCTTTTCTGCCCTTCCTTGAGATGTCGGCCCTTGGCATTTTGCGCTCTGCACATTGAAGGGGGTGAGCTGTCTTTAGGATTTGTTCCTCCTTTCTGGAAGTCTGTAATCTTGACACTAGGGCCTAGTGACTAAGAGGGGCCACAGGCCTCTGCCTTGGCCCCGGTGAGAATAATAATGTACTAATAATAACTAAGGTACCGTATGGGGAGGTACCTGATTCGGTGCTTGGAGGGTACTGATGCTCAGTAAATGTGCTTGCCCGTGGCTCCCGATGAGGCCTGAGCTGGGAGGATGTCAGCCAACGAAGGTCTATTGAGCACCTACTGTGTGCCAGGCAGTAAGGATAAAACACTGGAATGCACAGTGTCTGCTCTTATGGAATTTAGAGTTTTGGGGGAAGAGGGAGACATCGGTTGGATGATTACCAAGGCTCATGTCTGTGGTCTCGGGTCCACGCCCACCTGACCAAGGCCTCTGCCACTCCTGCTGCTGCAGACAGAGTCCTCCTGAGGGGCCTCCCTGTGCCCGCGCTCTGTGGGAGAGGGGCTGGAATTCCTGCCCTAAGTACCTGGCACCTCGTCAAATGCCAGCTCAACCTACAGCTATGCACTCCTCCTCGGCCATCTCCTGTTTTGGTCCCCCAGGCAGCCACTCTCCATGAGCCAGGGAGCCATGTCTCCACTCCTGGTCCTGCTCATGGTGGGGAAGAGAATTCCGTTGATAACAAACGAGTTTCGAGGAATCGAGGTGACGCGTTTGCTGACCCTGCGCATGCGCGGTGATTGTGGGCTCCTCCGTTCTGGCCCAGCTGTGCCAGGGACTGGCTGAGTGGCACGGGCAAGTTGCTGCCCTCTTGGTGGTCTTTAGGATTTTGCTGTCTGAAAGATACATGGGGTGTGTCACGTGGCGTGAGGTAGCCTGATCAGGTTTCAGCATCACCCAGATTTAGCAGAAGGTAGAAGAGGGGACATCAGCTTGGTCACCTTAACTACATGTTTAAGAGGAACTTTATCTTCGCAGAGAGCTTCATGGAGTAGAAATTTGAACCTGTTGAGTGGAGCGTTTATTTAAAAAATTTTAAGGGAATGTAAAGCGTTGGAGCTGGTGAGCTCACTGCCCTGCTCCCTTTGGCAATAGGGGCCCAAGTTCTCGCCAGGCACATAGTCGACCACTGCATTGCAAAGCCTCCCTTGCAGCTAACTGTCCGCATGTCTAACCTGTGGCCAATAGGGTGTGAGAGGAAGTGGCGCATGCAGTTTCTAAATTACTTTTTCAAGCACATCCGTTTCTTGTGCCGCTCACTCTTTCCTCCTTTCCTGGGGATGTGGAGGTGGTTCTGAGGAGCCATGTCCACCGTGTAGACAGTGGCGACAGCCTAAGGGATGGCAAAGCAATGAGAGAGAAGAAACTTGGGTCCCTAAATGACCTCATCACACAGAGACACCCGCCAGCCTTAGCCCTGCCCACATTCAGACTGTTGTTGTGAAGGAGAAACATGTTTCTATTTTAAGTCATCATATTTGGGGGCCACTGACAGAGCAATTTAGCCTAAACCCTGAGTGATATATATGTTAGCCACACAGTAAGATACGTTTTGGTAACTAATGATCTGTTATATGGTCTATGCTGGATTCTGTTAAGACTTATTTATTGCTACCTCTAATGCTACATGGGTTGCTAAGGCTTGCTAAGATATTATAGCAGACATAGTCTGCCCATTTTGCTTATCATTTTGAATTCCTTTTAATTTTAAAACCCAGTATATGTGCTAGGTAGCACTTTTGGAAGATACCATCGTGACAACCTTGAGTACTTATTTATATTCGGCAGTAAAAATGATAGCATCTGGTGGTTTTCTTGATTCTTTGACTCCCAGGGAAGTTGGAACCAGGCATATTTAATGATTGCTATCATCCTATTATGATAGGTTTATTTTTATTGTGCTTCTCCCCCTATGTACACTTCATTTTTGTTTGTTTGTTAAGGAACTTACTACACCTGCCGTCATACCCCTTGGTGCCCAGCCCATTTCGTCCTCCCGTGCATGTCCGTTCCCCTGAATACTGGACGGTCCTTTCTTTCCTTCCGACCCCGTTTCAGTATTTTCCCTCTGTGCTGACGGCCTGCCCCTTGCAGCACTCCTTAGACTTCTCGCAGAGCGTTGATCACACTGAGTTCGCGTTAGCTGGTTGACGTGACTGTTAGGGTGTGAGCCTCTTGTGACCCTCACTACTGATTGTCCCCTTCCAGGGAAGGGTGAATTTGTCCAAGACCAATTCCCAAATAACTTGGTCTCTTGCAAAATTCTGTGGAGACTAACGAAAGCCAAGAGCTCGAGGCAATTAATTCTGGTAGATTCCTGAGGTGGCCTCGTCACACAAGTGGTAATGGCAAGGAAGTGGTAATGGCAAGGAAGTGGTAATGGCAAGGAAGTGGTAATGGCAAGGCTCCGAGCTTAGCCCCCCGATAATGACATGGGAGGCGCTGGTGGTCTCTTAACCATGGATGCTGAGATGGCAGGGCTGAGTTGGCATCAAAATCTCGTCATGTTACACTGTTGTTAGATCCTAGCTTCCGATCAGCCTAAGGGAGGAGCTGGTGCCCTCCAATCATTCAGCTAAAAAACCTCACATACCGAGCACCCAGATTCTGATGCCCACCTGCCACTGCCCCAGAGGACCAGGTATGCGTGCTGTCTGTCTATTCGCCCTGCTTGTTTGACATCCCTGAGACCTGTTCTCCTCTTCTGCCTTTTGGTCATAGAACCTCAGAGTTTTGGGGTTTTTTTTGGCACATGTGGCTGCTCAACTACAGGAAACTTTCCCCCAGCTCCCCTTGCGTTCCCTACAGCCACATGACTAAGAGTCGGTCAATGGGTGGACAGAAGAGATGGGTGCAATTTCCAGATCGCATCTTTTATTAGGGAGTCACACGCCTTTCCCGCCCCCTTCCTGTGGGCTGGAACATAGAGATGGTACTATGAGTGAATTCTGGCAATGGTATGAAGGTAACACCCCAGGGTATGACAAAGCAATATGGCAAAGGCCCTGGGTACTGGAAATCGTCTTCACCTTGACTTGGGTGATGGTCCAGGTGTATGCATACATAAAAATTAATCAAAGCTGCTCTCTTAAGATTTCTGTATTTTATTATACGTAAGTTAATCCACAGCAAGAAAAAGGATAGGAAGAGCCTGGTTCCCGAATGACCTTGTGGAGTAGAATTCGCCCTGGACTGTTACAAAAGAGAAAAAATAAATTCCTTTATGATTTGATCCATTGTATTTGGGGAGTTTTTATGCTAGCCATTTAGCTTGTACTCTAAAGAACATATTTCTTAAATGTAGAAATTTTTAATTTTTATTTCGTCCCCATTGTTTCCACAGAGCTTGGTGAACAGACGGTACTCAGTACCTGTTTGATGAATGCATGTTTTGTATATGGCTTTAATCGGTATATTAGGATATCCAGTATCCATAAATTTGGAAAACGGAAGGAATTACAACATGCGGAGGGAGGGAACCTCTTCCCCCACAGCGTGCAGCACTGAAATGTTAGTGCGGCTTCTCAACCCACCTACTTCCTTTCCAGTTTTCAGCCTGGCCCCCCAACCCCCCCCCCCCCCCCAGAAACCCCCCCCCTCAGTAAATGACAAGGATCTTCCAAGACAGGAAGCGCTGCCTGCTCTGCTGATGGGTGCCGAAGTGGGTGTGGATGTTCGATGACGTGCTGGGAGACACCCAGTGTGCCGCTTCCCCTGACTCACCTGCAGCCTGCGCTCCTCCGCTCAGGCTCTGGGCGGTGGGGAGGGGCAAGGAGGACGATGCTCAGGGCCGCAGAGCATTGTGGGCGGGGCTGTGGGCGGGGCTGCGGCCGAACACCTGAGTCAAGGAGGAAGGGCCGACAGTGCACCTCGGCCTGCTGTGCCAGGGGGTCCTCTCTGGTTCGCCAGCAAACACTCACTTCTGTGATCGGAGCTGTGCTGGGGGCTGGGACTCACAGAGGAAGGCCACACGTGACTCCTGCCCTCAAGGGGCTCACGGTGCAGCTGGCGAGACATGCCCCTAAGCAAATGCCACAATAAAAGTAGTACTGATAACACTATTTTATCTACAGCTATTAGATGTCTAGCACTTTTCATACACGTTTTCATTTTCACAGAAATCTTGCAAGTGGGTATTGTTCATAGAGGAGAAAACAGAAACTTGAAAAGGCAAAGCAAGTCGCCCGAGGTCAGAGCGAGGAGGCCATGCCGAGCTGGGCCCGAGGACGCCGAGGCCCGTCTCTCGTCACTGTGTCCCACTGCACTGGGGCCACCCTGGCTGGGGTCCAGGTGCAAGGACTGTAATGGGGCCCTCTGTGCCATCCCAGGGGAGAGCTGCGGTCTGCCAGGGGCTGCTATAGGCCCCGAGCTTGACCTTAAAGCAGGGGTCCCCAACCCCTGGGCTCCTGTGTAGGAACCAGGCCACACAGCAGGAGGCGAGAGAGCAAAGCTCCATCTGCATCTGCAGCCGCTCCCCAGCGCCAGCATCACCGCCTCAGCTCCGCCTCAGACCATCAGGAGCTAGATTCTCATCGGAGTGCTGGTCCCTGGTGCCAAGAAGGTGGGGACCGCTGCCTTAAAGAATAAGCGTTAATCCACCGAGTGGACAAAGTGTGGGTCTGGGGTGGGAGTCGGGCTCATTTTGCATGGCATGTGCAAAGGCCCTGTGGAGAGAAAGCACAGGCACATCTTAGTTGGGCGTGACTAAGGTGCTGGGCGTGTAAGAGGCGAGGGTGGGGCAGAAGGGAGGCCAGAGAGGTAGGCGAGTGGCTGTCCTGTGGATCCTCCGTTTGGGGCGAGCCCCTGGGGGCAGAGGGCCAGTGGAAGTGACATCACCACCAATCAGGGTGGCGGGCCTGGGGGAGGTAGCATCCTCCCGGGAGGGGGCCCAGGCTGTGTGGCCCCTGCCTGCCCCCCCCCATTCTGACACTCCCCTGGGGTACCATAGCTGACTCCTGAAAACCCCCATTTCTCAAAGATCATTTCACATAACATTGATTTTCTTTTCAAGGAAAAGAATTCTATGGTCAAAAAAAATTGAGAAAAAAGAATTCATTTCCTCTTTCTTGGAAATCGTTGCAGGTTAGCTTAGTAAAGTCTCTGAGAAGTGAAGAGTTATATTTAAACTTTGTGCATTAGTTTCCCAAGGCCTCTGTGACAAAGTGCCACCCACGGGGTGGTTTAAAACGTCAGAAGTTTATCCTCTCGCAGGGCAGGCGGCTGGAAGCCGAGGCCGAGCGGTCAGCTGTGCCCCGCGCCCTGAGAAGCCCGTGGAAAGAGGATCTGTCCCGGCCTGTCCCGGCTTCTGGTGCACTGACAGTCCCCGGCCACGGGCTGGTGACAGCTGCCACACTGCAGTCTGTGCCTCCCGGCCTTCGTCACATGGCCTCTTTCCTCTTCTTTTAAGGACACTGGTGCTATTGGATTAAGGACCCACCCTGCTCGGTATGACATCTTAGCTCATGACATCTACAACAAGCCTGTTTCTAAGTGAGGCCACATTCTCGGGTCCTGGGGGTTAGGAGTTAGGACTTCGAGATACATATATTTTGCGGGGAGGAGGACATGATTCAACCCATGGAGTTTTGTTTAGCCCAGAATTTTCCCAGAACTTTTTCCCCCTTAGAACTCTGTGGACAATGCCCCCTGACGACCCCTCGGAGCTGGTGGTGAGCCTGAGGTGAGCAAGATGGGGCCAGCCGGGGGCGAGAGAACCACGGGGGGCCTCCCGGCTGGATCCCCGCTGAGGCCCTGGGAGGAAAGGGGGGTGTCACAGGATGGGGACACCGGAGTCAGCTTTTCCAGGCCTGCCCCAGGGGAGGAG
This sequence comes from Eonycteris spelaea, assembly GCA_003508835.1. NCBI lineage: Eukaryota > Metazoa > Chordata > Mammalia > Chiroptera > Pteropodidae > Eonycteris > Eonycteris spelaea. The sequence continues at coordinate 3,458,367 of PUFA01000014.1, forward strand.
AGGCGTGACCGCCAGTCCCAGGAGCTGGGCACCTGTGTCCTGAGCCCTCGTACCAAGGCCGCCGACTGGCTGAGACACCACGGTGAGCGTGGGACGGGTGGAATTTGGGTCCGGGCCATCCGTCTGCAGAGGAGCTTTTTCTGCTCCAAGACCCATCAGAGCAGACGAGCTGCAGAAACACAGCAGCTGGTGTGTCCCCTGGTCACACCTGGGCCCGCGCCGCCGTGGCCGGCTCTGGAGACTGAGATGTGGGCGGTGTCTGAGCCGGTGTGTGGCGAGCACCCAGAATAGACCACAGGTCTGTGCGCCCCGTCCCTCCTGGGCATCGGTTTCCCCCGCAGTGGGGCTCACGGCTTCAGGCAGAGATTGCTCTGTCTTGCTTCTGGGGAGAACGTTGGGGACATGCTATAACCTTCTCTGTGGTAAAAAGACATGGATTCAAGTTCAGGGTTTGCCGCCAGCCTGTCGTGTGCCCTTTAGCGAGCCCTTTAACTGCCTCTGTCCCCTGGCCGTGGAGCGGGGCCACGGGTGAGACGCTCTAACTACCACTTTGCTCGGCTTTCTTCTGTTCCGGGGACTCTGATGGAAGCAGTGACTCTGAAAGCACCATCAGGTGCACCGCACAGAATGTGCCATGTGAGTGCGATGTACATGGCTATTTATAGCCCTTTCTATACCAAATGTGGTGTTTAGTCATGTATTAATCAGAAGACATTAGCATATATAATGCTTCCTTTATCTCTTTTAATGCCATTTGCAGGAGAAGGGAAAAGCATTCTCTGAATATGGTGATGCTAATAAACGAATTGAAAGTCGGGTTCATTGAGATGTAATGGAAATCATAAATTTAGGTGTACAGTTTCGGGGGATTTGCCAAAGGTATGTAGTTGTGGGAACAGCACCACGATCAGGGCAGGATATGTGCATCATCCCCAGAAGGTCCCTTTTGACGTCAGTCACTCCTCCCACCCATAGGTTCTGGCCACTTCTATTTGGATTCCTGTCTATACACTTTTACCTTTTTCTGCGTGTTGTTTAATGAAATCATACAGCAGCTTTTTGTGTCTGAAAGACCTCTTTCTGAATAAAGTCGCGTTCTAAGGTATGGGGGGTGGTTGGGACTTCAGCATTTCTCATTAGGAGGATGCAGTTGATCCATCACACATCCCGTGGAGTGAGGGTTTCCGGAACACTCTTTGGGAGATGCCGCCCGAGCCACTGGACCCCAGGGTTCTATCCACATCTCGCCACATGACATGCAGAGAGCGCTTGGGCTGGGGGCAGGGGGCCTGGCAAACTTGGTCCCCAAGCTAGGCTTTACCACGTAGTAGCCATATGTGGCCTCGGGCAAGGCCTGCCACCTGTCTGAACTTAGTTTTATTGCCTGTAAAACTAGAGTCATTGTCATCTGGTTTAGTCTGCTTAGGCTGCCATAACACAATATCATCTGGGTGACTTAAACAACAGAAATTTGTTTTTTCGCGGTTCTGGAAGCTGCAAGTCCAAGGTCATGGTGCTGGCTGACGATTTCTGCTGAGGGCTCTCTTCCTGCTGCTTCCTCACTCCATGTGGCAAAGTGAGAGAGAGAGAGAGTGAACTCTCTGGTACCTCCTCTAACAAGGACACTAACTGTATCAGGGCCGGGCCCCACCCCTGTGACACGATTTAACCTCAACGACTTCCTTAGAAGCCCCTTATCCAAAGGCAGCCACACGGCAAGTGAAAGCTTCATTGTATGAATTTCGGGAGGATGCAAATGTTGAGTCTACGACATCATATGTTCTGGTATCATGAGGAGGATTATGTTAGACCCTACAGGCAACTGTTAGCACGTGGCCTTGAGGAAACTAGGTCCCCGATACAAGATCACACCTTCCCTAAACTGCAGGACCGTTGATTTCCCTCAGGTGCCTGGAGCTTTACAGCAGGTGAGTCTGCAACCTATGGGGACAGCTGAGAAGGGGACACAGGAGCATAGTCACCGGAAGGAGCACACGCCGCCTTTGACCGGGGGACTGCCGGGAGGGGCTCGTTTAACGAAACTCTTGGCGTCTCTTCTGCGTCTGGGTGCTAGGGCTACGTGGCTAAGACACCGCAGAGGCCAGGGAAGCTGAGAGCTTTGGGCAGAAGCGGGCCAGTGGCTTCTGTTACAAGCGGAGGAATGAAATCCGTAGGTAAGGCGAGGTCTTCCCCGGTCCCACCACAGTGTGTTATGTCCCAGTCCCAACGTCGGGCCTGGAGGCCGGCGTGAGACGCGCAGCGATCATCTCATGGGAAGGAGAGTGAGCAACGCTGAGCGCCTCCCGTGTGCTCAGAGGCTCTACACACAGCGTGTTCAGTTTCATCTACTGGACGTGGAAGTTTGCCGGTGAGAACCCGAGGCTCAGGGGGATGAAACTGGTGAGCAGCAGCACTGGGCTTTGACCCGAGGTGACTGCTCACGCCTTGGTGCAGTGATGATGGAGGAGCAGATGCAGGGTAGACTGATCAGCATCCTACACAGGAGAGTCCTGCCGGCAGCCTTCACCCCAGAGTCCCCCAGGCCATGGGCTAGACCGCCACTCCAAGTCCTCAATCCTCTCATCTTCTTCTGTGCAAAAGATAGGTGAGAAGGAGGAAAGCAAATGGCAGTGGGGGTACGGAGTGGCTTTCCTGGCATCCTTGAGTCCCCCAATCAGAGGCTGCCCTGTCCCAGCCTCTCGGCCTTGAGTCTGCTCTCACGGGCTCTGGCCCCCTTGGCTTTCTTGCACCTGCTGGGGTAGGAAAGGAAAGGGTATCTACGGTCTGAAAATTGTCCCAGGGAAACTCCTTCAGAAACCCACAAGGCTGCGTAGGAGGGAGGCACCCTTTTCAGCCTTCGTCCCGGTTATAGATTTGGGTGTTTAGCTACCTTCATTTAAGAGTCACTTTGCCTCAGGAGATGGGGAAGATTTTTGCTCTGGAGCGCCAATGGAGTGCTTTCTGCTCAAGTCAGACAGTGGGTAAAATCGACACCGCTTCCATTTCAAAACCTGCAAAATCAAGGTCTATTGGTCAAGCTGTTTATTTGGTACTGACAAGCAGCCAAGACTGCAAAGGCAAACGTTATTTCCTGTGATGGCTCTGAGAGGCCCATCTTCCTTCTTCCGCCAAGAACCCCTGCCGCTTCGGCCCTGTCCTGCCTTCCCGGGCTCTGAGGTCTTTGCCTTGGGCCTTGCTCAGAGCTGCTGTGAGCAATGGGAGTGGGTGACAGCTTTATTAAAGATTAAGCCGTCTCTGTCTGAGGGATTATCTCTTTCACTGGTGCTGGTATTACTTAACTTAACTCATGCTTTGCAAATTAGTTTTTCACATATGTACACACTCTGATTCCAAGAGGACCATCTGGGCTTGAGGTCAGGGGTCGCCTCCGAACAGCACTTCACTGTCTTGCTCACGGCGTTCAGCTAATACTTGTGGGTTAAGGGTGTGCGTGCAATGCACTTGTGCATGTGCACATGTACGTGCACATGCATGATAATACCGGGGAGGAATTGTTAAGGGGCCCACCCCAGGGAGGCAGTCAGCAGACAGTTTTTAAGCCCAGCTGCTCAGCGGGGTGGTGGGGTGGTTGATAACAGGACAAAGTCAGCAATTATCATTTAAGGGACTTTTTGTCATGGGGGAGGCTTGTAGGGAATCAGCCCAGATGACATTTTCTTCTAACCCCCAAACTCAAAAGTCTCATGGCGGCTGCTCCGGGAAACAGAGGCATGGGAGGGGACGTGGTCCTTTCAGACATTTATTCAAGGGCAGAAAAAGACATGGCCATGGGGAAGAAGAAAATCAGCCAGCGGGAGACATGGGACGGTCCCTGTGATTAAGAAGTGGGTTTGCAGTTAATCGAGAAACCAGTAGCAAGCAAGAGGGAAAGGAAGCGGCACCTCCCAGGTGCAGGGGCGGGGAGGCCAGCGCTGAACAGGGGGACGTGATTTGGTAGGCTGCAGTGATGGCTTAGTCATCTTCGTTCATTCTCTGGTGTGGGGGTTCAGAACGAGTCACCCGCGCTGTGCCTCTGTGGTATGCAGATTGTTTTGAGGTGAAGGCAGCCAAGACTCTGTGGGCTCAGGAGAAACTTCTGCCCCTCCCTTGGCTACCTAGAAGAATTTGAATCAGGGGCCTTTGCCCATCCTAAGAGACCTCAGACTTGGCTTCTTTTGACCTATCTCTAGGGCAGGGCAAATTTCTGTTTACTAAATGTCCTCTCTTCTTATTGTCCTGCAACGACCCTCTGAAGCCCCCCGGGCACCTTCCTTTAACCTGCGGGGGACATGCACCCGCGTTCCCTTTCTGCCGCTGAACCTCTCCTGTCCCCGGGGTTCCCGGGGGTGTGTGTGTGTTAAATCCGGTTATTTTTCTCCTGTCGATCCGTCTCGTGTCTGCCTGATCGTCAGAGCAGCCGAAAGAACCTCGAGGGGAGAGGACAGTTTCTTCCTCCCCCACAAGGCGGTCCCACGTTGCCCAGCGGGCCCACGGTTGTTTCCATAATTCTGTGTTCGGGTGAAGAGAATCTCAGGCATTGCTCGTGAGGTGGATCCCGGGGACATTCTCAGGACTGAGGTCTTCTGAGGCTTTGCCACCACTCCTGGCAATATAGGCTGCACCCTTGTGCCCTGAAGTTCCCAGAATTGGACTCGTTTACATATTCATGCCAGACCACGTGCCTCGGGTTTTTTTTAATCCCAAATATGGCTGCCTTAGGGTGGCACCCCAAGTCCTCACCCCCAGGTACGTCCCCGTTCTCCAAGCATAACGGCCTCTGTACGTCTGTACCTGGTGCTTTTGGATGAGACGTGTTCTCTTTCCACATCTGCTCGTTAATTCCTCTCTCCTCCTTTAAGATTCCATGTCGCCTGTCTGAACTTATTTTTCTTAACCTACAAAACTAGAATAATCAATGTTCTAGTCTGCCCTGACTGACGTAACAAAATCCTGTGTGGCTTAAACAATACAAATTGATTTGCTCACAGTTCTGGAGGCTGGAAATCCAAGATCAGAGTTCTGGCTGACTTGGTTTCTGGGGAGAGGCCTCTTTCTGGCTTGTAGGCTTTCACCGTGTGCTCACATGGCCTTTCCTCAGTGCTCAGGCAGAGAGAGAGACAGGCAGACAGACAGACTATAAGCAGAGCTTTTGTTGGTTGTCTCTTCTCCTAAGAACACTGATCCCGTGCAACCGGGAAGCCATTCTTCAGGTCTTGTTGAACCTTCGTTACTCCCTTAGAAGCCTCATCTCCAGATATGGCCATCCTAGAGGTTGGGGCTTCAACATAGGAATTGAATTTGGGGCGACACATTTAGTCCATCACCCTGGGATTCGTCGTTGGTGTTTCCGAGCCCACGAGCTCACAGGGCTAGATGTTAGGAAGGGGAGGCCTTTACTTGATGGATGGGGGGACTGAGTCCCTGATCGGGAAGTGGCACAGCAGGTGACAGGTGCAACTGGTCGTGTCCACGTCATTCTTACTCTCCGTGAGCAACGCGTGGGGTAGACACAGCGAACGTGCAGGGCTGTGGGGAGAACCCTCAGGACATGTTCTTGTTTGCCTGCTGAGTGTTCACCCGAGTCTAAGTGGACAGAGTCAAGACAGGTCTCAAATGTCACCTGAGTATGAGCTGACAATTCCTTTCTCAGGGCCAGATATATTCTGCAATCAGATTTTATTTTATTTTTTGAAAATTAAAAAATGCAATACAGCCTGTATTCTCTACAAGGAACGATGCCTTCAGGAAGTCTAGAGGTCTGGGCAGCATCCTGTGATCGAACACACAAATATTTCTGGGGAGAAAGCTAAGTACGTGCACATCAAGTGGGATGGATTAAGTCAGCACATCCGGTCGGGGCTGGTACCGTCACCGACCGAGAATGCACAAACCTACGCGAAGACTTTCTGCCCAGCCACTCGAGCACTGTGCAGGGCAACAATGCGACAGACCTGACTCCTTCCGAGGAAGAAGGAGGAAAAATAGCATATGGAAGAGAAGAGCTGGCGAGTCTGGGGGCTGCGTCCTGGAGCGTGTCCCTCAGCAGTCCTGCGTGCTCCAGAGACACCAGGAGAGCCTGTCTGTGTGCCGGGGGCGGGGGAGCCCCAGCCTCACTCCCACCTCCCACCAGGCCAGGAACACTCTCCAGCAGCTCCCCAACCACCGCCTGCTGAGCTGCAAATTGCCTCCCCCCACGCCACAGGAGCTGCAGATGTTTCTCCCTGATCAAGGGCCTAATTAACACCTGTCAAAGCAATGGGCCGGGATGGGAGGGGGTTTCCACTCTGATTACAAAAACTGTTTCTCAGGAAGTTTTCAGTGTCTGGGAAGAACATTTCCGACTCGGAGGGATTAAAAAGCCATCTTATAAAAATGAAGAGGCAGGTGGTGTTTATCTGGGCTCACGCCTCTGAGTTTACATGTTTGATTTCAGCCCGCGTGCCGACAGATGCCTGATGAGCTACCCAAACTTTGTCACTTATGGACCCAGAGCCACATAACGGATTATTCTGCCAAATCTGGGAATGACATTTCCCTCTGCTCCTGTTGAGGCAAGAGAATCGTTTTGTGGGTAGAAAAGGTTATTTGTTAATAGTCGCTTTACCTCCGTAGTTATTTTATAGAAAGCCGAACAAGGGAACGATGACTTCGCAACCTCTGTTCGTGATAAATTATTTCAGGGAGCTCTGCAATCAGCTAAATTTATATCCGGTGGCGAATGAATTGCTGAGAAGGTTGCGGTCTTACGGGACATAGTTGTACAGGTCGCCAGGGTTTTCGTTTCAATTTCGAAAGATGCCAAAGTGGGTCGTGCACGGAGAGGTGGACGTGGCTGTAACAGGAACGAGAGTGAGGATGCCGTGCAGCGTCTTTCCGGTGTTGAGAATGTCACGTTCCTCATCTTGCACCTCACAACGGCCCCCCACGGTGTGCCTTCTGTTCCGAGGTGTCCAGTTTATAGACTTACCTACCGACTCAGTGGTTACGTGACTTGCACAAAAGGAGAGGAACTAATATTAGAAGCCACACATTTCCCCAGAGAGGATCCTGTATTTTCCTGCATTGGGAGGTAGTGGTGGGAACGGTGACATGAGCCTTATAAGGACACCGATCATGTTGGATTAGGGTCCAGCATAACTCATAATTCATTTCAAATGAATTACATTGGAAAAGGCACTCCTAGGAAATAAGGTAACTTAAATATTTGGTCTTGAACCCTGATCCCGGCACAGAGTCACTAAAACCCTTGCCATTTTCTACGTGGTGGCATTGATCAAGGTGTTTTTTGTTATGTTCATGAGGTCACTTTTGAGGGCTGGTTACTAGGAGAACCAACCATATCATCAGAGGGTTGAAACTTTAAGTCCCATCTGAAGACCCCCCCCATCTCAATCTCCACCCCCAGGGGAGGAGAAAGGGGCTGAGGAGTGAATCAGGCACCAATGGCCACTGACCTGATCAAGTGAAGCCTGTGTAATGAGACCTCCATAAAGACCCCAAAGGACAGGTTCTCGGTTGGTGAAGACGTGCAGATGTGGGAGAGCGGCACCCCTGGAGAAGGCATGGCAGCTCCATGCCCTTCCCTCGCACCCTGTGCCATGCATCTCTCCCCGCGGGTTGTTCCCGAGGTAAGTCCTTTCACGAAACACTGCTAATCTACTACGAAGCATGCTTCTCTGAGTTCTGTGAGCCACTCCAGCAAATCAACTGAACATAAAGAGGAAGTGATGGGAACCTCCAGTCTACACCCAAGGGGTCCGAAGCACAAGTGATGATGACCTGGACTTGTCACAGGGCTCTGAAGCCGGGGAGCAGATAGCAAGCTTGTAGGACCGAGCCCTCAACCTGTGGGATCTGATGCTATCTCTGGGTACACAGTGCCAGAACTGAGCTGACTTGTAGGACGCTCAGCGGACGCTGGAGAGCTGCTCGTTGGTGGGGGATGTCATCCGTCCCCACCACACATGTGTTGAAATTGTGATCAGAATCTTCTGAGACACCTGCGCCGGGCCGGGATTGAGACTTCAACGTATACGTTAGGGGGCACGGTTCGACCTATAACGCGCTATTAATAATGGGGTTCGTGATGCCACCGATGGTCCTGTGACCTGTCATACCATAGAGCATAACACAACTGTGCAATTACCGAGTGCAGCACAGTCTGGGGACGTGGAGAGAAACAAAGCCTATGTCTCAGATCATGTCATTCAGGATGGGGGCCTGTAAAGTGAACCCCTGTATCATGTAGCTCTGTTGTCCTTGGCCGTGAGGGCTTATTGGACGAGGACTTTAGCTCTCTCTAGAAATAAATAGCTCTGTTTTAGCTCGGGTTCCCTGGAAAGCAGACTTTTGGGGGAGGGAGGAAGATGTTGCAATTCCAGAGCTGTCCTCTGTGTCGTCATAAGCAGAAGAGGCAGACACTTCTACTCCCCAGAGGGCTCTGTCGTGCGGCCCATGGTGTGACTAACGCGCAGGACGCTTCCGAGGACACTGAAGCCACGCACGTTGGTGACTGGATGCCGGTTTGGAGGAAGGCACTGAGCTCATGACATCATAATTATTTGCTTCTCTTGCGCGGAAACACCCCACAAATGACAGTAATTATCAAGTCCTGCTTGACATGACATTTTCTTCCAAACATGAGACGCTGTTTCTGAGTTTTCTCTCTTTACTCCCGTCCTCCTTCCCTCCCTCGCTCCGTCCCCCCTCCCACTCAGCTCCCTCACGCTCGGCCCACACGCCCCGATTTCCACTTCCCACGCCATGCCCTTTTTTCTCCTCATTTAGCCCCAGAACGCCCCCCTCCCTTCCCATTCTCTGGCTAGGAGCAAAGGGGCACCAAGAGACGAGCCTTGTCAAACGCTTCGCAGAGTGAGACCCCCAAGGAGTTCTGAAGGGGCTTAGGGTCCGGCTGAGCCACCCTATGGCGCTTTGCTGAATTCCGCGGGGCATGAGGAGCTGCTGGCTGTCCCCACGCCTCAAGTCCCCTTCCCTCTGTGTTGTGCTGGGGACCGGACACCCTTCACAGCAGCTCAGCTTCCGTGAAAACCACGGGACTTGGACAAGTACACCTATTTTTTCAATCGAGTCATTTCTTACCGTTGAAATTGTCTATTTTGGGTGAGCGTCTTTTCTCGATGTGCCTTTTGCAAGTATTTTTCTCCCGGTCTGTGACTTATCTCGTTCTCTTGACACGGGTTTTCACAGAGCAGAGGTTTTTAACTTTAGTAAAGTCCAGCTTATCGCTGATTTCCTTCACGGATTGTGCCTTTGGTGTCGTATCTAAAAACCCTCGCTGCGCACCCAAGGTCACCATCAGTTGTCTCCTATGTTGCCTTCTAGGAATTTCACTGTTTTACATTTTACACTTAGGGCTGTCATCCATCTTGGGATAATTACGGTAAAGGAGGTAAAGTCTGCACCTGGAGTCAATTTCTTTTTCTTTTTTGGCATGTGGATGTTCATTTGTTCCAGCACCGTGTGTTGGAAAGGCTGCCTTTGCTCTATCGTATTGCCTTGTTCCTCTGTCAGAAGTCGTCGACTGTATTTACGTGTGTCTATATCCGGGCTCCCCACTCTATTCCTTGATCTATTTGTCTGTTCTTTGCCACTATCACACCGTCTTGATCACTGTAGCTTTATAGTAAGCCTTCAATGTGGATAGTGTCAGTCATTTAACTTTGTTCTTCTCCTTTAATATTAGTTGGCTATTCTAAGTCGTTTGCCCTCTATGTAAACTTTAGAATCAGTTGTTAATATCCAGAAAATTACTTGCTGGGATTTTTATTGAGATCGTGTTGAATTTAGAGACCAAGTTGGGAAGAACTGACATCTTGACGAAATGAGTCTTCCTATCCATGAACATGGAATACCTCTTCATTTAGTTCATTCTTCGATTTCTTTCACCTGAGTTTACAGTTTTCCCCATATAGATTTTGCAGAAATGTTGTCAGATTTACACCTAAGTAGTTCATTTTGGTGGATGGGGTGCTAATGTAAATCAGAATGTGTAGTGTGTGTTGAGTTACTCAAAGGGATATTCTTCTGGGTGGGCCTGGCCTAATCAGGTGAGCCTCTTAAAAGAGGAGTTAGGCCTTCGCTGAGATCAGGGAGGTTCTGCTGCTGGTCTCAAAGGAGATTAAGCCTTCACGAGTTCTCTCATTGCAAGGAAATGAATTCTACCACTTGAGTAGGGGCAAGGGTCCTGGGCTTCAGATGAGACACCAGTTCCAGTCACGCTTTGGCCGCAGCCTGTGAGACCTTGAGCAGAGGACCCAGCTAAGCCGTCACCCGACTCCTGACCCACGGAAACTGTGAGATAACCCATGTTCGTGGCTTCAAGCTGCTGAGTTTATGGTGACTCGTTACGCAGTAACAGAAAACTAAAATGCTGTGTGCAGCACTGACCTTTGGGGACTAGGCGGTTGGGGCATGTGAATACGGGGTTGACACAAATTTTTACAATGAACAAACACTGATTTTGCAATTAGAGGGAAGGAAAATGCTAACGGTCTTGTTTTTAAGGCGCCTTTCTTCTTCTTTGACACTCCTACTGTGCTTTAAGAGCCAGCGGCATCTCGCTCCTCTCCTGGTGGCTTCTCTGCTTCAAACTGTGGGGCTCGAGACTTCCCCGTCTGTCTGCTTCCCAGCTGCGTTTTTCTTTCCCTAAGACAGTCAATGATAAAGCATATAAACTGTATAAATGTCTAACCAATGGACTGTATACTTGAAACTAATAATAACATTTTAAAAAAGACAAAGCAATTCGATCTCAGCCCAGAGCCTCCAGGCAGCTGTGCTCTGGCACCTCTCTGCACATCTGGGACATGGGGTGGCCTTGTCATGTTCTCAGTCTTCCCACCCATGACCTGAGCTGGATGGGTCACAGCTGAACAGAGCCAGAAAGGTGAAGGTGTGTGGACGCAAAGGAATGTGCCCTCAATGGGGCTGCCCCCCAGGATGCCAAAGTCCCTTCCTCTTCTTCCTCCCTTTCTCTTTCCTTCCTTCCTTCTTCCTTCCATCTGTCCTTCCTCCCTCTTCCTTCCTCCCTTTCCCTTCACGTTTTCAGCATTCTATAGTTCAAAAATCCTGTTCACACCGTTCTGTTATCTATTCCTTATAAGATCTTGTACTCAGGAAGGAAAGGTCACTAAATTCTATTTTGCAGATGAACAAACAGGCATAAAAGAAAAGAGAAGCACAGGTTCCGGGGCAAAAAACTCGGAAGTTTCCCGATGCTCCGGTTTTATGTCGTTCCCTCTCTGTCCCCCGTTCCCCTTCCCACCCAGCTGGCCCCCTGCACTTGACGTCTTGGACAGTTTATTCAGGCAGGAGTAGGTGGGCGGAGTCTTCCTGTCAATCACTTCTTCGGCGCCCCGGGGGCATCTCACTACCCCAATAGATGCACAGCAAATAATGAAATGTAAATTTTCGATGGAGTACAGAACAGAATCTTGATGAAAGGTATTATTAAATTCAGCAAAACACAAAGGAAATCTGACTGAACAGAACTGATTATTCCATAAAAAAAGGAATAGATTGCAGCTTGCATCATTCGTCGTCTAGACAAATCACTTAGATACACATGTACCGGTTTTAATTAGTGCCATGGAAATTAAGCAGTCTGTAGCCCAAAATGTTATTGTTCAACAAATCAAAGAAAAATACATATTTAATAAAGAATAATACAGCTCAAACAATCACTCCCCATAATGCCTAAATAGACGGTGGTTTTTTTCCCCTTCCTTATTTAAATGAAAAGCCCACAGGAGTCAAAACTGCCGCTGCTTCTTGTGTCTGATAGAAGGTTTTATGTTCCCGCATCCCCCCATGAGATCGTGAAAGGTACAATTTTAACAGAAGTCACATGCAGGACTGGCTATACCACAGCAAGGAACTTTCTGTTTTTAGCCGAAAAGCCCAGACTTTTTCCCCCCTGGTTTAGTCCTTCAGGACATTTGCAGCAGATGCAGGCTCCTGGCTGAAGTGTCTAGCATCAGTGCTCTTCAATGAGAAGGCAGGAGAGAGATTTTTTTTTTAACCCATGGTATCCTAGTCTAAGCCTTCACAAAACCCACACAAGGTCTAGGAGTCAGATGACAAAGGGTCTGTGTCCAGAGGCTTAGAGGAGGGGGAGGTCTAGGGAGGACCTGGTAGGTGTGAAGGAGGAGGGAAGATGTCTTAGGGTGCTCGGGCTACCATAATAAAATACTTCTGGAAGCTGAAGTCCAAGATCAAGGTGCTGTTAGGGTTTCTGGTGAGGCCTCTGTCCCTGGCTTGCAGAAGGCCACCTTCTTGCTATATCCTCACATAGCCTTTCCTCTGTGAGTATGTTCAGAGAGAGAGAGAGAGATCTCTTGTGTCCCTTCTTATAAGGTCACCAATGCTATTAGATTAGGGCCTCACTTTATTTAACCTTAATTATCCCCTTAAAGGCCTCATCGGCAAATACAGTCACACTGGGGTTAAGTCTTCATCATATGAATGGGTGGTCGGGGGAGGACAGTTCAGTCTCTAGCGGAGGAGGAAGCATGGGCCTGGGGAGAACACCAGGTGAGAAGGAATCCAAATACATAACTTGCAGGTGCCGCTCTGGCTAGGTGAGCGGAGAGGCCCCAGGAGGATGAGTGAGGCTTGAGAGGACAGAAGAGGGAGGTGCATTCTGGGCTCAGACATGTCAGTAGCCAAGGCTTTGATGCTTGTGAAGATCTGAGGAGTCTGGGAGGCAGGGGCCGGGGGGGGGGGTGTGCAGGTCCGGAGGGGTGAGTGAGTGCCAGCCTTCTGCTTCCCATTCGGTGACGCTGGGGCCGATCCCCACAAAGCAGGATTCACCTGTCTGCCTCTCATCTTCCTTCTCCTGACCCCAAAGGCTGCTTCCAAGCCCATGGGTCACCCCTCAGCGCCCCCTGTGGGGAAATTCAGGAACCACCTTTCCTTGCACATACCTGTCTGTTATGTTAATCTGTAAATAGTAATTATCAGTTACAAACAAATACATTCTCCGCTGGAATATGACCCTGCTCCCATACCCAGTGTGGGGTGTGCGCATTTGATGTGTGTGTGTGTGTTTGTGTGTGTGTGTGTGCGGTGTGTGTATGCTGGCCATTGGAGCTTAACATATATTTGAATAAATGATGGAATGAATGGATATTTTTATGCCTGATAAGTTTAAACCAAGAAGCAACTTGAACTGACCTCTGCCAGTACTAGGGAGCAACTAAGGACCACTGAGAAGGGATGTGAGTGAGTAAGGGCTGGAGGATGAACATGGGGTGTATGTGGGAGGTGGCGTGTGGCACTGTATTGAAGAAAGGAATGGGCCTTAGAGGCAGACCGGCCTCTGGTCAAACCCCAGCTCCACCACTGCCAGCCCTGTGCTTGGGACATGGGAGGCGAAGCATGCGGCTGTGACTGCAGGCTTTTGGGGTACAGACCCCAATTTTGCACTTGCTGGCTGAGTGATCTTGGCAGAACACCTGACATCTTGTTTCTTCGGAGTTGCTATGGGGATTAAATGAGGAAAGTGCTTGGCTTGTGGTGCATTCGTAATAAGTGTTATTACTTCGACCTTTCTGAATTTCAGTTTCTTACTCTGTAGTACAGGTTATAGGTTTATACTAAACAGAAAGGAAATAAAATTTGTAAAAAGGAGTCTCGCCAAACAGTACTCAGTGTGCTGTATTCTAATATTCCACTATCTCATCAAAGACAAAAAGTACTGTCAGTGGCTCTACAAATTGATTTCATGATCCATTAACAGATAAAAACTAAGTTTAAAAAAAAACCCAGCCTGCAGAATATATTTTGAAGAAACAGTATTTTTCAGAACAGTTTTAGGTTTGCAGCATCATTAAACAGAAAGCACAGAGATTGCCCACATAGTCCCCACCCCTCTTTCAACTTCCCCCACTAAAAACGTCTCCCACCAGAGCGGGACATGTGTCACGGACCGTGAAGCATGCTGACACATCGTTATCGCTCGAAGTGCATGATTTACACTGGTGTTTGCTCTCAGTGTTGGACATTCTGTGGGTTTGGCCGACTGTGCGGTGGCAAGTATCAGACAGAGTAGTTTCACTGCCCTGAGCCCCCTCTGTGCTCTGCCTAGCCATCCCTCTTTCTAGAATATATTTTTTAACACGGTCCCCAAGTCCAGATGATGCTCAGTAATGCGCAGTGTAGATGATGGACCCAGTTGCAATGGCTGTGGGCACGTGAGTGGCAGAAGTCCAGCTGCAGCCACGAGGCCGAGAGAGAGGGGAGAGTGTGGGTCCCCGTGCAGGAAGGACAGGCAGGCCTAGGGGACAGATTGGGGAATGGGGGGAACGGGAGACAGGAGCCCTGAAAACTCGGGGCTCTGGAAACTAGTGGTGGTGGTGGATTGCAAGGAACTGGCCCGCAGCGGCCCGCAGGACCGCAAGGCGGGATTTCGGCCTGCTGACCCGCGCGGGTCGATGAGCGGACAGCGGGACAGCTCCGGGTTAAGAGGACGCGGAGCTGGCGTCCCATGTCACTGTGTGACCTTGGGCAAGTGCCTTCTCTCCTACAAGGGGCTGGGCTGGATGTCGTCAATGCACAGTGCTGGAGCGAAGGGGGGCGCTGGGGACAGGTGGAAAGGCTTCCGGCGCCAGGCGGGGCGGCCGGCGGGCGGCGCGGGCGCAGCGGCGGCCTCCGAGGGCGCCTTCCCCTGCGCAGCAACAGGCGGCAGTGTTCTGTCGCCTCTGGTCTTCCAGGCACAGCAGAAACTTTCCCGCCCAGCCGGCCGCCGCTTTCAAGCCCGGCGCCCGGCCGCTCGGGGACTCGCTGCGCCGCAGTCGCGCGCCTCTGCCCGAGGCTCAACCCGGCCCCCTCGCCGCCGCCGCCGCCGCGCGTGCCGTGCAGGATCTCACCAGAAGAGGGTACAGTCGGAAAAGCTCTTGACGTCAGGCCGGAATTCCTATTGTGTCGAGACACCGCTCGGGCACAGCGAGCCCAAGTTCGCTCTGCGCGCCCCTCGCGGACTGCGCGGGGCCGGCCGCTGCGGGACGCGGGCGGCGCCGGGGGGCGCACGCCGGGCCCGCGGGGCTCCGCGACCCGCCCGCCGCGGTCTGCGCTCGCCAGCGCGGAGGACCGTGCCCGCCGCCCGCCGGCGGACCCCACTTCTGCGGGCAGCCGAGCCGAAGCGGCGGATCGCGCCGCCAGGGAGCCGGGGTGAGTGCCCGGGGCGAGGCCGGGCGCCGCGAGAGCCGCCCGCCCGCGCGCCCCGGCGCCCGGATGCCAGCCCCGCGCCCCGCCGCCGGGCGCATGCCTCCCCCGCGGCGCGCCCCAGCCGGCCGCTGCCCGCTGTGAGCGCCCCTGCAGGCAGGCGGGCGCCAGCCGCGCTTCCCCCGGGCCGCGCGCCGGTGCGACCCCGCGGACCCCCGGCGGCGGCGACGGGGCTCGGAGCCGAGGCCGCGCGGGCTCACGCCGGGAGCATGGACGGGGCCGCGGAGCGCAGCCTGCCGGAGCCGGAGCCGGAGCCGGAGCCCGAGCCGGAGCCGGGCAGCCGCGGCTCCCGGGCTGGCGACGACATCGAGATCGTCGTCAACGTGGGGGGCGTTCGACAGGTGCTGTACGGAGACCTGCTCAGCCAGTACCCCGAGACGCGGCTGGCGGAGCTCCTCCACTGCCTGGCGGGGGGCTACGACACCATCTTCTCCCTGTGCGACGACTACGACCCCGGCAAGCGCGAGTTCTACTTCGACCGCGACCCCGACGCGTTCAAGTGTGTCATCGAGGTGTACTACTTCGGGGAGGTGCACATGAAGAAGGGCATCTGCCCCATCTGCTTCAAGAACGAGATGGACTTCTGGAAGGTCGACCTCAAGTTCCTGGACGACTGCTGCCAGAGCCACCTGAGCGAGAAGCGGGAGGAGCTGGAGGAGATCGCGCGCCGCGTGCAGCTCATCCTCGACGACCTGGGCGTGGACGCGGCCGAGGGCCGCTGGCGCCGCTGTCAGAAGTGCGTGTGGAAGTTCCTGGAGAAGCCGGAGTCCTCGTGCCCGGCGCGCGTGGTGGCCGTGTTGTCCTTCCTGCTCATCCTCATCTCGTCCGTGGTCATGTGCGTGGGCACCATCCCCGAGCTGCAGGTGCTGGACGCCGAGGGCAACCGCGTGGAGCACCCGACGCTGGAGAACGTGGAGACGGCGTGCATCGGCTGGTTCACGCTGGAGTATCTGCTGCGCCTCTTCTCCTCGCCCAACAAGCTGCACTTCGTCCTGTCCTTCATGAACATCGTGGACGTGCTGGCCATCCTGCCCTTCTACGTGAGCCTCACGCTCACGCACCTGGGCGCGCGCATGATGGAGCTGACCAACGTGCAGCAGGCGGTGCAGGCCCTGCGGATCATGCGCATCGCGCGCATCTTCAAGCTGGCGCGCCACTCGTCCGGCCTGCAGACGCTCACCTACGCCCTCAAGCGCAGCTTCAAGGAGCTGGGGCTGCTGCTCATGTACCTGGCCGTGGGCATCTTCGTCTTCTCAGCCTTGGGCTACACCATGGAGCAGAGCCACCCCGAGACGCTGTTCAAGAGCATCCCCCAGTCCTTCTGGTGGGCCATCATCACCATGACGACCGTGGGCTACGGGGACATCTACCCCAAGACCACGCTGGGCAAGCTCAATGCGGCCATCAGCTTCCTGTGCGGGGTCATCGCCATCGCCCTCCCCATCCACCCCATCATCAACAACTTCGTCAGGTACTACAACAAGCAGCGAGTCCTGGAGACGGCCGCCAAGCATGAGCTGGAGCTCATGGAGCTCAACTCCAGCAGTGCGGGCGAGGGCAAGGCGGGCAGCTCCCGCAGTGACCTGGACCACCTCCTGCCCGAGCCCCCTGGGCAGGAGGGGAGCTGGAGCAGCCGGCTGAAGATCTCCCACAGCGACACCTTCATCCCGCTCCTGACCGAGGAGAAGCACCACAGGACCCGGCTCCAGAGTTGCAAGTGATGAGGGCCCTCCGGGCGCAGGTGGACGGATGGTGTGACAGGCCTCTCAGTGACTGCCCTGGAGGGGCTGTCCTTTGTCCCCCCACCCTTCTTCTGAACAGAACTCTGAGGGCCCTCTTGGGCACCCCTGATGAGCTGGGTAAGACCCCTTTGTGTTGCCGGCTGTCCAGGAACCAGAGGGAGGGAGCGGTGTCCAGGAGCCAAGGGCAGTATGGGATGAGGGAGGCCTGGCTCGGCTGATGGCAGGAGCCCCATTCAGTGCTGTATCTCTTTCAATAAAGCCCCCTGCTCTGTGCTCTCACCGGCGTTGCGGGCTCTGTCACAGGCTGGCTCTCCTCAGCCCTCGCCCATGGGGTGGCTCAGGCTCGCCCCGGGGCCAGGCTGGGAGGTAGATGTGCAGCCCAGGGGGCCGTTTTTAGCTGAAAGCTAATTAAAGCACTCAGACACAGGCTTCAGTGCCAAGGTGCCTGCCACATTCCAGGAGGCTCCGCGTGCAACTCCTGTTTCCTTCTGAGGAAAAGCTTGCTCCCCGAGCAGTCTCGGGAGGGGAGGAGTTCACAGGGCCGGAGCACCACGCGGCATGGTTGCCGTTTGTTGACCACCCGTGCCAGGCGCCTTTCACAACTTCCGGCCACCCGGCTAGGCAAGTATCCCATCTTACAGGTGAAGGAACTGAGGCCCAAGGTCGGAGAGAGGAGGGATTCGGTCCCAGATCGGATCACCCCGAAGCCCATGCACCGTCTTGCTCATCAGGTGGCCTCGGGCAGAGGCTTGTGCTTGGGCCCATGGTGCGTGTGTCAGGGCTGGTTGTGCAGACCAGGAGAGGTGCTGAGCCCCCAGGGTGGGGCTGCCTGTCCTCCAGCCCATCCTGCCTTCTGCAACCGGTTCCTTTGAGCTCTCGCTGAGTGGACACACCTGAGAATGCCCCAGGGGAACGGAAAGAGGCAGACCTGGGTCTGGAGCCCAGGGAAGGAGGAAGAGATTTCTGTGATGCCTTCTAGCTGGGACGCTTTCTCTGCTGTCCGCCCCTCACCCCCCGCCCCAGCTCTCTGGTCAATCTCTGTGCCGTCCTGGGTGGTCTTCCCTTCCCTAGGCCCTGGCTTCCCCATATGCATAAAGAGGGAGATTTCTTGGGGCCTCATCCAGGTCTGACCTCCCAGAATTTTGCAGCCTAGAACTGCAGGACATGTTGTGTGGGTGACGCTGTGGGGTGGGAAGCCGTCATTTTGTTGGGGGCCCTGGGAGAGGGTCAGGGCCACCCCGTGGGGCGAGAGTACCTGAATCAATGTCAGGCGACCGTGGAAGGCAGAGGAAGGAGGTGGGGTTTCCCCCCCACCCCTGTGGAACTCAGTGGTGGGGGGGGGAGGGGGTCCAGGAAGAGGGGATTGCTGTGTGGGCTCAGTGGGCCCTACTGAATGGGTGAGTCTCCTCTTTTTGTCCCCCTGCCCCCAGAACCCTTGGGAAGCCCTGAGCCTATGCTGGCTGGAGGGGAAGAAACAAGAAGAAGGGGTGGGAGGTGGGGGATGTGAGGGGTGTGGGGGCGGTTGGAGAGAGGCCAGGAGGTGCCTTGCTCGCTGTTCACCTGGGAGTCGGGGAGAGCGTTTTTACGCCACTAAGACATCTCAGAGAACGTCCCATCCCCTGTGGGCAGAAGCTTAGCCCTGACAGGGTGAGCATTTGTCTGAGGTCCTTCAGGAACTGGGGCAGCGGGGGAGGGGCGGCCCTCTCTCCCTGGGGTATCTCTCTGGGGCACATTAGAACAAAAAGTCCTGCTGTCCCCACACCTATCGCATTAGAATCCAGGGCGACGCTCAGACATCGGTATTTTTTTTAAACTTTAAAGTGTGCTCAGATCATCCGGAAATCTTGCTAAAATGCAGCCTTTGAACCAGTAGGTCCGGGACTGCATTTCCAGCCCTCTCCCAGGTGAGCGGACGCTGCTGGTCCCCGACTCCACTCAGAGCAGCCAGAAGCCCGAGCAGGCGCTGGCAAAGCACGACCCCTCCCCCGCGTCCGTGCCGTCCGAGTTCAGAATGGTTTCTACATTTTCAAACGGTTTCAAGGAAATCCAAGAGAGAGCAACCTTTCGTGGCACGTAAAAAACACCCGAGTCACATTGCAGTGTCTGCAAACGAGTCTTCCTGGAACGGAGCCATGACGGTTTCCCGGGTCGGCTCCGGCAGAGCTGAGTGGTGACGGAGCTCACAAGGCCCTCGCAGCCTTATTTTCTGGTCCTTCACAGAACAGTCCGCACCCCGGGGGCTGTAGGGGGTGCGCTCTCAGTCAGGCTTGGGAGAACGAGTAGGGGCTCGACTCCTGGAAGCGGCCGGCACGGGAGCGTGGGGCCCGCCTCGGAGACGGGGAGACCCTTGTCCCTCTCACAGCGTTTCCTGTGGCGGGCTCTCTGCTGTCCTGGCTCCTGCTCTGGGAGCCTGCTTCTCCCTCTCCTCACCTGGCCTCTCAGCTTACCCAATCTCCCCACTTCTGGGGCCCTTTGTCCCACATCGTCTTCTCTGACTGGGCCGAATCTGACAAACTTCTTGTAACCTGTTTCTTTCTATTGAGTGAGGGTGGGTGGGAGAGAGGGAAGGAATGGGGGGGAAGAGAAAGATGAGGGGAGAGAGAGAAATGTGTCTTGGAATCTCAGGACATCCAAATTACAGGGAAAACAGGCATCGTCTAAGTCTGACATCCCTCCACACACACGCATCACCCTGTTGGGAAAACTGTGGCTCCAAATCAGGCATAGTTGAGTTAGGAGGAATTAAGTAAAGGCCTGAAGGTCCCAGCCAGATCGAGGGGTCTGTCTTGTTCTCCTAAAGATGGGAGCACTTGATGAATGCCCTTCTGGAAATAGAGGACTGTGACTGCAGGACCGTGTGTGTGTGTGTGTGTGTGTGTGTGTGTGTGTGAACAAGTCATATGAGAAGCTAGTTATCTTCAGTTTTACAAGTGGGGAAACTGAGGCCCAGGGAGCAGAAGCAACAGGCTGGTGGCAAAGGAGGGAGCTGTGCCCAGGGCCTGCAGCCCACACTTATCCGGAGCACAGTGGTGACCCTCTCCTGGCCTCCATCAGAACTCAGCGCCCTGCTCTGGGGTCTTCCCGGCTAGTGATGCTTTCGCTTTCCTTCGATCTTCTTAACCTAGATGCTGCTGTGTCAGGAAAGTTCTGGGTGCTGAGGAGAGAGCTCAGGAGAATGTGTGAAAACGGGATCTTAACGTTTCTAGTTTAAACCAGAAGACCTGACAATGCACTCAGGAAATGGCCCTAGCGTCGCCGTCTGCACAGTAATTAGGTGTTACTGACTCTGTCCACCAAGCTCCTTGATGATGGCACGGAAAGTTTGGGCTCCAAAGAGCCTGAGCCAAAAGGCAGCTCGATGATTAAGATGAAGGTTCACAAACTGTCTAATCAAACATACAAAATAAGGTGCCCAGAATGCTTTGCAAACTTAAGGTGGATATTCTGTTATCAGCATCAATATCTAGCACTCCATGCTGGTTTAATTAATAGAGCAATAGTCAAAAGCAACTGTTGTAGGAATAATTTCAGAACAGAAGCAAAACCCTCAAGTGTGGCATAAAAATAAATGTAAATCAATAGAGAGAAGGAGCTGATTGATTCCAAAATTCAGATATATAAGACTTCATAATGCATTTAGTTATTTCAATAAGCTAAAATCCTTGCTTCAGAGGTAGAAAATCCTGAGCAATGGTGCCTCCTTTTTTTTTTTTTTTTTTGCATTTTATCTAAGAAGGGTAATTTCTGGACCAAATTTCTCCTGGCCTCCACCAGAACCCAGCCTCCGGCGGCCAGTGCTCCTAGCCTTTGCCCCCAGCTTTCTCTAACATGCAGGATGCGTGGAGGGCATCACTGCAGATGGACTGGTTCGCTGGTGTTTTTAAGGAAAGAAAGAGAAGGAAAACATTTTCTAGGGCAAGCAGCTTTGGACCAGATGCTCGGGCCATGTGGAGTTCGGGATCCAGCCTGGCAGTCGTGGGAGGTGTCTGCCATCTGGGGTCTGGAGGTACCCCATTCAACAGTGAAAATGAAGAACCCAGAAAATATGGGGGGAAAAGTCTTTGGAAATGGCAAGACCTGGAGTTATTTCCCACATACTCCGGAGGACACGTCAGAGAGGCAGGTAAGACGACCCTAGCAACTGCCGGGGATTATGATGCTGGCGCGTCGCCTGGTTGAAAGGCGAGTTTGGGCGCCGACCGCCCAGCGTGAGGAGCGGTTCCGAGGCAGGGGCCCTCGCCTCCGCCTGGCCGGGCTGGGCAGGGGCTGTGTGCTCCCCCTGAGCCCTGGCCAGGCCGGCTTCCCCTTCGCCTGCGGAAGGATAAGGAACCGTCTTCCCGGGGTCCCTGATGTCTCTCCCAGGGGACAAGGCGCAGGTGCTCCCAGCGAGGCTCTCCTGCTTTCCGCCAGTTTGAGCTCAGCCCAGGCCCCTGTGCTCACGGGAAAGCGTGTGGCAGCGGCTTTGGAAGGGGGTTTCAGCCGTACCCCCATCCGAGGTGCCACCCCCACTCCCAAAGGCTTTTCTCCGCTTGTCGCAGTCTGAGACGCAACTACAGGGATGTCGTAGGTTTCCAAAAGGGCAGCACAAAACAAACAAAAACAAGAGCCGGGGGGCTCCTGGCTGCCCTTCTGTGGTTTTGAGGCTGTCGTTATCAGCCACCCAGACTTGGTGCCAGGGCTGCTGGAAACCAACTCACTTTCCTCTTTCAGCAACCGGCCAGAAATGTATGACTGCGCCGGCTTCAGGTGAGACCCAGGTGTCCCCAGAGTCACAGTAAATGGCTTGCGGTCACGCGGCCGGAGTACCAGGGTTGTGTCAGCCTCAAAGAATGAGTAGGGAAGCCTTCTATCTTATGCCATACTTTGGAATAGAACGTGGTAATTACCCGGATGCTTCTGCACCCAAATCCTCTGCACCCAAATCCTCCCCCAGCCCGTGGGGCCGCGCATCCCCCGACCTTCCAGGCTCCCTCTCCGCTGCTTGCTGTCTTGCTCTGTTCTCTGGGATCTTGGTTCCCTTTCAGTGATTCACCTCCTCCTGCCACAGGGACTTTGCACGTGCTGTTTGCTCTCTCTGATGGAAATGTTTTTCTCCCCCTGCTTGTTTACCGCACTTTTCTGCGTCCTTTTGATTTTAGCTGAATCGTCGCCTCTTTCCCTGTCTAGGTCAAATGCCTCTTACTGAGTGACATGCCTCTCTCTTTACACTCATCACACTTGCAATGGAACCTTTATTTACGTGATTTTCATCTATACAATTAACAGCTGTCTCTCCCACTGGACTGTCAGCCCTTTGGAGACAGGGGACTGGGCATTTGTTTACCTTTGAACTCCCAGAATACAGCACATGGCACATGCTTAATAAAGATGTGGTAAATGAAAGAATTTGCCCCTCACTAGGCAATGAGACATTTTAGCTTACTTATGTTAGTAACATTTCCCAGCCTACTTCTACTCTAGCTACCCTTATTCCTTTCCATAATGTACATAAATGTCTATTCTCAGCTCTGGTTAGCAGCTCTTGACTTCGCATGACGTCGAAGCGAGAGGAGGCCCTCATGGCTGCTCGTGCCTTCTCTCCCGCGCTGCTGCTCTCTGGCCCCTGCGCCTGGAGTTTCTGCATTGCCAAGCTTTAAAACATGTACGCTCTGTTCTGTGACTGCAATCGATTCCGTGCTTTGACAGTCAGCCGATTCTAAACAGACTTAAATCAATAACCAGCATTTTGAATATTATGATTAGGTAACAATTCTGCTTCACAGATACGGAGAAGGAGATGGAACGGGATGCCACTGGGTGAAGGGGCGGCACCTAATGTTTAAGTTTCATGTTTGGGATATGCCTCTCACATAACTAGGATGATGTACTGCTTTACCACAGCATTTGCTAAAGATGGATGCGTTTTTCCTCTTGGAGACATTCTTTTCAGAGCCCTCTAATTGCCTGGTTGGATTTGCACCATGTGCTCTCGAGGTCTGAGACATAATTGTCATCCTGTGATCTTTTTTCACGTTGCACCCCTGGGTTTGGTGTCAAGTTGTTTTAGCTCCTTGGCTACTGCCATCCTCTTTCTTAGATACCTTTTTTGTCTTGCTGGAGATATATCCTTGGGTATATCTCTCAGGATAGATCTAGGGATGATAAACCTGCTGTGTCTACGCATGTCTGGATATGTCTTTGCTTTGCCCGGCACAGGAACAGGACTGACAAGGGGACTGGACAATACTTTCCAGGCCAGTTCATTTGCAAGCAGTCTTCTGTTTGTTTTTTTTGTAGGTCGTTTGATTTTTCACTCTGGAGGCTTTTAGGATTGCTCTGTATTTTTGGAATTCTGAAATTCTTTCAGGACATAATATTCCACCTAGAAAGTTTGAAGCTTCTAAAGCTTTTCCCACTCAACACTTGGTAGTGACTTTCAATTTTGAGAGTTGAGTCTTTCTTTGGCCCAGAGGAGCTTCTTTCTACGATCGCTTTATTTTCTCTCCTGCATTTCTTCTGTCTGTCCCCTCTGAGGACTCTTACTAGAAATCGAAGATTAATTCCACATGCGTATTAACTGGTTTGTTTTCTCTTGCCTTTCTGCCCTATGTTTGAAGATTTCTTTGGCTTTATCATCTGTAGTATTGATTTGGTGTTCAGCTATGTTCCTTTTATCATTCTGACCGTCTGAATTTTTTGGAATTATGACTGCATTTCCAAGAAATCTTTCTTCCCGGCGCTGCCGTTCACTGTCAGCTCATGGACCTGTCTGGCTGTTCTCTTGTGCAGAAGTTCAGGAAGCAGAAGTCAGTATCGTTTTCGAGGAGCCTGAACTGGGAGGACCACAGTGGGGGGCGGGGGGTAGCGGGGGACAATGGGATCCTTTCAGTGTGTGAGCAGCATCTGCGTGGAAAAGGCAGGGCCCAGAGAGACCACGGCTCAGGTCCTCCTCCATTACTGCCCAGCAGGGTGATCTTAACTCCTGTGGCCTCAGCTTCCCCACCTGTAAACGGGAAAAACACTTCTGCCCTCGCAGGCTTGCGGTGAGGATGAAGGGATGCAGGCGGAGCTCCAGGCGGCTCTCGGATTTGCACGCTGATTGTGAATGAGCCTTCATCAGTTCATCCAGCACATGGCCCTATACTCTTCCCACACTTCCCACACCCTTTCACCAGAGTGGAAAACTGTCTTTTGTTACTCTTCGCCCCAGAGCTGTCTGGCTTTTTGACTATATATGTATGTATGTATTTTAGTCTTTTCTGGGCAGCTTCTCATGCATATTCAAATCCAAGCAGTTAGGGTTCTGGGAACGGTCCAAATGTTTGTTGCACAGTGTAATTGATCTTAATATAGCTGCATCACCAAAGGCTGTGATGCTCTCCCTGCCTCCTCACTCCCCCACAACCTGGCTGGGCCAAAGATCAACCCACCGGATACGCTCCGCCCTCTGCCTCATGCAGACTCATTGGCAGCGCAGGGGAAGTCTTCTCTTCCCTGGGTTTTTGTTTTTCTTCGAACCTAGTGTCTGATTCTTTGTCTGTCGTCTTTTTTACGGGTGACCGGAAGTCAAAAGGGGACTGCTGGGGAGGTTGTGCATGTCCCTGAGCTCCAGGCAGTAACAGCTCCTTCCACAGAGCCCCACAGCTCCGATCTCAGGCCCTGGGCTGCGTGGTTGCAGGGCCTGGGGATGCAGACAGGAGGCGCTGCAGGTAACGAGGCAGAAAGGAAGCAAGCTTGAGTCCACCAAGGCCTGGGTCCAAATCCACCCCCCCGACTCCCCCCACCCCCAGCGTGAGGGTCGGGCCAGTCACTCACTTCCTCCTGCCGTTCAGGGCCTGGGAGGTGATGATATTGTGGGAGGGAAGTGATGGATTAGATCCGCTGAGGTTGCATCCTGGCTGACCCGGTTCCTAGCTGTGTCACCTGAGGAGAAGGTCCCCACCTGCAGAATGGGTGGTGGCAGCTTGCAGGCGTCTGCCCACGTGCCGCCGTCGCGGCTGGTGCAGAGTCCCAGGCAAAATCAGACAAGCAGACGGGCAGCCTTGCTTCCTTCCATCCGGGAGCTCTGGGGACAGAGGAGTATTTCCGAGCCTTTAAAAGAATTGTAAATCCACATGTATGGTTTGCAATAGCAACCGAAAAGGCATGTCAAATCGACGGGAGCTGGTTTGGGGGAGAACTGGGCACACGTTACAGAAAGCATGTCTCATCTGGTTCTGAGCTTTCGACGTGAAGACGCGTGATGACTGTATGGGC
Organism: Eonycteris spelaea; assembly: GCA_003508835.1. Taxonomy (NCBI): domain Eukaryota; kingdom Metazoa; phylum Chordata; class Mammalia; order Chiroptera; family Pteropodidae; genus Eonycteris; species Eonycteris spelaea. The sequence goes on from PUFA01000014.1 coordinate 3,483,587, forward strand.
GGCCTGTGACCGGTGACGTAGAAGGCGCCGAGATCTAGTCTAAACGACACTAAGGAGCCAAGAAGAGCAAAATATCGTTTCGTAAAAACAACAGAAGCTGGCCGTCCGCAGGAAGCCGCGGACCGTCACTTCCGAACGCGCCCACGTGGGTCTTCGTTCTCCACCGCTCCAGCTGTCGTGTCAAGCACCTGCCTGCCCTGGGGTCTCTCTCCCGCGCAGGGGGGGAGGCTGCGGTGGGCCCCTCAGCACCAGAAAGCAGGGGTGCTGGGAGAAAACCATCTGAGATTTTTTTTTCATCATGACCTTGATATATCCTTATTATATGAAATGAAAATCATTCATAGAGGTGCAAAATAAACGCAGACAGCTAGCCATTGCTCGCATTTTGGGAACCCCTCCCCGACCCCCCTCCTTACGCACACACAGTTTCACACACAGGGGCGCCTGTAAGCCGAGAAGGGAGTGGGGGCCAGGGCCATGCTGCTCTCTCCCCTCAGCCGGGGGATGGAGGGAGGCGTGCTCGTCAGCTCCGGCTTCCGTAGCGAAACGGCATAGACTGACTGGCTGAAGCAACAGAAATTAATTTTCTCGCAGCTTTAGAGGCTGGAAGTCTGATCTCCTCGTGGCCGGGGACGGCGGCCTCCTCACTGTGTGCTCACACAGTCGTTTCTAGGTGTGTGCAAACGGGGGTGCAGAAGAGAGCGGGAGAGGGGGCAGTCTCGTGTCTCTTCTTAAAAGGGCACTAACCCCATCACAGGAGTCCCTACCTCGTGACCTCGTCTCACCCTAATACCCCCCAAAAGCTCCATCTCCAAAATACCGACACTTTGGGGGTTAGGGCCTCAACATGTGAATTTTGGGGGGATGCAAACATTCAGTCCGCAACAGGGGGAAATCCTTAGGGCACAAGTGGGGCACAACTGGGCACCTACCCGTGTGCCCAGCACGTGCTGGCTTACTCCACTTCCCGGCTTATTTGTTCTCATTCAACGTGGAAAGGCGTGGATTCCTGTCCTCGTCTTACACACAGAGAAACTAAGGTTGTGGCAGAGTTGGGATTTAAAGCAAGATACTTTCCTTTGCTACTAGGGGAAGGGTTACAAATGGCCCCAAAGGGAGGAAACTGCCCATGTTGGAGGCGATGGGGGGGTCACTCTCATGCCCTCTCCTGCCCTCCCGCCCACGCAGGCTCTGCTGGGGAGGACGGCCCGCGGAGGCTGCTTCACACGTGCAAAGAGGCTGATTGCCCCGGAGGCACCCTGCACTGGCCCTCTGCGCCACAGAACGGCATCCTCAGAACACAGGCCTGTGACATCGAGCCTCAAATTGGGCAGAATAAGTCCTTAAAGATAGTTTTCTCTAGCGATTACACTGGCTGTTGAACAAACCTTATTAGTAATTAGTTTGCCAAAGATAGCAACCCCTCAGAGAGCAGGAGAGACGGTAAACACTGCAGCCAGCCCTTCCAGCTCCTTCCTGCAAAAATAAACATCCAACCCCAGGATCTCGCTGGACCGTTTTAAGCCCTGGAGCCTAAGGCTCAAGGGTCTGCTGCTCACCAGGTACGTCATCCTCTCTGAGACTCATGCGCCTCATCCATTAAGTCACAGTTTCACCTACGTCACCACACTTCACGTCCAGCCACGCAATATTGAGCCCTCGCCAACTAGCTGGGGTCGGGAGGGTATATTGGGGTGCTTCACTGATATGGGGGCTTTTGAGATGAACCACGAGGGCCCTGCCTGAGCACCAGGAGTCTGAGGGAGCACCTATGAGACAGGGCTGCTTCAGCAGGGACCATGTCACACAGGACCTAGGATCTCGTTCCATGATGAACTTTATACTGAAGGCCACGGGGAAGCAGCCGCAAGTCCAAAGCAGGAACATGACAAGATCCAATTCTTGATTAAAAGAAAAACTTTCAAGAGAGGGTGACAATGGTCTGGAAGGTGGCAGAGATGGAGGAAGAGAGACCAGTTAGGAGGCCATGGCAGCGATTAAGATATAGGCAAGCCATAGACCCCACTGACCTTGCCCATGACACTCAGCAGAATGGTGGATAATGGAGAGTTGTTTGGAATGTTGTTTCTATGTGATTTTAGATACTCTGAGATCTCTGTCTGTCACTGTCCACAACTCATTCTATTGAATGGTGGCCGGGGATGGTAGTTGGAGCCCCAGCAATGGGTGGACTTTCCAGAGGGAGCGGAAGACTGAGCAGAGGGGACTCCTGGGGACACCTGCGTTTAGGGGCTGGATGGAGAGAGCACCAATCAGGGCCACCAGAAGGAGCAGTCAGAGCTGTGTGCATGGGGCCGGGACAGCACAGGTCATGGAAGGTGTCAAGTGCAGGAGAGACACCAGGAAATATTTTTTAAAAGCGGATTTTTCTGATTACGAAAGTAATTTGCAGTTAATAAAAATACAGAAAAGCATAAGGGAGAGAGTAGGACCAATTAGGCAACTGCTGTTTACATGCTATTCTTATATACATTTTGCATAAACACATAATACACATACAATATATCTATACGTATAAAATACACTTGTAACTGAACACATATTATAGACATTATTTTAAATTCTGTATTTTCTTGGGCCATAATTCTTCAGAAATAATTCTTCAGAAACATAAAGCACCATTGTTTATGCCGTGTTTCTCATAAATACTGCAGTGGTCTGAGTAAGTCACAGTGCGTCCCTGCCTGGGCCGAGGGACCGGTCTCTGCAGATACCTGGTTAACATCCTACAGCTGGGACTGGCAGTCGGGTGGATGGAAGGCGTGGGCCCCTGGCTGAGCTCCTTCCCTCTCCCCAGACCTGGGAAAGGGTGCCTGTCTTCACACCCTCACCAGTCTTGAGCATTAAAGAACGTTGCTAATGCTGAAGGCAAAAATGGCATCTTTTTTCATTGTCTAAAATCTCTTTAAATGCCAAACCCACCAAGCCACAGAAAGCCACCTCCCTGCCCGTAAGCCCTTAACCAGCTTCCTGTTATTAAGCGGTCTGGTGGCTGGGCTTCCAGCAGCCGCTCACGGCGGGCCCGTGGGCACGCAGCCCAGCGGAGGGCCGGCAGCAGCCATGCTGCCCGGGCTGTCTTCCCGCAGGGCTGCCGAGGCGATGCGCTCAGGCAGGAAGTTATCCCAGCAGAGTTCCCGCCCAGGGCCAGGGAGCCTCCGCTGAGACTCAGGGCCCTGCCGCCCCCTTCCCCTGGTTTGCCGAGGCGGCTGACGTGCTGCGGTTTACCAGGAGCCATCGCTTGTCTCGTGCTCAGCGCAGAGAGCAAAGGCCTCGGCCAGAACGAGCCCCACACACAGCCTGCTGCAGCTTGAGGACTCGGAGATGGAGGCCCGGAGCGGAAAAGGAACTTTGCCAAGGCCGCACGGCGGGGTGCCGGGCCGGATCTCTGCCTTCTATCTAGCTCCCGTGTTGCTCTGTGTTTTTTTTCCGGAATGTTCCACAGCTGATTTTCAAACAATATTTTCAAACCAGAGATGCCAACAGAGCAGAAGATGCCTGATAGTTATGCGGGAGGAGAAAGGCATAGAACCCAAAATATGCTGTTTTCATTTCAAATAAGTGGTGGAACACAATAAATAAGACAAACTCATTCCAAAGAACTAGATGAATTCAAGTTGTATGAAATATTAAGTATAAAAAATTATAAAAGTATTAGGAAAAACATTGTTTAATATCAATATATCCTTGAGATAAAAAAAAGACTTTTAAAATACGATGCCAAAGATAGAAACTATCAAAGACAAAATGGATAGATTTGGTCATAAAAGAGAACAGCTCTACTTCCCAAAGAGTCCATAAATATGACCAACGGCAATCCACAGCCTTGGAAAATATGTTTTTAACATATATGGCTAGAAAAAGTTTCAGCAACCATAATATATAAGTAGCTGTTATAAATCAACAGAAAAGAGAAATACTCCAGTAAAAAAAATTACAAAAGAGGATGAAACAATATCACAAAAAAAGAAATATGATTGGCAAATATATGAGTAACTGTTTAACTGTATATTAATCAAATAAATGCTAAATGAAGTATTATTTTACTGTGAGCTAAAGTACAGATAAATTGGTATTCTCATACACTACTCTTGGATATATAAATGGGTATAATTTTTATGGAAGCATTTTAGTGACGTATTTCAAAAATCTTAACTTTTGCATACCTTTTGACTCAGTAATTCCATGTTCAGGAATTTATCCCAAGGAAATAATCATTAATATACGCAGAAACTTAGCTATCAGGACATTCATAACAGTATTATTCACCAAAGCAAAAAAGTAGACAAAATTGAGTATTGGCTTAATGCTATCTTGAATATTATGTGATAATTAAAATAATATAGTAGAGCAATAAGGTGTGGAAGATATATATGTGCATACATACATATTGTTCATGTGTATATGAAAAATATATAGGTGACTATTCAGTGTCATAGATAAAAGATATTGTGTATTGCTAGTTGAAAATAAAAGCAAGGTATGTGCATTCATTATAAACCCTGATTCATTTTTTGAATACATTTATGCTTAGAAAGAAATACCATATATATGTTGACAGCAGTAATCTCAAGGGAATAATTTTTATTTTCTGTCTGGTTCTCAGCATTTTCTGATTTTCTCTGCGATGAATATGTATTACTTTGCTACAAGACAAAATTTTTATTTTAAGGAATTTTTACTTAAAACAAGAATGCTCCACTCGAGTAGTGCTGATTGATTATATTGCCTCGAGGTTGTCTCTGAAATGTAGGTTCATAGAGGTGACAGAGCAAAGTGAACGCCAGTGTATGGATGGAAAGGCCGCCTACAGAAGGTACTCTAGTGACAAAATATCCGCCCGGAAACAATGAGACAGAAACATATTTTAAAATAAGGGGCCAGCTGGTCTTCACAGTGTCATCCAGATGTAAAATCTTCTGTTCTTTGTCTCTCCCGCCAGTCGTGGTTTTGCGGGTTGTGGTCAACGTCCGGATGGGTGATCGCGAAGTGCGAGGGTCCGGGGGCCACAGGCAGGCTCGGTGGGTCGGTGGGAGCTGACGGGAGGGATGCAGTGGTGGTCAGGAGAGAACCAGCACCGAGAAGACGGAGGTGGGGGGTCCCCAGAGGGAAGCCGGGAGTCACAGTAAGGGCGCGGGCTTCCTTCCCTACATCCTGCCGCCTCCTCGGGGAGGGGGTGGTTTCTGCAGCCCCATTGCTCATGTGTCTCCCCTCAGAGGGGCGTAGCTTCAGCCCCATGGCAGGAATGAAGGAAAGCCGAATGCGAGAGGAGATCGTTGGCTTCTGGAGATGAAGCGGTTGGGGAGGTGGTCACTGGGAGTAGTTGGGATGGAGATCCATCTTGCTGTCCTGCCCTGGGCCGACGATTCGATTTCTAGGCTCTGAGCCACACTCCAGAGTTGCCTGGGATCCAAGAGAAGGGGGCACCTTTTCTTAGGGGATACAGCTCAACCTGAGAGCGATGCCTCGGGTACAGCAGACATTTCCAATGCAGTCCTTGACGGGATAGGGGTTCACCCCAGCCTCTGCTGAAGGTCCATACTACTGGACCCCCTCCCAGCCACAGCCGAGGCAGCTCTGCGTAGGCACCGGCCATCTGTGACGCGGCTGCTGGGAGGCCTGCTGGACACACCACCGCCAGCCGCCAGGAAGGGCTCGTGAAAGGAACCGAGGGGAGACGAGCCACGAGCCAGGGCCGGGGTAGGAGACAGCAGTGCGGGGACCGAGAAGGACAGGCGTGTGCCTCTGGGCGGACAAGTCGCCGAGGAGCCGGGGAACCCCGGCTCAGGCGGCCGAGGCCCCAGGGTGCGCCCGGGACCGGCGACCCCCTTCACCTCTGGAGGCGTGACTTGGGCAGTGGCACAGCGCCATGGCCAGGTGAATGCTCCGTGGCCGCCCTCTTGAAAACCGAAATCATGTTTGAACGCGGCTCCTCCTGTTTTCATTTTGTGCTGGGCCCTGCAACGGCGAATTCGGAATACAGCCTGATTATTATTAAGGTAAAATTCATATAACATGAAATTCACCATGTCAACCATCTGAAGCATACAATGTGGTGGCGTTTCGTACAATCACAAAGTTATGCCAGAACATTTGCTACTCATTCCAGGACATTTTTATCACCCCAAAGAGAAACCCTGCTCCATTCAGCGTTCATTCCCTATTTCTCCCTCCACTGAGCCCCTGATAAGGACTAAACTGTTTTTTGTCTCTACAGATTTGCCTGTTCTGGACATTTTATATGAATGGGATCATACGATATGCGTTTCTGTGTGTCTGGCTTTTTTCTCTCACGTTTTCGGGGTTCGTTCACCTTGTAGCTTGTATCAGGGCTTCATTCCCTTTTACAGTTGAATAATATTCCACGTCGCGGGTGGACCACACTTTGTTAATCCACGCAAATGCTGATGTACATTTGGGTTGTTTTTCCCTTTGGCTCTTACGAATAATAATAATACCGCGAACGTTTGGGCACAACTTTTTGTTGGACGTGTGTTTTCACTTCTCTTAGGTACTTACCTAGGAACTGCTCCGTGCTTAACTTTCTGAGAAAGCCACGAAACTCTTCGCAGCGGCTGCACCATTTGCATTCCCACCAGCAACGCACGAGGGTTCCGATTTCCCCACTTCCTCGTCAACACTTATTTTCTGTTGTTTTGATTATAACCATCCTCGTGGGTGTGAAGTGATAGCTCATCGTGGCTTTGATTTGCATTTCCCGGATGACTAACGATGTTGAGCATCTTTTCATGTGCTTATTGGCCATTTATGGGTCTTCTTGGGAGACAGACGCACCTGTCAGATCCTTCACCCGTGTGCTGCGGTAATAGGCTGCCTACCTTCCACAGGTGGCGTTGCACCTCCTGGTTTTGGGTCTGCCTGAGGGTCCATCGCCCTTGTTCCCTCCCCGCGCCCCTACCCCCCAGATCCTCACAACTGTTGGCCCCTGACCCCAGCCAGCACGAGCAAGTCTTCTTTGACCTGAAAAAGAACACAGATGTTAAACTTCTTACCCCTTGCTCCTCCTTCTAGTCCTTTCCCCAGGTGCTAGTTTTGATTGGAGGCCTTTCGTTTAGGTGTTGATCATCGACGCCTTCCACACACTGCTCTTCGGACAGCACCGTCTGGGTCGCTTGCCGTTTGGGACGATTTTAAGACGTATTCATTAAACCTTAGACAATGAGCATAATTCTGAGACTTCCTCCCCATTCGGGAGGAAAGAACGCCGTTTGCTTCACTCAGCCATGAAGTCATTAAGAGGCTCACCAGTGAGGGGCCGTTCAGGGGGCCTGTCCCTTTGGTGGCCAAGTCACTGGACCTTGAACAGCGAGCGACTCCCTCTCTTCCTGAGCCTGCCACGATGAATTTTAGGTTTTGAAGATTTCCAGCATTTCCCAAAAAAGGAATACAACATTCAGATTGTGGTCCAGACATCTTGTTTCTGGCAAACGCGGGGAACTTGTGATTTCTTCTGAAAAAATATCCCAGGAAAGGTTTCCGGCATGATCACGACTGGCTGTAAAGCGCCTGCCGTTTCCGAAACGAATCTTTCGTGAGCTGGAATAGACCGCAGCAGCGTCAGGAGCACCCCTGACCCTGACCGGGGTGTGTGTGCACAGAGCAGCCTTAGAACAAAGGGAGGCAGCACTGAAGGTGACTTTCTGGAAGCAGGGGCTTTGGAAGGGTGGGGCAGAGACGCCTCTGAAATCACCTCGCATGGGCTGGTTCCTGTTTCACAGCTGCGTGGGACAAGCCCTTGGAATAGATTTCCAGCTGGCCCTGCTCTAGATTGAAGTCAATTTAAATGGAGTTCAATTATCAAAAAGGGTAAGCCTGAAGAATTCCATGCCTCCTTCCAGCCCTCCGGATTAGAAGTTAGAAGTGAGAAGGAAATATTAAGAAAAGGCTGCATGCTCAGGGACCCCCATTCCTGGCAGCGTCTCCCGTTCCTTCCTCCATGGCCCGAGGCCTCCAACCTCAATGGGCCCTGGCTTGCTTTGTCCCATAAACCCTCATGACTGTGTGGCATCCCATCTTCTGGGTGAAGAAACCGAAGGCTCAGGGAGATTAAAGCACTCGGCCAAGGTCACTTAGCTAATTCATGACAGAACCAGGGTTCCAGCTTTTTGGACTCAGAGTCTGTTTGCTTTCTGTTACGCCAAGCCACGGGCGGCACCTGGCTGCTGTTTCCTCACCGGTCATCACTTGATATTTTCACAAGGGGATGACTGCTCTGAGAATAACGGGATTTTTAAGAGCCCTGCAGTGTTCCTCTGGGTAGCTTGCATAGGTCTTTAATTTATATTTGATACGTTGTCACTAAAACCCCAGTGGGCACCCACTCATCTGCCAGGGTGGGGTAGTTATGTTCGTCGAGGTCTGTCCTGGCCCCAGAGTCCACAGGCCCAGGTATTTTGCCCCCAGGGGAAGAGTCTGTCCCTCCGCAGGGGGCACGGTTTAGGGGTGTCCTTCAGGGCACTTCTGCCCCGAGCTGCTGGGGGTGCATTTCTAGGGCTTTAGCCCTCAACATGGCAGTGGTTACCCTGCCCTTGGCTCTGAGCTCCCTCCGCAAACCTGCTTGTCACCTGGTTACGCATCCCCCAGACTTATGATTGTCACCCCTTCTCCTGCTCTCCTGCTGCACGGGGGACCTGGGTTTGCTTCCTCCAGTGTCTGCTGCCTGTTACTTTCAAGTAGTTCAAGCTGAGTTGTCAAACTCCACCTGGCTTCTTACATCAGTCTCCCTACGTGTGAGTGCTGTCTGGGCAAGTCAACTTGGGGTTGCGGTTGATGGCAACTGAACTTGAAGCAGCTTGGAGGAAAGTCAGGTTTTCCTGTGAGACGCAGGCAGTCGTGGAAAGGTGGGCTGCAGCCGGGCCTCACAGGTGCCCAGAGCCTCCTGGATTCTCTCTCTCCTCTCTGGCTTCTTCAAAACGGCGCTTGGTTTCCCTGAACTATAAACTGACTTTCTCCTCCGGAGCAACGTGGCAGCCAACGCCCTTGACTCCCAAGTGGTTCTGTTCGGGTCTGTTAAAGGACTAATGTTTTTTTAAGAGTGAAATTGTGAGTCTCACAGAAATACAAATGGATACAACTCAAAGGTTTTATTTAACTCATTAATTAATGCAAGGTTCAAATGTAAAGGAGAAGCCAAAGCAAATCGGGAATGCTGACGCGAATCTGCTCACAGATGCAAGACTGACTTTCTTCTCGCACGGGTGGTAATGGACTGCAATTTGGCAGCACAAGGTTGTTTGAATTCTGTGAACAGAAATCATTTACATCATGAGCAGCTCTGCACAGTGAACTTTAATCTTGAAAAAGCTGAATAAAAACCAAAGACGGTGACAGACAGCCCCCGTGGACCCGAGAACGCAGGCACGTGACCTGGGCAATGTTTAGCAGCCCGTTAACAGGACATTGAATCGTGTGTGTGTGTGTGTGTGTGTGTGTGTGTGTGTGTCTATTTTGGAGTTCCGCAGTTTTTCTTGGCAGGTCACATGCCCTGCAACCGATTACCTGTGGCGACAGGGGCAGGTGCTACAGGTGAAACATCCTAGGACAGGTGTACGGCCCTATACCCCTCGTTATGTCCAGAAGGCAGGCGTACGCCCGGGCCATGGCTGTGTGTGGGGGCCCATCTGAGGACACTGGGGTTTTCCCAGAGACGGTGGGATGACACCCCGTCGTGCCCCCGTCTTGCGCACGGTGAGCGAGCACGTCGACGCCTGTCTCTACGCGTCTCCAACGAGTTTCCTCTCACTCCCCACACTTCTTAGTTCGAGTGTGAGAACGGAACCTGTGTTTAGAGCTGCAGTTTACGTTCGTCGCTAAGTTTCTAATGTTTCTTCTGGGCCAGTTTTCCGTTCACGCGGCCACGCCTGCGGCTTCACACCGCTGTGCCTCCTTCGCCCGCTTGCTCGACACGCGCTCACGAGCACAGGACCAGCCAGGCCCCGTGTGTGCTGCCGGGGTGCAGCTAGGAGCATCGTGACAGGCCCGCCTCACGGACGGCACGAGACACACGCATAATGTCGTTGTTTCCAGCAGACGGAGTTCTAAGAAGAAAGGAAGTGAGGTGGTTGGAGGACGGTGACGGGCCGCATTGGGAGGGGGTCAGGGTGAGGCAGCGAGCGTGAGGGGCCCACGTGTCCCCCTCCGGTGTGGGGGATGGGTACCCGAGGCTGCAGGGTCACCCTCGGCGACTGAGTGGAGCAGCTGGACGGGGACTCTGAAAGGCATTTGAAAGACACAGCGAGAGTCCCCCACCTCCGCAGGGCACCCCCTAATGAGCCACTATCAGTTCCTTCAAATGAGCATGGGATTTGGTTCAATCCGCTATTCCCAGGACAATGAGCTACCCAGTGGTTCCTTAATAATGCTCAGATGATCTAACCTGATTCCCGCGGGGCGTCCTTTTCCTGCACCCCACGGTCTAATTAGCACCTTCTCCCAAGGGCGAAGGGAGCCAGGGGCCCCACAGTCAGCTTCGGACGTGAGCTGACTGCCCCCGAGCCGAGGGCTGGGCGGGGAGCGGAGGACGCCACACGTCCTCCGGGGAGGAGAGACGCAGGTCCGAGGGGCCCGCTGCACACAAGGCGACGGACGACGTTGGGGCTCAGGGAGAAGCCGGGAGGCCTGTCAGGAGGTGGGACACTGGCCCAGCCAGGAGAGACAGTTGGAGGTCCAGCCGGACCCACGCTCTCTTCCAAATACTGGAGTCTGCGTTAGTTAAAGTCTGTGTTAACGGAATAAACGACCCCCACAGTGAGAAGCGTCGGAACCCGTAAACACTGATTTTCTCTCGCAGTTGCCAGCGTCAGGAAATCAGAAGGGGCTTGGCTAGGTGGTTCTGGTTCGAGTCTCTCAGGAGACTGCATTTCTGTGTCAGCCCGGACTGCAGTCACCTGAAGGCTTGTCTGGGGCCGGGGAGCCACTCCCACGGTGGCTCTGGTGTGGCCCGTGAGTTGATGCTGGCTATGGCAGAAGGCCTGGCTTTCTCCCGGGTGGGCCTCTTTGAGGGGCCGTGGAGCATCCCCACAGCGCGGCAGCCGGCTCCCCCTGGAGCAAGCGACCAGGAGAGGTCCAGGAGGAACCGCGATGTCTTTTATGACCGAGCCTCAGAAGTAACACTCTGTCGCTTCCACGGTACTTTCCTGGTCACAGGTCAGCCACAAGCAGTGAGGGAGGGAAGGGCACAAGGTCGTGAACAGCAGACAGAGAGGGTCATTGAGCGCCTTCTCACCAAAGCAGGCAATGGAACAAGACACGGTTTTGAGCAACTGAGAGGACGTAAGAGAAGAGGATTCACTGGGACTGTCTCCTTCCCAAGGTCATAGAGTCAGCCACGTCGGCTTCGTTCCCGTTTGTTTTATTAATCAGCGCCGCTTTAAATATCGTTTAGGTGGTCGTGGTACTATAAACATTTGTTTATTTGCTTGCAGTGTTCGCCATGTAGGAAAATCATGGAGGACCGTGCAAAACGCAAGCATCGATGTCTCAACGATGACATCATAAAGCGGCAGCAGCACTAGAAGCTGGGGTGCGGTGTCTGAGCTGCAGAGATGCCTGGGACACTAACCTCTATTTCTCACAGTGGGGACCAAGAGACACCTCCTCTAACTGACAGAGCAACGAATAAAGGTTTATGTGTAATATCGAAACTTACGTGAGTGACTATTTGGTTCTTAGGTAACCACAGAAAAACTATAAATACTCCTTTTAAAATGGCCAGAAGTTGGGCGAAAGAGGTGGAAGATACTGAAAGTGACCTAAAGATTTTAACCTTCGTGGGTGGGAGTCAATCAATATATATGGCTTCAGAGTAACAAAACAAAAGGAGGGCCTAGATCTATTACTAAGACAAAGCAAAACAAAAACAGGTAATTTTTTTTTCAACCTCTGATGTATTACTATTACATACTATTTAAAACCGCATTTCCATGTACCTTTTATTGCTTTTCAATATAATAGGTATTTTACTATCTCTCTCTCTCTGGCTACTGAGAGGCAGAATTTGAAGAATCAAGATCAATTTAAAAGACAAAGAGGAAAAGTCCAGTTTTCCCAGTGCAGAGAAGGATTGAGAATTTGGAGAATGAGAGATGTTGCAAACTGATAGCTAATAATAGTAGATACCTCACAGCATCGTTGTGCAGATTAATTAAGAGCATTTCATGGAAAGCACCAAGCATGGTGTCTGACACATAGCAAGTACCAAATACATGTGCATTGTTTCCTTGTTATTGTTACAATACTATAACTGTATACTATATGATATAGTTACACAACAATATTATGCTATATTATTATAATAATATAACTATAATACAAGCAATAATAACATATTGATGAGAGTGGAAAAGGGCCTTTAGATGTTAGGCCATGTGGAAATAATAAATTCTTATATATTGATTTATCAGTTTAAGAAACATACTGCTTCAATACCAAGAGGTGAGCCCACACCAATGGGACGCTTTGAGGCCATTCAAAATGGTTTTGAAAGGCGTCGTTTTGTTGTTATGGAAGGATATGAAGTAAAAATACTATATTTCAAATGGTATGTTCCATATGAGGCTTAAACGTGTGATAAGTGAGTGCTAATAACTGAGTGAATAGATGACCTACCTAATGGCTATGAACACATATACACACACATTCACACAGCATCCGCCAAACTTAATATTGTTTATCACTAGATGGAGGGATTTGGAGCAATTTCTACTTTCTTCCTTTTTAATTTGCATTTTCTAGATAAACCATAAAAATCTTTGTTACCTCTGTGGCACAAAGCAAACAAACGGACTAGAGAAAGGAACACTAGGAAGTTATTTAAAGATCTAGAAACTCTGAAAAGTTGTTCCTGTTATAACTTGTCATTTTATTGCAGAGCTACTTGGGCAGGAGACACATAACGGTCAGAGGGAGGGAACTCCATGCTAAACGACCTTCAGGAAAGTGGTTTGGGACCAGAAGCCCCGTCTTCTCGCCATCATTCCCAAGTGACAAGTTCGAGGATTGTCGACTTGGTGCCCGGGGGAAATAACCAGGCTTTGAAGGGCTGGCCTCCACACCTAAAGCCAATGGCCAAACCATACACACCGGGAGCAGAAGGAGAGTTTAGTGCAGCCTTCCTTCTCCGCAGCATGAGCCGAGCGCCCGCCAGTCCACATCACAGGACAGAAGGCCCAGAGAAGGCCCAGAGGTGGCCCTGCTCCCTGGGGCCTTGTCTCCTCCGCACCTAATTGACCCACTCAGGCGAGTTTCACCCTCACTCAAGGTTGAGGGAAGTTCTTTAAAATAACATGTGGGCTAATGTGTTCCTCTCCCGTGATTTGCTGAAAAGCTTGAGTTACCTCATGATTATGTTCACATGTGACAGCTAGTCCCAGATGGAAGGCTCGTTTGCCGAAAACAGTCAACGCTTTTGTAATGAAATAGTAACATTTATTTTTTCAAAAGTTAGGGTTTCAATTTTTGTTCTTTGCATGGCATTAAGATGCAGGTCATTTCGAAATAGAATCTGCTATTCCCATGGTTTTATAATTTTATTAAAAAGGAACCAGACTATTAATTTTTTTTTTTTTCCTAAAAAGTAGACGAGAAGGGAAAAAGCAAGACGCACTTCTAGGCATTTTCTGCCTTTCAAATCCTTCCACCTGCCCTCCTGGCCCCAAACCTGTTCCAGCAGGTGGGGAGTCTATTCTGAACGCAAATCGGAGCCGACCCCCATTACCTGCTAACTTTCCATAATTTTCAAATAATGTATCTTGTTTTTAATTTTCTTGAAATATAATATGGCTTCCAAGCCTGCATTGACTTGCATGGAATCCTTTCAAAGGAAGAGATACAGTAGCAAGAACAGGAAATAAATGTGTGGTTTTTAAAAGTTAAGTTGAATCGAAAGCAAAAATAATGGACGTGGCTTTGCGTAAGAGAAAAGCGAGGAACAGGAAGCCCTAAGGGACTTTTCTCCGACCGTAGGGAAATGGGAAGGTTAAATGGAGGAAGGCTGATGCAATACTAGCCACCTGCCCTGAAAGCTGCTGGCAGGTTCCAACACTTTTCCTGCGTCATCTTGCTCGGTTCTTGAACGACGCTATGCCGTGTTTATTAGTATCGTCGTTGTTGTTATTGGGGGGCCCCTTTTACAAATGAGGGATGGAGAGAACTTGTTTCTTCCAGAAAGCAAAATCCCAAGTGGAAAAGGCAGATTCGTCCTGCTTCGCTTGGCTGTCCAGATTGCTCCTCCCCCACGCTGCCCTCCTGCACTGTGACCCACCCCAGGACCGCGGCAGGGCACGTGCTGACGTTACTTCACACACCCTCATCATTGGTCTCCCCTCGGACTCTGGACAGTGTCCTTTGTGGGTGAGGAGAGCCAGGGAAAGCCACGTGGTCCAAGCACATGCTGATTCCCAGGAAAAGTTCTGACTACACCTGGGTTTGGGAAGATTCCAGTCATGGGTCGGAGCCAAGGGGGTCCTGCATGATGACCCAGTGCCTCTCTGTGTCTTACTGAGAAAAATCGAAAGTCCAAGGAGGGACGCGACCTGCTGGCATCACCCAGAGAGTCGGTGGAGAACTGAGAAGGGACCACAGACCGCCTCCTCCCAGCGTGATGTGCTCACACTGCAGCAGGCACCGTGCCCTCTCATCTGGGGCAGCCGTCACCTGCCTCGCTCCCTGCTTCTGCACCCCCTGACCCCCCAACACAATGAGCCCTGGAGACAGCCTGGCTTGGGTTGAGCCCTCTCTGGAACCCATTAGAGCATCTTGCCTAAGTAGGTATTCAACCCATGGCCATGATTGATCACTGCCTTCTAGGTCAACAGCTCTGTCTTGGCTCATCCCGATCATCATCAAGGCCATTAACTCACCACTGACCACTGTTTTCTGCCCTGACAGGCTCAGACAAGCTGAGAAGAGAGAGACTGGAGGTTTATCCCATACCATACAGCAAACATTGGCAGAGACAAAAGAATTCTAGTTCTGCCATGATGCCCACTGCACGTGAAATGCTCCGTGCACATTTGCTAGGCACCTGCTCCGTGCCAGGTGCTGGACTGGGCTGAGAGGTACTTGTGAGGGACAAGACCAGACCCTGCTGTCTTGTCATCCTTCCTCAGGAGGAAAGACCGGAGAGCTGGGCAGCTGTGCCCAGTGGATGCCAACCCACATAGCGAGGGGTTTTCCACTGGAAGGAAGACGCTGGGTTGACCTAGGGGACAAGGGAGTTGAGATTCTTGGCAAGAATTTAAAAATACCATGGAGCCCATGCCAGGGAAGGAAGGAAGTGAGAACGGGAGTGGAGGGTGTAGAAGAAAGGGATGACATCTCTGAGAGGTCGCCGAGCAGGTTAGAGGTCGCCATGAGGGAGAAAGGAGTCTGGGGGATTAGAGACTGTGGTCAGAGTGGACACCGGCTTTGGGTATTTCCAGGACGGTGTGTATCTGCCTGGGTAGTGGGAAGTTCCAGCACTGACCAGACTCCATAGCTAGTGACCCTTCCCTGCGGCGCACTTAGAATCCAGGCACCACACGGAGAGAGGAAGACAACGCGACAGCCCTGTGGCTGGTCCAGAGTCCATCAGAGAGTCCATCATTGTCTCCGGATGTTTTTCTTCCACCTCTGCTGGTTTATTTAAAGGGCCCTCCTACAAAAGTTCTTCTTCTCTGAGTAACCTGTTTAGATTCTCCTTTCACTCAGCCTTTGGAGTACCTTAAGGATAGTCATTCCTTTTTTGGGCAAAACAATTACTGTGCAAACAGACTCATTTTTTCTCTTGCCAGTTACCTTAAAGTTACCACTTGCACTTAAATAGAATCTGAACTAAAAATAGGTGTGCCGAAGTGGGTTTCCACCTGTCTCATCTTGCTTCCTGACACCTGCGGCCCCGTCCTTTTCAAAGCAACATGAAGCTGCGCGCAGACGCACAGACACCCACCAGGAAGTGCGAGCACGTTCAGGGGGTGGACATCGGATAACAGACACTTTCGTCTTTCAACCTCCTGTCTCCCCTTTATTTTTCAGAACGCTAGGGAACAGAAGAGGTAGCAGAAATGCCAAACGACTTTTTTGGCTGTAGCTCTGAAGGGAGATGGATCTGAAAAGTGGTCGGCCTAGAAGGTAAAGATGTGGGTTGGACGCGCTGCCTTTTTAAATGTCAAGGTCTGTTGAACAGGCATCGGGTTGGGATGGAAAGGTCAGAGCTGACAGGCTAAACTCATCCTCAGAAAAGCAGCTCACATTTCCCTTCCAGCCCACCGCCTGCCTCCCGAACGGAAGGCTGCGCCAACGTCAGCCACTGCAGCTTTCCGCACAGCAATTAATCTCTCAAGCTCACAAGCCAAAAAACAAAAAACAAACCAGATTAAGGAACGGCTCAGTAAAACGTACGAGCTGTGTAATGTCTTGCTCAAATCTGAAAAGATTGTGGCAGCTAGAATGCCGATTATTATTATTATTATTGTTATTATATTAAAGGAAATTTTCATAGGCAAATAATCAGAGAGGGTATCAGGTCCTGCCAGGCCCCAGGCTCCTTTTCTTCTCCTCACAGTGAAATCACCCGAGTCCTGATACTGGCTCAGTTTCAGCCAAGGCCCTGGGGCCAACCCGGCCTCTGTCCGAGGGGGATCCATAAGCATCAGATTAGCACCAAACGAGTCACCCGTGATGGTGTCCGCTCCATCCATGACACACCCACCTGGGGCCAGGCACATTGGTGGGCATGGTGATCATTACTGGGGATGCTCAGGCCAGAACAACAGAGCCTCTGCCTTCCCAAAGGTCCCTGCAGCCTGGAAGAGACAGATAAGCAGATGGCTACAGAGCGAGGAGGTCACGGCTCTGACAGGGTGGCAGCGGTGGCATAGGGGGACCCGGAGGATGACCAGGAAGTCTCCCTTGCTGTCAAACCGAACTGCAGGAAATGGGGCCCCTGCCCGTCGTCTTCATCTGGGCTTCGCATTCCAGCCCAGAAGCTGGTCTTGTTTTGTCCTGGGCACGTCCAGGTGTTCGTCCAGGTGTTCTCGCATCTGTATGCCTGACAGACGCAGCCAACCTCCCCACTTCTTCTACGCCTAGGGGCCCCACTCCCTGCATCACTGGTCTCGGGCTTGGCTGCACGTCAGAATCCCCTGGGGAATGTTAAATGCTGCTACCAGGGCCACACCTCAGACCAGTGAGGGGACGGGACCCAGGCAACGAGAGCTTCAAAAGCCTTCGAGATGGTTCCAGTGTATGGCCAAGACTGGGAGCCCCTGCTTGAGCCTCATCCTTCTGACCAGCCCTGGGACATACCCCCAGCTCCCGTCTTCACCTGCCAGCTTCTGCCCCACCTGAGAAGTCACATTCATTGCCTGGTCCCAGGGCTTCTCACCCTGACCCATCCCCAGGCTGGAAGCTTGGCCCCCGTCTGACAGCTGGAGGCACTCAGAGAGCCTGTCAACACTTGTCAGGGGTGGTGGAAGGAAGCTTCTGTTGCCGGTGCCTAAGAGGGGTTTAGGAGTCTGCCAAGTCTATGTGCTGTGAATTTCCGCAGAGATTAGACACAGGAAAGAAACCCACGAGGAGAAACAGATCCGCTGTTGACAGCATCCACCATGCACCCCCAGTGGGCGCCAAAGACAGTTCTGGCATCCTCCCCTCGGTGACTGGAGAGCGGCCGCAGGAACTCGGAGCGGAGTGACACTCCCTTTGCTGAGCGCCTACCAGGTGCCCCTCTCTGGGCATTTTCCAGGCGCTGCTTCAGTTGTCATTCAGAGGAACCCCATTTTACACGTGAAAGAACCGCTGCCCAAGGAGAATAATCAAATGTTTAAGTGCACGCAGGTGGCAAGTGCGGAAACCAAGATTTGAATCCAGACGTGACACCGAAACTCGACTTTCTCCCGCTGCTCCCAGCGGGCGCCTGCGGTCACCGCTGCAGTTGAAAGAGGACCGAGGAACCGGCCCTCGAGCCAGGGGCGCGCCCCCGGGCTGCTCCCCAGGCCGCGGCGGCTGCGCACCTCCTGCGCCTCGGACAGAGCCCACAGAGCCCGGCCGGGGGAGGAGGTGGGCTTTCGCCCGGGCAGGTGCACCCAGGCGCTGGGTGCTGGGGTCGCAGCATCGCTCCCTCGCCCTGCACGACACGTGCCCGGCGGTTCGGGGGTGCCAGCCAGCCTCCCGTGAGTCTGGACGCGTGAGCCCACCGCCCAGACCCCGCGCAGGCGGCTCGGTGTCCGCGGGGCCCAGGACCCCACCCACGGGACGTCTGGTGGCCCTCCTCCCGGTCTCCCGATCGGCTGCCTCAGTTTCCACTTTGGCGGTTCCTCTTCCCTGCTCTGTGTTTTCCATCGGCCGAGAAACCTTGTTGCTTCCTCATTGGAATGATGTAAGTGTTTTTCTAAGCCAGGACCCATTTATGGGCAAAATAATGTGAAAAAAAAAATTTAGAACCTTATTTTCATTTCTCAGGAGATGCTGGGTGAGCGGACAGCTCAGCGACGAAACACACATGGTGATTTCATAGTTATTATTGGCCTTCTGAGATTTCCAGCCAAATAATCATTTCGCCAATAAAAGATCAACTTCCAGAATATTCCTCTTATCTACTGGGGTTTGCAGGAAGTTCCACTTACAGGAATTTTTAGCTTCGGGGCGCAAACTTCCCAAAGATTCGGCCTGATTTCAAGTCCCATGGTCTTTCCATAACGCGGGCTCCTCACACGAGATTCCTTGTGAAAACGGGCCAGCACCACCCAGCACTGGGCTCCAGCACCCGTCCCCTGTGCTGTGCAGCTGGGGGCTCAGCCGGGGGCAGGTGCCCCGGCGCCAGCTCCCCTCCAGTCCTGCCTAGCAGCATCCTCACCTCTCCAGGCTCCTGCATCCGGCTTCCCACTTGGCTGACATTCAGCACCAGCTGGTGGCTTAGATGTTTTCTTGTTCAAAACAAGGAGCCAGACTGGAGGTTCTCGGAGGGCCTCGGCGCTGGCAGCCCACGAGCCAGGAAGGGGCCCGTGCCCACTCCCGGCAGACGACTCCAGCTGCGGCCATCTGCTGCGCCCCAGGGTCTCCTCAGGGGGACGCCGTGCTTGGCTGCCACACTTTCCCCATCAGCTGCCACCCCGGCTGTGCTCTGGGGCCCAAACACTGTGCGCGTCCAGTCCCCGGAGCGGAGACGCCCCCTCTGCAGGGCGGAGCGGGCGGTCCTGGGCGCAGTTATCTGCTTGGCCCGTTGACACGAATCTGCTTCTCCGAGGCCCCACTGTTTTGATGGCTGACAGGGTAAGCGAGCAGCACCCACACCGTCACCAAGACGGGGTGGGCCACCAGGCGTCCGTGACTGTTCCCGGAGGTGTGTCCATGCGTAAGAGAAGAGCATTAGCAGGTTCTGCTCACCGTGGCAGGCGAACCCAGAAAGGAAGCTGTGGGAGGGGGTGCTTGTGTCCAGGAGCCACTGCTGGGGAGCCTGGAAACCCTCAAAGGCCGACAGGGGCTTCTTCTCATCGTTGTCCTGTTGCAGAAAAATCAGACCGGCGGGAAACCAAGCCCCCCCAGGAGAGCTGGAGCACTCAGGTTCCCGACGCTGGTCCCAGGGGAGCTAGCGCTCTGAAGGCCGGGGCCCTGCGCTCAGGGCTAACCTGACTTTCATAGGGCTCATCCACAAACAAGCAAAGGGGACACATCGGTTATCTAGACAGAACAAGCAAAGGGGAGGGTGAGTCTTTAGCTGATCTCGAGGTCGCCCTGCCCTTTGGCCTCTGCGGCAGGCATGTCTACCGAAGCAGAACACAGAGCTGATTGCAGGGTTAGCGCTTTGGGTGGAGAATTCCTCTTCAGCCCGGGCACAGTACTCATGGCAGGGAGCTGAGATGCAGAGTGGCAGCCCAGGGCCCACTGTGAGGAGGGATTCCCACATTGTCCAGCCATGAGACAGTGATCTCCCTGCCTGGTATGTTTGCTGGAAGACTCACAGTCCCTTGTTACCGGCCCCTAAAACCTCCACGGCTCCTTCTGCACGACGGCATCAGGGTGAATCCCCGAGGCCCATATCTGAGGCCCTGTGTCTGGCCCCATCTGTATTTCATTCTCTTCTATTCATACTCTGCATGGGGAGCACCTGACCAACGGTTCATTCCGAGAGGTGACGAGGGCCCAGGCGCCACGCCTCCGCGTCTGCCCCCGCCCTCCTTCCTCCGAGACCACCTCACCGTGCTCCCTGCAGCCTGAATGCTCATGCCGTCCAGCCCTCTGCCGGCGTGGGTGTGCCAAACAGCCTTCAAGGCCTGACCCAGAGGCCACCACCAGACCGGTGGCCAGTCCCCTCAGCTGGCAGGAGACCCTGACTCAGTGCAGAGCCTCTGACGCTGACCTCTCCTCTCCTTGGAGACAGGGCCCCTCTAACTGGTGTCATAGCACTGACGTCCTCATCGGTCGGCACCTGCAGACCGAGCTGGGAAGAGCCTCCCCCGCAGAAGCAGCGGGAAAGCGCACGGCTGTCTGATTATCCTGTGTTTTTGCAGGATGAAGGCAACAGGGGGACTTATTAGTTGGGCGGGTGGGAAGAAGAGGAACCAACTTATCTGCAGTCTTCTTTCAAGATTTGAGTCCAAACTTCTTTCCAATTTAAAAAGCCTTGGGGTTTAATCGTGCATTTCCCAAAGCATTTTCTAGAGAATGCTACATCCACGAATTCTTAGTGTCTGAGAAGTCACACCGAAAAGAAACCTGTTTTTTTTTTTTTCTTTCCAGTGACAGAGGACAAGACTTCTTTTAAGGTGACCACTAACATCCAAAGCTAAATGATGGGGCACACGGGGTGAGATCACTCTAATGGAGAGAGTTCGTGAAAATCCATTCCAGACTGTAGAAGTTCACATTTTTTTAAAGCAAGAAGTCTAACTCATTGAACCCCAGAGGAATTAGTCCTTAAGAATAGGGAGAGAAAAAAAAAAAGAATGGGAGAAGGACTCCTTCTTGGACAAGTGTCTAGCAGCACCCCACGTCAAAGGTGCTGGGGCAGAGCTGACCAGCTCAGCAAGCCCACCCCCCAAAGACTCCCCCGGGCCCACCCACCCTTCCCTTCACCAGCTCTTTACAAGTGGGGAGTCTTTTAAGGCGACAGAGACCAGGAGACTAGGACCCACAGTAAGAAATATTTATATTGCAACCCAGCACACAGGTGCAGGGGCAAATAAAAAAGTAAATTAAAAGTTTTACAAAACAATACTTACCCTTGTTACATGTGATACAAGCTGATATTTTCTATCCAATTATATGTTTTCTTTTTCTTTTTTTCCCTTTTTTTTGGGGGGGGGGAAGGATGCTGGTTATGATCTATTAAATAGGCTTCATGAGCCTCTAAAGGGTCACAACAGGCAATGCAAAAAGCACTGGACCAGACTGATCACCTGAAGGATGAAAGGACCTGGCGCGTCATGAAATGTCCCACCAAGTAGACAGGTGGGGGCAGGGACTGAAGAAAACAGACCGTTTCACGTTATAGCCCTGCTGAGTCGGACTGCCTTGCCGGTGGCTGTGTGAGGAGGTTTTAAAGCAGGGTTTGCAAACTCAGGTGCCTGCAGGAGCCTGCCAGGGAACCCCATAACCAAGTGGGCTGCTGGGAACTAGAGAGCCCATGCCCCACCTAAGTGGGCAGCTCCTTCCCAGCCCCAGGGCTCTCCTGCGAAGAAAGATGGGCTCGTCCCTGGCAGAGACTCCAATTTTTCAAGAGAGCTTAGAAGTTGGAATCTTTATGGGAAAGATCTTGGTTTTAAAATTTATTAACAAATGGTATTTTAAAACATGCAAAGCACCGTGAAGGCAGCTGCATAGGTCCAAGCCCGTCTCCAGAGCCTGACTGACCTGTGGGCCGCCTGTTTTGAAGGCTGCAGAGCTGATGGTGGGTGGGGGAGCGCCAGGAACAGGGGGAGGCATCGGGCGCTGCAGGCGAGGGGGGGTGAGGGCCCGAGCCAAGGTCACAGTAGCCAGACGGCAGGGAGCTGGGCAGACCTCGGCCACCCATGAGGCAGGGTCAGGAGGTCTCCGCGCCCGTTGGGGGTGGGCATCTGGGGAGGAAGGCTCCAGGGTGCTGAACAGCATCCCCAGCTGAAGCAGCTGGAAGGCCCATGGCTGAAGGACAGGGGGACCCCAAGAAGTGAGGAGATGGCTTGGCCACTCCCCCAGGTAGGGTTGGAGGACTCGTAAGAAACAGAACCTGCCCAAGGCAGCGTTTGTCATGACTTCTGCCAAAAGAGGGAAGAAAACAAACTGGGGTTTTGTACCCATGAGCTTCACGGAGCCCTTACCCGGAGCCAGACGCAAGGGGTTTCAAAAAGGCATTGTCTCCCTACGAAGAACCACCGTCTGCCAGCCAGGTGTCTGCCAGCATAATAAAGGGTTCCCCAGAATTCTAGAGGATTCCTACTCCAGCATGGCTCCTCCTTAACTAATTGCATCTGCAAAGACTATTTCCAATAAGGTCACATTCTAAGGCTTCAGGAAAGACGTGAATTCGGGGTTGGGGGGACACCGTCCAACCCGGTATTTTACACGTTATTTTCATCTCAGTCTTTTTTAATTCATACTTTTGTGCATAACGTATTACTATAATAGTACCAGAATATATGTATGTTTCAACACATAATAGCAGTGCACACTCGACAGATTTTCACTGACGTTTGCAGACCACGTGGAGAAACTAGGATGAGAGAGTAAGACGGGTTGGTGGCAGGTGTTCTGGGGCGGGGGTGACCAGATGCCCCCCTTGGTAGAAAGGCAGATAAAGCTCCGATTCTTCCCATGGTTCGAGGAGCCGTGTCCCCCCGGACCACCCGCAGAAGCAAGGAGACAGTCGGGCCTCCAAATGCTGCTTGGTGTTTTGCTAAGTGCCAGGAAGCCATCGTCTGCCTGATGCATCTGTTGATGTGTTCTGTTATTTGAAAGCAAACAAGAAAAATAAAACAAAGCCCGGACGCCTTCTTACGGAGAGGGACGGCCTCCGGCATTGCCTCGGCGGTCACGCCCGCGGCAGGGCTCAGGGCCGTCCTGCCGCCTAAAAGTTAGTCATGAGAGGTTGGGGAACCACTCGCGCCTGGCTCACCTGCTGACCTCCCCTCCGGGAGACACGTTTCCTCGCCTAGTGGTCCCTCCACTTCCCCATCCTCAAGCTCGTCCCCTTGGGGCTGGGGCGGGGGGGCCGGTCAGGACACAAGAAAGCACTAGGCCGCGGGAGGGACGGCACCAGAGGCGGGTCGGCCCCGGTGAGGAGATCGCGCTGGGGACCGGTTTTCCAGTGCATCTTGCTCTGCACGCCCAGTGCCCGGGGCCTGCCTTCTCTTTTGGTTCCTGAGACCCATGAGCCAGTTCTTTCTAGAACGTGCTGGAGGCTTCTTCTTGCTATACTTTACCGGTCAACTTGGCAGCAAGCACACTCTATCTTCTCAGAGAAAGGAAAAGAGCTAATAACAATAAAACGAGAGCTGTGAGGGCCACACTTTCGTGTTCTTGGGGGGGGGGTGACATCTTTCCTTTCATATGGGAGCCGTTCCTTTGCTGGAGAAAATGTGAGAAGGGCCTTTGGGTCCTGAGAGGCAGGACATCCCAGACGAGCAGACCAGACAGGAGAGGAGCGAGGACAGAGAGCCCGTCTGAGGAAAAGCCTCTGCGGGGAGCGCAGCAAGGCCTCGGGCCCCATCCAAGTGAGCGTGCCCGCCAGGGAATTCACGCGGGGGACTTCCTGCCCAGTGCGGGGCGTCCTGCGTGGGGGCGCGGCTCTCAAGCCAACCTTGAGCCCCAAATCCAGTACAGGCAGGACTACTCTCGGTGGTGGGATTTCACACTCGTGTTTTCTTTCTTTCCTTTGATGTGTTGCTTGAACATTTTCTATCCGATTCTACTCTATTCTGTTCTACAAATGGCTGTGTTCTCTATCTCCCACCCCCACCCTTCTTCCCCATCCCAGAGAGGTGGGCCTGACCCCCTCAAAGATGTGCCATCTTCACAGCTCCACCCCCTCGCCCAGGTCCCTGTAGGGCACTCCCCCCGCCAGGAGTAAAACAGTTTACAGCAAACCACTGTTGAAAGACAAACCGGGGCACACTGAAAATTGCGTTTGAGTAAAACTCGATTTTAAGCAGGCAGCACCACACCCGAAGTGGTTAGGAGCGCGCCACCCACAGGAGCCGGGGAGGCGGGGGCAGACTTTTATAGAGAAAAGGCCGAAGAGCAAGGAATTCATTGGATGGGCTGTAGCTCAGGCAGACGGCTTATTTGGGAAGGCCTGGCTGGCTCTCTGTGATTACTTGTCTTTAAGTGTTGATTTCCTAACTTCGAGGCAGTACAGGTTCGGGTTTGCGTTTGCTCATCAGGCTAATAAGGCATTAGAGCTTCTTGGCACGGCCCTGCTGGTGAAGACCCAAAGAGGGACAGCATGCTGAGAGGGTGACCTCGGGGTGCTGGACAGCTTCAACACCCCCACACCCCCACTGTCCCCCCACAATCACCAGAACCAGGCCTGGGACCCATTGAATCAGAGCTGTTCCTGCCCTCGGCAACGACCCTTCCCTACTGACCTCAGGCTAATGGCCCTCGTGGTTCATTAACCACCACGGCCCCCTCTTCAGAAGGGTTTGGTGTCAGTCACTAGCCCATTCCTGGCTAAACCTCAACCCTCCTCTTCTACCAAACCCCGGGAAAATTCTCGGTTTCGGAATCAGTCAGAGCCGTGCTTTTCCTTGGCAACGGGTTTATTTTTACCTTGCAGACACTGAGCGTCAAGGGAACAATCATGTTACTGTGTTCCCTATTCCCGTTGGGTGCAAGAAAGCTCAGAGCCAGAATGTGGCTGATTCCCCAGCAGGTGCTTAGGGCTTAGAGGCATGCATTTTGTGTGACAATCTCTCTCCTGGCTTCAGCTTGCTTTCTTATATTTATTTTTTCTGTATCTTTCTTATTATTAAATTTACATCTCTATCTTGAAGTATTGTTTGTATATTTGCAAAATTTATTCTCTTTTCTGGAAGGAGGTAGAGGATGGACAGATAAATGGATGAATGGATGAACAGATGGATGGATGGATGGATGGGTGGGTGGATGGATGGATGGATGGATTGATGGGTGGGTGGGTGGGTGGATGAATGGATGGGCGGATGGATGGATAGATGGATGGATTGATGGGTGGCTGGGTGGATGGTTGGGTGGTGGGTGGATGGTTGGTTGGTGATGGATGGGTGGGTGGATGGGTGGGTGGATGGAATGATAGGTGCATGGGTGAACAGACGAGTAGAGGGACAGGGAGGGGTGAGTCCTCTGTTCTGCTGGGGTCTTGATTCACCATTGTTTCTGCAATTGTCCTACAGGATCTAATGAGGTCTCCCAGAAGATGGAGGCTCACCATCCTCCTAAGAGGTCACTGTCATGAAGCTGTGCATATGACATGGAACTTAGAGACTGTCTCTGGAGACAACCTCCAAGTCCACCTGCTCCTGCGTCCACAGAACCCCTCTTCTCTTGAATGCATTCTACACACTTCATTACACCTCACTTTCTATTGATCTTGGACTTTTCTGTTTAAGTTTCAGTGAGATGAGTCTTTTCTCTGCTTATGTAGAAAGGAAGTGGAAAAGAGATCAAATGCAGTATATGAGAGAGGTGACATAGAAAGTCGTGCCAAAATTCTGGCATTCTAGGAATCTGGATGGGATCCCAGCAACCTCGGGCCTCTGGAAAATGATCATGGAACCAAAAATAAGCAAAGAAGACTTTGGGGAACTGGAACATGTCACCAAGCCCATAAACTTCACCCCGAAGGAGGGACCCTCAAAGCAAACTGTTACTTCCTACGCAGGTCCGACCGGCTGGGTCTCATGGTCTCCCAGTTCACAGTAGATTAGCAGATCTGCTGGACTTTCTTCCTTGCACTGATTAAGCACCTTTCCCTCTGGCCTCCCACGCGCCTTGCTTACGTTCTGCACTTGCAATAATTAAGTACTAACTCTGTTTTCCTACTAGTCGGTAGAATTTATGTTTTATTCATGTCTTTCCCAAATGTCTGTAAACAAAATGGCAAAACAGCACTGTTCTCCCTCTTAGTAATTTCCCCATCTCCTTTGATCCTGTTGATATTTCCTCTTCTCTCTTTTTGTAGTTTTACATAAAAGCGATATAAAAATTAAAATTGCAAAGGTCTCTTTTCATTTCATTCTCACCAGGAAAAGTTGTGGGACTTCAAAGGCTTTAAGCCGAATGAGAGGAGCTGAGTCTAGAATTTATTTTTGGAATAATCAGGTCCCAGTTAACTCGCTTATTAGAGTCATAAGTAAATGTGAGTGGAGCGCACTGGAACCCGTCCCGAGAACGCGTTAGATCAGAGGCATCCCTGTCCTGCTCACTGTCCCAGCCCTCCAGGGCTCCTCTGGAGGCTGAGGGCAGCTGGGAGAGCCAGCGCACCCCCTGCGCGGGAATGAACTTGCATGTTTGGGAGCAGAGGGAAGACCAGAGCCAGGGATGCACGCGTAGCCAGGCAGAGTAGGGTGGGAAGAGGCGAAGCTGAGAGGACGGCAGGGGCCAGATCTCCCGGGACTGAACGAGAGGGGCGCGGTCTGCCGGACATTTAACACTCATTTTCACAGCTGTGTGGAGCACAGACCAAGGAGGCAGGCAAAGAGGCTCTTGCAGTGACCTGGGGAGAGATTAGGTAGTCCTTAAATACCAATTACCTTGCTTAACATGACCTGGAATTAATTAAGGGGAGGCTCATTATAGCAGGGATGGAAAAGTCACCTTTGAGAGGTAGGACAGCCTCTTGACGGGGCTTGCTGATGGGCTGGGTAGATGAGGAGAGGGAGAGAAGGATGAGGAGTGAAGCCTGGGCTTTGCCTTGAACGCTGGGTGGATGCTGATGGCACAAGCAGGCAAGCGAGCCAGCAGAGGAGCAGGGGTGTCGGGCAGCCGCGGGGAACACGCGCCTGACCCTACAGGAGAGGGTGGTGGTGTTGCCATGCTGCCAGGGCAGAAGGGGGACTCCGAGACGTGTAGGGTTAAGTAGACTTGCCACACACCCCAACACCCGGCAAAGCTTGTGTTTGAACCCAGTTCTGCCACTGAGCAAGTTACAAGATGAGCTATTTTACATAATGAAGGCTTTCAAATGACTGGTTTATCCTTTTAAGAAGTGAAACACTGATTTTAAACGTTGATGGAAATGTGCAGAGAACGAATAAGTCACAGAGGTCTGCACCACCTCCTCATTGCCCGTGGTGCCCCAAGTGTCAGCCAGTCATGAGGGCTTAAGGTGAGGGTCTCCTGAATGTGTGGGCGTCCTCGGCTCAGTAGCTCAGGCTGCCCAGCTTTTCCTGGACTATTTGAAAAAGCTACTTAACGAACATATTCTCCATTTTTGCTTTTCGTTGCCATCAACAAGAAATAATAGTTCTCACTGTTGCCAATTGTTACTCATTTCTGAGATCTGTTGGCTGCTAATGTAGATTGCAACATCAGAAACCAAGAAACCAAACCTGTTGAAAAATATGTGAAAAAATAAGGTGGTCTGGGAGTGAGGGCCAGGGCGGCTAAGACGGAACCATGTACCTGGGCATCTAGGGTTTAGCTACACAGAGACCTTCTGGCTTCAAGTCCATGGCCGAAGGCTGCAGAAGGCCAAAGGAGTCTGCTCTCTGGGTACACAGCAGGTTCAGGACCGAGCTCCCAGCCTCCCTGGGTGAGGCTGTGGCTTTTGGTTTGACCGCCGTGGCAGACACCACTAGTTAATGGCTAGATACACATCCCTAGTGAAGTAGGGCGGGCCCCTAATCCCACTTGACTGGTGTCCTTGTGAGAAGAGACGCAGAGATGAAAACCCCTGATGTTTCCATCAGACACAATGGGAAGAATATAGAAACCTCTTCCCAGAGAAATAAAATAGGACATCACAGCAGGTAAACAGGTGTAAACCAGGATGATTGTTATTCTGAAGAAGGCCTTGCAGAGAACACCCGTAACAGAGCAATTAAAGTCACTAATAGAAAACAAGAGAACAACCAACATTAGAGAATGAAATCGAGATTTTAGTGGTGGTGGTAGGAGAGGAGACTTTGGAAAAACAAGAACCAAGGCTGGGGACAGAGAAGGTTCACGAAGCCCAAGATGAAATTTACAATCAGAGACAGTCATCAAGACCGTGTCTCATAAAAATTTTAAACTACAAGGGAAAAGATAGAATTCAGCAATCCCCCAAGCAGAAAAGGCAGGTTACAAGGAAAGGGCATGAATCATAGCTGTCTTTTATTTCTTCAATGACCTAACTTCCCAAAGACAAAAGAAAGATCTCTATGGGCTCCCCCCTCCCCCCCCCCCGTAGCAGAAAGCAATGTGCTCGGAGAATTAGTGACCCAAACAAGTTGTCATTCACATCCGAGGCTGCAGAATGTCTCAGACCTGCAGAATGTCTGTGTAAGGCTCTGCGGGTTCCTTGATGGGCCCCTCATGGAGCCCGTTACGCGTGAGAACCTAACGCGCACTGCGATAAAGAACGCCGAACGGTGGGGAAACAAAGGGCCTTTGTTACGTGGAGTTGGGCTAACTGCAAGGGACGTGGAAATTAATTTCGACCTACATCTGACATCATGCCCTCCAAATAGACTCCAGATGCTTCAAGGAGTGAAATCATTTTAGATATGTGAAATGAGAGGAAAACTTGCTAAAAATAGATTTTAATATTTCAACTGCAGAGAGAGGCTAGCTTCTTCCAAATGGAATCAATAGAAGAAATTTCAGTGAGAAAGAGGATTTGTGCCTCTTGTTGAAAATTTAAACCCTGAGTATAGCAAGAGCCAACAAACCTAAACTCTAAAATCACTTATAACGACACACATTAAGTACACGTTAAGTACCAGGTATGACTCTAGGCACTTACACGCCACCCCATTCATCTTTGGGCAGCCCCGTGAGGAGGTATGGTTGCCGCTAAGTTAGTGGCGATTTGTCACAGCGGCCAATGGCACTTGCCCATATCAAAGGAACCTTGGGAGCCACCCAAAGGACTGCCCCTTGAAACGGGACAGCAAAGCACCCAGCACTCTGAGTCAGCGGTGCCAGGCCTCCCTGTCCTGGGGACCCCGGAGCCTTCAGGAAAGATGCTGTTTGTCTCATGACTTTATTGGCTTGAAGCACAGAGAGGCTGCGCGCCCGCCCTGATGCGGCACAGCGGCTCTGTGGTTGCGCGGGCGTCCGAGCCCCAGCGGTCTGCCTGCCCGGCCGCGCTCCCGTCCACTCGTCGGTACTGTCTTCACTGCAAACGATCGCTTTGTCTAACGATAGGATCAAGCGAATCGTTACGACGCATCACCTCACTAGATTCGTGGGATACGAAATGGTAAGTCGGAGCGACGTGGGGCCATATTTACCAACAATGTGAAATAAAAGCAGCAGAACACAGAACTGTACTTCCGACCGCAAGATCACCATGCACCAAAGCCTTAACAGAAAAATGGAGAAATGGAGAACTTAATGGGGTGGCAGGAATGAGGGGCCAATGTGTCCTTTTGCATTTTCTTAACGTAAAGGTGGCACTGAGTTCGCAGCAGAGGATGCTGGAAGAACAGGGGGATTTGTTGTCAGCCAGACAGGCTGGCTGTGCCAGACACCGCTGAGGCTCTGCAACTTCGCAGAGCCATCGTGGGTCCCCTGTAAATGGGGCTAACGCCACCCCTGGGTTCCCAGGCTGCTCTGACGTTTGCTAAGCCTGGGTGGCTGCTCGCTCGGCGTTAGTGCCCCTTCCTCTCCCTGACTTTTGCACTAACTGAGTTTTTAACAGTATCACCGGTTTATCACGAATCAGGAATGGAGAGGCCTCGGCGCTCCTGACAACTGGCAGGGTTGTCTTCCACTCCCTGAAGGCAATCGTGTATTCATTCATTGGACACCCGCTAAACTCAAGGCAAGATGCTGAGGACTGAGGGAAGCTAAGGTCTGCTCCTGTGCTCAGAGCTCAGACCTTCGGGGCAGGCCACCACGGGAACGACCACACTAGCATGGGGTCATGTGCACAGCGGGAAGCCCAGCGCAGTGTGGAGTACACCAGGAGGCTTCCTGGAAGAGGCAGCATCCCAAAAAGACCAGAGGGGATCAGACCGAGGATGGCGGGGGGGTGGGAGGGAGATGCAGATTCCAGCGTGAGGAAGGAGAAGGTACGAAGGACTTGAGATCGGAGGGCTCGGCGTGGTTGGGCTTCAGCATGACCGGTGTCCACAGGGGCTCCGTGTGCGGTGATGGTGGGATGAAGACATGAGGCTTACAGGGTGCTGAGGCCCCTCGGGGTAGCAGGGCATGAGTCCCACATTTTACAACACACACACGCACGCACACGCACATGCACACACACTGTTTTTATTCCAATAGCAGAGAGGAGAAATAATGCAACGGGGCCAGACTGGAGGCCAGTGAGACCGGCGGGGCCGCTGCTGCAGGATGCAGGCGGGGCACGCGCCTTGGTTAATCTTACTGATAAGTCACGAAACAATCATGTTCTGCTGTGGGCACTTGGGATTGGAACCAAGAAGAATCCGAACCAATAACCAACAACCAGAGGAAGCGTGGTGGGCAGAAGGCAGGTGGTTGGAGGTGTGTGTGTGGGGGGAGGGGGTTGGGATGGAACTGGATTCCTGTTCCATCTCGTGTGGCTCACTCCACTGGGTGAGTCACAGACACTCTCTCAGCCATTTTTTCACAGGGTGGCCCAGCTACTTCCGTGGGCCCTGAGACTCTGAACAGTGTAGGTGAAGGGTCATGACAACGTGACTGTGCCCATGGCTGTATGCATTGGGTACGAATCTGGAAGGAGGCTTCCAGGTCATGAATAAATGAACACAGCAGCCCACCGTACACTCAGTGCAGTGGGACGCGGGGCGTGCGTGAACTGTCTACCAGCGCCAGGACCGAAAAACAAGAGAAAATTTGCCCAAATTCGGTGTGTTTTACTAGACCTGAAAATCAGCTAGTCCCCATGGAACATGTATCTCATAAATGAATCAGTAGGAATTCTACTTCTCCTCAGTTTAAAGATTTACTGAATGTCTTATTAAATAAGATGCTCAAAATGACTTCTAAAAATAATTAAATAGAAGTCTGATTGTTTTACATTATTTTTACAAGCATTGGGGAATACCAGATGGCTTGTAGGAACAACGGATTCTGCAACTCTCCTTTTATTCTTATAAAAAATTGAATTACGACTATCCATGGATATTCTGGCTCAGAAACTTAAGCTTTCTGGCAGTAATTAAAACTTGTGGCACCAGCACAGAGACGGAAAAATCCGTGGAACAGGACAGTGAATTCAGAAACAGACCTATAAATTATCTGTATAGCATATGAGAAAGGCATTTCAAATCAGTAGGAAAAGGCAAACAAACCAAAAAAATGGTGTCATTACCATGGGCTATCTATTTTTAAAAAATTAAGATGGCACCCTACCTCACATCTCACACAAAAATTCTGGGTGCATTAAATACCTAAACATGCCTTTAAATCTGGAAGGGAATTTAATGATCTTTAAAAAAGGGAAAAAAAGCCAAAATACCCAGTAAGGGTTCAAAATGAGGTCTCTCTGATGTCAGAGCCTGTACCTTTTCCCCCCACAGGCCTCTACATTGTGTAGTGACAAGTTTAAATCATTTTGGTTTTTACACGCATGTCCCTCCCCACCACCGCCATCACTCACTTTAAGCCAAATAGCACGATGGAAGAGAGGAAATAGGAATTACTAAGACCTTTGGCAGGAAGGCGATTGTCCAGCTGGGCTCTTCCTGTCGAGTCGGTTCCTTCATTGAAACGGTTCCGTGTTTTCTGGGTGAAAGGAAAGAGAAAGAAAAGCCTGATCGTACCAACATGAGAAGACATCTCAGATGTGCCTGATAGGCGGAGGCTTGTAACGAATGCAGACACATAATGGGAACCATGTAAATGACCGAAGCTGCCAGAAGGAACACCCATTGCCCAGGAAGGTGAGTGGGAAATAAACCAACAACACGAGCGGCAAGTGAAAGAGAAAACTGCACAAAGATGGAAGGCGGAGGGGGAAGGGGGAAGGGTTCCTTTCCATCTGAGAGAGAAAAAATAATCAACACCGCGCAACACAACCAACAGATACCCAAGACTCAGGACAGAACAAGGAAGGTGAGCTTCAAAAGAAAATTCCAGGAGAAATCAGTTGGCATGAAGGAACAGGCGTTCGATGGGCACCAAGCGCTTTAGATTTGCTGCCTGAGCCGTTCACGCCCTGCCACCACTCTGCGGGGCCGTCCTCATTCTTCACAGAGCGAGAGAACAAGTCTCCGAAAGTCAGCGGACCTGCCCGAGGCCACACAGTGAACGACGGAGCTGGGACGCGGACCCAGAGCTTCTGACTTCGTATACGGGGCAACTTCTGTTGCTTCACAGATGCTTTGTTCAAAATTAAAAGCAGGGCAAAGGTGAAGTCGGAAATTGAAGGGTAGAACCTCAGAGGTCCCAGAGGGCCTCCAAGAACCTCCAGGCCTCCACTAAGGTCCAACCAAAGTCTATTTCTGGGAGTATTTGAGGCAAATATTACGTATTTGCTGGGATACTGCCTATTTTTTTTAAAGCCAAATTTTGTGCCACAAGGCTTGTCATTGAAGTCCACGCAAGCTGTATGCATGACTGGACACCTCCATCCAGAGAATGCCCACTCCTCTGCCTGGGACCAGGGGGTCTCTGAGGCACCACGCAATAGGGACTGGATTTCAAAGAGACGCTTACAAAAGCCAAGAACCTCAGCGTTTATTTTTAATGAACTTTTAAATGGCATTCCCAGGACTGAATGCCTCTTCTTTTCAACCATGCTGCTCCCTACCCATCTGCAGAAGACAGGCAGGTCCTGCAGAAACAGCTCACTCACGGCGGGCTGGAGGCCAGGGGTCGTCTGACCGGGCTCAGACTCTCTGTCCACACCCGATTTCAGACCAAACAGCAAGGGAGGAAGTTGCAAGCAATTTCCAAAATCAGAAGTAGGCTCTGTCGGAGGATTGCATTTAAGCTGAGCCCAAAGTCAAAGCAGCCACGCTCTGTCGGGATTAGATTGAGACCTGCAAGCTGGGCACTGACACGAAATCCTGCAGGACTCTGGATGGAGCAGCTGGATACGCCGGAAGAGGACCGGATGTGTGGTCGGACTCACTGGGGTGTAAACTCCAGCCTCATGCTGGCCAGCACCGTGCTCCTGGGGTGGCTGCCCGAGACTCAGTCTTTTCTGGCAGAACACTGCAAGGCAGGCCTCCCAGTTGGAAGACAGAGAACCAACCACCATCATCACCACCCCCACCCCCCCCGCCCCCGCAGAGCTCACAGCCCAGAGCAGAGATGGCTGGTCGGAGCCATCCAGTGTGACAGGAAATGCGACGCAGGCTGCTCACGGTGCACCTGGAGCTCCAGGGACTTCACACTTCCGCCCGCCTGGAGGAGGCTGCGGAGGCTTCAACCCAGCGCGGCGAGAAGCAGCCTGCAGACAGACCGGGAGAGCCAAGAGAGCCCTGAACGCCAGACGGAAGCGTTCCAAGTCTATCCCGAAGCCGTCTGTTTTAAGAAAGGGAGGCACACGCTCAGACTCACGTGCCAGAGAGATCTCTCGGTCACCTGCAAGGTGGACCAGAGAGAAACGAGATTAACTAAGAGGCTGCTACGACAGGCTGTGTGAAGGAGGTGAAGCTGTGGAATCCTTCCAGAGGAGCCCCGAGAAAGTTGGGGGTGGGGCAAAGGCAGGAGCAGCAGGTTGACCCTGGCGCCCCCAAACTGCCCGGATGCTGAGGAATGGCAGTAAACCAAGGGCAGCTCAGTGAGTGCACCAGCGCTGTCATCCGATAGCTCACCCAGGCTTCAGGGCAGTAGGGTCAGGTGGACAAACAGGTGTGAATGTCCCCAGTGGAGAGAGGCTGGGACGTCAAGAGAAACGACTCACTTAAACCACACAGCAAGTCAGCGGCAGAGAGGAGCTGAAACCCCGGCCTCCTGACTGTCACCCCCTCCCCGGCCCTGGCCCACTCTTTGCCAGAAAGTACTGGAAGGTGGACGTGACATGCACCTCCCCCCGCTCCCCTGGGGACGTGAGATCTCAGCAAATCAGTGAAGACATTTCTGCCCTCATGGACGAAGTGGTATCTATACATTTAAACTAGAATCTTTATAATCAGCTTAAAAGCTTTTTATTTTAATACAGCAGCTGAGAGGCAAAATCAGGTCCCACTTCAAGTGCTACTAAAATCTGCTGTGTGGGCAGCTACCCGATGTGGAAATGAGGCACCCTTAACAGCCACCCACACGGCAGCCTAATTTTCACTCAAGAGTCGCTATTGAAAAAGAGGGGGAAAAAAGGTGACTCAAAACCACTAGCAACTTTGAATTTAACTTCTGAAAATCTACTGATGGAGGAGGGACTCATCCGGGAAGTCAGAGTGAAGACCCAGAGGGGGGGCCGGACTCCAGCCTTGGACCTGGTCAAGGTCTCGCACCTGAGTGTCCTGCCGCCCCCGCTACCCCTCCCTCAGTCACCATGCTCGGGCAATGGCGTGCACAGCCAGGCTCAGGCTCATGTGTACACCTGACCTTTGACCCGCAGTTGTAAAGGTGTCATTCGCAAGACAGCCGTGGGGGACCCCGGAGTGGGGAAGTCGGGTCTCATAGATCCAAGGGAATCTTGATTCCTTCTCGGCCACGCCGCAGACTCCCTCTGCAGGCCTCGTCACCTCCTGTGTCCCTGGGACCAGCTGGGCTTCCGCTGCAGTTGGCCCTGCCTGTCCCCGCTTCACT
This sequence comes from Eonycteris spelaea, assembly GCA_003508835.1. Taxonomy (NCBI): domain Eukaryota; kingdom Metazoa; phylum Chordata; class Mammalia; order Chiroptera; family Pteropodidae; genus Eonycteris; species Eonycteris spelaea. Next base: position 3,518,408 of record PUFA01000014.1, read on the forward strand.
GGGATGCCAGGTCTGTGTCCAGCAGAAATCTCGTCTCTCCCTGCCCCAGCATCAGGTCCCTGTGAGGACGCTGGGCTCCCTGGGGCTGGCCCCTTTCCCTCCCCGACTCCCTGCAGTGGCCTCTGGCCTCATGCTCAGCCACCCAGGAACGACTTCTTGGGGCCACATGGTCTAAGAGCCAGACCCATGCCGTAGGCTGTGCAAATGGGATCCACAGCTCTCAGAAGGAACGAAGCGAATGACCAGGACAGACTGGAAGGAACCTCTCCCCAAAGCTTTGCAAATAGGCCGCTGCTGATTCTGCTCCTCCTCCAACCGATGGTCTGACCTCGGAGGAGAAGGCTCCAGTGTAGACCGTAAGGGGTGGGGGACACGTGCCGCCACGCAGGCCAGTGAGGGTCCCCACGCCCGGGCGTGGTCCTCGGATGGGCTCGGACGTGCACACAGACCGACAGAACTCAGAAGCAGAAAATACCCCTGACCCCGCTTTCTGACACACAGACTGTCAGCGAGAGCCACTCCCACGCCTCCCTGGGGACCGCACGTCCACCTAGAGGGCTTTCTGCTGTCACCCGGCGTGTCCTCCCTCTGCAGCGCCATTCACACAGCTCCACGTCTCGAGAAGCCAGGTTTTGAAAGGGAACAGCTGCTTTTGGTTTCTAACATCCACAGAGTGTTTGGATATGTGAGGGAAAGAAGTAGCGGGGGGCGGGGGGGAGGAGAGATTCACAGAAGGTTAAAAAAAAATTAAACAACCAGGAATAATGTTTTAAAACTTAAATGTCCCCCATCTCTCTCCAACACCTAGTCTCGGCCCCCAACCATATATAGATATGATACCTGTTTTGCAATTGGACTCCCTACTCCGTAGAAGAAACATTCAGCTCACGCTATCTCCTATTTCGCTTATCTTCCTTCCAGAATTTTCTGAGTCGTAGCAACAGTTTTTGTTCGATTAATTTAATATACTTAACTAAAAAATAGAGACCTCTGTCTCTCGTTCCAACAACTACGCCCAGTATTCCTTCATTTTCTGTTGCACAGGATGAAGGAATGAAGGGTACTTCTCACCCGCTTCCGCTTCCTCCCCAGTCTCCCCAGCCTCCCAATTTCACAAGTTCCAGCATTACTTTTAACTCATCAGGCCTTACAATATTAATATTTTGTCCAGTATCTGTCATCCTCCTTTTAAGGAGACCCAGCGGACATGCATGGTGAGCAGCCGGTTGGCGGCAGAGCCAAGCTGGAGAGGAGGATCTGCCGGCCGCTCAAACTCACCTCGCTGACCGGAGGCTGCACGGGGAGAAGCCCCCTCCGTTCCCTACGCGCTACCTGCAGGGGAGGGCGGGAGGCGGAGGAACTAGATAGAGTCCAGCTGCTGGGAAGGAGAACGGGCTTCCTCGCCTACAGACAGAGGAGGTGCCGGGCCAGGGGACGCAGCCAAACCAGAGACTGTGGGTCAGCGCTGAGGGGCTGGCATGGGGCTGAGGTCGAGATGGTGACAGCGACACTGGCCTGCGGGGTCTCAGCCCCGGAGCTAACAGGAAAGGCATCTGTGCTGCTAAGGACTTTGTCCCCAGAGCAGAGGAGACTCAAGAACAATTGCTATGGACCGAACCATGTCACCTGGCAAGTTTGTATGTTGAAGCCTTAACCCAAAATGCGATTTTCTTTGAAGATAAGGCTTTCAGGAGGGAATGAAAGTTAAACAACAACGTCAAAAGGGACGAGTCTTAATCCAACAGAATTGATGGCCTTATAAGAAAAGGAAGCGAGAGAGAGATTTCTCTCTTTCCACGGGCATGCACCAAAGAAAAGCCGCATAGAGACACCATGTGACAGCGGCATCTGCAAGCCAGTTAGCATCCTCACCGGAAACTGGGCTGGTCGGCATCTCGATCTTGGACTTCCAGCCCCCAGAACTGTGGAAGCCCCCCAGTCTGCAGGATTTTGCTACGGCAGCTGAGCCTACACAGACTCGCACCCCTTTGACACCCCTTCGCACGCTGGCTGGGCAGCCAGAGACAGCTTCTGGGAGGAGGGGGGCTTTGGCTGAGAAGGGGGTACAGGAGGTGATGGAGGCATCTCCCCAGGAAAATGGGGTCGCAAAGGCAAAGGCGCCTTCTCAAAATATGTTCTGGGAAGATGCTGTGCTCTTTTCTGTGGTTAAAACTCCACGTCATGTCGAGAAGATTTATATTTCCATATTAAAAAAAGAATCATCCCAGGCATTTTAAAAACCTTTTAAAAATAGAAAACGAGGAGAAACGAGTGGCTGAAGGAGAGAAAACGTGACACCCTTGTGCCCACTGCTTTAGAACAGAGGAAGATCAGGGGCACGTTCTCGGGTGTCCCCTTCTTCCTGTCCCAAACCCACGCCCCGGGGATACAGCGCCCACACCTGCCCACCAAGGAGGCCCAACTGCAGTGCGCTGACGGGCCAGACAGCCTGCCCTTCCCCATTTGGAAAACACGATTACCACGGGGCATCGGTCATAAAAACAATGGGATGTGAAGAGAATACCTGTTTTCTATCTTTTGCCCCAAAGTAATTCTCCGGCCTGGCTTTACGGAGAGGGGCAGAGTCTGATTCTGTTCCGCGTTGGGAGACACGCAAAGTTGCCACCAAGTAGGAGGAGGCCAGGGTCTGAGCAAAACCCCAGACAGATTCGTGGGCCCCAGCAAGGGAGGCCCGGGGCTGCTTCCTGCCTAGTGTCCCAGAGGCAGCAGGACACAGAGAGGGCCAGCTACTCCTAGAGTCAAGGATGCCACTGTCACAGACAGCCCCAAAGGGCGTCATGGCCGTACAGGGTGGGCCGATCCCCAGGGCAGCCTGGCCCCAGCATGTGCAGGGGAGGGAGGACACAGCGGCTGCGTGGGGCAGGCGTGAAGGGCCAGTCACCAATGGCCGGACAGCAGGCTCGTGAAGACGCGGTGTTGCGTGCTAAACGACCCTGCGTAAGCCCCCTGGTACTGAGATGCTACCCCGGGAGAAGGCGCGACCTCCAACTGACCAAAGTCAAGTTTCTGCCATCTCAGGAGAACGACAGCTCTTGCTAGAAATTATAAATAGTGAAACAACGAGGAAGGCTTTCTTTCTTGTGTACCATTATCTGCTACACTTCATTTCATGCAATAAAAAAAAAAAAAAGTCATCAGAAGTTCCTACTGGGAAGGGGAGTCTGTCTGGAAAGAAGAACAGTGACACAGATACTCACGGTCTGTTTCCTGACCTGGAGTTGGGGCTGATGAGAGGAGTTGTTTCTAGAATACGGGTGACAGAGGGGGGGGGGAGAAATGCGCACCTGGGGTGGGGGGTCCGCCCATGCTCCTCGGTGGGCTCCCGTGTGCCAGGGGAGTGCCGGGGGCTCTACGAGACGTCCGGACTGCGACCTCGTTGCCGGTGAGTGACACCTCGTCCCTCCGCACCCCATCCCTTTTGCCCATTAGACGTTTGAGGTCGCAGGTTGTGCCTTTTCGTCTCTTCATGTGCCTGTGATCCGGGGCTTGGAACAGGGTCAGACTTCATCAAGTGAGTGTTATTGACTGTGTTTGGGGAGGGGAAAAAAAGGCAACAACACGGCAGGAAGTAGCATCGCAACGGCTCAGGAAGGGAGAGAAGATGGAAGCGAGCGTTTCCGGAACACCACGTGCCGCGGGCGCGTACGTGCGCCACGTGCCGCTGCCGCGGGCGCGTACGTGCAGCCACGTGCCGCTGCCGCGGGCGCGTACGTGCGCCACGTGCCGCTGCCGCGGGCGCGTACGTGCGTCGGGGCTGTGCGTGTGCTCGGCACCTGATGGCAGGTGCGCTATTCGCGTTTCGTAGATGAGGAAACCTCCCCAGGGAGAGTAAATAAGCTCCCCAAAGTCACTCAGCCAGGACTCACCCACTGCCTCTGCCTTTCTCTGAAACTTAAGCTCCTTCCACGAATCGGCTGCCTGTGGCAGCTGTAAACGAACCCTCTGTGGGGTCGCAGAGCCACTCCTTTGCCCTTCGGGAAAATCACACCCCCTTGTCCAGGCTCGCCTCACCCAACACGTACCTGCCCAGCATCTCCCCAGGTGCTGCGGCAGCCACAGCAGAGGAGGCACA